>CM075173.1:234742990-235996369 GCA_037576465.1 Parascaris univalens | reverse complement strand
GTGGAGAGTGGAGAGAGGAGAGAGGAGGGAGGAGAGAGGAGAGAGGACGAGGGGTGGAGAGAGGAGAGAGGAGAGAGGAGAGAGAGAGTGGAGAGAGGAGGGAGGAGAGTGGAGAGAGGGAGGGAGAGAGGAAAGAGGAGAGAGGAGAGAGGAGAGTGGAGAGTGGAGAGAGGAGAGTGGAAGAGAGGAGAGAGGAGAGTGGAGAGAGGAGGAGAGAGGAGAGAGGAGCGAGGAGAGAGGAGAGAGGAGAGTGGAGAGGGGAGAGGAGAGAGGAGAAGATGGAGAGGAGAGTGGAGAGTGGAGAGAGGAGAGAGGAGGAGAGAGGAGAGAGAAGGAGAGAGGGAGTGGAGAGAGGAGGAAGAGAGGAGAGTGGAGAGAGGAGAGAGGAGAGATGAGAGTGAGAGAGGATGAGAGGAGAGAGGAGAGATTAGAGAAGAGAGTGGAGAGAGGAGAGAGGAGAGAGAGAGAGGAGAGAGGAGAGAGGAGAGAGGAGGAGAGAGGAGAGTGGAGAGAGGAGAGAGGAGAGATGAGAGTGGAGAGAGGAGAGAGGAGAGTGGAGAGAGGAGAGAGGGGAGGAGAGAGAGGAGAGTGAAGGAGGAGAGAGGGAGAGAGGGAGAGGAAAGAGGGAGAGAGGAGAGAGGAGAGTGGAGAGAGGAGACTGGAGAGGGAGAGAGGAGAGTGGAGAGGAGGAGAGAGGAGAGAGGAGCGAGGAGAGAAGAGGGAGGAGAGTGGAGAGAGGAGAGAGAGGAGAGAGGAGAATGGAGAGTGGAGAGTGGAGAGAGGAGAGAGGAGGAGAGAGGAGAGAGAAGGAGAGAGAGAGTGGAGAGAGGAGAATGGAGAGAGGAAAGAGGAGGAGTGGAGAGAGGAGAGAGGAGAGAAAAGAATGGAGAATGGAGAGAGGAGAGAAGAGGAGAGAGGAGAGAGGAGAGATGGAGAGGAGGAAGTGGACAGGGAGAGGGAGATGGAGAGAGGAGAGTGGAGAGTGGAGAGAGGAGAGAGGAGGGAGGAGAGAGGAGAGAGGAGAGGGAGGAGGGTGGAGAGAGGAGAGGGAGAGAGGGAGAGAGGAGAGAAGATTGAGGAGAGTGGAGAGAGGAGAGAGGAGAGAGGAGAGAGGAGAGAAGAGAGTGGAGAGAGGAGAGAGGAGAGAGGGGAGAAGAGAGTGGGAGAGGAGAGAGGAGAGAGGAGAGAGGAGAGAGGAGAGAGGAGAGAGGAGAGAGGAGAAAGGAGAGAGGAGAGAGGAGAGTGGAGAGAGGAGAGCGGAGGAGAGAGGAGAGAGGAGGGAGGAGAGAAGAGAGAGGAGAGAGGGAAAGCGGAGAGAGGAGAGAGGAGGAGAGAGGAGGAGAGAAGAGAGAGGAGAGAGGAGAGAGGAGGAGAGGAGAGAGGAGGAGAGAGGAGAGTGGAGAGAGGAGAGAGGAGAGAGGAGAGAGGAGGAGAGAGGAGAGTGGAGAGAGGAGAGGAGAGATGAGAGTGGAGAGAGGAGAGAGGAGAGTGGAGAGAGGAGAGAGGGAGAGGGAGAGGAGAGTGAAGAGAGGAGAGAGGAGGAGAGAGGGAGGAGAGAGGAGAGAGAGGAGAGAGGAGAGTGGAGAGAGGAGAGAAGAGAGAAGAGAGAGGAGAGAGGGAGAGGAGAGAGGAGAGAGAGAGAGGGAGAGGACGAGGGTGGAGAGAGGAGAGAGGAGAGAGGAGAGAGGAGAGAGATTGAGGAGAGTGGAGAGAGGAGAGAGGAGAGAGGAGAGATTAGAGAAGAGAGTGGAGAGAGGAGAGAGAGGAGAGAGGAGAGAGGAGAGAGGGAGAGGAGAGAGGAGAAGAGAGGAGAGAGGAGAGAGGTGAGAGAGGAGAGTGGAGAGAGGAGAGAGGAGAGATGAGAGTGGAGAGAGGAGAGAGGAGAGTGGAGAGAGGAGAGAGGGGAGAGGAGAGAGAGGAGAGTGAAGAGAGGAGAGAGGAGAGAGGAGAGAGGAGAGAGGAAAGAGGAGAGAGGAGAGAGGAGAGTGGAGAGAGGAGACTGGAGAGTGGAGAGAGGAGAGTGGAGAGAGGAGGAGAGAGAGGAGAGAGGAGCGAGGAGAGAAGAGAGAGGAGAGTGGAGAGAGAGAGAGAGGAGAGAGGAGAGAGGAGAATGGAGAGTGGAGAGTGGAGAGTGAGAGAGAGAGAGGAGGAGAGAGGAGAGAGAAGGAGAGAGGAGAGTGGGAGAGGAGAATGGGAGAGGAAAGAGGAGAGTGGAGAGAGGAGAGAGGAGAGAAAAGAATGAGAGAATGGAGAGAGGAGGAGAAGAGGAGAGAGGAGAGAGGAGGAGACTGGAGAGGAGAGTGGACAGTGGAGAGAGGAGAATGGAGAGAGGAGAGTGGAGAGTGGAGAGAGGAGAGAGGAGGGAGGAGAGAGGAGAGAGGAGAGAGGACGAGGGTGGAGAGAGGAGAGAGGAGAGAGGAGAGAAGAGAGTGGAGAGAGGAGGGAGGAGAGTGGAGGGAGGAGAGAGAAAGAGGAGAGAGGAGAGAGGAGAGTGGACAGTGGAGAGAGGAGAGTGGAGAGAGGAGAGAGGAGAGTGGAGAGAGGAGGAGAGAGGAGAGAGGAGCGAGGAGAGAAGAGAGAGGAGAGTGGAGAGAGGAGAGAGGAGAGAGGAGAGACTGGAGAGGAGAGTGGAGAGTGGAGAGAGGAGGAGAGGAGGAGAGAGGAGAGAGAAGGAGAGAGGAGAGTGGAGAGAGGGAGAATGGAGAGAGGAAGAGGAGAGTGGAGAGAGGGAGAGGAGAGAAAAGAATGGAGAATGGAGAGAGGAGAGAGAGGAGAGAGGAGAGAGGAGAGACTGGAGAGGAGAGTGGACAGTGGAGAGAGGAGAATGGAGAGAGGAGAGTGGGAGAGTGGAGAGAGGAGAGAGGAGGGAGGAGAGAGGAGAGAGGAGAGAGGACGAGGGTGGAGAGAGGAGAGAGGAGAGAAGATTGAGGAGAGTGGAGAGAGGAGAGAGAGGAGAGAGGAGAGATTAGAGAAGAGAGTGGAGAGAGGAGAGAGGAGAGAGGAGAGAGGAGAGAGGAGAGAGGAGAGAGGAGAGAGGAGGAGAGAGGAGAGTGGAGAGAGGAGAGAGGAGAGATGAGAGTGGAGAGAGGAGAGAGGAGAGTGGAGAGAGGAGAGAGGGGAGAGGAGAGAGGAGAGTGAAGAGAGGAGAGAGGAGAGAGGAGGAGAGAAAGAGGAGAGAGGAGAGAGGAGAGTGGAGAGAGGAGACTGGAGAGTGGAGAGAGGAGAGTGGAGAGAGGAGGAGAGAGGAGAGAGGAGCGAGGAGAGAAGAGAGAGGAGAGTGGAGAGAGGAGAGAGGAGAGAGGAGAGAGGAGAATGGAGAGTGGAGAGTGGAGAGAGGAGAGAGGAGGAGAGAGGAGAGAGAAGGAGAGAGGAGAGTGGAGAGAGGAGAATGGAGAGAGAAAGAGGAGAGTGGAGAGGGAGGGGAGGAGAGAGGAGAGAAAAGAATGGAGAATGGAGAGAGGAGAGAGAGGAGAGAGGAGAGAGGAGAGGATGGAGAGGAGAGTGGACAGTGGAGAGAGGAGAATGGAGAGAGGAGAGTGGAGAGGGAGAGAGGAGAGAGGAGGGAGGAGAGAGGAGAGAGAGAGAGGACGAGGGTGTGGAGAGAGGAGAGAGGAGAGAGGAGAGAGGAGAGAAGATTGAGGAGAGTGGAGAGAGGAGAGAGAGAGAGGAGAGAAGAGAGTGGAGAGAGGAGAGAGAGAGAGGAGAGAGAGAGTGAGAGAGGAGAGAGGAGAGAGGAGAGAGGAGAGAGGAGAGAGGAGAAAGGAGAGAGAGAGAGGAGAGTGGAGAGAGGAGAGCGGAGAGAGGAGAGAGGAGGGAGGAGAGAAGAGAGAGGAGAGAGGAGAGCGGAGAGAGGAGAGAGGAGGAGAGAGAGAGAGAAGAGGAGAGAGGAGAGAGGAGAGGAGAAGAGGAGAGAGGAGAGAGGAGGAGAGAGGAGAGAGGAGAGAGGGGAGAGAGAGAGAGGGAGGAGAGGGAGAGGGAGAGGAGAGAGGGGAGAGAGGAGAGTGGAGAGAGAGGAGAGGGAGAGAGGAGAGTGGAGAGAGAGGGAGAGAGGGAGGAGTGGAGAGAGGAGAGAAGGGAGAGGAGAGGGAGAGGAGAGAGGAGAGAGGAGAGAGGAGGAGAGGGAGGAGGAGAGGAGAGAGAGGAGAGAGGAGGAAGAGAGGAGGAGAGAGGAGGAGAGAGGAGAGAGGAGGAGAGAGGAGAGAGGAGAGAGGAAAATGGAGAGAGAAGAGAGGGAGAGAGGAGAGAGGAGGAGAGAGGAGAGTGGAGAGGGAGAGAGAGAGAGAGATGAGAGTGGAGAGAGGGAGGAGGAAGAGTGGAGAGAGGAGAGAGGGAGAGGAGAGAGGAGAGTGAAGAGAGGAGAGAGGAGAGAGGAGAGAGAAAGAGGAGAGAGGAAGAGGAGAGTGGAGTGGAGAGAGGAGACTGGAGAGTGGAGAGAGGAGAGTGGAGAGAGAGGAGGAGAGAGGAGAGAGGAGCGAGGAGAGAAGAGAGAGGAGAGTGGAGAGAGGAGAGAGGAGAGAGGAGAGAGGAGATGGAGAGTGGAGAGAGGAGAGAAGAGGAGAGAGGAGAGAGGAGAGAGGAGAGAGGAAAGAGGAGAGAGGAGAGTGGAGAGAGGAGACTGGAGAGTGGAGAGAGGAGGAGAGAGGAGAGAGGAGCGAGGAGAGAAGAGAGAGGAGAGTGGAGAGAGGAGAGAGGAGAGAGGAGAGAGGAGGAGAGAGGAGAGTGGAGAGAGGAGAGGAGAGATGAGAGTGGAGAGAGGAGAGAGGAGAGTGGAGAGAGGAGAGAGGGGAGAGGAGAGAGGAGAGTGAAGAGAGGAGAGAGGAGAGAGGAGGAGAGAGGAGGAGAGAGGAGAGAGGAGAGTGGAGAGAGGAGAGAAGAGAGAGAGAGAGGAGAGAGGAGAGAGGGAGAGGAGAGGAGGAGAGAGGAGGAGGAGGAGAGAGGAGAGAGGAAAATGGAGAGAGGAGAGAGGAGAGAGGAGAGAGGAGGAGAGAGGAGAGTGGAGAGAGGAGAGAGGAGAGATGAGAGTGGAGAGAGGAGAGAGGAGAGTGGAGAGAGGAGAGAGGGGAGAGGGAGAGAGGAGAGTGAGAGAGGAGAGAGGAGAGAGGAGAGAGGAGAGAGGAGAGAGGAGAGAGGAGAGAGGAGAGTGGAGAGAGGAGACTGGAGAGTGGAGAGAGGAGAGTGGAGAGAGGAGGAGAGAGGAGAGAGGAGCGAGGAGAAAGAGAGAGGAGAGTGGAGAGAGGAGAGAGGAGAGAGGAGAGAGGAGAATGGAGAGTGGAGAGAGGAGAGAAGAGGAGAGAGGAGAGAGGAGAGAGGAGAGAGGAAAGAGGAGAGAGGAGAGTGGAGAGAGGAGACTGGAGAGTGGAGAGAGGAGGAGAGAGGAGAGAGGAGCGAGGAGAGAAGAGAGAGGAGAGTGGAGAGAGGAGAGAAGAGGAGAGAGAAGAGAGGAGAGAGGAGAGAGGAGAGAGGAGAGAGGAGCAGAGAGGAGGAGAGAGGAGAGAGGAGAGTGGAGAGAGGAGAGAGGAGAGTGGAGAGTGGAGAGAGGAGAGAGGAGAGAGGAGAGAGGAGAGTGGAGAGAGGAGAGAGGAGAGTGGAGAGAGGAGAGAGAGGAGAGAGAAGAGAGAGAGAATAAAATGATACAACGAGGAGGAAAGGAGGAAGGAGAAGGGATAAGGGATACTATGTACATATACATAGGAAATTTATTGCTCTAAACCCCCTCATTAGGCTTAATTAAATCTTCTAATGGATAGAAATTAATGGGAAGAAATAGAAGTAAATATCTCTCACATCATCTTTCGAGTCGACGAGAAGTTCTCTTAGATGACGGATCGTTTTCAATGAGATTGCTTCATCTCGATCGAGTATCCTCGCTTTGTATTTCTCGAATTGTCTCTCATTGATACGTTCCTCGTTCGAACGATCGCCAGTTTTGCGTCTCTTGCTCGTGATCATTTAATAAATATCGATCACCTAGATTATTCGACGAATGGAATTTATAGATTCGTTAAATATAATAAATAAATTATTAATTTTAATTATAATTAATTTTAAAAATGCATAAATCACTTCTCAAATATTCACTAATTGAAACAATGGGGAATTTTTTTTTTTGCTCAAGTTCACGAAGTTCTCGACCTCGATCGATGGTAGAATTCTTTTCTCGAATCGATGTTCGCGAAGTTCTCAATCTCTATCGATGGGACAATCTTTTCTCGAATAGATGTTCGCGAACTTCTCGACCTCGATCGATGATAGAATTCTTTTCTCAAGTAGATAATTATACAAGAAAAGAAGTACAATAATGGGGGGGACGTCATGGATACGACCTATATCCTCATATAATTAACTCTCTAGCAATGTTTCGGAGTTGATTCCAAAAAAAATCGAGCCGATATGCTTGAAGATATTCAAGAATCCAAGAAATCTAAAGGCACATATCATGAAGTATTTCAATCATAACGTAACGGAATCGTTATCCATATTTTCTCTTCGACTTTCCGGAAAATAACCGTTTTCTGGATTCTAGGATTCGAAAGCGCCAAGTTCGCAAATTAGGATTAGCATATTTCTCTTTGAATAAAACAACCTTATCATCTAGAATATCAAAGAGCAATAATATCAATGAAGAAAGATGAGGAACTCAATTCTCCTATCCTCCGATCGGCGTAAACCCTCTCTCCCGTGATCGCCGTATCGGTCCTCCGAACGTTCGAGTTTGCATCGTTTGACTAGAAAAGATCCACATCCTGCAACGATCGTTATAGTTGGCGATAATTAGCGCATTCTTCGTGAGGTGAAAATTATTTCGGATGAAATAAAACCTTCAAAGCGTCAAGATTAGCCTTCCGGTTTGATGGTTTTCGATTTCTGTCGGTTTAATATTTTATGTGCTACTTTTCCGGTTTTCTTTTTTTTTGCTATGATCTTTTCCGGTTTTCTTTCTTTTGCTGTAATCTTTTCGGGTGCAACTTTTCCGGTTTTCTTTTTTCGCTACGATCTTTTCCGGTTTTATGTTAATTATTGTTAATTCTCATCTTCGATATGGCAATTTTTCTAGAATATTAGCTAAGCGATCTACTAACTTGTTGGGTTGTTTTACTTTAACTTTATTTTTAGTGAAATTTGGTTTAATTCGTTTTTCTCCCATTCAGCGATCTTTTTCTCATTCCGGAATGGGATAAAATTATTTTTCTCCATTCCGGAATGGGATAAAATTATTTTTCTCCATTCCGGAATGGGATAAAATTATTTTTCTCCATTCCGGAATGGGATAAAATTATTTTTCTCCATTCCGGAATGGGATAAAATTATTTTTCTCCATTCCGGAATGGGATAAAATTATTTTTCTCCATTCCGGAATGGAGAAAATTATTTTCTCTTGAAGAAGAGTTTTCGATTCTCTATCGACTCTAAACTGTGGGAATTTTTTATTCGAAAGGAGTCTTTCTTTGCATTTTGCTCCTCGTTGAATCGAATTATCGCACTTCCACTAACTTTTACTCCAAAGATCGGTAGAGTTATGTAGGTGATCGATACGATCCGGAGGAGAAAGTTGCGATCGTGCTATCGTCAGGCATTCTCATAAACGATTTCCGAGGGTGGAGATGCTGAAAGTTGAATTTTTGGAGGAAGGGGAGAGGGGAGAGGATGTAAATATTCCATATCTTAGATCCTCTAAAGTTGCACTCACTGAGACTCTTCCGGGATTTCTCGATAGCTCTTCGATCGTTCATCCGAATATAGCATGCGTATTAATGCATTGGCAGGAAAGGGGAAAGGAGAGGAGGAGGGGGTATTCTATCACTAAGCGATATTATTTCCTCTGAAAACCTCAACGATTGACTTCCCATTCAACGGGCTACGAATTCTTTAGTATCTATTGAGGTGAAATTAGTTGGGATGATTTCCTGGATTGGCAAAGATTTGATGTTAGTTGGGGTGATTTCCTGGATCGGCAAAGATTTGATGTTAGTTGGGGTGATTTCCTGGATCGGCAAAGATTTGATGTTAGTTGGGGTGATTTCCTGGATCGGCAAAGATTTGATGTTAGTTGGGGTGATTTCCTGGATCGGCAAAGATTTGATGTTAGTTGGGGTGATTTCCTGGATCGGCAAAGATTTGATGTTAGTTGGGGTGATTTCCTAGATCGGCAAAGATTTGATGTTAGTTGGGGTGATTTCCTGGATCGGCAAAGATTTGATGTTAGTTGGGGTGATTTCCTGGATCGGCAAAGATTTGATGATCATATTGGGAGTATTTTTGTATTTGATAAAAAAGGAAGATGAATTTAGGAGTGTAGCAAGTTTTGTATGGCTCCACGGCGCAAAAGTCCTACTGATATAGCGGGTCAAAGTGATTTCCGTCTACGGCAGCATATCATCAACAAGTTTAAGATACAACGAGAACGGTTGGTTCATATTTTAATAGCTCATCACTACAAATATCGGATAGTAATTATTGTGGATTCTCAAAAAAAACAAAAGGGGTGGGGGGAGAGGGGAGGGGGGGGGAATTCAGATTGACAGAGATAAGCACTTAAAAGTTTCAATATATTCATCAATGGGCGTATTGAACTTGAAGTAAGACGTATCAAATGCGGTTTTGACATTAGCGAGAATGATGTCCGGCAGTATAAAGATGGACCGATCCGATCCGATCTGAGAGATCCACATGGGCTGGCTTAAACCTCGATCAGAATAGTTTCTTGTCGAGATCGATATAGTGAGTGATTAAAACCGGCGACGAGTTGAACTAGATTTAGCCGGGTGTCGTTGAAGTATTTGCTTGAGCTTGATCTTGACCTTGAACTTGACGTCGTCGAAGAGGCTCCTGTCTTTTCTCATTTATGGATCATGTAATATTGCCATTGGTATCTATTTTGCCATGAATATTGCTTATTTATACAATTAGTATAAAATTTTAATTAGTTAATGAATTGAGAGTGGAGAAATCACTTCCGCTCATCATCATAAGGTGGTCGTGATCCCACCAAAATTGGAAACAGTGAAATTGATTCAGCGCCATATATCGACCATTTGCCCGTTTATTTATGGCAAGCATTGCATATCAGCGTTATTGTTTTCATGTATTTGCTGTCTTTTTGGTTTAATTGACCTTTCGTTAATCACTTCCTACACAATGAACATCGATTAAATGTTTGAGTTTAACTAACTCCGATCCACATCGCGGATTCACCAGCTGCGTGATCCGCTCATCATCGACTCGCCCGCTACGGGATCCGGAGCTCAACCTGACATCTTTATATGTTATTTGTGAGTGAATCGCTTAGTTTTCTGAGGTTTATTGATTAGGTTTATCGATATTCCAGGTCGAAGAAGATCGGGAAGTTGTCTATATCGACCGTTCGATCGGTGATCCCGTATATTGGTCCGGAGTGGAGGTGTGGGCAGCGGAAATCACTTGAAAAACTACGAAAAAGACGTGTTAAAACGCGGTATTTGTCTAACGTTTCTACGCATTCGGCCAATATGTCCGACGTATCGGATAGCAGCGCATTCAACGTATTTAGTGATCTGAGTAGGTGGCAGCTGTTACTTTGCTGAGTAGTTTTGCATGAGTTGAAGAAGCATCTGGCTGATATTAGCATCGATGCTTTGAATCGCTAAAAAATGCCCATTTTGGAAGATTTGGGAAAGCGATTCACTGGAGAGTTCTGATCTTTCTTTTTTTTTGATAGAAGTTTCGTCAGGTTCTGATCCAAGTAAGTATGATAGATCCGAGGGGATTCGGAGAGCCTCAGGGATTAATTTACGTCAGGTTTCAAGTGGAACGGTGAGGAGGAGGAGGAGGAGGAGGAGAGAGGGAAGGTAACCTCAGGTAGGAGTTATTCTTTTTTTACAAGTAGGGGTGTAGTTTTGAATAGGATACTACAGGAGCAGCGATTCGATCGTTAGTGGAAGGTGTTCGATGTTATGATAGATAGGTAAGATAATAAGCCATATTAATTTTTATTTTATATATTTTAATGTTTGTATAGAATTATTTATATATTTTGAAGTTATTAATCTATAAAGGTTCAGTTTGCGATTCTTCAACGATGTTTTAGGCGACTAATATGATCAGAATCGAATCGTTTATCTTAGAAAGGAAATATTTCAGTACCCCGAGATAGTCTCCACGAGACGGTCGTCTTAGATGATACGACATTTTGTGGCACAAATGCGGAAGCAGATATAACCATAACTAAGAGGGTTAACCAATTTTTGTTTGGTTTTACTTTGAATATAGATTGCTTTTCAAGTTGGCTTCGATTTGAGGGGAGGGGGGGGGGGGGGGGGGGGCTAGTAAGATATTTATGGGAAGAATATTTAAATCGATTTATTGAAAATTAGATCGGAGGAGAAGAGAAAATTCGAGCGGAGAAATTTTCTACATTCCAATCGAGTTTATCGATGTACTGCTATAATGTTTGGCAAGTTTCGACGCTTCTCAGGTCGACTCGTTTGGAATTTTAACAGTGGTACTTATTACGGAATTTCCAAGAAAGATGGAGAATGGGGAGGAGGGGGGGGGGGGGGGAGATGATGAAAGAATAGATGGGAATTTGATTGTCGACAAGCCAAGAACATCAAGGAAAATTGAGAAGAAGTGATGAGAATGCAGTGGGAGGGAGATTATTCGTTCGTAGTTTTTCTTTGCGGATATTCGGCTCCCTTAGTGATCCTGAGATATTTGCCGCATTGTGTTGTCCGCCTCTTCTATAGGCGATCTCTTGTCGTTTGTTTAGAAAGATAAAGCTCGAGGTGTTTCTTATTGAGTATTCCCAGCTTGGGGAGGAGGTTTCTTGGTCTTTGAGTGGGTACTATGTTCATTTCGTTCTATCACTGCTCATATTATTGAAGTGGACGTTCCACTTATCGCTGAAAAATTGAAGCACCCTGGAGGGGAGGGGAGGGGAGTCCATTGGGTAAATTCTTTTCCCAGATGGGAAACGATAGCATCCTAATTTTCAATGAAGTATCATTGTGCCCATTCATAGGTTTTTATTTGTAATATTCACGTATGTGGATCTTTGCTTGCAGCATTGATGTGCGGTAATTCGTTTGCCTAAGGGAAAAGTTCGGGTGATCGATCGTCGTTAATTAAGTGAACTAATTACTTGAATTTATGTAAGGAAATTGTGGAGATACGTATGGATTGTTCACGTAGAAGACGATGTGGACCTTTGAACTTAGTGGACTTTGGAATTTTTAAGACTCCTCTTTGTAGGTGAATATAGAAGATGTTTCGCAGACGCCAAGGTCACTGAGAGCGCCGACTGGGAGAACGATCCTTCAAGACGGCGACAAAGAAGTCGACGAAGCCGGGACTAGCAAGGACATTTTCGGAGATAATGCTTCCGGAGGTGTGACGACGGTGACGACTATTGACGACAGTTCCTCGTAAGTGTTTTTTTAACGTCTACGAGCGGTTTGTTCATACTGAATAGACATGTAGTGAGATGAAAGGAGTTTGGTACTTAGATAGGAGCGAAATTGGAAGGAAGCGATCGTCAGAAGGATATTGGGAGGAGGTAGATTTCTAATGCATACTTGAGGGAGTTGTTGAATGGAGATGCCTCCTACTCTATGGGAGAGAAGTTTTCCACTTCATTCACTGGAAAACTGCGTAGAAACCTCGTTCCAGTTGAAACTTTTACTCTCATCATTGATTAGATTCGTTTATAGTGATTCTGATGCGAGCGTTGTCACCTTGGCGGATAGCATATCGGAATCTTCGCAGAGAGAGACCTCAACGATCGCTGAAACGAAGGAAGTTGAGGTGAGCGACGATATCGCAAACGAGTTTGCAGATTACGATGCGAATTAGTCGTTTCAACGGCACCTTTCGAGATTTTCAGCTGATTCGGATATTAGCGATCAGTGGGATGAGGTACTATATGAAAGTGATACGGATACATCGTATAGTGGATAAGAAATGGCCGAAAGTTCAAAGAGATCAATTGAAAGAGGAACGAGACGTTTGGAAATGAGCGGATCAGCTGATCGGGGTCCTATTTCTCAAGTAGATATCATTGATTTGTTTAAAGTGCTCCATGGAAAAGATAAATTAGCAGACGTATAGCTCAAAAGTGCTATGAGATTTTGCCTAATAATGTGGGCTATAATTCTCGAAATTGCTTTGAACTTGATCATTTTTTAAGTTGTAATGGAATATGCTGATCGGAAGATCTCTAATTATCTGTTCGTTTAGGTGATCGCTTTCGAAGAGGAGAAATTAGATGGGAGTGCAGTAAGCTGGTCTATACCGGATGAGGAGGTAGGATTTTCCGATGATCTTATGGTTAGCAGAGATTGGGAATTCGAGATTCAGCTTCGGAAACAAGCATTTCCCACTTTATCTTGTCGCTAAGTTAGTTTTATTCGCTCTCCTGTTGTCTTTCATCTGTCCGTGGAGATCTTTTGCAGCATCTCTTGGTTGAAGATCCTCATGCATGTTGAAATATGGGCTGAGGGTATATCGTCCACTAAGTGTGATTGTTTGCCTCCCTCTTCCTCCCCACCTGTTTTCTCCTCTCATGCTATTAGTTTCTTGAATAATGCTTCATCGACAAGAATAGCGCCTAGGTGGTTTTCTCTTCCTGAAATAGGATCTTTCTGAAATTGTTAACGTGGGTAGGACCTGTATTTCATGGTGGTCTTCAGGGTGACCTGTATTTCACGGTGGTCTTAAGGGTGAATGATTGTGGATAAGGCAACAGCTAGGATACTCTCATAAGGAGTGCGATATGCGAGCAGTGCTGCAATTATTTCGTTAGGTTTATTCGCTTCAAATGAAATTGAATTGACCGAGGTGCCTATTCTATTAACATCGTTGATAGCACGAGAGGTTTTCATCGTTTATTTCAAGGGAGGGGGTTCGGGGGATGGAGTGAAGAATGCATTAAACAACTTTGCTACCCGAGTCAGAATTTATCAAAGCAGTGGATCAGAATCGCGGTCGACGGTTTAAAGCGTAGTAATAGTTCAGGATTTGACACTAGTGGACGAATCACGTTCCACAGATATCAGCGGAGCAGGTGTCGAACAAAGTCGGTCAATAATCGGTGCACCGATCGCCAGCACTTCGAATTCATTGCAAGAGGTTTAGTGACTTCTATTCTATGTTGTGCATCTTGTTTTCGAATCGCTTGTATCGCCGATTTTAGGTGAAGAGGAGAGGGAGGGGGAGAGGGGGTTGATGAAAAGATTGTGCTGCCTCGACGATTTGGATTGCCAATCTTTTTTGGGAAGTGTGAAGGAGAATATGTATCCTTTTTTCTATATAAGCGGATATTTTAGAGGTATTGAAAGCCTGTTTTCTCATTGTTATTTCCAAGTTACGGGTAGACCTATGAATTGCTGAGACTTGGCCGATTTGAGGAAATTGTGCCATCAATTGAGAGCCAAAACGGAGCTATACTATGTCGTATTTGCTCGGATTTAGCGAATTTGGCTTGAAGTTTGAGTGCAGTTTCATTCTCTCTACGCCATCTTTCACTATCTTTAGTTGTTTTCGGCCTTTATGCTGGAAATTCCATTGATGTAAGGCTTGAATTGTTTGGTGCTTCGTTTGGGACGAGTGCTTTTGCGATTGCGAACTGACTTGCTCATTCCCATTTATTCGCATTTCCATCGATGGTTGGATTATTCGTGTTTGAATCATCGGGGAGGTCCTTTCCTTGGCGTTTGTCTCTTTATGCAGGTGCGGACTATATTAGTATCGGTGAAATATGATATTCTTTTATGTTTTGCGGGTATTTAGGTTCTCACTCCGTCATACTGCATTCCACGCGTCGAAAACGGTCCAATTTTGAAGAAAGGATTCCGAGAGAACTTCAGCTCCTATCGCTTTAGTGCCCCGACTCCGTATCAGCCAACTTTTCCAGCGGCAATCCTTGCTTCTCGGACGTTCCATGCCATTGGTTCGTCACTTGTTCTGTCTGGTTTTGTTGATGTTCTCTTTTTGTTTATATAATCATAAATTAGCAGAATGGAGCCTTCTTCCCTAAAGAATTCGAGGGAGTTTCGTTGCAAGAAGGTTTCCTGAAGGATATAACTTGAGATTATCTGGAATAGGGATCTGTGGGAAATATAGACGTGGATTTGTCCATACATGGGCTCCGCATATTGCTCCCAATGTTGCACAAGCTGATACATTTTTGTGCATGATAGTACTCGGCATTATTGCTTTGGTTGTGTTCAGATTCGCCGATGGGTTTCGTGGATCTATTGACTGAGGGCACTGCTAATTTATGCAGAACTGTATTGAGACGATGGGTCTTTGCACAGGTAAGCATTTGCTTTGTTGATGGTTAGTTGAGATTTGCCTTGATAATCTTGGGAAATGAGATTGAAGGGAATTCTTGCATTTCCCATCGGGGGGAATGAGACCTGCAAATTTTCCCATAAGTTGGGTAAAATATTGCATGTAGTGCGTATATAGGCAAGGTTGTTTTAGAGGGAATGTTGCGGAAATATATAATCTTTGGTGGTCAATTTGGTGGCACCTATTTTATCTCATTGATCCGATATCATAGATCTTCATTGTAGATTCACTGAGCCTTTTGTAGCGATTCCATAGTGTCCGGATGTGAAAAGACGATCAGATGGATCCGAGTTGTTCTCCACGATCTTTCTTGGATTCGTTGGATAAACCTTTTTTTGCAGACTTCTGCAATGGAAGGAGCACCCATTCGAATTTGTAGCTATAATGTTCTATGCCAGAATACGATATCGAAGACGCCGTATCTCTATAAACACCTCACGTTTGTTTTATACTATTGTTCAGTCGGTGACTCATTGCTTTTTTGGGTGTATCTATGTGAGGAATGTTGTTTATCTGGTTTACGCCATCGAGCTCCGATCCGTGAATCCGATCCGTAAAAGGGAGAGACAGGGGGCAGAGGTATTGGTCAGAAATTATTGTGGTGATGGGATGCATCTAACAGGCGAGGGGGATGGGATTTGAAGTTTTGGAGAAGAATTATTCAGATGAGGAGGAACACATGTTTTCTAGACTTGGAACTTCTATTGATGGGTCTTATTGGGCGATTTGATCCGATCACCAAAGAGCTCATCAGTTTTTTTGACATCGTATCCAGTCACTACTAGATTTGGGCTTCCTGAATTCGCCATCGTTGTGAGTTAGTTGACGGTTGATTGTTCTCTTGTTGGTGGGGCTCGCTGTCGTTTTCTTAAACGGTAGGATGAGGGATGAAGGGAAGATGAGGAAGAGCGATGAGAGAAGCCGAGAAGAGATGTATATTTGTGGAATTATTGGAATATTAAAGGAAATTTGCCGTCTCGTCCTTTATTTGTGAGCCCTACTTTAGCATTATTATATGTGGTATTATCATGGGCGTTTCCCAGGAAATTAAGAGTGATTTCGTCGGTAAAGTAACTGTGTCGATTTGGTTGGGAAAGTGAAATTCTTCGTGTTTTTCCCCGCGATCGCTTGAAAATGTCTCTCTTGGGAATAAGGTTTCCCGAGTTAGGTTAGAATAATGGGCTGATTTCCACTGGAAGAGATATTTGGGAGATTGAGTTCGAGCAGAGGAAGCGGATTGGGCGTTTGAAGGTTATTTAGAGGATTCGTTTGTTTGTTATGCTATAAGAAGATGAAGTTATTGCTTTGATTTTTCTCTGCAATCTTCCGCTTCAGCGTCTATTTGAGGATTTATAGGTGGGGTTTTTTTGAGGGATTAAATTGCTTCCTGCTATCTTCATTTCTATTTTCAGAGGTATAAAGCGTTCATATCAACTGGAATGGGAATATAGATCAAGTTTATTGGCGAGAGAGCTTCTTATGATCTCGGCTGATGTGTTGTGCCTACAAGAAGTTCAGGAGGATCACTTTCATAGCTTCTATTTACCCGTTCTTGCTAGAGGTAAGTTTCCATTGAAATCAGGATGCAGAAGGAAGCACCCGAATATTGTTAGTGCGCTTAGTTATATTTCTTGGGGAATTTCTTTTTTATATGCTTATATTTGTTATTGAAGTTTATTTCATTTCCGGGTCTTTTCGATAGTAATTTCCGGAGCGTATAGTAGAATTCGATGGTCTATTTTTCCCCATTGAGGAGCTGATATTTGGTGCTTTATGTGATCTCATTTGGCATATTTGCTAGGTTTAATGGAAACTCCTTTGATAGATAAGATGGCGAGTTTTATCCTGGTGGATCCTGGTTTTTTTGAGAAGCGATTTTGATGGGATGATGGAGAATGGGAGTTGGGGAGAGGAATAAGTAGCAGTATGCCAGTAAATGGGAGTAGCTGTAGGAGTGAGATTTATAGTTGTATTGGTCTAAATATGAGTAGATAATAATGAGGGGTAAAATACGTAAAGGAAAATAGTAAAGTATCGACCTGAGTGTTAAAGGGGGACATTTCACACGTGCAGATGATGTAGACGCAATAAACCAATGCTTGGGATTAGATGTTAGGAATGGAAGAGTAAGACACAGATTGTTCTCCTATGGGAATGAAGATGACCATGTTTCGGGGCCCTTATCCGCTGATGTATCCATCGACGGCCATCGTCAGGATCATGATTATAACCATGTTAATAGGAGAAATTGCGTAGGGAAGAATTTGCTGTACCCAAGTTGAGGGGAATCGAAATTTTTCGTCACTTGTAGAGATACGATTACGAGGAAGGACGCCGACATGGAATGTGTTCTTGTGACGCTTCTCCGTCCATTTCCATGTTCTCGGCATGCTCGGGCCTATTCGTTGAATGTGAAATCTGGTGCTGATCACTCGGGTTGTACTGATGAAGTTCATGAAAGCATCGTTTCTACGACGTGATACTTATCTTTTTCATTGACGGTATATTTTCAGCTGGTTACAGAGGCGAATTTAAGAAGCGAACTCGTGAAATGTTCGATGGTTGTGCCATTTTCTATAGATTCCCTCTGCAACTGCTCTCCTATCAACCGATCGAATATTTCGTTGGAGTAAATACGGTCCTCGACAGAGATAATATCGGTACGTCGGCCATATAATTCGTATCCAGTTGCTTGTGATTGGGCTTCTATGTGAGTGAATGGTGGGAAGATCATCGGCTTTCAGAGAATTTTCGGCGAGAGTACTGAAGTGATATGTCGGTCACTGTCGTCGGAGTAAGCATGATCGTCGAATCGTTATTGCTTTCATGTATATTTACCTTAGAGCAGATATTTTATGCTGCATTCAGGGGCGATGAGAACAAAGTTTGAAGCTTATAGGCCGAGGTTGTAGAAATTCTTGTCTATGAGTATCTCCTACTATGTATTTATGTAGTTTAAACATATCTGCAATATAGTTCATGGCTATAGTTATGATGCTCGGCAAGGTGGTTGCCATAAGAGGCGGAGAACACCGTTGAGATGGCGAGGGCTCATAATCACTTTCGAGGCCATCTAACATCCTTTATAAAGATGTGCTGCTTATAGTTGATTCTTTGCCCTATTGTTTGTTAGCTGAGGATGTAGAATATGATCGGCTATATTCGTCTATGATAGGTAACTTTTATTTATGAGAAATACCTCATTGTAGGGCAATTGGTCCGCTTTAAAGAGACGCTTAGTGGAAAGGAGATTTGCATAGCGAACACTCATCTGTTGTTCAATAAACAACGAGGTGACGTGAAGTTGGCGCAACTGGCTGTCCTATTAGCCAACTTGGACAAGGTTCTATTCATTTATTTATTTATTTTCTCATTTATATATAGAACTGGGAGTTCGGATATATATAGAAGTGGGAGAAGGGATACGGGATTTAAGACCTTTTCTCTTTAAGGTCTTGATTATCGAACAGCAGGAATCAGTGAGGCGTGACCTTCTTTGAACTTTATGAGGTCGATCTTTGTTTCTGAATATATTCACTTCGTTACCTTAGAAATGCTGAAAATAGCACTCATACAAGTGATAACTGTTAGAGAGTTCGTTATCGGTGTTCTCATTATTTCGTTGATTTCAGGAATGTGGTCCGGAATCGGCTCGTAAATGTCCCTATGTGATATGTGGTGATTTTAATATGCAACCATATTGTCATATTTACGATTTCTTGATCGAAGGACATCTATCGTTTAACAATTTGCGAAGGGCGGATTTGTCAGGTCAAGGTAGCCAAGGTGGTCCGCTCTTGCAAGCGAATTTCATGCCACCTCAAACCAACATAGACATGAATTGTCGTTTCGGAGTAAAGAGAAGTTCGTTTCTTCTCGTTTTGCCTTCCGCATCTTATAGCTTTGCGTATGATCTTTTGTTTTGAGATGTCTCTGTTCAATTTCCTATCCTTTTATCATCGAAAGATCGACCGAAGAGAGAGGTAGTCATGACGGAGAGGCAAGTTTGCTCGTCTAGAGTAGAAGATCATAGTTTAAGGGAGCTTCTTAATTGAGTTATTCCAGCATTTATCATCGTACAAATGACTTAACATGCTTAATTACCTTAGTTTAAAATATTCATTTTTCCATTTTAATTGCTAAATGCCGAGATGTTTAGTTGTATATAGCTTCTAACAATAGGTTGAGCTTATCCACTCGCTTCTATCATTCCTCAACTCGTAATTTGACAGGAAAAAAATGGGAAATTGAGGGATAGGAAAGGATTTTTCGTTGAAGAACTTCTCGGTCTCGAAATTGTCATGAAGGTCACAATTGACTAGAATTTGGGGAGGAAATAGGCTAATCCATAGTTTAAACTATCGGTGGAAATGCGGTGGTTTCGCATAGAGAGGAATAGGTTTGTATGGAGTTGAGGGTTTCAAACGCAATAGTATATTTACTTGTGAATTTGTTCTGGAGATCGGCCGATCTTAGATTATCTTGATATTCTTTCTATTGCTCCTCTTCTGGGAAGAAATCGCCTTGCAGCCGTATTCTTCAACTTCGAATTCTCTCGGAAACGTTACCTCTAAGTGAGAGTGTTAAGTGCTTTAGGTTAATATCTTTGAAGAAGTTTATTTTTGCTCTCTTTCCTAACTGGGATAAGTTATATTGCATTTCAGATGGTGCTGTAGAAAGCTCGGAGGTGAATAGATGGACTCATTCTCTGAAGTTTGCCAGTGCCTACACACATATGAGCCATGACCGTTGGGTAAGCGATCACTTTTCCACTTTTACCTGGGAAAATTACTTGATTTGGTCATAAGAGGAAGTCATTATAGGGAGCACGATTGTAGAGGTTATGTGCCAGCAATAAGGATATAATAAAGTGTTACAAAGTGGTTGTTGAAGTGAATCAATATTGCAAGGTGGGCTTTGGGAATTGAGAGCTTTTCTGATGAATCGGAGGATTCCTTGGGGGTCGTTTATATGTGTAATTATGAACTTGGCAGGTATAGCATACATATGAAATTCTCTCTTGATGGATTCTTCTTCGAATGATGAGATATTTCGTTGGATAACTAGGAAATCGTTGTTATTTAAGTATGTTACATTAGATGAGAATTAGTTCTTGGAAGTGATCGATATATTCGATTTGTGAACTAGTTTTGATCGGTGATATGGTGAAAATCTCATAGTAGATAGACTATGCCATCTCATTTACACGGGCAGATTAGCGGGCAATCTCTATGTAAGCTTCACTTCTGACTAGTCCTTACTATACACTCTGAAGCTATAGAAGATGCAGGACTTATTTGTTTCTAGAGAGGGGAGATGATGAGATGGGAGTACGTATCGTCGTTTATCGTCGAGAATAGTTCGAAACGACTCGGGTTCATTATATCACGCCAGCCATCCTTAATATTCTATGAGTCCTGTTCTTTTATTATAACTATTGGTTTAGCAAGATTCATTTAAGCCCGAAGTGTCTACATTTCATTGCAATGGAGCGGCGAATCCAGATTTCCTCTTCTATTCGATTAATTCGAGAATCACTGAGGTTTGTCGACTTTCTGGATCGTTTGCTTAATGGAATGATTCATCTCAAACGAGCATTCTTCCACATTTTGTTTGAAGTTTTATGTGGGCAATTTTCTTGAAAATTTGAGTCGGTGATTGTATCTGCTTAATATTTGACTCTTAGTTATTGAATGAGGAGATTAAGTGAAGAGGAGCTTGATGGAATCATCATCGATGGATTTACTGATATGACGATCGCTTTTTTAGCGAATCTCTATAGGATTCTCTCAGATCTTCCTATTATCGTTTTTCTAGTGAGATTATAAACGAAGTTATATGTTGGCTTCTTGCAAACTACGGCTTTTGGGGGTTGGTTTTGTGAGATTTCGATTAATGAGCGAAGTAATTATGGGAGAGAGGGGGAGGGGAAGTACGCAACTTCTCTTGTTCTTATTGATATTTTAATTGGCTTCAATGTTTGCAGGTATCGGAGGGTGGTGCTGGTGAAGTGGCGAAGATCGACGAGAGTCCATTGCATCTAGTCAGGCATCTCTCGTTACCAAGTGAATTAGCGCTCCGAACAACGCTCGGTCCATGGCCGAATGCAGTGACGCCTTCTGATCATATTCCTCTTATAGCTGATTTTATACTTCACTAATGGTTATCGATGTATCATTCTTTAGCAGTCGATATTCTATGATGCTGAAAGATTACCTCATTATTATATACGTGATAGCCATGACATCAATTGCCCCACCATTTTTTGCATAGAAATTAGATACGAGAATTGAAAGATCGATTACTGATCGATCGATTGATCGATCAGTAATCGATCGTCGCGCTCTTCAAAGGTTTATTCGTTGTCTCTTTCACTAACGTCTCATCGTTAATTGGGAATTTCTACTCGAATTTGTTACGTGACATTTTTCTTCTAATATAATTTAGCTTTGTCGATCATTTCTCTCTTATCAACTTTATTCGAATTGTTCAATAGTGTGAAATTAAACGTTAAATGGCAAAGGAGAGCCATAAAAATGATAGCCGTATCAGATATTCTCTTCATTTTATGAGGTTTTTAATGTAGTTTTCACTCGTTTTTTTTTTTTTTCATTTCATTGATATTTCGTTATTGCTTTTATTCTTTCAATGATTACAATTTATATAATATTCTCTATTGCAACGTTGTCTAATTGTCGATGAACATCATTTCAGTTGAAAAAAAAAAAAAAAATGTATAAGGCGATAGTCTCATTAATGAAGTTGACAATTCGAGAAGCTGTAGATGAAATAATCTGATGAGTTTGTAAAGAATTCTATCGAATATCCGATGATTTGATGCGTTATTCGATCTCTTTCTAGATTATAGTATTATGATATGTATGCAAAGTTCTTTTGCTCCGAAATTGGTGGAGCCGAGATTGGAGCTGAAGAGTATTCTCGCTCCGACTTTTCCTCACTCCCACTCTGCGAACGTCGGGGAAAATCCTTCGAGCAAAAAAATGAATCGTTGTAATAGCCGGTTGTGCCTAAATTCGAGGTAGAAGAGAACGAAATTAGAAGTTGTCTAGATGTAAGAGGGATTAAGTTTGTGGGATATCCAATCAATCGTTGTCCCAAGTCTCGGAGCTGAAAGTCCGACGGGGTACATCGTTGGAGTTATCCTCGGAGTTGATCGGGTTCCAAATCGGCTACAACTGCAACGGCAAGCAATACTAAACGATCACTGATAATACTAACTTTCTATTCATTAATATTTCATATTTTTTTCTATTCCTTCGATTTTAATCATATTACAAATTGTTTCCATATCTCTGGATTCAAGAATATGATTCTATAGGTGGTTGATTCGATAGATTTTTATCTTATTTATCTTGGAAGAGCCGAATTTCATGATCATCTACAATATGTGCCTCGAATTACATGAACTATTTGAAGCTTCAAGTTATTCTTGGAAGGGAAGGGGTGGGGGTGGGGGTGGGGTTGAGGGTGAGGGTGGGGGTGGGGTTGGGGGTGAGGGTGGGGGTGGGGGTGAGGGTGAAGGGTGGTGAATTTCTTATGATACTCAAAAGAATTCAACTAGACAATTATTCTCTTATTACGAGTATAGAAGCCATTTTTTTGCAATTATAACCGATAAATTTCCACCCGTTAAGTATTATTTCATCGGTGAATTATTCGAGTTGAGAATTTTTTATTCTCGTTGAAATTTCCCCCCAAAATGCTTTGAAGAATTATCACTATATCATCTTCTATAGATAAAAGAAATTATGAAGTTGATAGCATCACAACTGCTGTTAAAAAATTTCACGGCATGATGATCTGAAGACGTATAACTTGATCATTTCTTGATCATAATACATTTTCGAGTGAGCTATCAAAGAATTAATAGTGAACTATAAAATTGATTGATCGATTAAATTGATCGATCGCCGATAAGATCAACAAAAGAGCATTAAATATTCGCAGTGGAATTGCTTACATCGAGAATTTCGTTAGGAGTTTTTGTTGTTTCCAAGCATAAATAAGCTCTAAAATTCGACGTGGAATTGAAATTTTGAATATATCGTCGAAAAATTCGAATAAAATACGGAGCATTTATAGGAGTCGAGTCGTTCTCGGAGCATTTATAGGAGTCGTTCTCGGAGCATTTATAGGAGTCGTTCTCGGAGCATTTATAGGAGTCGTTCTCGGAGCATTTATAGGAGTCGTTCTCGGAGCATTTATAGGAGTCGTTCCGGAGCATTTATAGGAGTCGTTCTCGGAGCATTTATAGGAGTCATTCTCTCTTATCATAATTATTTAATCTATTGTTACTCTTTGCGATATCCGTATATTAGAATTTTAGAATTCTAAAAATTCAACAGAAATAATTCGATAATTTTTTTTCTATAGTTGAATAATTAATGAAAAGCTTCCGATTCATTTATAATTTTTTAATAATTCGAATTTTGATAATTAAAAAATTTTATTCTAATTAAAGAAATAGCCGTAGATTTCGATCGATCGTTGATCTAATATTGACGCTAAATTTCCCCACAATATCCGATATAAAGAACGTTTGAATATTCGATTCTAAAGGATATTATGATTGTTACTCGTCGAATTTCTCGATTCCTTAATTGATTGATTATACCTATATATTCCCCATTCATTAATTAACGATAGATCTCTTCCGGTATGGAATAAGGTAAATTTTCAATAATTAAATTAAATAATTATTGTAGAGTTATAAAAAATATTAATTAAAATTCGAATAGGTTAAATTATAGGCGAATATTCAGATATGATTTTAATAATCTGTCATAGCTACACTATTGCGAAGATGAACGCATCACCTCTATAGAATCCTCGATGTCTCCATGGATTATTTGATAGTTTCATGGAGTTTGGTTTATAATATGATAATTAGGGGATTATGTGATATTTGATCATTATTTAAATGTTAAATGCAAGGATATACATTGGTCGTAAAGAAAAGTGTTACGTTACTGTGAAAGGCGCAAATGTCGCGTAGCGGAAATTTCTCACTTATCTCTTATTTCGAATTAGAATATGCGAATATTGAAGAAATCCTCATCTCTCCTAGTCATCGATTATCTAAAAAATTCCCCACAGAATTCTCAACCAATAAAATATCTATAGGGGGAATTATATATTCCCAATTCTTCGATATATTATTTATGGATAATTTCAAACCGAATTGAATTTTTCTCATAATATAACGGAAAACTTCGGGAACTATTGGGAATTCTTTTTTTTTTTGGTTGGACATGACTTAGTTCATGAACTTTTTCGAAAAGAAGTCGGACTAGAGAATTATATCGTGAACTTCATCAGCACTTCTCTTCCATCTTTTTTTTTTTTAATTATGAAAAATACTTCATTAAGATTTTTTCTCTCATTAAAATTTTAATAAAAAAAATTTTTCTTCTCTTCGAGAAAAAAAAAATCATCGATCTATATAGATGAGCGTTTTTTCGTTGATCAGTTTCTTCGATCGATTAATTTCTTCAATTAATTTCTTTGAAAATCATTAATTACTATAATTATTTTATCGATATTTATTAGGTTGATCATCTCTTGATTGATCGGATCTTCTATTTGATTTGATCTCTTGATCGTTGTATATCGATTCGTTATGATTTAATGTCTTATTATTATAGATATAAATGATATATTATCTTTAATTTAATTAAGATGTCAACGGTGAATAATTCTAATGATCCGAATACGGAGCACTTCAATAAAGGATGGCTAAATGAAGCGGATTTATTAGAAGTGATCAACGAAATGGGTTATAATATAACAACGGAGGAATTATCCACACTAAGAGATGGTGAAATTTTGAAATTTTCAAATTTCTTTCAATAATTTTTTCGATTCTTTTTTTATTTTTATTTTTTTTTTATTTTTTATTTTTTATTTTTTATTTTTTATTTTTTCTCGCATTTATTCATAGTAATTTAGAAATTTTCAATGAGAGAGAATTTTTTATATTATTTTGATCGATTTTTTTAGATTTTTTTTTATTCGATGAATTTTTTTAGATTTGTAAATTATTTTTGAAAAAAAAAATTTTTCTTATTTATAATTTTTTTTTTTTCATATT
Organism: Parascaris univalens; assembly: GCA_037576465.1. Taxonomy (NCBI): domain Eukaryota; kingdom Metazoa; phylum Nematoda; class Chromadorea; order Rhabditida; family Ascarididae; genus Parascaris; species Parascaris univalens. Next base: position 235,971,933 of record CM075173.1, on the reverse strand, counting down.
TCGTAATAATTATTTCATTGATTTAATTGAATGATTAGTAATTTATTATTATAAAAAAAATTACAATAGAGAAATTTTATTTGAAATATTTTCAAAATTACTCTCATCTTTGTGAAGATAGTAGGGATTAAATATATGAGTTTAGAGGAGGAGGAGGAGGAGGAGGAGGAGGAGGAGGGGGGAGGAGGAGGAGGAGGAGGGAGGAGGAGGAGGAGGGGAGGAGGAGGAGGAGGGGGAGGAGGTAAATCGATTAAGCCCGAATAAATTTTCGAGCCTAGAAGATCGTCAAGATTCAAAAAAATTTCTTTACTTTAAGGATCTGATCCGTTTTTGTCGAAAAAGAGGCGATCAAAGCTTTTTTGAAAGATTTTAATTTGAATTTTTTGGGAAAATAATCGATTTCTCTATTAAGAAATTTGCAATAATTATTTAATTAGCCTCATTTAATGATATATTTATTCTTTATGAAGTATTCTTTATGCAGATATTGAGAATTTCATCGATGAAGATGAAATGAATAATAGTCATGACGATGAGGGTAATATTTCGTTATTCTCATCGTTGTGTTTCTCGGATAACTACGCGAATCGACGACAACCAAGTAGGTGTTCTTTTATTAATTATCGATTAATTAGACTCATCGATCTAAGATAATGACTCATTTCCGTTTCCGGTGACTTCCATAATAGATATGAATGCTATTGAAGTGTGTTCCTTTCCGTTCTTTTTTTTCCGGTAAGATTGATTAAATCTTTGGACGATGAGCTATATAGATTTTTATTATGTTAGATGTCGATTGGGGAGGGGGGAAATGATAAAACGTCTTCTTAGTGTATTATTGAAATTTCGATGAGTGAAAGTTCAAGTAATTTCCTCAAATTCGATCTTCAGAAATAGATCAGCCTGAAATATTTCACATATTCAGAAAGTTTTTGAGAGTTTTATCGATCGATGATTGAAAGATCGATCAGATTGGAATTGATCACTTTGCGACTCTTCAATAGGATTTGTGAATTGAATGGGGAATTTTTGCGTTCTTCATTTGATTCAAGTTTTCTAGCAGTAGTTTTAGATGATAGGGGAAGGTTTCGGATGAGGTCGAAGAGAGGAACGAAGCGGATCGCTTCTAACATCATACTTATTGGTCAGTTCATCGGTGACTAAGTGCTTTTTTAGTGGTTTATAATATTCTCGAGAAGATTGCTCTATATTTTTCACGAAAATCTGAGACAACTCATCAGTCTTGGGGGTTTTTTATTCGAAAAAAACACTATTATTTTACAATAGAGATAACAAAGTATCAGTATTATCCTATAGATTATAAGTTCTCCAAGATTGGTTATTATCGAGCAATGAGTCGAAAGAAAATTCTAAATTAAAGAATTACTTTCCCCTCCCACCTTCTTGCAGATTTTCTCATTCTAGCCGAATGTTTCAGGTGGAACGGAGAATGCCTCACGAAGCGATACGAACGTTTTTGATCATGCTCGATGCTTAAATAATGCAAAATCGATACGTCGGTCTCATTTGCGGCGAAATCTCCCATCGATAGTCGATTCATATGAGCCAACAAATCAACGAACGTTACATCAGAAAGCGTTTTCTCTCACTCGAAACGTAGGCAGTTTATGGGCCATCGAAGAATCTATTTTTTTATCAAGCTGTTAAATTCAGATAGATGCTCTCTTCATTTATACTCAAATGGAAACCGATCGCTTTTTAGAAACCGATCGCTGATCCGAAACCGATCCTTTTGTGGAAACCGATCGCTGATCCGAAACCGATCGCAATGGAAACCGATCGCTGATCCGATTTCTTGAGAGTTTTCCACAAAGAATATATTTCAACGAAAACAAGAATCTCATCGCTATAATATATCTAATCCTATGTTAAATTTTTTAGAGTAACGTAGAAGTTTCGAAATTGAAGTGAATTTGTTTTACGAAAAAGTTTCATAAATAATGATATGCAGAAATAGGCGAATCTAAAGTTTCTCGCCGAAAGTTGTCTAGTGCGCTAATAGAAAAGGGAAGAATAGGGGAGAGAGAATGAGAGAGTTTTCTCATAGGAACTTGTCCTAATTGAAATAGTTGTGATGGGGATAGGACGGGATGAGGGATAGGATAGGATAGGTTTTAGATTTGTCGAATTAATTTGATATTGATCAGCGAAGAATATAGGAAATATATGATTTCAAGTCTCCGGTTCATTGTCTTGAAATGTTTTCTTCGGCGGCATTATGGTGTATATTCTCACTTGCGATATTTATCGATTTCAGGAGGAAGTTGATGTCGATCGAGATGCAATATCGGATTTAATCTATGAGGGTTACCTTTGTATGGAGAGACTCTACGCAGACAATGCACGCCTTTCACAATTAGTAAGCCTCTTCTCGAGTATATTCATAGACGTCAGATGGTCTGAAATTATTGGCTATCAAGAGTGTATATCGTTGAATTTGTCCTTCTGTACATGTTTGGTTCATCTAATAGAGAGGAGATTGTGCAACTCGTCACTTCCGGAAGCATTCACTGAAAGCGTCGAAGAGCTTTTAAGTAGGATGAACATCCGAGAGTTTTTGCTCATGAAATTGTGGACGTCGTTGCAAGCGAATGAATCCCGGCTGTTCTGTTATGCTATCCGATAGCAAATGATTACATATTGGAAGTTGTGTTTAGGTGGTGAGGTTGTATGCTTTACTATTTCCGCCCTTATCCATCTCTTTCTCCTTCTTTTAAGCCTCTCTATCTGAGATTGAGTAAGTACTAAACCGTAGTTCAACCGAGATGAGGAAGATAGTTGCGAGTTTATAGCTTAGAGAAATGTTATTTCCTTACTCGGCTGTGCTCGGATTGCAAGTTCCTTTTGCCGTAGTGTCTATGATGACGGGATATTTGAGGTTTTCAATCGTGGACTTATTTCAGTGCTTCTTCCCAATATATTTCTCTATTTGTTCATTTAGCCGAGTCGATTTGTTAGGATTTGAAGGTGATTTAATTGATAGTTTGGTTTAGGAATATCCAGCAGAGAATAATCAAACATGTTTCGGAGAAAGAAGATAGAGTATTTTATAGATATACGGATAGTTAATTGTGGAATGAATTTTTCCTGGAAGGATATCCGAAGTTTTCGGATAAATGCATGGAGGGGAACATTCTTTAGCGTCCTCTATATGGGTAGAGATTTTGCGTGGATAGTTAGGTGAAACGGATTGCTCAACTATAGGAGCGAAGTGTTATTAGATGAGGCGTGAATTGGTAACATTAAGCGAAGTTTCGAATGAACGCTCCATTGCATAAATGCTATGAATTGGTTCGCGCAACTTTTCGAAGCCATCGCCAATCGACTACGTGGAATTTTTCGTTTGAGAGATGTTTGCTCCTTTTTTATTTTATTATTTTATTCTTTTATGAGGTTTACAATTAATATTTTATTGTCTGTTACGCTAATGAGTCGATTAATTAATTAGTCGATCATCGTGAGTTCGCCAGATAATCGTGGAATTTGTAGATATGAGATTGGTTGGTATAAGCTGATCGGATATAAGTTAGTTTTAGTTGGCTCCACGAAATTTGGGGATTTCTTGAGGTGGAAAGTTTATTTCATCGGCAAAGAATCCAGTTTCCTTGAATATTCTTTTCTTCTTAATAATTTTTTCTTTCTGCGGGGCTATAAATGCCTTTTTTTCAGACAAAGCATCTAAGAAAATCTCGAAGTAGTAGTAATCATATTGCTGCTCCATCGAACGAGCGAATAGAGGAGGAAGTTGTTGCCAACGATGAAGGTTTGCCTGAACGGGATGAAGGTAGCGTATTTGAATTTACTTCCCAGCAAAATAGGCATATTCTTCAAGCCACTTTTCCATTGTCGTTTCCCGATTCGGGTAAGGACGAATGGAAAGGCTTGAAGAAGATGACTATTTCGAGGATTCGGTTATCATATCGATTCTTTCCATTCCGACCGCTAATGAAAATGAAACAGCAATGGTGTGAAAAGGTGAAGCCGTATTATTTGATTCATTCTCTGCATTGTTCACGAAATATTATCATTATGAAAGTTTGTTTCTTCGTTATGCACTGCAAAGTTCTGTCTATGGAATCCGTTTAGTGTTTTTTGAAAAGGAAAAATGATCAAAATTGGATTTATATTTTGAAATATTCAAGCAAGATGTTTAGTATCGGTGGTGGAATTTCAATAGATGAAGAAATCGACTTCACGATGTCATCTGAAGTTGATCGCTCACGACGGATTGACAGAATCTCTCGGGACGTCTAAAGTTGATCTCTCGGGCAACAAAGGTGCTTTAAGTTAGAATTCGACAATCGTTTCATTTTCAGGTGATCAAGAAGGATGGTCATCACCCGTATATTCGTCCACCGAAGATAATAGTTCTCCGATCGAATGTTCACCTGATACAGATCCATGTTGGTTTTTTCTTCTTATTATATTATTTTTTCGCACATTTCTCCTCGAACTCATTCCAACTGATGAAATTTGTTGAGTTGATTCACTTCTACGGGTTCATTGCTTCGATTTATCGATGTGGAAACTCATTTTTGCCTCTTAGAAGGTGTCATCATTAAATTTCAAAGTGACACTTTTGTTTTGCAGATGCTTAGATGAAGTGAAAGAAGAAGTGGAAGTTTTACTTGACGACTTGAAAAGACGATTTCCACAGATCGTTGTTTTACTTGATATTTTTTATTGTTGTCGAGTGGTTGTACAGTCCATCGTTTTTCAAACGAAGTAATCTGGATAGAGAGCATGTAATCCTGGATAGAGAGCATGTAATCCTGGATAGAGAGCATATCATCCTGGACAGAGAGCATATAATCCTGGACAGAGAGCATATAATCCTGGATAGAGAGCATATAATCCTGGACAGAGAGCATACAATCCTGGACAGAGAGCATATAATCCTGGACAGAGAGCATACAATCCTGGATAGAGAGCATATCATCCTGGGCAGAAAGCGTATCATCCTGGATAGAGAGCATATAATCCTGGATAGAGAGCATATCATGGCATATGTGTGACGCGCTTTCTTCATCGTTAAAAAAATACGGTCGCAAGTCACTTTTTTGCAGCTATTCGGCCTGTTTTATGTCCGCTGCCTGGGGGAGTTCCGTTCAGACATGATCCAGTGAAGAAGTTCGAACTGTATCAAAGAGAATGGAGACGCAATCCTCCACCAGGTGAGAAGAAGCGCCTCTCTCTACGATGGAAAGTGAGAGAATATATGTTGAGGCAAGACATCTCCAGTATAAAGGCGAAGGATCTGGGAAAAAAGCGTCCGCCAAACCCCGAATGGGTGCCGAAGAGTTATCTCTGAATAGCTGTTTTTGTGGTATCTCGTTGAGGCAGTTACCAGGATACTCACATCACTTACCGTTTTGAGATCATAATCTTCTAACTTTCTTGGCTTTTCTTCAGAGTAGAGTTTGAATTTCTGGGGTAAATGGAAGTTTAGTTTCTTTTCTTATGAGCGTTTCCAGCTCCGTCTTTCCTCCCCGCTCCCCTCGCCCACCGTCCCTGCCACTTCTAAAAGTCCGCTACCCAAGGCAGTGAGAAATCTTCTGAACTAGTTGCCTTGCATTACTGATCTGTCTAGCTGACTTCAAACTAGGTTATGCGGTTTGATGGTGCATCTTGTGTATTGTCTTATTGCATGTTTTAGTCGTTTTATTAGGCAATCATTCGTGAATTGTATTTATGGTGATATGCCTCGTTGTTACATATATATGTATATATTGATTGATTGATTGATTGATTGATTGATTGATTAATTGATTGATTAATTAATTAATTAATATACTTGTCTCGCGTTGTTAAATATGCTGAGAAGAAAGTGTTGAACATCGATGAGGGATTGCAATGAAGAAATTGCAACGTGCAGAGATATTCAGGTAGAAAGTTATGTGATCTCACTTATAGTTTGAATAAGGCGACAGTTGATGGGGAGAAAGAGAGAATGAGATGGAATAATATAGAGGAAGAATATATTGAAGATAAGCGTAACTTATACTTTATAAGGGATGAAGATATGATTAACCTCATTGCTTTTCGTTTCTTTAATAATGGATTTCTTATTGAGTTAATCGACTTACTTAAGGCTCAACAAAGTGGGAATATAAGGTTTGTCAGAGAATTTCATAGTTTCATTTCGTTAAAAGAATCGATAAACTATCTATCGCTCTCTTAAACTCTATTGGATTTAATTTCTTTTCGGCTCTCTTAATGGTTTAAATAGCCTCAAAATAATAAAGAGATTTCGATGAAATCTATGAAAATTCCTATTGTATAATTTTATATTTTATGAATATTTCGATTTTTTTTCATAGGAAATAAAATTTTCCATTATTGTTATTGTTGATTATCTATTTAAATGTATTTTAATTCATAGATAATTATCTCTCATTTGTTTATTTATATATTTTCTATAGGAATTCAACGTATTTAAAAGATTCAATTGTGCTTGTAGTAGGGGAAGGGATACTCATTTTAGATATTAAATTAAGGAAGATTAACTTATTCGAATGGGAAATATTCGCCATTGCTATTTGGTGGGATTAATTTGACATATGAAATATGTTGATTTTGGCTAACAATTGGCATAAAATTTGTGGAAATGAATGATAATGTATAGGTGCCAATTTAGATAGCTGAACCCACAGCAATATTCATGAGTTGGTATATTTAACAAACGAAATAGCCATTAGCAATTGTATCATGGCTTTCCGGCTTCATCGATTGATGGCATATATGGGGATATTTTATGGGTTCATTGGACTTTCGAAAAGAAGAGATTCTCGCCGAATATTCTCATAAGATTAAATATTAAATTATGCTAATTCCAATTCTTCTAGTGAATGAAATGAGTTGGTTTCAATGGAAACAAAGAAATAATCATTGAAGTGATTTGATGTATTGTTTTAATCATAGCTATAGAGCAGATATATATGCTTGCGGAAATGTCTTACAGATGGAAATATTGTATAGAATATTTCCATCCACAAACATGGGATAGGATTTGTTTCGATTCGTTCATTAATGTGTAATTGATTATGTACTAATTAACCTCAAGAGGATGTCCATAGTTAAGATGAAAAGCAACTTGAAGGCTATAAAAAGCATTGAGGGCACTCGACACTTGGCGTCGAATGGAGAGAGTGGGAGGAGGTGAGGAGAGAGCAGAGAAAGGAATAGTAGAAAATGATGTCTGTGGAATAAGTGAATATTTGCAGCTGATTGAGTAATTTCCTAGCGTTTCACTTTCATCTCCTCAACGGATTTCTAATTCTACTTCACGGCATCAGTTGATTCGAGTATATCATTTCTGGCTTTCCACTGCTCAAACGCATATCTACGCTCGAACTTAATAATATCCTGCACCGAGGGATTCTAGACTGACAAAGAAGGAATGCGTCTTTTGATGTTGGATCGCTTGCGAAGAGCGATTGGTGCGCACGATTTTCCTGGGCTTCGTGGTCTTCTCGAAGGTTTCAATTAGTATGTTGTTTGAACTCTTTATTACTAAGAAGCTAATCAATTAGCAGTAAATGCTTACTGCACCGAGGCATTATATTAGGTGTCGCAACGTTGATTTTTATGTTCTAAGATATGCGACCTCGAGCTTTTAATGTTTAGATGACTCTCGTCTTCGGGGATAAACGAATTGTTCGCCATCTTTTTTTTTTGCAGAACCGGCATAGATCGAAATCTTTAGAGTAATATAATCGGGGAATATTGGTTCGTATTTGCTTTTCATTTTCCACCTATCGATCTCACAAAAATGGCCTTTACTCTTATCAAACGTATATTGTATATTAGAGGTGTCAGGAATTTCAGTTTCGGGACTTCGAATATTTACTGACAGTGTGATCGGCGTTCTGGCCGGAAAGCCGGGATTCCCTTATTTCAAGTGCAGTTTTTAATAGAATTTTCTGGCACGTTTCCGTCGTAGATCTTCAACTCGGTTAGGTTTGTGTTAAGATCCTGTTAAAGCTTTCCGTTTTATGTAATATCTTAGATGCTGAATGAGGTCTACAAGTTGATTCGGTCGTGGAGATGCGTTTTAGAACATTATGGACGACCTCTTGACGTCGATGCAAATTTGCATCAGTGCAGACAGAGGTCACGCAAAATTCTTTATAACTTATCCTGTTTCGGACCACAAACAAGTAAACCAAAATTGCTTTCGTTGTCGACGTTTTATGAAGAAATAAAGACTGTGGAATCTTCCGATTATCCTAATATGATTTTCTCTTAGAATGCCACAGTGGGTTTGCCCTATATGGCTGATCTCTATCGGCTATTTTGGGCAGCTGCTTGAGCATCTTTGGGTTGCCAAATTTCTGCTTGACTTCAAACGTGCAGAGAAAATTTTGTTGCTTCATGCTTTTCTGGATAAAACTCTTTCTCTTCCGAATATTTTCTGGATTTCGTGGATCCCACCCAACTCGTGCAATAGTCACCACCTTTTCTCTCTTTTTTTCTTGCTTCTTGATGATGCAAATGCAATATTGATTATGAGATGAGCATTTGTTATGTGCAGTTATGATCGAGAACGAGTGAAGGAAGTTGGAGCAGATAGAGCGGCAGCCGAATGGATTGTTCGTTGCGAGGGCAAAGTGAAGTTCGTCTCATTTCTTAATAATACCTTTATAGCAATGATTCTTCTCGTATTGTGAACTCATTTGCAGAAACAACACCGCTTTATGACACTCATTCAACCGACCGATTACATAAATAATTCTTGATTAGCATATTATGTAAAGCATGATCGGTGTTCTTGTCAGTTTCAAATATTTCTCACATTGGTTCGATCTAAAGAAGATATCAGAGTGATGGATTGATAGTTTCGAAACTTACAACTTAGCCGGTCGCTGCCATGTTTTCTAGATGCAACATAGAGCATGAATCCTTGAAAACAGGAGAACGCGCCAACTGGCTCGTCGTGCACTTTAGCTCACTAGTCCGGTCATTTGCGTAGGTATTTGCTTGGACAGTAGAATTTTTGTCAATTGAGGTTTGAGTATTCCATCGTTCAATTCCATCAGTGCGTACATTCTTAGTGTCTTTTCATGTTGAAGTAGAGGTGTTGAGGTGCGTGGAAGTCATTTAATTTACCCGTCTATCGAACGAGTTTGACGTTGAAAAAAGCTTAGAAAGAACAGGGGAATTAGTTGCAGATTGAGCATAATATCTTATTTCGGGCAGAAAAATTTTTGTTCTAGAGCAGCTGAGCTATGGAGACGGAAATATTGCTAATATAAGATAGGAGACGCAAAAGCGGAGAGTGTCGTTATCGAAAGGCAGAGACTTTAGGCTTGTAGGTGGGAGAAATTGTGTCTTCAAGTTCCCATCAATCCTGGAAGAAGCAGTGTATAGAGTTGTACCGGAGGGGTTTTCCAGAAAACGGAAACGTCCAGAAAACATCGGAATATCGAAACCGGCACGAAACAGCGAATTGTTTTGCTTTGCGTTGATTTCCTATTCCATTTTCCATCCTTGTTTGTTACTGCAGATCACTTTGTGATTTCCTATTTTGCCACTAGTTTACGATGAAAGATAAATTAATACGGAATTGTTATTTGCTAAAAAGTTTTTATTTAGTGGGAATTTATTTTCGGAATTAAGCTACTTGTAACTTTATTACAAAAAAGCCTCGGACGGCTATCTTTGCTCAGCGATCCAACTGAGGTAGGTGTCCATCTATTGGCACGTCTTATATACTCGTAGAGAAGCTTGCTCAGATCGATGTAATCAGCATAAGGTAAAGTCGCTCGAACGGTGCCGCCACCTGTTTAATGCAACGTAGTTCAAGAAAGCTTTGTTGCAACCTAACACTGACATCGAAGCGTTGCGGTTTCTGGTCAAAAATACCCAAGTCAAGGGAGAAGGCTTCCGAAGTAGGCAGCCACGGTTTCGGTTTGTATTTAATATGAATATTTTAGGTTCGACAAGTTGGATGATTTGTTCATTGATTACAATGAACTCATAAAGAAGACGGCTGAGTTGGATCCACGTAAGGAGAGTGACCAGGTACACGTGGTGAGTATTGACGCCACTGACTCATCTATAACGGGATATGGCTGCCGTCACTTCGGTTTGTTCATTTTGCTGAAGCGCTTTTTCAGACGCTGTTGGATTGTCGGTTATATTGTGTCTGTGTTTTTGCAGAAGTATCCCCAAGCCAACAAAAGGAGAGCGAGGATGGAGGGTTGGGTCGAGCACAGTTCCTTCGTACAACTGGGTGGAAAGCTTTCCCCATCCTTCTAAATGTTTTGTGGAAATATGCAACGTATAATCGGTCTCACTGTCACATAGGAACGCTTGTTATCGAAGTTTTTCTCTTTGAACACTCTCCGGTGACCGATGATATATACATTCACTTATTTATTTATTTATTTATTTACCTACACATTTATTTACTTATTCATTTGTTTATATTTATGTTCATGTGAGTGTTGAGGGGATGCCTCTCAGAATAGGAGCTTGCGCTTATGTGGAGATCTTTATGCAAGTTTATTCATTTTAGCTGGCCTAACACACCTGAAAGACGTTCGTTTCATACGGTGCAGGAATCTGCATGATTACGGCTTGGATTATATGGGCGATGCGGTTGGAAAAACACTATTGTTTCTCCAGATCGAGAGTTGTCACAGGATAACGGAATTCGGTCTCGAGAATCTTGTCAAATTCAGGTAAATAGTTCGTTATTTGAAAAGCTTGTTCAACAGTTAATAAATAAAGTTTGATCAGTCGAATCATCTACTCGACCTTTGATCTTACCATTCCGAGCACCTGCTACTCGATGATGGAGTCATCGACCACAAGGTTCGGGGGGTCAACTTCGGAAATTTCTCAAGTATTGAGCAAGGTGTGAATGTAGACTAAACGAATTGTTTACTTTTGCCCTCATGATTGTTGGTAAATAAAATGTTACATTTTATTATATAGTCTCACTCTAGTTGTTTGTTCTTGCTGGATTGAGATCTGAAAGTTTTCTTTCAAATTTCGAGAAGTAAAGTTGGACGTTTGTCAGTTCATCTGAGTTCTTCCGGACTTTGCGAATTTGTATGCGTTTCTGCGAATTTGCATTTATGCAGTTCACCACAAGATATCATGTCTCCGTTTCTCTCTAGTTGTCTTCTACCCCTCTCCCATCTCCCCTTTGTTTTCGACAATTCAACGATTAAAGCTTTTGAATTTATCTCATGGGATAGATGAGCTCATCGCCTACTCTCTTTGAAGTTAATTCGATAGTGTGTTGAAATGATTCAATGGCCATTTGAAAATGCCCGGAAATGTGGCTATTTCTACTGCATTTCACACCGATCGGTTTAGTGGTTAGGCTAAAAGGGTACGTTATTTGTGAAAGAATAGTGCTAGCGTAATGTTTTTTTAAAAAACCGCATAGATTTATTTTTACGATCATTTTCTTCCATAGATGGATGTCATTTACATAGATGATTAATAGTAATGATAAGAGGGATCACCACAAAAGCGTATATTGTGCCATCCATTGATTTCAGCTTTCCTGAATTTGCTGAAATTGAAGTAATCATAGAAATGAAATCAAACAAAAGACGGAAACATATGGGTTCATATATGTTCTTTGGGTTTTTTTGAATTTGTTACCGATATTAATTACTGTTAATTAATTAATTAAAACTAATTACTACTTGATTAATTTGATTTGTTGGCGATATTACTATTAATTAATAAAACTAAAATTAATTGTTCGATAAACCGCTTCTCTTTTGCATAAACGACGTTTGGCGTTTTTGGTGGATTGTCTTTAGCGTTTTCTTTGTTTTAGTAGAAAAAATGTCGAATATTTTTAGCCTTATTTATATGCTAGTATTAAAAAAGTGAATAAATTAGTGGAAAATTGTCTATCTCAAAATTCCCAATATTTCCTCCATTTTAAGCAGTTTTCTTTGCAATATCTTCATTTATAGTGGTCTTCGATCGCTGATTTTACACGATTTGAAGCGAGTACACGGCAAGGAAAACGTACTGAAAATGCTAAGAAAAGCACTGCCTCATTGTGACGTTCGATATCCGGAGGCCAGATTGCTTGGATCTTAAATCCGGCAATCAACATCAGGCGATCATTTTCCACTCACGATTGCCGTTGCTTATATTGGTGTTGTTAATGACACAAATCACTTCAATGAAATACCGATATATTGCCCGAGTTTCCTCGAAATAATTCATCCGACGTTATTTTAAATGATTAGCGATCCGCTTCTTCTGCACAAGTGTTTAGCAACGAGTTCACCTGCTTCCATCTTTTTTTATTCTAAAAACGGCGAATATTGCAAGACGTTCCGAAGAATTTGCTCGTCTTTCGTCATTTGTTTATTGCATATTTGCGCCCGTGATAATCATTGAATTTTTCGAAATTTGATTCAATTCAGTGGGAGTTAATTCTAAATAAAGGTATCTAGAATAATTCTCCGGGAGTTTTTTCCAGAAGCTTCTGGATTTGGTATTCTTTTATGTAAAAATGTGTTCTCATCGAATTAACAGTAAAAACTATCCGAACGCCTCATTCGATGAGCAGCAAATACTGATGGGATGTCGTCGAAGAGAGGATTTAGTTACTTTTTAGTTATGTTCGCATTATTTGAAGTTTTTTTCTGCATTTTAGCGATTTATGTTACATTTTTTTTATAGTCTTAATGATTGTTTTATTTCGAAGATTGTTTATTTTGAGGAGAGCTATTAGGCGCATATTTTACTCTTTTGTATATTTTTCGCATTATATTTGTAATATCAAATAACGGTGGATAAACTTTTAATTAATTAGCACAATGCAGAATCATTCTTATAGACCAATCGATAATCCTCTGTTTTGTTATTTCATTGAGGCATCATTTTTCCTTGCTGTGAACATTTCGACGTTGAAAAGTTATTATTTCCACAATTTATGAGAGTATCTTTTGCTAATGAAACAATTCATGTGAATAGACTTTCGTGCACTAAATTGGTCGGTACTCCATCCGCGTGTCAGATTCATTGATCACTGAAGAGGGGGAAATTTTAGAATTATCCCCGTCGAATTGAATAGTCGATATTGCTGCTGTCATATTTCATTAAGATTCATTTTCATTTTAAAGAATATATATTTCTTCATTTCTTCATTTTTTGCCACCTCATTGTCCTCTTCGTATTCATTAAGCGAGCGAATTTTCATAAGATAAGCGCTAATTCAACCGTAAGTATTGCAATCGAACGCTATTCATTGAGGTATTTAAGCTTTCTCCAATATTTATTCGTGGACATTGGTTGAATGATTATTGCGAATGATCGCTAGACTTGCTGGACGAATTCTTTCCTCTTTTCTTGTTTAATTCACGTTTTTGTTGCAATGATTGAATTTTTATGCTTTATTTTATTTCTTCTTGCAGTAATTGAATTCGTTTATTCATTTATATAGAAATTAATAATTTGAATGAAAAATTTCTAAAGAATTTCTGGATTTTAATGCGAATTTCTGGATTTTAGTGCAAATTTCTGAATTTTAGTGCAAATTTCTGGATTTTAGCGCAGATTTCTGGTTTTTAGTGCAAATTTCTGGATTTTAATGCGAATTTTTGGATTTTAGTGCAAATTTCTGAATTTTAGTGCAAATTTCTGGATTTTAGTGCGAATTTCTGGATTTTTGTACGATGAGAGCGATCGGTTTAGTGCATTTTCCAAAATTAATTTTGCTCGATTTATAAGTACATATTAAATAATGAAGCGTGAAAAGCGTACATATCGTGTTTTGCACTCTTCTCGATCTCTTTGAAGTATTTTTTCTTTTGTGAAATCTCTTTCTTTAAAAGGAGTTTTCTAAATTGTCGTTAAATATTTGCATTTCTTTTTACATATTTATATGGAAATTGTGATTGGAGATCGTTGAATGCGTTCATTTATTCATATTTTCATATGTGGAATGTAATCTATGCATATTTCATATATGAGCAGTATTAAGACGATCAATTAATAGTAATTTGTTACTTTTAATGTTGATAACTTCAACAACAACTTTATATTACCCGCAGAACATGAATTCATCATTATGCGAACGATTCTTAAGCGAGTAAACTTGGCAGCTGTCGTTCTTGTCAAATTTATTTTTCCAAGCCACTTCATCGGTTAGGTTTTTATTAAATGAATATCTCAGAATAAATAAGCGATATCTTCTCTGTGGTATTGAAACTGTGCCGTTCTATTCTGTTCTCAATGGGAAAGATTTTTGATCTTTATTTCAGCGATTGTCGATGAACCTTTGAAAGAATACGTTATCGGTTGCTGGAGAGCAACTTTCAAGTCGGAAAAGGTCGACTATTCAGGCAAAGGGGCAAAAAGATCCGCATTTTTGGGTTCATCAGTTCATAAGTTCTCAATTTCAGAAATTTTCCGAAGTTGCTAAGTGGATTTTTAAAGCATTTTTCGGCTGGTATATTATACTTCACAACGGTTGCCTCTGTGTTGTTGCTTTTTCCTGCTTATATTCTTCTTAGTGCCCTCAAGAATTTGAGGTGGATTTAAGGATGTTTTGAGAGATAGATCCTTCAGAACAGGAGGATTCTGATGCCCTTGAAATGCGCATTTCGAAATCTTTGATAGAGCTTCCTCGAATTTTTACTTCCTCGAATTGGTCGTCGTAATTGTTCGACCAGTCAAGCAAAAAAATTTCACATCTTTGGTGGGGGCTGTAAGTGGATGAGCTATGAAGCTTCAGCCTTGCATATGAAACTTGAAAGAACTTGGCGATTATGTCCCTTTTTATACACAGATTTGGAATAATGAGAAAGTAGAGCTGTTTTGTCGGGGGGACAAAATTCAGCAAAAAAAAACTATTACTGAAAAGTTGATAGTTTTGATGAAAGCATTCCAACATATGCGTTGAGACAACACAAGTGGCCATATTTGCAAATGAACAACAATAGAACAGGTGCTCACCGTTGAAGGAAACGAATGCCCGTAAAATGATCATTGAACATGAGCGGTAACTTTGGATATTTTAGCATTACTGTTGGAAGTAATTTTTTGGATTCTTCTCTTGCAAGAAACGAAAAATAATTGGGGGTAAATTATGTTTATTGCAGCTTAATAAATTCTTCAAAATCTGTCCGGAAAACCTTTGTGAAGAGGTGAGCGATGATTTGCCGATGTGTCATTTAAATGAATTAAATGAACTTCAATAACGGACCATATCGCTTCATTTTGATAGAGAGAGAAGTTCGACAATTTGTTTCATTTATACTTCGACTTTCCTAAGATACATCAGATGGATGGATCGATGAGATGACTAGATGATGGTGAGGGGACGGAGCTAACGAGAAAATAGAACTCTTACATTCTTCCAAATAGAATCGATCGTTTAAATTTAGAAATCATTATAGAAATTCGAAATCCTCGTAACTTTTACCTCTCATCAGAATTTGGCAATTCTTATCATTTGGTATTGCACATTTTGCAGTATATATTTTTGTGCGACATTTTTTTTATATAGCTGGAAGGTACAGAGAAATGGACAGTCCATTTGGAAATTGATTAATGCTTAACCTCATCGAAATTTCTGAGGCAATTTTTTGCAGTGTATTGCACCATCGGTGATACTATTACGAGTGCATAGAAGAATTCTAAACGTTGATCTTGATTCATTGAAGATCATTTCAGGTCGTCGTTTCCCCACTGATCTCTGATTTGATGTGCTTTATTTGTTTCATTTGTCGCTTATCCGTTGTCTCAGGTCGGAGTTCCATTGGCATACTGATGTTTGATTTTGGCTCCAGTTTAGTATCATTCTTTATGCTTCAAGGATTCCTTGGTCACTTTTCTTCATTACTGAGGTTTCTTCATTATTATTAATGCACTTATACTGATAGTTAAGAATTATTGCACTAAATGAACAGTGTGCACTGCGCACTGTATATTGTTTTCCATGTCGCAGGTTTTGCTTACTATATGCCCGTCACTTGGTATATCCATTAAGGGGATCTACTTTTTGCAGTTGATTATACCCCAGTTTCTTTGACGAATTCAGTAATTAATAGGGCTTTAAACAATAGCTTTATGCCCTTGTTCTATCTATTCATGTTATATTCAACTTCTGATGCGGCTGTCTCATAAAATAATTCTAGTGGTTGATGTTGAATGTTTTTCATTTTAGCACATCGACTTTGATGCCCGTCTGGATGGTTATCGCAGTATTTCAACAAATAGCGACTATGTGACAAACAGTGAAATGACATCAACTCAACTTAGGAATTTCGAATTGAACCAGCCAGCTGCACTAATATTCTTAAATTGCAAATAACGCCCTCCTCATCCATATTAGCCTTATATATCTGACTGGATGGTGTAGTATGGCTTTACATATCTGACTGGATGGTGTACTATGATGCTCGAAATATCGCAGAATACCTGTTCTTAGTATAGATTTCAACAGAACCCTTGGCCTTTCTATCAGTTACTCGAGTCAGCGGTTTCTCCTACTAGCGATTTTCAAATGATAGCTGTCAGTGGCAGAAAAACTTCGCTGGTAAGCTTGGAACTCGAATCGCCCATATTTTTCTTCTCTCATAAATTCTTTCTAATTCTTGTTTCCTCACCTTTTACCGTCCTAATTTTACCATCCTGGATTCCTAGGAATTTCTGGATCTCTTCATTCCGGCTCACTAAAAACTCCTCCTTAGAGATGATTTTTCAAATGGTGTCTATATCTACATTTACTATATAGTGGTTTTTTTGCTCATTAAAATGTTAATGATTGATATCCTCATCGTTTTTGTCACTCAATCAAATTCTCTTTTCAATATAATGCTTTGCATTATATTGACATGAATATCTCAATACCACAATATCTTCCCAATATTTCTTTACAATTATCAAGTAGTCTCTTTTCTTATAACTTTCGTTCTTCCATTCTCTCGTTTTGCATTTAATAAGAACGAAGAGAAAACATTGTTTTTGCATCATTAGTCGAACATTTAAGACTTGCTAGGGTGTCGCTGATCGTCGGAATGCGCCACGTTATGATTGTTACATACACCAAACGGGTTTCATATATTGCTGTTTTCATGATCTTCTACACCAGCACAACTCTCATTTATTAATTTATTTTCTCATCTGTGTTATTCTACTTTGAATGTTCTTAATGCCGTGTTTTGATTATACAAATTTCTACACTTTATTCTGTTTTCTCTTACATCGCTCAATTCCAGCAACTTTAAACGAGAGCAATTATTGTATTGCCTATAACTACTGAATATGGATATAAAAATCTCTATAGGTAAATGAGGCAAAGACCCGATATATAGATATCATGATAAAGTTTCTAGTTGCTTTCGGGTAATACTTGAGTGTTTTCACTAAGTTAGTGCTTTCCGATAAACCAGTGGTTTCGGTGAAAAAAATGTACCGCTCATCAACAGACTTATGCAGTTTTATTTCCTTACGTCTAAAATTCGAAACTGTAACTGGCCACTGGATGTATTGGCCATATTGGCCATAGGAGAAGGCACCTTACCTTAAATCGGTAACGATTCAATCACTTCATCGACGCTCAAATATCCAGGAGATAAGTTTACGCATTATTTTCAAAAGTACTCTTGTGCTTCTACCTTTCATTGCACTGAAGCACTGTTGTGCAATATGGACAAATCAAAAATTACTTCCTGATTGAAGTACGCATATATGAAAATATGTGTTATCATAACACCTTTTATTGCCATCTGAATCACATTTTACCGAGTATTCTTCGTTAAAATCCTCTCGTCATTTATTATTCAAAGAATTATTTAAGAAATTGAGTGATAAACACCATAGAGTGGTAAAAAATATTCACATATCATGTCGAAACATGTGGATTCTTATTATGATAGTGGTCATGAATGTATGACTTTTGAAATGGTTTCCCATAAATTTTAAGTGATCACACAAAGAATAGCACTAAACGGATGTTTACTGTCTCTGAAAGCAATGAAAGCTCAGACGAAACAACTCGAATTTCTATCTAAACGTAAAGAGAAACGGCTTAATACTTCTTTAGTTTTTAAGATTTGACGAGAAATTACTATTAGGCATTTGTGCTTCTTGAACGATCTGCAAAATTGGTTAGAAGTAGTTGTGGAAAAAAGACTAACAAATATACCTGAAAGATGCTTAGAAATAGAAGATCGACTTGCAAATTGATGAAATGCAATAATCTTTCACGTGTCGGTCATTTTTGCCGATGTACCCACTACTCGTTTGCACTGACACAAATAATCACAATTACCGGCAATGGTTGATGAACCGGATGCTAATGAACCCACTGAACAATGAGCAACTGTAAGGTTGCAAGGCGACGACGGAAAGTTCTCCCGAGATGACGTCAGCGATGCATCAAAGATAAACCGACGTGTCGTCGAATCGAATGAGGAATGCGATCTGACGACAACGGTGACAATCGGTGAATGAACATTGCTGCCAACTTCATGTTGCTATGCCTCTCGTTTATTATAGTTGACCCAATTTGTTCTCTTCCTTTCAGTCGCATTGTCTATCAACGCAGCGTGCCGATTCATCCAGTCATCTTCCATCAATCCTTAGATCGTCTTTCGTCAATAGTAGGCTTGTGATTCTCGTTGCCGAAAAACTGCGTTTTCTCATGGTCACCATTTCGTATCGCACCGATGACTATTGTTTCCGCTTTATGCGTATTTCATTTCTAATGACACTACTCGTTCATTGTAATGATACCTTCCTTAACGCAATATAAAAGTGAAGATTTTTATTGAATAATATCTCGAGTTCGTGTCGAAATACATAGGGTTAGCACTACGTTATAAGATTCATAACACAAATTCCCAAAAAATCTACTTCAGCGAATTTTTTATGGGCGCCGGAGTGCCGTACTCTTAAGGTGATAAATCTCTTCCTCTTTCTGAATAGAATCGGAGAGCTTTTATCATATTACTCACAGGTGAATATTATGTTATTATATTGGAAAGTATCTGTGCTCCTGCATTTTTATTCGGATACATTAAAGACATAAAATTCTAGACATGAATGATACTGTCGAAAATTTAACGCAAAGTGGAAATATTTAATGCTGACTATTGATGCTCATCATTTCATTTCTTTTATAATAGCGCAAATTTCGACCATTCGACCAATTTCGACCACTATTCCCTAGATGTCGCTCTGGTGATCCAGTATAAAATTGCAGCTAATTTCTTGTCTCGTTTCATATTATGAACCCCAACATTGCTTCTTAACCTGTGTTTAAAACTTTATACTTGCAAAGCTAAATATGGCCTCGTCATCTTCACGCGATCAGTTTGTTCTTGTCCGTCTATCCGTTCAACAGTTCCGACCCCGGGATCACTTAAACCACGGAAGTTCTGTGCACCTCGATATCAGTTTCAGTATTAACTCTCCAAAGAGACTGGTTTTTCGTTCCAAACGAAGGAACACTGATGTCGAAGATTTGTATAAGCTCATGAAATATGTAGAATATGAATGTATTATATTTTATATTTTGTTATTTATTTGCCAAATATAAGAACGTTTGATTTCGTGCGCGAGATTACTAAACTCTCATGTTCGTGACCGCTCTGCGCACGTTTCTCTGCTCTTCGGGAGCTTATTACTGCGGCCGCGCGCAGTTTTTATATTTCATCATATACTTTGTGCATCTTTCCAGCTCTGAACTTTATGCGAAAATACTGTCTTTATACGGTCGCAACCACTAATTTTTAATGTCAGATTTGGGCGCATTATACGTTGTGGACATCAGTCGTATAAGAAGCTAGAACGCATGTAAAGCCATCTTTAAGCTGGTGTCAACAATCGGCATTTCGAAAGGATGTCCCACACTCTAATATCTCTTACTTGGTCTTTTATTCACTGATGCTAAATAACTTGGCAGCACATAATGCCTATCCTATTTAATTACCGCTGTATGTGAGGTTATTGAATTCTGAAGCGTACTCAACTACTCGAAATCGCTCTTCAATTCCTAAGGATTTCATTCTCAGAGATTTTGTACTCGGTGTCGGTAAGTGGAATATATAATATTTCAACTGCTTTTAATTGAAATGGATCGTCTAAATTTTACCCCTTAGTTGCGATAGACAAAAACTTTCTTTCAAGCACGGGGCTAAACTTCTCTATCGAGTGGCTCCTCTATTTGTTAAGTCAACAAATTTTAATAACCATAGAAATGGCTAATAAAATATATGCTATAATTGGGTTGCTTTTAACCACTTTCAGTTCCATTTGCATTGTTGACATTGCGATTCAGATGCGATTAATTATCTCGCTGAAGACGTTGTTTTCCCTTAAATTGGAATCGGAAAATGAGGTTAAACACGATTATCCGGTTTTTATCGAGAAAATATCACAATGGGATGAGAAATCCTCAGGAACAGGATGGTTTTTTTTAAATTGCGAATAAAAAAATTAGTACGGTGTCTTCATTAATCAAGTTATTTGGTCCTTAAAGCGCCCTTCACTCATGAAAACGAACGAAATGAGAAATTTCTTGGAAATTTTGCGAGTTCAGTTTCGCAGCGGAGAAGGCAATCTTTAACAACGGAGAAGGTGCTATTTAGTGAGTGCCCCAACGTTTGAGGGGATATAAATCTCATCTGAAAATAGAGAGATGTAAATTTTGGATAAATTAATAGCAAAAGATTTCTACATATGGTTGCCGATGATTTGAGCGGTACTGTATAACTGCGATGACAAAAAAAGAATTCCAACAATAGAGTGAGAGGTGGGAAACTGTTAGCGTTTACCTGTATCTCTCGGGTAATAGTTTATAGCAGGTTGCTGGTTGAAGATGGTGAGATTTTACAATAAAGTCGACGCTAACCCGAAGACTTGCAGTGATATTTTTTAAAGCGAATACTGGCTGAGTTTTCCTAACTGTAATTTAAAAAGTAAAAGAAAGTATGAATAGACGTAGATCTGTATACATGTATGAATATATTATACTTATATAAGTATTTGCGTATATATAAAATAAATGCATAGGAAATTTTCAAAATATAAATCGATATATATTTAAAAGAGAAATATTAATTGCATTATTAGCATAGGATGAATTCGAAGGGGTGTTATTATTGGTTTCAGTGTTTATTTGAGTCGTTTTGTTTTGTACTCATATGGAAGTGTTTTCTTTTGTGTATACTTATTCATAAAGGAATGCGGAAATTATATCTGAATACGATGTAGCTGCTTCACGAATGAAATTTGCCTTCTTTCTAGAAGAATCTTATTTAGCGATTGAGCTTTGACCACATTAACATTGTGCACGGTTTCTCGGAGTTCTCCGATACTTATAAATAATCGAGCAGTGCGACGACAGTGCCACAACTAATACCCTCATATCAAACACCCGTTAAACTGATAGTTAAAAAGATCTTTGATTTAATTTGTGGTTGCATTTATAAATGCGATGGCGCTGTATGCCTGTCTGAACGTTCGATAGCTCGGATGCAACAGCCATTGGAGTTCAGAGAACTTTTTTAGGTAAATGTATGGACATTAAATTGTTTCTGGTAGCAAATCAACCATTTATTCTATGCATATTACATCAAATGAATTATCAGCCGCTAAAAGGTGCTAAAAAAACCAGCATACTTCACGGATTTCGATCACTAAAAGTTCAAAAGTATTATATGGCGAACGGTGAAATTAATTGATGAAATGAGCAGAACGTCGCAGCATATTCGCTGTTCACCTCGTCGCAAACTTCGCTCGAAGGAATTTTAATTACTCTTTGCACTGAGAACTATTAAGCGTATCAAAAGTACAAAGTAATCAAAATTTATTGATTCAATTGTAATATTTTAAGTTTTTGAAATCAACTGCTGTGTTGAGTACGAATTTCGAGATCGAATACCTCCGATTAGAGAAACTCAATTTAATGTTATTGTAATAGAATAATTTCTCTTTACATCTTTATATGATTAATATCTCACAAAAATGCTAGAAGGATAATCGCCAAAATAGTCATCAGTTAGACAATAGGCGAATAGAAGCAACTGAAGCTTTCTAAAGAGTTTATGATATCACTGAGTTGCATTGAATCCCTCCAGAAAGACGAGTACCTGACATCGAGGAAATCATTGAAGAATTCATTTACTTAGTAGGCTAATGAATTTATTACTCCATATATTATATTAGTCTATTTTTATTTAAATAAATAATTTCCTTATTTGTATTAAGCAGTATAGAAGACGTGAGGATTCAGAGACTATGAACGAGCGGAAGTGAAAATTAGGGACGGCAATAATCAAAATGAATGCGTCAAGTTAATGAGTGGGAATTCATTGCTCTTTAACGATAGTGACGTAAATTCTTATGATGGGAATTTTTTATTTCCGCAATACAATATCTCGTTGTTTTGCTCGTTTCAATTTTTGCCAAGAAAAGAGCTGAAATTGGCATATCTAGAGAGATTTTCGTTGAGGTGTGTATGTGTGCTCATAGAAAATAGAAATTATTTTCGTTAAGGTTTCTGCTCAAAGAAATGGGTCAGTAGTTATTGAGATGAGTAATTTCATCGCTACGATCATTTTTTAAGGCTATCTCTCCCGTCAGATTGTCCCTTCTTTGCGACCTTTATGACAGCAATTTTTCGACTCACTTTTGTCAAGGTCACATTGCTTTATTAAGAAAAATGAGTATAATTTGAAGAATATTAGCTGCACTTTGCACCTTCAAATAGTAAAAAAAGGGGTTTACTGAAGAAATAATTCTTATCTTACGATTAATTTTAAAGTTTTTCTATAGTATATTTTTTACTTTAAATTATTAAGATGAGAAATACAAAAATTACTTTATCTTGTTTGTTGAAACAGCTATTGTCACTCGAAAATATGATAGAATATATCGACATATAGCAATGAGCTCGATTTCATTAAGATTTATTGAATAAGTGAAATTGTAAACGTCACTCAACTTGTATACTTATGGATTACAATTGCACTAGTCGTTGAAAGTTCATTGAAATGCTCGTCATTAATGATTAAATTCCTGCTCGACTACTTTGCTTTCAACCGATCCTAATGTGAGACATAGTTGATCATTTACTGGCTACTCATTTCCAATAACTTTCACACGATATGGTGGATTTTAATGAAATTTCGAAGCGCTTAAAACCTTTTTATAATAACCGTTGCTAGCATTCATAGATGATTGGTAGAATATGCCACATAGATAAATGCAACTTGAATAACGAGGTAGTATCTTATAAAAGTGGAATTTTTCGAGCAACTTCAATTGTTGACGAGAACAATTTTCGAAGACAACATATAGCACAATGTATATATGATTTCTATGCGAATGCGTGAGAAATAAAGAATATTTGAAAGAATTTTCTGGATATATTTTCAGCAAATATCTCTGAGAACGATTTCACAGATTTAAAGTCACAAAACACGAATAAGTAAATATCAGATCAGAATGCAAATCGATTCGCATTATTTACTGATGGGATCGGTCGATGACATTAACGAGCGGAATCCATCTCAAAAGACTGTCACTGCCGTTTTCTTCAGAGCGATTCATGAATGCGATAAAGTGTTGTGGGCTGAGAACTTTGTTGCAAGAAGTTTACGCCGAGTGCATTCTTCCAAATTCCGACGATACGATCTTCATATGAGAGCGCCGCTCCAGCTAAAATAGACCGAATCTGCAGTCAGCCTAGCAATCGACGATTTCTGCTCCATCCTCTTTATTTAAGGTCACTGCTTCTAGAGATAAATTGCTGTCACTTTTCGCACTCCTATTCGTTGCACCCTAAAACTACACACAATTTCTCGATCGGTTATTCTTGCATATAGCTGTGCTAGCAGAACAATCGACCCAGTTTTCCATCAACTCGACTTCAAATGTTGAGGTCTATACATGACGAAGCTTGCTCAGACCCATCGCGCCCTGTAGCTCACATTTTCTACTCTTTCTTTAAAATCCCATAGACGAACAGTTCAGTTTAAGTCTCCTGATGTTATTTTGCTTTCGAATGTTCTCCTTGACAGTCCACTGCAATTCTCATAGTGATCCCTCTTTGGCTATCTAATTTAAAATACTTTTTTTTTGCTACGAAATTATTGAATAAATTTTTTTGCTACAACAAGGCTTTGCATATATTTTCCTGATCTCTACTGTAGCATTTTTCATCATCTTAACAAAATGTTATATTTAATTAAATGGAATTTTCTAGTGATATGGCAATATTGCGTTTCACCATTAAGGCTTCGACCTTTATGTAAGGCGAAACGTACTTTTAAGAAAGGGTTTTCTTGGCAGTATTTATTACAATATCCATGTTATTGCATTACGAATATGGTGAAGATGACAAATGAGTGGAATGTGCTGTTAACGGGGTTTAGATGAAGTGACTGAACAATTACAGTCGAAAGCTATTAATTTCCTTTGTATATGTGGTGCTCACGTTCTTTAACGATCCATATTCATTCACTGTGATTATAAATGGAAAACTTGCCGACAATATTTTTATCATCTTCAGTTTACGATTACAATTCTGTTTCCGCTCTTGAATCTGCTCATATATGCCATCAAATGATGCAGAACCGACTGTAGTCCAACGAGCTTCCTGTTGGCACAATTCATAGCTTATTTTTCTCGCAATATTTGCACATGTGCCACCACTGTTGTAAGCTGAGAACTGAGAAAGATTCGATAAACCAAAGCTGTTTTTTAAAGAGCCATTTTCCTTTAATCTGCATAACGTGACGGTTACTTGTAAGTAATTATATTTTATTTGCACTTTATGTTGTTGTTGTATGTCGACGGCTATTGAGAGTTTGAAAATGAATAAATATTTGCAAAAATTAACTATGCAGGAGAGCATTATGGAGCGATTGCAATGCCATGTGCAGAATTACGCTTGGGGAAAAAAAGGTATGAACAGCGAGGTTGCGAGGATTTATGCGGCTGGCCACGATACGAAAATCGACTCGGATAAATCCTACGCTGAAGTTGGTGCTAATATATCTTTATGAGTTTCTCATTTTCGCCTGAAAACTAGAAATTTTATTTTCCCTTCAATGTGAGGAATGGCTCTCACACTTCTAAGAACAGTTTAATTTTAGAAAATACCTTTTAGCATTGCTTAACGTCAAAGTTTTTTTACGTGTGAGACGCAACAAAAATGCCGCAATTTGAAGGCAATGTAACGGTGAGTTGTAACCGCTGATTTCTGAAGGGTTTACTGCAGATTATATCCTCTCACCACCAATCGTTTCTTTGACTGACTATTTTCGGATTTATTTTAGTATTTCCTCATATCGTACGTCAGTGCTACAAGCAGCCATGAAATGAAAATTCAACGTATTGCACATAGATAGATGCCTGAGCGGACTACTCGTTAGTTTTTAGGGCGAGTCTGTAGCCTGATCTGAAATGAAGATCGAGTTTGGCTTCAGTATATCAAAAATTACATCGAGATCATGGTATACTCAAGTTCTGCGCACCCATCTTATCCTTGTGAACATTCCGCAGCCGGCTGGTTCTTTAAAACTGAAAAAGTATATAGAATTATATTTTGCCGCTGCGCTTGACGGGTTTCTTTATCGCATTTCACCTTCTATTTTTCAACGTATTTAATTCATGCCAGCTCGCAAATTTCACTTGGAAATTCAGCAGAAGAAAGAGAGAGAGAAATACGGAGTAAAGGAAAGGGAAAGAGATTCGGCTGGCAAGAGCTCATCTGATGACCCAACTACCTACTTTTGCATGGAGCACTCATATGCTCTTGTTCCGATGTGGGCTGATTAAAATCTTCAAAAAAAAACTAAGGGAGTTTCTTGAGAATATGAACTCGGAAATAACCCACTAACGAGTCACATTTTTTCTGAGGCGACTGCTTGTCAAGCAAACGCATCTATATTGCACTCATTTATCGTCTGGTGTGCGGAAATTTTAGACCACTTTAATTGCCGCAGCGAAATTGATTGCAAAATTGATCAAAGAACAGAGTGCATGATTTTACGCTTTTTTCTCCCACGTTCGGCGCACATCGGTGATGAACCATTTATTAATGACCTGATCCGTCGTATAAGCTGGCGCTTGCGAAATGGCATACTTTTGTGCAGGTGCTATGAACAGGTGTGCAGAAATAGTGTAGGCAGGTATATCATTATAAAGTACGTATGTGTAAAACTGGCGGAGACAGATCGAAAGAACTTTTCGCGATGTCGATGGCAGATAAATCAGCAATAATTTTTCTTCGAATCATACATATTCCACCGTTATTTAATTTCAGTTGTGGATGGGAACACATCCGGATGGTCCAG
This sequence comes from Parascaris univalens, assembly GCA_037576465.1. Lineage (NCBI taxonomy): Eukaryota > Metazoa > Nematoda > Chromadorea > Rhabditida > Ascarididae > Parascaris > Parascaris univalens. The sequence continues at coordinate 235,945,612 of CM075173.1, read as the reverse complement.
CACGTGTGAAGCGCACCAATATGAAGTTGTCAAGCTATATAACCGAAAGCGAGAAGAGCGTCTACGAACGAAATGCAAAAGAGACTCATTTACCATTTATAATGAAGCTTATGAGTATCGAAAAGACCCTTTCACTTCAAGTTCATCCCACTAAGGTCAGAAATGATTCATTTTTACTAATTTGAATATATTTAGTTCCCCTAAAATAACACCTACAAAAAAAAAATAGAAAGTCATTAGCAAAATGTAGAAAGCTAAATTAGAAGATATGAACAGGAAGAAAGATATTCGATATTCATTATTGTTGAGGCACATCTTCATTGCAAAAGGAAATAGATTTTGCCTCTTAGCGTGAAATGTTCGGATGACAGCAATTTATTCGAAGTTTGCAATGGGTTGCACTATCGTCATGAAGAGCGCACATGATAATCGTCGAAGATAATAAATTGGAACGCAAATAAATACTTAGAAACAAATATCAGCAACATATCATCACTATAATAGCGATGAATGAAAATTCGCGTTTGATCTTTTCGAGGCAAAAATTGGAGATGTTTTTTTTTAATATAACAATAAATTTTGGTTTCCATGAACATCTGGATGGAATAAGTACAAAGTTTTTAAGTGTTTCTACCTTTAAAATATTTCAAATTCCTCATTCCACTTCATTACCCTGTCTTCCTTCTGAATGTATGTACGCTGGTTAGAGACCATATCTCATATATGAAATAGGGGAAAATAGTAGCTAAGCATATTCTAATGCTGATCGCTTTTCATCGAAACTTGATGTTGTGTATTGTTTAATTTTTTTGTGAAAAAAGTTAGTTGCATTAATGATAGCACTACTGGGCTTCCACTCCCGCAAATGAGGACAATTTACTGATTGGCTTAATATGTTAACTGCTACCCGTCCCATGTCCCCGCAAAAATTCCAAATCGTGTTCTACTTTATCAATAAAATATCTCTAGTATAATGATTAACAGGACGTTGATTAAATTTATAATGGAAGCATATCGATATTTTCAAGATTACTTCATCCACTTTTCATTGTAATATTCGAACTGATTAATCACAGGAACAAGCAGCACGTCTCAACGATCGAGATCCAGCACATTATCCAGACCGAAATCATAAACCAGAGCTCGCATATGCGCTTACTCGATTCGAATTGTTGTGTGGATTTAGGCCCGCCGTTGAGATTTCCAGAAATATCTCAGGTCTGTGATAAAAAGAGACTTCTTAGTTCAGGCTCAACTGACTAAACATTTCAGTCAATTTGAAAACTTAGACGATGGCGGGAGGAGGGTGTCCAAATATTTACCTATTTTCATTTTTCATGTCATTTAAGTTTTTGTTAGCTGTTTATTACGAATAAATTAGTAATCGTGGAGACGTTTATCAGGTGATAACTTTTATCATTTTAGTAAAAGTGTTTATTTAGGCAAAACAACATATGTGCATTGTTTTCTGCTCAAAAAACTTTTAAAAAAAGACGTTGAAATATAGACTTGGATATAACGGCGCGATTGTAGAACATAAGTGATGAGGGATTCAGACCCCTCAATATTTATCGTAATCAGTTTTGATAACGTTTTTATGGATGGCTGTTAGCTGGACTTGTCAGAAAGTCTCCCATAGGATCAAAGTTATAAGACTAAACAAGGAGATATCGGACTGCGGTTGAAAAAGAAAAAGAACTCAGTGGAATAAAAACGAAATACAATTTCAACACATTTTAATTTTCGAGAAGAAATCGACCATAGAGATTTGAAAAAAAAAACAATTAAAAAAATTGAAACACAATAGAAGAGATTATTTATGAGTTCATAATAGCTGGCTAAATCGCTAAGTTTCTAAAAAGATTTTAACGAACCTAAAAAATTGCAAATATGAATTTCTTATAGAAATATAATCAACGACTTTCATAAGGCGATATAGAGTGGGTGTAGAAAATCTTAGATGGGGTGGAGAAATCTTAACCATTTTATCCTCAAATTATCCGAAATTTGATCGATGCAGAAGAGAAAGGATTGGAACTTCTTATGGTTAACAGATGAATGCAATAGAAGAATTTTTCTTCGGCTTTGAAGTGAGAAAATTTCCATCGCATTTAAATTCATTAAAAAACTCCGCATTCTCAATATTTATGCTTCTAAGGTGGTTTTTTAGAATGCATTTTTAATTTCTCACTCAGAGACATACACATCGAAAAGTTGACTTCATTAAGGACTCTTCATAATCGAGGTTTTTTTTTCCAATGCTATATTCCAAATCAATAAAAAACTCATGTGTCCAATTAGGCCGAACTAGAAGCAGTTGCCTTTTGAAATGTTTTATTTTTAATCAATTTACAGCGTTCCCGGAGTTGGAGGAACTGATGGGAGACGATACATCGAAAGCATTCCAGACATTAGTGCGGGCGGGTATTAGTGAGGAATGCGCAACGACAAAGGCTGCGCTTGCAGTGTGCTTCAAAAAACTTATACATGCACGTAAAGATACACGACGAGTCTGCTCGCTTATCAACTCTTTCCTGCATAGACTTGACAATGGAGGTGATCTTTGAGAAACTTCCATATCGATCTCATTCAAATAGTATTCGAGAAAATCGAAATAATATTTGAGAAAAAAAATCTTCATTGAAACGCACAAAAAGCTTGACTTTTTAGATGGAAAAATCCATTGAATGTGGTAGATTTTACCATATCAGATAAAGATGCTAAAAAAGACAATCGAAAGTACCACTTTTTCCACAATAATAGTCCACTTTTTCCAGTAATACGTTGGTTTAGTCGTGGATTTTAATGCATGATGAGTGCTGCGTTATCAACATATTATTTCAGCATCTATCACCATTTTTTTTTTAAAGAGCCTTGGTAGTTATTCTTGCTTGTAAGTGCAAGTATTTCATATAAAATGATTAATTGAATACTTATACTGTGAAAATTTCCACCTCCAATTTTCGCAACGCTCATGTAAGTGCTATGCCACAATTGAGCCTCCTTACAGTTTACTTTAAAGGAACGTATTTGAGGAACTATAGTTAACTACAAGAATAACTGATGGGCGACGTGACACACCTCGATAGGTATTTGCGTTCTCCTGTCTTACTGCGGCATATTTATATCCATGAAATGTTCGTGGAAGACACTTTCAAATGTAGGCATACTTGTACTAATTTAACATCACTGGTAAACCTTGAATTCGTATTTGCTCGTTAGAACATATGTTACGTATGAAGAATGCTTTCCAAAAGTTCTTTGATTCTTTTAGGATTTATTAACAGTTACTGAAAATACATAGACTCTAAAGCTTTCTGTATCCGCTCATGAACCTCTGAAACAGTTGAATAAAACAACTTTTTGCGTTCATTTCGTCCAAATAATTTCATAAACAAAGGAATAAGATTGATGTGATCTAAGTTTTTTGCTTGTTATATTCATTATCAAACACTTTTTGTGACTTGTTTAAAAATACGTCATGCTAAAGGATGGCAATTCAGCTAGTAATAACAGCTTGTGAATATTCTCATCACTGAATACAATAATTTATTATATCATCAGCAGATTACTGGAAAAATCCACGTTTTTTTTTAAAATAAATATGTTAAAAGGCTTCATCATAGAAGACTTCTTGTTTAGAGCGAGGATGCTTAACTGAGGCGACAGTTGAGGTGATTCGGAAGATGGCTGTCGATTTCCCGGGTGACGTGGGTATTTTCTCACCACTTTTCCTCAACCATATTATTTTGGAACCTGGTGAATGCTGCTATTATGCGGCCGAAGAGCTACATGCTTATTTATCTGGAGGTTATATTTAGATAAAATTCTCATTTTTTCTTCAGAAAATTCATCGAAATCCTCATCAATTAGCTTATCATTGAATTCATGAGCTTATTATGTATTCGTATCATATACGGTCAATTAGTTAATAAAGGTTAGATTAGAAATAAGAAATCCTACTCGAAGAGATGTGTAATTCTTTATGCAAACAAAGTGAATCGACTAATTAGGCTGCAAAACTTAAATATAAAACTATCAACTCGTTTCTTTGCTGATTAAGTGTTGTGCAAATAAATGCTACTAAAATATTAAAATATTTGCTGCAAATATTAAAACAATCATGTCCTTGAATCGCAAGTAGAAAAAAGATTTTTCGAGGGTTTTTTCCAAACGAATTCAACGAAGTCAATCTTGACGATGAGCATTTTCAGTGTAATGCTGAAATAATTTTGCAGTAGGCAGTAATAATGTTGCAGAATGCGTAGAGTGTGTGGGATGTTCAAACAACACCATTCGTGCAGCGTGTACACCGAAGTACATCGACGTCGACGCATTATGTGAAGTGTTAAATTATCGAATGGGAGATCCGTCCTATTATTTGGTGCCGCCTATGAAATTGCGTGGATTCGAGCATGTTAATGAATATGCGCCTGATTGCAAAGACTTCACCCTGCATGAAATCAAGGTCCCAGCTTCAGATTTTCTTTACTGAATTTTTAATTCCAAATATGGCTAAGAAAGAACTGAGGAGAAGGAAGTGGGAAGTTTGTGCAAGAAGCATAGGAAGTGAGTGTGCTATCAAAAGGTGAATGAAGAGTTTTGCCATGTTAATGACAAAATTGATGAACCCTAAACGCTGTTAAAATGTGAGTGCAGTGGGAAAATCAAGGAACGTTGAAAACTGGATAGAAATAGCTAACAATATTGAATTTGATGAAATGAAGGTGATAAAAAAGAAAATGCGTCGACTGGAACAACGATTTTCGCTTGCTCCATAATGACAGTATACTTGATATACTCAGATGGTTCGACCACTGTTTCCACTCTTCCATTCAAGCCTCTTATTATTCATATATGCATTAAACGGTTGTTCACGTAACTGAACATTTCAAATTTGCTGAAACACATCGAAAGTATATGTTGGAAGCACCCTTGCCTTCACCACCCTCCGTCTTCCCTAAGCTCCTTTAATCTATAATGCTGTGGCTGCTCAGTAGTGCTTGAGCTCAGTAACAAATAATTTGTTCTCGAAAATAATTTAAGCGAAGATAATAAAGAAAAGCGCCCCAGAATAATTGGAACGGCATGTTCATATATAAATTCACCTAGCTATCCAACCAGTATCGTTCTTATTAATAAATTATAAGGTGGGAGATACGATAATGTAATAAATAACATATTGCAACTGCAATATTGAAAAGTGTTTAAAAAATGAAATCATCGGCGTCATGTTATTGCAAATCAGCGGCTATCTTCTTTAGAATATATGAGAGGCGTCAATGACCTCGTACTTTGATCATATCCTGGACGGTATTAGAAATGAATTAATGCATTTGAGTCTAATGCAAATCATTATACATTGATACTTTCATGAAGTGCTATAGCTGGTTAGTATCTTAGGTAACGACTTAATTACTGGAATAGGCAGGATTAGAATATATACGTAGAATGTGAATATGTTGAATTATTATTCAGATGAAATTGTCCCATTAATAAAAAATTTCATTCACAGAGGGCATAAATGTATGTTTTAATTCTTAAAAAAAATGCAAAATTGTTGGATAATTCAAAAAATTTCAAAAATTTATTCAGCCAAGTTTCCGACGACGGGGAATCTTCTTTATAGCTCACCTAACATTCTTCTGCTCCAAGCTGCCTTGTGGAATATCACATAGGCTCGTTGCGTGCTTTGAGATCTCCGTTCGCTTTTAAAGGAGGTGGTCATTTATGAGAATGCTGCGAGCGAGATTAGGCCACTGCAGCAGTATTCTTGATTGCGAACGCTGATGAAGCGATCGGCCAATAGGTAGAATATCAGTGTAAATTTTTTAAAACACTCATAACATTGTAGATCGCCTCACCTTCTGGCAATTCTCCAGTACCGATTCCAAGTCTTGCATGTGGCAGTATAATGGTGGTCGTCGAGGGTGAGGCACAATTAGAGAATCTCTCGGAACGTGGTTATCGTCGGGACAAGCGAATTCAAGTGACACGCGGTGATATCATATATATAGCGCCTGGCTCACAGTTGTGCTTCTTTGAATGCCAACGTGACATTCTTGCATATCGAACGTTCAGTTATGAGCATGGACCGGATCATTCACAACGCAATACCACTGACCTAATGCAGCCGGTTATCGGAAAACTCAAGGTGCAAAAGAAAGGACGAGCGAAATATTTGGTGGTAGACGAAGATGCGGAAATATTTGACGTGGAAACTGAAATGGACGGTATTTGCTGAGGTGATTATCGACGAGGATAAACATTTTTTTTGCTGAAAACTATAGCGAAAGCAGCATTACTGGAATATATCGTCAATTTCACCCATCGGAAGCAAATTTTTTGTTTTTTTTTTTTGCTTTTATTTCACTCGAATTCAATAATTAAAATTTCATATAGGAAAATGTAACTTTGTATGCAATTTTTCCTTCCTTTTTTATCACAACTGCGGACAGTTTTATTTTGATGGCTGCTGTGTAAACAAGTGAATGCCAATTATGCTGAATTATCTGAGTAACAAATCAGCGCTTGAGAATTGTCTGCAGAAATGCAAAAAGCATTCGAAGAGAAGAATGAAAAGAAAAACCGCCTACGAAATTCTTCTAAAACCCTTCCGCTATCGTTATGTTAACAATGGAATTATCATATATTTATTAATTACTGCGCGCATCCATTGAGTGAGAGTATTTAAGTGTTGGCTAAACTTCAGAAGGTTTAATCGGCAAAATTTCCACATTACTTCAGTCTACTTGCGTGGGAATTTTTCTCATTAGTTCAACCGAGAACGGCAAAAAGTCAGGAAGGGCGAGAACAGTATTATCATAGAAGAAAACTGCAGAACAATAGAAATAATTGACTTGATTTTTTAGTCTATCTACAATGACCACGTCAATGACTGTGCACAATATGAGATTAAAGCTATGGTCTCATCAGTGGGGAATTTGGAAGATTGGCTCTTTTTATACGTTTTTTATTCTTCCATATGGATTTATGCATCTCGTAGGTAAGGACGAGCGAAAGTAAGCTATAGATGGAGCATTCTTTACTGGAGCAAAAATCATTCGTTTTTGGATATGAAAAATAAAAAAATGAATGAGAATAACGAATATTACTTGGTAGGCACTTGTTGCGATTTATATTTTCTGCCATTTCCACAATGAGTATATATCAAATGCACTCACTATACATTCGATTGTCTCTCAGAAAATTCTCATAAGACAAGTTCACTTCGTGCCTTTTTTCATTGTTCATTTATTCTTCGTTCTCTCTAAAAATCGTGAAATAAAAAATCGTTCACATGCGGTTATTGCATTTGTTGCATCGAAGAATTTTGTATAAGCGACTGAGGGAAGAGAGGGATAAAGGACGAAATGAAATATATAATGAAAGAAAAATTCTCCGAGGAATTACTTAAAAAACGTGAATCTTTTCATATCTCTGATTTATAATAGGGCAAGAAAATCATCTGAGCTGAAATTTTCGTTGGAAGTTCTCAACATTTTCACATTTTTAACATTTTTTGATCTCCCAAGCTTAAATTCTTGATTTATTAATGGTGTTGTTGTTTTGATGGTGGCATCAACAATGAGTTCTTCTGGTACTTTGAATTCCTCACACATCTACTGAAGGCCTTATGGAAAATTAAATGAAGCATGAAAGCTAACTAAGTATTAAAATCCACACTATATTTTAATTATGCATATAGAAGCTCAGTTAATTAAATCTCGCAAATGGTGAGTAGTCATCGTAGTTAACTTTTTGCGGAAAAAATCTTGAGATTTGCAAATTATACTCAATCAGTTGCTTAATATTCAGATAATTGTACAATTGTTTAGCCACCACAATCTCACAAGTTCACTTTACTTCAAAGGTGCAACAGATGAGTAGCGCCGCACCTGACAGACCTGAACGAAGAAATACTCTGCATTTTCAGCATTAATCCCATGCGAGCCACATAGATAAATTGGAAAGAAGTAAGTTTCATACTCGTTCTCGAGTAGCACTTCGTCTATTGCGCTAAAGTAGCGTAAATATAAGAAATTTCTAGTGAATTCTTATACGACTTTTCATCCACAATCAATATCAACCTCAAAATGTTTAAGCAATTCGCAGATGATAATGTCATGATATTTTCGTGCTATTGACGCCTGCGCCGTGAAGACGTTAGCGTTGTTAAGTATGCGCTATGGATTCGCGACGGATATTGGATTCAGGTGAGAGTTGTCGCCGGGAACCGTCATGGGGATGTTTGCATGCAATTTATTGCTCAATGAATCATGTCTCTTCAGGCACCTGAATAATAGATAGTTGCGCGGTATTTTCCGCTCACATTTGTCGCCCATTGTGCACAAATGATTCTTTTCTGTGAGGTTAACTCATACGTACAAAGATGGCCCTACGCGGAAAGGTTATAGGAAAAGAATAGGTTGGATGGAATATAGAGAGAGAAATAAAACAGCGAATGAGAGTGAGAAACAGAGAGAGAACGTTGTGTATAATGTGGTCGTCTTTTACATGCTCTAACCAATTTGCATGTGTAAAGTGTGTTCTGGCGGATTTGTGTTGGTGAGTATTCATGTGCATCGGGTTGTAGGTCAAGTGATTTCAACTCAGCGACTAAAAAAGTTAATGATAGGAGCTGGATGGAGTATATGTGAAGTGAAGAGTTATTCCTCTTTCTTTTCTAAAGGAACTATGAAATGATGAGAGATATATGAATAATTTGAACGCTACGTTTTCTCTTTGACATCTTTACTGGCCGGTTGTGAGTTACGAAGCTGTCGCTCTGCGCACCTTGCCAAGGTCCTCGTCCGTCCACATCAGCAGAAGGAGATTGGCGATCATGATTTCACTTGGCAGGAATTCATTTTATTCTACGTTCAAAATACTTTTGCGTTTGTTAGCAAATAGAGGTGGATGATTCTCATTCAAAAACGCTTAACCGTAATACTGCGGGAGTGAATAACGAAAATTCTTTGTCGTTATTTTTCTCAACGAGGAGAATGTCGCCAGTGGCTCATTTGACATGCTTCAAATGGCGCATCTGTCAAGGTCCCTCGTACGGAGCATTTGCTGTAGGCGTCCATTTCGTACGATATTCACTTTATCGCAAAAGTGTTGAAGTATTGCGCTAAGGATTGCCGAATAACGAAAGTATCGTCATTGTTTTCAGCACAAGTGCACCCACTCCGGTCCATAATGAAATGAAATCTGTTTTAAGCAACAAAGAGGGTCTCCTCAAGAGAAGCACTTTTGTTTGTGGAGTGCACTCTCATAGGAAAGTTGATCAGATTTTCAAAGCACTTGGTTATGCGCCAACACAACAGGTTTGCTCCTTCAGTAGACGCATGTTCAACCGGGCTATCACTATCGCCGATTGCTTGTGAAACATTTAACGCTAACCGCTTTATTTTCAATTAAATACCTGGATGACTTTTTTCTTTAGAGACCATCGGCTCTGGAATCTCTAGACGAGTTGCAAACTTGGCTTAGTTATTTTAGTTTGTGATTTCATATTTTTATGCTCCCATATTTGGACTTGTAATGCGTTTTAAGTCGAACAATGAAATGCATTCTTTTACTACATTTCCTTTAATTTTGCTACACTAAATAACTTTATCAAACGACAACGTGCTTCATCTCTATGTGTGAAACGCTTTCGACAATCATCTCGTTTGTACTGACTTTGTCGCCAAAGTAATTCGAAGAAAAAATTTAAATCTCATTAATTCCTCTCCTTCAGGAGCGCAACACTGTTGAAGCTTTCGAGAAGCACTTTCACGAATTTTGAAGAGGGTAAACTGGACTAAAGGTGACGAATAAACCCCAAGACTTTGTGTTTTGGGATATTTGACAAGCAGAGATGCTCAGTTTCGATCTAATGATATCGAATTGGATTCTTGTGGTACCTTACACAGTGCCTTCTCTTTATTGTTCATCCGTGTGTATCAATATTTCTTTCCAAAGTGAAAATAATGGGGCAGATTTTTTCATATTTTGGCACTCAAGATATGCGGCATTTCTGAATTCTTCGATATACTGAGACAGTTTTCGCACATAACTCACCTTCATTATTCATTAGCTTCATCCCTTACAGCACTGGAAACTATTATAAACCCCATGCTATTTACTGTATTTACAAGGTGAAAAGGAGAGGAAATAAATTCTCTCTTCATTAGTAAAATTATGAGAGCGCAGACGATCACTAGGAGCAGATTTTGAATTATTAAAGGTAAGCTCTTAGAGGTGAATTTTTGGAAGCAAAAGAACTAAATTATTGGGCCGGTAAGGTTTTTTTCACCAAAACGAGGCAAGATAGTTCGTAGACTTTAAAATAACCAACAAATCACTCCATCTTAATACGCAATATGTCTGAAAATTGTTGAAAATTATGAGTTTCTTCTAAATAATGGGCTTCTCCTTCTCCCTTTCCTCTTAAATAGTCAAACTTTTGGAACAGAAATTTTATAATTTGGACTAGCACGAACCCCAATATAAAAAAAAAAATCAAAGCAGTAAAAGGGAATTTGTATCTTCGAGAGAAAGCAGCGCAACTATTCCTTTGCGTACTCAACACAATCAAACTTTAACGTTTCCGCACTGCTATTCGCCAACTGCCTAGCAAATTGATCACCTCATTTCATAACAAATTTCCTCCCTCATCGTTTTCCACGTTCCTTATCATTATGAGGAACATTATCAAGCAAAAGATTCATGAAGGTGCTTGTAATTCCAAAATTGAAAAAAAACATAGGTGACCTCTACGGTGAATCAACTATACCGATAGTACATTAGGTGTTAAATGAACATACCATGGTACTCGCTCACTTCCATCTGAAATAATGGTATAAAATGAAATTAACCATTTTTTTACTTATAATATTGTTTAAGTCGGTTTGCTGTTGTTTCAGAATATCTATGATGTAGGTGTGACGTAGTGCCTAACAATGGCAGCACTACTAAACGCCAACCGTTTGCCATGATTCACTAGCATTTAAAGAAGCATTCCGCATTGCTTCATACTTCTTTACTAAAGGCTGTTAAAGTGGCATAACCCTATGGCTTAACGAAGATGATCGGCGGCCAGAAGACAATGAGTTCGAATCAATGAACGTTCATTTTTCTCTTCTGTCGCTTCATTCCTTCCGTCAGCGATCATTTTATTACGTTATGCAGCCGTAGTGTTAGGTCAGATCGTACTATCATATAACGAGCGAATAACAGAAACCTAAGGGCTTTGAAAAGAACGTAAAATAATTTTTATCAGTTTTTATGCAGCTGTGAGACATTTTTATCAGTCGACTGTGAGAATTGAAGAGTTGAAACGATATATTTGGAATTTGGCTAAATTTTTCTACTATGCCGAAAATTTTATAAAAATTGAATTTACAATTCGACATGAAAAAGATATCTGGTTCATCAGATATTCTTTATCTCGCAATGCCTAATTGCCAGCGTACTCCAACAACCGAAACAAAGTAGACCAATTTGAGGTCGATGGATATTTAGTGTAGACTTCTGCTTCCTGTCGCATATTTTGTCCTTAAACAATACACTATCCAATAAGAACATGCTTTACTTCGAGATGCCTCAAGCAACAGTGGCATATTCGGGAAAAGCATGCTTTTTCCCCCACGAAACGTTAACTGCATTTTTGTCAGTGGCAGACCCAATTTTGAAAGAAATCTCGCGACAGTCACCTCATTGCTCAGCTGGAAATCACCGAGCTAGATCCAATGATTCACTGGGCTATCTACAGTTATGAGCCAGAAACGAATATGTTTGATGGAGAATAAAATAACAGCCATTGAAAAACCCGTCGTATAATGTGATTGCTGTGTTGACTGAAGGCGAATTCGGCGGTGTTGGAGCAGCATCGTTATGGCAAGACAGCGATGGTACCATGAACTCGGTTTAGAATCGCTTTGCAAAAAGAATACTGTCATTGTAAGGAACGGAAGAATCCATATTGATATCAGCCGTTCATTAAAAATTTTCGTTTAAGTGGCAACTATATCGGTGGCGAGTACGCGTTGTAATAATGATCGACGATTTTGTATAGGCAAACGATGAATGGCGGGCTACCGAAGAACGCAAATATAAGGAATATTAATTCTTGTTGCGGCAAACTACACGAGATCAGTATGCTCATCATCCCCCGATTTTTAGTTAACACTAAAAAAACTCAAAAATTTCTTCACTTGGAATTCCGTGGCATTAACACGCGTCATTTGCTTCCCTATTGATTATAAGTCAAATTATTTGAGGAGCCAAAGGTGAAGTACGCATTCTTCTTCTTGGAAAAAACCCTTGTGACACTACATTTGGCCATTACTTGCTATTCCCATCAACAGAAGCTCTACATTAGTCAAAGAGAAATAGTCCTTAGGAATCTGGGTTCGGGATTGCCCGCAAGATGTCAAACTCTCTGCCTAGTTGCATTTCTGAATTCAACAATCCGCGTTGACTGCATGCACCAGCATCAAGTCACGTAAATCTTTAAAGGAAATGCCACTGCGAATCTTTAAATATCTGCTCAGAAAGGAGGGGTGTGAAGTTTTGCTCCAGTTGAAATATAACAAGAGAAAATCAAACAACGAAAAATAAACAACTGGTCGATTCTGAACTACTCTTCACGTTTCCTGCATGGTTGACGTCTTCAGTGCGAGCGGATCGAAAGCGGACGAAGGGGCTGGCGAATGATACTTTGCGTGAGCTCGTGAGCACCAACTCCTTGCAAAGAAAATCTCTCGCCACGCAGATTCCCCTTCTTTTGTTTCACTGTCTTTTCCATCCTTGATCAGGATAAGGCCAGCTTTTATCCTTTGGATTCTGGCCTTTCTCAAATCTATCTCATTGCTCTGCAAACAGTCCCGTCCTTTTCCGTCGCTGTCTTTGATACATTCAGTAACTCCAGTCGGTATGCGGGTTCCGCATTCCGAAGGAACATTTTAAACTTCGTTAAGGACGATTTTATGGTAAGAATAGAATCAGAATCATTGGAAATTTACCTCAAGCTTCAGGACCTATTCGCTACATGACATTATGAGATCAAAGATTAATTGCTTAGAAATATTGAAGTAAGCTGTCATCAAAGTTGCATCGAGCTTGAAGATTTCAGCGATAACACCAGCGCAAGAGATAACACTCGATCTAATTTCTATGCGTAGTAGTGAGCGCCATTATGATGATTAAGACTTAATACGATTACACATGCGGGTAATAAATTAAGTGGATGCAGTAGAGCGAGTATCCAAATACACCATTTTTAATTGGTCGGCTACGATGACCCGCCAATGAGATAGATCTCTCTCCTTTCGATCCTCTCCCCATCTCAGTTTTTTCCCCACACTTACTGCCTACCTGAGAACGAGTGATGGCATTTGAAGTTATAATGATAAATGTTAACATGAAGTCTTGCTTGTTTCGAGAATCATATCTAAGGCATTTCATCCACAGTTGCATATTTGAAGGACATGCAGGTTATACATACAGCCTCGAGGTTTTTTTTGCAGAAGTGGAACAACAAATAGTTGGTCCTCTTCATGAGATACAACCTGATGCAATAAGCCAAAGATAGGCAAAGATCTGAGTTCTCACTCCGGGTCAGTAGGCGAAGGTGAAACCAACAAAGATTGCCGTCGAAAGCACGAAACAGGAGAGTGAGTGTTCAATGATGGAAGAGCGAAACGAGGTGGTCCGAAAATCAGAAGCAAGCAAGCGTCAATGCAAGAAATTTATTAAACCTCACGCATGCGCTTTCAGTATAAAATCGGGGCATTTCGATTTCAGCGGACGCCGTATAGTTCAGCAGTGACCTATAATGCAGTAATACTTATTAAACTAATTTTATATTAATTTGTTGTTATTCATTACTAAGAAGTCATCCTAATCAGCAATAGTGTTTTTCTTCTAGTGAATAACCTCGCAGAAATTGTAGCTATCTTTGTGTGAAACTGTCCTCATAATGATCAACGCTAGGACCGACGCACAAGGAAATACCTGTCTAGGCGCTGCCATTTCAGTGAACAGAAGGTTTAATGTTGCCACCAAGGTATGCATGTGGTTTGGCGTTTTTCAAAGTGGTGCCGAAATCCCAAGTCGCGGTAAAGTACGAATTCTTAGAAGATTTATTTCAGAAGGTAAGGGAACTAATCTTTTCTATCAAGGAGCAGCATCCACTAAATTATATTCTTCATGAGATATCAAAATTCATACAACAATCAGTCCATTTCTGTAAGATCTCAATTTAAGAATATACATGATCGAATATACTAATGAAATTTAAGGAAGGAATATCTGAGCGCAAAACAACCTGTGGTCATTTCCAAAGAGAATATCTCAGTGCCTCGGAAAAATTATTGAAAAATTTTGCTGCTATCTTCTTTTCTTAAATTTACCACTTAAGCAAAATCACATCTGCAGCTCACAGCCTTCCACTTATGCCGCTTGCAGCACGAAGCAAAATCTTCTGTGTGCATCGCTTGTACACAACGTGTAGAATTTCTTTCTTCCCTATTAATGAAAAATAATTATGGTAAAGTAATACTGATAAGGAGAATTCCCGCATATGAGAACCAAAACGAAAGGAACCCTACTTTCAGTTGTGAATATCGCATAATATCTAAATGTGCCGGTACCAATTTGCCTTCTTAGTGTCAACCCATAAAGCGTTATCTGATTCAACACAACGAATATCTTTCCCTGTGATTGCTATGATGCTCTCATAGATGATGAAATAAAGTTGAAGTGAGAAGCATTCGGAGTTGGAAAGGAACGGAGATCATTTACTTAAATTGGCCGCACACCTGAACACCAGATATTAGGTTACTTTTAGCTGAGTGGTGTTTATTTGCACGCCCATTGATATTATAACGAGATCATTTAGGCTTCTTTAATAACACGCGAAAAATGCCGAACGAAAGATGATGGGAACGAATGAACTGAAAAAACTGAATAGAAATAAACAATTAGACCGATCTTAAGGAGATTCCATTCCTTTATAGATAAGTTACGCATAAGAAAAACGAGAAAAACAATGAAGACTTTCAAATTAAAATTAGGAATTTTGAAAATATGCTCAAGCAGGAAACTATCGTTTAGGAACGAGTAAATAGCGTATCATAGGAGTTGACGCAACGTTTTTTTAATTTCTTCAAGCAGTCAGCCATGTAAATGCTTTAGCAATAAAGAATAAAATAAATTCACTAGGACATGAATATTTCAACCGTTCAAATATTTCGACTTTTGGTCTTAGTGTTCTGCAAAAAATGGTTATCTCACTTGCGCAAAAAATGTTCTATTCTGAATGGCTGATAATGCATTCAGATTTTTCAATATTTTTCATATTTCAAATAGGTGAATGAAGTTGTGCGCTGAAACGACCACGACGTCTCATGGCATACATCGCACCAAACAAATATCGCCAATCTAACTCCACCGCTTCATGAGCTCAAAATATCCGACGGCAGACAGACACACACGTGTACACAGAGATCCAATCTCGCAAAAGTGCACTTCTTAAATGCATCGAGTGAATGGACTTGAATACAATGCGCTCGCTCCATGTTGTTATCTCGAACTTACCTGAGCGGTATCTTTTCCCATCTTTTGCACTTCACAGAGCTCTGCTCAGAATTCCTTTTGTATGACTGTATATAGAAATTTAATGTTTTGCAGAGAGCACAATGGATGACCATACAAAAATAGGGTGCAGGTATCTATCGTGTAAATGTTTAAGGCAAACATACTTCATTGAACAAGAGTTCACATGTATATATCCACGATATGTTTCTTCAATCAGTGTCTCACCACATAGCTCATATATCTGGTGTGAAATTAATTTTCCATTTTTAGATGATAGGAGCGGAATTATTTCCACTATATAAACAACCAGATTTATGGCTATACGAAAGAATATAAGCAAAACATGTCTATAGTGAAGCAATGCTACACAATAAGTAACGCTTATTTTATGAAAGTTTAACAATGAGGTGAGGTAATGAACACTGTCAAATTGTGGATTGCACGCTTAGCTTTACCAGCCTCATGCTGATCCTTCATTTCGCATAATGCCAATTTCACTTGATCTCAACGAATCGACGGTTCGAAGGGGATTCTTCACAATTTTTCCGTCCGTATTTACCTGATGTAACCGCAAAAAAACTATTATTTTCAACCACTTTATGTAGATCCAGAACTATATAAGTAACCGGGTTTTCTGGATGAACACTTGCATAAGTTCGAACCACTGTGGCAAACGGTTCCCGTAATAAGGAAAATTATTTGGGATCGCAAAAAAATAAAAAAATAATTGGATCAACAGAAAAAAGTTTCGTTTACTTGCACCCATAATTTCAACTTTCGTTTCAGGACTGTCGTTTGTCCCATTATAAAACAGTGATGTGCTTGATAGATGCTAACTGCAGGAGTTCCTTGCTCTGCATTATTTCTACACTACTTTTGATAATTTTCCTTCCCCTAATATTGCCTCAGGTCTGTGTCACCATAGAGTCCTTTTCCATACTTTTCTTTTAGAAAATACGTTCTAGTATCGTTGAAACGTTCAAAAAATCTTCTTTTTATTGTTATCATGCATAAGCAAGATTAGACCCATTGAGCAGTAGGGTGAGCAGATGAATGTATTGGCCATTCGATGGAATTAGCAATTACTGCCTTTAGATGCCCTGCTAGTTTACAACTTTATTTTGAACCTGCTCCTGCTAGAAAGAACTCATTTTTCGACGTTATATAAGCGTCCATAACCACAGAAAACTATCCTCTACAATTGATTTCACATTCACTGTTTCATAGGTAAATTTAGTCCAAACGTAAATTGATCCAACATTAGCGCTTCTTCAGAGGGTGCTCAATTTAGTAATTTCATGTTTAAGAGTGCAGCGAAATTATCCTTCTATATGATGGACGATTGACCTGAACAAACTAGTTCTCAGCTAAAAGATTCAAAGTAATCGGTTTATTTGGCTAATCGACTTAGTGAATTAACTGGTCATTTATCTCCTCATCACTCAATTTACCGTTCCTCGTTATCGTCCTCCTTCTTTCTGTTCATCCGCTTCTTAGGATGGATGCTGTGATCGTGTTTCGAAAAAAGAGTGAATAAACTTTAGACACAAAATCCCCATTTGTCAGCAGCGTATAGTTGCGCGAGAAATCTGATATTTCATATCAGACTTCTTGCATTTTAATGTAAATAAAAACTCTATCGAGGTATCGTGGTTTATGGCTTTGTATATGAGTAGTTTTCTTTTAAGAACACATTCACTTCTAATACTTTTTATTATAAATATTCTTTCCTCAGCTTCAAAAAAGTATTCCCATCAAAAAATGTTTCTTATTCACCATCCTTATCGGCTGAATTCTACTGATGTAATTGTATGGCGACGGCGAAATTTCTTCTAAAAATATAGCGATAAATAATAGTTGTTAATGCTGATTAACGTCGTAATATCGCTAAATATCTCATTAATAGTAATGCCCCACCAACATCACAGATCACTTTTGCTGACAGCCGGTAATATTTGAGAGACTAAAACACGAACAGCGAAGAAGTCATTCTTCAGCCACAACGTGTTAAAAGTATTCCTTCAAAAAGCTTTTGAAAGTAATGCCGATAAATGTTTTTTGTTATGCCATTGTGTGCTCATACGAGACAATCCTACATGCGACTGCATCGCACTGTTAGGCACTCTTTCTTATGAATACTCTTCAATTTTTTATATTTCATGCATGAATATTTGCGGGTTTATTTATGCGAATTTACATAATATAATGAATGTGAGCATATCGATGTGCATAAAATTAGCCAATGACCGAGAAGATTGCTGGGTAGATGGAGAAGATTGAACGAATAGAGCTGAGTGCGTTATTTGTGGCCTTTCACGTATCAAGTAAGCTGATTTTCAAATACCCCATCCAGCAAAATGAGCGGTCACGAAAGAGAAAACTTGTAACGGCGTTACCCCACTTGCTCAAAACAAAAATTTTTCACTTCCTTCTCACTGTTATCAGTTATGCATGTTCCTTCTTTCAGTTCCTTCTCTTATCAAATAATTGCCAAAAAGTTTCCACAAAAGACAGCAAATGTGCATAGTGCTCCGAAATATATTATATGCTAATCAGTCATTCGTGGATCGTTAAATGCGCCGAGGAATTAAATTTAAACGAGATGAGAGATGTTAAATGTCAAAATTTGCGATGTTGCAAAATCTTCTGACTTACATATGCTAATAAATCACAATTTCAAGAGCTGTAATTTAGGGGAGCTATTGACGAGACACATTTCCAAAAATCACGTCACGCAATTTTTATTTTTTATTTTTTCTTGAATGAAGGAAGGCACGCGAAGCATGTGAGAAGGTGAATTTGAATTTGTCAAGCAAACATTTCGATGAATATGAAATGCGTCGCGTTTAGTAATTTATCCGCATCATCAAAGTCACAATTCGAAAACACTGCGTAGCTTGTCATAGGAGTGTGATTGTTAGAAGGAATATTGCTAAAGGAATGTCGATTTCAATCGAGAGCACGTTTCACGTCAATCTTCTTCATGCATTCCATTTTTCCCTTCAACTCTCAATGTATGAAAGTGCGAAACGCGATTTCCGGAGAGGCTCAAACTATAAATAAAACATCCCTTAAGACGTCCACTTTTTGAATATTTAAGAAAGAAAGCGGATTTGGCATTCTTGACATACGGTGCCTGTTTCGGAAAAAAATTTCTCATAATACAAAATTCCATTCATATTCAATAAATTAGAAATCTTGAAAACATTGGTTTTTTATTGCATTTAATGTATGCGAAATCTGCAGATACATTTTCAGATGTCGATATTCCTCAAAGGTTCACCAACGTACTTCAGAGCTGACATTTTGTATCCGAAGTATCAGTTATATTCACCACATTTTGTAATCATAACTTGAATTTCAATTTTAGCTTCGAATTCAGACTTTCAGGAGTGAAAATTTCCGTTTGCAGATGCAGATGCACATATAAATACCTCAGAGTATGATGAGACCATATACATAGACTTAAGCACGCTTTAAAACGCCTTACTGGTGGTGAAAACAAAACATGTGAGAACAATTGCTATATTTGCATAAGAAATGATAAAGTTTCATCGATTGATGGATCTTTACAAATCTGCGCTTGAAATGCGCATTATTGCGATCGATGTCATGCCTGCCTATGTACTTGTATTTCTGCTTGCATGTTGGATAGTTCGAACTTGAGAACAGCTGCGGTCATGAAATCTACGCAGTACGTTATTTTTGACCGTGATATGATTGGAGTTGTGAAAATTCTTAAGCTCACTGTATATACTCTAAGCTGGTTGATCGAGTTTAGGAGAATTTATGAACAAAGGAATTCAAAGAATAAAAAATTTAATGCGTTTTTGAACAGGCCATCCTTTTATTTCCACCGTACATTATTGTAAAAAAAGAATCCACCAAAAAAATTATGCGTACACTCAAGGCGGTATAAATATTAGGGCTGCGGTTTGCATATTTCATATTCATCAGGTAATATCTGAAACTGGAAATGTAGGCGCATCGATTCTATAGCATTTTTTTTCTTGCCGTTTGAACTTTTTATCGCAAGCCGGGTAGTGTGTTCAAAACGCCTCGAAAACATTCATCCATCCACTTTCTGATGCCAGTTTCAACAAATTTCCTACATCGTACAAACGCAACATGTGTTTATATAGTGTGATGGTTTCGTTTCGGATTCACTCAACTGGTATGTAACTGACGACAAAACGAGATTGATGAAGAGCACTGGAATTTTTTTCACTCATTTAGAGTTTCTCGATGAACGATGATATTCTCACCAGTACTGAAGATGTGTAATTAATTAGCAAAGTTGACAAGAACATTTGTTTTTTGTTTTTGCTGCATAGAAGAAATACGCGTTTTCAGTCTTTATTCCTATGAAATTTCGAATGTAAGGTGATCTTTGAGGAGTTGATTTTTTACATCAAAAAGGCTCATTGAACTAAAACATCGTTTATGTAATGAGCGATGGAGACGAGCAATAAATTTGTTTTCTGCAATATTGGTGAATGCAATTCGCTATAAAATTTCTCGCAAATTAACCAGTATTTACTGGATAATTTGCAAGAATATAACAATAACAGATCCCTTTAATATAACAATAAAGCAGATCCTTTCAGATTGAAATATAACCTTTCTACATTTTCCAACATACACATCGCTGAGCATTTTGTGCGCTTTTGCAAAATCTTACTTGCATATGCAATCGTTTTGCAATTTGCTGACTATTGTAGAGTGGGTCGAATTTTCCGGCTAGCGAAATTAGAAAAATCAAATATTTGAAAGATTCCCATAAGCGGACGATTGTACTAAAATATGAACTTATTATGGCAAATATTTTTTTATTTATTTGCCAACATGTAAGTGAGTTTAGTTCTTTCAGCCCTTGGAAAGCTGCTGCATCTATTATAAATGTATGAGCGAAACGACGCCAACTCATTTAACATCGTCTGCTTATGAATATCGAGATATGGCAATTTCAGATAACAAGAAAATTTTGAAGAATTTTATAAGTCGAATATCCGTTTAATTATTTTAAAGTGCTATGAATTCATTAGGATTTATCCTGGTGTACAAAAAAACGTGTGATCAAGCTAATAGCTATCAAATAAATCGATTATAAACGGTACTGGGGTATTTCTGAGGATATCACAGTTGCAGAGTCGTTAACCTTCGTGGGAGGAATAAGATCGTCCTGAGGCTCGGATGTCCCGATCGTTAGTGGCAGCGTCGTTCCGCTTTCGAATCCGCAAGAATACTCCTCCTTCGTGGATTGGAAAGAATTCTCCTTATGCACATGAGGCTTTAAACCTCATCTACTTTCAGAACGTGGGGCGACATTTGAGAAAGGCCGATTCTGTTCAATTCCATACCCATCCATTTCAGCTGACTCGAGCAACAGTTGATTAATTACTGCGTTCACAGTTGAACAGTTACTGACTTTAGGGGTCCATTGATCATTTGTCTAACGATGAGTTGATGTTAAATTAGATTACTTTGATCTAACAAGTCTGTGGCACAGTTCGATAAGTTTCAGCTCTCAGCAGTGAAAACCAATCACCAAGTCATAATCACCACTATTTTTGTAAAATTCCGTCTCGGGAAAGTAAACGATTCTAAGAGAATAGATTTCAGAATTCCATTCATATTGTCAAGTCCAATTCAAAAGCCGGCACTTGAAGCTTAGGAGCTTTCACTTAAATCTACAAACATAAATTCATATGTTGGTTTTTTAGGAATCCTCGCAATCTAAAAAAAAGTAATGATAGTTTTTATTGCATGATGATGTATTCATGACCAATCACATGTTCGCACGAACTGATTTGATTTGGGGAAAGGAATAACGACCACCTGTGTAAGAAGCTGTAACTAAATGAGGCAGCTGCCACTAGGCGTTAAATGGGCGCAGCAATGTTACTGTTGTTGCGAGTTGCTCGCTAATACATTGCTGGATGCGCCGCACTCTAAATGCTACGCATTTGAGCTATACGTTCATCTAGCGATCACCGCATGCTGTTCCTGTTTCCTTTTCCGATCTTCATGCTAACAAAAAGAAAAATGGGAACGTCGGGGGGGGGGGGGGGGGGGAAGGTGGATACAGCAGTTAATTTTTTCTGCCTTGTTTTATTTTCCGAAATCACTCCAGTTGTGGTTATGCGAACATATTGTTTCAGGCATACATTACGTGCGAGTGTTATTTGAATATCTGAGATCCGCATAAGTTATCAGTGTTCGTCTTAAACGTTATTAAACGTATATTCATTCGCCTCTATAAACAACGCTCAACGTTACATGACAAATAAACACTTTCTGTACGTCTGGAGGCATAGTCCAGGAATTGTAGAATAATTTCCATGTAAATCTTCCGAGTAATTAGGAAACAAATAGAAAAATGGAGCTAAGCAAATTTTGAGTTAAACATTATGTTCAATAGAGCGTTGTACTTTCTCATTAAGTAATAAAGGAGACTTACAAATGTGTTTAATATTCGAGAAACCTGTTTTCGTATAATGCGTGACGTAAGCGTATTTCCTTCGTCAGGTATAACTGCTCTTTATTGTAAAATGTCTGCCTCCCCTCTTCCCTCATTGGTCTTATCCCTTCTACCTTCCTCTTGACTTCTTAGGTGCTACTTTAAACAAATAGTTTAATAGCGCGAAGGGTAACTATTCCGTCCACTGGGGCCGTAATCCAAATAACTGATTAATTTTAGCGTTATTGCTCGCTGCCATAAATTCTCACTTCAATATTTTCACACCATAATTTTTTACTAGGATTCTGTGGTTCCATACTCAGTGGGCAGGTTCCATATTCACTCACTTTATTATAGACTGCTGTATAATTCCACCGAATTTGGAAATTTGCGACGAGGTAATGATGATATGCATGTGAGGTTGTCTCGTTCATTAGTTTGTGGCATAGAAGTTTGGTTACAACAATGTGGCAGACTTCGAATGGTCGGTGGCAAAAGCGCTGGTCTGAAAGTAGCAATGCACCTTTTCGTAGCATCGCCATTTTTCACACTTGCTAAAAGCACCTCACTTCTTGTTTTAATCAACAATTCATCATCCCTTTATGCTAGCATAAGCCCTGAAAAATGTTTACCTGCACTTTTGTTATCGCGTATTTGACGGCGGTCCACCTGCAGCATTCATTATTTCGGTTTATCTAGCAAACTGGCTCCAGTTATTTTCTTCAACTCTGAAACTGCAGGTTCTAAGGTTTAAAGAACCTTAAAATCACTCTTTTGAGAATTTAAAATTGTTTTTTTGCATATTACTCCATAATTAGTGGGGAGGTGTTATTAGGATTGATGCTTTGTCACACACGGTTCGAATGCCCCAGTGAAATTATATTACTGCAGTAGTTTGCAACTCTTGTACATGACAGGTCAATGGACATAGTTTGTGAAATTGGAGTTTTTCGTGTTGTTTTCTTTCTCTTAGTTATCTAAAAAATTCTTCATTACAGCTACTGAGAACTTTGCATAATGTTTGCAAGTTTTTGGAATTCTCATTCCATCAAGTCTCCAAATTCTAAAATATCAATTTCAGTGCTCCAAACCACGTATGAAGGGCTCGTTGATATTTTTCACCGTTTATATGGCAACTGGTTTTCGGGGGGGGGGGGGGGGGGAAATTGTGATGGTTCAGTAATCATTACATCCAATTTGAATTCTGTTGTTAATTTTGCATAAATCATTACCAAACGAATTGTGGAAGTGAGCTTTTGTGCTCTTAAAACACCAATATTTTTGTTTCCATTCTTCGAGGTTTATATCTTCGAGATCTTCAAACTTATTCTTTGAGACCGCATCATCGTCAAGAGCGATTAACTATCGAACATCGAAAACTAATCTATCAATTGGTTGCGAACAACGTACTAGAAATAGCTATTACATTTATGCATATCAGCACACTTGTTATACCTCAACATCGTAATTGTTTACGCATAAAGGAAATTAGACTTCGAGTAAGCGAGCGCTATTTCTATGCATTTAATTTTAATTATATTCGTACTAATATATCGATGTCTTCGTTTCTATGAAGAACAATTATCATTGCTTCAGAGTTCTGAGTGATTCTTTTTTCTTCTTCACATAGGCGTGTCAAATTTCGTATATTTCTCTATCTATTTCTAATTGAGAGAAATGAAGTGAATTTGTTATGAGTACATGTCGCGCATTAATTTTTTTCTTTCAGATTTCCCCCTCCTTCCTGTTTTTCTCATTTCGAGAAGGATGTTTGAGAGTGCGTCGTCGGTAATTTCAACAAGATAAAGTCACGGTTAATGCATATTAGGTCATGGTTAATGCTTTTAGTCGCCTCCTAAATCGTGTGCGTCTTTTATAACCATAATATGCGTGTCACTTTCTTACGACTGTATGCAGCTATGAAAGTTTTCTCGATTTCATATACTCAAACTTGAAATAATATTAAGACATTTTAGTTTTAAAAAATTCTTGCCAACTTGGACACTTTATCTGCTCATAAATTGATACTCAGTGACCTTAAATTTGCCATAAAAATGATATGATATAATTGAATATGTTCACTTGATGTATTAACTTGGGAAAAAGCGCACTAGTACGGCTGAAATAATGTTTCAAGTTTTAAATTTAGGCCTACCGTTTCGTTTCTAGCAGTTCTTGCTGATGCAAGGATCATTGATAACACGCCTAGGAGCGCAATTGTTGGACCAAAAAGTTCATTTTCGAAGTCGTATTCGAGGAGCATTTGAGATAATTTTGTATGCAGATTTGGTCATGAATTTAGATGCGAATGATTGAAGGAAACGATGACGGACAATAAAAAAAAGGCAACGGACGGTCATCGACAATATTTTATTGCTTTAGCACTTATGATTTGCAAGTTCAATTTAACTGTTAAGCATCGACGCGCTTACACGCACCTTCACTTTCTACCCACAAACACTTCGAAATGATTTCGCTATATCTTTGCAAAACATCGCTAAAAATGTGCAAAACCTTCTTTAATTTCTCATACTGTAATTGCTTTTCGAATCACTATTCAGAATTTAATATTCCATTTTTGCGAGCTGATTTCTATGGCACATACAGCTGAACTCACTAAAATGTATCCATCAAAAGTGCTCGAATGTCCTTTTTTTATCTGCGGTCAACGAACGTAGAAGTCATGTGTTGTTGTCACACTAGCGTGAAGGCAAGAATTCAATTTCAACTAAATCACATTAAGCCTGAAGACTCGATTTTCGGCGCATCCCAACTTTCTTTTACGTCGAATCTCATGCTGCGCTTCAACTCGGATGCCATCGTGTAATGAAAAGAACTCTATCTGTTCGTAGCTCAATTGTATGGTGAGCTATCAAACAACACATTACATACTTGCCCAGTTATCCGTTATCTTGCATGTGCGTTGACCATTTCAGCCTCAAATTTCCACCCATTGAATGCATGAAACTATCAATTTTTCTACACATATTTCGCGTTAGTATTTAGCATACGAATATCTAAAACGTTATATAACATACTCCTAGGATATTAAAGGCTAGCGTCATTATGTTGCATGAAGCTCATCATTTGCAACAAAACCTGACCATAAATTTCGATGATATTCCAGTTCGATTCGTTTCATAATGCTATAGAAGTCATCAAACATTCTGTAGTAAGCATAGTGTGAACGAAACATCCTGCTCAGAAATATTTTGCCGTAGGCAGAATGCTACATGGAAGCTAACGACACAGGAGTTTCCGATAGGCGCATCGTTTAATTCAATAATCGCGAAGTGCGGTCTTTTGCATGACGTCTTAAGCAAAAAAAAGCACTCATTCAGCTTCTTGCAGCAATTGCAATTTTTTTTGTGCAATGCTCATCGTGATAACATGTTGAAGTCATATCTATCTATGCTTATGTGTGCCTGTTCAAGTCTAAGCTTAATTGTGCCTGTCCGTGTCTGTGCTTTCTTGCCGCATAGCTGAACGCAGAGCTGAGAACATTGCAACGTTATATGAGGAAAAGAGCCAGAGTTGAGACGATGCATAACATAGAAGACTTTCTAAGCATGCCATCTTGCTTCCACCTGCGGCAGAAATTTTTTAATTTTCAATTATTCCTGTAAGCTGCTATATAAACTTAAGCAACAGTTGTAGATATTTCCAAGTTCTTGTTCTTGGCTCAGATGGTGATAATTTTTCAATTCTATTTCTTACTTGTCTATCAAATTTAAGAGTGAAAGATAACTTTTTAATTCGAAAGCATTTTACGAGTGGTTAATTTCTTTTAACTTGCTCTTGCTGAACATTTTGAATAATGACAACTTTGCTTTGGTTTTCGTCTTTGAGAGTCGTTGTTAATTCCTGGTGGTCCCATGCAAATTCACAATTCCTCGTTTGTCTTACTCCGAATGAGTCAGCCATTCATTGATACTAATTGAAGTTAATCATTTATCGCTCTATGAAATTAAAAAGCCTTTGCTGCCGTATAGCTTTTATATGGAACTGTTTTGCTTCTTTTTTTGATATGCATCCCAGGCTTCTTCCAACTAAGATAGCAACATCATCATATTATAAGACTCATTACTTACTGCTCGATATTAATAAGTAAATTACTGCCTATAGCAGATATGTAAAAATTTAGAGGACATTCTGCAGGATTTTTGCTGCTTATTTATCGAGTTTTCAATCCACTATGCTTATAAGCAATATCATAAGGTTATTATTTATTTCTGGAAAACAGAAGCACTTCGCTGATCAGATGATTTGACAGCAGCTGACAAAATGCCTCAAAAAATGCGCAGAAGTTATGATCGTGATCAATATTTCATGCGCATTGTGAGCGTTATACTCGTTCCTTCTGGATACTGGCTTCAAGGGACTAGCTGAGCGATGAATTTCATTGAGCTTAGCTGATAAGTAACGTTATCAAAAAGAATAGTTCTCGAGAGAAGATTTTTGTACTGGTGGTGCTGTTTCAGAGACTGCTCTTTGATATGTATGTAGTGAATTTGAGCTCCCATCTGGATGCATGCGCCTCCAATTCTGTAGTCAAGACGAAAGTGAGCTTCAAATGTTAACATCCTCAGTGCATCGTGAAACTCGAACAGTTGGCCCAATTAGGTAAAGCATTTGTGAAAACGATATTTTTGCTGTTTTGCATTACGGCTAAGCAAAAAAAAGACAAGCGGGAAGAGGAAAAGGAGAATGAGAGGGATTTAAGAGAGAAAGGGAAAATGACAATATGGCACGTTAGTTAAACTGACTCTGGGACTTGACCATGGCATATATCAGCATCAGGGATTTTACCTGATCATGAGCTGCTTAGAAACGATGGTTCCGCGGATGCTTTACGCACGTGGTGAATCCTTGAAATAATCTTATTATGTGATTAAAAGGTATGTAGAGTAGCGTCGTGAAATAAAACATTACAAAGCACTCGCAATGACTCTATGAACGAAACCAGTCGGCTAGCATCGCCAAAAGAATCCACCAGTTTCCAGAATACGAATTTGCACTACCTTTATTATGCCAGTTTGTTATTCTTTAGGATGCATTTTAAGGGAGATAGTATAGACGTGATCCAAAAATGTGGACTACTTTCCGAACCCAATATGTCCAGCAATTAATGAAGTTTTTAGCTGCATTAAACACTTTCTCATTGCCAATATTGCATCTAAAGATAGGATATGCCTTCATTTGGATCGCCTTTGATCTTCCTCTTTCCTATTTTCATGACATCTAGCTTGCCCCTACCGTATTCTGGCATCTGCTCTCTAGGCTAAGAACGTATTCACCACTGCGTTACGAGGATTCAAGCGATCCTTTTTTTAGTCAGTTGCCACAGTCTCAGCCATAGGAGTGTCGCACCATTTCAGCTATATAATAAAGGTAAAAATTTTCTACGAAGCATAAAAAAGAAGTCAAGTGACGTCAGCATTACACGGACTTTTTGTTTGGTGAATGGATAACGCCCGTATTCCCAAATGCATAGACGATTTATGAAAGAAAGATCACATTTTATTGCAAGCCGTCCGGTTCTGTGAACATCTAAACACTTCGCATTCGTCTGCGGTCACATCTCTTTTCGTTCTTTGTGAGCTTAACTCTAACGAGACATCAGCTTATTTAGAAATGACATTTGACTGCTGAATTGGGAGCTTTTCGCAAATTAATTTGTGATCTCTCATTTAGCCGAAATCATTTGGAAATCAATCCCAAAAAACCATCCTTTACATTACTTTTTTCAATTTTGAGGTAGTTTCTTTCTCGAACATTTCTGATGTCGTTTACTAATTATTAAGCAATTCCCACAATATTTGTATATTTTATGATAAAAGGTAGAGCATTGGTAAATGCATTTAATGCCTTATGCCAAATGAAAAATAAAACATTGAATAGTTCTTTTTTTAAAGAAGAAATTCCTCTCTAAGCACTTATAAACTCCTTTAAACTTCAGGAGTCTTTATCGAATTTAAGCCTCCCTTAATCATGTGAAAAATTTCCACATATGTTTACGGCAGTGAAGAGTGCGTAAGGTCGGCTTAATTGAATCGTTTATTATACGAGGAAAGCTTTCATCGCAACGCCTCTTGACAGAACTGCCATCGGCCGACTTATGTACACATTTCACTAGACATGTAAAGGCGCCCCATGAGGTGTCAACAACAAGCTAATAACGACGATAAGTTAGCACTGAACGACTCTTCGTTCAGTGAAACATCAAATTAAATTCATTTTGGTCAATTTCTCGTTCACCTTTGTCGAAAAAGTGTATTTCCGTTTTCATTTTCTTTCTTTGAAAAATTTGATCAGTTCCTTGTTTTCACGAATAATTTTGTTTTCCTCAGAAATCGATAGTAGAGGAAAAACGTTTCGGCATAATAGGAAAAGTAGTCGTTTAATGGTACTAAGCCAGGAAAGGTTCTTAGGTCTGGTTTCATGTAACGCAGTATGTGAAGAGTATTTCTAAATTCTCATTTAGAACATACTTACAAAAGCCATTAATGCCACAACTTGTCTCTCCTATCTCCGTCTCTCTCCTATTCCCCGTCTTATTGCCTTCTCTGTCCTTGTGCTGTGCCAGGAAATGAGATGCATTATAAATGCCTATAGCAACATACTATAGGTTCCTCCATATCTTCGAACTTGGTGTAATCTGTTATGTTCAATTCATGAGATGAGTAGAGAGGGCACTCGGTCTTCGCATCTGGAAAACAATTCACTCCAATTCTAGTTTTTTTTCTCTAGTCCATTTATTCCCAAAAGAACTTCCAGATCATATTCGTACAGAAAGGTCGGAATATTTTTAAGGTTGATATGTTACTTTAAGCAGTTCCATATATCGCTGAGTATGATTTCTCTCGAAACGAAGGTCAACGCATCATTAGGGTGCAGTAAACTGTTCTCTTGCTGAAGAAGGCAGATTTTCAGTGTGTTCATCAACCGTTAAATGATGAATTCCTTAAATCCTTATTTACATTCCTATATTATTTTAATGCTCATTTGCTACTTCATAAAATCCCCTTCCAGTAAAATATCATTGTTTCGAAATTTATTATATTCTCCGTTTTTCGAAGACACATAAATACTCCAAAAAGATCATTTTGCATACGTCAAATGGGCATATTCTTAACAAATTTTCGAGGTGAACTTCGGTCATCATATTTAAACTGCTTACGCATATATTTATTGTTCTTAGCGAGTCGGAGGAGAAATTATTAATAAATTAAAGAGCAGTGTGCGATACTTTTAACTGAATGATTTTAACTATCGCCGATTTTGAAAATTTTCAGCTGTTGGTCGCCGATAACCAACTAGTAGCCGGCTAACCAGTTAATTTTATCCTTCAGTTATTGGTATACTTCAATATTTATGAGAGTCGAAACCTAAGAAAAGCGTTGCCTTAATCCTTATTCACCGTTAAATAACCGAAAATACGAACGATATTTTTAAATCTATTACGTCAGGAGCCTCAACAGCGTGGAGAATTAATAAAGCATAAAATGATTTCAATTTCATTAATTGTGAAATGCGCAGATGCATTATAATTGGCGTGTAGATAGGGTACGTCGATTGGACATTGTATAGCGTCATATATTCTTTAACGAAAGCCTCATTCGACTTACTCAGCCATCATCAGGTAGTTCTCAAAACTTGGGTGCTTAAGTTTACTGCTGAAGGTTCAGGATTGCCTTGACGACAGGTGAGCGAGCAGATATCCCACTTTATGAAATCATCACATATAATGCAATAAAATTTCTGATCAACGTAGCTTAAACGGTATTTCAGTTGCAGTAATGAATGGGCGACTTGTTGAGTGCAAGATACATGAGGATAATTCGATGTTTATAATTTTGCTAAGTAGGTGAGAGTTATTTCATAAATTAAAACATCTGCTGAGCGTTTAGTGATTCAAAGTATTTCTGCTGATGTAAATAAATCTCTGATTAACTCGAACTCTAATCCTAACTGACAATGAAATAATTAATCTACGATGATATGAATGGCGCTTTAATAGGAAACGAGTGGAAGATTGCAGTAAATGTATCGCCATAAGCTGAACAATTGTGAAATTATTGAGCGGTAATAGCAACAAAAGTTGACTCTTTTCGAAATGGAAAGCTCCCCAAATTACCGCTGCCGTCAAATGACAGGTGCTATATGAATCTTTCGTGCCCCGATTTTTTTCCCGCTATCCGAATATACACAGAGAAAGCTCTAAATGTGCATTTAAAAAGCTCTATCATATCTACCAGTAGACTTGAGTGTGTCTGTGCATTCAACTGGTTTCCGATTTTTTAGTCTAACCGTTTTTAATCGGACCAGGGATTGCCAGCACATGAGCATCCTGAAGTGTCATTCAAGCAGAGTTTGGTGCGTGCGAGGCATGCTGCCCGACTGCCCGACTCGATGTTTCGCTGTTGATCCACTGGGGCTAGGAGGAGACCAGCAGCGGAGTCGGTGATTAGGAGAAAACATCGGAGGTAGAAAAAAGCTTTCAGTGGGGTCGCCTTCTTCGGATGAGACACCCCTATGCCCGATTCATTATGACACTTGTCGAGTTTAGGATAGCGTTACTTTCACTGCATTAAGCTTGCAAGGAAAGTATGAGTAAGGGCATATCTTACTTTGAAAACTAGCATTTCACACGCAGTTTTGTACACATATGAGGAGCGAAAACGCTGTTCCATTGTTCCGCCGCGAGCATGTGATCATTCAATAAAAAGATTCGTATAAGTACACTTTATTAGCACCTTTCATTCAATCAAGAGTTCTCTTTTAAGCGATCAAAGAATTTCGCTTCTATTTGGTTCGTTAGTTACGTTTGACTGCGTTCTTACTTTTATGTATATCAATTATTCGTTCACAGTTGTGATGCTTTCACCAAAAAGATTCGATGGATGAAAAAAAGCAATAGATTCAGCATATTATGTTACTCCTTTGACGAATATATTTAAAAAAATGTTATTTTGATATATCATACTTTCGAGGGACATCCTTTTTGGAGGTCTTAAGGGTACCACCGGGATTGCTTTGCCATTCAGCTCATGTCAGACACTTCTGAACTAAAAAAAATCCACCTCTTAGGCGTAACGCTTTCCTTGATTCCTTTCAGTGCGATGATAAATAGGTTCATTTTATATGCAGTGAATTTTACATTCTTGTCGACCTTCGTGTAATATCGTTCGCGTTCCGCAAATTAGAATCCTGATGAGAATCATTGAATTACCGCCTAATTTTGCTTATATCCACATTCAAGTAGCGCTGAGGTGAGTAAGAAATACTGATTGAGGCAGCGAAATCAAATTCTGCAATATTTTCCAGTTGTTCACCTTCCTGAAATTCCTTTTCTTATTAAGGCGGTCTATTTAGGTGAGAATTATGAGGCTTTCAGACCTCATCATTGAACTACCTTCTTTGCAGAAACAATAAACTTAATGAAATTTTCCAACAATCGTTACTGCAGCAGTTGATTACGCGTGGGTCAACATATGCTTTTTTATTCTGATTGTCTGAAGTAGCTGTGAAAATGTTTAGCAGAGCGGAACAGCTTTAGGCTTTAGTTTCTTTCAAAATATGACGTCTTTTTGCTCACTTCCACTTTCTTGGTTTATATTGTGAATGCGTAGTGCTATTTTGTGATGCTGGGGCTTGTGTTTTAGAAAAGCAGATTGTGGCGACGTTGTGCCTGAAAAGACTATAAGTGCTTGTCAGTGTGACAGGCAATAATGAATTTGAAAACATGAAACCTGGAATTATGCTATATCTCATAATTCTTGTTGATCCATTAATACTCAGAAGGGTGTACGTCGACTAGGTATAGGAAAAGCAAGTTTTTTTCTCTCTCGAGTAAATTAATGCGGTTGGTCGGGTCAGTGAAAGATGGCGCTGTGATCGCCTCAGGTGGAGCGACGCAAATGTGCATAATCGGCAAATGACGACTGTGAATAGCACAGAGCTGAAAAATGATATTTATATGGTAACGAAAAAAGAGAAAGAAATTTGTATTGCTTATGGCCACCATAATAGTAATGCTGTCAACTGCAAAGATGCAAATTGAATGAAGGTTACCTTCATTATTGCTATTGTTAGTACAATGATTATTGTTGTCAATATACTTTTTTAAAAATTCCTACTCTGAGAACTGTTTTTATCATTGCTATAGTAAATAAACTAAATATGTTGTGTTGCATACAATTTTCCATCTGGATAACTGTGGGCTGCAGAGGCACTTATCATATCACTTCCTCAAAGGTATTTCTCCACTTACTGGCACCTGGCTAATGCGGTTTTGTGCACTACATCTAGCACAAAATTATTTCACAATGCACAAATGTTGTATATTTTTATGTTATTATACAGTATTTTCTGTTATGTCAAACACATTGCTCATAATGGCATCACTAAGTCGTCTTTCTCTGTAACTACATATTTTAGAAGACTAATCCTGGAGATAACTGGTGGAGATAGTTGGCTAGTCACATCGAACTACTATCATGCGTCGACACTTGTTTGCGATTGACTTATGCATTTTTTATATATCCTACTTCGAATTTCGCTCCAATTTCTACGCTTTCGTGTTGTGGGATGAATTTGTTATATGCTTACGTTGTACTACTTTTTTCTTGCACTTTATCAGTTAATATAGTTCGTCTTTTCGATTTGGAGCTGTGATTAACGGACGTATCGAAGTTGCTTTAAAAATTTATCAAATTTCACTGCAGATTTTCATGCTGACATCTTTAAGTTAGCGAAATTTAGTACCTCCAATTTTTATAGGGACTCAGAGAATCTCGCCAACAACAATTATTAGCGAAGGTGCCACATGATCCGATCTAGAAAATTGTAAAATATGAATAGTAAGCTTACTGATCTAATATTTCAAAAAATAAGATCTCATAATTAAGTTATAAAATAGTTAGTTTTCTATCATTCCCCGAAAACCTGAAAAATTTCTATCCCAAATTGTCTTCAAAGTCGATTAAAACTCAAAACATCGAGTTTTTAAGCAAGGAAACATCTTCTTTGTCGTTGTTCGTTTGGCTAACTTTTTAATCTTTCGCGAACGATGTACTTTATTTTTTATTCCTTCAGCTTACATACTTACCACATTTTGCCTTACAACATTGGTCTGCTACGTCAGTTATTGACTGCGCAATCGCTGAAGTTCAGTCTACTGCAGAATTATATTTCCGGTTGGTTTAAAGCCGGCTCATTACCGTATTTGATGAGTGAACTGCCTCTAAAGTCCACCCTGTAGATCTCATCGTAGCCCCCTAAGGATCCAAAACATTAACCTCATTCGCTTCTCTTTACCATTTATTTAATATATAAGTTCAACTTATTACTGTCAGAAATCTGCTACGGTATTGTAGAAGATGCTATGAGAACTCATCCGCACAAAATCGTTTTCATTTCCAAAAAATAAGACCACATTTTTCCCACAACGAAGAAAAAACTCCATCACTCTGAAAGTATCATTCAGTACTTTTTCGTTCTCTTTTAAGCGACTCAAAACTGTGGACTTACTCTTTCTGTAAATGAAAATGTCTTAAATTTCTCAACTAAACCGATTACTCTCGCCCCATCACCATCACTCCGAACCCGAGATATCAGAAATGAGTTTGGGACCCCGAAAGATGGGAAATTTTTTTTACTTGTCCAAAAATTTAAAAAATCCAGAGATTCCATCATAGTTTTTTGGATTTCCGTTCCAGTTTCGCGGTGAAAATATCCATATTTATAGCGATTTCAGGATATTACCTGCCAGCTTCTAGTTTCTATGCATATATGGATAACCACATCCATTTGCGCAGCTATCGTATACTAAACAAACCCTATAAGCAATGGGGTGCACTTTTGATGGATAATAAATATGAGCATCTTAATCATCGCCGCAGCATAATTTCACGCCTTAACGCTGTCTACTAAAATGTTCATTGGTGCGTGGAATTTCCTCTCGGATCACTGATGGCTTTTAACGCGCAAAGCACGCATCAGCGTCACTTATACTCGGTAAATGGTCATTAAAAAAAAGAATTTTTAGGAAGTTTTTCGATAGGGAAATTTCGCTTGCATATGCTTAGGTTTCTTTCACGAAACGATAGGGGACTAGAGAAAGGCGAAAGAAGAGACGATCCAACTGAGATTTCTGTGTTGCTGAATACGCGAATTTAATCTTCCAGAATTGCCAAATGAAATCCTCCTAAGTTCTCATAGTTTTTTTTTTCGCTATGTATTTCACCCTTTTCTTTTGCGTTGAAGAAAATTTCAGTCTTCATGTTACATAATGCAGTTAATATTCTTTTTTATTTAAAACCAATTTCTCAGAAGGTTTTATTTATTTTTTTCTTATGCAGTGAACATCGAAAATTTGAATCACCTCGGGACAATATGCAATTCAGTGCGAGTCGGCGTACGGTTCCTCACTGTTTTCACTTCACTGACACTGCAATATGCCATACTACTGCCAGTCATTACGAATACAATAAACACAATCAAATAACAGTTTTCTCGTGCAAACGAGCGCCTCTAATCCCGCATGACAGTCTATTGGAAGGATAGATGAGTCAGATATCGATGAAGTGATCGTTCAATTAGTCGACGTACTTCTTTTTCAAATTTCAGTTCGAATGAATGCAGCTGGAAGGGCATACATACATAGCTCAATAGCTGTGAAGTTTTTATTTGATTCGTCGACCTTTCATTACTGAAAATGAGCGTTTTTTCGACAGAATCACTGGAATACTTCTCAGACGTTCATTTATTCTTTTTCTTTTTCCAAATTTGCCACTTAGTGGAAAATGCATTTCATTCAAATTTTAAAGTATAACAGAGTAATAAGCGAAGCTCATTGTTGCAGTCAAAACCATGTTTTTCTCTAATTTTCTTGATCGATGCTGTAAACTCATTTTTCCTTACCAAGAAAACTTCTTATTTCGAGTTCTCAATTAGAGTGTCTCATCGTCTAGACTAGAAAAGCCATTACTGTGCTTATCAATGATGAGAATTTTGAAACGTAAATCATCCAACTGTAACGGATAATTGAGTACTATATTCCTTATTTTTATTGATAAATAAGAATAAAATTCGGAAAAGTACAGTTATGAAAAATGAACATAAAGAAATATATATAACATTATAGCTAGGAATCCTTGCAAGTGATGGCTCTCAAAAAATATGAGTTATATCACCGATAAGTTGAAATGGCGTTGCAAAATTGTATATGCTTTCCCTGACGAATTAATAACTCCCAGTGCAGCGTTCCAATATTTTTGTGCAGACACAGCGACTGGGCCACGTGTCTGAATAATTCATCTCTCCAGACAAGCCTCCAAGTTTGTAAAGGGATCTATAAAGATTAATTAAATCATCGAGCTAACCGATAGTTCACTTTACGTGGACGCTGAATTTCCAACAATAAATACAACGCAGTATTAATCATTTGCTTAAATTTATACATATTTTTCAGCTCAGAAAAATTGTTTGAAGTTTTTCGTACGAACGCAATGTTTCAAGTTTCAAACTTAAAGCGTTTCAAGTTCGAATGTGGCGTTTCATACTCCGAATGAGGGCTTCGAGTGAAATTTTTCAAACAATCCTAACGTCTGCACGCATTGCATATGTGTCTGCTCACTTGCCTATACATGTGTGAGGAAATTCCGTCTCCGAAAAATAGGGCATTTACATATGCTAGCAATATTTAGCAACATAAGTTTACGCTGAACGTATTTTTCTATTTCGATCTCGATATCGGCTCACCAATTATCTTTACGGATCATGGAAATCCGGAAAGTGGAATACGTTGATTCCTTATTCACCACGATGGGCGGCACATTAAATATGACTTTTCAAACTTTCACTGTGTGCGTACAAGGGTCAGTAACACCAACTACATTTTTTGTTCATTGATGTGCATTTAGTGAAAAACTGATTTAAATGCTATGACTTAATACCTAAATGACGTTCGTTCAACTCTTTCTGTGGAAGTTTCTCAGTATGAATTGAACACATTGTGAAAGCAATATGTGAATTTTTAGCTGATCACTTCGGTTTTTTAGAAGACTATTTATATTGAAGGAATGCAAGAAACCTATTCCAATCAAGTTATTTTTGCTATTTCACATTATATGCGATGTGTGTAGCTCTCGTGTTCGATTTAAAATCTTCAATGAATTATTACCATATTGCGGAGTGCTTGCATCTATAAAATCAAATGCGAGTCACTGCTAAGCTCTAACCAGTAATCGATCGCAGTATAGTTTCTCCAAGTTCGCCACATGAATAACTGAATTTCGATATTGTTAAATTCAACGTAGGGAGTTTGATCTATGCTATAAAATGTCGCATTGTCAACAATGGTGATTGACAGTGCCGTGACATAGGTAAAGTTTAACCTAACCGTTCATCAAAAGGACTGCTTTCGTATTACATCTGCAGTGTTCACTAATAGCTCTACTGAGTTTGGTCGATTGGCTTCATTGAGTGCCTCTTCAGCGAAATTTTCATTGTCGAATATGAGAATATTTTCATCAAGTTTACAAGGTGTTCGGAATCGTCGAACACAACAGGTAATATAATTTGTGCGCTTCTTGAATTTAAATAATAAAGTGCATTCAAAGTGAAATTGGAATATGCGAAGTCAGAAAAAAGCTCTGAGATATGAAAAGAAAACTCCAGAAATTAGACAAAAAACTCGTTCGAAATAAGTTATAATAGAGAAATTTCCAAGATAATGAAAGAAATATGTCGCTTTTATGCGAACTGAGCAGTTGAGCAAAAAGCATTTTTTTTTCGATGAAATAGGCCAGTTTACCTGTCGCTCATAATGGCAGATTCTTTCCAACACCGCTTTTTGTAGTAGTCTAAATTACTATGGCCGGGAATTTTAAACAGATTCGTGAAAATGTTAAAATTTACACCTTTAATAATTTAATGATATCTTTTTATATTAAAACTCCTCGGCAATCGATATCCCTAGAATTTTCACAAGTAAATGATATATGCCATTTTTTGCTCTCGCTTGTCACATCAAAATGATATTTGCACAGTGTATTCTAATTTCTTTAAAAAAATCTTGCGGCAACCTCCACCGATAAGTTTCCTGCTCAGACGCATCAATTTCAATATTGCACATAAGACACCATCTTTTAGCCATAGCTCTTAACTAATCGAATGGCTATGCATTGGATGTGATTTATGAATCCGCCTTGTATTGCCAGTTGAAGCAGATGTTCACGTGAGAGTTACAAGCATCCGCTTCTCGTTAACTGCGGCAACTCGTCAGCTTCTCGTAACCATATTGAACCTTCAAAAAAACCCCTCAGAAAATCGACATATCTTATCTCCGATCGTTAATTGTAAATCACCATAATTTTTGATGTGACTCATAATTTAATTTCTTTCTAATGGGACAATATTTATAAGGGGCGCACGAGACGGGTTTTCTAAGGGCACAAAACTCGGCTATATTTCCTCAAATACCGTTGTTGTCACTGAACGGCCATTAAAAATCCTTCTCTGTAGAAATATGGGAAAGATGTTTTGCTAATCAATTTTTCTATTTGAAACTCGAGAATTGCACTGCCGAATAAAAGTAATTTTTTGAAGTAATTATGATGATTTACAATTAACGATTCAGGCGTCATCGTGCAAATCGTCGAATCTCATTAGCGAGTGAAAAATTCCCACATAGGCAAGTGCGTATATCAGATATGCCCACAAAAATATTTCAGTGTAAGTTATGAGCTATAAGTAAGTTGTTGTTGCTGAAACAATCTCGTCCAATGATATTCGTAGATTTGATTTGCGACGCTGAGATGATTCATTAATGCTTTAATTGACATCTTCAATTGACTATTTGACGTGGATTTCATTCAAACATAAAGCAAACATCCAATATCATCTGGCGTCTATAAATTTTCTACAATTCATATTTTTGAGGCATCCATTTGGAAGTTTTTAGGCATGCTACAAATGTCCTACGGTTTTTAACAGTGCAAAACGTTTCATAGGCATGCGATTCGCTAACCGATGAGATGCCGCTCCTTAGCAATGTGTTTAATATGCGCTCAGTGTTTCGTTGATGAGAATGCGTAATGATCTACGAAAGCGCTTTTGTTCATTCAACGACCGCCCACTTGCATACCAACGAATGAGAAAGGATTCAGCACCATTGTGCCATAAAGTATCACCTTAGTTGGCCTTTATGTATCCACTGGTGAACTATTATGAGCTTTTATTTTAATGTTTTGTGCTTGTAGACATTTTGCTTGTGACTGTCACTGTGAGCCCGAATATATCAGCATCAGTTAATTCATAATATTAAGGCAAAAGCTGATGTTTCGGGAAATTTAAGAAACTTTCAATGCCGTGTCGAGTTAACGAAATTTACGACCTTTGTGGGCAATAGGCAATTCCACTTTCGATCACTGAGCAGCTTTTTGAATTTTGCTTTGTGAAATCAGCCTATTGACGTCTTGTCATTGTCGATTTGCTCATGAGTTGATAGGAATTTAGAAAGTACCGGAAATAAGCGTTGAGAAGGAATATATTTGCATACTTCGATGATTCAATGCATCACTAAGATGTGGGGCATAGTAGGGTCGTGTTTTGCGCCCGACTGTTGTTGTGCGAAGGTGGCAAGGTGAGGAAATAGGGAGGGGAGAGGTGGTGTGGCAAGGAGAATTCAAGGCGCAAAAAGTAAGCTCTAACCAAAGAAATGCAAGAGGTGTTGCAATATGCTCCATTGCGTTTCAGCCGACTAGTCGAACCGGTTGCTTAAACATAAAGAAATTAAGTTAAAGCGCTTAAATATTCATTTCCCAAGAAAATGAACGCATTTACAAATTCGAGGTCGCAAATTTATCCTTTTTATTTGCATCCAACTGATAGAAGAACGTATTAGATAGTGAAATTTCGTGGTTTCTTTTTAAGCATCTGCAACTCACAAAGTATGAATCGTAACGAACTTGAAATAAAGGAGGAAATTTTTTTAGAGTCTTTAGAGGGAAGTTTTATTAGAAAATTATAGAACAATATGAAATAATACAAGCAGTATTGAATGACCAAATATAAAATTACTACGAGTATTTATTGTCTCTTCTCCTTCGAAAAAATGAAGCTAACATAAGCGGGATTCAGCTCGTTTTTCGAACAAAGTGCAGTATTCTTAATGCGTAGAAATGTGTGAAATGCGTTGCTATGAGGATGTGGTACACTGAAAATTTGCGAATGATGATGTCAGTTGCCACGGCGGCGGGTGTGTCATCAGTGACGGACTCAAACTGTTGTAATATGTCAGTTGGTTAGGCGCGAAATCCACGTCTTGCCGACAAATTTTCAGCGATTATTTCGTTTTTGTTATGTGTTATTAGGGTTTACTGTCGTTTGGATAATCAAGCGTATTTACTCAAATTTTTTAGGATTACAAACAAACCCGCCAGCGAGCGAATGTCTCTTTCTCGGATGGAGTGAGGAATACAAAGCACTTCTCGATCACCATATTTTTCTTCAGTAATAGCCAACTTTTAAGCTCGAAATCCTTTTCAGATGGACACCTCAAAATCTCTGGAATGTTACTCAATCATACTCGGTGCTGAAATTTGTGGGGAAAGTGAAAGAAAAAAAAAGGAATTTTGTCTTTTAGAATGAGAATAAGAAGGCATGGAAAATTCTCACCTCATCCTTAAATATATTCATTTATAAGCATTTGATTATTTCATGGATTTCAGCAGCGTGTGTATTTTCAGTTTTTTATGCATCGTTAGAAAAAATTAATTGAATTTGCTTTGAAATGTCCAAATTTACTGTTATATATTCTCTGAAATGTTCAATTCTACTATATATAATCTGTACGATACTATAGCTTCAGCGGGTGGTTTCACCTCGCAACTGAAAATTTACTTAGAGCACCGTCAAATCCATTCAGTCTAGCACTTTATTATTCATGCAATTTGAATGTCATTTCAAGCCTAAATGCGTTGTCAAATAACGAAATCGATGCATTTTGAAAAATGCAGGTTGATAATCGTAAGTACATCTTCCTTCATTGGTACACATCTTCGTAATCGAATCCTTTGAATTTCGGTTTGCATAAATCTGGTATATTTACTACTGGCGTTGGTTTACAAATCTGCATTTGCGATATGATTTATAGGCGCTTTACTCTTTAAGCCTCAGTGTACTTATATATTTGAATGGCTTTTGAATCGGACTTGGTATATGCGTGTAACTCACAATGAGCTCTCATTTCAACTTCATCAAACCAACAAATTTTCAAAATTTGCTCCACATATATCTAAACATGCAAAGACATTTTTGCAACAAAACAAAAAGAATTTCATGAAATCAAATTAAATGACCTTTAAACTTATCTCGCCTGCATCTTTGCAGTGGAGTGATGACGAATAAATGCTAACGAAGGAGGCGGTAGTGAAATTGCATTCCGGATATCTGCTCTAAATATTCCGAAAACAATTTGAAACAGACCCAAAAGTATAGTTGGAGGTACGATCAAGATTTCAGATTCTTTTCAGAAAACTTCATGAAATATATGTATTCAAGTCAACTACGTACACGCTGCTTGTTACTTATTCAGCATTTTCACTACGCGTCAGTTATTACACATATCATAAGAACTTCAACCTAAGCAGGCAAAACCACAAATAGTAATGCACAAGTCACGTTATCACTTATTATATCTGTTAGAAAGTTAAGCAATAATAAGAGAGAAAGAGAAAGTGGAGGAGAGATAGTGACAGAGAGGGGCACAGAGGGAGGAAGAATGAGGCCGTAGAAAGAAAAAGCGCTGGGAGCAGCACTGACTCGAAACTTACCTCCATTGCGTGGATAATCGAATCTATCCTAATGCAAGGTTGTTGCTGTGTAGTTCCTATCCATTCCCTACAACAGTGGCCATCAAGATATTTCCTTTCTCTTTTCTCTTCCACCCTTGTTAGGATGCGATGAGCAAAAGTGAATGATGATCTCAATGGCGGAAAGGGCACTCTATTGTGCTTAGCCTAATCAGAGTGCAATCTTTCTTGTAGTGCTTGCAAGGTGTTCAGTTTTTATCCATTCGGTGAATGTTCCAAACAAATGAGTCTCTTCGAGAGAATTTTTTTCCTGTCCTCAGACAGCATCATCAGTGATATCTCTTACCAATATTTCTGATTAAATCCTCTAAAATCACCTCTTTAAGATCACAAAAATGGATTTGAAATATCAATGAGAAGAAAAACATCTTTCTCAATAATATCAGTTTTCAAGCATCAGAGTTAATTAATTCGGTTTAAAAAACTCAGTTTTTACATCTAATGATTTTCGCCTAAGGAAATTTCCACGTAAGTAAGTGATAGGGGAGTTATCGAGAGAGAGGGAGAGGGAGAGAGAGAGGGGAGGGGGAGAAGGTGTGAAAGAAAGAGGAGGCATGGAAAAGGATTCTCAGCAATATGCACTCCTAGTTAAAAGTGCTTCTTGAAACCGCAAGAGCTTCTCAAACAAACAAAGTGAAAGTGAGACTTTAAGACAAGTGTTCGTAGTTCTCCAAATGGAATGCCAAACGATTCGAGAAAGCTTATAGCAGTTTTTTGAGGAATTGGCAGAAAGATGTGCATTCATCGCGTAAAAAGTACTCGTAGGAAAATTTGCCCAACCCAAAAAACGGAAAAAAGCCTATTTCTTTTTTAAAACTGCTCAAATTAGGAAAGGAATAAAAAATCCGTCCTTTTTTCCTTTCTCCTTTAATTCGTCGCAGTGATCACTGATCGCAGTTATTGTAGATTCTCGCATTACTGCGTTTCTTAAAG
Organism: Parascaris univalens; assembly: GCA_037576465.1. Classification (NCBI taxonomy): domain Eukaryota; kingdom Metazoa; phylum Nematoda; class Chromadorea; order Rhabditida; family Ascarididae; genus Parascaris; species Parascaris univalens. The sequence continues at coordinate 235,903,753 of CM075173.1, read as the reverse complement.
GGAATTCCTCCTCATCGAAAAGTGACTTTTGTGATCGCAAACGTATTTTTATCGACGTCATTGTTCCTCTATTTATCAATAAATGGGAATAATAACCGAATCATACGACTGCTTCACTCTTGTTCCCAATTATTCGGTTGTCTCGAAGAAAATATTTGGTATTTATTCATCGACGATTAAGTGTGCATTCAAACTCGAATTTCCCCACATTGTGCGAATTTCTCGCGCAGCTTTGTTGTTATTACGTGGCGAACTAAGCTGATCAAAATATTCACACACTTCTTAATGCGCTTCTTTGCTTCCAGATGGCTTTATCGAAATAGTGAAAACCGTTTGACGCCAAACGCATATTCGTGATTAAAAATTGGATTTACGTTTCTCGGTTAACGAGTATTTAACGGATGAAATACCCTTTAATGGAATATTTTCTTTAAGTGGAAGAGTTTCCCTCCTTGTATTATAAATCGACGCATTACTTGAGTTCCTCGCACTCTAGAGGCATCTTGTTGACGATGGACAGCCTCAAAGTGACATCATAAGGGGAGCAGAAGCACAAGTTGAATTAGAATGCATCTGGCTTCAGTTATTTCGTACAATTTGTATTTTTTTCTGAGTGAGTCGAGTTTGTTTCCTAGTTTTATTGTGTTCTTGTTGTTTTCATAAAGTGGAAGCGTGAAATTGATCGTTGTAATGAAGTAAACGTGGTTCGAATGCTGACTATTTCCTCTGTCGGACTGAGCAGGGGAGGTGGGTGAGAATAGCTGATGATAGTAGGAATGGTGAATTGTTGCAGTTCCATTTCATTGCCTTTGTTCATAATTTATAGCGCCATAATAACTCGTACCATAGTAGTGGCAAATTTTTCTTTGAAATATTTGACAAGCGAAGTATAAACTTACTTCGTTTTGGTCCATCTCACCGTAAATGATAATAGCGTCTTTGAATTCACAGAAAATCCTAGGAACAGATGTGATCTTGAACTGATGGAAACCGCCACTGATCACCTTGCTTTCATCGATGCACAAGCAGCTGAGATTTTTTGAAAGAAACTACTTTTGTCGAATTATATCCAACATGTTTTTATCAAGAATATTAAGGGGAACTTTTTGCTTGGCAGTCTTCTCTTTTTCCAAAGATACGGAATTTCGGAGAAGCGGTAATAATTTTGTTTTCGTGGAAGCCCAGCATTTACTTTTGCTTTTATTGTGTCGCTTCAAGAAAATGCATTTGCTCATTCCTGTACAAACTCTCTCTCTCTCTATGTAAATATATATGGAAATTAATTTTAAAACAGCATCTTATATGATATTTAAATTGCATGTCGACAAGATACCTATTTGTTGCAGCAGTTGCAATTGTGATTAATTAAAGGATAAAGTTAATAAGTCATTGATCTTATTTTTCAGCTATATTCAAACACAATGGCACTGAGTACACAACCGCAAAGCACTTCAAATATGATGCAATTCAGCGAGGAAATCATCAAACAAGTGGGTGAACATTCGTCCCTTACTGTTTCCGTTTTTGTAGGTTTTTCTGAAGTAATGAAAAAGATTTTCACCATTGAGCTATTTAATTATTTCTTCGCGGATGATATCGGTCTTCGCCATAGATTTTGTAAATTAACTAAAGGAACTGTTTCTGCATTCGTTTTTTTGAGTAACTTTCCCAAAAAATTTCTCCTCGCACTCGCATCTTCCACGAACATTCCCTGATTGCTAAAAGCTCTGAGCACCAAATCTAGAATCGAGAGCTAACACATTTACTAAGGCAATGATTTTTTGGCCCTCGAGATATCGTATTTGTGGTGAGGCTTTCAAAATAAAGTTTTCATGAATTTTCTACGTGTAAAATGATGAATTTATCAATAACGATGGATATATTAGTGACGGGAAGCAAAATATCGAATTTTCCACCTATGGTGAGCCAAGCGGAATCTCGTCAGTTTCGTCCGAGTGAAAAGAAGTGAGCCAAATCTCAATAAATTGCAAAAGAATAATTGAGGTAGTTTACTTGAAAGGCGAAGATAGACGAATGGAATTTCCCTTGATTATACATTCGTCTCAAAATTTCATTCGATAACGCAAATGGTCAACTTAAGTAGCAATCAGTAAACATCAGCGGTAAAATTGTAAACGTTAATTAAGGCGATTGTTTCGTTCAATCACTCAATTTGTTTGCCTATTTGCCAACATCGTGATCTCACTTAACGGCACAAGTTTTCAGCCCAGTAGGATTGGTTCAAAAGAGTTATTGCTAGAAGGGTTGCAAATAAGTCGACTATGTGAAGGTATAGAAATATATATGAAAGCTAATATGGGTAAACCTTTTATTAAACGATTGACGTAAATGCGACAGTAAAAATTTGCGGAAAAATTAGCGGACATTATTATGCAAATAAGCGATGCGAATGAATGATAGCCGAACTTTTCCTCAGTTAAATAGATGCTCACTTTTCATCGAAGTGGAAATGATAGAGAGGAATTAAAATATCGAATAAATTCTTCAGAAAGAAGCAATTATGCAGTTTGTCGCTCTGCTGAGCATTCAACATTCTTTCCTCATTTCGACTTCAGCGGAACAAATTTTGACGAGGAAAAAATGGAAATAAATGTTTCATCTCTGCCAGATCTCCCATCACTATTGCAAACACTTCATTGAGAAATCCGTGATATTTGTTCTTTACGAAATCCTTGAATTGTCATATTGGTGGCTAGTGTGCAGCATGTCAGTCAATCGAGAGAAAACGGCCAAGGAGAGTCATTCAAAATTGTCGTAACAGTGTACAAATGCCGCCCTGAATTCTTAAGTGTTTGAGGAAAAAGAGCTGATCCTAGGTGATTAAAAAAAGAAATGAATTTGGCGTCTGAAAAGATTTTTCAATGATCAGAGATCACTTCGCTCATTTTTTCTTTTAATAAAGTGGTGTCGCCCGAAAGTGGCAACTATCTCAAACACTAATCAGTTTAGATATTTCCAAAGATGTTGCTATACCGATTCCCTCTATTAATTAGCCGAGATAATGGAAAACTTTTTCCTAGAACGAAGAAGAATTACGTATTTTTTAAAACTCTCTATATGTAGTATAATCGATAACATAGTACGTTGTATATTAAAGCTAACAAAGTAATGCCAAGAAGCATGTCAACTGCAGCATCACAAATCACACCTCTGTAAAATATTTATTTATGGAACTATATAAAGCATAATTGCTTTAAAATCGATTATTCCATGATATGTGACAAACTTCTGAGGGATAGATTATAGGGAATTTCAGATAGGAGTCTTTTTTCTATCTCAAAGTTGAAATATGGGTGGACGCATTTAATTTCACTCAAAAAATGACCACACCTTCTGCTCATGATTGACATCAAAAATTTATTTATTCTCTTGAAGATACATGCTGCATTTTTGCTGCACACATGTGCTGTGAAATATACAACAGCGCATTTGCCGTCCGCTTAGCTCTTCGCTTTGAACTCCTAGAGCCCTCTCATCTGCTCTCCATAAGCATACCGTTAAATTTTGAGACATTTTTATGCTGTTGTTTAGGAATGGGCGAGAATATGTGACAATTAAGAGCATCGGCTTGCATGTTCTTGTCACAAAAGACTTTCACTATCCAAATTCACTGCTATAGATTTAAACGCCTTGAAAGCATTATAGATGTGAATTAACTTTTAAACTAACTTCACCTGTAAACAGGTCGCGGACTTGATGAACAACGTTTACAGTTAACACCGGAAGAAATCGATGAGTTCCGTGAGGCGTTTATGATGTTCGATAAAGATGGCAATGGAACAATATCGACTAAAGAATTGGGCATTGCGATGCGTTCTTTAGGACAGAATCCCACAGAACAAGTATATTTTTTCACTTTTATAAGGTGGGAAAGAATAGGTCTCGGTGATGAGCCTTCATCGAATGCTAACATCTATGAATTTCCGAAAATAGTATTTCATCACCATTTTATTCACTCAACGAATACAACGAGTTTTTATTCGAAATGGAATAATCGAAAAAATATATCACTTTGACAAATGAGTTCCACGAAAACAAATTCACTCATTGTGAAGCGTTGCACGTTGTGCTTTGAAGCGACTCGACGAACTTTCAATCACATCATCCACTTTTGCACAGAGCGATTGAGTTGTGTAGCTGAAATTTGTTTCCTCAAAGAAGACAGTTTTCTCACATCGAATCCATTAAACTATGCAACCAAATTCTCTCATTCTCGAAATAGAAGGGGTCATTTGCATCCGTGGATAGAATAAAATTACTTTCTAATTATGAACTTGTTTCAGCTGCACACTTCCCTCATCACAGCATGAAAGCTCAATGAGTAATTTTTTTAAATGCAGAGAACTATTTTATGACGGTGAAAGGGAACATTTAACTCTTATTTTCATTTATTTAATTACATGTCTATTTGTTTTTTCGTTCATTTATTAATCATTTACTTTTTTACTCGTTTATTGATTAACAAATGCACCCATTCCCTTCATCGCGACAATAGAAGGCGCAAAAAAGTTCAACACTCACGCATCCTCGTCGACAAGGGTTCTTTTGTAGACAATGACATTTTACGAATCGTCGGCAAAGTTGTAGGAAAAAATTCGTAGAAGCAATGAAAAAACCTCCAATTATCGAAGAACAATGAATTAAGAGAACAGAGCTATAGGCACTGCTTCATTTCTTGCTTAGTGATGCAAACGCATTCTAAGATGAAATGATTGATTATTTTCGTTGGATGAAAGAAAATTGAGGATTTAAGGAGGACGATTTTGAAAAGGGACGAAGATTGGTTATCGAAAAATAGAATACTGCTTATGCCGCCGCTTTTAGCCTAACCTTACAAAGGGAAGAATTTCTCAACATTTATCTTGACGTTTTCATCATTTGCTTGAAAATTGTTTCCTCTCTCCTTAGCAGATTTTGTTTTTCTGCAGCTACAAGCGCTCACAACTGTCTATGCGTATCATTCAACATTTGATACGTTTCACTTAAGTATCGGCAAATGTTTGAAATATTACTTTTGTTTCAGAAAGCTCCATATTTGATCTCATTTTTACATACGAATGATAGTTTTTACTTCAGAAACTTCCAAAAATCATAATTCGAATTTCCATTTTCGAAGTTTTGAATCATATGCGGTAGAAAAATGTCCGCAAAATTTTAGTGAAATGTTCAGTGATTTCTCATAGTTTTATTCGAAAACGAATAGTTTAAAGGTTAGAAATTTGTGCATATATAAGTTCATTGATAGCTGAAAATTCACTCATCGAAATATTTGTATTTTCCGATTTCTTACCAATCTGTGGTTAAGTTTTACTGAATCAATTGTCTCAGTAGGAAGTTAACAGCAGAACTTTCCGGTGCTGAATTTGCGCCGACGAATAGTTACTTTTCTACGTTTCGTGTATCGAATTCTTCCATTCAAAATTATTTAGTAGTCGGAGAGTTTTTGTTTTGCTTACTTCAGTGAACAAATGGCATCATTGAAACACATAAATGTCCATCAGTTCTTTTTGCTTCTACTGGTCTCTCTTGCATCAGTCACGAATTCCTCTTCCTCCAGTTCCTTGCTCAAATTTCCTTCTCTAAACTCGATGTCGAGTTCCCCATTCGCCACCTACCGACTTTTTCCTCCAGTGCATTCTTTTCGTATTATGCAGATAACTTCCTCTAGTGTCTTCCGTAATTATCACTTATGTGATGTGCACCTTTCCACATATAGTGGTGTGAAATATACCAGCTAAAAATTTTTGTATTTAGTCGAGTTTAGCACTGATGGTTAGCAGAAAGAGTTCGAAAAACAACCGACAGCTGCTACTCGACATCGATCATTTTACGTGTTGCATAGCTCAAATTCTTCGTCGAGTCGAATGCAGATGTGATCTTTGGAATGACAAAAAAAGCGGAAGCATCATGAATGTTTCGAGCTTACAGTTATAGATGCTTATCTGTAGTGATGAATTTTTTGCAGGAAATATTGGAAATGATCAACGAGGTAGATATCGATGGTAATGGACAGATCGAATTCACCGAATTCTGTGTGATGATGAAACGAATGATGAAAGAGACAGATTCAGAGATGATTCGCGAAGCGTTTCGAGTTTTCGATAAAGATGGTAATGGAGTGATTACTGCGCAAGAATTTCGATATTTCATGGTTGGTTGACTTTTCCATTCATTAACAAATGTGCTAAATTATGGCCACTTCTTTTCAAATAATGCTTCCTAAGTACCATCATTGCTCTAATGCTTGTGTTTTTCCTTCACTGTTGGCCACTGAATGTGACTGTAGAACTCAAGGTGAATATTTAAAGCTTCTAAAAATTCTTGCCTTTTACTTCGAGAATTCCGGTAGATAATTTAAGCATGCATTTGCACTGAGGTGAATTAATTGAATGTCGTAGAAAAGTCATGAAGTATTCTACCTATATCTTCATAATTTCTCCTGGTAAGGAAAACAAGTTAGGCGCGTTACAAGAGGTTCAGAATAGAAGAAAATATCGATGTATCGTACTGTTTGGATATAAAATTCAAATAAACTAGCGTCATAGGAAGTTGAGGCTAATAATGGAATTTCTCTGATTAGGTACGTGTCCTGTGCCCCCAGAAAGTTATTTATTTTCGTTTACATTGACTTTTAATTTTACAAACTCCCCATCAATCGTTATCGTCACTGTTTCGGAAAAAGTTATTGTGGAAATTCAAAATGAATTGTTGGAAGCATATTGAATTACTCTAGATTACGTGAACAAATAATTGCATCTGCAGTTTTAATCATCCACCGAAGAAATGCAATTATTTCTCCTACTTTTCTTTCATTCTCTTATGGTATAGTTTTGAAACCTTCTGAATGCAATCGCACGATGGGTCTTCGATATCCTTCGAGTAAGTGTTCAGCAAATAAGAAATCTGTGAGACTTTTCTTTAACACATTATTACGCATGTTGTATAGGTGCACCTTTTTCATCCGAACAAATGCATCACTACAGGGAACTGCTAGGGATTCACCAATGATTCTGTCAGCCGATACGTAAAATTGTTTTCCGTACTTTCGCGACAAACTATGTTAGGATGATTTCACTTGAAGCCAAAAAAAGTGTGTTGACTGCTTTTAGTGAAAATTCGCTAATGATAATTCCACGCTTTCAAGGAAGGGGGAAAATAAATTGTCACTGGTTAGAGCAATATATCGACCTTAAATTTCTATTTCTCGAAAAACAAAATTTCGAACGCTGAATATACGTGAAAGCCACTTTTTTTAAATTCATTTGTCGTGCTTGTGGTAGTTATTTAAAAAGAACTTGGTCATACAAGTGATATTTTTGGTGCTTGAGCACGGTTTTCTTTTATTGTCTGTTGTTCTACATTTTCATAACTGTGCTGTTACTAATGCTTAACAAGATATCAGTACAAAAACAGAACCATCTAGAATCAACTTATTAACTAAGGCTTAAGGTCAAAGTTCATCTGGAATATATTTTCTACGGACATTTGATCATATGAACATTCATATGTGGACGTCACTAAGATTGACTGTATCAAGGTGCCAATTTCAGGTGCACATGGGTATGCAGTTCAGTGAGGACGAAGTAGATGAAATGATCCGTGAGGTTGACGTGGATGGTCAGTTACCTCGCCTACTGTTTTCTTGAGTTGAAGATATGCTTATTGAAACTGTCAGTATCATCAGTACATGAAATTGTCTATTGCGAATTTTGAAAAGTTCGTCATCTCTACATTTAACCTGAAGCGATTAACGAGGTGAAAGAAAGGGAAAGGAGAGGGGTGGGAAAACTGAATATCTTTCGGAGCAGCCGAAGGAAGGAATTATTCGGAATATTTTGGATGAGATTAACCAAATAACTTCACTTTTTTAAAGGTTGCATATTTCTCCTAGTAGCGACAGCCTGAAATCCTCAGCAAATCAAGGGTTTCTTTTGCCCACGTCGACTTTTTCTTTCTCATTGAAATTTCCGTTTCAATCACCTACCTAGTTTACAGTAATGTGCACAAATTTCCTATATTTCAGTTCAGTCCCATTCACCGTTCAAGAGTGATTCATTCCCTCATGGATCGTGGTTTTATTTGAAACAACTAAAAATTTTTCGTAGTTTTTTATTACGAGAACTGTGTTCCCTTCAAATCGTCTAGAAGAAGCCAAATTTAAACGCGCTTTTGAGTGCCGACGAACTAAGACATATCACTTACTGCTTTCTTACTTTTTACAACCGTCTATGATAATAATGGACGTTGCTAATAACGAACTGTTGTTTTTAGGCGATGGTGAAATCGACTACGAAGAGTTCGTGAAAATGATGAGTGAACGATGATGTCCTCTCTCGTCGCTTGTACTTCAAACAACGTCGATGGTCAATCAGTACAACAGGACTCTTGTTATTTACTATTTGATGATGTCAGACGGTACATCGAAAAACTTTCAACTGAAAACGTCAGTGATCGCCTTCAAAACTACTTTTAAGTAATCGATTAAGGGATGTAAGCTCAACTGTTGACCTGCTTCTGTCGTTCATCTGCTACCTCGGTAGCTTTATATTGGCCCTTGGAAAAAATTGCGTTAAAACGTATGAGCGGTACATCCATACAATGTTCTTCGAAATTTCAGTTCACTTGAGCCTAAATCAAAAAGTATGCCTATCGCCCACAGTGATCATCTCATTGACGCGTAATCTACTTCGCATCCTACCTAGACGCGCAAATCAGTGTTCTCAAAAAACCCAGCTATTTTTGAACATAAAAATACGCTCACTTATTTGTTCGAGTCAGACGTTTCTGAATGAAACGTATTTTTAATGCTGCTCAAATTTCACTCACAGATTCTCCTTCGATTTCACATACACCTAATCTCGGGATTTTTTTTTTTTTGCTTTCGATAATGACGCTGCACATAGTCAGATATCTATTAACATTTTTGTATTTGTTATGAGCTATGTAGCCCTCATAATTGTTGCAATTGTGCCATTGTAATCCACTAAATCGAGAGGAAATTGATGGCCGTCAGTGAAACCATTCCTTCACGTGCCATTCGTATCTCATATTTTTTCATAACCCTCTAATTGTTTGATAGTTCTCTTTTATAACGGTGATTTATGTTTAACGGAATGCATTTTGGGCAATTCAGAGAAATTATTAATGCACTGCTTAGAAAATAATTTGAGAAGTTGCCATGTGTGCGAGAAAATTTTCAAAAAGCTGAATGAGATTCATCTTTTGCATTGGTGACCAGTTATTTATTTCTCGAATTGTTCAAAGAGTCTCTATGCTGATGTATTTATTGTCTTCTTAGACAGCATGCGTTCTAACATGATATAGGCCATGAACTATTCTTTGGTGAAATAGACAGCAAGCAAACGAAATGGAGAGAAAGTTTAAATTGCTGCATAGAAATACGTTCAGTTGAGCTTCCAATATTCACCGTCATAAATCACGAAGATTCTTCAATAACGCTATGTGACCGCCCTGTGTATTTAACTCATTAAGTTTTTCTATGAGAATTTCATATTGAAGCCGAGGATAGAAAGAAGGAGGAAATATTGCACTCGTTTAATGAGCATTTTCAAGCACAAATCACCGCGATATAACAACCCTCTAAAACCATCGACTGTTTTTGCACACATTCCTTTGTGCCATAATGAGTTATTTGAAGTTTTCACGCTAACTTTTCTTCCTTGTTGTTCTTTAATTAATTCTTGTATTGCTTTTCTTATGTGTGACATCGTTTAGAAAATGTCTTCAAAGTGTTGAGTCGTTGAAATGAATCGTTGAACGAGAATGTCCCGTTATATGGTCATTCCGGCATGCACAGATTTTTTATGATACGCATCTATCATGAGACCTATATAGATCTCAAGAGATTTCTATCGCTTCTTTTAAATGTCTCTCTGAGAATTAATGTATCATTCGAATAGAGCAAGTCAATGTGTGCGTGTTTTTTTGTTTCAAACAATTATTTGCATTTGCATAAAAACATTAAACTGTTCCGACGATATTCATTTGTTCTATTCTTCCCATTTTGCTTGGAGCTTGTTCTATTCGACCACTGCGCAATACCCATTAACATTGTTTAAGACAGCATTGAACATTTAAAATAAGCCATGACTTAAGATTTTGTCAGGTGTCAGAGATAATGATCATAAATCCTTATCAAATCGCTTAGAAGAGTAAGTGATATTTCATATCGAAGAGTTGTGGCCTCGCTGGTTGCGGTATTTGCCAGAAGGCGTACTAAAATGAATGGTAGTTTATGGTTCAGACTAGACAGTATGAACGTTTCGGCCAAAGAAAACAAAGTTTCAGCATGCGGAGTCGTTATCAGGTACTATCAAACTTGGGTAAGTAAATCTTTGAACAAAAATATGAGGTTTTGCTTTCAGAACAGCTCCAGAAAACTTCAAGATCTTTTCCAAATATTTACGGTATCTGCAGAATATTTTCACAACCCAGATGCGGTTCTATGACCTTCAAACCTAATCGAATTTCTCATCTTAATATATTTGCAAGAGGGAGGACATAAAGGAGGAAGCTTTGAGTTCCGATCTCGTTCCAGTTTAAAATATACTGTGGTTTTGGTTAGAACATGGATTTATCCCACTTCACGACTCTGTATATTCTGACGTGAATAAACCTGAACTAGCATCGCAATATCTTTCAATCCAGTTAAGTAGACAGCTATAACTAGAAACTCGTATACTATTATTTTATTGTTTATTATCGTTCTCGCTAAAAATGTCGACTTGCATTTAATCACCATGCCATGCAAATAATTCGTTCCCACAAATCGCGTTCATTGAAAAATTTCAATAAATGTTTATGAGTGCCTAAAAATGATCTAAAAATCGAGGCAAGTATGACGAGATTTTTTTGTAGTTCTCGTCTTTTTCCGTGCAGCATGGAAAGGAGGCTGGAGCGGAAGCAAATTCCATTTGATCTTTCTTTCCTTCAGCGCAATAAAATCACTACAGAGCAACCTAGTTGGACTGTAACTTCATTGGTTAATGATGATTAAGACGAAACAAACGTATTGCATTTAACTGCCGACATTCATCGAAACAAAACAAGAACTCGGTCCCAGGCTGTATCACTTCTTTACTATGGCCAATCATTTTTAGTTTTCCTTTATTGGAAAACTTCCAGAATTTTTCCCACAGATCAACACTGCCATGTTTTGGATGACTTCATCTAAGAAAGTGGATTTTTCGAAGCGAAATTGCTAACTTAAACTTTAAAAAATCATGAGCACATTTAATGGACAGATTTTTTAGTATTAATCTTATTTTGTGACGACCGATAACTCGTGGAAAATTTGGAAAGGAGAAAAATTAATCATAACTTTGCCTAGCGAAGTCGTTATAATTTCAAAATTAAAGAATTTTTTTGAATTTTCGTCCCATAACTTAGGTAAAGTAATTTGAGCTGTGCAGACTACTTTCGAACGGCATTTTTTTGTGGTTGGAAATGTTCGTTATCAAAATTTGTTCCTGGAGGATTAGACGATATGCAAAACATCTTTAATTCGGCAATTTTTCATCACAGTTTCTTAGTTTACGGAGAAAAACTTTTGGATATTGCGTCACTGAATGGGAAGTTGGAGAACTTTAAGAGATTCCATTATGAGCACTATACTCAAATACCGAAGTCGAACATATTCGTAACGTGTAGCAATAATGACTGTCTCATATTGTTCTGGGTTTCAGGCTAGAAAACCGCCGTCGAAGCTCAGGGAAACTCGAGGTTAAATTATGTTCATGCTATAAAACTTCCTTTAAAATGCTTTAGTTTTATGGTCTTGTGCCGCTATTCGCTAGTGATCCGAAGCCACTAAACAAACAGGTAAACAGGAAGACGCCTGCGCTCGAACAAAGCTATCTGAAGCATTACTTTGCCAACTGCAAGGAGCAGGTGCTGAGGCACGGGAATGATGGATACGAAGCGCACTCAGTAGCGTTCTCAGAAAAGGAATTTCTTTCATATGCTTCGTTTCGAAATCTTCGATGTTCTTATAGTTGAAAAAAAAATGTCGTTTTTCCAAATGCTGGTTAATGCTTCAATCTTTGCAGTGAACATTTACACGTAGAACACCATCAGTTGGTCGCATATGCATCTGCCTTAATTTTTCTTTTCCTCACATTCATAAGAATAATTCATATGATGGCGTAATAGGCAAATTGCCTTTCGAAGGGGAGCACACGCTTAAACCGATATGTGCGCTCAAAGATCTTAAAACATGTGAAGCAGATGTGAAGCAAATAAACGCTTTTTATTCATTCCCCAAACAGAGAAAATAAACGCACTCGTAAACGAAAAATTGTTTTTGAAGTAAAAACAGCCAACTGCGAAAGATAGCAATGATCAGATTAGACCAAATATGTCTCTAGATTTCATCCTGCTTATCCGGTTCATAGCAAATAGCTCGTCGAAAGGCATCGCGGCTATGCATTAAAGCCTCATACAGGTTTCTGCAGATAGCGGTTTGCAAATAGCTTGTCTAAGTATGCTTTATTTATATTAAACTTCTATCAACCAATTCCTCGAAACTTATTGATATCAACAAACTTAAATTTTACATATTGTGAATTTCCCGGTTTTCGCACATTATTTGCTCATATTTATCGATTTGGGCGTAATTCACACTTATTTATACGTTGCGTCTTGTCCACATTTGTTCATATTTATGCGTGGTGCATTCACTATTTGAATATTCTTCCACTTTCTTAAAGAATAAAGCTTTGTTGGAGTTGTGTGAAGAAAACCTAAAATCGATGGGTTCATTTGAAATTTGGTAAATGGAATCTTTAGCCCACTTTTCACAGTGTTATAGCGGGCAATCAGTTTGCCCGCAGTGACATAATTTTCTAAGACACGTTAGCTAATTGAAAGCATTAACTAGTGCTCGACTTCATCGAAGTGATTTTGTTTTTGTCTTCGGTCATTTTGAGCTGCAACTTCGTCATCACATATTTTCATTAGCATTCAATTCGAAATGATACGTGAGCATCGCAGAGGGCCTTTGAGCATCGCAGATCTGCAGGGTTCTTCTAAGACGTCCTCAAGTGAAGTGGTGGTCGCAATTTAGTAAACCTTAGGCAGTTGCTGTTAGTATGGAACTGTTTCCTTGAGTTTATTATTTTGACAGTCATCCACACGTAGAGTCGTAACTATAAGTCATTTAGCAAGTTTGTTTTCGAGGATAAGAGAAGCACTTAAAAAGGCTTTTCCGATCCTTGCTGCTGTGATGGAAGAAAAATCGAAAAATCGTATACCTGAGAAATGCAGCTCAGCTAATATTTGGTTCTGATAGCGTTTATGTACTGCTTTCCTCATTTCGATATTCGCTCATCGACGGGGTTGTGATCAAAAACAAGCGGACAGTTGTCAGTGATACTGAGAGCTTGTTAGGGTAAGTGTTAGTGAGTAGTTAACAGAAGTGCTTGACGGTGTATTGATTACCAAGGGCCATTTTTCTGTCATAAAGCTAACAACGTATGCGGGCAGAGGTCACGGTAAAGATTTGTTGTCTTATTCACTTTCCTGCCTATGATTCTGCTATGACTGTCATTCGATGACGTTGTAAAGGTTACTCCACATCTACTTGTTATCATCTTTAAAGAGGCGTCTTTCTTGCAGTAAGACAAATTCGAGCGTGCTATCTATCACAATATCATCGTATCATCCAAGATATTCTTCTTGTATCATTCAGCATAGGAATGTTATCGACTTTATTAGGGTTCCTTTCCAGACACGAGCACCTTAACAGTCTGCTCGGACAGAGCCTTCGACTGACGAAGTGTTCTGCAAAGTTAGCATATTGCAAGTGTTTTATATAAAGCATGTTCTTTTTCAACTCTGTGAAGCAATGTTGACTTGAATCGTTATTCTATTGGAGGAAAAGATGCATTAAATAGCATTAAAGCTAAAATAACGGTCATCTCGATCTGCTTCTCTTTTTTGTAAGGTGTGTGATAAATTCCGGTTTTAAAAGCTGTAATTATTCTTGCAGATATTATCGACTTCATTGCACACTCCCGTAAGCGCTCTTCAGAGGAAATAACAATATTTTTCGTTCCCTTTCTTTCCTTTACATTTTTTGAATCTCTGATGTCACTTTCTTATATTCTTCTTCATTATCATTTTTGTTGTCTATGAGTTGCGAATCTTGCTAATTTTTTTGACGCCTTCACAACCGATCTTCAATTTTTAAATAATTCTTTTTATGGGGGGCAAATAGGGAACAAATTCGGATGTTTTCGATTCCTGAAGTTCTGTTTTCAAGTTTCACCGTTTCTTTACTTATTTATTGATGATAGATATATTTTCCACTCGCGAAAGTATGGCAGTTCATCTTGCTCTCCATTATGCGACGTATGGAAATGCCTTTCGGCTGCGGTAGCGAAGGCAACCTCAGTGCAGACACTGAAGCGTAACCTAATGTACGTTGCGTTTACGTTTGACTACAGAAGCGAATATGTGCGACTTGATCTTCCTTTGCAATGATGCATCCATAAAAGGTCTTTCAGCCTTAAAATAAGTGAAGAGATAAAATTTGCGTTGCCTGTAACGAGCGCTTTTAGGTGCGCTCGTACTAATTGGCCAAAGTCGCCCCTTTCTAAAGCTCCCTCTTTTTCACGAAGACTTCCTTAGAAAAACCAGCCGTTACTTTCTGATATATTTTTTATCCATAAGTAGATTTAATGTAGAATTTTGAGGTGGATGCGTGCAAAAGTTAAAGATTATAAACTGAAAAACTTATCGCCTTGCGTGGTGGCTATCTTATTGCTCACATGGAGTACCACTAAAAATTCCTTCACTCCCGTAAGACCAACATTTTGCCTCAGTTTTAATTATGCAATTCGGACGGCATACATTTTGCACCAGCTGAAGGAACCGTTCGTGACAATGCATTCAACCGAATACCTCTCCCCACTCTTCAGTGTCTTAATTTCTATACCTGCGCTGTGCTGGCATCAGATAGTAGTTCGATAGACAACGTATTGTTTAGACTTTAACATTGGCGCTAAGTGAGACGATAAACGCCGACGGCATGTGACACGTTCGTCGTTAAGACGAGTTTTGCGATGGCGACTGTGTATGCCCGATGTTACCCCCTGAGCATTAAAATGACACGGCTCGTCACTGAGGCAACCTTTTGCCGTAACGTTCCTCCATCAAAGTTTACTTTTTATCATTTCCTCCTGCGTTCGACTGCGTAATCCGATAGGACTTCAGCGCAAAGGTTAGCCTACCCACGCATCTGTTTGCTTACCCATTAATGTTCATATACGATTATGAATAGCTGAACGATTAAACTTTACAACCTTCACTCAGTTTTCACGTTCATTTCTTCGTAAGAGACTGGTTTCGATAGGGTGAAATAATTCTAGAGGGAGGGGTGTACTATAATGCAGTTGCTTTGTCAACGCTTCTCGTTACGATTGGTGGGAAGGCGTTTGCTGGAGGAAGGAGGGAAAGGCGGGGAACGGGAAGGTAGTTTGCCATACGGTATCAATGAAAGCTTTCGCATTCCCTGCTAATGGCAACAGTATATCTAAAATAAATTGTCATGTCATTTGTAGGGTGCAGTTTCCTATATATATATAGGAAATTTATTCTCAGAAGTACGTTATTCTGTTGTTTATGTAGTGAAATTTCCTTATGTTGTCTATAACGTTGATTGCTTCATGAGTAATTATAAAGTAACTGATATCTGGCTTGTAAAAAGACAAAGGATTTAGAGTGTACTTGAGTAAAAGGCACGAATAATTATTTAATTGGTCTTCTTCATAATGCACTTCTAATTTTAAATGTGAGGTAAACGGAATTGAAAGCCACTGATCGTAAAAGAAACTTCGGAGGACGATCACAGCGAATTGGTTTTGCTTCTGTTGATTCCATTCTAGGATATTTTAAATCCCGTGAAGTTACTTATCAAGCCGCATATTAGCTTCAAGGCTCAAATAAGTGGAAGAAATGCGAGTATTTTAGAATTCATTGGAAGTGATCACAAGATTGCGTCATCGTAATGTGATGACGCAATCTTGCAAAGGGGGCACACATTCAGACAGCAAGATTATGGGTACATGTTACATATTAATTACGGATACAAAATCCGGTAAGGCTATTGATATGTGTAATAAAATTGTTTTACTATAAATATTTATTAATGCAAAAAAAAATCAGGTGATGTGTACCACGTGAAAAATTTGTAAGGGAAAGCGATTTGATTTCTTGGAGGGATGAATCTGAATATTGAAATGCCCTTTATTTTTATTCCTGAATAGGATCTTCATAAGTCCTGGAAACTGAATCGGATCTTAATAATCTGGAGAATTCTGAAAGTGCACTCTTTAATGAGGAAATAAATTCGAAGTTTTTCATATGACGATAAAGAGTCTTGTGAATAAAAATGCTGAGCTCGCATGTTCATCAGACATTCTTGCGCTGAATGCTCTTCTCTGATGTCCACATTTAAAGCGATTATTCATTAAGTAGTGGGGACCAAGTCGGGGTGCAGCATATGTGACAAGAATGATAAGAACGAGTGGGAAAATGCATCAGAATTGCTGTCAATATACTCGATTTTCGCATCGGATACTCATTGTACAATGTGGATAATTGATCGAAAACGATTAAAGGTGCAAGCACTCGTTAAAAACCATTTATGTGAAGAGAGGTTCCGTTGATCAATTTTACAAATCGTATATTTTGGAGGAATATCATTCCAGCTTTGATAGTTTGAAGTTGCGAGTTTAATTTATGAGCTGATAAAGTGTTTGTCATTGACATTTGTCATTTTTGTTTCCAAAGATTAGGAATGCTAAATTTTTCGTTTTCAAGCCACAATTCGAAAGCCATCATGTGATACGCTGATTTAATTTATCAACTGAGAGGACGAACCGGCCGAATTTTGAATCATGTTGCATCCTCAAGCTAAACATTGTGCTTACTAACTACCCCTCTTTTGCAATAATTTCTGAGACAGTTGCTACATAAAAGCAAAAGCATGCAGAAGTCAAGGCTGTAGTATGATCTGCAGTGCAGCATAAACGGGCAGGAAAACAAATGGTGTTTGCTATTTATGAAGGGCTCATCTGTGTTTACATATCAGAACATCTGGTTATAAGGCTAAAAACATGAGGCGATGATAATTCAAAGGCAGCAACAGATCACTGCTCAGTCACCTGCGTATTTATTGAGCTAGAGCGAAATTTCACGAAATTTGTTTGCATAGAAGTTTTTATTGTATTACTGCATTTCTGAATTTCTGCCATCCTCCTCAGTCCCCCTGATAGAAGAAGTGAAGTTAAAATTATAAAATCTTTTCTTGCATGAGGGACTCATAACATTTATTCTTAGTTTCGTCAATATGACTATTACTGAAAACATTTCTATGAACTGTGTACATTTTGTATAGAGAAATAATTTCATCCGCAATGGTTTCGTCTCGTTTAGTGTAGTGAAATCTTAAGTGCGCAGTTGCTTTTCTGATAGAATTTCCATTAAAAATGACAGATGTTTTCAGTACTATTTAAAGAGAAAGTGTTGCTGCAAACGGCATTAATGAAATGGCCACTGATTAATATAGCTGTTTCTCTTTCTTTTTTCACGATTACCTTCAAATGTTAATCAGTAGTTTTTAAATTATCGGACTGCTGGAGCATTACTTTTAAATATGAGTTCTGAAACATGTTCTCTAGCCTTGATATTATCCTTGGGTCCTATAAGATAAATTGTCTGAAATAGTTTAATCCAGAAGAATTCAGCCTCACTGAGGCATTTATTATCGCTGACCTTTTCTAATGTACATACTCAAATGTTCTGTATATAGTGGTTTTCTTGTTGGAAATGTTTATATAAGTAGTTAGATATATTACCCTTTTAATGTCATATAAATATTCTCGAACGTGTGTTTCCAAAACCTGCTTGTTTTTCCTACACACTCCAAACCATATATACTGTAACTTGAACAGTATATTATGCCCTCGGTGTGTAATTGGTGGTGTTCTTTATCCCAACAGAACTTTCGTTTAGAAATGCTTCAAAACATCCATTTATTGTTTTGATTTAGATCGCAAATTTTACTTTTTTACAAGCAGCACTAGTTATAATTCACTTAATATCGCTGTCACCAAATATTCCTGAAAATCGATATGGTGTAGTGTCATTTTTCACCATATGTCGGACTGGTGATGTATTACTTAATGCATCCTTTGTTCGTTGTTATACGTGTGAGGTATTGTTTACTGAAGGATGATTAGTGGTCAGGGACGATAGGTGTTCCACCCGCGGCCATGGCCATTAGGTCATCGAGCTTATTATTTGAAATACTTTTTATTGATAAATGAAGCATTTCGGGTAGGGTGCGTGTATCGGCCAGAAACGGGTGCCAAACACACCACTGCGTCTGCGTCGATATGACAGAGCAGAGCGGTCGCTCGGCTTATGGGTTGCATTAGCCGGCAGTAAAGAAATTACTAATTTAATCTTTTACTTTTGGTCCGGTTCTTTAAGTAAAATCGTCTCCGAATTCTTTATGGTTGTAAATGAAAATCTTGTGCGTGGCATCCATGACACTATGTGTAATTGTTGTCGAATGTGGACGTTATGTCATGATAACCATAGTAAGTTACTGCTGGAAGTTTCGCAAATCGAAATCCACCTTTTTATAAAATATAGCCGTTGCCGGCCTATGAGCTGTACAATCCGTGGGCACTCTGATAATGCAAACATGTGTTTGAAATATTCGCAGGTCACATCTAGATATCCTTGATTCTATCCAATCACGTATAATAACTAAGTGATTAGTTATAACATACGCACCTTAAATGTTTGAGCCTTGAATAATGCATTGTTGGGTATCCATAAGGATACCGGAATCTAATGGTGTGGAAGCCAAAAAATACCCCGAATCAAGCATGGGATGGTCAAAAGACCATCCCTAGCACGTTTGAGAGAGCAAGAAACTAAGTCCGGTATACCCTGTGTGTCTTAAAAATATACCTTATGAAATTTGCTATGCTAAACCTAACTCCGCATAATGTAAACAATTTTTATTTGGAACCTATAGATACTTGTCTATTGAGGTAATGTTATAATTAAGTGAGATGCCGAAGTATGATAGCTTATATTTGTATGAAATGTGTAAAGAGATAAACCATTAAGCGCTATAAGAAATGAATGAAGTGTTGAAAAGATATAAGTCGTTGAAAACTGAAAAGAAATAAAGTGCATTATAGTTAACTTGCAAAATAAAGCTCTAAGTTTATAGGTAGGAAAATAGGAAAGAAAAGTTGTCAACTAATAGTAAGAATCTCTTTCCACGTTAATATATCGAAACGAATACCTTTATATTCTAAGGATTTCATTGACCGTACAAAGATATGGAACCACCGCCATCGTACAGTGAAGTAATTGCGAGCGATTTGAGGAACGGTCCTTACAATGCTGCATATCCTCGTTACGACGCGTGCACTCCCCCAGCTCGATCTCATTTCGTTCCGTCCTACTCTTTTTCATGTTAGTTTTCTTCCACGATTCCCGTTCAACTAAGTGATTCGTCTGATTATCCAGTTTTAATTTAAGTTCTATCACACTGTAAGTCAAAAATCATTCACATTTCGAAGATTTATGTTTTTAGCTAATTTCTAAATAACCTATGATATTTCGGCTAACGGCTGTCCACGTTCTGAATTTAGCACCTTATTCTCTATTGAGATTTAAGCGCTAGCCAGCCGTAGCTGATGGGAATTGATTGGACTTGACAACTATTCATCAAATTACAGTATTATCTGTGATATTCACATTTCGAGTAAGATTTACTGTTTTTGATGAGATGGGGCTCTGAGTTTGCAATTCTCAGCAGTTCATATTTGAGCAGACGATATGAGAAATAAGTGATCACTATAAATTTACAAGGCAATAAAACACTAGGGGCATTTTTTCAAGAGTACCATGGAAGTAAAGGCGAAAATATACAGGAATTGTTCTTTATAGCAAAAATGTTAGGTATTCGATCAATTGATTTCATAATTAATTTGCATTATGTTATTGAATTGGATTTAAAAAATAGCGTGAAAATTCATGGATGCCAGGAGCAAGTTTGTTTTGAAGAACGCTAAAACAAAAAATACTCCATAATAATATTCATAAAAATTTATAGCAGCTTCTATATGTAATTTTTTTGATGATATATGATGTCAAACGCAACTTTATTAAGGTGATGAGTGTTTTAATAGTGCATGTTATTTTCAAAATATTCTCGATGGAAGTAAGAGCACGTTTGGAGTTTGGAGTCGATAATCGATATATAGTAGAGCAAAGACTGCTTAGAGACCTGAATAACAGTACAAATAATAATACCAATAACAGTAATAGTAGTATTAATAATAGCGAAGTAGCAGTAATAATTGTCCCATGTGTGATAATGATCGTGATATCACCTATCATATGTATCCAACAGTCGCCAACACTGTTTCTATGAGCGCCATATACAGCATTGAAATTTTTACCACATCTCCTGCCCACCGTAACGATATCCAAGACCGTCTGAACTGCATTCTACAACCAAAGATAACCCTGCTATTGCCTAGCATTTACGATTCGTACAATCTTGCACCACGTCATCACATATTTTAACAGACGTCATCAGTGTTGTGAACAATTGCGAAAGTTTCTTACGTATACTTCTAAAGAACTCAGCAGCAGGCATGATTGCGAAACTTAACAGCAAACTCGTTCGAAATTTGTTGCAGTATTTGCCCATCTAAGTGGATCTTGTAGTTGAATGAGATGGCGCTCACAGCTCATCATTCAAATGTATAAGGCTATCGTATTTAATGGCATCTATCGTATTTAATAAATAGAAATATCTTCGTTATCGTAAAAACACCTCCGTCTTTAGCAAAGAAATTCTCTTGCAATAATACATTTTTTGCTAAACCATGCAGCTGCCTAAATAAAAAGAGAGCAATGAACTAACGAATACGTGTGGCACAGAATATTCTACTCAGCTTTTATGGGGTAGCTTTTTGAAAATTTTTCATGCGATAGGTTTGGCCTAAAAGCTTCAGTTTTTCCTATTTTCAATTTTTCATCATTATTTTCTCGGCATACTTATTGTTGCATCCAATCTATATCCGTTACTCTTATTCGTCGATCAGTTCATTCAATTATTTACTCAGTTCAGTTACTTTTCGATTTATGAATGAGTGCTTTAAGAATAAGTGAGAATGAAAGCGCTCACTGGTTATTACTAAGTTTTTCCTGAAGTTTTGAGATTTTTCGGAATTTTATTGCTGATTACTCTCTTCCCATGTAATTTCGTATGTTTTAAAAGATTTCAGAGTGAAAACTAAACTTTTCAGGATTTCGATCTACTCATATCATCTAAAATGTTCAAATTTCTTATTAGCATTCAAATTTCCTGCCATGCAATTTTGCAGCGATCAGCATTTTCTTTGCAAAATATGTGAATTCTCTTATTGAAAAAACATGTTTCTAGCTCGTGCATGGGCTCCTTCGGCACCGCAACCCGATGACGATCGAAGTGATGAGGCTAAAAATCGACGAGTGATTTCAACAATTATAATGTTTATTCTTATTTTCGCTGTGATCATCATAATCGCCAAATTGACCGAGCATGCCAGGTACAGCATACCGGTGACTCCACGAGGCTAGTGCCTCCAATGAGCGATGCTGTTTCAGTGCTTATTGCTTCATTAATGCGGGTGCTTCCTTTGATTGTTTCGCTATCTCCGAATTCTTCACAAATTCCTTCATCTCTTATTCATCGATTAGAGTGTTCAGTAGGAATGAGCGATGCTGTTTCAGTGCTTACTGCTTCATTAATGCGGGTGCTCCCTTTGATTGTTTCGCTATCTCCAAATCCCTCATAAATCCCTTTATCTGTTATTCATCGATTACAGTGTTCCATGGCCCCTTTTTTTAAAATTTGTTTACTTCATACTCCTTTGCCAGCATTCAATAAAGGTATCTTTGTTAACGGTAAATGTAAAAAAAATCTTTGCAAAGATTTTTCAAAACTGGGAAATTTTATGCTCCATTTGACGGTATTGGTGCTCAAATTGCCAACAACATCTAATTGCTATTACGTAGCAGCGTGTTTACGCACTAAGAGTGTTTCATCACCAGCGAACACTGAAAAGTGTTCTGTTTTTTTTTCAATGCTTAAATATTCATTTTTCTAAAGATATTTGTCGTTCTTCACTGCGAGATTATTCTGTCCGGGCTATAATTAGAAAAAGTTATTGGTCGTAGATGTGACAGAGCTTATCTCTTGGAAATATTGACGTGTTAAAGAGATTTTATTACGGAAGTTAATCATCGGCGATGGAGAAAATGTCGTCAAGAGGTCTGACCCGATGTAGCATAATTTAAGAACAAATTGCACACTGAAATGGCCAGGAAAACTCATCTTAATCCCTAACTGAGACTACACAAGGAAGTGATCTCCCTACCTTACCTCTCTCTCTGTCACTATTTATCGAACTGCGTTGGCGTAATGTTCACGTTCAAACTGCTACCATTTTCTTGAAATTGTTCATCGTATGCAATTGATGTACGCCATATACTTAAAGAACGCTTCGTATATTCTCATCATTGCTTGTCGAGCTCAATATGAATGAGGATAACTGAAAGCGCCTTTTCTTCTAGAGGAGTACTCATTTTTTTCTACGTGGTGATCCTCTATTTCCCGCAAATGGCCAACACTTATGGGAAGGAACTGTGAGTTCTCTTGAATACCACCTGTGCTCGGCTTAGAGTACTGCTACATCAAAATCTGCATACTTTGCAATTCGGACCACTAATATGGGAAAGATTTATGGGATAATGAAAACAAACCAACTTAAAAAGAGTTACTAGATATTTCACGTTTCGGATCTGTTGCTTCCATATTTGTCCACTCTGACCACCCCATTGCCATAAGATCAGTAATTATTAATGCAAAAAAAAAAAATTTGTCGATGTCCAAGATGAAATATTTCCTATCAGAGTTCACAAACTTTTATCACATACACATCATGGGAAGTGACGGGCAATGGAAGTAATATTTAGAATATAAGAATGAAAGGATGTGGAATTATCTGAGAGACAGCTATTTCCAGAGACCTAGTCTGGATAAGGAGAGCGACCTCCTTCAAAGGGATGCGATCCACTAATGATAAGGAGATAGCCCTCTTACATTTACTCAACAACAGTCTTGAAAATAAGCTCATCTCATCAACAGGCTATATTCACTGTCTAAGACTTTTCAACCCAACGACCCACCTGAGATTTTTCATCCCACCTATTTATGTTGAAAAAATTGATACAGAGAGTCATTAAATGCATCGATCAAATTTCCAAAACTTCAAAAATGAATAAATATAGCTAAGGGTTTGATCTGTGATGGACTCTTGCAATTACCAATGCTCTAAAGAGGAAGAATTAAGTGAAAATTTCCCAGAGAAAGCGTTCTGGTTCTCGGCATATTATGAGCTATTTTCCCGATGTTTCTAAATATTTCCATACACCTCTCTTATTTTCACTCATATTCCGGTCATTTTCATTCGATGGATCTTTGAGTCTGACTTAGATATATTTTATCTACTTGCAAGAATTTTTAGAAATTTTGACAGCAGCCGAGTGCTTTAATATCTCGTTTTAGTGATAAAGTGGTAGGTATTTCCTCTGGAAGATATCTGTTCGGCGAATTAAAACAAAAATGTTACAAAATATCATAAAAGCACACGCAAAATTGATACAGACACCTCGAAATCAACAAATTCAGGTCATCATTAAACAGAAAAATAGAAGTTCGGAACAGCGATGATCGAAGTTTTTCATTTTTGAAGTGACGTTAATCCATGACAACAAATCAATAAAGCGAATGCTATAAATATATGACCATGAGGAAAACACCACCATAAAGCAGAGAGACAATGAATGCGCAGAAAAGGTGCGAAACAGCGGCATTTATGCCGGATACAAGGCATCGCCATTAGTAAAGTACTGTTGCCGATGTGTTGCTGTTTGCTTTCCGTATGACGTTGCTTGTGCTGACAGGTGGTTGGTCGTTCAATGCCCTTCTAGGTCAATATCGTCTTGTATGGACATTCGAAAGTTAGACATAGAGTATAATGATTTCGAAAAATCTTTAATATTTGAGATATAAATAATAGGAGGAACATAGGTATGTGGTTCGAAGAAAGCAAGTATGGCACTTCCGTGGTACGGTCATGAAGAGTGACACGGTGGGGGTCTAAATTGCTTTGGATGACCCTATGATGTTATGGAATAGCTGCAAAGTCAGACTTTGATTTTAGTTATACTAATGTGAAGGTCTCCCCTACAAATTTTTAACGTTATCCAAACATAACATCGAAGCGATAATTCGTGGAGTAGGTGCTTTCTGTTGATATCGCGACGTGCTATCTTTTCGGGTGTGTGGCTCATATTTTGCTTGCTCAAGGCATAATACTTATGAAACGCACAGCGAAAATTTCTGAGTTGCCAGGGATATATGATGCAAAATATTTCTTGACAGTGTAATTCTATTTTCTGATGGAGTAAATATCAAAAAAGGAAAGAAATAAAAGGCATCACCCTCAACTCATATCCTCCTCAACTGAAGTTTCCTTTAAGAGGAGCTGACCTGAAGTTTTTGCAAATCAGCAAACTCCCTCACAATGTGCACAACACAATTTCGCATTCCAGAATATTGTACAGTATCGTCTTAAATTTGTCAGTCGATGCGGCATAAGTGCAACACAATTCTCTGAGAGAGAGCGACTACCACTCGCTGACTCATCCAAAGGAACGGCGCTGAAACAGCTATAACTTAGATCAGAAGGTAAAAATAACTGAAGTTACAATGCAGAGCTATCACTGTTTCTCTCCTCTTCTCCTTAACCCTCATAGTTTACTCTAGTTACAAATTTGTGGCAGCAAGATAGTCGGGCGGCATGATATTTTTGTACGACCCGTCAGGAATGGTAACAACCTGATTCTCTTTCATTAAAAAAAGTTCGGAGATATATGAAAATAGAACACTTGTAAATCTGATCAATGAACCAAGGAGGACAATTAGGGAGCAAGAAAATTCATAAAAGTTACTGAACTTCCCGTTTTTCACTCATTTCAAACGGTCACATGTTCCTTTTTCTATGTTTATTAGCACTTGTAATCGTTCAAGAAATTCATCAAAATGTTTCGCTTACCAGTGAGAAAAGCATTTTGCGCAGGTGAGTTTCAAGTTTTGTGAAAAGATGTAATGCCACCTAAATTATGGTACTAAGGTTTCGTCTTCTAAATTCGATGACATCAAAATTTCTATTTATTTTCGGCTGCTCTTATATTATCTTCCTTTCAAGGTTTTTTTGTAAGCTTAAACAGAGCCTCTGAAAATCCGAAAAAATGTGTGTGAAAAATACTGAAGATCTTACACTGTAGATGGAGGTCGATTGCGGCTTTCTTGATTGGGGTAATTATTTTCACGGAGGAACTGCAACACATCGTCATAAGATGCGGTCATACGATAATTAAATTCCACAGTGTAGCATGCTGCAATTCTCGCCGAATTATGTAGACACTTTTGCGCCCATGCACTCTTGCAGTCCTCATCGTTGCAGTACAAAAAGCTCAACACACTACGGCAAGAATCCTCACGATACATCCCACAGCAACGACACTGAAAATGGCTTTTATTATTTCGAATAATGTATCACTACGCAAAGCAGTGGAATAAGTTGGTCATATGAAAGTGTCGCCACAGGTTTTATGCCTCAATATTAGCGCATCATGAAAGTGCAATATTGTTTCTCACACCGCATGGAGAGGTGACGAAAGCGATTGAGCAGCTTAAGGATGTGCAGGATTAATGGTGGAATTGCCTTTGGGGAAAGACGCTAACACTTGTAGTGCACAAATGCGCAAACTTGGGCTCTGAAATAGCGGAGATGTTTTCAGGGATAACCACCATCGCAGCATTTACGCAACCTTCTCTCGCACTTGACGGTTAGTGAAGCCGATACTCACTGGCAGCATGGATGGATTTCTTACGATGCATCGTCAAAGAATTGGTGACAAGACAGCTGACATAACTTAATTTACAGCCTCTGGCGAAGTGGCAGTGTGTTGTTAGAAGGAGGATGGGTTATTCAGCAGGTAAGCTGAGGCGTTACTTCTGAGCATCAAGATTGTTTAACGCATGAATGAGAGAATTTGACATACAAATATGAACGAATGATCGCAAAGATATAACGATCGCAAAGATATATCGCAAAGATATTTATAAAAGAAGCGAACCCTCTTTTTTCTTAACTGCCTAGAAGAGAACTTTTAATCAACAGCGATATTTGAGAAGAAAAGATCGTCTGCATAGAGTAGCTTTTCCTTGTCATGGATGTATTTTGCTGAAGGGGATGAGATGAAGCCAGATGAGTTTTTGTTTCTCATTGGAGTTCTCATCGAAAATTCTCACCTATGTTTCCCAATATCTATATATTGAAAACGTCCAAGAGGTGTCTCTTGTTGAAAATAGTTAAACATTGGCGTTCATTCATAAACTGAAACAAATTGAAATATCAAAATCCACATTTGAACTTCGATTGGATCTAAAACTGTACCAATATATTTTGTTTTCGTTATACGTCTTCACACCTATCCAGTAGGCATGTGGGGGATTTTCTCATGATGGAACAAACTAAGCGCTTCAAAATTTATTCCAGCCAAATTTACAGTATGTCGAGGTTGTGACTGATGGGAGCAAAATGTGAAATAATAGGCGTCTGAAATCGGCTAAGCAAGTCTTAGCCGACGCATATAAATCTGTTTGATTTCACAAGGTCATACAAGATAGCTAAATTTAATGACCAAGTTACTGATGGAATGTATTATAACTTATTTATGCGAATAAAATAAGTTGGATTTTGATATGAATCTCTGCTAAATGGGAAAGAGGTTTGGAAAATTTTTATAGCCTTAAAAGACATCAGAGGAATAGTTCGCTGTGTGATCAGTGTATGACCTGTTTCATTTATACGCTTGGGCTCGAGAAAATTCAATTAGCAACCATACTGGCTTCCGGATTCAAAAAGATAGCATGGAAATGCACACACCTGTGCGGATGCATCGAACCAAGCCTTCTGCGAAATAGGCGGTTGCTTAGATGAGATCAGATTTAAGAACACTTGGAATCGACCGCGCTGCAAGAAAAAAAGCACTATTTCAGGCTGATGTATGAGAGAGAGTTAGTTAGTGTCAGCATTAATGCTAACGTAATTCACATTACTAAGTGTCTGAGACGACGGGTATGCCTGCATTTCGACTTGATATCCGTCAAATAATTTCTTTGTAGTAGTATGCCCAATTAGAAATCTCTTTCATGACATAGGCAGCATCAGAGAAAACACCTTCTGCCACCAAAGAATGCCGGAAACCTTCAATATTTCCCGATTTTTCATAAATAGAGAGGAGGAGAAGAAGGAGAATGTGGACAGCACTACACCTCAGGTCTTCAATAGAGAGCATTCACCACTTTATTCGCTTATCGAAATATTAGAGCTTTTCATCTCAAACGAGCTGGTTTCTAGGAGTATTATCGTGAACCGTTCCAAAAATAACAGGAAATTAGATGAATGGGCTATTGATTGGTATTCTGCAAAATGCGCAGATTATTTGATGACTAAGCAATCAAGTAATCGTGCAGTAGATAAAGTGTTAAGAAAATCATCTGTCATTGTAATTCGGAACAAACATCTTCCCAGACGCTCTCTTTTCATGCAAATAACCCAACGAATGACACACACATCCTTGCAAGCATACACCCACAGGTAAGCATCGATAAGAGTCACATTTTTAGCCGGTAGCGCCAAAAATTTCCATATAAATACCATGGCAATGAGAAAAATGAACGAGCAACTGATTTCGTTGAAACAGGAGGAAATGATATCGAAAAAATGCTCTCATGTTCAAATTTGGAATTTCATCGGTATGTCTGTGCGCTGTGATAAATTCCTGCAATTTTCGGTTGTATGTTCGATGGAAGCCCGAGCAGGGAGAGTGAATATAGCTACAGTACCGCAAAAAGGTTTAGGGCTATTACGCTAACGCAGTGGTGATTGTTTGTGAAGAGCTTTTTTGAATTTTTGAATCATATCGGTAGTCTTCTTGCTGCATACTTTTTCGCGCAGGAGTGTTCACGGTGGGGATGTGGGAGCCCTTGTAAGCGGTACAGAGTCCATTCAGTTTTTTGGTTCGATTATTAGTTCTTTTATATACGTTGTAATTTAAGTCTAGCGATACTGACCCACAATTATACTTTCTATGCACTGTTTCCTATGAAAAATTTCATACGCCTAAATATTATGGGAAAACAGTTCTCATCTATTTAGAATTCTCATAAATCACACAAAAAAGTGGAAAAAGGGTTTGGTAGAAAGTTACTATAAATGCGACGATAACGATTATTTACTAGTATTTTTTGATTTAGATAGTCACGAATTTGTTATAGTACGTATTCGCGAAGCACGACAAGTAGTTCTGCAACGATTCTCTTCCGAGACCACCAACCACATTCTAAATCAGTCGAAAAATAGCGCTTATTTTGACGCCCCACCAGTAAATGTATTCACAGATTGCTTCTCTTAGATTCTAAGAGCTGTTTTCCGTCAACCTCTTTACAAGAACTACCTTCATTTTGTGATCAATTATCAACGTTCGTTCATATTACCCTAGTCTGAAAATTTCAACTAAAATGATAAAACAGTCTGAATAGTACCCCTTTATTGAGTCGTTTCCTGATCTCGCCATCAAGTCCCAGCATCTTTTCGCGTACTTTTGCTTCCAGATGTTTCCTTCCAGGTAGATTAATTGTGCGCTTGAATTCATAAGTGTTAGCGCTGATTTGTGCACATTTTGGTGCGAATTTTTCCTCGTTACCGTTCGCCACTTCCGGCAGAAATTCGTATCCCTCTTTGTTCAGACGGCTTTCAATTTGTTCACTTAGGCCACAGATATCACAATATCGGCTGCAATGATTCACCACTTTTTTTAAAAGAACATTCTACTGAAATATTAGATATAGGTGAATATTTAATTTTGGCTCCACTGCCCTCTGACTTCTTTTTTTGACAGGTTTGAATGCTTCAGAAGAAAACAGTACGACTTTGAGAGAAAATATACATTTTTTATGTCAATTTGAAAGTGATCTCTTTTAATATAATAATAAAAGCTATTTCTCAACTCTCTGAAGTAATTCCATCCATGAGAGCAGTGATAGAAAATTCCGAAGATAACTGATGAGGTAAAAACATTTCGGGAGTACCAATAACGCAGTAAATTTCTCTTATTGCATCGCTTATCGCCGTTCATTTGTAGCATTTGTAATCACACTAAGATTTTTGACTAAACGCATCCAAAACTTATCAATTACTTCAAAAATAGAAGCAAAACTCCGGTTTATTTATTGTAAACTATTTATGTCAAATTCCATGATCACTGCTCCTTTGAGGTGAGGTGAAATTAACACCGAAAATATCTCAGCAAAAGCTTGCTTTGACTATGAAGAAAATTCCCCACAATTTCGGCACTTTTTCACTAGATTTTTCTGCTTTATTGGGTAATACAAGAAATAAACCTTACTAACATGACTCTTGCATTGTGTGTTAGATTTTTTCTTGTGTATCAGCTTTTCAAAGTTTCTTTAAAACTTCAGGCATTGCACAGTAAACTGTATTCGGGGTGTAATATAATCCAACAAAGTTCCAAACTTGTGGTTTATGTACTTGAGATATATGCAGGCATCGCCTCACGCGGGCACGCTAGGAAGTTCTGTGAATGTCGTCGAAAGCATTTGCAAAATGACCGTTTCGCCAATTTCTTCCCACTTTTGTGTCATTACTACTTTAAATGTCGTTGAGAGATAACCGACCAGTATTGTCGTCCATCACGTTCCACAATTCCGCTATGTTCGTCGCACTGCTGATTCAGAAGACCTGTTTCCGGAACCATCGTGTAAGGCAGGTCGAAACGGATACCTATGCAGGAAATTCTAGCGATCTGGCATATTCCACGGATATTTTAAGAATTATCACTGTTTACGTTTTTCTTAACTTGAAAAAATTGCAAAAGCTGTGCTACTTTTTCTGCGAGGTCATCGAAAAAGTGGAAAATCAGGTGGATATTCCAGGAACTTTTCTCTTACAATCTCATTTCACTGGTCATTTTTTCCTTCCATTTCGAACAAAAAGGAATCAGGAAAAAAAGCTTTTTTGAGTTCTTTATTTATAAAGAAACACAGCAAATTGCCAATCAAGAAAACTTCCTAGTAATGAGTGCAGAAAAGAACAGCATGGAAGATTTTCAGCAGTCCTTCTAAGCCGTCAAAAACTGAAATTGAGTGCAATTAAGTGGATATGGAAGTGTTACCAAATAAACTTTTCAAAGTATGCCTATTAATGGAAAGCAAATCAGAGTGTATAAATTTATTAACGCATCTCGTGTCGCAAGTCGCACCTTCCGCAAGTGTGGCAGCCAAAATAGCGACGCATCTTGCAGGTTAAGGCGTAGTTTTTTTGCTTTTTCATGTGCAGAATAAGGCTAAAACAAATTGAGAAACAAGCTCAAAATATGTCATTCTCTTTGCGCAAAAATGCCATCCCATCGCTGCAAAGTCTTTTATCGCCATATTTCATAAATACTAGTGCTCATAGGAGATCTTTCAGAACTTTTCCATTTTGGGCAATATTTTAGAAATATCTGTGAACCAAGGAGCTCGAAGATTACGAAAAAAGGTAGCGAAGAGCTCAGCAATTTCCAAATTGGGTGGCTCAACTTTTCTCCAATTGCGTTAAAAATCTTCAGGCTTAGGCTTTATTGGATTTGGAGAGTTTTCTGATCCCTTCACTCGCCCGAGATTCAGAAGAGTAGACACTTTTAGCTTTTTCTGAACGTTCGACGACTGTATTGCATCTTTTATCACCGTCCTCCTGTAGAAATTTGGCGTACAAGCTTATGGGGAAACTTGATTATCAAATCCGTTTCACGTATGGGTTTTTTAAAGCCAGTGAAACTCCGGCAGGATGATTTTTCGCTATTTGCAGATCCCTGCGCAGAGATTTTTCAGAGCACGCCCTGTCAAGGTAAAATGTTGTGGCTTGAAATAATCAGCCGTCCTTCGACGGTTTCCACTGCGAGAAGTGGGAGAAATGATTAGAGTCAGGTCAATTCTGAACTTTCATTTCTGCGGATGAAAGCACTCACAAACTCTTTTCTGAGAAAAATTTTGCCAATACTGCTGCATCGTAAGCAAGGTTACAGCGGAGAGGGTATTGTCAACAACCAAAGTTTGATGATTTTCGCAAAAAAAGAGCTCTCGCATGGGTTCACACCAGGGACGCTCAATAACATTAAGGGGGAACTTTAAGGATCATAAAATTGATCAGGTCAAAGGATAGGAGGAGCGCAATCGATATTTGTGCTCGGATCCATTACGTGCTCTTATATAGACCTCGGAAGTTTTCTTGTGATCAGTGCGTGGATTTCGAGGTGGAAAGAAGTCGGCGCAGTTAGGGACAAATTGATAGATATGGCGCAACAGGCATCTTTTGCAAAGCGAGAAACGCAAACGTAACTCAAAAAGAGCGATTTTAAGTATAATAAGCTCAACAAATTGCACTCAGAAAGTCAAGAATTAAAAAAAAAACCAAATTTCAAGGAGATAAACTTACCAGCAGGACCCTCTAAAATAGGCACTTGAAGAGTGACGCCAATTTCTCCACTCAAATAACCGAAATCATTGAGTACTTTAATTCGTTTGAATGCCAATGAATAATTTCCAGGCGCTTTTATGAAGTAAACACGATTGCCCTTCTCGTTTATAATATTCACGTCCTCTTCAGCCAACTGAATCTCATTCTTCACTGAAATAAATTTCAGTCTATTTATTTTGGTTTTTTTAAGGAAAGGGGAAGTCTGGTGATCACAAAACATCCACCTTAAAAGAAACGGAGGAAAGCGATGCTTCCGCCTATTGTAGATTAGGAACCAATAATTTATTAAGAGGGCGATAACTGAAAAGACTGTTTGTTACACGTATATGGTAAATCTGATGAAAAAGGGCATACAAAGATGCCCTTCTCCTCTCTCAAAGTATTGATTATATATCTACCTTTTCGTCATAAAAGCTCGCTTATTTGGTGAGTGCAGCAAGCTCTTTAGAAGTATCTGAAGAAATCTAGGGCGTTTTCATTGAGGCATTTAAATTATACTGAACCGAATTACTCCGAACTGTTACTCCGAACTGTTCCGAATAAATGACCGGAAATTAGGTAACAAAGGCAAATTTATACGCCTATATTAATTACTCGAATTTGTTTGAGAAATTCTTCCGATTATTTTTCTCATCAATTCAATAGGATGTAGGCGACATTTCTTCTATTTTCGAGGCTTATAACGCAAGTAAAGAAAGGCATGAGCCCCCACTGATCCACTTGAGATTCCACGGGGTCCACTTTTCCAAGATCCTCAGGCAAATCGGTATTCCCAACGTCTACATTGAAGTTATCCATTTACATACACTGTCATTTACGTTTTCCATACAAAGGTCACATCAGCATTACAGATACAATTGCAATTACGGGCAAACTGACTTATAGATCAATGATTAAGGGAGTGGCATCAACAGTAAGGAAAATGAACTGCTTCTGGATAAGACTTCCAAATTTTGCGGAAAATACTCACTGAAAATGAATCCACTTGAAATTTTCAGTGCATCTACATTTCGAGGTAGCGGTTTTAAGTTTTCATTCCTTAATAAAGTCGGAAGAAGTTATTTCCATCAACTCTCAACTAGCTTGTGTTAGAAAATCTCGACATTTCAAACTTCACCTGCATTACTAAAGTTACCAAAAGCGCTAATGTTCTAAAATTCTCTTTAAAGTGTTTGACGTTTCCAGTGGAACAAATTCTTAAGAAAACACAGAAAACACAGTTTTAAGAATCTTCCTTTCAAATGAAATTGCAATGACGTTTCTCATAAAAATTTTAATTTTTTCTAATCGAATACAGATTTCTTCAAAGTTTCGGTCTAACGTGTGCATATTTTTATCGATATATGATGCACACATCAATCGAATCAATCGTCTGCACTTCTATTTTTTTACGGATCAGATAGCCGAATACTGTGAAATTACAACAGGTTCCCGCTGATGAAGCCGATTCACCTCATTGCATTCGCTCGATAATTACCGCCTACGAGAATTAGACTAGTGAACTTTGAAAAATGAAATTCACTTTTTCGGCATTATAAAAGGTTTTTGATAATGAACATATCAGAATGAAAGACAGAGCCCACATTACTGAGTCACCAATGGTGCTATTCATTAACAGTAGTCTCTGATATCTTAGTCAATGCAAACGTTTGGGCGAACAACTAATTCGATTTCATTTCTTTGCCACCCCACATTCACTGCATTATTCAGATATTCCTGAGGCATTCCCTTGCTTCTTCTCCTATTCTGTGCCTTTCCGGATACCCCTTGGAGACTGGTGCTTACAAGAGACTTCAATGAACAACTGTAACGTGGTTTGATGAGTTCCATAAAGCATCACAATCCGTTTATTTTCCTTCTCATAAATTAAGATTTTTTTTTACTTTGAGGGCTGAAATTAAGAAATAATCCATGTTTTGTTACCGCGGAATCAGTAATTGGATGGGGAAGGGGTTTGATTCTAAAAGCAGTAATGACTGCGAGACAATCGATTTTTTTTACGCCACATAAAATTGCCATGACCCAGATGTAGTTCCACATTGTTTTTAACGAAACTTCCACCTTTTGCAATATAACATTCGAAACGGATCTCTAACAGTTATGATATACTTGTTACAGATGAATCAGTTTTGGATCATTTAAAATGATATTCTTCCTCTCAACTATGAAGAAGTAACGGAATAAATAGGCGAGAACGCATTATGTAAAGAAATTGAAAAAACTCACCTCCTCGGCAGGAATATATGCTCATTTCATCGATAAGTATATATAAGTCATCATTTGCGACCACTTGCGCATCACTACAAGTGATGACGAATATCAAAAACACATAAGCAAGAGCTGAACGACATGCGAGCATCCTGAACTTATACTGATGATAAAGTGAACGCAGACGCTGGATATCAGGAATAGAATAAAGGTTTTCCACTTCAGAACCTGTGGTGACCAATGGTCAGCTTCACACAGCAACAAAAAATGCACCCGTCCCAGGATACGGCATCAGCTGAGACCAAAACTGCGCAGGTAGATAGGGACGTCAGATGAAGGCAAATGGGTGGCGAACAAGTTTGAGGACGTACACGACGGGCGTAGTAAGTGATGGGAGGACAACAGCGGATGTAGAGTAATTTGCAGGACCGGTCCAGACGGCGGAACTGGCGTAATGCGGTAGTCGAAATGAATGCTGCCGCCTTTGTGGCAACACTGTCCAGTCGATGCTTTCGTCGGTCAACGCAGCATCACAATCCCTAATCACTCAAGCGGTCAGCCTGTAACCGCCCGTGATTCATGTCGCATAATGACGCTTAACTATACGCCGCAATCATTGGACAGGGATATCTTCACATAACTATTGTAGTGTATGGGGAATGAAACTGCCATAGATTTGAAATTATCAGCTGACTCATGATGCGAATAACGCGCTCCATTGGAGAGTGGGAGCTGGAGGTATAGCCAATATCCATAACACCCTCCCTTCTGGCTGCGTAAAATGTGTTTGAAACAACTGCAGATCTGAAGAAGAAAATCCCCGAAAAAAATTTAGCGGGCATAGCCTATCGCAAATGCTAATCTAACAAGCAACTGTGCTATAAGACAAGTGAGTTTAGTTATTCGAAGAACGCATAGACCGTTCCTGAAAATTAAAAAGAAATTTTTTCTCGATGACGTGATTTTTTGGGGGTTTCTGCAACGTTTTCTATTTTCACAGAGTTTCGTTAGATAAAAAGAAGATGCAAATTTCTCAACACTGATTAACGTCTTGGTTTCTAAGAAAGAGACACTCCATCTCTTTTCATATTAAGTCAGCTTTCGCTCCAGAACAATACCTCTTCACTCATTGATCACCTTTTGTTCTTCCTTACCTAGCATTAAATACGCCGTCGGAAACAAGACCAAGTGTAAAGGAAGCCGTTGAACAGAGTTATACGCTTTAATACAGGAAAGAAAGACATCACTTCGATTAATGTATCCGTACTCCTCTTCACTTTCGTTCAACTTCATGTATTCAGCATATATCAAAACTTCATTTTTATTAACTTCATACTCAGGTTTTTCTTGAATCGAAAACGATGATTACAACAACTGCTGAGTTGCAAAGAGTCTACATGTCCTTATAACGAAATTTCCGGAAAAAAATCGAAGTTTCCATAACTGTTATGTCCAAGAGATCATTCATTACCACTAGCATTCATGAATATTAATTTGTCCGCCTCTTTATCCTCACACTTTGACGGCGCTCAAACAAGTTCACCGTCCTCTGCTGCGCTGCAAATGAAATTTCCGTACTTGATAAGAGGCCGTTCATTAATCGGTATTTTCATCGCAGAGCTGGCGAACAAATTTGCAAATTTTGCAATGTCTCAATTAAGTGGTAATTTTTTCAGTGATCAGCAGCATTTAACAATCTTTTAATAATTTTCCAAAAGTCTTTTTAGTCTATAGATGCCACAAATTAAAAATTGTTAGCCAACAACAAAATGTTTGTAACGACCATATTCCACATTCATTTCACATAGGTTCATCTCGGCATCTCTCCTAACGCAAACTATGAAAACGGCGCCTTAAGCGTTTCATTCAATAGCGTGCAATATTGAAGTGAATTTGAACTCTTATCTAGTAGTACCCAATGGACAGTCAGAGACAAATTTCCATACGATAGGGCAAATAGTGGGCAAAATCGTAACGTTAATACGAACATAGGACGAAAGGTGGCCTATAATCACGAATGGACCCATGCTAAAGAAATGACTTATCCTCGACGCCAAGAACTTGATACAACAAATCTTTTATAGGCACCGTATAGTTGTTGGGGCATTAAACGAGACTGTAGATACTTCAAAATGATAAGGAAATCATGTGAAAGAGGAATGCAGTTTTACTGCAAAATGGCTGAACGACATGCAGAATGATAAATGGCTTATTGATGCTCACTAGGTACTTAATAAAACGGAAATGGTAAGTGCTTATTAGGAAGTAAAATGGAGAACAATATGAAAATACCGCGCATCACTTTTGATAAGGCAATCGATTGAGATCACACGGGCTGTCCGGTGGGAGCATGTGCGAATGTGATGGGCCGCAATGGTGGCAATAAACTTTGAACTAATCTTGTGACGACATCGTTCAAAAACCTAATCGTATCGTGGTGCTTGACCGCGATTTGAGGCCGTCGTTTCATGGCACTCGTTCAGGCATCGTAGGTGATGATGGCAACGTCGTCAAGCTTTCTACTGCTAGAAGCAGTTTCAGGAGTATAGGATATAGGTAGATATATGGATATATAACGTAGAATACTGTATATACCCATTCCGCTTGAACGTCTCCATCGAAATGTTTATGCTTTGTATCATTTTAATTAACTAGGGGATGATGAGTATTAGCGTGAGCCGGAACTCGAAATTCGCTAGTACGTTACTCACTCATTGGTTTCTTTCATTGGTCAGTTGAGCAAGAGGTAAGCAAGCGACAACAAATCTGCGTTATGTCCTGTTGGTGAATATGCGCTACCTGGATCGTATCAAACAACTTCATTTATTTTTTCATAAAAGCACATATTCAAAAAAAAGAATAGTTTGAATAGTTGCTGCAGTTTAAATTAGGATATCTCTTTTCATCTATCTGCGACTATTTCACAGAAAAATCCACGCCTGCATGGATCAAAATTCATATCTCCGTCAACGATGGCTTTCGGAACTGAAGGATCTGTTTATTAATTGGAACTGATAGACTATTTTCGTATTTCTCATATAACTTCTCACATAGTGAAATGAAATGATGTCCATTTTCTAATATCTGAATTCCCAACTCTATACCCACTGAACTTTTTTCAAATGTTCTCTTCTCACTTCTCTCCCATCTTCTCTAACGTCAGCACTGTAGTTTATTGGCCGCCTAATTTATTTTAAAACTGCGCTTGCTAATAAGCACATATATTTTCAGTTTCATATGTTTTAGATGCGTGACAAAGAGCCTGCCCAACATATCTATTTGTGATCTAACACTGCAGTGATCACATTTACTCTCATCTCGATTCTTGTTTACTGTTCTTCACATAATGCCACTGATCGACTTATGTACTTTTACGTTGCCTCAGGCGGTATGTGGGACTCACATATAAGTCGAACATTGGTCAGGTTGGATGTCTTTGGTCTTTGGTCCTACTCTCTCATAAACAACTTCTTCAATCTTGCACGTGCTCTTGCATAACACCATCATCAGGCCGTTATCGGCTCTGGTCCTCCCACCTATTACTCTGTCATCAATGCTGCCGTCACTCTTCACAGCATTTCTGTTATATTGGAAAGGCACCAAGCCAGAATCTGTGTTTTCTCACTGGTGCTAAGAAAAAGAGCAACGACGGAAGTAAGAGAAGTAGCATAACTTCTTGTGATTAAACTTTTCAATAAAGCTTTTTCAGAGGTTCACCTTGCAGTTATCTTCCTAACAAATCAGATATTCCAATAACTACCCGGAATGTTTACCCTCGTCTCCTCACACTATTATTTTCAGCAATTTTTTGAAGAAGAAAGCTACTCTTCAATTTTTCACATATAATTTGAACATAAAGCTGGAATCCAGCTTCAATAAGTTAAAAATCTGCTCGAAAATTGCAGCAGTGGTGGCGGCATGAAACGATATTTGCGGAATGCGTCTGGATTACCCGGACACTTTCAGCTCATATATGTTAGCATTCATTTTTGAAGCAGTTTTGAAGTTGACGAAAGCAGACTTGTTGCCTCAACAGTTAGCACATTGTAAAAAATTCTTTGCTGAGAAAATGGTAGTAAACATTACCTGCTTTCACACTCCATCAAACTTTCCCTGCCGTATCATAGTAATGAAAGGAGGCAGGATTTTGGTATCCTCACCTATTTTTGTCATTCTCTTCGAGATCTTTTCAAAGCCTGGTGCTTCATAAGATTCTTCGTTTGCATCAGCGCTTTAAAACCATCGTCGCAATCCAAAACTGTCAGTTCTTCGCCGCTATTACGTCGGCATATGAAGTGACAATCGTTCTATATGACAGTCGCCGTGACAATTGTTTTTCCTTACCAATCATAAGGAAGTGGCACCTCCTTATGATTGGTAAAGAATCGGCCAAGTTCATTTACTGATCTGTCTTGCTGCCGTCGTTTTTGTTAACTTCCATAGGAGAGTTCAGAGCACTTCACCTTTTCGGTGATAATTTTCCATCTTTTCGCAAAATGTTAGCAACAAAGGACTTACTGCATTTCACTAAGTAAGCTTTTTGTAACTGAACAGCCTTATCGCATCTTTTTTGTGGTTCTCATTATCAAACTTTCTCCAGCTTAACTTCATTGTTCTCCTGCGTTCCTTCTCTTACTTCTCAATCTGGTCAGTTGAAACGGGGACACCAAGGCAGTCTAAAACCATTTATTGATGGAGCTGGAGACCTGATGATGAAGCTCATGACTGGTTCGTAGAGTAGAGGCAACAGCAGCCTTCACCCACCATGCACATTCTTGTCCCTTTATTTTGAGCCCACAGAAGATCATGAATTTTGCCAGAAGAGACGAAAAATGAGAGGTAGAAAAATTGCATGTAATTTCAAATAATCAACTGCACCCAGGAATATCGAAATGTTCAGAGGTCAGTGCTACTGTCACTGCTTTGGGGCTGTTCACAATTTCAAAATTTGTATAATTAACAAGTGGGCTGCTGATTGAGTGGACATGCAATTTCCCAAAACACCCATTTTATCTGTTTACTTTATCTCTTTAGCATCGGCAGACTTGAATGTCTTCTTTCTCGACATGGATGAGCTAACAGGATCGCTGCCAAGCGCTATTTGAATGCGTTCGGTGTTCGAGCGGCGCCGCCATCTAAACAACAACAACATGATGCTTTAGGAGCTTTATATAGGTTCCACGCTTATACTTTTCGTATCTATTAAAGAAGGGATCCCAACGACCCTATTTCGGCGAGGTTGTTGGGATGCGTTTTGAACATTTTTTTTGATTTTCTATGTACGCGTTTTCCAATTTCTGGTGACGGCTTGAATGAATTATAATATGGATCACATTTAACGACATGACATGTGTCACTGAATGTCTTCTCGATTCTCTGCAGATCCCTACTCTGTGAATTAAAATTTCATTTCCCGTTTCTGTGCATTGTAATTTCCGCCTTTTTCTTTCCACTTTTTTCGAGCAAAGTACATCCATCGTTTGCGTTGTTGTCCGGTTCTGCTCTGCGAAATGGCTAATTAGTTAGAGCCTTGATTGGCATTTAGTAGTACTTTTTTAATTTCATACTTACAGTCGCGTTCATTGGTGAATACAAGGAAGAATGAATCAAGAATAATGTTAAAGGCAGCTGTCAAATGAAAATATCTCTCGACTTTCGATCGCAGAAGGGAGACTATCTGCTAGCTGAGAAAAAAGAATCATTTCCCTTTAACAACAAAATGAGACAATCAATAATGAATAAAATCTCGGGATTTCTTTTTCAGTGCTAACCTTTTTATTTCTCGCTTTAGCCACTCTAATTGGTACCGAGCGTTAAATATGAGGAAAATTGGAGCTTAAAAGTTTTGGCGTTTACAGATACTGTAGATCCGCATGTCTACGATCATGAAATTAAACCATGCACTGCTTTTCCTCATGCAAATTTCCTTACAACGTTTTCAGCTTTGAAAAAAGTGGCAACTTTACTTTCTCCACCATTTATCACTCAACTTTGCAGGAAAGTTACCGAACTTTGGTAAAATATCCGATATTATTCGAACTTACATAACGTCTTATGTTATACTATATGCGGCCATGCCTAATTTCCACCGTTATCAGGCTTCCAATGTACGGCCTAAGATGGTAAAGTGCGTCTGTGAAGAAATAAACAAACTGGCTTGCCTCTACTTTTTTTATACGACTTCGTTTGCCGTTAGCAGAAACATTTCATTTTTAAGTAAATTTTAGTGCAACTGCCTTTGCAGTAAGAAGATGCAAACATGTATACAGTTACATGTTTTGCATGCTGGTTGGTTTCATTTTGGGAGCCAAGTAAGTGAATGAACATGCCAGAGCGCCTGGAACAGTAATCGTTTTGCATTCCGCTTATCTCAGAGGAGCTGGTACAATAATGAAAAGCCGACCAGAATGTGTTCGAATTTTCTCCACATTTAATCATCTATATTTGTTATCTAATTTGATGGGTCAGCATGAATTGACATAAAAAGTTGAGTTATAATACCCACCAAACTCTATAACTCTGGTTTCTGTAATACCGAAACCGAAGCTATCGGGCAGACATATAAGCAGATAGAAAACAAACACATCGTTGCAGATGTATATCACCTCTGGCTATGCAATTGCGCTAGAAGTGGGTAAAGAAGCGGGTGGAAGAGTTTAAGTCAGCTATTGAGGCAGTAGGTTGAGAAGTCAAAATATCTCGCGTCAGATGTAGTGTTACACTGAGAGAAGCTACATACAATTTAAAACTGTTGAAAATTGCCTACTTTATGAGGTCTCTTGGCTTACGTTTGAAGCAGTCTTCAGTCGGCTAAGCCCGACGCGCAAAACTGTAAAAGCCGCTGATTCCTCCCTTAACGTATTTGTCAATTTTACTTAAATTTCTCCGCTGAAGTTTACTCAAAACTTTGATAAATTATTATATTTCTGAGCACAACTGTATTACCTCTAAATTCATCTGGATGCCCCACTAACATAGAAGTCAGTAATTTGCTACTAAGAGCCATGTAGAGCATATCCCTGTGCTTCTAATCTCGCAGATGTAACATTTTAATAAGATTTTCAGTAGAACCATATATCTATGAGCATCTTTCTGCACATGAATTCAATATTGCTGATCACTGTCACTTTCATTATTGCTTCTGCGTATATATTAATTGTCAGAAATGAAAATGCCATAAAAGTGAACCATTTGCCTCATCTTCAGAATGGAACGAAAAAAAAGTTGCATAGCCAGGACAAGAGGTGCATAACTGGGAGGGAGGGGAGAGGGAAGAGATTGCAAAAAGGGAATCCGATGTCCTCGTAGTCCACTGCACAAGTTGCAGCCACTACTCGAGGACGAGATTCAGCCGTACAGCATACGGAGTTGGCAGAATTGGCATGGGAGATGAGCGGGAAAAGGAGGAGAGATGAAAGCGAAGGAAGAGTAACCTTTAAAACTGCGCCATATTTTGAAGCGCATTTCCTTGAAAATACAGCAAATAATCAAACTCTTGAGCTTCGTCGTCCCTTACCGTTGAACGTCAGTCGACAAACGATGAGAGTCCGGTTGAGCGAAGTTATGAGAGATAAAAATGAAAGCAAAATGCGTATTGCAAGTTGAAAACTTTGTATATAATATTTTTGGTGCTGCCATTATAGAATTTCCAGTAAAAAATGTGGCTACTTCGGCAAAGTGCGAACAAACGTCGGATAGATGACCATTTCCTCTTGACTGTATTATAAAATCACAGCAGGTCTTTGAAATGCAGTCAAGCAAGAAATACCGCAATCGGTACCTTATTGAATTGGCAAATTTGACTGGATTAAATAATTAACCCTTCGTGTTTACGGATGAACAAGTGATATAATTTAAAGGAAACTGTAGTTGCTAGAAGGTCAATGAAGTGGAGATCGCATATTTCATCAAACCCTAAGGTAAACGGGTGATCTGATCCTTTCGCAGTGAAGAAACTAGTGGCGTGCTTTTGTTAAATTTGGAAAATTGAACTAGATGCATATTCACCGGTGACTTTTTTCACTTGACGATATTCATGCTTTTGCTTGCATCACGCAATTCGGGCATCCTGTCGCATGGTCTATAAATGATGTGACCTCTGTCTCGAAATATTAAATTCATAGATCTTCTTGGGTCACGTCGTGTGGAGTGAGATATGTCGGCACCAGCCCTCCAAACAATTCAGTACGGTGCCCCGACAGTCTTATTTATCCTCTGTTTTCAGTATCCCTCCGCCCCAATACTAAATCTCATCGGTGTTTCTGCATCACGGCAAGCGCAAACTCTGCGTATTCTTAATCGAAGCCTTCCGATCTTACAGTTTGAAATTTTAAGTGTTCGTACGCACACAGAGCTGTCATTTCGACCGTTGCTTACATTCAGATGCCACGAGCAACACGGAATTCGCTTTGCAACTGTTGCAGTTAACCTCGTTAAGTGCAACAACAATTGCCCGGTGCACTCATATATGACAGTTTCTTTGCGATAACGTTGATGACCTTATATGAAATGAAAAATTGAAGCCTACTCGAATATTCATATTATTTGCAAAGAAGCAAATATTGTTCAAATATTGATCATTTATTCGCTTCGGGGCTTACAGATTTTTCTTTACGCTTTCTTGCGAATGTGAAGGCGGCAAAACGCATCGTTGCGTGGTGATAATTATGTGTGGAAATGCATGCCTTATAAGCAATTCCAACTCGTGAACGAGAAAACACACTGATGAAAATTACTGGGTTATCACAGCGAAAGTGATTTGCTTCTGTTTTTAATCTCATTTCTCCGAAGTCTCATTCAACAATTTCTCCTCAAAATTGAGATTACTTTACGACTAATCAATTTTTTCCGCTCTGTTAGATTCCCACTAAACGGAGAAAATTTTTACTGCACACAAGAAACTGAACAAATGGAAGAAGAAGGAGATGAGAATAGAAAAGGAATCAAAAGAAAAACCGCTCTCACTCAAATATCTCTTCTCTTCGTGTGCACCGATCATTCCACAAGACACAAATATACGAGGAAAAGTAAAAACTTTGAGCAAAACATTCCTTCAATTAAAATTAAGCATCTTCGTCCATATCCTCCTTTCGCAACTTCAGAATCGCATGAAAACAGGTGATTCTTTAAAATGAAGAAACCTGAAACAATACGGCCCAGGGAAAATTTCATACTGCAGCTAGCGAAACTGGACATTATTTATTTAATTTACAGTCCTATCCATAAATGCTTCGCTTGTATGTTACAAGAGGCAGAGAGAATATCCACATAGCTGAAGATCTGAAGTGAGGATTAGAGCGAATATGAAGGCGAAAAGCCCACAAAATGCTTTTTGTACATGAAACGGAGTAATAATAAGTTGAGCGTTCACAAACACTAGCATGCATGCAAATACACGTTATTAACACGCACGCACCTATGCACATATACATGCACATACACGCATACACATACGCATGCACGTACGCACATTTATATATACACTGGGCAAATAGGCTCGCATGCACAAAATGGAAACCCGTCAAATGATAGAACTTACAGTAAAAACGATGAATGAACATACAACAAGCGTACTGAACATAGATAAAGATGATGAACACAAAGACATTTAGGACGAAAAATATTCTTAAATTGCACTTAGATGTTGCTTTCAAATTCTGAATGATTTCGTGCGACCGAAAGGTCCTTGGCGCTTTATCACAAGAGCGAACCCCATTCCGCAGCTTAGAGGAGTTGTAATAATTTCATAAATTCAGCCGAAGAGGCACCAAGTAGCAGGATCCTCAGGATAATAATTATGAAGGTTAACTTAAGGCGGATATTTGCCACCTTCTTCTTTCTTCACTTATCATGTTCCAGAATTTCGGGAATGTTAGTATGCTATTAAACAACTATACCATATCTTACCTAGATTACGGAAAGGCGTGAGAGTAATTTATGAGTGCACCCGAACTATGAAGGTATAATGCGGACGAGTTTCAAATTAAATAAACGTCCAACTGCGAAGGTTCTATTTTATACAGCTATACTCTCGTAACCAAG
Organism: Parascaris univalens; assembly: GCA_037576465.1. Taxonomy (NCBI): domain Eukaryota; kingdom Metazoa; phylum Nematoda; class Chromadorea; order Rhabditida; family Ascarididae; genus Parascaris; species Parascaris univalens. The sequence continues at coordinate 235,859,708 of CM075173.1, read as the reverse complement.
AACTCCTTTTTGAATTTTAATGAGCTAAAATGTTTGCTGTCAATAAATGTTCGTTTTGACTGGAACTTGGATGCAACTTGTACGAAATCTGAAACAAACCAATAATATGGACCATAAAAATCGCTTCCATTTTCCGATTTGATCGTAGCGCCACATTTAGGATTTTGAGAACTAGGTGAACATTTTTCCCGTGTATTCCATCCTTCTCGTTCACTTCATTCTGTCCAATATTTGTCTTCGCGGCGCACATCACAGTTATCTTATTCTACGTATTTAAGGAAATCTGCCGACAAAGTACGAATGGATTTTAGAAGTGCATAAAAATTACTACTGCAAATTTTGCTCTGATATTTGCATCGAATGCAATGAACGTTTGAAAACTTCGAATAGCAATTAGCAAAAGCCCGTATATCTGATTCCAAGTAGCGCAGCCAAACACACGACGCATAAATATAAACAGAATAAACGACAGAGGCAATATACAACGCTGATAAACAAGGAACAATTAATAACCAGCCGAGCAAACGCTATCAATGATAACACAATTTGCAAAAATTTGCAAATTTAGTGAACCAGAAATGAAATTCCACGCCTGCAAATATTTGATGGGACTTTGGTGACAGACAAGTAAGTGGAAGTGTTTCTCAGGATTCACATGCAAGGCAACGAATAACACTACTGGTTTAATATAGCAATTCTAATATGTGTGGATCGACGTCGAAATAATAGCACTCATCTCAATATTTTAAGTTCGCTCAAGTCATTTTTAATGATTCGAATAGAAGATGAAATTTTCCAATCCACATTCTAATTCTAAAGTACACTGTACAACGGACAAAGTCAATATTTAGCAATATCACATACTTCCACAACTCCGTTCACTCATGCTGCTTATATGGTATTGTTTCGAAACGTCAGACTCTGCTGTTGCTATTCCCCTGTTTCGCTGTATAGAAACATCCAACTAAATCAAACAATTTGTTGAAAAAGACAATGACGGAAGAAACTTTTTTCTTCACGATGACAAATGCTGTTACGGGTAAGGAGTGGGCGTCAACCGAAGACCGCTAATAATCTGCAGTGCACAAACACAAAGCGAATAAATTTTTTGTTTTTCATCAATATGCCCTCCAAATTTGATTAAGAACCTTGAAGTGCTGAATCGGTGGAAGAAAAACAGTATGCACTTAGAAAGAAATTAAGAGAAAATAGGAGTTACTGGAAACAATTTCCACTCTTGTCCACATTAGTAATCGTCAACCGAAAACCCCAAATAATTTGCACTTTTATAGGGCCAATACACGCATCCTTCAATTCATGCACCGACGCACAGCATTTGAAGTGAGAAGTGCGACCCCCTCCCTGTGGAAACAATCTGTAGACGTGGAATCTGTGATGTACACTTCCATAATAGCAGTCAACTAATTCACGCACACATACGACTACTTAAGGCAAACTTTTCTCTTTACAAATTTGCATATAACTAGCTTTAAGAGTAGTGAACATTAGCTCGATTTGTCCACCTCCTCGCAGTTGTGGAGCAAAATCGCCGATCAAACGTATTTCAGCACCCAAATGTTGTAACTGTGCACGTACGGTAACGTACATAAACGCAGGTAATAAGTCGTCTGTTGTCCAAACGTGCTTCTCACCAGCCTCGGCAAAACGTGTTACGCACTGCAAATAATACGAAGAATCACTTAATTATCTCATGAACATTTGCTATATTGCACTTAAAAGCGATGTTTACGGTGAAAATCATTCATGCACGCTTTTATCTCTCAATTTATTGCATAATTCAAGATGTCAATCGCTCAACGAACTACGACGGCACTTCACGTGTGGCTGCTATGAACACCGAGACTTGGCGCAATGAAGATCGTGAAGCGGAGGAGGCTCTTTTTGATAGAAGGATCACGAAAACTATCATCATTTCACTTTGATTTTGGCGTGGAATCAAGGAAGGAATGAAAACAATGCACACACGAAGAACTGCAAACTTCCTTCTCTTCCCTTGTAATACAACCCCTATGTCATATTTATTGTGGCGCTAAATGTGAGAAAATATATTATAAGCTATGACAAATACGAAAAACGTCTCAACTGATGCACCTAAAGTGAATGGCAGTTCGAAGATATGAGAATGCATCTTTCACTGATCGAAGAAGACTGCGAACCTTCGGAAAACAAATGACAAGTGCAAGCAGACTATTTAACATTATTAGCCACAAAGTGATGAAAGCAGAAAAAAGTCTAACAACTCCCGTTCGTGCGAAAAAATTCTTTGTATTGGCTGGCAAGCTCCTCCCTATAATACAAGCTTACAAGCTTCTTAGGTGTTCACGACTGGTTTCGAAAGTGATGCACCAACCCGAAACGAGATATACGTAATGAGCTAAGGCGCAATTATGTTCATCAAGGTTCCGTGGTGCCGAACAAAGAGAGACTTACAGATATGCACTTACACACAGAGACGACCTCGATATGAGGCTAGTTGCACATACAAACGTGCAAAAACATATAGAAAGCTTTCGGAAAATCAGGGCATCTTAAAGAACTGCCGAAAAAGAACACACTTAAGAGAACGCGCATGTTCAGAACTTGATATGACGTGCCAGGCAGGATCGCTCAAACATTCTACAAACAATGCGGTGCTCTATTTGTGGGAACCGAAGGCTCGGTGATAACCTAAACAGTTGATCCCAATGAACTAACGGTGATGTTTGATCACCACGAACGGATGAAAAATGAGTGCCGAAAATAATCTACGATGAGTGAGTGCGCTCATGAAAGTGCTTTAAAAGTGAGTGCTTTAAAAAGTGAAAGTGAGTGAGTGCTTTAAAAAATCCTCAAATTAAACGACGCATAAGCGACTAATGATGAAAATTCATGCCTTCATTCTTATGAATAAGTTGCCATATTTAACAAGATAAATGAAGAAAATTATTTGGAAAATCTGCAAATTCGGTGAAGAAAGAAAGAAGGAAACTTCTAAACAAATCGCGCAGAAATATTTCTTCTTGAGGCCTTCCAAACTAAGCAACTTACACACTATGTTCTCGCAACGTTGACGCATTCCAAGATTCTTTAAACGAAAAAAAGGAATATTTCTCACTCGAACCATCTCAAAACAGTAGCGAACGGCTGAGTAATGTGTTTCATATGAACGTACACACGTCTTCAACATAAGAATCCATTTTTAACCACGTAGATGACCATGCGGCAAAATTTGCATATGCAAATTAATCATCTTCTACATTTCTCGATGACTGATCAACCGACTGGAACGCACACGTACTTAGGACGATGTCACCAACACAAACAATTTAAACGTAATCAAACGTGATGCTGTCGTAAGACTTTCTAAGTTTCATACAAACGACTAGAAATCAATCAATCACTGAGCCAAAAATATAAACACATCTGTAAAATAAAAGTGAAACGCTAGTGGATGCACAAATCGCAATTTGTTTAACCTTCAAATCGCAGCATCACGCCCGATCCCAGGACAATTAAGTGCGTTTTCAGGATGGAATGTTCTTTGCGTGCATATAATACAAACTGCTGTTGCTAGAAAATGTAGCGTGAACGAGTGAACCAAAATGCTCCTCAAGATAACATGTTCCATTGGCATGAAAACTGAAAGACTTTAACTGCATCGACCAGTGAGAGATTCTCGCCGAAATCTTCTCAACAGGTACCCACTTGCGAGAGTTCTTTGCGCTTAATGCTATTAGCACTGGGTAGCCAGTGCAAGAGAAAGAGAACTTCCACTGTTATAGCGTTCTTACCTCAGAAAACGCTCTCTTCTCCCTCCCAACCACTTTCTACCCTCCTTCTCCCTCACAGGTACTTCACGCTTTAAAAAATGAAATCTTCTATTCCTTCAAGAGATATTACAGTTAACATAAAATCACGGATACTTAGTGGGAACGTCCTCAATTGCAATTTCCTCATGAGCTAAACAAACTTCGCTCTGACAACTTAAGTCCGACTGAAGTCGTTACGGTTCTGATCTGTGTTTAATTCTGATTAGATCACCTCATACCTTTCGCTTCAAACTAATGATTCAGTCTGGCCTATCGTCCATCGACACAACATGACCGCAAAAATGTTTCATCATCAACGCTCCCGCTGCATAATGCAACTGCAATGTTTTATTAATTTTTGAAACATGTAGTGCCAAGATCACTCGAAAATTAAATTGGATTATTGCAAAAATAAGGTGTTTTACAAACATTCGCAAGGAGTCTGAAGGTTTGCAAAAAAGGGCAATTCATGCTGATGCGCACGTCGCGGTGCTGGATGCAAATTAGCTACCACCTAGGTCGACCAATTTTTCTATAGCTTTCACGTGAAAGATTTGCAAAAAAGGAATATGACACCACTGCAAAATTATAGCAGTTAATCCCTTTATGGAGGCTAAATCGATCGTTGAGGATGACGTACTGCTGACTAATCGACGACAAGGTTAAGAAAGCGTAAACCTGTTTCCGCGATGCTGAAGTACTTCAAGGTGATAAATAACTTAAGAAAGGAAGGATCTGAAAAGGAGGAAAGTACTTTAAAACAAAATGATAGATTTTAGAGTGACGCATGAGGGAATATAAGGAACATACGACCAAAATAACTACAGTGGAGTGCTATGGGAATGTCAACAGACCTTTTCATGCAGATAAAAAACACGCAAATTGAAGAGTAATTAGAACAGCGATGTCTAAACGAGGGACCAAAAATCCCCCTCCCCCGTAATGACAAAAAAACGAAAGCACAGTGCTAGTCATCGACGCCATATCGCACTTTCAATGCCCTTTTCACAAACGCAGAGGGCATTGATTTCTTTTTACAATTGGCGTATGCAGAAATAAAAATTCAAATGTGACATTAAAGAACGTACTTTACCGACGAAACATGCAGCACAACTGCCTACGCCTAATGCCTACAAATCACATATCGCAAAGCGACCACTTAATAACGCATCACATGTAAAAGGATATTAAAGCAGAAACGCGATGACCGAGCTGATGAAGCATCCAGGCAACCCACAACTCCAGCAGTGATTTCTTCATTTCCACAGAAATATAGCCGTCATGTAAAGCAGACGTCCTTCTCCTCGTCAAGAAATTTCCACAGCGCATTCAGCCCTTTTCTGATGATGATGACGATTTACGAGTTTAAAAAATTACTTGATGACCCATCCTTTCATGCTTTAGGATCGACTACTTTGCGCTAGATATCCTGGAAACAATTTCCCGAAGAAAATAAGTCAATAAAGTGGAACTTCGACACCTTGCGATATCAGAACATGGTACAACAGCTGGCGCAATATGCACTTTTATAATGGCAGTCGAAAGTCAACAGAGATCTGACCATCAGCAGAAACCTGTGCAAGATTTCCTTTCTTGATAGGGCCATCTTAGCCGTCTGATCTACTCAACTTTATATCTCGAATTAGAGCTACCAGACGAACAACACCAGCACAAACACGCACGGCCAAGATGCTGCCAAAGAGCGCCTCGGATGTTTAATCTGCAAAACCTTTGAAAATACGAAAAGACCTCACAAACCCCGCTTTAACTGCGAACATACGGTTGGAAATAACTCTTCGTCGCTACTCGCCATTTAGAAGCTCAGTTACAGTTCCATCGACGCCTCCTTTTCCAACCCCAAATCTTTCCAGGTCGCCCTAATCTCATCCACTTGAGAACCAGCCAATATTCACACAAGTATCACTTTGCTCCACACCCTGTCTACATATTGGACCACTGGTATGAGCTGGAAGTGATACAAGCCTGGAAAGCGAGTTAACAATTCGCTAGGTGAAGAATCTGGGTTTTCCAAAAAAACGTTACATTATCCTATAAGACGTTAAATCATGCCACCTGATGCATCATTTTCGCCAATTTCAATGCTAATAGCAAGCAAAATTATATTGATGACCTTATCAAAAGCTGGACCTCAGCATTTCATTTGATTTTAAGCGTTCATAAATCACTCGGTAGACGACTGATCGGGATATGACGCCTCGCTGCCAGTATGAAATAGAATGAAATGAACCTGTTGCAACATAATGTGTTATATTCATTACCTGCAGTTGGATACTTGAAAGTTGCGAATATGAATGTGATCTCTGGTGAAATGCAATGCGCCCCGCGAGAGTGAACGCGAGCAAACCTTGCATTAAACAGCGCAACAATAGGTGGCATTTAAAGCGGCAACAGAAAGAATGTAGGCTTCATTTGCTGAATCCTCTCTGCAGATGAAAAAAAGGTGACATTTCGCAAGGACGAATTATAGATGCTCTGAAAAAGGTGTATTAATTGGCAGCAGTCATATGCGCCTGCAGATGACGACAACAGAAACCCCAGCACAACAGAGAACGCGGCTCTAATCAAAGAGGAGAGCGCGGCACGCCCTTCTTAGTTGTGAAAAAATTTCCTTCTCCTCGCTATTCGGTTCCTTCACTAAGAAAAGCGACGGTGAATTCAATGGTGGCCTTTAACGTGAGTAGAGAACCCCACCCAACAAACCACATCGTACCATGGGCGATAAGAACTGCAGATATGACCGTCAACACTGAACGGCCCTCATGCTGCGTTTCAAGCGGTGCAGGGTTTGAGCTCTGAGTGAATCATAGCGAACTCATTTGAACAAGGAATGCACAGACGTATGCAACGCAGTCGTATCTCAGCGTACGCAACAGGCTGCTCCTTCCGTGTAATAAACGTAGATGTTTATCACGTCCAACGTGCTTGTCACGTCAAACGTGACAAATTCATCGCGCTGTTCAGGGTTGCACCTCCACTTCGACAAAACGTTGGTTTGAGTACCAGGCGATTAAAGGTAATTAACAGATCCGATGAGTTCTTCGACCTGCCCTGTCTTTAAGTAAACGTTTATATCTCTTGCGCGTTCAACAAACGAGTCGAATGAAGAACTGCGAAAGGCTGTTCTAATTTTCAAATGGATAGGCGAGAATTGATGTTGAATGTAAATTCAGCAACTAGGAGTTTGCCGAAAACCTTGTGTGCCGAAAATTGTTCTCTATAAGAGAAGGCGCCAGCTATCGTCCCTCCCCAAGGTATACGAGGAGACATGAAAGCAGAAGATGCGATGAGCTCTTCAAACGAGACAATGAAATCTTCAGACTGACGGAGCAAATCCGAAGTATCACTTGTGGCAGCGCGGTGAGCATGCCATAGAGTACGACAATTCGTCGAAAACCACGCAAATATGCTTTAGTGTATAGATGCTGGATGAGTCAGACAGCTGACACACGCTGAAGGATGTTTGAGAAGAACTACGCAATGTTTCAAGCAATTTCCATAAGCTTCCACTTTGAAAGATCCATAAGCATTGGTGCTTTCAAATGAATAGAGCCGGTGCACGCCAGCAGCAGTTAAATCCTGTTCAACTAACTCTCGTGACGAGAACGCAGTATCATGAAGTTGACATTACCTTCGACAATACTGCATGCCTCTATCATCAGCAAAAAATTCTCATTTATTGTTGCAGAACACTGCGACATGATTGAGCTACGACTTTCGCAAGGCACACCGATCTGATGTGTGCCTGTGTTTGGTGCTTTCGGACCATAAGGAATGAATGAGAGAGGCCAGATACAGAGTGTCGGAGTATTCTCATTCGGACAGTAGAAAAAAACTGTAGAGTTCGTAATCCCTGAGTGAAGCAGGCATGTCTGCCGCGCGTGGGATGTTACCCCACCAAAGCACTGATGGATGGCGAAAGTACACGTCGGCGGGCAAGATGGATCACCGTCGCATAATACAAACGGGCCACTGCGCCAAAGCCGCTGTGTTAATAGACATAGCGGAGAACAACCCCGCGCCTCAAGCTCATTTGATTTCAAACTGCAAAATCATAAGTGAAGTTCGAAAAATGCCAATGAGTGATCCCTAATGAAATGCGGCCAATGAGCTTTGCATAAATCGCTGGAGACCGATCGGAACCACGATACAAACTCCACAGCGATGCAGACGGCAGGCAGTGTCAGGTTTGGGACGTGGAGTGGCTCAACAGGTGCCAGATACAATTCATGCCAACATCAAATCGGTGTTTAGAGACTTGAAAGATACAACTTTGGAGAGCTCAATACGCAACCTTCGCGGGCGACGCTCAAAAATCAGTGATGCTGTCTGATGTGTGGGGATATCGGCTAAGAAGCCATGTAATGCTATTCGAGAGTATGTGCAGAGCGAAAGTTTAAGGTCCACTTCTCTTGCACCTGAAGATCCTGTTGTGACACACATTTCGATCGCAGAGCGGGCGGAGAATCGCAATACAGAAACAATGACTGCGTGTCATCTATAACCTATTCCGTATTATCCAATTATTGGTGCTAGTGAGTCATATTATCGTATGCCTGCATAATAGAACGGTCTTGCGATGACCAGCGCCGTGTTCAACGAAAACAACCGACTGTCAGTCAACACCTATTAAATAACAACGAAATATCCCCATTAGCTTCTCGCAATAGTCCCAGCTTCCCCTTGTAATGGACGAGCAGGCATCTGAACTTACTTTTGAGCAAGCAAAGAGGACAATGTGGAGAATGAGGGTCAAAAGAGTTTGGTGACGAATAGTTACGCGCTAAAATCGACAGACAATAAGTATGAAATATTTGGCTGTCAAATTTCCGTGAAATGTCCAAGAGGGGAGGGGAGGGGGCAGGAACCGGGAAAGTACAAAAAATTCTCAGGAAGACACTGACAATCCGAATTATTTCTTTATAACCGCGATAAACAAGCTTGATTTCTTTATAAAAGCGATGGACGTGAATTCGAAATAGCTGTTAGAGATATTATTGACACAAAACTGCGTTCGGAACAAAAGTGCGCAACTTCTTGGGTGGCAAGGTGCTCTCAAATCGAAGAACGCAACCAACAAAGCCCGGACGCGTGCTTTTTGTAACGCAGCTGTAACCTGCTCAAGACTATAGACGATGAAGACTTCAGTTAAGAGGCTTCACTTGGCGCAGAACCTTCTCAGTTGTATCGCTGGTAAGTTGGATGATGCGATAATTTTTGATGTCTTCGAAATGTTCATGAACCGCCACACCTGTTTCATTTGCCTTCTCAAGTCAATGTTCAAGCTGGCTACACGGGATGATGGTAGCCGTCTATTGCCACTACCACAGAATGTGATTTATGCGCAACATCGTACTCGTTTGGTGATGATGAGAACGCTGTATTGGGGAAGAACTGAGAGAAACCACTTGACTATGCAGGTCCACCCTTTACTAGAAGTACATTGACCTCATAAAGCCGTAGCCTTGGTTAATCCGTTCCAATTAAGACATAGGGGGTTAGAAGGACCGCTCCAGCAAGTGGGGATAACGCTTATCTGATGTAACGAAAATAATAAACTACTCAGACATACGGAAGCGCGATGAGTAAGTTTAGCACAAGCAGCAAACCATTAAGGTTAGCCGCTACTTCCTTCTACCCAGTATTAATGCTCGCACATCCTATAGAGTTTTGTTTCGTTTAACACGTGAGGCCATGCCGTCCAACACTGATTTCGAAGAGTGAGAACAATGTCTACAAAGAAATTAGGCGCATTTGTAAGCTATACAGAATAAGTTCTTCCTTTACTTTCAATGACCAACTCAACGCAGTGCAGTAATTCTCGAAACAGAGATTTTCAACGATAGGCTAAGCACTCATTGCCAGAGGTAATATAGTGGAACTGGAACCCATATTAAACGAATTAGATCCCTTATGTGGACAACGTGGTCGTCAAAGGTGTGAATTTTAGACGGCTTTAGCGGCCGTACGACCCAAATGCGATAATACTCAGAAAACAAAATAGAGAGCAGCTTAAATCCAGACGTTCAGCGAGAAGACTAGAAAGATTTAGCGCGGTCAATACAGTGCATTTTCACATGAACCTCAAGGAACCATTTTACGGTAGATAAGCAAGGAACACCAATTTTTTTTTTTTTGAGTATTCCTTTGGATCAGTGGAAAAACAATAAATAGTAAGCAATAATAACCCACCCACAAACATTGAAGGATTTAAGCAAAGTACCGTTCAAAACAATCAGGGCATAAGGGCCACAAATGGTGCTCCAGAATCATAGCAAAACCACTTCTCATAATTGCATTTTTTCACTTTTCCACTTCTCAACAGTGATATAAAAAACCACTACCACGTACTGCCTCGAGCATCTTTTGAAAAGCATCAGTAGTTCATCCGGAAATGAATTTAAGGTTCTTGAGGTGTAAAATCTGCGAAGTTTTACGACAGGTGCTGACGTTTGCTGACGAAAAAGCAACTCACTTGCACCCTGCAATCGCAGAGTAATTGATCACTCGACTGTTTTTATAGGCAGCACTTCAAAGTAACGAAGACCGAAGCGCCCACTGCCCGCTCCGACTTCGATGCTCCTGATGCCAAAAATTTTTCTGCGTGCATATTGTCCTACACTTGTGGTCTTTTTGTTTACGTATGCGCACCCAATAATTTGAATTCGCAAAAACATAAACGCTGCCACAGAGATCTACTAAGAATCGCACCTTCGGAAAACTTTCACCTCGAACTTCACTACTACCTGTCACCTCCTATGCTGGTATCGGCACCCAAATGCATCACAGAATTTGCAAAATAATTTTACTCGATTGATACATTCGGCCGAGATCCTCTCGAAGGCGAATTTTTCAGCGGCCAGTTTGCACCAAATGATCACTTCTAAAACAAGATGAATTACTAAAAGCGGCAACTGCTCCCGCAAGCAATGATACCGCTATACTGGAGCTTTATTTGCTTGCTGTCACTGCATCACTCTTGCTGACCACAATATGCATAGCAACACTGACGTGCATGTCGGGATTTGTTCCCTCATATAACACCAATTTTGGTTCCTTCTTATGCATTCGCACGAAACGCTTTTTGACAAGGCAAGAAGCTTAGAAAAGTGACGAGACAGGAAAAGATGGAATAATGGATAAAAGCAGAAAACTGAAGAAAGCGGGTATGACTTTTCACTCTTAGAATACTTTTAACAGAATCTCACTTTTTAGAGAATTTTGCTTCGAGTGCATTGAGTGGAATAGGCATTCACTTAGTTCAGCCCTTTAGAACGATAACGACTGTGAGACGCACTCTCTTTCAGCAAACTCGCGTTGAGGTGATCCTCCAATGTGTAAATAACGACTAAACGAATGGCAATGAGCATCGCACGTGACTGAACCGACTGCAAAAGTGCAACGCTCGCATCCTTTTTTTGACAACCGATTGTGCGAAAACGCCTAGCCGACTGTGTACGCAGAATGCACTTTTAGACATTCGCTCGTGAAGCCAATCATATAGGTGGCTCCTTAATCTACGAGAGTGCTATTTGAAGAAATAAGCACCAAATGTGGCGATAGGCAAATAACCTAATAAAAACATAACTGATCTTTGTTTCCCACGTAATTAAAAATAACGAATTCTGAAGAAATGAATTCCATACTTATTAAAAAAATGGATTTTAAAATTCGAAAAACAATTCCACAAACGTTTCTTTCGACAATTAGTGGCAAAATGATTCTTTTACTTCTAAAAACAGAGTACTGGCAAGTCTTCAATTTTCACGCCAGACACGTCTCATATTCGTGTAAAATTTACAATGATACGATTTAGAAAAACGCGCCATCCTATAACTCCCATTCTAAGTAACTAAGGATTCACATCGTTCGCATCTCGTTTTACTCCCAATAAAATCGCTCAATTCATTTAAGTTATTCAGTCATCTCATGAATCGTTTCAGCGATCGCAAACTGAAGCAATGCCAATGAGTTCCCTTCAGTATATGAAAAGTAACGCTTATGCACTTTCGCACAATTCTATTTTTTCTTTTTGCATTTGTTTGCCTGAGTTTTCCCACAGTTGCATACTCAATGCTCTATAAAGCTTTTAAAGTGAAGGCAACAAGCGCAAATATGTTGGGGAAAAATTAATTGCACCTTCATAACAGACGATTATCAACGGAAACCTTCTTTATCCGCCAAAGAACAATGCAGCATCTAGTCAAGGAAAAAGAGGACGGAACAGGACCAGATGAGGAAGCTAGGTCGACATTCCTTCCATAAGCGCTGCCAACAACACTAGAGCCTTTGCTGTCACTGAAATCTTCCCGGACGCAGTGGACTTCTATCTGCATAAATCCGAAGCTGCCTAAACCATTCATCAACATATGACGAACGATCCTTGATCGACGACGAAATTATTCCAATTTGTCGATTTGAAGATATTTCCACGGAACAGGTACTCGCCTCCCGCTAATCTTAGAAGTAATGCTTGCAAGTGAAAAACTGAGTCCAGTATTCAAAACATTTTAGTTTCTTTGCCAATTAAATTGAACTGATTACTAAACGATCGAACGTTGATCACACATGGAAAAACTGTATTGAAGCTCCCTATTATCATTTGTTGCCTAGAACAAAAATGGACATAAATCGACAGACAGACAGACATGTCCACCTTTGTATTACTGCAAAACTCCACATCAGCATAACAAGCTATACAAGACCGCAGATCATAAATTACCCTTTTCTGCTCGCAGTGTTAATCAATTATATGAAATAAAGTTTATTTTATAATGTAACAGATCAGTGATCAAATGCAGTTTACGCCATTCTGCACTTTGTTATCGATTATGGAGTGATCTGATAGTGAAATAAGAGTGCAATCGTCGTTATATCAATAAAACGATTGTAAATAAAATCGACTATAAAAAGTTCCGATTGAGATCTTTACAGAGCGCAAATATTTTACGTAAAAAATGCAGACGCCAAAGAGAAGCAGTTACGTGTGATCGTTTTTTATTCACTGGTCTTCCAACTGGATAAAAAGGTGTTTTTAAAAATAACAGCAAATGGTGTTAGAAACCTACATTTCTTTAAATTCTCAATGAACGAACCTCCGTTCGTGGACGACGTTCTCTAAGGAATATTTCATTCCTCAGTTAAGATCGACGAGTTATTCCATTCCTTCGTCCAGTCTCAATGCTGTCATGTGCAGTGGCACTTTGGTCTGACTCGGGCTCATACGATAACCCCTCCCTGCCGACAGATGGAAACTATCAGCTGAAGGCATCAACCAGAACTTCTCGCACTTTTGAGCTATCGCAAATGCCTCCACATTATTTAACAACACGTTTTTGCTTTGGTGTCGTCAGGATGCAACATTCCTGATGAGCGCACTTCTGCATTACGTGCATTATTCATTTTCGCTGTTAAATGTGACTTTGACCACGTATTTGTAAGAACATTATACTCGATTAATATCAGCTCTATTCTGATTGCTGACAGAGGGCACTTTCCGGACGTAATGCATTACGTACGCATCAGATTCAATTGGATATAAGCAAAAATAACAGTCAGTGAATGCATCCGCTCCAGGTCAGTGGCTAAGTACTCACCCAGAAATTCAGAAATCCCACGTCCATCTGTGAACAAGGTGTTCAACCTTCATCAAATAATCGTTGTGGCCTCAGTACCGCTTTCTAAACTCATTAGCACATGGATACAAGCAACCGTGGAGCAAGAACTGGAAACTCAGTCAAGTGCAGTGAAAGCGAAGAAACAGAATCCCCGTACAACAATACTGCCATTAACTATAGCAAAAATTCTCAACCACGACCCAATCTTTCATAAAACTGTAATCTGTTGCAAGCTTCATGAAACTAATCAGGGTGGGGAAGATGATGAGAAGTATTCGAGGTCAAATGCAGCTCTACAGTGATGAGTAAACAAGTAATGCAACTTTTACTACAGGCTGCAGACCTATGTCTCATGGTTCGATTTCAGCTGAGTGAACTTCATACCCTCAACTACATTTTTATGACTCCCTAGGTCAACGTCATAACTTTTTCCCATGAGCATGAAAACGTTGAGGAGGCGAACGAAAAAGAGGAGCTCGATCTAGTCCCCTTCTCAAAGCTACCTGAGAAAGGAGCAATTCTAAATAAATGGCAGGTCGATCATACATCATTAAATTTCTGCACATTTCCCGTACACTGCACGCTCTGTCAACTTTTGAAAACTATCAGGAAGGCTTCGTCTCCTTTAATCGAGGGTAAGGTCTTATTTACTCCATAATGCCTCTTCCTGTTAAGATGCACTTTCTGCCAGTGTGGTGACTGACAATTTGATAAATAACTCGGCTACTGATGCCTGCTAGTGAAGGTGAAAAGTGGAAAGATCGGATAATAGTCGTGAGTTGCATTTTGCACTCGACACATCTATAAAACAAATGCCGCCACGTTGGAAGATACAAGAGAGAGATGGGGATTGGAGTAGGAGGAGGGGGGGGGGGGGGGGGGTGAGAGAGGATCGGGGGAGGGTGGGTTAATGAAGGAAAGAAGAATGGATGACAATATCTGCCATACTCTCCATACAGCCATCACCAAATGTCCCACTAACAATCACATAACGCATCCGAAGTTTCCGGAAACTGATAAACTGGACAATCGCCATCAATGCAGCATAAAAACTTCGCAGAAGCAGAGTGGGCTATCTTACTGAAGCCGCAGTTAGCACTTTCTGCTGATATCAGAGGCAACGATCTGAATACTTCATGTGAAATTCCGTTCGTTCCAACAACGAAATAACCATTAAAACGTCGAATTTTGAAACAATCTTCTCAGCAATAAAGATTCTACTGTACCACCTAACTGCCAAGTATTTATTGCGAAATTTCAAAGGAAACCCTGACGGTTACAAACTTCTCATCTTTTCAGAAGAGTAATCAGTTGAGGAGGGTGGTTATGTCGAGAAGACTATTTTCCTTCCCAGAATTCTGGAAGACAGCAGCATGGAAATGCAATTTGCCTATTTGCGATTTGAGTTGACTTCAATAACGTGTGATGAAGAGAAAGTAGGAGATGGTAAAATGGAAACAACTTGTCCTTGCAGGTTCTGAAATAGTATTTAAATGGCAGCAAGGCGTGCTGAAGTAAATAGGAGGCTTCATTGTTGGCGACGCAGTACTCCCATATTCAACAAATAAGCCTTCACAGCACTAAGCGCTTCTCGAGATCATCTTGTACGTCTACACATCATATCATCGTGACAGTAAAAATCGCCTCATTTCGATCAAAAAGTCAGACCTCTCAATACCTGTGGAATCCTTATTTGTTAAACGATGATAAAAAATATTTCTGATCTAGCGACATAGGTGCGCGACCGAAATTAGACAAATCCACAACATCTAAAGAAATTTTTGAAGATTTTCCTACTAAATTCACAATAAAATTCTCGATACGGTCGAGTAGCGAATTATTCTCTCATGCTCCTATCCTAATTAATGCCACCATGGTACTATTGTCACAATTTCCATATAGACATGCAACCTGGTTCTTATTAGTGAGTGACCCCTACACTTCCGTTTCATTTAGCTGAAAACTGTTAATTACTGTAATTGTTGTGATAATAATAAGAAAGAAAGGAAGATAACATCTGAGCTGCGCAAAAACTAGTGCTTTGCTGAAGTGCACGAATGCACAACTTGGGCTATAAAACAATCACAAATCGTAAATGCAGCAACTCCTTCCTGTCATACTGCACACGATATCAGCCCTGTTGCAGCTATAACAGCAAAAAGTTCTTCATTACAGAATGTCCAATACAAAGTTTCCTATCGCACACAAAGTACATATTGAATGCAACCCTATGAAATAAGCGACCCTAAAACGAAAACAACAATATCAAAAACATCAACTCGACGGTATAAAATCTTAGCAGAACACTACGATTAAGTTTGCAAGGGAACGCTTGTTTTTCTATGGCACCCTAACGGCAGTTACAAAGCTTGGTGAACACTGCAACAACTCTAATTAAAAGCTCTTTATGTGTTCTTGTTAGTTATACCTGTGAGTTACACGAGATAGCGGATCATTTTTCTGATGAGATCCCTTACAAATGAATGGCAACACGACGCTTAAAATAGTAGCCTTATTGTGAGCAATTGCGTGGCGGATTGCATGAGAAAGTGCACAGAAAAAAACACGGAAATGCGCTGCACGATTCGCTCGTCTAAACGAATGACACTCCCTTCCACATTACTAGAAGGTTCAGTACCGATGATACCCTTTTTGCTTACAGAGCTTCATCCCGCATGTTCAAAACTTCCTTATGAAAACATCCCTTCATTCTTCAACGTAATATTGTGCAGAGAATTTGCGCTTTTTATTCCTCCTTCACGAACCTTTTAGAGAGGAAAACGTGCTATTTTCAAATTAAAGTACGAAGCGTATTGCACGTCACATCTCCTCAGAGAAGAAGATAAATTTCCAATCCCAGCAATAATTCAGCATCGTTTACTCTCAAGCTGTCTTCTTAAAAGATGTGAAACTCCCGACCCTACTCTTCAAATATACCTAAAATGTTTTCCTGGAGAGTAGACGAAAGTAGTTTCAGGCACTTTTTCGTCTTTCCTTGACTCTTTGCTCTGTCTTCACTAAACAAATTTCTGGAGGTTAGAAAAACGCCGCTCCCGCAACTAAATCCCCGCCTAACGTACCCCTCTTTCGACAAAACATACCTCACGTTCTGAGTGTTTTCATTCAATTAAATATACTGGAACTACTTATTTGTAATCAAATGATGAAATGGGCCATATATATAATAAAGGTGATGAATCCTAAGCTCAAGATGCTGAATTCATAAAAAAAAATTTTATGTTCTTGTTTATTTTCATTCTTCAAAACACTCAGCGTCTTAGAAACATTAAAGCGTAATATCTGCGTCGCTTCAAGCTTCTCAGGTGACAGACTTACCAATAGGCCAAACAGTACATATCATTTATGATTTCTCTTAAATGTCTGATGAAACAGGAAACGCATTCTCATGCACCGGCACACTTCGAAATCGCCTTGAAATGTTCACCTATGACAGTGTGGAAAACAACTTCGGCAGATATTTCCATAAATATTTCGTAGTCACACAACTTTACTTCAAGAATGGAGTAAAATACGTTTCCAACTCTCGATTCCAATGAATTTAATTACGACATTCTCGTTCGGCAAAGAAAATAAACCTTCTAGACTGAAAGTTTTAAAGAACGGTCCGGAAACCGCAATCTGACACAAAAATACCTCGAGGGACTTCCAAATCTTTATACAATTTTGTAGCAAAAAATCCTCACCAACAGGACAGATATTTCTGACGTTCAACAGACATGCAAAAATATGCAAAATTTTGGGCTGAAATTACTCAAATAACATTGAGCAGCTTCCCAACCTCGGTATTTTTAGTATTTAGGATCACTCTTTCTTTGTAATTTACAAAAATATATTTTTTTGATAATTATATAGAGAAGGTGCAACAAGAATTATACCATTTGATGGTATTCAGTAGAATGGAACTTCACAAACTCTTCGTTTTGGTCTATGACCTTAACCGAAATAGCTGCAAACATAGCGCAGTAAAGTGCCATATACCTAAAGCGCACTGAATACTTCATTAGTTAAATTACTCGCATAATTGCGGTACTAAAGAAGCAATTCCAACTAATTACCTGCAGAGACACATCCCATGCGCCGCAATGATGGACAAGCTGCGTAAAAGCTGAAATGTCTCTATTATTTTGTTCTAACAAATTCGACGTGGCTTCGTAAATCTACCGTTTTAACACTCCTATTGACTCTGGGGCCCACCAAAATGCTAGAAGTGGCTAACTGCAATGGTAGAATTGGAGCTGCTTCGAAAAAAACCTGTGCAAACGAAATCCTGAAAGCGGTTTCAAATCCATCAGGTCGAAAAGGCACCCAAAACTTTTCTCCCTTCAAAATGAATCCAGAAGTCAACAATCGTTTACCTTGGAAACAAAATCGAGATAATGCTATTCGTCTCAACTCCTCTCCTCCCTCGCCGTTATAGAGTTGCTTACTCTCGTTCCATGATGGTATTGTTCCACTGGTACGTCTACTGACCATAAAAACTCCATTATTACCTAACATAACGACATCGCTTTTGATATGCAATATCATGGCGTATAATTGGCCGCATGCATATGTGTGTTTGCCCTAGTGGCCTCGAGTCGACAGCCAGAAGCATATGATGCGATTTAGTTCGTCTAACCATCCTATCAAAAACACTGCGAGTGGCTCTCTTCTGCATAGGCTGCTGACTGCTAAACATGCCATCAATCTCAGGTCATGTCGTGGCTGTCCTAGGTTCCATCGCCTGCAACCAATAAGCAAATTTTTTGCTGAGATTGCGCGGTAGGCTCGCTGCATGAAAAGAGCGACACAGTTTATTGTTATTTCTTGAATAGTAGTGATGCCTGCCTATTTGACGGACAGGGCTGCGAAGGAGCACATCGCACTAGCCTAACTGGTAAGTATTCCATATTATTCGAAGCGGTAAAACTTCTACAGTGCAAATCATTCTATTCTCGAAACAAGGGTCTGTCTTCCCTCGAGCACGACGATATGCCACAATGCTGTTTACACGCAGTGTATTCCTGTGCCATTGGTGCTCTGGCATGGCTTCAGTGAAAGTGCTGTCAAATTGTCAGCAGGCAGATGAAGCGCTAACGACCACAAGGACGTGCACCACAAGCCAAGCTCGCATGCAAACTCAGTTTTCCGTAGCAGATAACGATACTGCTGCCCGCCCGCCTGCCTTGATGGATTCTCGTCAACATGAAGTATGAACGCCGCAAAAGTGCATCCGGCCCTTGAGGAACAACGGCTAGCGCGTACAAGAACGACACGCGCATCGCACGAGTCCTAAGCAAGCATCGCCGATCATGCAAGCAGTCGATGAGAGAGTATACCATACAACGATGTGCTGCAACCATAGTGAAAATGGGCGGAGATTCTACATAGGTTGATTACATAGGGCACAGAAGCCAGCCAGGCAGTCGGCCTGGCAGACCTCGTTGCTTCTCAGCAGCTGCATCCATCATCCTTCTTGTATTTCTACCCAATGTGCGTGTGCGTGTAGTCCTATCTAGAACTCTGACGTCCTTCAACGACAGCAGCAGAACTGCATTTGAGATTAATGTCGCTAGTCGACGACGCCTCGCATTTGCAAGGCGCCACTTTCTTGCGAGTTGCACACTCCTACCGTATTTAAAGGAGCGTCGACCGCGATCACTAAAGTACATTCATCACTGTGCATAGTTTTTTTCTGGTTTCTTCATCAACAAGCTCAGCATATCACAAGCGATAGATGATTTGTGTGGCAAGGATAATGCCCATATCGGTGCGTATCATTGCACTTTTGCCAAAAAAACTATTCGCCATTTGACGAAGAGCAATGTTCGCGATCGGCCGCGTTGTTCATTAGTGTTCGCCTATCAGCAATTTAACGGCAAATCCTGCTCTTTTTGTCCTATTTTAACACATTTTCATTCTTCACTTTCTTTGCTCCCATCTTTCCGACGATTGGAGTGATTGATAGTATTTTTTGCTCCACAGAGGGCTGCGAATGAAAAAGATTTCTATGGAAAATCCTACATTTCTGCATTCAAAGAGGCTTACTCTGAAATGTTTCAATCCTCACTCCGAAATCCAAAAAAAGAAACTACGACGGTCATTTGTGTTAGTTACACTGGCAAACTACGAGCTTATAGGAAGTGCTTTTTTGGCTTTTCGAATCCCTTGGTCAAAAAAACTTTTTCTGGTCGTTCAAAGACACAACGGCTATAAATTTAAAACAAAAAAAAACGAATAATTCTCAGCCTTAATTTCAGAAGGTGCATTGATGAATCTAAATATTGCTATCGCTGCCAATTTGAATGACATTTTCGAACAAAAATAAGCCATTCCTTCCGACACTACCAATAACGACGTAAAGCTCAGCACCCATTATGCATTTCTTGTTGCATTCATACCAAAATAAGGATGTCACAGCTGCGTCATTTGCAGTAGTAACAGTCCTCTCGCTAGAACTAATACCATATTGGTGAGGACAGTCCTCTCGCTAGAACTAATACCATATTAGTGAGGTACCAGGATGAGATAAATTTGCAGCGCTAGGTGGCTGATATATATGTTTGCTTACCCGTAAAACGCAACGAAATATGTCACACGGTCGATCCAGTGCAGTGCAACTGAACTGTACCGATCGCGTGCAAAAGAACGGCATCAGTTAATTAATATACAGAGGCATGGGTAACGCGAACGGATGAAATATTTATGACGGCCGGGTGGTGTTATATAACCTAAAAGAGTTATGCTGCTTAGCGTATTTTCTTTGATCGATAGAGCTCTCATCGTGGCATAGTGCACTTAACATGAACTTGTTGTTGACGACGCATTCCAGTCGTCATCGTGCAATGCCAGCGAGTGGCGCACACATACACACACATACAGCCAACACAGCTATAGCAGCAGGCTATTCAACGAGAGGTGCAGAGTACGCAGTGTTGTGCGCGTCGCGTCTCATTTCCACACTTGTGCTCTCTTATTTCGAATTGTTTCTCTATCCATCCACATGCTTGTCTCGTTGAACAATTTTATATGCTGCATTAGCTTCGAGTAGTCCACTATCTCACGTTAAACTTCCATTTAAAACGTCGCATTCATAGAATCGCTGCATAAGTATATGACGATGTCATTCGGATTTCACTTCAGTAGTTTCAGAATCCAAACCTAATACCGTTTACTAATGCTTTGCATGTATCTCTGATAAGTGTTATCCTTATTTTTCTTTCTTTCTTAATTATAAGCAGTCGAAATTCACTTTGTCGGACGATTCCAGAAAAACTAGCGCACTAAAAATTGAGCACTGTAACCTGTCCATTCTGATACTAAATCAAAACTAATCTGTTCTATTATGTTATTGCCGTTATTACCTGTTCCGCTAAAAGAATTGCTAGAAAGAGAATGGCACTAATCCAGATGGTAATATTTTTACGTACCACATCATTTTGGAGTCGATATACGAGAACAACGCTACTGACGTAAGGAGCACGAGTACTACGGTGCATGCATGCTAACATCTTTAATCTAACCACCTTTACTCATCTCCAGCAACGTTCTTCACAGCTTGTTGATTAAGTAGATTTTCCTTCGTTACGTATTAAAACTCGAATTACGAAGATGCTACTGCAACGATTTCCGCTTTAAAATACCAGAATTATTCTTGCAGAAATCATCACCGTTCACCAATTCGAGAACAGCTCTATTCACGAAGCGTAAAAGCGACTTCCTCACAGTATTTGAATGGATACAAGTAATCTACCTGGACCAACTACAAGTCCATCCGGTATTGGTAACGGTACTGATATGTCGGCTGCATCTACGTTAGACACGAATGCCTTGCAAGCTGCCTATTTGGCTATTCAAATGCAAAACCAACTACAGCAACAGAGTCAGCAGCAAGCTACTGCTGTCGCTGCTGCTTTCCCGTTATTAGCGGCGCTGCCTCCCGGAGTCGTTTCTGAGGCCGAACGTCTTTTAGCAAGTGCTACATTAGCTAATGTTCATCTTTCACCCTCAATCGTATCTGCTTTTCAAAGTTCTCCAACAGCTACGACGCAACGTGTAATTTCACCGCAACGTCAAACGTCTGCTTTCTCGCCAATTCGGGCGATAGGAAACCCGATTACATCGACTGCACCCTCACGACCACAATACGTACCACCTCTCGACATGATGCTCTTGCAAATGCAAATGGCCGCCGCTGCTGCCGGTTTAGTGCAATCACCATTCAATCTTCTATCACCCACCTCCACTCTTGACGTTCTTGCGTCGCATCTACAAGTCCAACAGCAACCACAAGTTAGTGGTTTAGGAACTTTAGCAACACTTACGCCAAACACGGTCGCCGCATCGCTCGCACAAATCGCTCACAATAGTGCTGTCACGTCGCAAACAACTCCGGTAAGTGAAACTGTACTCTAAGTGCAGCGTATGACTGCAAATTGTTGTCACTGAAAATCTCATTCTAATGAACTTTACCTACGCTATTATTCGCATTGTGGATGTTTACGAACGCAGCTTGCTCACAACTCACCATTTGAAAACCAGTTGCCACCTTTCGAAGAAGCATCAATGCCGAAATTGAGAAATCCTGTTTTTCATTTCATTTCAAGCAATTCAAAAGTCCGTCGTTCCGCATTTTGTCCAAATTGTCTCCCCAAAATAATAAAATTTGCTGACAAATTCTGAATACAACTCGATAACTTTTCGATTTGCTCCAACTTCATAGCTCGAGCAAATCACTGAAATTTCCCAACTTTCCCACCGTACGTACGTATATTCGCTTTCCCTTATCTTCAGGAGAAGAACTGTGTGACTAGTTTACCTTCTAATAACATTCAACTCTCTAAACATCGACTTTTAGGCGCTCTACACATCTTGCAAACATCGAACAATATTTCCACTCACTTTATATAGATAAAAACTACGGCATAAGCTCATTTCAACCATAAATCCCCCTAGCAAAACCGACAAAATGTTTCAGCTGCCCCCTTACATTCAAAAAAATTCCCATTCGTGATATCACCCCTAAAAACTTGTTTACAGATTTTCAATTTTTCTGAAACCCTTTTTCCTCAATATCGACGCTTTATGATGCATTTGACAGCATCACTAACAATTCCCTCCACAAACCATAAACTGCCGTTGAAAAATATCAAAGAAACACATTCCGGGTACTTCTGAACACGATGCTTATTAGTGTTCACTCCATCACCCACTCCTCCCAACACTCCCCCCATACATACACGTTCCGTTAAAATACGCACTCTTCCCTCAAGTTTTTTTCTTTAATTCGATGTTTACCAATGTGTCTTCTTTGACTTCTCTGGTCGAAAGTTCAACGTCCCTCTTCCCTCCCTTCCGCCCGAAAATAAACCTCATAGGAACTTCTCAGAAATTTGAATACAACAAGTGCAAACATATATTTCAGAATTCGCAAAACTCTTAAAAGACGTATAGGAAGTGAAAAATTTGCCATTTGAGGACGTCTTTTCTGAAGCTTTCGAAAATATTTTTGCTGATTTGTGGTCGTTTTAATTGCTGCCACATAAGAACCCGTCGATTACAGAAAAGGGCGCACAAATGCAGCCACAAATTTCATTCATTTCAATTTTTTTGGAACATTTTTATAACAGTCTGTCTCTCTCCTTGTTATCTCTTCCCAACGAAACCTAACGCGTCATCCAATATCTATGAGAAACATGAGAAATCTTGGCATTTTCAACGATATTAACAGCAAAAAAATCCACATATGAACTTGCGAAAGGATCATTTCGCGTTGATTTCGATGGAAAAAGGCGAAAAAATCTACGAAGGAGAAGCACTTATAAATCACAATCTCTCTATAGGAGAGTGCTCTTGTTGCAAACCTTATCTGAGGGAAGTGTGTTGCAAAATTCTGCATGGATGGATATTTGATTTGCATACGTTCTACAGAATGCATTTTTAGAGAACCTCTTAGTGAACCTCCCTCCTTTCAAATTGTTCGTTTCATAAGAAAAGTGAAATGCTTCGCACAAAGAATCTATTGACTTGTTATGCATAAATTATATTGAACACTTTTAGGATAATATCAGTGTGTGAGTACCTGTCTTGTGGGTTATAATTAAGGAGGATTACATTTCAAAATTTTCAATTCACTACGCCAGTTTATTCGTTTCTATTCATTCATACGCGGATATCGGCTGCAACGCTATCTTATATGAGTTTAATTACCTGTGATGTACCGCAAACCAACAGTGTCCCTCCTCTCCAAAGATGGATCAGATCTTCCCAGTTGATTTATAGCTTTCACATGACTTTCACGGAAAGCACGCTATGAAGTGGAACTGATCTGCAGATGAGTTTCATCAAAAATGCGACTAATTTATTTGGTTAATAAGGCAGTCAACGGGCGACACTGGATTTTACCCTCAAAGTTCAGATGGAGGGTAAATTCTCAGTAGAAGACCGCTATGAGACAAATAAAACTACAGGTAGCACAATCATCATGCACGACCACATCCGAAAATTTAATGTTGGCCGATCGAGCAAGCAGTTCGTTGCCTGGTTCACCAACCAACTGTAATGAAAACTCGAGATGTCCTTTGCCACGATGTTACTCGATGGGTAAACGCCCAAAAGAATCGCTGAAGAGAACATACGCGGACATGGCTGTTCTAAGGTCGCTATGCGATGATATCGACACTCCAGATAGCACTCCAACAGTGAAAAGGCGAGCGAAAGCCGACGAAAATGAGCAACATCGAAGGCTGCTAGCAGCTGAAGGTTTGTGAATTAAGCGTTTCTTTGACCTCAAAAAGGAGCATTGGCTACAACTAAATAGTATCATTTTGATTTAGTGTTTCGTTGGCTGCTAAAGCGATTACGTTCAATTGGTATGTGAATCTCTACTGCATGAAACCTTGAACTGGTAACGCGAAGTTTTATTACTACCAACGGCAGACATATAGATGAACAAATCTTGGGACAAGGTAATCGACTGACGCATCTTACCTTATAGTTCACAGGCAATTCCTTTACGTTGAAGTGGAAATCCAGACAAAAAATCGACCTCTATTTAACTTCCTTTTCTGCAGTCTTTTCAGTTTTTGTTCAGGAACGGTTAAACTAGTGCATCATTACTTGCGACCGTTTGTAAGCACTACCCGAAGAAAATGATTCTTGTTTTCGAGTAGCAGCTAAGTGGCTTCTGCTGCCTTCTTTCGCCACCGCAATCACTTCCCAATCGAATTTGCTTGCAGCGATGGCATCTATTGGTTTCAAAGGGAATCATTCGAGCAATACATACAATAATCATCACTCAGTGGAAAGTACAACTTTCGCCTCATTAAGTAAGAATCTCCCCAACAAGGAGCAGGGTAACTCCGGTGAACAATTACCTCCCTCTCATCCGAAGACCACTGCCGTTTCAGCTACCTCATTTGGTTGTTTACCTCAAACTCCCACTGGTGACCCGAACTCACCGAATCGTCATCATCCATTCAATGTAAGCTTAAGAAAACACTTTCTTCTCAAAAAGCAGTATTTGAAGTATTTCAATATTCACGAGTGAAGTGCAAAATTATTAACATTCGGCCACATATTTCGTTCCCTTTCTTTCGAATAATGTCGTTCAATCGCTTTTTAAGTGTGTTAATTGGCAACTAAGGTCAGATTGCAAAAGAACTTACTTTTTAAATGCAATTTCATGTCGACGAAAAATAGCTAGCGAAGCATTCAAGCTGGCATTTCAAATGGGAGAACTCCTCGAGAGTGCTCATCAAACACTTCGTCTAGATTTTATTATTTTCAGTCAATGCAAAGTGCATACTGGAAATGAGTGTTACATAAAAACAGTTGCATATTTTTTTGGCACGCAATCATTAGTGTCGGCGTAGATGCTCAACAACGGCCTCACTTAGTGACTGCAAATTTCAGCATCGTCCTCCTGCAATGGAAGCGCGCTTCTTGGAGTGTATGGCTGCTATTGCTTTACATTCTAATTTCTGTCTTCCAACACGAACACTCTCAGGTGATACTGGAGAAGAAAGTAGCGAATCGCAGTCAAGTGACTCAGACAAGCCGCAGACAAACGATGACACAACAACTGACGTCGAAACAGAAGCAATCACAAAGTCCGCGTCACCAATGGACACATGCGTAAATAACGACAACGATGATGTGATTGTTATTGACGACGCTCCCATGCAAGAGGAAAACAGCGTTTCGCAGGATGCAAAAAAAGATCACATCGATGATCTGACCGAACGACTAATGCACAAAGCCGAAAAAAGAACATGGCCTACAACTGCGATCGACGATGAACTCTGCCAAGAACTTGAGAATTACAAAGGTACTGATGTGCCAATTATCCACGCCTATGTAATTCCACCTCGTTCCGATACGTCCAGTTCATCGGGTGATACACCGGATGAACGTGGTGAATCGCCACCATTTCATTCCGTGCCCTCACTCGCTGTTCCACTCCCCATTCTTAATATTCTGCTCGAACGGATTCTTCATACGATGTTACAAACATAGGTATTCGTTCGAAAAACATATACCAGTAATTATTTGTGTATAAGTTGGCTTAAATGTTAGCGAAGAATTGTTTATTTATTGGTTTTTATTTTGTTTCATTACTTTTGCTATCCTTGGGGAACTCCAAATTTAGCTATTCGAGAACAGTTGACATACTGTAGTTATGTGCATTTAAAACATATAAACTAGACTCGCTGAGAGCGATTTCCCATGACTCATTTGGATGGTTCATTTCTGCGTCTCGGCCAAGACGAACACAGCTGAATTGAAGAAAGCTCTTTCCTCACAGCTGCACTTAAAGAGCTGCGTTAAACGTGCTGATGCATTCTGTGATCGCTCTAACGATTCATCTCATCAACCTATTTTTAACCCACCGTACTAAATCTCCTTCTATGAAGAAAAGAAAACCGAACGGCTTTTATGGAACTGGATGTTGGGGCTGTATTTCCTTTTTCCATATAGGCATCACTGGCTTCGCGCTGAAATTTTCTCGCCAAGCAAAGTAGAAATTTATCTGTTGGCTGCGTACGCTACTAAGGTGGACAGGACCATCCTCATCTAGGTTCTGTGCATTGGGCCCCGAATCTTCGCCGCTATGTAAGGCCCTTGTTATCAAAATTCAGGCTGCCATAAAATCCTTCACAGTGCTCCATACTATGCAGTGTTGACGCAGTAGGTCCCATATCCTGCCGTATTGATGCAGTATGTTCCGTACCTGGGTGTTGGCGTAGCTAGTTGCCTACTCTTGTAAAAATTATTAGTAATACATTAGTAAACGTTATTCATCATGTTCCTCACTGCTAACTACTTCACCGCTGTATGATTTGCTGAGGCATTATTGGGTTCTTAATCATACATGTCGTAGAACGGCTGCTGAATAACCGATGTTAATAAGATGGACCGCTTAAGATTCTGTTGTGAATATATGCTTGACTGCCCAATTTGTACACTCATAAAGAATATCTGAAAACTGTCTCACCACCGCAACAGAATAGTCAGAACGCTAAACAAACGGGTAGTAGATTGCATATTTCGCACATTTCATATATTTGAAATAGCGCCACCAACACTTTAATCATATCAATAACCGTTGTTCTTCAAAACAACTACTGCATTCAATTTCAACGGTGTGGTGGTTCATTACCGTGAGTTCACTCAAAATTTTAAAAATCTGTATACTTTGCAGCTGTATTTTCTGAAAGTCCACAAATGTGTAGATATCCCCTACCCTTACCCTCGCTCCTTGCAATATAAAAGTCAGCCACAGTCGGTACTATATGTGAATTGCATAATCAATGGATCAGTCTATAAGATGTATCGTCTTATTATATAGACAAGATGCGCATGATTCTCTGCATAATTTTCACCGGATCACAGTCTTTCTCCATTGATTTTAAATATGGAAAGACATAAAGTGAGAAAAACTATAAATGAAACAAAAATATCCATCCCGAATTGCTAATCTGGTCAGAGAATCAGGCACTGATTTGTACTCATCCGATGACACCACATAAGAGATCTCCACAATTGCGAGCTCAAATTCTGATTGTCATATCTACAACTCTTTATTCCATCTGTCTTTTGCAAGAAAAAGCACACTTTAAAAAAATAACCTTCTAAAAAACTGGAAAAGAAGTTCTCACATACTATTAAACTGCTCCCTATTACATGCTCACAATCTGTAATATATTCCAATCCGTTGCCAGATCCCAATTTCGAATGCAAACTCAACCAACAATTCACCATCACTATTTAAATGAATGGAATAATTGTCTAATACGCAACTGCCCAAAACAATGAACGAAACTATAAGTTTGATGAAACGTTAAGTGGCTAAAACTTTAAGCCACCTGAACATCCATTCCCAACAGGCCGAGTTTTTTCTTTGAAATCTGCAGCTTTATTAACAAAAGTACATCAATCCCTATGCAAAGGCCAACATTCACAAATACAAATAAGAATACGTGAAAAAAATGGAGAAAAAAAGAAGTGCCTATAGTGATGAGAAAAAAATACTCACGGCACTAA
The DNA here is from genome assembly GCA_037576465.1 of Parascaris univalens. Taxonomy (NCBI): domain Eukaryota; kingdom Metazoa; phylum Nematoda; class Chromadorea; order Rhabditida; family Ascarididae; genus Parascaris; species Parascaris univalens. Next base: position 235,831,720 of record CM075173.1, on the reverse strand, counting down.
TCTCGGAGAACGTTTCAGCTAGAATCGCCAATTTCGCCGACGGATTGAACTCACAACTAAGCCGTTGTAGTGTGTGGATTGCGGATTTGTAGAACTTCTTCCGAGCAGTCGCTCGTATCTAAGAATTAAAATTACATATCATTTGCATATCTGCATCTTTAAAATACGTTACTATCAGTGCAAAAAAGAACTTTAAACTGAATTCACTGCTACTTAACTATCGTTTTGATGATAAAACATAAGGCAATGTTTTCCTAAAGTGCAGCAGTAATTCCCCATATGATATTTGAAACAAACAAATTTTCTGCTATACGAAAGAAATCAGTGGAATGAATGGTGTTAAATCATCGGAAGCAATCGAATGGAACTTACGATAAGAGTCATCCTTACAAACATTCTTAGGTGCAACGGTTTATTTTCAGTTGTACTACTCGCACTAGGCAAATTCAACTTCTGTCGCGCAGAACGAGAAGCACAATCAGACAAAAACAGCGGCGCTGCCCTCTGCCGCTACTAATTTATCAAACATTTCACACCTCATCGTTAAGTCTTGCCACCTCCTTGGCTACATCAATTTCTCTCCGGCACAAATTATGAAAATCGCCATCACATATTTATATATATATGAACGGTCAAACACTGCAAAATTACTGTATAAACAGAAGAGAGTGTTTCCATTTTATAAATGGCAGACATCTCAAAAAAGAAAGCCCTTCGTTATACATGCCTTCGTTATTATCATATTACACGATGTTATAATTGCAACATGCATAATTATGCAGACAAGTACTTAAGCAAAAATACACGTATGTAAACCATTTCAATCGTTCAGTTCTCTGCCTGGTCAAGTTTGTGGGGCCACGCAACGTTTTATTCAAGCAAATGGCTTTTCCATGATGTTGTTGTTCATTATTTCTATGTCACGAACAAAAAGTACTTCTGCACAAGTAAATAACTCACAAAAAAGCGTGTAACATAGCAACACCGCTACCGCCGTTGAAGTATAATTATTGCCAGCATCATATATCTACCCCCCAACCTCCTTCCACAAATCGTTAAACCTTTTCAACTTACCATGGGCATGTCGAGATCATCTGCATTTTCGACGTCGATAGGCCAGAGGTCTCTACAAATAATCAACAGTAGTAGTGATTCTCACCTGCTCAAATCAATTCTCCAGTCAGTCAATCAAACGACCTAATCATCAGAATTTTTTTTCGCACGGTCGCCTATCATCAAGCGACTTCGTCTCTAATTTCAGTGGTGGATTTTGGTACTGACACTTATCACCCTGTGGCAGTTTCTCGGAATAAATAAAGAATGAAATGAAATTTCGTTCATGAGTATAAACCCGATCGCCACGATAATTCAAGCCGCATTTTATTTCAACCGCTGATTTATGCAACGTCAATGAATAACTTCTCACAGAACAATTTCTCCCGTAGAACTGCTTTCTGAGATCCGAGAAAAACCTAATCGAAGTAAAAAATTTTCTCCTGGTTAAAAGGCATTCAATGACATTCCTCGTAAATATGGCCAGTTGTGTTTTCTTTGTTATTTTCTTTTTAAAAGACTCTGCGCCAAAGTACTTCCCACGTACCATTGCTGTATGCATCTTGCTCGTGTGTGGACTACTGCAAACAAGTACACAACGCCGCCTTTGTGTGTCCGCCTAGTTCCAGCTCATCAACCACTGATGCAAGAGAATTACGAAATTTGTTGCGTACTACTCAAATCCCACGCTTTTTCGCACTCTCCATGATCCCTTTTGCTGGAGTTATCACATTTAAACATTCCCGAAACTGTGGGTGCGACTGCAATTTACAATTGGCACGAACCAGTCGAAAATCGAGTGTCGACTAAATCTCAAGAACGAGTCGTTCCGATGGAAAAAGGAGGCTCGTCCGAGGGAAAGGAGGCTTGGACGTTTACGCGCCAAGTTCATATTCTGAGCTGGATCGCAAAAAGAACTTTCGTGGCACATTTTGAGACTGATTTGTTAATTGTTGCGATTGCAATGCCAGCAATAATGTCACTGCAAGAATGTTTCATTCTGGGGAGAGTTGCCAAGAAAGAAAACGAGGAAAAGTGAGAATATGCTAAATATGAATATGCTAAATATTATGCGGTAACTGGCAAGAAGCTATGGCGATGTGGTAAACAAACTATACACTCTTCATCTACCCCTTTCGCCGAACCGAAAAGGCTGGTTACGCAATTTCGAAGTCTGGGAAATATTTGATTCCAGCTCCCACATCCCACCCCATCCCATTTTCTTCTACGATTATCGACCGCCTACTCGTCCACAAACCACTGGCGTCAACATTAGTGCGAAATCCTTCAGACTCCTCACCTCATTACGCACGCCTGAATTACAGGGGAATACCCATGAACAATTTAGCGGTCATTCGTGTTCATTTCTTAGTACCGTTCTTGAACTCAGCACTCATCACAGATAACCCCGAAGAGAACATCAGAAAGCGTATGCGCCACTTCAAATCACTCCGCCTGCATGAAATGGTGGGTAAGTTCACGCTGTATGGCCATGTTGATGAGCGGGCAGCCTCTCTTGCAGATATGAAACCGTCACTGCAACGCTGTTCTTTAAATAAAAGTGCATCGATGAGAAGAGGCGTGCCAATAAGCAGGAAAGGCATGACGTGCAGTAATGGCGACAGCTCGCCGCCACTTGAACGCAGAGGTCGAAGCGGTAGGGCGCGACATCGCAAGCGCGGTGCCTACGCACCACATACGACGCGATCGCAAACAGCACCCGCTGTTCTTAGCACAAACTCTCCTCGCCGCAGTGCTCGCTCCCGATGTACCCGTTGCTTTTGCTCGTCGTACTTTCTCGAACCTCCGCGGACTCGAAGGCAAACGCACGCACACATATACACACACGTATTTCACAACGCATGTTAAGCGCATCAACCAACGAAACGGAGTGTGCAATGTGAATTAATAAACGACTGGAGATAGGCCGCTTTCACACCGAGAACGCTCCCTAGCTGTTGAGCGGTAATCGATGATGACTTCTGTAAATGCACTAGACCTATGCAAATATTGTGTTTCTTAAAGCAGCTTTATTTCGAGTAATCCAGTCCCGCACTACATGAATGGTATATATGGAGAGGTCAGTGTCATATGATTAACACAAATAGATGCCAACGTGAACTCCATGCCTACTAAAACTAGTAAATAGAAATGGATGAAAATTTCACTCCTCGCAACGCTCACTTTAAAATATATTCATAAATTTCAAGCACAATGAGATGTGAATTCAGATCACCGCATGGTACTATCCCACCTTTCCAAAAGCTCAATTCCAGGATATTGTGAAAACAACACAATTTGAACGACAACCAGTCATACGGCTCTGCTCGTTCACCGATGATTGGCGGCGCAATCTTAGGTAGGAGGAAGAGGATGATGGAGGGCCCCATCACATTAAATTGGTGCTTGCTTTTATTGTCAAGTGCGTTTATGCAAAAAATCAGATGAACAAAGCCCACCTATGTACTTTTTAAATAGGCCATCACCTCAGTTTCCATTATTACAACATCAAAAATGGAAGCGCATATTTCTTCCATTCTTCCCTTCGAATATTGTCGTCAATATCGACGTCAAACTGTCCAAAATACTCGACCGTTCAGTTCTCAATGGCAGAAAGCCTCAAAAATGACCATGGAGGTCATGAATCCCACTACATATGCATGTATGTACTTTTTTTATTCCATGAAAGACAATGTAGGAGACTTAGATGCATAGAGCAATCAACTCGGTGATTACTGCGCTCTGCAAAAACGGCAGCAAAAGCACCAAGTGCTTGCACTTTTTTATATCAATCAGACTTGATTGGGCAACGATGGATGCGTTTGACGTGCACCACCCAAAGGCGCGCTACAAAGAAATAAAGGCACAAAGTGCAGTTGTCTCTTCCTTCTTATCGACATTTTAATTGCACAAGAAAGCTTCGGCAGCCTGTTCTGAATTAATAAAACGAGTCCATTAACCATTATTTTCAAACTTTTTGTCGCATTCTCATCATGCATATTTGTTGGGGTTCCGGAGTCAGTTTGCTTTGTGATTTCAACTTAAGAACAAATGAAGCCATAAAAATGGATTATGCCAGCAACAACCTATGGTGTTTTCGTGCTTATGTTTGTTCACCTCTCCCCATTATTTACCCCAACAGGGCAGCAATCAAGAAATAAACTATCAAAGGCTTCTGACTCAGATTTTATCATGAAAAATGTGGTTTTCTGTTAAAGACTCTCAAAGCACTCGTCAGTCTAATGCGTAAGTAAAAAATGAACAACGAGGTACCGCTTTTGATCCACTGCTATAAACTTCGGTAAGAATATGCTTGCACAAAAATCGTTTATGTGCATATACGTATATATCCACGTGGCAATGTCAATTCATTGACCTCAACATTTCAGCCATTTTCTACATGAAATAAAAATCAATACACCGTTTCATTGAGGAATCCGTCGAATGTTGATAGATGCAGCCTTTCGTCCAACGTTTAGCTACCAAACGCTGATGAAGGCGAATGCAGCGGTTTGTGTCACAGCAAACTATTATTTTTTACCACATCTGTTAATCACACAGCCACCTATATTCATTACATATTCTTGAATATTCACAAACTGCTACTTCAGAGTGTATAAAAATTTTGAACATTAGGATCTTCTCGTTTTCATTTTCCATCTAAAACAAACTGCTACATTTCACTCCGCCAATAAAAAGTCCCTAAGTGCAACTACAGTTTCCCTTCTTCTCGCGTATATGCATTAACCACCCAGTATAACTTAGCAAGTGCATGAACCCTCCATTTACCTTTTTCAAACCCTTCAACCATACGTGCGTTGAAGCAAATCTAATAAATTACTGACTCCGAAATAACAGGGCACTTAAATACGAATCCTTCTATACTTCAGTGACTTTCACACCGTCGGTTTCCCCACTGCGCCATTACATATCAATTTGTCCTCGACACATACAGATGCAATTTTCAAGTGTTATTGACAATAAAAACTCGAACGCTTCCGCTTTCTCACACTCACCCGAAACGCAAACCGCGGCGCCCGCAGCGTCCGCCATGAAAGCATCCAGAAACTGAATGCTGCGCTGGAAAAAAAGCTCTCTGCTAACAGATGCACTATGTATCTCAATGAGACTGTTCTATAGAAAAAAAGCGAAGTATACCGAAGCAATGCCGTTAGTGTTTTTTGTCCCGCACTCGAAATTTATTGCCTTGGCATCCTTTTCATACGTCCTGATGTCATATATGCATGAAAAAAGGAGCAAAAAACGTTGCAAGTGTGACGTTGTTTCTTGATCGACAAGGAAGTTGACTCAGTAAGCACACAACACACACACATCGAGTGCAAATGTGTGCTCAAAGTGCACATTACATTGCACCCGATTTGCGCACATCGTTCGGTTTGCACTTTCTGTTGACGCGTTTTTATTCTCTCCCGCTTAGCACTCTATGAACGATTTTTGCCGATTCGACCAGCAATCGCAAAGTGCATTTGTTTAATTCACGTCACTGCTTTACTCGCTTCTGTTTCCCCTTTTCTCATCGCATTTTTCCTTTCAATCAACCAACCCAACTGCCACTACTCTACAGATTAATTTTTCTTTAAAAAAATCCTTTATGTCCACTCATACTTCACAGGTGACTGTCATTAAGCAACTGTGTTGCTAGGACGTATGTTATTTCTGGGTTTCAAAGAAATGACAGCAGTTTTATATCGATTTCACTGGACACCTTCTTTTCCGTTTAAATGAATCGGAATAAAAACGTCCCCAGCAGAAATTCACTACTTCCTCGCATTATTGTTGCTTCCACAACAAAGCTTGCAAAACATCATTAAGCTGCACATATGCGAATCCCAACTCACTCTCTCCTACGATGCTCACTTCGGCTCCACAATGTTAACGTACTTGAATTTTTAGCTCCAGTGTTTAACGATAACTATGCGTTGTCGCAGATAAAATCGGACTCTTGAATGGCTGCTTTCCGTTGTTCTGGCTCGCCTGTGGAAACGGTTTCCACTTCTGTCTATGTCATGAGTTAGCGTTCGTTTCATCTACACCTCCTTGGCCACGTAAACGACGCAACTTCTCGCCCACTCAGTAACATTGTTGTTCCATTGACAGACAAACACCACAAAGCACAACTGCTTTGTGGTGTTTGCCTATCTCGCGAGCTTTCACTGCGCTATCAATGCTCATCCCATTAATACATCACTTGAAAACTCCTCTAAACCTTTCAAACTTAGAGGGATTAAACACTCTGTCCGGAAGGTGAATGATTGAATGAACGGCTACATCGAGAAAATTTAAATATCGACTGTATCATAAACAAACATCAGTGTGCGATGTAAACAGAATATTTCAGCTTCAACTTCGATGCGTTTTCGTTCCTCTTTTTGTATCGACATCTTTTATCGCATGTAGCTCCCGTTCAGAACGAGGTGTTGCAGTCGACTTTGGTCAAATGAGTGGTGCAACTTCCCCATCAATTCAGGCGAACAGCGACCTCTTGAGATTAAATTAAAGTTCCCGCACAGTTTGAAAGTCGATTAGTTTGGCCACCACGACGTTAGGACTACGCCTGCCTCATCCTCTCTTCCGACGTAATTCAGAGAATAGAAAATAACAACAGGCGTCGCCTGCTGTAAGCCATTTCCGTCGCTGATGATCAAATCGAGTGCACTTAAAACATCTTCGGTTGCTGTTTCTACTTCGCAGCCTAGTTCGTTCTTCGGCTGAAATCTGATTCTTGGCCACTTTTTTCTTTGTATATATCCTGGGAACCGAAACTGTTCACTCCCAAGACGACCTACAGCGAGCTGAAGTGCCAGGATTGAAATATTCTTACAGTGCTTTGCATCGACGACGATATGTGGAGCCTGCTTTGGAAAAAAATGTGCTGCAGTCATCGTTCTGATGTGTTTAGAGAGACCTTTCCACGAATCTACTGCTCCCCTTGAATTTTCCACAAAAGTGGCCGTTCGACCGATTGCGGCTGGAAGCCATTCAAAGCATTCTCTGTCGCTGAGGCCGTCGTGCATCTCGGAAGCTTTAACTTTCTGACATTCTGATACCAGCAGATTGTCTTCCACATATCGTGCAGAGTCGTCTGTTTTACCGAGTAGCAGACGAGCCGCCGCTATTGGATCCAAAATGCCGCTCCACCTTACTAGGCTAGTGAACTCATTTCCACTGTGTGTTGTGCCACACCTGTATGACGTAGGGGTATTTGATTCGCGCATAGATTTGGCCCGGCTATTTTTTGGCGCTACCTATGAGAAGTGTCTACTCCAGTCGTTCGTGTGGTCTTTCACCTTGTCGCGATCGTCATCTTTGATAAATGAAATGATGACATCGTTTTCTATGAGAACTGGATGGACAATTTCATATGCTTCCTCCAGCCTGGATGCTAAAGGGGTGCGGATGAAGGCAATTTGAAAAGTCGAGATAAATATTTCGGCGGCTGACATCTGTGTCACACATATGACTTTGCTGCTGTGGTGGTGACGGTGTTGAGATTCAGCATAGTCGCAAATGAATATTCCATGAGAGGGGAAACGGCGGTTTTGATGAGAGGAACGGCCAGACAGCCGTTCATGTGAACTCATTAGGAACGCTGCTGCCATCGAAAAGAACTGCTTCTCCATATTTCAAGACGTCGCTAATCGCTGGCTTTAGAAGTTCACAGAAAAATCCATACGAGTGTAGCACCTGACATGCGGTCGTCCATTTTTGAGCTAGATTTGATCGCTGAAGAATATGTGCTCCTGGCTGTGTTTCTCGTTATAGCTATTCACAGTCGGTAAGTGGAACATTACGCGCACAGTAAGTGTGCTGACTACTTGCAAATTCCCGTGTGCATACTGTTCACTTAAGCTGAGAACAGTACTGCTGAAAGTGCGATCACAGTCAGAAGTGTTAGCAAGAAAAATGATGCTTAGGTTAAAATCTTAATGTAGCACGTTGTATTAGAATTGCGTGCTGGTGGCTACGCGTCACACTTCGCGTAGCTGCTCAGAAAATGAGAGCCGGCTGTAGACCGTCAGCATTCTTGTAGGAGTTGCTTAGACTCGGAATCTGTCGCAGGCTACCTCCTGTTTATTCGGTTTCATCCAACGGCACTTCGAGAGGGTAAAATTATGTAGTAGTGAAGAAGATGGTGCGGCCTGAGGAACATGTGACTGGAACGGCTCGTACTCTGTTGTCTGATCCGATCCGGACCCCACTGATTTTTGCAACACACCATGTAGCCTGCGGAGTTGCTGTATTACAAAGAAGAACCATTTCTCCTACTCGAGGGAACCGATGTTCTTGAATTCGCAGTCCTTTGTAGCAACGTGGACTGCTCTCTTGGAGGAGTTCATGATATTCATAAGACCGAATCCTCCACAATTTATTTCTGCACCTATGCGCCTTAATCCATTGCTCAAGAAGGCGCTGTCATATATATTTGGGGATTATGGATTGGTCTCTGGGTCTTCACTTGTACTTCTTTCAACGTGGATAAATAAATGTGCTCTTGGACGCAATCCACTTCGGCAGCAAGTGTTCAAAATTCTCCATCACTCAACAAGTACCGTCCTATATGCCGATGAGGACGTGTTTTTCTTAGTCCCAATAATCGTTCACAGATTCCTCCTTCCCAAAATGCGAATGAGATAATGAAGGTCTACTGTACTCAGCGCACATCCGGTGCATCCTCTAAACTTTCTGCCATGAGTACCACGTTGATGCCGTTGTCGGAGACTATTTCTCCTGGGAATTCCTTAGTGCTATGATAGTCTATCAGACTGAGGGCTCATAAATCTTCCGCGATTTCTAGGTGCACCGCACGTGTTGTCAGACGTGTAAGTAAGGCTATCCACTACTTCGGAGTTTCTGTTTCTGGGTGAACACGAACAGATCCTAGTAGATCACTACCGATACATTCGAAAGCTCACTGTACTCGCACCACTGGAAGAGGTGGCATAGGCGCAAGTTCAAACAGCTTGGCTTTCCAACGTCGATACTGCAAGCACTTGACGGCTCTGATTGCACGACATCCGTGAAGTACCCAGATAATTGGCGTGGGCGTGATAAATTTGCTGGTACCCCACCATGAAAGATGGACATATGTTAACAGAGGATGAGTAGTTGTGTGAGTCGTTGATTTTGGGGCAAGAAAAGAGGATACTGTTTGGACCGAACTATGGAAATCTCCGAAAGACGACCACCACAACACCGCAGGCCAGCTTCATTTTAATGAAGACCCCGGTGAATAATATGCTCAGTAAATGAGTTGTTCTGAGCCCGACCCAGAAGGCAGTTGCGATCAACAAGGTGGTACTGTGCTGTGACTGGACCCTGGTTTGAGAATTGTTCAAGTCATGTAATTGCTGATTTATGGACCTTGCGAATGAAGCGAAATGCCATTTTGGTGTCTCCGACGAATCAAGTCTAACTATGAAGTCGATCCACATCGATGAACGTGAATGGTTCTGTTGGCGGGTGGCGAGTGGAAACGTTTTCTGTTATTTGCAACAGTTCTTCGAGTCTAGCTATGCCGTAAGTTTGTGACAACGGAATGTTAGGCTACCTCTTCTCGCTGCTGCTAAGCTACGATTGTCTTTGCCATCATTACCGTTCTCGGCGAAGTTTCGGAGGTTATGCCTCTAGCAGGCTGGTTTACAGGCTGGTCTGCGTCGCAACGATTCCCTACTAACATTTGTCGTTTCCTTGATTTCACTTAGTCGATTTTAAACGAAGAGCGAAAGCTTTTCCGTGGGTGGTAAACTGATCCATGCAAGAACACATTCACTATCGATCAAAATAGTTCTTGGAATATCTTCGAGGTTGGGCTCTTCGGTTCAGAACTCATACGGACACTTATCAGCGCAGCTAGTAGTTCCAGACTGGAACTGTCAGTTCTTTTAAAATCCACAACCAAGATCTTGAGGAAAGTAGAACAATTCTGTCGTTCCTTTTAGCATAAGCAACGATCAAATATGCGCAGGCAGAAGTACAGGCAAACAGGTGGAACTTGACTGGGCCGCCTGGTAGGCATTATCGTTATTCAAATGATAACATAGTCCAGCTTTCCTTGAGAAGTTTTCATTTTTGAACCTGTGATTCGGCTACTTCTTCATCTTACGCAGATCCTTCTTCAGTAATATCTTGAAGGGAGAACAATTTAGTGATATCCCAACGCGTCGAACTGCTGGGCGATACACTGAAGCGGTGATCTTCTGCTGAGAGGGCCACTTGGTGAGGCACGCGTTTTAGTTTGACGTTATCTTTCACCGTATCCCAAATGACACCTGGTACCTTGATCTCAGTGTTGTTGTAACCGTCCTCCACGGGGAATGTGGCATTTACTGTGGTACTGTTCGACCGAAAGTCTTGGACATTCATGCATGCGTCCGCTAACAGCTCCTTTGCTTTCATTAAGCAGTAACGGCTCCCAGTTCAGAATCAGCAGAACATAATAAGTTATCGGCATACTGCTGGCTCTACGTGAAGCTCACGGAGAATTTGCACTTTGTACACGATGCTTAAGGGTGGCTGCGAGTAAGGATTGAGAGCTCACTGCACCGAATTTCACTCTGGTGGAGCGACACATGATGATCGGATTTTTGGACCCAGTCGCCTCTGTTGGTTTATCCACCTGAGGAAACCTAGCGACGCCTCTATCTGTTGTATTCAGTTCAATTTGTAAGCACGGTTTTTCCACATCTGCTACGAGGGAAATACAAGATGACGTAAGCGAAGAAGTTGACCAATCGGGACTGGAGGAAACAGACAGGTTCGCATAACAGATTACCGTTCAGACTTGTCCGGCCTGGACGCTTTTCTTGCTTCGCATGCAGTGCGCAACTTCTATTCGTTCTTTACCGCTTGATGAGGGAAATAGTGGACAAGGGGGCCAGTCGCGCTAAAAGGAACGCGTTCAGCGCGTTTTATAATGACCGTTCTAAGATGGTGCTGAATAGTTTCATCGCAGAAATGCAGTCGTTCTGGCCGCCTGGGTAAGGAGCGCAGCAGAGACTGCAGTCGTCGCATACAAAGACAGGAACTGGTGACCAAACGTGGATGGGCATTCTTCCACGGCCACGAGAAGACCTGGCCACCATTCGGAAATCGTCTGACAGACTCTTGAAAAACGCGTAACGTCCTTTTGTCCTCTTTTATAGACTGATCAGATAGATCGATGCCTGGGATATCCATGGACCACAGTTGCTCGACTAAGAGTTGGGCATTACCAAACAAAATAGCGCTATCGCAGAAAAATTGTGCTTGGCGATATCTGGCGTTGACCACTGCAGCACTTCCAATGAGTGACCCGAGTTCTGAACTGTACAGTGTGAAGTTGGATTGCAGGCTCTGGATCGCTAGTGCTTAATTGTCGAGATGAATCCGATTTCTCATCGGGTCTAACCCGAACTTACTGCACTGATTTTCCCATAACTTTGGTAAGTCTGACAGGGACAGGTGCGTACTAAGGAATCTGATCGTTACTCGTGAGGGATTGTATGCTTCGAAGTGATGACCGATTCCATCTTGTAGTCAAATGCCGACCGAAACCTGTTCCACTGTTAAAGTGACTGCCTTCCATATCTCCTAATCGATGGATGATGAGTGAATGGACTGCTGTGAGTATGATCTAATCCAAGGCAGCCGGAAGGCATTCAGTGATAAATGATCCTTGGCTTCCTTGGTCGATGAGAAGTTTTGCTGTCGTCGTTGAGTGAGAGGATGAGGGATCACGGACCCTTGCTGTTTGCTGTAGAAGTAGGGCTACTGGTGCATTTTCGTTTTTGGACGTAACTGTCGCCACTGCCGATACAACGATTCTTCAATTGGTCCGACTGCGGCCGCATAAACTTTGCATCGGTTTTTGTGCAGCGTGCACTTGCGAGAGGCAAAGAAGCATATTGTGAACTCTATCACACGATTAACATTTGTTGTGTCGCGACCGTGCTCATCCGGTTTGAGGCGTTTGAAGCCAAGATGCACCTCAGCTGCGCGGGAGTGACGCTGTTCAGACGTAGAATAACAGAGACACTCTCTGTGCAAGTGGAGACTGTTGCAGGAGTCACACATGCCGTTTGCCTTTGTTTACGGCTGGTGGGAATGCGGTGTTGGTTTGAACCGTTTTTGTGGGAATCCTTTTCCTGAGAAAATCCTGTGAATACGAGTGAGGAATTTATTCTTCGTTGCTGCCGGTAGGGATATGGTGCATTTTTCCGGTTATTGGAATATTTATGTAGACGGTATCAGGTTTTAACTCGAATTAGTCCCGATTGACATTATTCTGTTCGCTTTCTCTGCTAGAACCGAAACTAAATTGACCAGAAGGTGACGTTATCGGCTGCAGTGACTGTACTGACATCAACAATCGAGCGACGTTCAATAAGATACGATAGAAGTCCGCCGTTGAATATCGTGGACACCTCTGTTTTCTGAATAAATGAGAGTGCGAGCTGATTCAGGAAGAAACTCTTCCAAAGTAAAGAGCAACTGATGTTGTTGGGGGTGGATGTTAGCAATTTGCCTGTGGTGAAGGATCCGAGAAGCATCGTTAGAGAATCTTAATAGGTGGAATACATTTTGGCTGAGTGGACGGATCTAAGGCCGAAGTGACTGAAGTTGCAGGGTTAACGCGTCTTTCTTGCCGAAGTAAGTGCGCACAGCAGTGATAACTGGTTGACAATTGTCATCCCGTAATGGGTACCCTAAGGCAACGTCGTTTGCTTTCCCGTGGAGAGAGCTACTGAGAACACCAATTTTTTCACACCGCTCAAGGAACTGCGTTCGAAAATGATTTCGAAGGAGTCCCAAAATAAGAGCCATTCGTACGGTTTGCCATCGAACTGAAGTTTAGGAAGATGCACGTTGCTTGCAGCTCCCCCATTGCTTGCCCGATGAGTTGGCAATATTTGGATGAGCTGATTGCTGTGGAGTTTCAGAACAGATCGTGAAATTGAGGTCAAGTGATGATGTTTTGTCGAAGCCCGCAAGCACTTCGCCTAGATCCTCATGCGGGACTTCAATTTTTGGTAGTTATGTGAAATTGACTGAGCTTCCTCGGAGACCATGAGGTGATTCGTTCATCTCTGGAGCGCTTGTTGTTGAGCAAGAATTGTTCATGACCATCCAGTGGAAAAACTTTTGAATAATAGCTAACTAGTTATCATAAAGATGAGTTAACTGGGCGAGCTGAACTCAGAGAGTACGCGTTGTCAACGCCGATAGGCGACAGTGTTGTACACATTCAATTTATGTTGAAATTGGCCGACTGGCGCCAAGGCTGGAAGCAAAATGTGTTTCCACGGCCTAGAGTAAGAACTCGAGACCGTGAAAGTGGGTTGAACAGCGAGGATGATACGAATACTCTTGGATAGTGCCAAGAAGGTCACCGTAAGAGAGCTGAGAGCTAGGAATGACGTCGATGAAGTTAGAAAACGATGAACTCCCGGCACTGGCCATTCATTCCTCTCGACGCGGCATAGTGTGGCGCACGAGATACGTTGAATTCTTCTGCAAAGTCACGATTGATCGGTCGCGTTTCTTTTATAGTGTCGTTCTCGTCTATCGTTCTCATCCACAGTAACTGATCATGCTGAGTGGGACATTGTTTACCTGTTGTTGAAGTGTGTTGTGAGAGCGTTCGAAGACTTAATCACACTGTTCTTCCATGAATGTTATGCATCGAAAAGTGCTTCGTCAACACAATATTATCGAGTTAAAATTTAAGTTAATAACATTTTACTTGAAGCTCATTCTTCTCTTTTAAGATGAACTATAGTAATTGATATAAATGCAATATGCCTCAACTGCAACGCGACTTCTCTTCCGCAAAGCTTTCAGATTTTTTAGTTCAATTCGGAAGAAGCGCATTCCCTTATTTAAAACAACGGAATGCAAAGTGGGCAAATCTAAAGATTTTGGACAAATTTTGTTTTCTGCTTTCAGTCAATTTTAACATTAAAGCCACTGAAGGCACCTGACGCATTTTTCAACGAGATTCTAATGACGATTCAGCAGCGCGTAATTGATGTTCGCGATCCCCACTTTCCAGCTACATGTGTTTCCTCATTCGGGAAGAGTAATCCAATTCAACAGAGAGTAACTAAACACCCATCATAATGGAAGTCCCTCATTGAGGAAACACTTGCACAGATGAAATCCAACCATAATCACAGCTGTTCCACACCGGCAATCGACGCAAAAATGCGAAAATTCAAAGCCTGTGTCCCGTACGCACTGAGTGCTAACAACAAAGCTCAAGTGATTCCTCTTCGCGCCTATGTGTTCGCATGCCATTAACTAACCCAACTTCAACATCAATTAAGGCTCATCATCAAAGGAGGCGTGGGACGAACCTATATTTAATAAGATGCAAATAAAAAGCTCGACCGGGTTTAAAAAAACTGGCAATACCAGCAGCTAATTTTTGAATGCATTCTTGCAAGTCATTCCGAACTCTTTCAGAAAGATGCAATAGCTGCCCAAATATGGATGGGACCACTAAAGAGAAGGATTCGGAAACATGTATAGAATCCCAATCACACTCGAAAAATTTAAACAAAGCCATTCACGATAATAGCTTGGCTAAAAAGTCCCACCATTAGAGGGACCATCACCTCTTCTGCATACTTCCAATGCACTGGGTTCTCTCCGCTTTAACGACACTAAGCAACTGCAAAACTCGCCGATTAACTTTTCGGCTTCCAGATTAGCAGAGCGATTGATAAACTGCTGCAGTGTTGGGAGAAGCGCATGAAGAATGAGAAGGAATATGTTACAGATTGAGGTAATACTTCCAAGTTGCATTAAATGTGCTTTTTTGTTGAAATTAAATAATTACGGCAAAAGATTTGAAATGACGATCTTTTAAAAGCGTTTCAGGCTTCATTCTCATCTAATAATCTGAAGACAATGAGCAATCTAGTCGTCTAAATATGGACGGAAGTGGCCTACCCTTAAGTCGATATTGCGGGTGTTGCGCAACTTTATCAAACTTCTTGAACCATCTTCAATTCATCATAATACACTACATTTCTACTCTGTTGTGTTGCCAATGCAAGCACAAGAGTAATTCTGCTAGCCGTTGGGACTGAATTGCGAACAAAAACTACTAAAGTTGTCGTTGTCAATTCAAAACAGTTATCATCAGCACAGTTTCTCTGTGCGATAATCAGATGACAAGGCAAACGTTGCAAAAAAAAAACAACAACGACGGAGAGAAAAGAACTTTCGGAGCCATTTTTTCTGCACATCGAAGCAATTCTAACAATGACGGCCACGTAATCATTAAAACGAAAGAAGATTAAAAGTTAACTAAACGATTGCAACGATCCAGTGCCAAAATCTGCTTCCTCTGTAAAAAATGCTAAACGCACTTATGTTAAGCTTTTGCCGCACTCCAGCTTATAGATATAAGCTCCAGCTCGCGCTATAAATAAATTAAATCAAGCATCGGACTGCAATGTTGAAGAGCGATAGTCGAATTATAACAATTAAATATGAAATTTGGTTGAAGGAAAAGGAAGTGAAGTGAAAAATTCAAAAAACAAAAAATGTAAATTTCATTCCCTCTGGAAACATTCAAATCCGCCGTTACAAATCAAAACTTGCAATTTTAGAACGCACGTTTGCAATCGATTGCAATATAAAACTGCTGTGGGAATTTACATGTGTATCACTTAACAAACAGATTGCTCGATTCCCAATAAAAATGACGTTCTAAAGCCAATTTTGAAGTGGAGAATATTTCAGCTTGCACACTCAGCCCATTCAGCCATCTCTTCTTCGCTCTGAAAAAACTGCGAACTGCGTATGTGACTATAAAAAGATTCTCTCCGTATGCGTGATCGCGACAGCAATTTTTGCGGTTACCTTTTTAGTAAGTTAACTTTTTCAAAGTAAACTTCTTTCACTTACTAAAATGCGACCCGAAATTTCAGCTCAATTTCAGTTTCCTATCGGCTGCAGTGACCGTTCGGCTATTAACTGATGGTTTTCGTATTTCTGCCTGCAAAAAACAAGTTTATGTGATTAGAAGTGTTTCAAGTGGGAATAGTTAAATGCAAATTACAAAAGCGAAAAACGATACAACCGCAGAACTGTATACTGCATGAAGAACTAAATTCGGTCATTACTAACAAACAGAGAACGGAGAAATGATTAATGTGAGCAGTGAATTTTTTAAAAGCAAATCGAGGGTATCAGGCGAAATTTTCAGCAAAGGCTGAAGCTTTAGGAGGTGTCATTGTGCACTGCTTCCACGCGCTTTTCTTCTTTCCCTGATCGATCGTACTTTTTTATGTGTTATTACTAATAAATGAACGACAACGATCGCCCCTTCTAGATTGCACTCCCAGAGCGAATTAGAAACACCTTCTTCAGATAACACAAATACAACGCCACGTTAATAACGCATCCTTGTGCAAGAAAAAAAAAAAAAAACTGGTTAGAAATGAAAGAAAGAGCTCCTGGGGACTATTTTCAATGGCCGAAAAGAACTGCTTCAGATTTAAGATGACCATAGGCAAATAAATGAACTAATTTTAAACACTGTTCCAGAAAACTTCATTAGCGGCGCATTCAATCACTCACGTGGGCCAAAATAGCACCGATGGAACCTCTCAAAACTGCCAACACTGAAAAGGAAATAAGGAACATCCCGGGCCTTACATGCTGCATTCCTCACATCACTCAATTACTTCAATTTCTCAAATTTTCTGTATCGTTCACTTCAGCTTCAGCTCCATTCACATTCGCATTCGATTACTTGTATTTGCTTTTCACACTTCACGGATTATGTCACGCACACTGACCTTAACACACCTCAGTGCTCTTATTCACGATGCGTTTTTGTGCAAGAGTGTTGCTGTAATCAGTCTGACCACCACTCCTTCAGGTAAAGCACAGCTCTTGCAGTAATTAATTTACCTTTTGTGTGTTGGCCCTGACGTAACCTTCACAATCCAAGATGTGTTCTTTCGAACTAGGTGTGCTATGTCGGTTCTCCGATGGCCTTGCCTCCTCGATTAACTCCCTTGATTCCCTCTATTTCCTGGATTACTTCTTAACCACCTTAATGTCACCCAGACGAATTGTAATGATGACAATGCTCTCCACCGCTGCTTGATGGTATCGTTTGTACGTTTCCTGTGCGTGAAACAGTACCTCTCCTCTTTTTAATTGCGCAATAAAGCAAATACGCGCATTACACCATCCAACGCTTATAAGAAATACTTTACGATGTTCAATTTTAAGGACAAATATATAATTTATGTACAGTCTTCTCACAATACTCGAGTAGAGATATGCATTTTCCTTCATATTTGCTGGAAAACATTCTTTTCAATGCACATAACACCGCCGCACCTTCCATTTTGCAAGTGGATAGACAAATGCACTCTCACTTCCGGATGGATAAGAGTGTCGAACCTTTTCCTTGACGGCTGAGAAAGCGCAGCCTTCGCTTTTGAAAGCGAAACAGGAGAACATTCCGCCTTCCGCTGCCATTGAGGAGGGAGCTTTGACTTCTTTTTCAATAAAAGCACGAGTGCTGCATCATAAATATTTCACGAAAGTGAGCGCAATATCTTTCTTTTGGCGGCTATGCGGGAGTTTTTGCCACGAGGGTACCGCAATTTTCATTTACGACATCGCAGCGCTTTTTTGCAGTTTTCCGCCTCCCTCTTTTCCCTTTTCTTTTCCTCTTCTCCACTTCATGAAATTTTGTTCGACGTGACTCCACTTCAATATCGGTAATTTAGAAGCTACTGACGTGATTCAAAAAACTAAGAGGCGAACAGAGGAATCTTTGAACAGTGCCCTTTTAACAGCGTCCTATCAAGTGCCACTGCAATATTCTCCAGTGCAATCAAATGAAATGCTAATGTTGTAGAGTGATATCAATGCTTCAACTAATAACCCTCCCCATGTATATTTCTTTTTCTGTTACAACAGCCTCACTAATCTATACTTATTAAACGTAAATGAACGGCGTATAGAACCTTATGCTCGGTAATAACGGTGCTCTTCTCCTGCACCGTCCTCTCACTCCTTTTTTCTCTTTCCGCAAACATCATTTTTAGTAGCTTTCCCATCTCTACTAAAAACAGCAATGTAAACTAACAAACCTGTTTACTTCCAAGTGAGTAAGCAACTTGACGTCAGTATGAGCATTAAGGAAAACGACGCGATCCCAATAACGCTTATCCGCCTCGGCACAGCTCACCGAGTAGATCGTAAAGATAATTGCATAGCTCTGGGCGAATAAATGCTCCACTATGAAATCACAAGCTGGCGTCAACACTGAGAAATCATCAGAAAGCGCCGACTTGTGTGAACCGCACGATACGCGACTTGGTGACATCTCACTACTAAAGCACCGCTGATCATCCGCTATCAGCAGCTGACCGACGTCAGCACTGTTACTATGAGGTAGTATATGTCCCTAGCTTCGGAGCTGCGGATGCAAACCTAGATAATCTGGTTACTCTGGTAGAGATAGGCGACTATCGATGGCCGGACCTCCTCTCATCCTACACTAGCCACTTACAAGCTGAAAAGCATGTTCATCGGGCAAGAGAAGCAACCGTGACATGCCCAGAAAAATCGCCATTAATTTAGTGGAAAAAGCATCCAGAACTCTCAAGGTAGGCCAAGGCACGCGATGTTTCACGGCGCTATAGAATGTATGAAGCCTCATTTTTCTCTTCAGTAATTCAAAAAAGTCAAGAAGTAGAAACATGCCTTGAAATTAGGCAATAACTTATGAATATGAATTTATAACATTGAGCTATTCTGGAGATTTAAGAACACCCAAAGTGTCGAATAGGAGACCATAAGGGATCGAACCTCTACTGCTACTGAGTCATGATTTTAAAGTTTCTTTACTTGATTGAAATTTCAAAAATTTTAGTTCCTTTTCGGGGACTCGGAATGATGTTACAGAAATTCGACATCTGTAATGAGACTTCTTCAGCCAGAAATGAATCTGGCCTAATGCACTTTTACTTATTTCGATACATTAAGGAACGGAATCCAAAATAATGATGAAGATAGCAAACGCAGTGGTTATATATATGCACACAACGTATGAATCTAAGACTTTTGAACGTCCTATACTGTGCTAGGTGAGAGGAGATGTCACCCGAGAAAGGCTGCTCTACGCACATTTTCATTGGAAGTGGTAAAAAACGCATTGCACAGTCATCTTGCAAAAAAACCTTGGAATTAAAATAATCCCACTATTTAGGACGAGAGTTCTACCCACGGAGTTACTAATTGTGATTTGATTTAAAATACAACAGTAAAGAGAATAACCGGAAATAAGCGAATTAATTACACATTGTGCCGCTGAGGCGAAGAATTACGAGAGCATCCACGAAGCGAATTGAGGGATATTGTAGATGCGGTCGCAATCGACAACTCACTTGAATCGGCGGATGATGTATGTACACGATCAACACAAATTGGAACAGGTGTATGCATCTCATTGCTTGGTGGCAGATTTGTAAATAATATCCTGCAATAAACAAATCCACAGTTGTATTACTTCATTATGATGACCCCTAATCTCTGAAAAGAGACCTTCCATCGCCTTTCGCACGAAATTCTTGTTGACATTCCATAAGTTTCCACTAGAAAGTATGAGAAAATTTTCATTTGAAGTACCCCGATGTATGAAGGGATAGATTTATCTGTGGTTAGAGCAAACCGAAGTCAAAAATGAAGCAGCCAGCAATGGTCTAGAATCAAAATTGCTAAGTGGAAGTGGAGCTACCTCCAAACACGGGGAACACACAATTAAACTTTTGGGGCTTCGAGGATTCTAGAAACTCAGCGAACATCCTGAAACTTCGTGCCTAGAGCGCAATTTTTTGCAGCAATGCTGCAAAAACAAACAGAGTTCTTATTCAGGCTCATAAATTTCAAAGTAGGCAGAGAGGCTGCGTTTCTGATACCAACGAAGAAAGATGCATATTCTTTTACACATTAAAAGAAAAAGTTTTGACAAAGGATATATTAAAAACAGCAAAAGTGGAAAAATTCTCGTCGCTCCCATAACTTCACGAGGCGGCAAGCTGCTGCAATGCACGTGTAAAGAACTGAAGCCCGTGACACCAAATTTATTTCAAGCGGAGATTGGGCTCTCAAATTTCCATTACATTAAAAGAACAAATTGCGTTGAGGAAAACAGGAGAAACTGCTTCGAGGCTTTTCACAAAGCTCCACCATTTCTCCTCTTCACAGTTTCAAAAACAAAATCCACTTTTAATAAAGAGAAACGTTGCGCCGAACGACACACAGAGAGGAGACTACATTTATTTAGTCCTCATGCTGCTTATTATTGAGACAAAAACGAAGTCAGATTTGATGCAGAATCATCAAAAGAAATGGAAATGAATTGAAATTTTGGCTGAACCTTCACATGTAAGATACGAGCTGATATGCCTGATCAGAGAACAAAATGAGTGACCATTCAATTTAGATGTGAATATGGAACTCCAAGTGCAATGGAAATGAAATTGGCAACCTGGCAAGCTGGGCATTAATTCCTATGCAAATAATTGGCCAACAGACATAAAGTGCTTAAGCAAAAAAATGTATGCGTATAAATCAGAGGAAGCTTGATATTTCTCGTTGTAAGAGAATTGAAAATTTTTTAACCGAGGCCTAACGCTTCAACAATTCAAATCTCCTCAATGAGGGAATCACCTCTGCTGAAGATGGTTCCCGCAGTTCTCTAACAATGGCTTTTCTGGAGACCGTTAACATTTAAAGCGGCCTTCGTAACTTAAAAGTGATAATCTCTCAGCAAAAAAAGCAATTCAATAAATATCACCACACATTTAACCATAACCAGGTGCCAACTTACAAAACATTCTTCGTTTACATTCACCCAACTTGACGCGAGAGTGCCGTTCCTCTGACGGCGCATTACAAAAAGTAAAATTTACATATTGCACCTTTCTGATTGCCAAGACTCTTAGAATCCTCACGGAACCACTGAAATAATCTCGTCAGCCAATAGTTTGCTGGCTAATATTTCAACTTTTATCTACTGCGATATAAGATATAATAATAAGAAATGTACAGGCAATACCAATTAAATGTACTGCAGCAATGGAAACCACCTAAGTATGCCCATCCTCACCTTCATTAAATGACAATGCTTTTTCGATATGCTTCTCCACTGCTGTTATATGTCCGTTTACTGCATATATACGAATAACTAGCAATATAAGTGAACAGCCTACTAAAGTAGATGCCACCTAGAGAAAACTGTAGAAACTGACTGAACAAATAGTGAGTGAGCTGACGTGCATTTACGACACATATATGCATCCGTCGTGACAAGTTAATCTTGTGATAATTTGTGATGATTCTAATAAATGGCAACAAAATGCATTAATGAAGGAATTGCACTGTTAACTTTGCCCACTTCTAATTCTTGCTCCTCCGTTTGCCTTTCGAATATGACGGGCTAAAAATACAAATTTTGACCTCTTCCTTATTTCCAACCCTTTGCTAGCCGCCAAAAAAAAAAAACAAAAAAACATGGTGTTGGCAGTTCCTGATACAATAATAAACCAAAAATAAATCAACCCCTTATTTGATAGTGGAAGTTACCATCTCTGACCACTGCAAATCCCGAGCAATATGCTTTTCATTTGCAACGGAGAAGAACACTTCTACTTTGAAAATGCCTATAAAATGATTTCCTTTTTTGAAAGAATGGTCTCTCTTAAATACCACTAAAAACAACGCTAATCAATTAATTCAGATTTAAACAGCAGCACTTCAGCTATTTCTAAACCATTCTCTCTTCGAGGTGTCGAGTTGCATTAGCTTATTTACACATTTTCGTGCAAATGTTAATCTCATTTGACAGTTGAGTTCTGAGAATTTCCCTCCCTGCTTGGTTAGTCACTTTGTTTTCATTAGAGACATGTATCCGGGATTTCTCGACCACTGATATTAGCACTTGCTGAATTCAGGTTTATCTCTGCTAACATGCCCAGCTTAGGATTATGCAAAAATCGCCAAATAAAGTTGCACGATTACAACAGCACAGCTTGAAAACATGAGCATATAATGACTTCAATTTCTATTTTCGCTTGACACCCTCTTATTCCCTTATGACCGAAATTTTTGGCAGTGTTTGTATGCTACGAGTCTGTTTTTCACATTTGGGGATTGCAGCAAATTTGGCCCTCATATATGAACAGTTCACTTGAAATCTGAATCTAACTGGATGTTCAGCTACAATGGCGACAACGCAGGCGTCAAACTCATACTCTCGAGTAATAATAGCAGTTGAATTCCACCGCGTAATGCAAGTGCAATTGACGCGCAATTCGCACGCTATAAAATCTGGCCAGCTGAAGAAAAACTCGTTGCAATTTTCTGCTATTCATAATGCCCAACCATCAGATCGCAGAGTAAATTTATATTTTAGTCAAAACAAGTTGCTCTGTATGCGAAAAAAATTAACTTGTCATTCAAATTCAATGCTAATTTGAATAGCTTATCGATCAACGAGTTTGGCAAGTAATCCCATCCAACGAGTTCTGGGAATGCACTTACATATACGACGGAAATTTTGATGTGCTGCAAAACTATCAACATAGTCGAGAAATGCAACACTGAAATGGTTCTTCGGTCAATAAAATTAATGCTACACATATCGACCGCTTAAAAAATAAGCTGTATCCATGCTACACATATGATGTTACTATTATCGCTCTCTAAGGTTTCTGAGAGGAAATTTAGCATTTACTGATGATCACGACTGCCGATAACAGGTTGGTTATGGCTGTCAATAAGAGTTTAAACATCTAATTAATGATGTTTCATCAAATTCACGGGAAGAACTTCGTCTGTTTACACGATTACCCTCTTCCTCTTACTGCACACGTTCACGTACAACTGCTATACTACTTCGCATCTCATCGATTACGTAAGTTCAACAAAGCTGATGATGAATATTCGTATGTCTACTCAGCGATACTGCTTCACATATTTGTGAGTGCATTCTCAGCGAACTCGCAGAGCCGTTACTATGTCAAAATGCCCACTATCAATTTAACACCCATTTAACAATATGAACGTCTAATTGCAGCAAATAAAGGGGGCATAATTTGTTGGGTTTCATAGCGAAGAGCCAACGCGAGACATCTACTTGAGACAGCGATCACGTTTACTCATTTGCCGAGTCTCGGCAACTGTTTTTCACATAACAAAACTGACCCACTTGAGCACAATTTCACCGCAGCAGCCGATATCTACGAACTACATATGTCGGGATTTGGAAGGCAGTATTTGCATTCGGGAGGCGTAGTGTACCCCCTATATTAGTTCCATCTCCTGTGCGCTCTTGCATATCGGCATCAAGAGAAGCTTATCAGCTCCTCTCCCTTCCTACACTTTGTTTCTTCCACGATACCGCAGCTAGCGACAATAGCTTTCCTCCTCGTACCATTTACAACAACTGCTTTCACTTCTTAACAGAAAATCTATGTTCAAAGATAGTAAACAGACAGACAACAAGCATTACTCTCAAAAAATCCAAATATTTGTGACCACCATCCTCGCATTTTGACCTACCGTTTGGCCTCGACCCTATCTGCAAAATTTTACAAAACTACTAACCTTTATTCTCTATCGACCTGGACGCATAGCCCGCTAATTAAAACATACCACCTGTTGCAATCTCGTTGAATAATCTGCGTTTCAGTTATGAGTTTTTCCTCCTCCACTTCTCATACCTTGACGCACATAAGCAAGAAAGCCCCTTTCTATCCAAGATGAAATGTGCCCTCATGCACTCTGTCGCTCAGCAATAAAGATAAGTGGAAATCAAAGCGGATTTAATGTGTTTCTTGCCTAAAACAAGTCATAATCCGAACAGCTTTCCATATTCAATCAAAGTCCATATGCAACAATTACATTATCGCAATGACGTATACAACTTCATCCCCACGCCCCAAATATTCAATTAATATAAAAATAAACATGCAAACGTCTGAAAAAAGGAGAGGCAAATAAAGTTTCCTAGGCAAAAGAGAATTACTTTCTTTGAGCGAATTCCACCATATAATACTGTGCTGCGAAATAAGCAGATTACAGCGTCAAATAAGTGCTCACGTGCTGCTCATTTGTACTTGCTTTCGTTTCCTTCTTGCATATTCACTTTCTGCATTTAGTGCACTTTAACTGAATTATCCATTACACGTATCTACTGCTAAGAATCCATCCAACGATCGTTAATGAGGTCTAATATCCTATTAGCAAAAAAAGGTTATTCTGGAGAATTCAATCGAGATTCTGAAGGTGGCCGTTCACTTAATCGCTCACCATTTTTGACAGATTCTCATTTGTTTTGAAGACTTTTTGCCTTGCTTTGAGAGATGCATTCGAGTGCGAACCTATACGCATTCGCCCTTTTGTCTATCAATGAACCTATTTCGGGCGGCTCTCGAACTGTTCAGAAATGGCACATATAAATGTTTACTTCAGTGATCTGCAAGTATTTATTTGCAATTTCATATGTTAGTTATTTATTTACCTTCTTCCTAGTCTAGAAACCAGCCTTTGGGTGACGCAAAATGAAAAACGAATTGCCCCTATAAAGCTAGAATTCATAGCTCTTGAACTTTTTATATTTTCCAGTGAAGGATAATAAACTAGAATACCTCACCTACAGAGTTTTCGATATTCTTTGCAAGTTATCGGCACCTCTGCAGAAGCATCGTATTCCCCTCTTGTTGCACACGGAGTAAAAGTGGGTCTAATTCAAATAAGAAGCGCGCCATTTGATGACCACCCCGTTTACAGGAAAGTATTGATTTCTTGAACCGTTCTATTCGACACTGGGAATGGATACTATAGTGAACACTTGCAACAACAAGTATCAGTGATCACTGGTATTCTTTAACGAAAGATGCTGCTTCTTAATGGCCCTAGCACAATAATCCTCATATATCGATAGTAACGCCTGAATATTCCTGGTATGCATCATCTTTGAACATAGTCCTCCACCGGCTGGCAATGCAACGCTGTGTAAGTATGTGAACGAGAACAATTTAAAACAAAAATACATACGCACAACAATATCCTTAAAATTCAGCTATAAAATGAGCACCATTCATTGACCTACCTAGGATACTTCACTCCATTTTTGAAATCGCATACAGAATTAAATTCTGTATCTTACTTATGGCAACGTAGCAGCTTTACACCAAGAAATCGTATAAGTTACACCTTAACTATCTTCTAATACAGAAATTGCCATGAGCACACACAATCCAACTCGCTGATTATGCAGTCGTCAAGCATTTTGTGGCAAGAGCATTTTAAAAGCGTTAAATAAGCCGACGCATCGTGACGAAATTAACGTGTGAGATCAAAGGTATAACGGAGACTGCAAGAATCCCCCTTTATTGCCCTCATTTTCGTAGTCGGCGAATCGGAAACAGCAGACAAGCAACTACGTGCACACAAAGATAAACGTTTATATCTACACAGATTATACATAAACGAGCTCTTATAAAAACTTGCCATAACGCATTAAGGGAAAACGAAGAGGTATAAAAAATTGTCGAAGCAATGAAACGCTCACCTGACAACTGCATAGAGTCTCGAAATGATACTATTAAATTCATGAACCAATTCCGCATAAGCGGCACGATGGGTACCGATATTATTATATGACGATGTGAATACTTCGATAAGACCATTCACTAAACGACAGAGCGGATGGAATTTGTTCGAGAGAGCCTGTAACTAGGAAACAGATGAAGCACTGAAAGCCTCAAACTTTAATCGACGATTTTCAACTTCCTCTGCAAAGAAAAAATAAAAAGAAAAAACCCTATGAAAAAGTTCCACTAAAGAAAAAGAGAGCCCAAAAAAAGAAAAAAACGAGCAAAAAGCATCCCTCGAGAAAGACAAGTAAAGAACGGTATCACAGACTCATACGATAAATTAAACGAATAGATTGTCACATGCGCCTTGTATGGCTTTATTCATCGAATTAAAACACGAAACTACCTAAAATCTGATATCGCAACTCTCCATTAAAATTTTCTTTCTCGACTTTAACTGAGCCATATCTTCTAATTTCGACAGACATATAACTTCAACCCCTCTATGGGAGACCGTTCGTGGCTCTAATGGCATCCTCAGATACCTATGGCTTTGGAAAGTATACGCTTCAAAGCTTAATGTCATCTGACGACGAAATAAAACTATGGGGCTCAAATTTCATGGCCAATCATTTGTCCTATGCACTGCGTGAGAGCACATTACAGATCGACCAACTAAATGAGCATGAGAAGTGACGTTCACATCATTCGAGTTGATTTAAACTTTCAGAACTAATACGAACAAACACATTTGCTCAAAAATCAACGTTGTTCATCGCCTGCAGCCTCGGCTTTTATGGGAGATTGCTTATGCTTGAAGACTGTTCAGCATGTCGCAGAAAAGCGCGAAAAACGAACATAGAAAACCATTTCTTCAAAAATATTTGTGGTGGAAAGCTGGAGTGGCTTTAAACTGTGAAAAGCCAAGACCATAAATTCAGGAGATACAGGGCCGCACGAGTCCAGTATTATTAGGACCACCTATGTCAACCAAAACAGTACTCTTCTAAGGGAAAAAATACAGAAATTAGTATATCAGAAACCACGGAAACAGCATAATCGCTATTTGTTTAAATGAGGACGATGAAGTAACTGCTACCAGTGGATCAGATAAGTTGTTGAAATTTCAAAGAATAACAGCTCGAAAATTCTGACTACAAGCAGCATCTCCTCCAACCTTCTTTTCCAAAAAAGGCAGGATATGCTTAATGCTCGACTATGCGATATCTTGCACTGAACGGTTCATGTTCACGCTGCTCTTCAGAAAAAAATGGCTGTGATAACGACTATGATAAATTTCTATGCAATATTTCAGCGTTTCATCAATATCCCAATCACCAGAACCATCATTTCCTCTCGAAATTGCACTTTCATTTCCTTATTCGAAGTCCCCTCTTTCTCAACTCTTCTCTCGTTCTTCCAGTTCTTCGAAACCCCATCACAGCGATGAAAAGAGTATAGAAATACAGGTGCGACATATATATTTCAAGTTAATAGCCATATTTCTATGAAATATCCAACTGTGATGATGGCGAATGCCTGCTTTTTTTCTCCTACTTGCGGACCGATATTTCATTTCTCATCCGCGAACTATCGCTTCTTGAACTTCAAATTCACAAGGAAAATAGAATCATAAATGGCTGCAACCCCCCATGAAATCACCGCTGATTGAAATCGACGACTCATAACACCTGGTCAGATGATAACGCTATGTTCTATAAATAAATGAATGAACCATCAAAGCTGTTGATCAGAAAAGAAGAGAAAGATAAAAAACTGCGACCAATATTCAAAGCGGACAACAACGATGACAAGATCTGAGGTCCAGATCCTGCAAATTTGCAACCGAATCGGTCGAAAAACCGAGATACCCCATGCACATTTCCTAATTTCTTATTATGATTGAAGCTAATGGCCTTAAATTATTCCTGCGATATGCGATACGGCTGGGGTTAATTGCTAAAGATGGATGATTCGACGACTGAACAATAGTGGTGTTCCTCGTGAATTCTTTATTCAACTAGAGGAAGGTACAGAGAGGTTTACGTTAAAACGCTGGTCACATATATCGCTCAATACGCACTAGCGTCCATCAGTTGATCACCTCAATCCTCCCGCCGATATGTCTTTCCCGGTCTCCCCCCACGTCCTCTCCGTTTGCCACCCCATCTCCCTCATCCCCTTGAATTCTACGACAACGTCTAGAAGTCCTCCTCGATAGAAACCCAGACGACTGGCATTGAAAATAGCAAGTGCATTTTTGAATAAATAAAAAATTTTTGATGACTGGTGGGCAATTCGATATGCATTTATGTAAAATGTATCAAGTTAATAAAAAATCGTTTGCAGAAATAACAAGGGGGCCACATATAATTAAATTCAGTTATGAACTAGAACGCCTATACAGATTGGCTCCTTTAGACGTGCAAGAAACTTAAATATACTTCATCTACCACCACCATCATCACCCTCGTTTATCAGGATGAGATGCATTATAGCTAAATATGCGATGCTCAGAACCTGCTGCCAACGTCTCCCTCTTCTCTGCGCTCAGATACCCTCATAATAGCACTTTTTTTAGATGAAATTCCTTGACAGTTTAAAAAATTAAGGGTGAACGTTCGCAGAATGCTGCAATCAATTTCCAAATTACGCATTAATGGTCCGGCACTCTGTCATTGCCGCTCAACCACGAGAATTCACCAATCTCGTCGCGCAGCTAAATAATCGAAATAGACGTAAGCGCGACTAAGGATACAAAGACCTAATAATGAGGAATATCAAAATCATGTCACCAGCAATAATGAACAAAAGCTACCAGTAACAGTATCTAAATGAACAAATACTGCTCAAGCAAGATTTTTGACATCAATAATAACAACCAATCTCTTACCACTCGCCAGTAATCGACAACCATTGCATAGTACGTATTCGACCATGGCGCATCAAAACTTGGAATCTTTTCTAAGCGATCATCAAATACAAAACTGCAACAGATCATTTAGGGGAGGGAATGAAATGATGCGAGATGAGAACGAAAATATAGTCCAATTCTGAAAAATTCATTCATGTTGAAATTCTTTCCGCACAATCAAGTTTCCGTACGTTATTTGTGAATTCATCTTTGTTGTTAGTTTAAAAATTCTCGCCCTACTCCATAGCAGTTATAAATTTCCCGTATTCCGCATGTTTAATACGCCTTATTTATATCTAATGGTTGTTTGGTGATATGCTGACAATTTGCGTATAGAAAAGCAGAACATCAACACCTCCACCACGTGTTAGCAGTAAGCGAAATGATTTCTTGAGGAGAAAAATCATTCGAAGACAAAAACTTTATTGAGCAAAATGACGCAAAGAAAACAAGAAAAGACTGCACCTCGATCATATTCATTTCTAAGTTGAAATTGGAAAAACCAAGGTCTCGGATTTCACGAAAATATTTCTCCTAATATGCTCATGTTCTAGATAATTCGTAAAGACGGTATTCCACTGTTCAGAGCAAAAACTACGACGATATCACTTATATTGTATTCCCTTATATTGCATGATTCACCCCATTTCTTCTTCATCCTCTTCGATTAAGCAGCAGATTCGTTCTAAACGACTACGACGAATGCAAATTTGATCAAAAACGGCAGCTAATTTGCTGCTGTTCCATCTAACGACCACATTCACGCATCTAGCTTGAATCCCTTCAAAAATCTTCCATCCTAAGCAGTTTAACTACCTGCTTGAAAAATGGTTTAATGGTAATAGGAATGACAAGAACGATAGGAGTAGCTTTACGTCACCGACATATACTGCAAATCAAGCTGACTGACCTGAATTTTTCGATATTAACGCCATTTCGAATCTGGGTCATAGTGCCAGCTAGTGATCGCCAAATAGCGCTATGATCGAGGACACCAACTAAACTGTCGTATGATGGTTGCTGACCTAGGGATGATGCTTCAATGCGCAAATCCCCCATGAGAAAATGTTCAAACATCTCCTTCCACTTCACTTCCGATGGTACTGTCCATCGACCTGCCGAAGGCTCTTCACTACAATGAAACCGCAGTTCCCATCAAATATTCAAGGCTTTCGACAATACTGAGCTCAAAGCAATCAGTGAAAAGAAACGAGTTACCGACGTAGTGAATCCAGGCGAGCTGGCGGTAAATCACGATCAGCTTTAGGAAAACTACGGTATAGCAATTAATTTTTAATCATCTGTTCTACTTTTCCCTTAGTTGCTACTTATGGTTTACTTTGGTTCACTGAAGTATCCATGCTTCATAAATTTCGATCCTTCTCTAGTTTTATTACCCTGAACAGGCTTACAAGCGCTTGAGAATGTAATGCCGCGGCCAGAATTGCGACAGCACTTTTCCTCTGCCCCTCTTCTGGAGAACATTTAAATCATACTTCGTATCGAAAACATCATGCAAAGAAATAAGTTCGGTTTGGGACTTGATCTGGGCTACCTTGATTAGAATCTGAAGGAACTTATAAGCCAAGACGTCATTTTCACCTGAAATTAATGAGAAATCACCTAGAATTATCAAGAATATTACAAAAACGAATAAAAACGGCAGAAAAATAGAATTATAATTATGTCAGCCTCTAATTACAATGTTCTAATTACAAACACAAATGTTGCTTAACGGAATTGCCGGTCCTACTGAACCAAATGTTCCATAGTCAAAATGCACAGAACGTCATACTCGGAAAGCGACTGTCCAACAGGCGTTAACGGACTACTCGCTCGGAAACATTTCTTGAAGATCGCATTCGACAGCCTCACTTCTCCGCTAATCAAATTTCCGTTCATTTGACCTTCGATTAGATCATGTCTCGACACTTGAAGCATTCCCTGCATCATCACTTTCATCACAATTCAGGCTTTGTGATGACACCATCAATATCGCTAAACCAGTAACGCATCCTTCAAATATAATAGATTTTGCAATATTCTACGGTGTCGATTACTGCAGGTTTAAGATGATAAATTTCCGATTATTCGAACGAATTACGACGGATGTACTGATCAGCGTCCCTAATCTCAGCGGTCGCAACCTTTGAAACAGCATTCACAATAAAACAGCAAAAGTAAATGGATGCGGCTCTGTCATAAACATCATTTCTTCTTTCCACAATATGATAAAAAATGTTGGGAAATATAAAGTTCCTCACCACCTTCGAGCACAATTATGCACTTTAATGGGAGGTAAAAATCACACAACGGCCCCATAAAGCCTCACAATGAGGAGCACTCAACTCAGCCACAACTCCTATTTTGTAGTCTGAAGTGGTCATTCATATGCAACAACATTTCACTCAATACAACTGCATGCTTCTTAATAAGCTTAAATGAGTTTTGGGGAGGATGCCTGTCCAGATATCGGGGCTCATCCAGCTTCAGCTTACCGCCTTCGTTCCTTTGAGACCCGTCACCCTTTCCTTCCGCCAATTTTAAAGTTTTTTGCACTGAGCTCTTGTGTCCAGATGTCAGCCGAAACGAAAGCCTATTTGAAATGAGTTCCATGACATGCAAATTCTCCGCAGAAACTGATGAACTTCCTCTAGCACATATCTAAGTAAACTGGTTTACCTTTTCACAGATGACGCCAGCTTTCTCGAAATGGCCTTCATAAATCGTATTAAATTCGCCATCCGGTGCAGGGCATAGCAAACGTCCATACTGCAATCGCCCTTTCTTACAAGAGGGGAGGGTTTGTATTTATACAAAACTGCATGACTACGATAACGTACTACACAGTCAAAAGCTGGACCAAAGAAGGTAGACATCATTACATATATCCGATCATAAAACGACCAGACACCTATAAGAAAGAACCCTTAGATATGTTTGAATAAAGTGATTTACCCAAACGGATGTTCCCCCTCACAATCCTCTCCAAAAAAAATTTAGAAAATATGGCCCTATAAGCACTCAAAATACTAGTATACTCATAGCGAATATTTGGGTACTACATTAAAGCAGAATGTTCTAATGTAAAGGGATAGGTCTGTTTTATAGAGGTTAACAAACGAATGGTGACAGCAATTTAATTAGTTGCAGGGAAAGATCAGTTAATACCACGAGGCGATCCCTGTCGAAAGTCCCTTCATGATATGCACCATCGATAGAAATTAGGATACCGTTACCTTGCCGCATATCATTTGCCCACAATCCCAGGTAGCGCTCTCCTGTAATCGCATTTGTTTCAGTTAGTAAACAACTGAAAACATGCATAAAATCCCTCACTTATGCAATCAATAAGATATACTCAGGAAATCTTTTTCGAAAGATGCAAAATCCGACGACGGAGGAGAACGAAAATGTCCACTGAATCAGTGACATATTGTAACGATCATTGAGGAGTCATTTTCGCCATTTTACTCGTAGTGAATTGGTTTGCTTGTTCATTACAGAATTGCAACGAGTAATGAATGATAAATTCAGAATAGTATATTACTGCTGTTCCCGGCACTCCTTCACAGCAGTCTTCCCAACTTTTAAACTCTGTTACTAATTTCCTCACATTTCCTCAACGCATTAAACCGCTTAACGGTGATAAGTTAAAAAAATCAATACATGCATATATGTAATATGTAGAAATTACAATGATTTGGCAGCTTAATGGCAGGGGTAAAATTCAAGGACAACCGGCTGCCAAGATAATCATCGGCTTGGCTGTCACGACACTTATAATCTGTGAACGATAATCTCTCTGGAGAGTAAATAACCAAATTATTACTCCAACACCTAACAAAACGCGCATTTAATTATTGATTTTTTTGTCGAGTATATCAGGATGAATTTCCAGAATGACCTCCGATCTAGAACTGAAGGATGAGGGAGTTTTTTGATTTCTGTGAAGGAAGTATCAAAATTCCGGTCTTCGCAACTCATCCTCCACTTGCTTAATGCTCAAACTTATTTTTAGGAGGGGTACATAACGTGGGAGCGAGTGGAAACCTATCGAAGGAAATTGGTCATCGATGGCGCTTTTTTAAATGCTCGTGTTCACTTCTCAAGAAGCACCTCGCAATTGTTGAAGAGAGTGAAAGTGCACAACGACTTCCGCTATTTCAGTGAAGAAATTGAAGCCATTCTTCACGAATTCATTTCAAAGGATACCGTTAATAATATTCACTGACGATTGCTGAGAATATTGTTATTTACTCACGATCTCATTATGTATTAGTAGTAATAGAAGTGATAAGAACAAGGCTTGTTCAAGTAGGCTGTGTTCAAGCAACAAGCGAAGTTGCCATTTTACTCGCAATATATCACATGACAAAGTATTTCATATTCAGTCATGATTTATTCCTTCCAGCATCGCTATACCCGATAAAACTATCTGCATGCAGGCAACCCTTTACTACCATAACCAATCGCACAACATCTCACTGCGCGAACAGTGGGAGTGTTTGCGCAAGATGAAGTTTCTCGACCTCAACTTGCTTCAGGCTTAACAGTACTCACTTTGATGCAAGCCTTTCAGTACAGATCGGCAAACCAACTCGAATGTAACTGGTGATATGGGTTCCTAAACCGTTTCCGAGCCTGGGTTTAAAAAATCGGCTCCATTCTTTTTCATCCTCCAGACCTGCTTTTTCATATGCTCCAAAATTCCCTTTAACAAACAGGAAAATCCGAATGCCGTTACGAAGACAAGTTCCCGGAAAATACATTTATCCTAATAATTTGAACAAAAACCGCAATTTGAAAAAGAACAAAAGCCCTCCTCTGCCGGCCTCAACCCAGTAACGATCAGAGGTGAAATTTTATTTGAAAATTACCGTCCCTTCAAAGGTTCCCAAAACTCCTCAGAAGTTCCAATACTTCAGGAAGTGGTTGCAAAGGAATGTGATACCTGATGCCACAGCTCTAGAAGGTTGAAAAAAATTTAGAAACCTCACAAGCTTTGCTGCCCCACAATTAGAATCACGAGCCTGATCAACGGGGCTCTGCGACGAATGACGAACATTAGCAAATTTTACACGACACTGCCCGGCAACAGCGAGTATTTTTCATACTTTTCAACTTTGCTAAACGTAATAACTAATGCGGATGTTAGGAGCTGGTGCCCAGAAGTTCATCCCTATTGGTACTTCGTTTCCATGACGGTTTTGCTGGACCATCGGTACGATAGGACGAGTATCTGTGGCCGAAAATGAACTATGTTAATATTTTCGGAATGTTAGGCACGCTCCTATCTCAAGAACTCCCGACATATTGCCCAGAGGCGAGCCTTACGTATATGCATATAAAAGAGTATACTCATAAGTATATAATGCTCCAAGAAACGAGTCGAAAATGAGTAGCAAACTTACTGTTTGATGAAGCAACTCCATATCCCTGCCGCATACCCATCCGCCATCCACCAATGTAAATCTGCTGTTCCCCTCCAAGTGTATACTGTTGCACACCATGTCCATGACGTAAACCGTTACACATGTATCCTTCATATGTACTGCCGTTGGCCCATCTTAACGCATTTATAGTGTTCATGAGAAAATGTCTTCACTGTTTAAACATGCGCTAAGCAGGTCTATCCATTTTGTATTTGACGAAGAAAGTGAACAGCAGAAGTAACTGAACAAAAATTTAGAAACACGATGAGATAACGAGATGTTAGGGATGAGCTAGCACGCCATCAATAGTGACATTAATTAATAAACACGTGAAAAGTACATCTCTGAAAGTTTTCCGGCCATCTGCCACTTCCATCTGACTTGTCTCTCGATTT
This sequence comes from Parascaris univalens, assembly GCA_037576465.1. Lineage (NCBI taxonomy): Eukaryota > Metazoa > Nematoda > Chromadorea > Rhabditida > Ascarididae > Parascaris > Parascaris univalens. The sequence goes on along the minus strand of CM075173.1, from coordinate 235,797,282 downwards.
TTCCAAACACTATAACGGATAATCACATTACGCCGCATTTATTTACAAATAAATACTGCTTTACTAATTCTGATAACTCCTGCTGACAAAATCCCGACTACTGCAGAAGTGCTGTGAGTTTATATTACGGTGGTGCAAGATAAATTTTGCTGCTTCGACGACGAAATTTCGGAGAGGACGTAAACGCCTTAGAAAGGGCTAATAAAACAATGAAAGGTTCTACTTGACAGAGACAAGGCCATTCATTTGACCGTTATGCCAACAGCCCGTATAAACATCTCCCTTCGCTGAGGTCGGACTTTCGGACGCATCGGTAAAGAAGACGCTATTCACAACGGATGTGTTGCATTGCTCTGCAGGCACTGTGAGTTCGCCGAAACTGCAAAATATTACTGCAATAAACTGAAACCATTTACATTACTTGCAAGGGAGCTTGCAATCTCTCCATAGAGGCAAATTTTCCACTCTACTGCTCTATTAACTAGACACGGATACTAGTATCGCAATAAAAACGGATCAGCAGCAGAAGGAGAATGGAGACAAGAATTATGAAGAAGGAATATCAGGGGGGGGGGGGGGGGGGGGGGGGGAAAGATGGATTGAGAAAAAGAGAGCGACGAAGAAGAAAGTGATCTGGAAGAGAAGTTGCGCAGTGGTGGGGGTGAGGAATTGAAAATGGAAGGATGGAAATAAAATACAACTACTGACTACACCAGAAGAAGCCGAATAATGCACTGAAAACATACAATATGTTCACCGGCACAAAATGTCCAATTAAAAAGTTTTACGACGCATCTGCACACATTTATAAGCGATCAAACATTTGGATGCGTTTTATGTCGGCATAAGTTTCATTTTATGTCGAACGAATAAGTGAATAAAAAAGCGTTAATGAAACATTTTATAGGTGGCTGAATAACTGAGGAAAACATTCACATATTTATCAATATGTGATCTCAATGTTTGAAGGCGGTTGATTAGATAAGCGGCAACGAAGAATCACACATTGAGGGGGCTCCTCTATGTGCTCCTTTACTTCACTTATATGTTATTTCCTACATTTCAATGACCTTCGATTGTGAATGGAATAAACACCAAACCTATTAATCAATATTTGAAAGAACAAGCAAAAGAAATCGCTAAAGCACTAAGTAAAAAGACCCAACAGACCAAATGTGATCAAACCAAACGGCTCTCCGATCATACAATGTAATATCGCGAACTCCTTTACCCAATGCCTTTGTATCTGCTAATCATCAGCGTTCTTACTTCAGCTAGTGATAACGTGGGAGATAAATTAACGATCTAATGAACAATAAATGAAACGATAGGCAAAAATAAACTGAAAAACATTTTGCTCCAAATTATATGAAAATTATCATCAATGCGATTGAAGAGGAAACAAGTGTCTAAAACCTTCTGAAACCCCAAATTAACAGAAACTGAGGAAGTGGAAAAATAGAACGAAAAAAAGTACCCTTCAATAACTCCATCCTCGAAATGACCTTTGTACTCTTTTCGATCCGGGTACTTTAAACGACCCCTGAAAGAATTAAACGAATAAGAAATAAGGTGTTTTCAAAAAATTTCACTCCCACAAGTGAAACATTTCTCTGATCTTTTTAGAATATGAATTTTACCAACTGAATCATGCATGGAGAACGTTATGGACAATTCAACTCGATTTCAAAGATTAAGCGCAAATATTAACCCGAACTACCCTTTGGATCAATCAACCAACGAAACGACCGATTCGTTGCTTTCTATAGAACATTAGCTTCAAGATTATTCCTCGCACATTACGTATGACTTATTAAATAATACAACGAAAGAAACGCGGTATCTTTGCGATTTACAGAATAGCTCATTGTGAGAATTTGCTGCAATGAGGACAGTAGAAATTTATGGTGCGAACAATTTTATCGGTTTGAAGAAAACAACGGCCTCCACCTATTTATCCCTTCAATGTGATATTGCGCTGAACAGCAAATATATCACCGGCAACGCTGAGCGTGCATCCCCACTACACTCATTGCAATGATGGATCGCTGCTAATGACCAAAAACTTCATTTCCCAATGGCGAACATTTACATCATGAATTCTAAAAATGAGTTAACTATTGCCGAGTGGCAAAAACAAACCTCCCACTCTAGTCTTAACGACGATAACTTAAAATAAAATATAACGAACTTTCCATGTGGCTTCCCACATAACCAACTTCCTTCGTAGATACAATTCTTAAACGATGGATGAGCTGATGAGAATGTATATTCACCGTACCGTCTCCTGAGACCGCTACCACCGGAAGTGTTCTGACGCCGTCGCCTTGCATAGCGACGGTCAAATGTACGCCACTCATGACAAACTTGCAGGAAATCCGCCTTAAACTGCTATGAAATCCATTCTGGATTACTACGGAATTCATTCTTCAATATTTTCTCCGTCATAATGACCTTCTCTTTTCGAATCACCATCACACCTTCGCTATAACAGCGTCATGTGAAGTGTATATATTTTATTCTGCATATATTTTATTTAGCAATATTTCCCATCAAAAAAGATTGGAAATACGGTGCTCTTCGACTACGAACTTTTCACGCCCTATACAAACGAAGCTATTAATGAGAAGTACGTAGCAAACATTCAACCTTCTAATCCACCAAATACAAAATCCACATACCATATTTCGACCTGTAGACACAATAAAGTGACCCCTTCACATCCTTCCTATTGCTACTTTCCTGTGTCTCTCATCATTATTTATGAAAGTGAGAAATGCCCATCAAATTTCAAAGTTTTAAACTGAGAATTTAAAAAATCCACATCCTTCTATCAAGCGCGCCAAATTTCAACGTAAAGTTCAAATATGCTCAACCGACGGGACAAAAAATATCGCCCCACAATCGGCTTTCTCATCGAAATCCATAAATCTATCACGTCCACAAGATACTGCCTCAGTTTCATATATAACAAAGAAGAAAGAGCAATCCACCTCCCTCCTTTCAAGCGTTGAAAAGAATAATGATCAACACAACATCAATCACTCAAACATCAAAACACTCATCAATTACCTCCTTAATGCAGAAAACACGAAGTGCTCAGTTTATATTCCAAATAGTAATTATCGTTTTCCCATAACTCAAGAGCTCACGATACACAAAAACAAAGCGAAGCAACCTTTGCAGCCGCTTCATTGAATTCGACATGCAGCTCATCTTCTGGAGTGTATATACGTACAAAATATCGGTTATCTCTTTGCAGTGGCTCGGCCCACACCAACGGAAATTTATACAATTGAAACTCACGTCTCTGAAAGTACTGTTGGCCTTCAACACTCGCAAATCTGCATAAAGAATTTTCACGAAAAAGGAACAACGAATAACGAATGCGTAAAAAAGATAATAAATGAGAAAGGGTCGACACATACCATGAAATCCCACAACTGGAGGGTGTTGCTACAAAATTCAACCCCCTCACTCTTGAAAGCTTCCCTCTAATAACGCAAAGAAAAATTTCAAGTGATTAAACGATGGAATACCTAGATAAAGCATTCGAAAGATACACCACAATAGTCAGGCTTTAAATCAAATCACGCTTAATTTTCGCCGTAAATGGCCTCTCGCAATCATGTTCTCATTGTACCGTTGGCTCGATGAAGGCAATTCTAGACTACTTTCCCGTTCATTTGGTACCGCACGCTCAATTAATCAAAAGAATTTGAAATTAGTTATACCAAATCGTCGGCAACCTATTATATGCAAAGAAATGCAGATGCTTCCGAAAGGATTTCGCTTCAACTGTTTACCAATACTAACGCTGTATAACGATACTACATTTTAAGTGTCCACAGCCAAAGGTCAGTTGCTGAAATATCCTCCCAAAATTTGAGCGAAACGCCTCACGAGACATTTCTATAGCTTAGGCAGACATCATCTTCTACAGCCGTATTTCATATCACTTCACTCACATTCATTAACGGTCAGTCAATTTAATCGACAAATTTTGCCTCTCCCATAATGATAAACATTCTCGCAAATGACGTTATTTAACATACCCCCAAATAAAAATATTCGTCCTATATATCTTCAAACAATGCTTGCTTTACTAAGCCGCTTGTCAATATAACAAAAACAGATCACCTCAGATAAAGCAACAGCATCACTAAACACAATTAATGAGGTCCATGAACGTGGCAAATAGCTCTTCGGTTTCACGTTCGTCACGTTCTTCACAACACACTTCTCTTCACCTGCATCCGCACTCCACAGCACCAGTCGACTTGGGCTTTTGAGATTCTGCAATCCAAGTTTTAGTTACTACTGCTGTGTCAGTGCAACTTACTGCCGACAAATTATCTGTATCACCTACGAGACAATAACATTTCTGACAAATCCTCCCTTCTGGTCTCGGCAGTTGACAACGTTTCTGTCGACCGTGAAAATCTTTACATGGTGAAAAATATTTTCGACCACTAACGGCAATGTCTGCTAAACTCTCGACCCGGCGAAAGGAAACAACTGCACTGAATCTTCAACTCATTTCACTCAGCTGCTGAATCGCCCATCTTCCTATTAGATAGACCAATCAAACTGCCGGATCCCCCCGCTACTACCCTATTAAATTATTGATAAGACACAGGTTCTAAAAGACACAGGTGCTACCTGGTTACTGATAGCTAGCTATCAGTAACCAGATAGTCCTTTTAGAACTCGCAGATAATTTCCAAATACCTTAATGGGAGACAACTTCCTGTATACTGCAACAAACATTTCAGTCTTTTTGACGGTAATGCTGATCCAATTTTGGAGATCATTCATAATATCAGCAATGCGGTATTTCTTATCAGACGCTACAGCCTATAACCGTCACTGAAACGCGACTTAAAAAAATTAACATGTCGCCGCATAGAATAATTTTCCCATGTTCGGTGTTCTGCTCATATCTTCTGTTTTCTTGCAAACAGGCGTTCGTCACACCTTTCTTGATGAGATCATTCATCACCTCAGCAAAGACAATCGGCCAAGCGGTCAGACCACACCCATTCGTGAAGCTGATGATTGGTCTTCACGACGAAACTACCTTCTAACCTCCACATAGTTCGGCTTGGTCCCCAATCGATCCATGATGCCTGTTTTTATTACTTGTCTAAGAGACCAATTGTCTTTGTTGAATGTTGAAGCCTTGACCGGAATTGCGCATGCCGAATGCTCAAGCTGTTCACTCTATTATGGACCCTGATCTTGACAGTGGGAAAAATGTGGTGCCGTCAGCTCTTTGCTAAAGTGAGTCATACCGTTTTTATGCAGACAAATTTCTCCATTAAGAATTCGAGACGATCACGCTGTTCCGCTTCTTTTAGTTGTTTACCACAAAGAAATGTTCCGTATCCAGTTTTTATCTTTATATGTATTAGCGACGTTTCTGATAACATTTAGAATGGATCAGACTCCTTGCTGATAATTTCGAAAATTCGCATCGATTGCAAGCTTCTGCTTAAGACTTCCCCATTTGAAGAACCTTAAGACATTCGAAATTTACCGAAATTATAGTAACGGATGTTCCCCATATTAGACATCACATACTCCATACCAATTCCCCACATTAGCTTCCCAAGCCAAGAGGTGAAATGATTTTTTATGCACAGGATGTTCGTAATATTCGCGTTATAATCGATCCCGGACTTCACTGGATGTGCGATACTCCATTACTGCTGCAAAGCCGTTGAAATTTTTAAATATGTTCTTCATCGTTTGCAATATGCATGCATTGAGCGGCATCCAAAGGCTTTCATCACCTTCAATCCACTCATTTTGGAATATTGTGCGACTATGCGGTTTGATTAATGGGTTTCTTGTAACACCGCGTTACAGGATTGCTCAGAAGCGTTTTACCTACTTTGCAAAGTCCGCAGCGGCCCCTACCAACAAAATTATATCACTGGTCCAAAAATCTTCAGTCTTTCATCAGTGGAATATAGCAGATTCTATTTTGACTTTATCCTTCTTCATAAAACTGTGCTCGACTTTTCCGCCACTCGCTGTCAGAAATGTCCCGATCTCATTCACTTACTGTTCACACATATTAAATATCAATTCGCCTAAGTAATAGCTTAGCCGAAGTTTTGCTCACTTTGTGGTTTATGCTTATAACTTCAGCATGCTTTCCTACCTTGAGACATTGGAATAAATAAAAAATTGCAATTGAAAGCGTATCATGGCGATGAAGTTTGCAATTTTTCGCCACACTGCTTTTTTTCACTGATCCATAGAATTCTCTTGGTGAGCAGCTATTTTTTCTGATGGGAAGGAAACGTCCACCTTCGATCATGGGTGAACAATTAAGGGCACTTTTCGAGGGGTGAGGCTGATACTTTGTCGAAAACAACGCAAAATAACACACTCGTAAAATGAAATGGGTTTTGATGTCCCAAAAGTGACTGTTGATCCTACTAGATAGGCTGCTTACAAAAACGAGAGTTTTCCTTTCTGTGTACTATCATCCCCAGAATCTTCACCACTCACTATACCCATTCAATGAAGCAACAGCTCACGATTCCTTTTTCACCTCGTTCCCGTCCGTGTTCATTCATCATTTCCATTCGTTTCGCGTACACTACGAAATCTGCACCCATAAAAGGGCAAAAGAAAGAGAACGATGTGGGCAACGAGGATGAAGAAAAGAGTAAAGAAATAGCGATTCCTTTCTTATCCTCAGATTGCAAAAAAACAAATTTTAGAAGGACACTATTTGCGCAAAATCTAACATTACAAATCACTTAACAACCAATCACTTTCAAAGCTCTAAATTCTAAACGCAGCGTAATGAGACAAAGAAATGAGCAGAAATTCTGTTCATATAGTTATTGTCGAAGGCTTCTTTCCTTCCATAATTACATCGAAACTTTTACGCTTTTCCTCTTTTATTTATAATCGACGGCCTCTCCGCACATCTCAATCTCACCTTCCCCTTACATTTTATTTTTCTTCGTTCACAGTTCGAAATCACCATCAATAGTGAGCAATCACAAAAACAGTGCTCATAGTCTGCACTTTGGACAGTAGTAGCCTTGACTGAGAGTAATGGACTTGACGAGAATCAATTAAGAAACGATCATGACATGAATGACCTGCTCATTTGAAACGCCTAGTCGTTTCCAATATCTGAATGTCCCATCTGCTATATCATCGAGATGGTTCAATCGTTGCTCAGCCACCTTCCAACGTGAGCACCATTCTGAGATCGCTATCTGCGAATTCGATGCCTAGAAAACAAATCTCATGTATGGCAGCCCAAATCTTTCCATCCGTCACATTGCTTGTCGAGTGAAGAATCCTGCTCCCGACAAAAAAGGTTGTACAAAAGCAAGTTCAGTAGCTGCATTCATCAACTTCTTCTGAGAGTAAATAAAATAGAATAAAAGTGCACACGAAAAGATATTCCAACTGAATGCTTCATGCTCGCGAAACGATGAAGAAAGTTCACAGGGAAAAATCCTATTACCTCACTTAACCAAAGTTGGCAACAACACAAATAAACATCTCTAGATATAATGAATAAAGAGTAAATTCCATTAGCACTTTATAAAATAACCGTTTAAAAAACTATATTAGTGAGCATTTCAACAAGTTAACCTTGTCACGCATAAGTTAACAAACCCACAGTAAACATCCTGCTGTAACATAGAAAACCTCCTCTCGCTATCCACAACATTGGAGAAAAATGAAGAAATCGATTTTCGACTCGAAGAAATCCGGCGAGTGGATATTCGCCTCCTTTTTTTATCTTCGTTCTCCAGAAAAACAAAATCAGCAAGTGCACCCGTATGGCCACTACCTAATTCTATACACGTATTACATCCAATGTATTTTAATTCTCTCCAGAAATTTTCAACCTCTGAGAATAAAAAATGGAACCAAAGTTTAACGGAACAAAAACTCATCGAAAATCAAACATCATTAGCGAAATGAGTTATTAGATCCATCATACTGCTTCATTCACATCAAAATGGGCTTTTAATAACAAACAACTAAATATCGCATTAAAATGCCGGCTAAAATGGAAATATTCCCTCCGGAAAGCACTGTCTTATCAAATCTCCTCGACCCCTTTCTCTCATCCTTTCCACTCTTCTTGCTGCTAACTCCACAACTAAAACAGACCTTCAGTTTCACTCATTTACGTATGTTTTCAGCATTATTAAATAGCCGAGTGCACGTGGATAGAAAAGAAAACGATGAAATTGGCGATAATTTACAATCGAGAGCGTCACCCAACCACCTTCTTTCGAAACGCTCCCTAAGAATGCTTATGGCTTTCGTTCATTCCATTCATTCCCACTTAAGAGAAGTGTGCACATTAAGACGAAATTATTTAAATTTAGTGACTGCTTGTTTGGAATACTTTGCTGACGCCAGTGAATTAAAAACTCGCCTAAAGGAAATAAAAATAAGAACTATTGGTGATGATAAATGATAAGAAAATTTTGCTAAAAAAGTGCAAGCGAATAGGATAAATGGGAATTAATTATAGTGGCGCGTTCAATGGAGCCAATGAAAATATGAGATGTTCAGTGATTATGTGTAATTTTTTCCACTTATCATATCTCACTGCATATGAAACATTCATAAAAGAGAGCTCTTTCATAGAAAGAAACATTTTCATAGAGAGAATGGAGTGGAGAATATTCATGAACGGAAAAGGATGATTCCGTCTTAGCTACATAAAAGAAAAGAAAAACTTACTTTGGGAAAATAACGTTTCGAAACGAAGTCATTACGAAATGATGTACCTGAGGGTTGCAATTCAGTTACTACAGCACAACAAGCGACGGCACTACAAGGTCCCATCAATGTATGCAGATCATTTAGAAATCTTTTGGTATTGACATTACAATTGGGCATTTCGTCCTTCATCAAAGAATATGCTGATGTGGCCGAATTGCAACGTTCAATTAAAAGCCTACATCGAGAAAATTCGAAGCTCTCTCTTTGCCAAACAACTGCTATCGCCAGAAACATAAAAGAATGCTCGACGGCACAAAACGCTTTGCACTGCGATATAAAAACGTTCTGCAACGATGAGAAGTCAAATCGACAACAATAACTATGGCCACAACAAAGCAAAAATTGCTAGAGGTATCACAGAATACAAGTGAAGAAAAAAAAACTGCAACGATTATCGTGAACGTAGTAAGCAAGGGAACTCGCACATGTCTTCCATGTCATACATATAACGGGTATAAGATGAACTATCTCCATTTTAATTTGTTATTATAAGATAAAGTGGAAAAACCTTATCATATATTGCCATCTCAAAAATCTAGCACTCATAGCTAAGGCGAACCATGAAGTTTTAAACAATCATCGTGAAGATGCCCGTATATCGCCTTTCACCAGAAAGAAAACGGAGCGAACAAGAACGCAGAATTATCTCGATACGGGAGAAGGTAATTCCTAAAATGAAAGAAATCCCATGTGGGAAAGGACAACTTCTGATCGAATGTGAACTTTGACATACAAATCCTGTTATCTAAAAATGCATCGAACGTGCTAAAAATTTAATCTTCAACTGAATTTTGCATCGAATTTTTCAAGACCGCTCACAGTTCAACGGAAATCCATTAATATTCGACTACGCATTCGCAGAGTTTCCTATTTTTAACGGTGCATATGTGTTCTCGTATCTGTATAATTTTTAAAGAATCCCGAAATTCGCCATTAATGACTGGTTTATAAGATATGAATGCCCAAGGGGTCAACAAACTCCTTTCAGTAAATTAAATCCCCTCATTAGAGCGACTTTTCAGTCTATTCGTAGCAAATTGCTTTGAAAGTGTCTTACAGTGACCAAGAAAAACCTGATCACCGTTCAAGGTAGTTCGTATACCTAATAAAATTAACCATCATGAGAGATCATATATCTTCTACCAGAGAAAGAATTCGTTGTGGCAAATTCGACGAGAAATCTTACACACCCGAGAAATAAAATTTCACTATTTCGAATAAGAAATGAAAAATTTCAGATTCAATTTCAGAGAAATCAAACTTCCCCTTTCGAAAAAGAAAAATTTTATTTGCTCATCGTTAAGCACCGTCGTCCCATCATCGCTGCTTGATCACAACCATATTTCAAGATAACGTCAACCATCAAGGGCGCTTTTTTTCAGTTGATGCGATCTTTTCGTACTCACCAAGCGATGAGTCGATAAAATAACGTCAAAATTGACCAAAGTGATCGATTCATGGGCATAATAGCAACCTCAATGGAAGGATAATATTGACATAAAATTAAAAAAGCATACACCACATAAACAGCCAGCAGTGGAAAAAGAACTGCGAGAAACATTCGCAATTTCTCCCAAATTTCATTCTCAATATCTTTTATCCACTTAAACAAAGGTCAAACGATATAAACAATGAAAAAATAAATCGAATAAACGAATAAATAGTCAATTCATTATTTGTCCCTCACTTTAACGGTGAAATAATTATAAAGGACGCTTAATGTTTAATTTCAAAAGATATTCGATATCATTAGCTTCTTCCCACTATACTCCTCCACAGATTCAGCTGAAATGATTTCACAAAAATTCCCGATTCAATGCGCTACAAAACCGTTTACATTTGACGACGATCGGTATGACGTATGCACTGGATGAACGCTCTATCACTTTGGTATAAGCTCAGATATTCATTAGATTACCTCAAATCTCAAATATATGGAAAGAAATGCGCCCTCATGTGAAGAAATATATATTTGCACACCTTTAAGCAGTCCAAGTTTACTGCGCGCACAGTGGATGTATCAATGCAAAAGCCGAACCCGCCCAATTCCAATGATTTCATCTCATCGCTAAGGGAATGAATAAAAATTTCGCGCAAATAAGTAAGTCATAAATTTCAATATTACAACAAAACTGCTCTTAGAACCATTATCTCAGTGAAAAATCACTGAATGCAAAAAATATTGCCCGTCACCGAAGTCCAAAAAACAATCACAATATATCAAGCAGTCCACCTTATTGGACCGACAGAAAGCAGCCACCAAGATCGTCTACTGTTCAAAAAGTGCTCCTCCCGTCACGTCTGCCTGATCCCTTACCTGGCCAAAAATTTATCAGCCGTATTCAGATGTTAACACTTCAAATTCTTATATCATCATTTATGATTCAAACATATATAATTGCCACCTGAAATCATAAGTTTGGATTGAGAAATTAGCCCGGGAGAAGCAGAGAAAGAGGGAGGAAGAACAGTGGACAGAACAGTCACGAAAAGAGTGGAATCTGTATTCCTGCTTCCCAAAAACCGTTACTTAGTAGAAGTTTTCAGCAACTGCGTTCGTCGTACTCGCCTCGCTCCAAAAGGCTTTTTAAAACTCCTCCAATCAATCTTATGAACGTGTAGCATATCACTACAAGGAGCAGATTTAGCAATGTTGACATGACCTCATTAAAAAAAATGTCCTCCGATGAAATGGTGGCCATGAGAGGTGAAGGGATATGGGGATGGGGAAAGCGGAACGGATGGGTTGAAAGAAGCATGAGCACGATAAGAAATTTATAAAAACTTCGTCAATTATGCGGATTAACGGACAATAACAACGAATTCCTTCTCCATCTTAATTCATTTTACGTGCGGCTGTCGTGAAAGCACTGAAAGCAACCAATTTTGGAATTATTCCTCATATTTATCGAGATGCCATCGTTCCATAACAGTAATAGTCAATCTTCTCCCATCCCCATCCTTATACAGAAATCACTCTTCATGCAACTCGAACATGCGTACTTAAGTGAATCAAAACAAGCAATGCGTTTTAGTCTACCAAGAAAGCACAACGAACACTGCTATTGATCAAACAATTCTATGTATACTTTTATTTTCACAATTTCCGGAAATCGTTCTCTTGTGCAATGAGCGATAATCTAACTCGATTCATATCTGATGGAAAAGATGAACGTTTGTGAAGTTTTATTGAGTGAAGACGGTGTTTTACTAATCTCAAATACCAATCAACAAAACAATATTTTCTTCAATGAGTCGAGCACACCCATGCAAATGTAGTCTTCCAAAAAAAATTCACAAAACCTACGGAGAGCATTATTCCCTTATCAAATAATCCCTTGCAGATCATACTTTCATATATTTTAAAACATTTGGCAAACATACCAAACGGCAGACTATAATAACAGCCTAAGCAAATAAACGAAGCGGCCAAATAAAGCAAAAAAAGTCAGAGAAAAGAATGTATTATGGATGAAAGAGTGGAAGATTTGAAATCTCATAGCTGTGCAGGTAGAAAACAACAGGTGCAGTACCTTTTGTGCAAAACAAAGCAATCAAGCCAATATGAAAGGGCCAACTGCGTGGTAGAAAGATTATATCCGCAGCGTTTCAAACGGCGACATTTTAACAGCCCCAAATCTAGCAAAATGAAGTCCACTGTATCAATTAAATCCCATTACAGCTAGGAGAAGAAAGTGCAGTGAAAACATCGGCTAACCCTGAAAATATCGGTCACATTTTCGAGAACCGTAGGATAACATTCAACTCTTTCATTATCACTCAATTCCTGTGCTTTTTTATCTTTTTCAGCGAATGATAATACAACCTGAAATGATATCCGTGAACAAAACAAATCGTCGATTTTCAGTTAGGAGAAAAGATTCGGAAATATGTCGCAGTGGCCAATGGCATGATTCCCTATACCTTTACGAAACCCGTAGTGAACAGAATTGAAAGCAAATTTGGCTAGTGATACGAACGATGTGAAAACCACAGTAACAGAAGCTTTGCATGTGGATTGTCGTTGCCAAACGATATAAGTAAATTTGGAGCCGGAAAAGGCGAATTGAAAGTCCCCCCCCCCCCCCCCCCACAAGCAGATTCCTTCATACATCTGCGTAATCTCTGTGTTTAGTGTTACCTGTTCTTTTCTGTTTTCGCTATACTGCTCCTTATCTAAGAGAAATGAGTTGGAAGAGAAGAGGATATCCATCCCATAGCCCTTATTTCTCACCTTCACTTACAGACTTTCATCAGCGCTCGTCTAGAAGACTTCAACTCATCAACGAAGTTTTCTCCTCACTCAATCATCTTCAATCATTAAAACATCGACAGCCGCATCTCAATCAGCACAACAATTCGGCAAGTTGACGTTCTTTCTGAACGAAACAGAAAGGGCGCAAATGCAAAGCACGATCACAGTGCAATAAAGACTTTTGCTGTATTGCAAACCATCTTGCATTACACCTCATATGTCTCCTTTAAATCAACTATATTCACCTTCACAATCTGCAAACAATCCACCCGCAGGTTTAGCAACTGCATTCAGCTATTTTTCTGAAAATATGACTACCATCCACTCGTTTCATAACCTCGAAGAATACCAATGTCCAGTACAATTATAACCGCCAATAATTAGTTCTTTTGCATTTATGTTGCGCCATATTAATCAGTGAGTATTTTCTTTAGCTACACAAATTGATCTTCGATTTCTTCCTATTTCTGACAGCGTCACTTGCGCGATGACCAATCTCGAAATATTGAAAAGCGTTAGAAATGGCCCTGCAGACGATATAACAGAATCCGATTATCACTGTGACAGAGTGCTCTTATCAACTTATCCATAGAGTTCGCGTGAAAAATCGAAACGCGCTAAATGCAGTTGCAAAATCCCATAATCAAGGCGGTTGAACACCAATCTTCACCCTATTCAACTGTAAAATCAGCACACATTTTCTAGCATTAAAATCACTTCAATCACACAGTCTCTTTTCTATCAATTTTATAGCGAAATTAATCGATCAGCAGCTCAAACACACGACATTTCACACAGCAATAATAGCAGTAATACAATATAATGCAAATTAAAGCATCCGGTCGAATATGTTTTTGAAAGAAATCAGATATGACTGCTCTAATGAAAATATATAGCAAAAAGTGGCTAATTTTGTTATTATCCCGTCCTTTCGAACTCCCTCTCCGATATCACCACATGGCAACTAAAACTTGCGAAAGCACAACAGCAACGAACTTATTACACGGAGGCCTAAGAATGAAGATAATCGCTGCTTTAAAGAAATGGGGTATTATGGTCCTTTGCTATGAACGTATTTCATTTAAGGCTTGCTTTAGTGCTCATATCATTACTGTAGGGATGATTGGAAATGTGAAGAACACTGCAGGAACTCGAACACCGACCTCTTTATTTCGGAGGAAACGGCATCTGATCTTTAGTATCTCAATTCCTTCTTCCTCCTCCCAATTCATTCATATCAGCAAATTCGAGGTTTCAGTACCTCTAATATCGTAAAAAATATCGAAACAACTGAAAAACAATGACTTTTTCCAACCAAAAATCACACGTCTTCTGGTCGCCCTTTACACTTTTCGTCACATCCTCCTTTTCACACAAAACACAAAAAACAGTAGCGAGGTACTAATTGGATGAAAAATGAAGCACTCTCAATAAGGGTTATGTTCGACTGAACGAAATACTGTTATAGAAACCTCTCAATGGATATCAAAGGCTCATAACCGTCGCCGAACATAGTACACCATATTTACTCTACTTTATTGTTACTATAACATACAACTGCAGTAAAATGGCGAAACACGCAGCGCAACAAAAGGGCGAACTTAGAAAAACGGTACCATTTTTGATCCTAAATCATCCCCCAACCTATATTCTCATCTCCGTAAAACGCTCCCACGTATTTACGTGCAACCTCCTAGCCTATCATTTTCAAGGAAGCATTTCTTGGAACTCATCAAACTGACGAGATGAAAAGAAATCAGCAGTGTTTTCAACATTACTTAATATAATCGCACTGACCTGACATACAATGCCATAGAAGCGCCATACGACCTAAAATGACCTACTATGCTTTCATACAATAATCATCTTCTACGTAAAAGATTTTAACTCATCAGAGAACAACTTCATTATATCGCAGTTTCAAACAATTGGCCACTGCACAAAGCTCGACGCTGGGTCTTTCAGCGTTCAGTACTTCGAAGAGGTTCCTTCACTCAACCCCCTCTCCCTCATCCCTACTGCGACAAAAATTTCTCGCAGATTCCCCACATGATTATATTCGTGAATGCATCATTAAAAATAGTTTCCGTTCAACACACACATTGCGCTTCGTTTGTTTTGCTACAAAACCAAATGAAACTCTTTCCCGCACCAATATGAACCCCTCCGCTCCATCTCTACTTTCTCTCCCTTTCTTAGTGACAAATCCTACTGCAGAGTTTAGCACATTTTATTCTTATTATCCACCCCCACCCTCCCCCCCCCCCTTTTTTTTAAAGAATATTTCAAAGCAAAGGATGTGCAATGGGAACGCGGTAAACGAAAAGTCAATTCACATTCAAAATTACGCACACAAATTTTCGTCGTCATCAAATTCGATTCGGGACATATCGATAAACGTTTAAAGGTTTAAAGGGTCAACGGGATCGCCGTTATGATTAATTCTCGCGAGTAAAATGCAACTTTTTTCTATGCGAAGAATTATTGCGAATGCCACTCGCAACGTTACTTTTACTTCCCTGAAACTCGACTTTCATCTTAAAAAACAGAATAGAAAGCAAGAGCCAGGAATTAGGAAGGCAAACAAAAGTCTCCATCGCAGAATCACACAAATAACAAATCGCCGCAGCGAACATACAAAGAGGAGATGGATGGTTCCTTGGTTTCATTCTTTGCTGCCGTCTTTTGCTACTCCCTTGGTCGTTTGTTGTAATCCTTTATTACTTCCCTGTTTCTTCGCTCTACTTTCAAGAGTAACTGTGGGTAAATTTTCGGAGAACAAAAGACTGCCCCAAGAACAGGGTAAGTACAGCGAGGTCAATAGGGAGAGGAGGGCAGGAACAGAAATGGAGAGGAAGGGCGAAGGGAGGTGTAAGAAGAGAAGAGATGACGCTTTCGAAATTTCACCTTTGCAAGAAAACAGGAAGCCGCAAGATAAGAGAATCTGCGAAGCTGCGAGATAAAAATCATTTTCAAAAAACTTTCGAAAATCTTTTCCGACGGAAAATGAGAGAGAGGATTTTTGAGAGGGTAGAGGAGAAACTGGAGAACGAACTTCTCATTAAATAACCCAGCTAACCTTCGTAAACTACCTTGGTACCCTTGGTTCTCATTTAGCTCACTTAACAGCGCTCAGCGTTCCCAATATTTTCAACATCACTTCTCATACTTTCAGTGTTAGCAATTCGTCCAAACGACCCATCTTTCTTATGTATCATGACTCCCGACCACATTAAACTAATCTGTAGTCCACTCACTATTTCAGATATTAACCATTTTGAAAATGCGCAATGCACATTCACATGCCGTGTATTCTTATGTTGTCCATCGTTTGACCATCTCAGATTGCTGCACTGCATTTTGAATCGACAACCTTGAGCATGCTCACCTAATGTACGACCTAGGCATTATTTCTAGGAGGGTGGAGGTATAAGGCTGATAGCGGATATTTCCTGTTCACTCGACGGCGTCCGCAGCGTTACGAAGGAACACGCCCTCAGAATGACTATCTGCAAATAAATCTAAGAGGCGTAAAATTTATTTTCCTGCTCCTCCTTGCAGCACTTGCAATAATCTTCCAGCATGAAAAATTCTACAACGTGCATGGCTGTAATAGTGTCCGTCTCATTCACACTCGCTGAACCTCTCGCAGACACAACACCACTACGTAGTAGACACTGCCTCCCCATGCGGACATATTACTTCCTGCTGAGTAGGGGACATTTTAACACAAAAACAGTCCAATGAAATTTTTCGAACAATTCTGAACGGCTAATGTAAGTTAATGTTTATTCTGCACTTGATGATGTAGAATAAGATGAAATTGTTCTGCTGCATACTCACAGTCAATTTCTAATGCCGATGGTCGACCATTGCTGTACTTAACTCTTTGAAAGCACATTCATGAGGTGGCAGGATTCACTTCACATTTTCGTAACTCTTTGAAAGCACATTCATGAGGTGGCAGGATTCACTTCACATTTCCGTAACTTTTTGAAAGCACATTCATGAGGTGGCAAGATTCACTTCAACAACTGGAAATGTTGTGTGCGTAGCGATCGATGAGATGATAAACAAAGTTCTTTTTCTTTACAAAAATTAGCACTATGCCACAGTTTTTCTGGAAGCTTTCAAGAACAGTTCTCAAAATACGCATTCTTTAGGCTTTTTTCATTCAGTGGAAACGAGAAGAAAGGAGAATTACATTTTCACGAACTCAAGTAAGTGAAAAAAACCGTAATCGACGATTTATTCGCCCATCGTACAAGAAAATCTTTATAACCTCTACACAAAAAAAAATCATTATTCCACGGCATCAAACCTTACCAGCAAATATTGGTTGGCGTCTATAAAAATAAATTAATACACCTCCTCCCCACTCAATGCAAACAAAGTCAGCAGACGCCTTTGTATCCCGAGAAATTCAGGAATTTCTCCGGTTATTCACAGTTGCAAGAAGACGCATCAACCACGTACAATGTGAAACACTCGTTGACTACTTCTGAATCATTTCCTTACTGAAGACGACGGTGCGCTGCTACGCTTTTCTATGCGCTGCAATAAGCATTCCGGTTTCGCTGATATTAATGCTGGCTCATTTCTCAGGAAGATTCATGAAACCAAATAATTCTCAAGAGGATTCATGAAATCAAATAACAACTTCACAACTTGTTTCAGACCACTCTCATTAGACCGTATCCTTTTGCTCTACTGCTGTCGAAGCGTATAGCAAAAGCAATTCCATGGATGCGTGTTCCCTTCCTCGTTTCCGTTTCTCTCTCGTGCGACTGTGCGCTCATTTCACTCTCGTTGAAGAAAACACTCGCTCCCTCAATAAAAACTACCGTCCACCTACTCTCGTCTTATAAGTTTGCGAAATTTTTCCGTTAATCCTCACAGATACGCTAATAGATCACTCTTCGTAAAGCACTATTCTAAACATTCTGTAATTTTGCTTCATCGCTATAAACCGACGATTTGGTGACTTTTTTCTTGTTTATACGACTGGATGTTAGCAATAGATGCGAAAAATTCAGACTAAACTGTGCGTACTGCTTACGCAAAGCATTCTAATGATATCCATCACGAGAAGCCCACTTGGAGCTGAGAAATGTTTAGCAATTCACTCCTTGCTAAAGTGAACACACAGAAAAGCGTTTTCAGCCCCGTTTTTCTTTGTCGATGATACCAAAATTTATCATCAGTTGTGTGATCTCGTTCATGACTCCAATTCTGCAGAAGGACCTTGATGCAATAGTAGCAACGTGATTGAAATTATCACATTTAAGTGTTTCCCATTAAGAAGCTCATTGGTCCGTATCGACTTTCGGCATGAATGGCTTTCTCCTGTTCTCTCTACTAAACATGATGTTCGTGACCTTGGTGTTATAATCGACCCTGAACTCCACTGGAGTTACCGTGTTTCACTATTATTGAAAAATCGTTGAAAATGGCAAAATGCATTCTCCGCTCTTCATAGTACAAACGTATATTCTACATTACTGAAACGCTTTCATCACCTGCTACCGATCCATTTCGAAATACATACTCCTTTGTGGTTTCCTTATCAGGCTCCTATAGCAGTCTGCCGAAGAATGTCCAGAAACACTTCACCCGCAGTGCTTTCCACAAGATTTATCGCGGCCGTTTCAGCGAGGTTACACTATCAGGCTACAGCCTTTAACTTTGAGGCAATAGGATATCACAGGATTAATTTTAACTTCATTCCTTATAGTCAAATCACGCTCGGCTTTTCCACCTTCTCGCTGTGGGAAATATTTCAGCTTGCCCCTTCCCGTAGTCGACGTTCACATCAGTTTCTGCTCGCCAAAAGGCGCTGAAATATAAATAGAGTTCTGTATAGTTCCATCCTCACGTTATACGAGTGCGGAATCTGTTTCCTGCCCACATCGTCAGTGCACTCACTCCATCAGCTATTAAGGTGCCACCCGTCTGACACTATTACTGCTCTTCCGTACTAACTTTTAGCTTTCCGAACGTTTTGGGCCTTCCCGCTCTTCATGCTTACAAACTTTTCTCTTTCCCCATTTGCAGATATTAGAAATTGTATATTGTATATCTTTTAAATGTATATTTTGATAGTCCTAGGATGTAAGGAAAGACACTTTATGCGCTGCTGGAAAATTTCCCAATTCTCATCTCACATTTTTGAAAGCGACTGAATATTTAAGTCATAAAATCTACAATGAAACATGATGTTTAACATATCTGAGAACTTTTTAACCTTCGGAAAAATTTGGTTCCCTTTTTATTTCAGCAGAAAAGAATAATATTCAGAAGTGAACATATGCCATTTCTCTACATTTCGTAAGTGCAAAATGACTTTTGCAAAGAGTCCACTAAAACGACAAATCAACGCTGCTTGTGATTTCGGGTGTTTTAATCTCGACAATGCAGCTTCAACACAGCAAGATCGTGGAAATGAGAAAAAGATAAAGTGAAACGAAGCAACATCTTTGAAACTTTGGAGTGGGTTTAAATGACTTTTAAGACATCTCGATATCCATGGCATTCACATATGCTAGGTTTGTTCAATTTGTTTTTTGCTGCTCGTTGCAAATGCGTATTCAGTGAATCCGCATTATTTCATCCGCTGTACTTGCAATGAAGAATTGAGCAAAAAACAAGAAAAACATCGATATCCTTCCAAAAACCCCATCAAATATGAGAAATACTTTCCTCTGGCTTCTACTGCGAAAATAAACTGCAGCGGTTGACGATTTTAGATAATGAAATCAACATATCAAGCACATCAAAAAACGGAAATGGGAAAGCGCCTCGTGCACGCTGCAATGATATGCGCCTTTGGTATCCAGCATCCTTAAGCATCCACTTTCAGAGCTCAACAAGATGAAACAAAAGATACAGAAAAACTTCGAAATCTTCTAAAACTCCCACAAATTTTCAAGAATGACCTTTTCTTATCATCGACTTTTTTAACATATCAAAAGCTTAACTGCTCTGAAACTTTTATGCCTTAAATGTCGGCAACCTTCCTAGTTGATTGGTTAACGTAAATGCTGCTGGCGGTTTTATCTTATGCTGTTTACAGTACTATTAAACTTCGCAACTTCAATTCTTGCGTCGCTGCCTCGGCCAGACTATCGGCATAGACGCACACAGACACGCATACTAACGCTAACACGCGTATCTCCGTAGAGACACGATGTCACGGTGCATCGTTTTTGAAAAATAAATTGGTAAGTTTCAAGGAAGCTCAGCGGGAAAATTCAGAGTTGAAATTGACGACGTTTCGGGCGTGTTTAGATGCAAGGACATCCATCTCTACGCTTATCTGCACCAGCAAATTATGGCGACGCCTTCTCTCTAAGAAGCGGCACATACAGGATTCTTTCCCTCCCATTTCTCTTTATGACTTCTTTCCGTTAACCATCAAAAGTACTGCAAAACCCATGTTCACTGATAAGGCACCCGAAACCACGCTTGCCCCTTCACGACTTTTTGAAATGCCTTGTGTCTTCTCCCTCAACAATATATCTCTTCTCTGGCTCTTTGCATATAAGCGCGAATTTCTAGCCTCTCAATAGCTTCAAAAACGAACAACTACGGTAATGGATTTTATCGAGTTCCATACTTTATTCCAGTCTTGTTTCACCATTTCGGCTTTATCATGCTTATCAAACTATAACAACACCGAAATAACGACGGAGCCAGACAAGAACTTAGTTGTAATATGATCCACCCTTAAGAAATCAATGGATTTTGACACAAAAAATATTAAAACATCACGGCAGCTTTTTTTTACTTCAGAAGGTGATGAACACTCGGGGGTGCAAAAAATCGTTTTGAATAAAAAAACTGAATGTGATATGTTATATGTAGTTGTTGGAAAAGGCATTCCGGCAATTCCTCTAACTCTCCGACCCGCAACAGTAACATCTGATATGCACTTAAAACGCCTAAAGCGTTGAAAACCTTACTTCCATCAGCAACACTCTAAAAACAGAAAAGCTTTATTGTAACCGAAGAATTTTGTAACTTCTCAACGGAAAGAAATGCAATGGTAAGACAGGCTTGACGTTATACGCTCTATTGTTGTTCACTCTGCCCAAACAATTGCTTTACAAAGAACAGAAAAATAGCACTTAAAAAACGTTGGCATATGAATCTATTCGAAAGTTTGCGTACTACGTCATACTGAAGAGAAGAGATTTTTTAGGTGCTGCTTGAGATGCCCTCCTGTTGAAGTAACCAAGCAGATAGGTGGACAATCATGTGCAGACCTCACGGGAGAGGCAGACATTTACATACACGCAGAGACGACACCACGCTGTCACAAAGAACTTTACAAACGTGCATTTGCAAAAGTGCACGAGAAACAAATTAACCGTGAAGAAGCGCACAAAATTCTACAGATATTTTAGCTCCGATGAATGATTAAGAAGAAGAGGGGGCATTGGGAGAGAGGAAATTGAATCTATTACAACGATGCACGCTCTTGAAGACGTATTATACTGAATGCAACTTCTAAACTTCACACGCATTTTCATTCGCTAAGCTATTCGGTGGATCACAAATTATATTTAGCGTTGAACCATCATCTTAGATGCACTAAAACATATTAACTCAGCGAGAGTGAAAATCCCACAGTTGCGTTTGTTGACGTTTGTCATTATTAGCAACTAACACATTCATCAGTTAGCTCAGAAAAAAACGACCGCATCCTTCTCTATGGAAAATCCTCTCCCAGCCACCGATCGTAACCCGAAGCAAACTTACCAACCGTCTCTTTTTTCCGATCTCATCAAGTTTTCATTCGAAAGTTCCATTTCTATCGTACCCCAATCCCTCCTCATCCCTCCTTTAAGTTATTTTGTAATGGAAGTACTTCTTCGCCCGCATTACGTTTTTACCTTCTTCAGAGAAAAATGTTCTTGGTGCATACCGGAACCTCTGAATGCTTCCATCTCCCTTCCATTCGCCTCTGCAGCGCCTCCACCTCCCCACACCTTATCCCTAAAAAACTTTCCTCCCTCCGAAGGAAAAACCGCAAAAAACGGTTTACGATAAAATTTATTTGTTATGCTCCGCTACTCAATCCAAAAGGAATAATTCGCTCATCAACCAGAAAAATTCTCCGAAAGTTATTTCCCACAGCGGTCTCTGCAAGTGCCAACGTTTAACTCTCAAGGCGACCAATACAAAAAAATTCCTCGGATGTTTTCGTGAGCACTGAAAAGAAAAAATTTACTTTGGTATGCAGAAGATTCATCGACGTGAAAAAAATAATGTGAACTTGAAACGTACGCAAAAGGAATGTGCACATGTCCGTCCAAATGTTACCAGTGGACGCGTTCTTCGAAATGAGTGCATTCATGCATCACAAAAACATCAGAAACGTTATGCAACGAAGCCCTCCGCACTCAGGCTATTTACGTCGATCTCATCGTCATTCCACAGAAGACGACGTTTTATTTTTGTATTGGAAGGTGCTCTTTATCGACTCCGACATCGCTCCTGTGGCAGGGATTTTGAGAATTTTCATTTCCCATTTCGAGAAGAAAATGTTATTTGTCGCGGCGAGGAATGAATATGAAGTAATCTGTCAAAGAATTAGTGGCTTTCAAAAAAGGAATTCAAAACTGCGAATGTGAAATTTGATGTGGAAAGCAAAATCCGTAATGTGACAACAATCGACAGCATCAATACCGCCAAGCAAATTGAAAACTGAGAAGTAATTTGAAATATCACCAACAGTGCCTCTCATATTCATTTCAACTCGTTCACACATTCCCTCTTCTCACTTAATGAAAAATTTAGAAGAAAAACGAAAGAAAACAAAGATTAAAGTGGTGAAAAGAGATCTCAAAATCGATTACTTGGAAGGCTAATGCGAACATAAACAATTATTAAAAACAAAAGTGTATGTGCCCTAAAAACAAAAGAAAAATAAAAACAAGTGGGGAAGGATCGAAAGCCTCCAAAGAATGCTGCGACCATCTCTTCTCCTCTCCCCCCTTCCTTCAACATCACCAGCAATTACCGAAACTGCTACACTTCATGAAAACTAAAAAAGTTAAAAGGAAAACAGAAGCCAAATTGCGTAAGAAAGAGAGCGCGAATACTCTGAAGTTGTAGTGCAGACTTCCAAACAAATTAATTACAGCAACGCGACGTTCCTATTGGAAGGGAAAAAAAGTTGGCAAAAATGCTGACACAACCATAAATAAACATTACAATGCAGCACGCATCACGAAACATCCATCAAATCACATCAATTGCAACAACATACATTTCACATAGAAGTCCCTCTCAACTACAAAAACTCCACTAATGTGTCTACTACCTAATAAATATTCCATATTAATTGCATTAAATAAATAGCAATAAGGAACATTAACAGTGCAGCGAATGATAATAATACTCACAGCAATGGCCTGCGAAAGATCCAACTATCCAATCAAAGATGCTGCTTGAAAAAAAGCTTGAGAGAAGAACGCGGTCACTTCGTGAATAGTGTAATATTTGCTGCTAATATATCCTGGCTGTTTCACTGGAAGAACTTTCAACATTGCTGAGTGCTTTTCTCAAAGAAGTTATGTAGGGGTTCCTCTTCAAATAATGATGAGTTTCACATTTGCTATCCCCCAATTTTCACTTTATCCTGTCAAATTAATACGTCACACTGCACAGGTAACCCCATAAGTTGTGCTACCATATAACCTGGTTTGATCTCTCATGCAACAAATATATTACCGAAAATTTTGGAGAAGCAAGTACCAGCATCCGAAGACATCCTTACCCAAGCGAGGTATATCATCCTACAAATTTTGTTGACAGCTGCAGTTATAAGATTACCTGCTAATCTATAAGGTCAATTGTCTCATGCGGCTCTAACTAATAGGAAACTTCATCTTCAAATTACTGACACGCTGAAGCCAGTCGCAAAGGCTCATATATTTAAATTTTTGCAATAAACGCTGAGGCATTGGACCAAAGAATTGTTCCTCAAGGAAGCATCAGCTATATATGTAGAGTCCCTATAGCCCTGGACACTTTATCTGATATACTTTGGCCTGCAGTACTTGGTGTCACTCTCTTTCACAATGCTCACGCACGGATATCATCAATCAACAGCAAACATTACCACTGATACTTACTCTTCCTGGGTATTTGTTCCGGTGCTTGAACAAACAACATTTAATTGAATATTGCATAACAACGTAACTGTTTTCTTGGACACACTTTCAAATGAGAACTGGGAATGCAATCCAAGGCAATACCAGCTCCGTTACTGCAGGCCTCGCTCCTTCAACTGCACACCATGTCCCTTCAGAATACCAAAAAAATCTAATATTAACTTTAAGAGATACGTAGATGAAATATTGGTGCTGACTCTGCTAAGTTCGATAACACAGTTGAAAATACACACCGCGACGAAATATGATTCAATAAAGCAACGATGGTACTGCCACAGGTAGGCGATACCTAGCGAAGTTTACTACGACTATGGGCATTTCAACTGCAGCGTTATAAAATGCACTCATACTGTCAGCAGCGTCTCTTCTCATATTCATTCAGACATTATATACGGCGTTCGTTATTTCTGCAGATGAGCCTTTTTTTTTTGTTCCATCTATATATGACGCATGCCTTTTCTCCTTAACTGCTCTCTACCAAAAGCATTCAGTACATACTTCCAAGTGCTCATTTCTACATTAATCACCGCACAACTTCTCTCAGTGCCTAAATGATGCAGGCTTTAAGCTTATTAGCCATTCAGATGCTCTCCTTTTAAAAATTTCCACTCAAGATCACATCCTCAATTTTATCCCTCAGAAAGACTCGCTGAGAGACTCGCCAGCCGGATTCCTTTTTTATCTTTTATTGTCATGCACAATTTAGTCCATTGTTACCTCAAAAGATTATCCTGCTGTTTCATATTGCTAGGTTTTAGTTAAGCCACTGGAATTCAACATCTTATATCGGACGCAGCAGCCGATTATTATGTTTCTCATACTTTCCTCGGTTTCCGCTTTTAAACCACTCCAGATTACGCAGTGCTTTAAATGCATTGTCAATCTTTTGCGTAAACGCCTCTTTAGCAATACAGATCTCTATGCATTAATACCATCAGAAACCGAATCCTGCATCGCTTATTTTGTGCAGAAGGACAAAAGCGATGCTGCAGTAAATGACCAGGAGGCTCGAAGACCCGCCCCTATTCTTGCGCCTCTTACTACTGATGAAAAATAAAAGAGATCAACTTATCCGAGCAATAATTAAGTTTAACATCACTCTCTACTACTTCAATTTCTAATTTACCCTTGCTGTAATGACGTTAAGTTCAATTCTACTTATCACCTCATTCTCACATATAAAATTTATTCCATTCTCATCTACACGCTACTCGTTCCTCCTATTTTGCACAAACAGTTCTAACTGATTTTAAATCTTTCCGATCCCCTCTGAACTGAATTTTTATCGACGATGCAAACCATTCTGCAAATGATCCCACATGCTCACTAATTTACTAAACGCTCCAAGACGAACTTCTCGCAATGTCCTCACTCCTTCAGATTCCCTCCCAGCCATTCTTCTTCTTCAACGACTTTACTACCACACCTTTTACTAAAGTACTCGGAATTCGTTTCGTTTTAAAGAATATTTTTATATTAATATAAGAAAATAATCATCATAGTTTGTTATAATCCCTCAATGGTGAGGCACAACAACCTTTTCCCAAATAAGTCATTTCACAACGATACCGTCAGCATCGCATGAGGAGCGATTATAATTGCACCAATACATTTTTCTACAAAAGTTGTTTTAATTACCGACAATTATGAGTAAAGAAGAGAATCGATGAGTCACATCAAAACAAGTCCATCGTTATGCGTCATCACTAACGTTCGCAATATTTCACGTTCACATTTGCGCTCTTCATTGAATGCCTATCACTTGCATTTCCACCCAAATTCGTCAACGATTTCAAGTGCGCACTGACGCAATCAACTCAAGCGAAAACTCAAGCCCACCACCTAGAAGAGAGTGAAACAGATATTCGACCCCATTACAATAATCATATTTCGAAGTCTAAATTGCACAAAATTCCGAACAATTTTTGCAAATATTAAGCGCGACGATCTGCCATTCCGTGTGAGAATATATTTTAAAAAATCGATAAAGAACATGCAATCGTACGATGAATCTGTACTGAAGTTCGCTTCTTCTTCATCAAAGTCACATATAATGGAATTGACATTCAACAGCCAGCAGACAGTCTTATAGACGACCATCATAACTAGAAAAATCCCTTTATTAGTGTCCACAAATTCTGCGTGATGTGCACATTTTATAGAGCGATCTGGAAAATTGTAGTGCAATTTGACGAAATTGAGTAGTTTGAAAACGCAAAAAATTATTCGTCGAATACGGTGTCGTGATTATATCGAAAATTTTCCCGAAGAGGAATGTGCACTTGCGAGTCCACGGATGGATGCATCACATCTAAGAATTTAAACGATAATAGTTCAGCAGCAAAATTGAGCAACAAAGCCGACCCCATATCATCCATCTCTCGCACATAAATGCACATGCAGCCAATTCAGAAAATATACTGAGCAGAGTAAAAACAAAGAAAAGCTCATTGCGCTATGGAAATAGCTCAAGCTCCATTAATAGCTGCAAAGTCTCCCGATAATGACAAACGGCAAATTGCAGCAACACTGACATCAAAAAGATGCACACTTTCAGGCTGACATTCACATAAATAAATACTTACCCTAGCTAGTGAATAATCACAACAACCGATGCAGCAGATATCGCTTCGCAGTTATCAAGCAAAAATCAAGAAAGCAAACTGTTTTGATATTAGCGAAGTATTTGCGACACTTTAATTACCAATCCTTAATGCGCTGAAGCAACGAATTATAAGACGTAACAGACTCACCAACAATGGTGCTAGGTCTTGAACCTCTTGTCATCAAAATCCCTCCCACCTAGTGAGGGACGCCTTTTGAAAGTTTGACGTCAATTATTCTTAATTATATTCTTTTCCGACATTCCGGCCGCTCAATGTTTAGCCCTACTGTCCACCTCAATAATGCTTGAATGCTTATCACTTCCTGGAGAACATAACCGAAAAGGTTCGATAATAGATGGAAAAACTTGGAAACATTTCCCCCCAAAATCAAACCTTCGAACGTGCCCCTAATCAATAAAAATGACCTTTCATTGTTTTATTTCATGTCTGATAAACGACGACTTTAATTAATTTGCTGTTATTCGGGATGGTAACATCGCCCAAACGACGGCGGGGGAAAAACTGAAGAGCCTTATTGATTTATAAATGTTGCTTCGTCGATAAGAACAACGCTATCTACATCAACGCACTTTCCATCTAGAGAATTTGCACATTACTGCAGCAAGAATTCGGATGCAGAAGGACGTCACTCTTGTGGAGATAACAATGCGTCTGCCCTGTAAACGGCTCAGCAAGGAAACTGATGAAGAATACCTCGTAGAATTTGTGTGATCTTTTTCAGCGATCTCAAGAATGAGCTGTCTGCCAAGTGGAGACTGAAACCGTGCCACCCGTTCTATCGCTGCTCACTGCCCGAAGGACGTTGGCGCCCTTACGCCCCTCTCCCTTCCCCTTCAACTCTGTACACCAAGTGCCTAACACAAAAACAAATAAAGATAGCATAAATAAAGATGAAACTGGTTATAACTGTTTGGATAAAGGAAGAATAAAGATAAAATGTCAAAATTAAAAAACACTTCATATTGCAGGAATATTTGATGCAAAATGCAGCTAACGACCCGGTCGGCTTTCGAAACTTCATCGGGAGAAAACCAACAACGCACACAGCTTTATAGCATACCAATAGTGAGCAAGTGAATGCCCCAGAAAAGCGGAAGCCAAGCTTCGAAAATATTACGGAAATGTATGTACTGCATTACGGGAAATTATGTTCGAAGGGAGGAGAAAAGCACTCAGTGGGGAGTTCAAAGAACGAAACATCCCTCACACTGTGTATAGAGAGAGTGAACTTGTGGATGTGTATATAAGCACGATATCATCAATAGCTGTATACCGATAAGTAACAATAGTGGTCTATGCAAAGTGACTTCGGTTAAAAGATGCTGAAGTGCATTCAAGGTTCAAACAAGCAACGCCACCGCCTGTGCACAACAGCGCCCAATCGCCGAGTTGCGGTGTCCGCCCCAAACATTCCAATGCACCACTATAAATTTCGATGAACATTCTCCTAGACGCACAACCCCAACTGAACCCACTCAACTTCACTTGCCACATCTAAGCATGATGGCTGCGCATGTTCTCTTGTTTCTTTACTGCTCATATCTGCGAATGATCAACGCTGTCCCCAGTATATCATCTTCGGCACATTCTTCACGTTTCAATTACTACCCACCTGCAGGTTATTCTTCGCATTCATAATCAGATGAATAATGGAATCTGTGTCCAACGATGTGGGTGTCATTATTCCCGAATAAGCTCGAAATGAAAGCTTTCTTCTAATCATTTTGACCGAGCATAGTGGTTAATCAGCAGTAAAGTGAACATTCTCAATCAACAATATAACGAATACCTTCACCGAGAAAATGGCGAATTTTCTAATGTTCGAAATAGCGACTCCTTTCGTTTGAGACATAACGAACTTTCCCACTGAATTTACATTGAATTGTCTTCTTCGACGACGTACCGAATACTTTTATGAACCGTATATCGAATTTTCTAGTCGTGGATGTGTACGAAATATTTTCATTTCGCACAATCTCTACTGCCTCTTTCAATCACATACTTCGTGCAACAATGAAACGATCGGAAGGACTGCAAATATCCGATTTGCTTTATTCAACAAATTTAGTTCTCCTCATCCTCCACATGACAGCACAAGAAATTCTCTGATGAAGAATAAAATTATGCAAAAAGTACTTTAACTTATGTTATAAGACTAACTAATCACGAACAGTTGCTTAGCTCGTCTTATTTAACGCATCAAACGAAGAACGTATTCGTTGTGACTAATTCTTTCAGAACCAAACTATCCAGCAATCAATCCCTTCCCGAAATCGGCACCATTACCACCAAGTGAGAAAGCCACAGCGATTCTCGATGTTTTCAACAAGCGATACAGCAAAACCGATGTGAAAGGACCCACTTTAAGACCCTCAAATTCAAAATCATCAAAACACTGGCGGTCAGCTGAAAAAGAAGCTTCGACTGTACATGTCAGCTCCGTAATCCATCCAGACAATTTCTATCCACAAAATAAACATATCGAACCGAATGGCCCGATGCCACGCGATGCATTCGTTATTAGTAAGGATCCACTGGAGGCATTCGTGCATTCGAACAGTGCGGACGATTCTGCACTCGGACCGATCAGTAATCCCGCTGCTTACTTCCTACACGGAGCGCACCTTGATAAGGTAACTGCTTATTTTTTAAATCGAATACTTTGATAGATGTTTATCGCCTGTAATGAAAAAAGTGCTTCGACTTCTACAAGCTACTCAACGTTGTTCACGAATATGTAAATAACTCATAGGACGAGGTCCATATGACACAATGCGATACCATATGCATAAGCTGCCAAGATGCTATCTATATCATCATCAGAGGAAATCGACCTCTGATAAACACAGAAGGATGCATCAAAACTCTATTTAGAAATGATGGAAAAAACTTAACGCGTAAAAAGCCGTTTGCACAGAGAAAGCGATTAACTGATCGTATGAAACCACGGAGAACATTTTCTCCTTTACCTATTCATCCATTTAAGCCACAATGAATATGAAATTCGCAGTAATTTCGAGAATGAAGAGAAGAACTCTAAATCCGCTGCATCATTTTTTCAAGCGCTTATTGAGAAAAACCATATCAGCATTCAGTCCAACTGCAATCCTTCTTTGAAACGAATATTTGAAATTTTAAAGCGAGGGTAAATGCGCGTTGCAGGTTTCAAAACCCAAATGCCAAATGTTCGGTTGTGAAGGACCACTTCCTAACGATGGTAGCATTCGCTTCAAACTTATCACTAAGCCTTTACATAGCTGCTATCAAGCATTCGTGCAGCTAAATACGTGCGTTGGCGATAAAGGCTATCCAGTCGGTATGGTATGCACCATTTGCTGCGATTGCACAAATTCGTTTATTGCCGAAATGCGAAATTCCCGAGGTTATAAAATCGGTTTCAGCCGCAAATGAATCCGAAATCAATGCAAATGATTCTTTACTCATCACACTGAAATTATTGGAAAGGTTAATTATTCATACCGCTCATCCTGTATGCCCTATTTTGATAAGTTGCTTATTGGTACTAATGTCATTCGTTTCGCGGCAAATTCTCCTCCCTCACTTCTTTAACAATAGAAAAATGAGGAAAACGAAAGTGAACAATACACAACGCTCACTTGCTTAATAACATAGTCGTAGTTAATATTATTGATCAGAAAGCGATTACCTGCAGTTATCCCTGTCAGGCACTTTTTCCAAAGACCCACCTGTCATACAGTCTAATCTACACATCCACCTCATCTGGCAACGCCTTTCCGACAATTAATAGATCACCAATGGAAACGGTCTCCGCATAGTATATATTATGGATGATATTTTCGTATATGTACACGGGTTCATTGTTAATTTTGTACAGAAATTGATGGTAGTGACCCGTTATGTAAAGAATACCTATGTATGCATAACTGTATCATTGTTATATCCCAGAACTCTACATTGCCTTTCGCATATTATGTACATACAAAGACGCCTCCCGCAAGTTTCACTCAACACTAAAATGTAAATAAACTTTCCAATGTAAAAATAAAAGCAATGCATCACACCATTTATCTCTTTCTTCCCCTCCCTTCTCCTTCGATCCCCTTTCAGCATAACTCTCTCCCCTCCCCTTCCTCTTCTGATGTTTTCAGCTCATGTTCGAGCATCACAGGCATCAAATTCAAAACCCCATTCCCACCCCAAAATAGTCCCAAAATACTATATTCACTGAATGTTCCACTCGTATAGTCGTGGTGAATCGTTAACAATGTATGTGTCTAAACTCGTGCAATAAAACTGAGCTCTTCAACATACTATAAAAGACGATCATTCCCACAACGTTGCAAACACCCACATTTCACCGTTCACCTTCTAAATATATCAAAACAATACAAAACCGTCCAATCAACACTGCCTATGGCCGCATTTAATATCCCACTCAACAATGCACAAGATGCGCCGCAAAATTTTCCCATACGTCGAGGACCTAAAAGTGAAGAAATCTGCGAAGTGATTCTCTCAAAAATAGTCGTGGAGAATATTTTCTCATATTTCACAGTTTTTGGACAATTCAAAATCAACAACAAATGCATTCAACACTGAAATATAACAACAACATTCACCATTTTCGGGGAAAAAAAGAAGAAATAAAAGACATAAAGTGGAATAAAAGCCGTTCATTTTAAAAAGCATATCGAAATACGTCCCCAAGCAGCTGTAATTAATAACATTTGTGGGAACGTTGTTTCCAACCATCGCCGCAAACTTTAGCTCTCCCAATCGATGAAGACTTTTTATCTCAACTCTTTAATCAATTATCTTCTCATCAAACATCAATCTGATAAACGCAGCTCGAGATAAAAAGAAAAGAAGTTCCGGTAAATGCCACCGTTCGTTCATGAGGTGAAAAAGAAATCCACAAATTTATGTTTAAAATAAAAAAGATGAGGCTGAAGCGGACAAGAAAGACAAAGAAGAAAGTGGAGAAAGGCCAATATAACTATAAGTTCAATAAACCTTGAATTATTCTCGCCTCATTCACTTTTGCATCGTCTCAAAAAGCAACTAATTGCCGACATTTAACTGATAATGTTATCAGCGAAATGATGGCGTGACTGCGATCTCATCTGCTAGCAAAAATAGCGTTCATTCACGTGATGCACTGTTGTCGAATGAGATCGCCGTGCAAAAACAGGTTAACGAAAATGATCGCTCACAATAAAAACCTAATTACGGATGATGCAACCAACCGACTGGCAGTTCGAGTTTCTTATTCGATAATCATAGTTGCGCACAGCTAAAAGTGCCTAGCAATGCAATCTATTCACATTCTAGTTGGCAATCAGAAAGAAAATAATCCCACATTCTTTCGCAACTGAATATGGTAAAATGTTGAAAGCTCAACTTATTTCATTTGACAATTTCATCGGCCGGATTGCCGCTAAATATCAGAAACGATTTCCCTCTCTCAAACGAAAAAACGATTTATGCAGTTAACGCAAACGCCATTCAACGTCTCACCCACTTTCCATATCATCCTTCAATCATTAAGGCTGCCGTATCTGTACAACATTCCTTTAGCTTCTTCTTCTCTTTCGAACAAAAGAAAACCTTAAAAACACCAGTGAGAATACAATCACATCAAACAACTCGAAAGCAATATACGGTCCTCTAACACAAGCGACTGCCTGATTAGAAAACGCTAAAACATCACATCTCTCATTGACATTATTCACTGCATAGCTAATATTTCCCCACCACAAATTTATGAAATATTTTTTAGAGTTTCTTAAAATTTAGCCAAATGCAGAAAATTTATGTACTGACGAGAAAGTGGACTGATTATTTCATACCCCAATATACAAAATACATTGAAAGGCATGATCAAGGCAGGTTAGTCTGATTAGGTTGGGAAAACATCCTTAAAACGCATCGCTAAAGCACTCTTATTCACATTTTCGATAATATCTTTCAACGCATTATTCAAAAATTTACTTACTGACAATGCGAAAATTATTGTGAATTCCTCTCGAGACACTATCAAAACGGCGGCTGCTAACCACCAATCTCAACTATATTCTCAGATTATTTTCATACTCAACGTCAGTTTTCATTGCCAACAAGAAATATACGGAACTTGAAAAACATAAGAATATTTTAGCTGCGATGGAAACTCATAGATATCGTTCGCCTCATTAACAGACTGCTAACACGACAGTTAACTGAGTGCTGCGCACAGGTCATCAATCGAAATTGCAGAAATCAGCATGAAGCTGTAATGATTACCCAAAATATAATGTTGCCGACATATGCCATTGCAAAATCAAGTCTATTTTTTAAATAAAAAATTAGTAACCGTACTGCCGATTATGTAGAGAATCACCAAGACGCTATGCGATCAAAGTGAAACTGATTTCTCTGCTCTCAACACAGTTCTATCATAAATACCAGCGAGAACACGCTTAGCGAATATTTCAAAGATTAAACACCCGATATAGAATGAAGCAAATCTCTTGACATTAAATTCTCAAGCTTTCTTTTGCTTAGGTACGATATTTGTAGGTGGAATTCAGCCAGCAGACGATCATATCCTAGGCAAATGATAACATCACCAGCTGAAAACTGTGAATGCGATCTACAGTTGCATTTCAAGCTCCGGCTTTACCTGCAGTATGCATAAAGCTGTAGAGAGTGGCACTACTTCCTTCATCACGAGGAGGCAGATAAGAACGAAATGCCAAGTCACCATGCATGGGAATAAATAGCTACCTACCAAACTGCAAAATGAACTTATACTGCAAGAGACATCCCAAAAACTTTCAATTATACAATCGTGACCTTTCCGGCAGCTTCACATCCCTTAGCTTCTATTTCCAGCCCTCTAATCATAAGCCATGTTCACTGCTTCAACCAAACGCGGATCGAGACATAAAAAGCAATACCTTTTGTAAAATGACCATAAACTAGTTCAGCGCTGTTTTCTGGTGATCAGTTTGAAACTGATAACAGAAGTATCAGAAGGTCTTAAGATCACGAAGACGAAAGAGTGAAGAAGGAAATGAGTTAAAGAGTTAACTATACCTCCGGAGTTTTCCAGTCTCAGCAGTCACCGATGTGACGTTAACACCTCAATGTAGGATTACTGACAGTTATCTTTCATTTGCCATATCACCAAACAATTTCTTCATGGTTTAGCACGAACAACATTACTTCACAAGTCTTTCACGTGACAAATTATTAAATCGTTACTGGAAAATCGACAAAACAAATTTCAGGATCTCGAAAACACAATATTTCCCGGAAGAGAAATCTTGGATATTCCGCATCCTCTAATTCCAATAAAAAGGCCAACCTTCTTTTCGAGACACCTTATTCAAAAAAGATACTTCCCTATTCTGTGTCACTGAATGACTTTCAAATATTGTGCTTGGTTATTTCGACAAGTCAAGTACGAAGAACGTTCATCAACAATTTATATTTTAAAAAACTCACGGTACTTTTGATTTCAGCATCCATTTATGTTGAAAAACACATTACAGTTTCAATCAGACCTGATGACCTTAACGCACATCCCCATCTATTAACGCAGCTATCGAATATAGCCGAAATTTAGAAGAAAATTACCGCTACTATACTTGAAGGCAACACAAAATTATGAGATTTATTCAAGCGCATGGATTTATTTTGTTGCTGCGAATCATTGAGGAACTATTAACAACAAACAGGTATCACTCTGTTGACATTAACAACTATTTGCTTATAGAATCACCAAACACCGGTTCATCGGTTCATCAAATCGGATTGGTTATATACGTGGCACATAAAATTTAGGAGGAAAAATTTGTTTAAAAAAAGCCCCGTAACGCTGAACTGTCAAAAAGACTGACCGTTATCACCGAGTGTGCATTCAAGAACGTCTCCGCATCACTACGCCATATTTGCAAGCAATCGAAGGCCTTGTGAAAAAGTTTTCTCAAGCGTCGATACTGCTTCGTACTTTCTGCTTCATGTTCCAGGCATAACTTGTCCACATAAGACGACAACGATTCACTGCAAATTCATATCATAAGCCATGATCTTTGCTCAGAGACGGAGATGAATAGTGCACCTTATTTCAAGGAGGGAAGGCTATTCATTAAAGTACGATGGTCCTTCACAGCCATAGTTTAGAACGTTCGCTCACTTCCGAAGAGCACATTAAAGAAATTCCCTTCATAATGACTCTTGATAAAACGAGATGCATTACCAACGTTTTTAGTTCTTCCGCACAAAAATAAAAATAAAACCAATCCTTGCAACGCACTAAATGAGGAAATAAATCCATAAAAACTAACCACTTTTTTCAATTTAAGAAAAGAGAGTTCCACTAAAGGAAGTATAATTATCGATTGCATTTCCACAGTAAGAGATAGCACATTCCAAGCAACACCTTTGGCATTATTTATGTGGCAATGATTTATGCTATATAGTGTCTCATTCTTCAACACTAAAATATAAACCTCTATATCAGCATGGAATGAGAAGTCGGTGACTTCGACGGTTGCAACTGTTTTCACTCACAAGCGAGGAAAGATTCTTAGACGTTAACAAGAACTGGTTGATATCAAAACCTCCTGCAGCTGTGCATATTTCAAAAACGTGGGGATAGATCTCACGCCTCCCTCAGGACTCAAACGTCGGATCGACAGTACCTTCACGTGTCGTCATCAATTTTTGCCAACAAATAATTTCTTGCACACTTCTCTTACCTAATCGTCCATTTCATCTTTCCTTTCTCTTTGAAGTAAGCAAAGGGAGTTAAGCAAGCGAGGTGCGAGGGATCAGCGCTGAGAAAGGAGAAACAAAGCAGGAATGCGAGAAGAAAGCGTCTTTCCCATTAGTGCTGTGCGAGAAGTGAAATTCCTCCAGCGAAAAACATTTTTAGACTGCCAAAACAAAGAGAAAATTATCATCAACGACGTCACAACTGTTGAAAAAATTAGGAGCAAAGATCGCACGTGTGTTTATTTCGAATTTTTCCGCCTACACAATTGAAAGCTTACCTATCAAAGCGATCGATCTCTTCCGCCCATTCCAACTCTGTTTCTTGCAGTCTGCACAGAAAAATTCAGCTTTAAACAAGGTGAGTACAACATCAAATAAATCAAATCCTTGATGGCAAAATCACTTTCACAACAACAACAAATCATTAGACAAAAAAAGAATCCGCTTTGGCATCACTCAGCACCTTAATTAATTACAGGGAAGTAGAGAAGCAGATGCTTACTCGCTGAGCGAAGTTCCACCAACAACTGATATAATAACATAATGAGGGAGGATGGGATGAAGGAGGAGAGCGTGACAATACTGGAGGTAGAGGACAAAAGCGGACACTCTTCGTTTCCAACACTCTTCGTCGCATGAGTTCACAGATATTTCCAACTACATACTAGAATAACTAAAAAAATAAGAGCGCTCAAAACTGTAAATGTAAAAGATCGGATCCTCTTCTTTAAAAACCACCTATTAAACCTGAAACTACGTTAATGTATCGGAAACATCACTTATTCAATGCGATGAGATATGATTACTGCCTCCACAAAAAATTTCATTCTCTAATTGTCACTGTTTGCCTTTTTCATCTTCTTTCTCTTTCTAGAAGAAAATAACAATGCTGATACCATCCACTTATATAAAGTATCCAGAATAAAGAAGGGAATATCCCACGGTCAAAAGCTTCGAGCAAATAAAGAAAAAGAAGTGACTTCTGCTTTTCAATAAACATCAGTCAATTTCACAATTACGAACGTCAGCTTTCTCCTTCAGTTCGAAAATATAACGCACCGCAGTGTAATGAGGAATGAATAAACCACTGCACCAGGACCTCTGGCGGACGACGACGAGAGGAATTCTGCATTAGTTACTGCGCAATTGGCTTTAACAGTACGTCAACCATACTCAACTGTTCCATCCTAGAGAGCAACTCCACACAACCTCCTCACTGCGATGAAGTGGCGAAATTCCCACTCCCCTGTTCAGCGCAACAACGCTGAATCGACTTGTCAGCATTAGACGGACAAGAGGTGAACGTAAGCCAGAATTTTCGCACGGCCTTTCAACGTTTCCTAAACGGAAGCGAAAGCACTATGAAAAGATATTTGCTCGTAATGGACGCTTGCTGACTAAAGAAATGTTAAGCCAACTGACAGATGAGGGGAAGTAAGAGAAAGGAACGATGCCAAAAGTTATGATGCATCGACAGCTTCTCGTCACTGCCTATTAGAAGTACTGCGATGGCGTCCCTGCTGTATGCGTTGCTGTTTCTGGGATATGAAATGACGACAATTTCATTTGTGAATAACTGAAATCCCTCCTGCCTTCAGGCTTCCTTTCCCTTCCTCCTCTTCTTGCTCACTGCGTTCTTCATTCCTGTAATCTCCCCTCCCGGCTGTTATGCTTCCAAAAGAGTAACATCATAGCGACGAAACAACTGTACTTACCCGAGATCAATGTCAGCGAAGCATCCGAAGGCGACACAATCAACGAAATCTGCATGGAATTTACACAGTGAATCAATCAACGAGAAGCTGTGAGATGCTTCCAACACTGCGCTCATTGAGCTGTCACCCTTGTTTGTTAACACCGCACGACAAGCTTCCGCCACTCTAAATATACTTCAGATCAAGGAATAGAGATGACAAAAGTGCAGTGTCGATGTCGCATGCAAAGAAATAATTTTTAAACGACGTCCAATACAAGCCTCCTGCAGGAGCAACGGCGAATGAGTGGTAACCTGCAGAACCGCTGAGGTCAGCATTCCCATCAACCTGACCGAAATTAATCTCCCACCAGAGAAAAAAAGAAAGAAAGAAATCATTTACGAACGTCAACTGCGCCCATTAACAGAAGAGAATGGCTATTCTCGTCTATCTCACCGGGTATTCCACTGCTTACAATCGCTTAAGAGTATAACCGTTTTCCAGAACTTCAGCAGATCTCTTAAATGCAAAATTAATCGACTCATGAATGAATGAATGGGACAGCGCTATTCAACTTAAACGAACTTTAAAGAATCGTCACCGCTTATCGATATTGTAATCAAAATATCGTAATTACTAAGCTCAGCTGCACAATTGAAAAATAAGAGTTTAAAATGTTTAGAAGAATAAAAATAAAGGGAAACCTAGCCACTTGTACAGCAAATGCACATGACGATAACGTGAGGTTATTCAATAAATTCGACATCTCTTGTTCACCTACGACATGGCCTGCAATTACGAACATTGATGACACGACTTGCTTTCACGAGATTAACTCTTCAAAGGAAATAAGAATCTATAAGGGGAGATTTGAACGCATTCCATTTCCGTTCGAAGTTTCTTTCAGATTTTTCACCTCCCTCTTCAAACGATTTGCTTTAAAACGTTCTGATATATTTCTAGGCGGATAAATGCAAAACCGATTCCAATTCTATTCAACCAACCAAGGTATCCAAATGTGTTAAGATCACAGACCACGTCAAGAATAAAAATACTTCAACGGCGATGATGCAATTAAGGAATTTTTATATCATCTCCAGTGTGCACAGGACTAGATATATCGCGATAAGATGCTCTTCTACGTATCCCTACCATCAAATATCTCAGATTCATTTTCAAAAGACCTCATTTCTACTCCAAACTAACGCATACATTGCTGGAACCGATTTGCGAATGGCGAAGTATTCAAGTGGCAAAAACTTTAGAAACTTCGAAGCCGGAACCATAACCTGCAGACACGATATTCCAGGAATGTGAAGTGAGGTCACGATGATGCCCATGTGCATCTCAAAAGTTCAATTTATGTCCTCTTAGAGGATGGGTAGTATCAATTACAGACGATTAAAAGCAACAGCTATCAAGACCACCCATCAGCTCGGTGAGAGAAATGGAGCCTACACACGGACGTTGATGAACATGACTCACTAGCCGGTTCCGACCATCAATGCCACCTGGATTTTGTACACTTTTCGGAAGAACGTGGATTACAACGCTTTACATAAGCATTACTGCACGACTATGGACACACATATCTTTCGAAGCATCACATGAAATATGGCGCAAAAACAGTCATCTGGCAATGCAAGTTTCTGTCTCTCATAGGTGGTGCTGTCGACGCTTGGATGTCATCACAGCTGATTTCAATTTGGATCCCAATGAAAGCAACAAGAGTCCCGCTTGCCCCACTAGGGTGGTTTGAATCTCTCTGTATTGAAGCAAAATCATCGCAGCATTTGGTTATTAACTTTACTTAATATGATACATATACACTTTACGTGTATATATGTAGTAACTGATATATATATATGACTAGAAAGTGGTATTTACATAGACTAAACCTTCGCTTTGTCAAAATGGAGGATAAAAAGTGCCTAAATCTCACAGCAATCGAAACATTGCAACTGCAAACTGCAATCTGACGTACGCAAATGAAAGTGCAAATTTGAGATGCGAGAAATTTGTTTACCGTAAAAATTAGTGAGCGCTGATTGACGATAGCTGGCGCCATGCTCCGCATCGCAGTGATCACAGCGTATGACAACCAGCAATAAATGATCAATGCGGGAGATATTAATTGATTTCAACGCTCTCAGTAAACAGTAAAAGTGATTAAAGACGAGTAAATATTCAAACAAATGACTTCAATAACAATTAAAGGAAAAATCGGCGAACTTCTCTCATGAATCATTTGACACAAATCGGCGAGCTGTCGAGCAAATTTGGCGAACTTCAGTCGCGAGAACACAGAGCAAAAAACATGTGCCACACCCGACTCGTCAGCCGCATCGGTGCTGCGCTCGTGTACTCCTAACACGAGATCGGTGCCAAGTAAACGCACACACATGGGAAATCCAATCTGCAATGCAATATCGAAATGAAAAAACGCGAAGAAACTCAGACGAAACACTTTCGAATGTTTTATAGAATATGGAGTGAATTTTTAAGTTTGGCTTAGAAAAAACAGGATGATCGTACGCCACAGACAGAATAGCTACGCAAAGCACCCGAAGATGCTCCTTATCGCATCATTTGGGGCAGAATTTTAAAACATTTCAGAAACGGCCCTAAATATCTCCACAACTAGAAAACTGTGGCCAGAGATGATAGCTGCAGTGACTTACTTATATGAATACAAACTCGACGATGAAAGAATTCCTCTACTCCTCCCAGTAGTGGAAAGCAATCGAAGCCAGTAAACAATTTAACGTCTCATTCATAGGAGTGAAATAACGTTATATTTTCATTAATTACATCAAATTTGAGGGTTTTTTGCCTATAATATTAAACGTTCTTAGAAGTGGAAACTTTAAAGATAATTCAAGCGGAAATATGTGCTTTGCAACAAAGGGATGAATACTGTAATATAAGTTAGGGGAACCCAAGAAATGTGCAGCAGTTAGCTCCCAACAGTTGCTAACAATTGGAGAGGAGACGGGGGTGAGTGCGCTTTATGTGATGAAAAACGCAACTTGGGAAGCAATAATATGCCCTCGATTCCTCCACCGTTATTTCATGCTTGTAGTCCAGGATAACGAAATTTTTAAATGCTCAGCATCTCTTTGCAGCCAAACCTGAATGTCCTTTTCTGTGATCGTCCTCTCAGGCGTTTCCTCACGAATTCTCCAGGATGGTGCTCTTTGAAGAGAAAACAGTTCTCAAAGTCTCAAACCTTCCAAGCATTCAACTCTGGATGCTCACACTGCTCAAACTTCGCACTAGACAAGGGTGGGACGATCAGCGAGAAGGTGAATACAGTTACGACAACTGCAAGCATTCGTGACAGTGTTCCACGAAATTTTGCTCTGTTGTTCGCAAATCTGGCAATACTACGGCATCTGTAGCGGATACAGTAGAGGAAAGAGAGGTACTGAAGAGATGGCACTAGAGAAAGCAAACGCTTTTGCGAGCTCCTCAGACAGTCTGAATTATGAGAGCTCACGACTGATCGAAAATTTTATCTTCCATGATTAAACTTTAGTCGGCTGTTTTAATGAAGCAAATCCTTGAACTGTGCCATCTCTTTTCCCTCTTTGCTCGTCCTCAGCTGCAGCCCGAGCCATGAACAACGTCGAGAGTAGCTACTTTTTGTCAACGACTGCCATAAATAAAACAATAGCTTCGAATTCAGTGTTTTCATTCGAGAAAGAAATAACCTGCAAGCGAAATCTTACTGCAATATTATACACACAGAAATGCTCGCCTTCTCAATCGAGGAAATGCGGAAAATCTGTGGATGGAGGAAATCCGCCGGTGGATTTTGACCACAAAGATAAATTGTTGGCGTCGCATCGATTCCACTTACAATTACTGCCGTCTGCGAGAATGATGTACTTACATCTAGCACAGACGATTGCGATCCCACCTGAATACAAATACCGTTCAAAGCAGAAAAGACATACATGAGAAATTGTAATGAGTGATGAAAAAAGGAGGAGGGGTGGTCCTACAAACACTACCAATGAGGAGAGTAATGAGAACGAGGGGGACGAAACGAGGAACCTGAAGTCTGCGATATTCAAACTCTTTCCCACGTTAGCTGAACAATCTACATCATGGGTACATACATTAACGACTCTACTTCGAAGAATACGGATATATACGAACAACCCCGCCCATTTGGTTCCCATTCCTCTCTCTGTCCAGCCCTGTCACCAGTAATCAGTGCTTCGTGCAATAGCATTACTGTTATCGCATTAGCGAAATTTTACTAATGAAAGCCCATGTTTGATACCACTCGTTGGAGGAGCGAAAGAAAAGGATAATTGCTGATAATGACTGCTTTATATTTGAAGAAACCAAATTATGCCAGAATTTCTCGATTCTTATATCGATTAGACAAGATAAAACTATACAAAAATGATAAAGATGACATCTGCCGTTATCAAACACAAAACTGATATATTTTTGAGCAAAATGAGGATTAAAATTGAACAAAAATCCACTCTACTACTACCTGTAACACTCACGCATCAATTCATCTTTTCCTCATCACCCTTGTAAGCATCAATAATATCCTCAAAGAATTCACAACAACTTGAACTTATAAGAAATACCAACTCTGAATAAAGAAGGAATCGTAATAAACGACTGATCGGATTGCTTCAACTGACCGCACTTATTCGAACCCCATACGTACAACTGCAAAATGACTCGGAAACTACTTTTCGATTTATCAACATCGCTCAATTTCATTTACAAGACAACGTTTACATACTGAATGGAACTTATGAATGGGGATGTTCTGCTTTCCATTCTTTCTAAAAGACTTCGATGAAACAAACATAAAACGCAAAACTGATGCAACTATGAGAGAAAGAGCAAGATGCGTCAATGATATCAGTTCTTTTTCTGCTTATAAATATGAATAATTCGTACTACCAGTAGCTCGCTGGAAACGCTTATTACTTACCTGAAGCACACCTCGACCTTCAAGAACTTCTATCTCGGATACCTGATATACGCTCAAAACAGTCTAATTCACACAATAAAATTCCATATCCCACACAACAAATCCCACATAACGCTAGAATGCTTAAAAAGGAGATATGGAACTTATGAAACAATTTCAGCACAATACTGTGCCTATTAGCAGCACTCACACGAAATCCTATTCAGCAACTTTCACTCAAATTTCCTTTCAGAACATTTTTTTACTTGCTGAACTTAGCGAGGACAATTCTCCTCACTCCTCCGTCCCTCAGTTCCCTCGCGGATAATGACCTTAGCTGCCAGCCTCTGAACATTCACCCTGACGCATTCATAAAATATTATAAAGTAAACCTCTGCAATACACGGAACAGTTGTATCACCAAATCGACAATGATGGAAATGAGAAACAAAAGCAAAAGAAATAAAACGCCTTCAACAGATGTCACAGAAGCAGCAAAGACATTATGCACGAAACAACTTATAGGCTCAGATTCCTGCAAGAGCTGCTTTCCCCTCAAAATAAAAGCCCTCACTACCCGCGCACTAATTCACTTTCTCTCTTAGCGAAGCTTCATCGCTCAGCAACAAAGTGAACAAGGCCATCATCTGGCATCCCCTCATTAATAAAAACGAATATTATTTCGAATCATACCTCACCAGTAGCAGTAAGTGCGGCTGTATGATTATCACCTGCTGAAACCTTCACACAAGAAATGCCCGACAATGCGCTCACTTTGAACGGTTCCCGTCTGCAAACGAACATTCACTTAACAACATTAAACTATATTAAATTGCTTAAAGAATGCTGGCATATTCTTAAAATGAAGGAATGTGCTCATATTTCTTCCTTTGGTCCGGAAAACATTCGCGACATAACGGAGTCCGTGAAGAATGAGTCTAATGGATGCCGCACTGCTTCAGTTAGACACGAATGTGCCAACTTTGAGCCAATTAAAAGCACAGACAAAAAAGCTTCTTGCATGCACCTTTCAGATATAATCGCTCAACTATGCTCGCTGCAATTTCAAAAAACACCTGCTATATTCTCGATTTTTTTCGGTTCGTTAATTCGATCTCGACGACTACAAAAAGCGCATTTTGTGCCTGCTCTTCTTGATGCGTTTTCCAGTTTGCTTGAAGTATATCGCGTATTTCAAAGATTTGATGAATTTTATGCGACGCTTATAAGTAAGCAAATAGAAAAGAAAAATTACAAGTTATTATACGCAAAAACAAACAAACAAATAAATAAATCGCCACTGTTTGACAGTTCGAAATTCCTCTGCGATGCGCGCACATAAATACCCCAAATGAGAATTTTCGGGCACCCGTAGAAACATTTGAGAGGAAACTTTTCGATACTTCTATACAATCCCATTTATTTCGTATTATTTACACTGCTTTCATTAGTTCTGTACACTCTTTCATGAAATCATACAACAATTCGAACGATCCAATATTCAAAGAGACATAAAAAAGCAAAGCAGACCTCGCAATCAGATCATTATGCCCTAGTTGGCCGAAATTGTTTGCTCCCCACGTCCACACTTCTAATGGCGCGCGTCTGTCATCACGCCCATCGATTGATCCTGACGTTCCATTCTTGCACGGACTTGAAGTTGCGCTCCGACGGGAAGAATTGCCACTACTTGTAGTGCAATCAGTGTTCGAGCAACTTTCTGTAACATTCTTCTCCACTGAAAAAAGTCGACGGTATTCACATAGTCGCCGAAGGTTATATACTCGTAATGTGGTCGCTATATCCTAATTGCCCAAAATCGTTGAGGTCGCCGCATGGAAACATTTTCTTCAACAACCATGCCTCTTATTTCTATTCTTCCCACTCATCCTTTGAAGAATAAACGTTATACAACCGGAAAAGGGCAATATTCCTCCACACTATCCCCTAGAAAAATTCGTCTATAAATGTTCCTTGGACACAACGGGATCCTCGTAAACAACTATCGAAAAATATCTCTGAAATGGCCTGGATTACATATCTTCAAAAGTTTTGCCATATTCATCAAAGGATATCAGTGGCCAATGTGAGATAAAATTTCGCGGCGAAATGCATAACCTCAATGCCACAAATGCAGCACGAAAACTGCAAGACACATGTTCAATAAAAGCTCGATGAATGTGGATGGTGAGGTTATCATGCGCTGATTAGAGGGTTGCTGAAATTTCCCAAGTAATATTACGTCAAAGATAATGCATGAATTCAAAAACCAAAAGAATCCACCAACG
Organism: Parascaris univalens; assembly: GCA_037576465.1. Taxonomy (NCBI): domain Eukaryota; kingdom Metazoa; phylum Nematoda; class Chromadorea; order Rhabditida; family Ascarididae; genus Parascaris; species Parascaris univalens. The sequence goes on along the minus strand of CM075173.1, from coordinate 235,752,764 downwards.
ATCCATTAACTCCAACCCCCCACCTCGTTCTTATTATGCTCTGTGGGCACAGGTACTCCCCGCATTCGTGCACCTTTATTTATAGCAGTCACGACCTCAGAAGCGCAGTTAAAAGTCTACCAATTGTCGTATCCATATAAGTGAGCGGAAGACTGTCGAGAGAGACGAAAGTGAAATGCCCACCGGGCAAATTCATGAGCTCGAGGCCAATCGATCGACCAACTGCCGTCATTTCAATCGCTCCACCTGACCCCTCCTCGCTAGCAGCACATGCCCCTCCCCATGAATTTGCTTCCTTTGGCACTGGAAGTGTCTTTCCTCTTGGAGAACTGAAAACTGATTTGAAATCAAAATGGGATGCAATGGTGATTTAAGATGGCCTCTAGCTAAACAGCTAGGAACGGCCTCTTACGATTCCCTTAACTAGATCCTTATCCAGGAAAGAGGAGTTGCTGAAAAAAAAAATTTTAAATTAAGGGTCGATGCTGAATAAAGCCAGACTTTCCTAAACAATCATAAATAAATAAGAACATGCGCAAAAAAGCTACTCTTATATCCTCGAAATGCTCTGACAATACCACTCTCATAATCGACGACCTTTTGGATACCAAGGAGAAGGATGTGAATGATAAGATGAGCATCGGAAGGTACTTCAATCTCAGCAAGGACCTTCACAAGATAATTAAACAATTTATCTTCAAAAGCCATTTGCGAAGTATTTCTTTTAAATGCAAAAATACCCATCTCTGCATGAAAGTTCCCTTGTGTTTCCTTGAAATGTCGCGTTAAAAACTACCATCACTAATTTTTAATAAAAAATACCAATGAAATCTTCTCTATTATGTGAACAAGCCATAAATAAAAGGCAACACTTCGTCATCCTTCGAAAAACACACGCTAGTCAACGTTTTCTTATCACACTTCCTTATATCTGAGGTAAAAAAGCTGAACACGAATTGCTATCCGATAAGAATTACTACTAACCTTTGTGAAGAACCTGATTTGAACTGTAATCGGAAATTCTTCGCCGCCGACATGAGATCTGCGGAAGTCTCCTCATCACATTCTACCATACCCTCTAATCCATGACGTTTTCGTGCATCCTGAACAAGTCACCTTCCAATAACTTCAATGTGTAGTCTATAACCAAACAGCTATCCACCACACACACTATGCTCCAGCTTACATATAGAGCACAACAACCGAATCCCTTCGCATCGTATCGGAGTGGTCTCCGATGATAGAAAAGTTTCCACAATAAATCGACAATCCAAACAATTTGTTAGCAGTTTCTAATTATCACATGCTTCTGCAAACAATCTTCGAACTGTTTAAACGACGATAAGAAATTACCTTCAAAATGACACATCCTTCGCCTTATTAGAAGGAAAACAATAAGATGTGTGGAAATAGGGTCTAGAAGCTCCAACTGCAATAATCTCATCACTTGGCAATGCATTTCAATTACCGCAATCTAGACGTTCAAAAGAGAAGCCCTGTAGTAATTCCACCAGCTGACAAACAACCACTTCAATTACTATAATCCCACCTGCTAATAAAGAGGCACTCTCATGTCTACGTATGCCAAGCACAAACTATACAGTGAGGCTAAGTGCTAACTTATTCACTCCATCCCCTCTCATCAGAAAACGTACACTAATGCCTAATTAACTCGATGAAAATTGGTATTTTTTGCGGCACCTCAGAAATGGGGTTTTCTGAACTATGTATGCATCAGTGCGGCTATCCAACATCAACATGCCTATATCGCCTTCGAAGAAGGACAAAGAAAACAAAAAGACCCCCAGTGGTCGGTGGTCACTAACCCGACGGGCCTGCAATCTCGTCAATAGCGCAAACATTGGCCGTCAATAGCGCAAACACCTTGCCAACACATAAGTTTAAAAACTCCTGGTTTTTATCTATCAATATTTAAAGCAGCACGTACTCCTCGCGCTGCTAAAATTGGACATACAGCTTGCCGCTTCTAGAAAATCGGCTCCATTATTGTATAAAAATATCAGCAGCAATTTATATACAGAGACGACAATACCTTATCTAGCAGCAATTTATATACAGAGACGACAATACCTTGCCGAAGGATCTACTCGTCACTGAGGCAAGAGCTGTGTCGACTCACGAGCATTCACCACTCAACTAAGACAACTTTCTAAAGTCTCTTCAGCAAACCTCTTCCAATTCATTTACATTTCCGAGAAACAAAGAACATATAAATCTAAACAAACGTCATCGGCTCGTTGCATAAGTGTGCTTAGGCGGAGTTCATCCTCCTCCCTGCATCGCTCGCACTGTGTCGACGGAAGTATATTGCTGCGTATAGATGGTGCATCCAGATCGATTCCTTTACCCTCTTCCACATAATGTGAAACCAAACACACAAAATGTCCACTGTAACGAGCCCATTTATATGCAACGACCTATGCAAAACGCGAAACTTCTTTGAAAAACTGCACTCAGTGATCCACTGCAAAATTACTCACTCCAATAACAAACAATGAAGTCTCCGATACAATTCACAATTCCGAATTAAATACAAGAAAGTTGTCAGCCATATCAGGCGATTTGGAAAAGCCCTTTTAATAACTGTAATGCGAGAGACCATGTAAATGCTATCACAGCCCTATACAGACATCCTCGGAAGAGAACTTCACGATCCCTTCAACGAGTCCGCCACTGTGGAAAAGAAATGGGTAGGCGGATGGAAATTGTTGTTTAATCTGAACAGAAGAATTACACTTCAGTGATGATCGAAGGATATAGTAACCACATCCAATGTTTCAGATCCGAGGAAATATATTTTCCGATAGCTTTGTACGTGCAAATGAATGGCTAACAATAACGTCTGAGGTTATTTCTTATCCCGAAAGTGCAAAGAGGAGAACAGGAAGATGGGTGCTCGAGCAGAAAGTGGATGAAAGTGTGTCCATCCCCAATTATAGAACCCTCAATCTAACTAGGGGCTGCCTTAGTGAGTATATGGAAAGATTTTCATCCCCACGAAAGCAGAAAACGATTCTGCTTCAATCATGTGATACGATATGGCGACAGACCGGCACTTACAAGTCTCAAACCAAATCATTCACCGGGAAATTGAGCAACCAGAGGACTGCGGATGGATGGGGAAGAGAGCTACGAAGCAGAGAACTAATTCCAAAGTCTACGAATACTTAAATTTTTCCAGTGAACGACTTCTATATGTTGAAGTTTTTGAAGCGAAGAGCACCTTCTCCTCGTCACTAGGTTTTAAATGCGTCGTTAGTAGGTTCTCCCTACTGTCCTGCGTCCACTTCACTGAGTGCGACGATTTATGACTGAATGATCGATTGCTTTTTATATATTCGTTGAAGAAGAACGACTTTCCAAATTTATATCACAAACATTCTCCTCTTAGTCCATTTGTGAAATCGGTACGGCTTTGTGAAACACAGATTATCAGAGCGTGTCTTTCACTTCAATAATTAAATATTATACCAAAACTTCTATTAGCAATGGATGAACGGCAGCACAGCACCGATTATATCATCAAGCCTTTCTAAGAATCCTATCACCATATCTTTTCTGCCAGTCTCCAGATCTGAGCTACTGGTCTATGGAACTCGGGGGGAAGACGTGAATTCTAATTTTAAAACGGCTCAGCTTCCCCTCATACCATATGACGTGAAAACAGATTCACTTCTGGTAACTCCGTTCAAAAGGAATCTAATTCGCCTATTCATTTCAATAATCTTTGCATCATTAATATAAAAAGTCCTCATTAAATTTACTCTTACAGACAGAAAATAAACGCCCTAAATGTTGCAATGCACTTTTCAATAGTTTTCCCCCCCCCTTCGCCATCATCCAAATGAACTTTTTCGCGAATCCAAACATGCTGCTTGTTGCATTTCTCAGTTAATGAATGATGGGTGCTAAAGAGTTTGAGAGAGAGGATGAAACAGAACAGTATGGACAGTGCGGTATTAGCAATGCCTGTCACAGAACATCTCTACAAACTTCTTCTACGCTCTCATCGTCGCTAACCTCTTCCTGGATCTGGAATTCTCTTCAACCTAAAATTAACTTAACCAATGCTCGGAGAAGACTTGACAGCAAGCATATTCATTTATTTCATACACTTCCTCTGAGCACTATTCCGTTCTGAAAACCTTCATTGCTGGTCTTTAATTTTAAGACCCAAATTATTGAATGATAACCACCTACTATGAGACAAATAACGAAGAAGCCGACAGAACCGGGACAGATAGCGGCATTCCCTGGACGCTTTGATTTTGACCACCTTCTATGGGCTGTTAGTAACGACGTGAATACGGACGGAATAAGCTGACCCTTCGATGGCACATTACTGCGTGACCAGATTCAAATTAATCGACTCCTTCAGAATAACTAAAACTCACCACCCAGCATCGATCTGCAGAGCCTTTCGACTTGGCGAAAACGGCATCGGCCTACCCTCGACGCATCCACTGGAGTCGATCTTCAACGATCTATCTCCATAGCTCCATATACGACCATTTACGTCAATAACGCAAACAAGCCTTTGTGATGCTGATACCAATCGCACAGAAATTGGCCTATAATAATCGATATAACATGAAGCAAACAGTACCTGCTGACGACTTATTAAAAAGAGAAATTAAAGAATCCGATACAGGTAGGAGGCAATGTTTCGATATCTTGAAGTGCAACGGTTGTGAAACACCGTCCGTCTGTGTCAGCTAAATGAGGCAATGGAAGGATGAATTGAGAGCTAATCGGGTGGATAAAACAGTACTTGTGCTGACAGGCAGCCTTCATTAGTGAAGAGAATATTGGGTGAATAGCGCCTAGACACCGTTGGTGGCGAATTTTAGTGGTCAACAGAGTGCAAAACTGTCGTTTTTCAGGTCTATAATGCTTAGGACTCCGAAGGCATTACACGTCCCGAATTCTTGAATTATCTGTTGATGGTAGTGAATTTTTGTGTTTTTCTTTTTCCAAACAGATGGCACTAAAGAGTTGAAAAATACTACTGTTATCACAATGTGACGTCAAGGTTACAGGTAACGATGACTTAAAGTTTAACGGTGCCCTTCCCCTTCACATCGGAATCAAGCCTTGAGTATAATGACGGCCACCAGACTTCAAATTATTTGCGCAGTTTATTCACTATGGACGACTCCGAAGTTTTGTCAGCCCTGGTAAGTTTATCGATTCTCACTGCTGTTGCCGATTCCTGGATTCTGATGCACCCATCTATCGTAGTTTAATTTAATGAACCAATAATGAATAACATAAAACATTTAGTGAACCAGTACCAAATACACTCAGTGAATATTGTATGCGATCCTCTCTAAAATGTCGTAAAACTTTAACCTCTCTCTGTCTCTGCTCCTTCTTTCTCTCTACCCTTCGACCTAAAATTCGGCAACTTAGCCCAACCAATCAACCCCCATTAGTCGCAGAAACGTCTAAAGAACGAGATAAGGTCCATCACTGCTTTTCACCCTGAGGTCAACCAGTCGCACAAATTCATAGACAAGAATTCGCTTTAGACTGATTGAGCACATTCGCTGAAGAATGATTCGCATATGAGGTAAGTGAACATCGAAAATCTATAATAACATTCGCCTTGTAAGAGTACTTCATTTCAACGATTATAATTAGCAGATTTCACACCATAAAACTAGCGAACAATCAAAGAGACAGAGACTGATATGCGCACACAAACAATATTCCCAAAGGGACTTTTCTTTATCAAAAACTTCTGAAAGAAGACGAAACTATTATCTCGACGTCGCTCTCGACTTACCACGAAAATATCGAACGAACACAAAATAAGTGTAACTGCGGGGAAACTCACTCATGTGAAGTGACCGTAACGCCGTGGGGACATATTGCAAGTGGTGCAACCAGCTTCACTTCTCTAAACTCATTGACGTCATCCTCAGTTACCAAACCACACTGACCGTAGTTTGATTTCCCGCAGGCATATAGATGACCTTCTTCATCCACCAGAAAGAGGGTACCGAATGAAGCATTTATGAAAGAGAACCTCAGTGACGAGAGCGGTGAATCGCGTCGTAGAAAAGGTTCTTTTCTACCGTCTTGTGATACTTTGAACTGCAAAAAACTACGTTATTCGGATAGCAACATCTCTGTGCTCTTAAGCGTTCTTATGTGCCGAATAAAAACCCCTTACTCATCTTTTATAGCAGGAATCTCGACGTATTGATTATTTAAAAGACGCTGACACAGTGGAAACGCGAGGGGAAACTTATGACTGACGCGTTTGTGCAATATATCCTTCAATTAAATATGTTTTCGACCTGATGAAGGTCACAACTAAGTAATTCGACTTCATTTGTGCCAAAGAACTCGACAATAATAAACATAATATATGTTAAGAGAACTTAAATATCGAATTATTAAAAACAAAACAAATTGATGTCAATGAAGCTGACCGTCTAATCAGCTAACGGTATTCGATGTGTGTATGCTTGAATCCTAGAAGATACGGAGATCACTAAACGTAATGTGACGTTGAGACCGCTGCTCTACAGGAATGGGATTACACAGGGGGTCTCGCATTGTTTTCAACCAATGTTTAATCTGCCTCATCAAAAGGAATGAGAATTGTTCTATACAAAAAAGTGGAAATGGTGATATCGAATGAGTGCAAATTTCATGACTCAAAGCAAAAATTCCTTCCATCGACTAACTCTGCGTACGCTTCAACATTACTCATGATTGCTATGATGGCTTTCTATTGTAAATAAATAAAAACCCGTTCGCCACTTCAGAAAAGCATTTATTGTATTGCTTTCCACATTCACAAACGTAAACGTTTCATTTCGCTGACGTTAACGTGCAAAAGAAGACGATGAGTAAGCAATGAGCAATGTTTTATTTGTTCTCATCGCAGATTAGAAAATATGTCATCGAAAGATCGCCACCCGCTTCCGCTCTCTCTCTTCTTCAATACCTCTATGAAAGAAGCACAAAGGTGAACGAATTTACTTAGAATTCATATGACTTTTGAATGAATAATGTCATGTCCACTAGCTTAAAACTACTTGAAGTTACTGAAACGAAACGTCTCCACTCAATAGACAACATCTGCGAATCACTATGAACTTGCAAACGATAGGAAAATGAATGATCGGGCAGTAAAAAAGCAACAAAAATGTTATACGGCAGACTTTTCATAGCGAAATCCACAATATATATGGCTAATTCATCAAAGATGGCGACGAAAGTCTCCCATTAGTCAAGGTAATTTGCTTCACTCTTTCAGAATCCTTGAACAATGTTTCATACGAATTTACGCCTTCGCCTCACCACATTTTTTGCGAAGCGTTTGATGACTTAATATTCCGTTAGCGCCGATCGCATCGAATCGCGTCTATCTGTCATTACTGTCGTTAACTAAGAACTGTCAATGATATTATGAACTAAACTGCAAAGTCAATTCGATCCGCTGCTGTTGTGTTACTCTTATCGTTCACCTTTGAAGCATTGGTTGGATATAAAGTAAAAACTTACAATTTCTCCGTTGATGAGATATATATAAGTGCGATTAAAACATATGAAGGTATCAAGCGTAAGTGGGTCATTCTCGACAAGTCGACTCCATTTCGTCTCCTTACTTGCCAATTCCCTGCGTTGCGCAGTTGAAGACCATATAACGCGCATACGGAATTCAACTGAAATACTTTCATATGAGGAAAATAAAACCAAAAAATGAGCGGAAATGGATCGACAACAATGAACGGGAACAGCCAAAAACACACCTTTGAAGCCATACTGGATGTACTCTGCTGAACTTGAGAGTGAGCATGTGGTGCTCTTCTCTTACATACTTCTAATGTTCGACAACGATTCGCTCATCCATCCTTGAAAAACATTACTACCTATCGAATTACCGGCGATAACTGTGATTTTCCGAGTCACGCTAAAAAAAGTCTCTTAACGTCTACGAGGTGAACTGATTGAGACCGACTTCCCTCTCGAATAGACACCAAGTACAAAGCACGCCAGGGAGATTAGCACAAAATGCGCCTATATATTTGAACTCACCGGGTAAACCGGATACAGATCACCGGGAAAAACTGGCAAAATAACTGCCCCTTCAACAAGGAAGTGACCGTTTCTCTTAAACCATCCATAAAGACATCGCTCACTTCGCATCCATGTGAGGAAATGAACTGCACTGCAAGCTGCACATCACCTTCCGGTATCGTTAACGTGTACAAATGGGTCAACCACGAGATGAAACCTGTTGACCACGGGTCTAAGGCATCTCTTAGTTAAGATTAGCAAAACGTCTGGACCTCCCGCACAGATGAGTCCCCACGAACATTTTAATTAGCAGACAAGAGGCGCTTGGGAAACTAACTTCAGCGTTATTTAAACCATTTATAATATTTAAATACGAACACCGCAAAATATTCAGTTATTTTCGAGTATTTAAGTAGCGGATGTTGAGGATGCTCTACCTAAATACTATATTTAAATAAATATGCATACGCGACTCCATCCACACTCTTGAAACTTCTTCGAAGGGGTCCAACTAAAACATAAATTATCCACAAATGGACACTACCCCGCTTTGCACGAGCACAAAAACGAATCCACCCCTCGAGATGGCAGCTCTCAACGACACAAAGATGGTGCCATCCAGATGCCCACAACGATTTATTATTAAGCTGCAACTCTTATCAAGGAGAATTGCGGGAAGACTTTAAATTCGACTTATTTGATGCGTTAGCGGACATCCGTCCGCCTTTGTCAGATGCGAGAACACTTCGAACTAGAAGAATGCAACGTGAAGGTGGGTGTACTTGAAGGTTGGTGGAAACCGCCTCATATATGTCGGAATATGTTGTTCGCGTTCGTTGATATAAAATCGGGTATTTCTCGCCCCGCTTGGTGCATTTGCCATAGACGAAATAATTTATTGTATCACCATATAGAGATGTTTGAAGAAATCACATGCAACACAACACAGCACCACAAAGAGCGCAATCCAACATTCAATATTCGCCATTTTTGCGAGAAAATTCAAGCTCACAAAATCTCCAAACAGCGTCTCGAGCTCTCAGATGATTATCACTGAAATAGTGAGCAATTTTCACTCCTCCCCTCTCCGATTCTGAAGACTAGAACATACACGCCAATATTTATATACCAAGGCGCCCACTAAGGTGCCTTCACAGTCCCACCAACTTCCTCTTCGGTCAAGAGTTCGTGCCGGTTTAAGGTTTGAGGTAGCTTGACCGCGCCTGAATTGCAGCTACTTTGTAATTCCCAACAACTGAATACAGCGTCTCTTTAATCAAATTTGTGATATTGATCGTAAACTGTTCTCAAACAGTGTTTTTTGAGTTCCTTCTTGGAGCTGGCCAATGTCCCCTACCTGACCGCTTTCGAAAAGTATTAGAATCTGTTTGCTCACTCAAATACGCCGTAAATGAAGTTATTTTACGGAAAAATAAAGCTCGAGTGAATATTTTCTCGTAACCAACGATTTGCAATGATTTTTACAATATCTCTTACTCTCCAAGCAAAATTTTATACCTATGGAAACTGAATGAAATTTTCCATCATGTTTATGACCTCCAAACCTTCATTGGTAGATATCATAAAGTTCGCTATCTTCCAAAGCTCAGATCAATAAAGCAAGACAAATTTGCTGCTAAAAGAGACTGCGAAGCAATGGAAAGTCCTCAAAACATCCTCAAAGTTTTTATATTTTTCCGATTTTTTGAAGTGGTTCTCCAGATTGGCCAATTTCTCCTCACACACACACATGTAACTTTTTCGACATCGAAATAAGTAAGAGAACGAAAGATGAGAATGAAGCGAACCAGAGGATGAAACGTAGACTACATATCCTTTACTTCACTTTGCAATGACCCATATTCATTCACCAGGTATTCATGAATTTCTTTCATTGACAGCCTCTCTTCAGGATTTTCGACAAAGCAATAAACACACATCACTTTTTGGATTGGTTTTGGCATACACTCCGGCGGTGGCATCCGATAACCCGACTTCACCTGAACAAAACCTTATTTCATCTTCATAGTGCGAAGTATATTACATCAAATTACCATACAAACTCAACTCTCTCCACGGTCTCTATACGTGGTTGCACGAATACTCCAATATCAATTGCAGCTATCGTTTGTGAAGTATTCGTTCTCTTGTTGACCAACCAAGCGCACTGATTTTAGACCAAAAATCTGTTTTATTTTCACACCTACATTAATTCAGAATTTTAGTTAATCATAATTATTTCGCAAATGTCACTGATAATTCCACAGTGATGTGCCTATCCACCTTCTTTTAACTTGGAACGTTGAAGACTGATAAGTTAGAACGTTTCTAAAATTCCGATTATACTGCAATTTTGTGAATAGACAGACCTGTTCATTGACCTCGGCGATGGTCATTCCGAAGTACGGCTCGGCTGCATCCATAAAGATTTCCCACAGCAATATACCGTAGCTGAATACATCTGATTTTGTTGTGTATGTTGCATTCATCAACGTTTCCGGCGCAAGCCATCTGTATCAACTTCACATTTCATATATATACAATTATCGAAATCTTTCTGCATTTCTCAAATTTAACGACTTTGAACTATTGCGATTTCGGCGGAAAGGGATTTTAATAACACACTGAAAATTAACTGAAAATGGAATGGAATGAAGCCTCGCTGATATCGATCCCCTCATTTAGCGTATTTGGCTATCTGCTGCTGTTATAGTTTATGGAAGAGATGGTTGCGGCAATTGGCACAATTGCCGATGCTTGAAACCAACTTATTTGCCGCTGTTAAAGAGTGGCACAGGCCTCATCAATTCAAGCCGAAGAAGTCGCAGTGTTGCTGATAAAGTTTCCAACCGACTTTTTCAAAAACTAGTATGAACGAGAAAGCATTTGAATAAGCAATCATTGTGCTACAATATTTCTTGAGAGTTTTCATCCTTGCTCCGTCTGTGTGACTTGTTATTGCACACCGAGTTTCGAAATACGGCGATAAAGTCACCTTACTTAATCTATAAAAAGTTCATATCAGCTAGTCCCCCCCCCCTTCCCCCCTCACCCCTGTCTTTTATTGAAATACTCGGGCAGTTTCATAGCCAAAAATTTATGTATAGTTGGTCGACATGATAAAATAACGTTTGCACTATCAATCTGTCTCATATTTCATTATTGGCACCACCACCTGTAACAGTCGCTATTGATTCAGATCATCAGCGATCACTTATGGAATCCTATCCTAAACGAACAATACCCGATGTTCATGAATGATTGCATAATCACACTCACCTTATTGGCAATTTCTGCTTCAGATTCGTCAGCTTATATTTCTCTTCATTGTTTGTAATCTCACGTGATAAACCAAAATCACTTATTTTAATACGCATTTTTTGCACCAAACAATTCCTGAAAACTATATGATATGAAGTAAGGGTAGTGCATGTTTACGAGGGGTCAATGTGGAAAAAAATATTGAAGAGATTGAAAGACTGTCGTGAATGGCCCGCTGTTTTTAAAAAACTGAAAAGCAGATAGAGTCTCGTTCAAGAATCAAAACGATCGCTCGAAATGAGGAAAAATGATGCGATGAGCAACCTTGCTGACACATCCCTATGAATGCATCCCATCTTATGCAAGTATTCCAGTCCACTTGCAGCATCCAAACACATACGCACTTTCTCACTTATGCATAGCCAACGTCCTCGCTTCACCAAATACGAGTCGAGCGCACCGTCTTTCACATGCTCCATCACAACCATTATTGGATCCTGCAACGTTTTAACAAGTGATCAGACTTATTGCTTCTCTATCATAGTTTTTATGTATGAAAGGTGATTTCTTTGTTTTTAGTGCTAGAGCATGAGGAAAGTGGCGTTATCAAATATGAAAATGTAACAGTCCAGGCTTTTATAAAGCTAACTATGCTGCGTCACAGTTAGTGCAACCTATCCCCGATGTCCTCGATTCACATGGTATGTCGATGAATCCAAAAGCATGTTCGTAAGGAAACTGTGGGATAATTGTCACCCACTTCGAAGCAAAATTCGCTCCGGCTGCCTCACAGTTATTAAACTTCTTTCGGATATTCGTGCTGTTAGAAGGCTCTTTTAGAAGGAATTTTTTCATTCATGGAGGATGACATCAACCACTTCAAAGCAAGCGAATAAATACGGCTATTAATGACTTATATTTAAAACAGGGAGGAAATTGTAATCGTGCACCTAGCGGATCTTCGGTGCCATCCTTTCCTCCAGCCTCTCCTCCCTCCTCTTCAAATCCATTTGTTAGAATAATTTCCAGGCTTACTGAATCATGTTGTGAAATAACCGGCAGATCGTCGGAAAAATCTAAGAGCCATATCTGCATATGAGAGATTTCATTTCTAGATTAAAGTTCTCTTATTGTTTATTTATTCGGACGCCAAAATTACTACACTTTTTAAGTGTTTTTCTTGAGGTTTTCTTCTTTTTTCATAGGATAGTTAATAAGAGAAAAATACCCTTCCAACGGCCACGCCATATAAACGAACGATATTTGGATGCGAATATCGGCGCATAATACGCGCCTCATTGCATATATTTTTGATAATCTCCTTATCCAGCGCCCTTCCTTTGTGGACCTTCACCGCTGCCTAAAACACCTAATAAGAATATTTTCCCCTTCCGGTCACTTATTTATGGCGGTAGATAAGACTTATCTTTTCATGACGCGGCGTTAAGGGGCTGTGGTATCAAATCAGGTCGCACGGTCCCGGAACGACATCCGGTGACAGACGACTTTTAAGGTTTCGCAACCGCAAATTTAGAGTTGCCAATTCGACTCGGCACCAAGTTCAGAAAGGTAACACACGACGTCTAGACGTTCTATATTCTTCACGGTTTACACAGCTTTGTCAGATACAACAATTTCTTGTCTGTGTTGAGATTGAGCGAATTTCGCCGCTTAGCGGCTGGCCAGAGAATAAACTCTACAACGTCATAGGGGCTACTTAGCCGAAGCGACTAAATTATATGAGTGCTACTCGAATGATGGAACTTATTTCCTCGCTTTAAACTCCTTCAAGAAGATGGCTATTTATGCTCAACATTTGCTTTTCTCGTCCTTCCTTGCCAATCTAACAGTTCATTATCTCTGTGCATTTCCGACGACATCAGTCACTGTACTAGTTCACGAAACGCGAATGTATGCATCCTAAGCGGAACGTCTTTGAGATTTCAACGTTTCATATTAACTCTATGGGTTAAGCATATGTAAGACTATGTAAATGAATAAACAGAAAATGCGATATTTGAACCAACAAGCCGAGGAAATAAGCGTCATTCCACTTATGAAATAAGTGAAACAGAATGGATTCAGCGAATGATATAGTAATGACACCTTCTATTCCGATGCAATAAAGCTTAACAAAAGCCAACATTTTCGCTTGAAACCACTCCCCCTCCTCCCCATTCCTGTCGGTTATTTTATTTCATCTTACCAAACCACGACACATCTCCGTCTATAGATTCAGTTTATATTATAAAATGACTGCATCATTTTGATGTTGGAGAACTACGCAATCATCGCGTGCAACATTTCTGGATTGATCACACCTGCGAAAGGGGATAATGGAATGTTCCCAGTGAGAGATTGTTTGATTTCATGAAGAGAAATCGCTCCTCGTCATAAATGGAGTTCTGTCGGCAAAGTCGCCTCTGGAAGTGATTTCTGAAGTTGCACGAACAAGTACTAGCCTTTATACTTCGGCCATTGATTTTCACTAATGCTTCATAAATACCTCCAAAACCACCTTCAGCTATTAGTCGTCCCAACTTGACCTGAAATACAAAACTGATACTTAGAGCAGAGGAGATGTCATTTCAAACACCAGAGTACTTCCCATCTGGTGCAATCACTCCGCGTCTGAAAACCCGTAGGAAAATGTATTGCTTCCACGATAGACGCGTATTCGTACGCATGTTCTCATGTATGTGTGTGTCGAACACCTTCAAATAGGCAATCATTAAAGCTAGCGTTACTCCATTTGCCGCATGCAACGTACTTCACGTAATATAGGATGACCCCCTATAAAGATCAACCTTGTCACTGCCAATAAATGAAGCTATTGACCGCCTAAAATATGAAAACGTTTGAGTGCATTTTACACTTGGGCGATTTCGGTTTTCTACCATGTGCAGCATGAAAACAGCTGTCTGAGGAGTGATTTGGGCTGGATCACTTGAAATATGTAAGCACTCTTCCACACTCTATCTTCCATTAGGATTTATGAATATCGCTGAAGTGAACAGCACCCACAACCATATATTGTTCCGGCCTTTTTGGCTGGCTTGTCCACTTGTTCCATGCAATTATTTTATCACTTTATCACCTCGAAAAAATTGAAACTGGGAAGTATAAAAATGTTCCGTTGCGACATTGTGCTTCGAAGATGTTCAAATTGTCAGTTGAGAGAAGCAATAAAAGTAATCAACTCGTAGTACTGATTGAAGTAACTATTAACTCTACCTGGTCATGATGTAATTCCCAAGGTTGTTTTGGTACTCCATAAACTATAAGTGCTCCTGTCCTTCTTGTTATTGGCTTTTTTTTCATCGTGTAAAACCTTTAATGTTTTGACGACGTTATAGGCCATCAAAGCATACGTCGAGTCATATATGCTCAAGTTGTAGGGTACTTCCAATCAAATTCCCGTAGAGAATGGGGAATCAAAGCAGAGGGGAATGCATATAGTCACTCCCACTTTGCGCAGCGAAAACAGTGAGAGCGACATACGCGAATGTTGCAGAAGAAGATAAAAAGAACTGGCATTGAAAAAATTGGATGTGCCCGAACATTGGATAACAAGGTGGTTTCTAGGGAAGGCGTTAAGGCATGCGTTTAATTTCGAGAGGATAGCGAGTGTAGGGGAATGGGTGGGAAGGTGCAATGAGTGAATCGTTCGCCGATACTCCCGCCGGTGGGCAAATGCTTCGAGCGCAATAGCTTTTCTTGCGAATATTCCATAATATCCATGCATCGGAAATATAAGATAATCTGCCTCCTGATAATTCAATTTGGTTGAGTTTATGAGTTTTGCAGCACGGCGACTCTTTGCTACCTTGCTTTTCTTTTCAATGTTTGCCATGCTTCATTACATTGTATCTATCGGTAAGTTTATTTCTTTGATGGCGGGTATATTAAAACGCTCTTTCAGCAGCCCAATCGGAGTCGAATGCCTTCGAGTTAGCCGAATGCACAGCTAACGGCTTGCTTTCCACATATTCTTCTTCGTCAACAAACTAAAGTTGTTTCTCGCAATTCACAACTTATCCCCACTTAATTACAATGCATCTGCTATGACGTTCCCAATTTATATTTTCTTTATCGTTACTTGGGCAAAAATTACCCGCTTACTATCCCTTATCACCGACTGGGCAAAAATTAACCGGTTACTCTACTTCAGTATGACTGGAAATGGTTTGAGCAAATAATGAAGGACAATAAAAAAGCTGTGATTCGTGGAATATGAAAAATCAAACCTGATAAGATCACTTATAGAATCAAATTGATACTTTTCAATGAAGAACCTCCCATCTTCATGACTGATAACAAAGTGACGAAATTTTCCATTCCATCGTACCGACAGGATCGTCTTTAACCCCTACGGATAAGCAACCACATTAGCAATATACAATCGATGCAGTTCAACTTTATACCCTTGAAAGTTTTGGCGATGGAAAGCTGACATAATGGGAAGGCAAAGTGGAATTGCTTACTATTTGAGCAGGAACATCGGCGAAGTAGCATGGCCCACTGTGGGCGGTTCACTCTCAATATAAAATACTGGACGCAAATCGCACATATGCTCACAGAGGACGTAGGAATAAATGGAAAGAATGAAATGGGACGGAGAGACATTACCTCGCCGATTTTCACCTCAGACTGTCGGACGAGGAAATGACCATCTTCGGTAAGCAGTTGTTGTATATCTTCACGTGGCAGCATTCCATGATACCATCGAGCTGATTCTAGTTCTAAACGAATGGTTGGTGAAATCGGACTTCATAAGAATATTATCGACACTTCGACCTTCCTATCTTGGAGGTAAGATTTCGAAAATGCTTCTTCATGTTTACCGAAAGTACATATAAATAAAAATACTGAGAAATAATGACCTCTTAACATTTCATGTTTGAAACCGCAACCGGGCGAGGGACCACATGATGGCATCTGTTGAATGAACTGACTGTCAAGCAGGACCCAAGCCTATCTATACTATCGGCTACAGCCTGAAACATAAGAGGTGGGGAGGGGGAGGGTCAAATACACACGGGGGAGACACCACATGAAGATCAATAACTAATTTGTTACGTAGTGAAGGTGACAACGATAAGAGCGGCCACTGACAACATCACAACAGATCACTTTCAAACGTAACTCACTCGTTAACAGAAACTATTTGTAGTGTGACGGAAACTTAGTTGATAGCCACTGTTTGCCGCACTTTGTTGGCGAAAACCTCGAATTTGGGGTCATAAAGCCGAAGAAAACTTCGAACTGTTCCAAAAAGATAACCAAAGACACGTTGACTCCATCACGGGAAGCTGAATATTTCAGAGAGAGGTGACTTAAAAACAATGCGGTAGGCGACAGAAAGTACTGCTATCAAAACATCTTGAACACTATTTCTTAGAAAGTATGCCAAAAAAGCTTCTCCGACACTCACCACTGTTCAAACCTCTCTCGTCCTTTCCCGCTGACATCTGACCTCAACGAGCGATCGCTCGCCTCATGCACCGATGTCGACACTAGTCACTAATGTAGCCATTGTTCTATCCGCTATACAGATAAATTTGAATAATATTTTTCAAACGCTGTTTATTATCATGCAGTGATTACGTAAATGAAAGCTTGAATGCAAAGGTATATTGGAGATGCTGATGCGACATATGTGTAGCTCGACCTTTCGGCAAGCCAATGCAATCAATAAAATAAATTAATGCGCTCATGTTTAAACTCAATCAACTGACTTCTTCTAATCCTTCATATTTCCTCGCCAAACTCTTTCATTCCATGCACTAAAACTCATAAAACCTTTGAATTTACGAGTATTCTTAAATTTTTCTTATATGGTTTTAGCAGATCCTTCCGTTGCAGACAGAGCGGCTTAAAAATTGTCAGACGAAGTGAATCAATCATTGAATTCAATTGCTCCAGCATCATTGGCTTATGCTTCATGAGTGAAATCTATGAGGAACATCGCGGAAAACAACGCTCAATAATTTTCATTTTTGCGCTGTCCAAATTTGGAATCCGCTACCGGAAAGAACCGTTCACGCCGACGATTCATTAAATGTCCTGCATTCTTTGATTTGCACTCACTTGTCGCTTATTTTATTGAATGCTTAAGAAGTCATCAAAACGGTGCTCGAAGATATGAAATAAATTAAAAAGTAATTTCTTTATACGTCGACTGCATCATTGCTTTTACTCATAGAGAGATCACTCGGAGCTGGAATCATCTTTGTCCTTTTCCTCCTGTTTGACATGCATGAGTGGATGATCGACTGGGTCCATACCAATCATCAATGAACGATGCTCAGTCTCAACGTTTAGACGTTTATCATCGCGCTGATCTGGTGGCCCTGTATAACGACCCAAGATTCCACGTACTGCTGGCTTATTCTATAAGCATTCTGAATTCAATCGCACCTAATTCTTCCATGCAAAATCCTCTTTTTTGCTAGAAATAGAAAAAAAAAACAGAAGTTAACCGGTCCGGTCCCTAATACTTTACCAACCAAGCAGTGATGAACGTGTTTGAAAATTGAACTGCAGACAACTAATGCGGCTCGAAAATATTCCAGTTGAAAAAAATGTTTTGTTGCGAGCGCAATTCTTGAAAATCGATATCATAAGGAAGTTGGACTCATTTAAATCGAGCTTCATGCCATATTCATATCATCGTCTCTGGAAAGGCGACAATGTGAAGATTCGTATCTATGCCGAATACCTTCTCTTGTCGTTACCAGGTAACATTCCACAGAAAACCTCGCAGCAAAATACTCCAGTGATATTCTTGGGTCAGGCAGAACTGTACAGTTACATTGTTTAGTTGGTAATGGTCGGAGGTTAGGTTACAACGCACATATTTGATAGTGGAATACAACTTTGGGGAATTATAAATACTCCATCCACCTAACAATGACGGAGGCGGACTTTAAAAAGTCATAATAGCAGACAGTTGTTTGCTAGGTGAAAATCCTTATCAAAACCAAGTAAGCTGACACAGCAGTAAGAAGCCCGTTTGCAATGAAACGAAGAAGCTAACTTCGGCTCTCGGATTCAGAAGTCGTTCTCTCTGTCGTTGTGCAATCTCGAGAACATCACTCTCCATCATCACCGATGGTTCGTCACCTTTCTTTTCACCACGTAGCAAACATGTTACTTTCAGTACCACTTGACCGTTCTTCTGTAAGCCAACCACGGATGACATTTCGGATGATGTATAGGTTTAGGCTTAAAAGCAGTCATCTTTCATTATCGAGGTGGTAAACATAAGTGATTAGCTGCAAATCTGGCTATTCTATTACTTAGATATACACCTCCTCCAGAGAGTTCTGTCTGCCCGTCCGTACATCTCCCTATCCATCTGTCGGTGTCGGTGTCGCAACAGCTTTAGAAAACGCTAATACTGCTAACCAGGTGCAACAGGACGCTTTGTTTAGTTTCGGGAGACACACGTCATTTATTAGCTTGAAAGAGGCTCCCGAATCAGGGAAAAAGACCGAGCACCTTGAGAGCGCCAACGAGAAGGTTTCGTGTATGCTCCTTGCTGGTCGGCCGAACACCGTCAATTTCGTCTATGATATCACCTTCGTGGAGTACGTCATCCGCTACAGACCCTCTCAGTACTTTCGAAACACGTATTTTATCATTCACACTGCTAACACCCAAGCCGAGCTTTTGCTTGGAACCTACCGTATATTTTAATACCACTTCCTGAAAATTGAAAACAAGTCACATTTTCATATCTTCTCGTCGTTCACCTACTAACTCGGGAAAAGATGCTACACACAAGGTGTTACAGCCTCAGGCTCGTGCAGTATGAGGGGTTCCTTTTTTGACGTCATTTATTGTTGCCGTTTCGAATCCTTGTGCGCACAGTGACAATGATCGTTGACATTTAAAACAGAATAAGTTATAACCTATTAACGAATGAGTCGTAAGTATTTCTTCTCAACTGTGCGCTCATAGGGTTATTTCGGCCACTAACAAGGATTTGAACCACCGATAAATTATACCAGAAATAACCTCTGTGAAGTGCTGGTTTCTAATTTATGATCTAAGTGCACTGCATCCTGTTTTGTATAAATTTGCAGAGACCAGTGGCTTCTCAATGTTACTAACGTGGTAGATTAGGTCATTCTAATTCTCTTCCTTGTTTCTCAATCCTGTCTTGAAGACAGTATTCCAATTCTCTCAAGACAATGCGGAGAGATGTGTTTACAGTAACTGCAGTTCTGCGTTTCCATTTCTGAGGCATTCCGCGTTAAAAAATGCCGTTATAGAAGCTGCTGATCTTAGGTGAATGTTCTTTTACCAGCGTTTTGTAGAATGATGCTTGCAATGAAGTCCACTTACCTCTTGTAAATTATTTTATTGTTGTTTCGCAGATGGACTAGTCGGACTTAAATGAGGGTTGATGTTAACTTACGGTCGCTGCTGTGGAATTGTCTTCCACGGATTCAACATTATGCGCACTGTCCGAATCGCCACCAGCACGTGAGACGCGTATCTTAACGGACGATCCAGCCGAAAGAATAGTGTTTTCAAGATGTGATTTACTAGTAATGTTTATGTCGTTTATAGCCAAGATTACATCACCTCGCTGCAAGGCACTAGCTCATCAGCGCACCCGCCATGATTCATTGCAGATAGTCGATTTGAACCGCGTGCTTACCATTGATGCGTCGTTTCAACTTCGATATGTTTTTCAACCACCAAAGCAAATGCAGTATGCTATGTTCCGCTTTTTAAAATTTCCACTGAACTCATATCAAACTCTACAGTTTTTCTCCATCTTCTACTCCAGCCTATCTAAGCAATCTGAATGTTTCATTTTTGATCAAAGACGCTATCGTCAAAAATACCCTGAACGTCTCATCCAATGCGCAGATCACCGCTGAAAATTCTATCCGATCTTGTGGTCTTAATGGTGAGTTTCAGCTAACTTGTTATTAAAAGAGTAAACAGGTGAGATCTAAATGCATGTCGCTGTGGATGTATTCTCCAAACTGAGTCCCTTAAATTCTTGAAGGATCCACTGCGATTCGTTCAATTAGCCTTCGTCTCAATTTGAAGGGACTAATCACAAATACGAAATCTTGCGATGCAGCTCTCACATTTGTCGTCATTCCGTGATTCGAAAACCGTTTACTCCTACGAGTCTAATGTTTATGGTGCAATTTGAAAGGCTATAATAGATTATACTAGGTTCGTCACAAACTGCTGCTGCCAATGAAAACCTCGAGTGATCGTTAGTTAAAGTTTTTATTGCATACTGCTACTGAATAAGCGAGTCATCGGTCGATCAGCTAAATATACAAATAGTTGACCAACAAATACCGATGCACAACTGCAAGTATTTTCAAATACGAAAACGAATGTTGCAATCATATGAATCATACAAATATGAAAATGTCTGTTCTGAAGATGTCATATAATGGATAGAGTTGATTAACATATCGCCTCCATTAACTTTCGAAATTTCATCTTTCCTACAGTTCGGAGTGAACAAATGAAAGCAACGAGATTGCCCATCAACCAACCTGAAGTTTGCCATCAGCTGGTCCACCTTGAGCGATCGCAATCACATGAAGACGTTCATCCGTATCTGTTCCAATACCTCTCCCGTCATTTATTAGATCGAATTCCAGTTGCATTAATTGATCTCCAATTAAGCACTCTCCCACTCAGACACTATAGACTAAAAGTCGAGCGGAAATCGAGACAACCGCGCTTAAAGCTAGCAAAATGAACAAATGAATTAGCTCATATTTCTTCCCATATTTATATTTATTCATTATATAAAAGTATTTGAGCGTCTTACAAAGATTATCCATGAAAACTGCAGCGAATATGCATTTTTCGCATTCTATACTTTCCATTAAAGCATCAATTAATTTGCGTATTTCCGTAATTTTACTCAGCTTCTGCAAACTAACCTCAGTAATTTTTCCTCAAAGATAGGTGACTTGTTTGTAGACGGCGTATGATTTGTGCATTTGCGTTAATATGTGGGAATGGGAACGTGTGAAATATCGGGAACCTTAGCAGCGCTTCCAGAAACTAGGAACCACTGGAATGAAACTGATCTGTTGTGATAACGCCAACAACTTTCGATTTGTTCTGAATTTATTAGCATAAAAGTCTTGCTTTACTTTATTTCCCTACGGCAAAATTATTAATCTATCGTGGCGTTCTTTACCTCTGAAATTTTCTACTCAACTCGTTCGCTTTATCTTACAAGGTGAACGCAGAATAAACCACAAAATTCGGACCGATCTATCGTGTGCACAGTTCACCTGCCCTTTAATTCAATCTGAACTTGATGGATCTATGGAAATGATTAGAATGAGGTCTATACTGAAACGGGGAAAGTGCACTTCTAAGACTCGGACGTGAAGACTGCTAAGTGGAACTCCACGCAAACAGATTTGAACAAGTAGAAATTAGTTGTGTATTCTTACCCAATTCACCTCCAAAAATATCGCAGACGTTCCTTCAAAAATGGGATTGCTCAAATTGCAGCAAAAGCTTGCTTTATAAGGTCAGTCTTTCTTCGTAAAAATTAGCAAAATTCATACAATCCTAATTTTTCTTAAAAAACAAAACCCACGGTTTTTGTGTGATGCTATTAAATAGGCGTTTATCTTCTAGTCTCTCTTAGTGCTAAAATGGTGTGCGATAGCGGATGGTCGGTGAGATGGCTCTCTCGATTACTGCATATTTGGTTTCTGCTACAGGTGCAACAAACGACAGTACGCTGTGTAAGTTTGCATTCGTCATCTACGAACGATAGACAAAACAAAATACACGATCGATATGAATTTGGATCAGAAATCGAGCGGCGGCCATATTTCCTTAATTATACAATTATGATATATGAATTTGGATCAGAAATCGAGCGGCAGCCATATTTCCTTAATTATACAATTATGATAAAAGCACCGTTTCACAGTTTACAGAATAATAAAAACAGTAGTCCTAACAGAAGTGGATCACAAAAAAGTTTTCGGGAGGAGCGAGAGGTGGGAGGATCGAAATATGGATATGCAGGTCTGGAGTTTGAAATCTGTGATGCACCGTTCAACAGTTCGGCGCAAAATTGCCTACCGTGGAGGAAGCAAAGAATTTAACGGGCTGTCAATTGATGCCTCAACTTTCGAAACGTTCTTATCAAATACATCCTTCAGAAAGCCGTGTGTGTTCGCAGGATTTTGTGATCTACAACAGCAGTTTTTTATTCTGAGGTGCACCAACTTGCTTCGACAACTTCTAGCTCATGTGTTTGAGTTGTTCGCCTAATTCAGTGTTAAATTATGAGCGGGAATTTGATCACTTGCGGAATTTTATCTGTCCATTCTTAATCCATCACACTGATTATTCTTTATGTCAATAATTTAACTCACTTATAGATGACGGAAGAGAGTCGCATACCTGATATGGCACCAGATATCGACTGGGAAGGTGAACTTGACGATATCGCCAATAAGGACAAGAAAATCTACGTTAAATCACTCTTCATACCTTCATTTTATGAACCAGGATGCGATAGTGTTCATGATATGATTGTAAGTCAGTGGATTATTTCTGGCTCTCGCGTCTGCAATAACAAAATGTGAAATTTTTCATGAAACAAAAAGCAGCCAATTCTTCCTCCCCACCATCACAGCAGAGCAGATTCGACTATTCGATTTCACTTGCTCGAGAAAAGAAACCTTAATTTCACTAATGGGGTGGTGGAAGCTGTGAAGGGAAGAAGTGAAACGACGAAAACTGAACGCACTGTGAAACGACGAAAACTGAACCCTAGCCATTTAGGGCTGTTTATGGTGCCACTGAAACGACATGGATATGTTCATTTATAATAAAGGTCGGGAACGAATATTTCTTTTCGCTGCACTTGGCCGTCACCGGAAACTGGGCTATCCGTCGGTGACGACAGATATCTTGGTCCAACTTTGCATGTTTGACACAACGACTCCGACCGACACATCGTCGACGTTTTGTTCTCTTTCGCGACGTAAATCCTTTTAACGAAGCATAATTTTGTTTCCATTGTGTCTCTCTCAACTGATAGCCTATTACGAAAAAAACTTAACGGTATCGTGACAGCAGAACTGACACTCACCTATGCAATGGAATATGCTAGAGGTGTTTCCTTTCTTCTTTTCCCAGAAGTGCTCAAACCTTTTTCTTTCTTTAATTTTTCTTTTGTTTTTTTCTCATCCCCTTTCTCTGTCTTCTTTCTACCCCGTTCTTTGTTTCTTTCCCTCTTTTCCCTTCTGTCTCTTTCAGTGCTTCTTTTCTCCGCCTTCCTAATTCTTCTTCCTCACCAAGTAATGCTGCTCTATTATTCAGTGAGTATATAGCGACTGCGTTATGTGATGCATTTCCTCCTAGGAGGCTAAGTTATTTCTATCACGCTTAATTTCTTTTCAGTGAATGGAACATATCATTATCGCTTGCAGATCCATCCAGTGTATTTTTGGCCAGGCCAAAGGATCGACTTACGTTGTGTGATGTGTCGTCGAGCTTTCACATACAATGGGCAGATGAAACATTGGTGGTTTATACCCGAAACGTTCGTCGAGGATGAGCTCGGCAATAAGCAAGTCGGTTTTTTAATGTACAGCACATCTTGAAGGGGTAGAATTATTGAATCTATGCTGCACCGTAGTCTCCATATAGTGTGATTTGCGTAGCAGTTCATCACTCGCAAAAATTTATTTTTCAATAAATGCTTAAGTATAAAATTGCTATCTTTTAATCTGGACAGTATCAGTGTAATATTTCTAGAGACTAATATCGTCATAAATGTTATCATTTATTTCGCCGTATTACAAAATGGGCTATCACTTTGGCTAAATTTAGTTGTAATAGCCATAGATGTAAGAATGGTGCATTTGTCACTTCCATATTCGACAGGTATGGCTTATTTGGGATGGAGATCACATCGTTTCTACAAGCCGAAACATATAATCACAAGATGTTCCACAGGCTCTCAATTAAAAAAAGCTGGATTTCATATTTACTGAATCTACTTCAATTGTGGTTTGATGAAGAAGTCCTCATGAGCTTATTCATAACTATTTACAGAGGCTTAAATCCTCATCGAGGTGGAGAGATATGCGGTATTTGATTAGAGGTGTAAGAGATAGTCCAGAAGCATCCGGTGCTATGCCCTCGGATGAGAAAGGTACATTCTTTAAGCGCCCTTCAAAGGTGCTCATTCAGCGCAACGGTCTTCTCATGATACTTCAAGTGAGTGAATCCGCTATCACAACTCCTTTCAAGTATTTGCTGAAAATGCTCGATTTCAGCTTAATATGAATCCAACAATCTTTATCGAAAAGCTGCAATTGCTTCAACCCAAAAAAGCTCTCATTAATTGGGTGAAATCATCGTATCCGCCAAAGCCTCATACTACAATTGCGGCCGCTGTAGTTAAAAGTATGAGGAAATGGTTAAAAATGAAAGACTCCCTGCACATATTCCTCTACTTGCATCAGAAGCTAATTTTAATGAAGGGCATTTCACCAGAAAACATAAAATTAAAAAAGAAGAAACGAGACAGATTTATCAGTAGAAGTTTTACTTAAAGAAGAAGTCTGTTTTTTGGCGACGTGGAAAGAAATCATCCGACAAATTCACAGAACCGTCATGAAAAGTTTCACACAGGCCTTGTACTGAACGAAAAAATGAAGGTGCGTTTAGAGGGATGCCGATTAACGTTCAGTAACTCGGTGAGACGATACAGCCCATTTATGGCAGAGTAGTGCTGAATAAATAAAATACAAGAGTTGACAGGAATTAAAATATTTTGAATAAAAGACGCTTGCAGATACTGGGGAGGACCACTGAAGAAGAGACGGCTCGAAGGAAGCTCCCCTGAGCTCCTGACCAGGGGCTTCTTCCTGGTCGCTAGCACCGCACAAATGGCGAGCTTTGTTGGAAGGGCAAATTCCGTTGATCTGCTTAGCTCCGCTTCAGTTTCCTCTAATGCACGCAACGTCACGTTTCACCCATTGAAACGTCTATTTTTGCCTCCCCGTTTCCGTTGGATGTATCACCGCTTCCATCCGTCGTAGGCGCCGCCGAGGTGGTTAGCCCTTTTTTGCTACACGCTGACTCCGATGAACCGCGACGATGCATCTGGCGTTTCGCAACGGGCCCAAATAGATTTTCCCCAGCTCAAAATTCCGCAGTGGTTTGCTCAGATTTCTATTTTGCAGCCAACTTCGAACGACGAAGGACTCTATCGTTGTGTGGATCATGCATCAAGGAACACATTGGATTTCGTCTATTACCTTATCGCCATGCAACCGATGTTCATATATCTAAAGTAAATTCCCTTAATATATAGCATTTTAAATTACCGGCAGCATTTCTAACTGCATAAGTTGTTGCAAAGAAATCTTTGTTTTATGCGAATAAAAAAGCCGAGTTTTTTTTTTCTTACTAGAAGTCCACTCCCACCATGTCATAAATTTTTTCAATTGCTCGTTACTCGGAAATTTCTTGAGCTAAAAATGCGCAAACTATCACATAAAAGTGTGATGTCCCAGTATGGAGACGGGAAATTCATTCCATTCCATCATCATATCTGTTCAGCCGTTAAAATCTATTGTCGAAGGGAGAAGTGAAAGCAGCTGAAGAATGAGGAGGGGAAGATGAAGTAGTGGGTGTCTGTTCAAATTGAATGAATTTTTGACGTCGCTCTCAATCGTTATCTCGAGACGAAACTTCAGCCGCTGCGGGGTTTTTCTTTGCCATCTTTCTTCCTCTCTCCTACACATAGTCCGCTTAAGAGCTTCATTCTTCGGTGTCGGTAAATGTTTACAGCACAGCAATGCCGCGTGCTCAGTTTTTCTATGTGCTGTCTTCTTTTCAGGCCGAATTCTGCTGTAACAAATGACCAAATAGGTTGGTTTGCTTTAATGATTACCATCATGTGGCAGCCGGTGTTACAGCTACGATACTGAAAGCCTCAATTACCCTTTTATGAATATACTTTGGAGAGGTTCAAAAATGAATGTAATGGAGAAAAAGCGTGTCAGAGGGACCATGATTTTGAGTGTTGAGTTTCGGTACAAAGAAAGGCTCTTCCACCAACTGTACACCCAATGAGGCGTTACTGAATGCTACGTGGGAAACGCGACTTAACGATCGTTCAAATAAAGGATCTGCAAACGATTTTTTCCGGAAGCCATGTATAACGATAAGTGATTAGAAGCGAGAGAACAAAGTTCTAATCATTATCGGATCCGTTATGAAACTTGTATGATTTCAATCTTGTCATAGCGTCACAGTACAGCCCATTCCGAGGCGAACCCTTGGGGGTGCTTCAATTCCACATCGTTGTTTGTTGCGGTCGGTTTTTGAGATGCCATAACCTTGGCTGGTGGTTTCTGTTCAGTCAAAGGTTTGAATGGATCTGCGTATAAAAACTAGAGTTTGCATCAGTCATTTCTCCTCAAGAAACTTCTTAATAAAGGTTTACATCTGTGAATAATGAAGAGTGCTTTTTCCTTTAAAATAGCATATCCTTTCAGAGCACAGGATATCCTCCTTCTGTGCATGGAATCTTTGCAGAAAAAGACTGCAAAGGTCCACATGACAAGAGTAATGTAGTTGAAGTTGTAGCCGGTGAATGCTCATCAACTGATGGCTTTCCCGACACGAATTGGAAATTCCGTCATGTCCCACCAACATTCATTCGTGATGCACTCGGAATGTGTGGACAGAACTGGACCTATTGCATCGATTGGGTTCGTCCTTAAGATGGTTTTTCATAGAAGTGAACAGAAGATGAGGGCGAGAATTCATTGGAGTTGTCATATACAGCCTCTATTAGTACATTGAATTTCTCAAGAGATTCGAGAATTATTTTCAACACGACTGGAGAAACGTATCACACCGTCAAATAAGAAATGCATATTTTGCAGTTCTACTCATCACAGCGACTGCTTTAACATGCTGCTTAGAAATCGCGGAACCTACATACTAGTGGACTCATAATTTAAAGGCTGGTCTACACGTAGAAATCTGCAATAAGCATTTTAAACGCATTTCTCTGAAAGCGCATTGTGGAGGTCTTACACCTCGATATATGTGTGCGTGTACCTGCTCGGACGTCTGCACTCATGCTCATGTATACCTGTGCACCCGAGTTGCTCTTTGTATTCTTGTGTGCGTGAACGTGTGCCTGATGTTCCCCACTAACGTTGTTTCTTCGACTTATTGCAGACAATACTTTATCTTCACTGCCACATAAACACTAATTCATCAACTTCAAACGAAAACTGCAAAAAAGTAAAGCTGGGAAGAAGCTGCATGCTTTTACAGGAACTAGTTTTTCTACTTCCGTCGGACTACGAGTGGCAAACATTTCATCAAAACTTTGGCGTTTAATCTCTGAAGTCACTGAAATGTTATCAACTTGCGCAATAATTATTCGCCAGCAACCATTTGGCTAATTCAGCTGCGTCCGATTCATCGGCTTGAAAGCTGCTGAGATTCGCAACTCTAACTTCAGCAGTAGCGAAACATGCAAATGAATAGACAGCTGAGGCCATAATGCTTTTCATACGTGTAAGTTTTGTAAGCGTACATAAAAATACCTATAAACTTCTGCATTAGCAAGCGATTTGCAACGATCGATCTGTTCCACCTATACTAGTGAATTCAGCTTGGTGAGCGGGATCATCAAAATAAATCGTTTCCTTCATTCGAGAACAGATCGCGGCTCTTCCCTCTGCACCTCCTCTCATTAGTTTCCACGGCTGTTTGAACTTTCATCGTCTGTCATATGGCGGTTGACGATAAGGAAGTTCACGCCACCTGCACAGCACACATTTTAACGGCTATGCAGAGACTGTGTTTAGTCAGACCTTAGCGCACGTCTACAACTGCGCCGGCAATGATCCACCACACTAACGTACGCTTCGCCATAGTTATTCGCCATCGTACCATAGAGTACAGTTTTCTTCATTCTTTACGCTACTTACAGTCTTCCAGATTTCTTGATTTTCTTTCGACGACCATTGTGCCAAACTAATAGTAAGTTATCACACACTGCGTCGCATCTTAGACCATCTTTCTACAACTGATTGATTGACCGCGAGTGATATTTGAGATCCTAAGTGATAAACATATGAACGAAAGCAAGTCATGGAATCTACACAACCGTTCACCAAGTGACGCCCACCTAGCTGCAGAGTTCGTGAACTTGAAAATCCACTTCGAGTGGAGCAGATGGACTCCGTGTGGAAATGGAAGAACTGTCCGAACGAGAGAAGGTAAAAACGTGTTAAGATATGCGATGGTACGAAAATTTCTAAACGTTCATTTGCATATGGGGCGATTGACATGTGCAATCTGGACGACAAGCGAGGGCTGCAGCAGTTAAATATGACAAATGGCTATGGTTTTGTAGCACACTTGGCTACAGTAGTGCGGCTTTCATTGCGTCATACCATACTGCAAGGAAAGACATGAGACATGTTTAGCCATGGTTGTGGCCGTTTTGGGAGTTTGGTTGAAAGCATTTTTGAAACAAGAGGAGCTTAGAACGTTTTGAAGCTTGCATCACTGAAAATGATGACACCGATCTAATCTGGCCAACATTGCACTGCTAAACACAGCACACAGTGAAGCTGAATGAAGAGACATTTGAAAACAAATTTATACCTTGTATTTGCAGATTTTTGCTGCTATTTGCATGTTTTCACTTTATGTTCCAAATGTGCAGAAAATATTCCCACTCCTTTGCATTTATTGTTAAATCTCAGTTCCTATGATGGATAATAAAAGTACTTCATGTATTTGTTTGTTATAAACAAGGGAGCTAGAAGTCTGTGTAGTTCTTCTTACCGTTAGTGCGCAGGCCGCAGCCACCTACTCAGTTCCGAACAGAAATTCAGGGCGTAACATCGGAGCAGCCAGAACATCCAGGGTCTCCAAATCCCGGAAAAACTTCATTTTCATTAGGAGAGAGGGTATTCGCAAGTTTCGGGGCATTCCGGGAATGACAGTGCCTGCAGAAATTGCCATTCCCGAGAAGAGGGGTTTTGAAGACGCTTGTGACGTCAATACTAGTAGATTTACGATATCGTGAAGGTAGACCTCACAGCAGCCTCTGCAGTATGTTTCAGGTCACTGTTATCTGAGAAAAATCGATCCCAAGAAAGACATCGGGCAGCTTTCGGATAAACTCTTCGCGAAGTATGACCTATTCGAATGGGCAAACCGTTTGAGAAATCGTCTCAAGGCAGTCGATGAATTTGGACGTATCGGTATTCGTCTGTATAGGTCTATCCAGTGCTTCCTACTTAGTTTCTTTTCTAATTTCCTTCTCACTTCAATTTTTGTCCACTCAAATCCGCGGTTAAAAAGTTGTGGAACACATTAACACGTGCTAATGGTGGAAATTTTCTGAAGTTTATAGTGATGGCGTTGCGAAATTACCCGAAATTATATAAATAAAGCTCAAATGGCGATTTCACAAGAGAGGGTCCGACCTCTTCCCTTCAAATGTGGGAGTTAATTTGGGAGCAGTCTCGCCTATTTATGAAGGGAACACTGCCTCTGCTTATTTTACCACAGGTACAGAGTACTGTTATACTTTTGCTTTTTTGTTTTCATTGCCTTAGGAGTCCATAAGAGAGAATAGGCAAAATAGCTTCGCTATATGGTATCATTTATGAGGTTCAGAAATGTTCATTAGTTTGAAAAAAGTCTTGATGAATTTCGTTTCGTCCCAATTTTATCGGTGATATGAATTCTACGTTGCAGTGGTGTTCTAGCTAAAGCAATCGCATTATCGGCGTTTCGCAGTTATGGCTCGTCACAAAAATATGACGACTGCTATACGGTTTGTCTTTAAAAATTCATAAGTTGACTGGAAAGTAAAAATATTCAAACACATCTGGGATTCATCGCTAAATTCTTCTCTCTCCAATTTTTCACCAACAGACTACTGACCATGAAAAGGACGACGTTGGTCTTTGACCAGTAACAAATGACTGAACTCATTTTTCTTGCTATTATTTTATCCATTTTTGTATGGATAACTTCTCATTGTCGTTGTTTTGGCATACGAAAACTCTTTCTTCTTATATGTCTCCATTAATATGCCTCGTAAATGCTCATTTCTGGAATGTTGCTTATATCCATTCTTAGGTGTCTGCCCACCTGTCTCTTTGTACGTCTCCCAAAGATGCTCTTTCAACTTGTGAACCATTGGATCTGATCTCGATGTTTGGTGAGTAGAACGTGTACCCTAGGGTTCCTCCTAGAGCATTCTTCAAGTTGATCTCGCAGCTGGAAATGGAGTTTGGGATCCGTGAGGTTTATTCTTATTGTATGCCGCTCGCGGTAGAGAGGGACACTTTTTGTATGGATTTTCAGGAAGCATTCATACTATTTAAAACGTTATTAGTTTTACTTTTTGTTGGTCGTATATGAAACCCAGATGGTCATGTATATTTCGTTAACACCCCATCATTGACCATCTCACAGTGAATGGCGCAAGGAGGTAGGCTACTGCCTAAAAATAAATAAATAAATAAATGAGCGAACAAATAAACGAAGAAGTGAAGGAACCAATTAATTAATTAATAATGTGTCATAAATTTACCAGAAATTCGGAAGTGTTCGTGGCACCTACTTTCCAGGTAGAAAGTGGGATATTCTCGAGGGATTATGCGTATGCAAAAGACCGTTGGATTGACTCGGTGTTCGATGCATTCGGTGTCAAAAGTGCTGACTCATTGCTTGAGATGAGTGACCGTCTTTGCCTACATTATTATCGCAAGCCAAGAAGCATCGACGACCAGACATCTTCAAATGTACTTTTGGGATCACATGTTATCGAGAATCAGGAATGTCCCGTCTAACGAACGGACTCAAATGGACCATAATGGATGCCAACCAAGTACAATCGTGAGTGAATGAACTGCTAGTGACTTCACTTCATTCGCCTATAAGAACGCTGTTGTCCAGTTATATTTGTATTTATCTAATTAATTTAGGCAACGATGTTTTCGTGTTTGATGTTGTGGTAATTTCTGCCATAGCACTTTGCACTCTATTTGTTTGAATAAATGCTTAGGCATTGCGTTTTCGCGTGGTTTAGCCACTCATTTTCTCTGTCTGTTTTCTCAGTCACTGAAAGTTATGTCTCTAGTTACGACAATGACCTTCCAGCGGGATCTTCTCTTCAAGAGAATCTTCTCTCCAGAAAAAGCTTCACAAATAAGCTTCTTTTATGCCAATCGTATGTGCTCGTTTTCTTCGTTCTTCCGCTAGGTGGGCGTAAAAATGCCAGTTATATTTTGGTACCTGTTTCTTTAATTCCTGTCAGTGCAGTTTAAGTATGTGACCGCTAATTCAACACCTGTTAAAACCTTTTTATTACGTGTGGCACACTTGAGATGCAGTTGCACATCCGCTAAGCAATGCACCAAAGATGCCCTTGATGGTGTCTGTTTAAAATTATGTGAAATATCATGTGATGGGCCTATACGTTTGGTTAGTCAGTAAGAGTGCTGTGAAAGGAAAGTTGAAATTCCGCAGAGGATCAAAGTTTAAAATCTGACACCGATTCAAGAAATCTCTGAAAAATGAAGGAAACAATCACTAGTCAAGGAGTTCCTCCCAATAAAGAATACTAAGCCGACGGGTGTAAACTGCAATCAGATTCAGGCTCATCTGTGATTTGACCATATAACTTATATCTATACAAAATTTAACCTCCAACAACCAACCACCAAGCAATCTTTCTTCTTTTCTTATTTACATCAACTACTTTCGTGGCGCTTTTCTATAAATTTCCTTTACATCAACACCTCGTACCGTTTACTCCCATTCAGTCGATTCCCTTCTATACGAGTGGCTTCGGTCCAACGATAGTCTGCAAGTAACTCAATTGCTCATGTCAAACTTTCAAATTTCAAATTGCCGGCTGATAGACTTTTAATAACCTGAAACCCATCTATTACTCCTTGTTGTTTCGTCATTACTTTGAATACTTCGGTCTCCTTTGATTTTAGAGCACTTGCGTCAGCCTTCATTCGTCATTTACGTCACCATTTTCTTCTCTCTCTATCGTGCAGCTGCCGTTCTCGAGATTTTAGACTCTTTCTCTTCTTTTGTATTTCGACTTATTTCCAACATCTCAATTCGCTTCCCCACTTGCGCAGCTTTTAGGAACCGTGAAAACAAATTCAGAATGTTTTTACTCCAGTCAGGGAGATACATCTTTATTGGTTCCCAAATACGCATTCCGATGCTGTCCTCTACGCGATCCGCCTCATAGACAACACTTCCATTTAAAGGATACGCATTTGTTGGCTGAAAAAACCGCACTCGCAAAGTTTCTTGGGCAAATAAAGTCCTGGAGATTTAAAAACTGAAGAACTCGATCAAAAAAATTTTAGGTGAGTCTGGAATCCTTTAAATGACAAAGCTACCAATTGTAATACACATTTTCACCTCTCCAAAAACACCTTTTGCTCATCAAGTAGCACATGAGGAAAAAGATAAACGGAAACGATTCAAGGTGTCGTTATCAAAATGACCTTCTATTTTCAAAGAAGTAAAACAATTATAATTAGGGGGAAAATTGCTTGCGGGATGTGAACTAATTGTAACTGGGATGAGTAAGCAATGACGATTAAAAGAGGTGAAGGTGATACGGATAGCGGACGAAAGGCAAAGCGAACACTTATGTGTGAATGAAAACTTATCGAAGGAGAGAGATATTTTATACAACGCGAAATCTCCAAACAATAAGTGCGAAATAACCAGTATACAAGACTACGAACGTATATCAATAAAGACGATGAAAACCCAGTGAATACCTCTAATAAAACAGATGAACGAAGAATGAAGCAGAGCCTTTCCAAAACAATGCTATGAGAATTAAAGTCTCAACTGATGAAACAATTTGCAAAACAGTGCTGACGAATAATAATGACTGCCCATTACAGAGAATAGATCTCGAATGAAACTACTACTTATGTAATAAAAGTGGCAGCCTAACCTGGTAAGATGCTGAATTTGTCCGCCCCATAGAGCCTTTTTTACCTGTTCTAATCCCTGTAACAACAGGGTTGCACTGATCATTACAAATATTTAAACGATAATATGAACGCTCCCATCCCCAAGCAAATTACGCTGGACCACCCCTGCCACTGCACATATTCGCCGCATGCACAGTTCCTCCCGCGTCTCTCTCCAGAAAAAAGACTAACGCGAGCGAAATCACCCAATAAGTATTCAAGGAAATCTGCTGGCCAGAGGTTAAGTGCACATGAATAACAACCAGCTGCGGACATTTCAGCAAGTTATCTTTTTATCGTGATGCCTGGCTTTGGAACTGCGAAAAAAAACTCGAAGCGTTTCAGTGCACAACGAGCCGTCGAGAAACATATCAGCGAAATGAAAATCGTTGTGATAAAAAACACAAATCACTCTCACAAAGAACACTTCAACTGAATTCACCCACGTATTACAATAGCTGACATTAAAGTTGCACTAGCACCACATGGTGCAATACACATACCGGTCTAATCACATATCGTACAAATCACTAGACCGGCTCTTCACCTGAATATACCCCTATATATTTATATAAATGGCGAATACAGTCGCTAACGTACTACAGCGAACCACTAACTACATAAATGAATATAATGCCACTAAATATAAACCACTTGAGGTTGAGTCGCTTTTACATGAACAATGGACGCCTAATTTGCATGGAATGCATAGGTTGTTCAATAGTAAGTTAGCTCATGCTTACGCCAACACTGCACGAATGCTGTTTAAATATGCGAACGAGTGGCATAACATTTGAGTGGGCTGGATAGACTCATAGAAGGAAAATAATGTAACGAATTCACTGAGACATTTTAGAAAAGGACAATAACAATAACGATACTTTAGAATATCTTCATTTTTAGATGGATTTTTGCTTTTCAACGACGATTTAAAATGCGTGTAAGAAATTAAAAAAACAGTGCCATGAAGAATGATTTCACATTTCGTTCCACTCTCGTTGGCCTTATGTTTAAATGAATGCAACGGAAGCGATTGCTTCTTATTCCTGCGAAAATTTTTGTGAACACATTGCAAATCCACTCAAAATTTCTAAACTTATCCACGGCAATTTACGATATCGAATATTTCAATGACGCGGCTCATATATCCCTGTCGCTGATGGTAAACAAAAACGCTGTTTCCCATGAGAAGATTGTGCTTCCCTCACTTTGCTCTTGAAAAAATTCCTTTGGGGATTCAATATATACAGAAACGCAAAGTGTTACATATATACATAGCGTCTGTGAATAAAAAAGACACACGGAAAGAGGCGACATCACCAAATGGAAGGCGAACAATGCCCGAAATAGCCCATAAGAAATTTACATATCGAATAAGAACGACTGTTTCATTTATCGTTGACTTCCGCTGACAGCTGAGTAAAGACGAAACCTGTTGTTTCTGGTCCGGTGCAATACTGTCCGAATAAGTGGGTTCGAAAAAATAATCGATTTTTAACGAATTTTTTCGACGGTACCGAGCTGCTCATTACGACCGACTTCGGGCTGCGCTGCGCTACGCCGATCCCTGATACCTGAAGTAGATTCTCTACATTTCAGAACAGCTCTGTACGAGCTCTTCAAAGATCCGCCCTGCACGTATATTTATGAACCATTCAATCAACCTTCAAAAAAAACTGGGAATTTAATAACAGTGACTAGTCTGTTCGCTGTTTAACAAATCACCACCTAATTTAATATCCGCCAAGTGCAAGAAACTTCATTGCTACCTACCAAAGCAGGGCAACATTTGGAGCAAAAAAAGTGCTACAATTTCCACTGAATCTCTTAAATAACGCATATTTTAGTTAGGCATGACGCCTATTATAGTGTGAAGGGAAATTCTTCAAAGAAAAAAGATTCATCTCCCAAAACCAACAAATGGGACAGAATAAAGAAAAACTGTGGAAAGTAATTAACAATGAACAAACGTACAATGAACATCCGTAGTGATAATCGCCTTACGAGTGCACTGTAATACTTAGACATCTCCCACCTCGTGCTTTATGCGCACACAAACGGGACAGAAATACTGTTCGGCGGTCAGCGCTTCCCTTAAAGAGACAACTTCAGAACTGCATCATCAGATAAAAATACTTCCATTTTCAATGCTTCTTTCCAACTCATTTGTGAAAAGGATCCAAAAAAAACATCCAACAATAAGCACTGCGGCAGTGGCATCGAAAACATCCTATCACATCCGCACGACAAATTACTGCCAAACATTTCAGTTTGCAACTCGACTTTATACGTGTATGGATGAATGCTAGTGATACTAAAGAATAAATTCAACATGACCCTCAGAAAAAGACAAACAAAAAACTGATTAACAAAAGTAACGAATTTCGCGTATTCACCATAACTGAAATTCATTTACAGACCTCTCTCTTTCCATACCTGAAAAAAATTAAATGATATGAAAATGCTGCAGTCAAAAGGAGGTAAAACCTACATTTCAGATATACCAATGCATGGCGGATGAAACCATCCATTGCAACCATCGCAGCCCACGTAGAAGAGTTTACGGTCGTATGGAGTCTGGCAAAGGCAGTAGAGTCTCTATAAAGAATTAAACATTAGCAAAAACTCACGTAGCAATTACCGAACACTTCCACATTCCCTCCACTGAAAAAGGATTACTGCGAGGTGATAACAGTACACTTTGCGTGACGTTTACATCCCCCGCGCAAACGTTATGTTCTCTACAAAACTGTTTCAAATCCATCAATCAACAGCTGCACGCCCAAAACATTATTCAAGTTTCCTCCTCTTCCCTTCAATTAACAGATAATGCTACATAAAATAATTCTTCTTTTCAGAAACAAAGAGTTTGAAAAAGAACACAGAAGAGAGAAAAAATACATCAAGGTCGTTCCAAATCATAAGCATCTTAAACCAACTTACACAAATATTTTACCACCTTACATTAGCCAAGTGGAAATTCAAGAAACGAGAGGGAACAATCGACAATTATGTCTGTTAAAAAAGAACTCTGAGTGGCCTACCCATGCAGCTATTTCACTTAAATGCACTCTGCCTGAAGACTGTAAATGGTTATGATGTCACACCTTTGTATATTTCCTTCGTCTGCTACCTCGTCTTCTGCTCGTTGGTCTTGGTGATCCACGGTCATCATGAATGGTTGGTTTCCAATCACTGTTCGGGAACATAAATCCACCATCAACACAAGTTGAAGGCAAAGCGTGACGAGTACGCTTTGCAATTGGTTCACTCCTATCATCGTTGTCGTTATGTGAGAGCTCGGATAAGGGAGTTGCCGTACGTGAGCACATCGTCGGGAGACCATAATCGAGCACACTGTCACAGCGGGAGTCATGGCGATCCCTCGCCCTTGATTTTGTCGCGTTTATGCTATCCTAGAAATGATTTTTATTAACAAAATTCACACTCACTGGAGCATTACAAAACTTCATTAGTTCTGGGAATAAGATGGCTGCAGAAGACAACGGCCAACTGGCTAAAGTGCTTGATTTCTACTAGAAGATGGAAAATTTTGACACCCATGCACCCTCAAGGAAAGCCGAGGTAGAATATGAATGAGTGCGGTGGAAAGTGGTGACCGCAGCTAGCTGCCACGAAAAAGTTACCCAAACGATTCGACACTGCGTATTATCCACGGGCAAGTTATCATTAAAAACAGCGCGGAAAGGAAAGTAATCTGCAGTTATTTTCGATCCGTGTCATTTACGTTTTGCGCGTTAGTGTTTCTCAGTGATGGCTATTACTCTCTCGGTGCTCGTTACAGATTTTTAGGAACTAATAAAAGCCACATCGTAACTACTGCGAGTTATGCGGGAAACGTCTCCTCGCCCGACTGGCTGCTTCAATCATCGAGCAACAAGACTGATCACAATGATACCCTATGTTTCGCAACCTACACACTGCTTCTACAATTATAGCATATTTTGCAAAGCTTCACTTGCAACGGTCGTCCCCACTAAGTTCACCAAGTCCCGTAAACTATCACATGTGCAAGAACTGCTGATTAAAAGGCAAAAATGTGCCTGAATTGTGACAAAAATAATCCAATAACGTGCCCAAGAAAAACAACGGAAACTTTGACGTCCAATCTGACATTTTCCAAAAATTGAGTTGAAACGAAGTGAAAGTCTGAAATAAATGTTTTTATGGAGTAAAAATTACCGTTTCCATTTTTTCATCCTCACTTCCAAGGAAGAAGCATACTTTGCTCTCCGCAACTCCTTCAGTTTTCGATGAACGATTTTTAGCCAATGCGTTACGAGTTCTTTTCGCAACTGGTTGTTCCTCCATTTCATTCTCTTTTTCACTTTCTTCACTGATTTCTCGATTCTGTTCGGGGCACGCACTACACGTTTCTTCAACATAGCGCGCCTCTACTGGAGGAAATCCATCACTGCCGCACAAAGAAGGAGTTGGTAACTCAGCGGCACGAGGCGTGCACTGTTCTCGCTGTAACAACACAGCAATTAGGAATGCTTCACTCAAGTGATATCTCTCTAGGGTACAACTATATATTGCACAATTACTGCCGTAGTATGAGCATAACCCATGAAGCTGCTCGTCTAATACTACATGGCGCTACAATGTAGAAAGCGAACGGGATCTGCATCACATAGCCAATTAAAACATCGAGGCCTAAAATGGACAAAAATCCCTTTTAAAATGCAAAATGTTTCCGAAAAACAGTAAATCCCTTTTATGTACAGACATAAGTAATTCGGATAACCACAATTCGCAAAGAAAGTGAACAATGATTATAAAAATGAACTAAATTTTGGGAGAAAAGCGCAAAAACAAATGACCAAGATGCGCACATTTATGCAGTCTGGTATTGAATGAATAGATTCGGTATATACTGACACCGCCTCGTGTTTATTTATGCAGAATTCGCTCGGATCAACGCATTCATCATATGGTTCCATTTTTATTTCCATCGACTCTGATGCTGAAAATTTCTTCGCATGAAATAAAATAAATCCTGAAAAATGCTGAAAATTCTACTGAACTATCGACTTAGCGGGGATGAGCAATACTGTTCAATGACGTTACTATAAACTTAACTGAACCTAGCCTAGGCGGATGAAATCCAGAAAGAATACTTAATCGAATTTCCCATAAATCGCTGTTTCGAAATCAAAGAGAACAACAACGGACGAGTCAATATTACACCGCACTGCACTAGGCGAATTACGAATCAGATGTACATCATATATCTGTTTTTTCGCTCTACGTAATGTAATACAGGGTAAACAGCAATAAAGATTGGAGTGTTAAGGATGGATTTGAATGCAGTAAAAGGAAATCACATCAGCACAGAGTGAGCAATCTAAAATTTCTTCGAGCTTTTACAAAACGTTAGTTGATAACATCTTTCATCTAACACAATAGAAATGTTTCACATATGAAGCGGCGTAGCTTTTAATTTACCGATGATAAATTTCATCGAAGAAAATCCCTCCATTATAGTAGGCGAAATTCTCCTAACGGGTAGACCTCGAAAGACTTTTTAAGATTCTTTGAAACTATAAGCATATGACCATCCACTGGCGTTTTATATTAGCTACTGCCTCTTCATCCTATTTCATTGATCTGTTAAATCCGCTTAAAAACACTTTCCTACAACTGCTAACTGCTACCAT
The DNA here is from genome assembly GCA_037576465.1 of Parascaris univalens. Lineage (NCBI taxonomy): Eukaryota > Metazoa > Nematoda > Chromadorea > Rhabditida > Ascarididae > Parascaris > Parascaris univalens. The sequence goes on along the minus strand of CM075173.1, from coordinate 235,713,706 downwards.
TTGTCAACAACCATTTTGGTTACCAATTTAGGGGACCTGCCCTACTGCGTTCTTCGCACATTCCGCACATGTCAACTGCCGTACATGAACTTCCAACTACGCTTCTTTACTATTTCTCTCATTACCTACTCGATGTCCTCGTTCCACATACTTATGTGCGTTTGCCTCGCACTAAGCGTTGAACGGGAAGGAAAATAAAGATGGAACTGACGAATTTGGAGGCAAATTCTACCCATTAAACTATTCTTAGATGTATGTTACTGCTACGACTGCTGACAAATGAGATTAGCGTAACTTTGGGAACTTTCGAAATTACAGCAACAGTTTGTGCTCACTTACGCAATTTAGTCTGCCTCAACTCGACATCCAACTGCGTCCGTTTAATGGCATCGTCAACCTTTAGGATCTTTTCGTTTTCATCTAGGCACGGTAATCTGATGTCATTGAGTTCGAGTAACCAGCCAAATTTACGCCAGTCATCATCCTCGGACTCGAAAGTTGGTAGGAAATCATCGGTGCTGCACGAACTGAGGCTTCGTGAGACCAATGAAACGTCCGATGGGTTCTCCTTAAGCGCAACGCCGTTCAACTGCGAACTATTCAGGAGCTTCATTTCGTTCAAAATCATCACACTTTAGCACTTTCTTCAATTCGATCTCTTCTTTCTTCTCTGAAAAAAAAGAAAGATTTTTAGAAAATGAAGAAATCTGACGGTTATACCGTGGGAATGCTGCGTGCACTCATACTGCAATACCTATGAGAGACGTCATCATCCCTTTCCAAGAATTCCCCTCATGAGTCCTAGTTCTTTCAAAGATAGACAAACTACCATCTACACCCAAAATATATCGCCACAGCAATCAGGAATTATTGAACGCACTCAAGATAAACTTCACTACAAGTGCACCAACGAAACAAGAACAAATTTAGACGCAAACACTGCGAATAATAAACACAAAACTGACGACCAATAAATAAATGTAACCAACGGGAAGGAAAACAATGAATCTTTTAACTTTTGTTGATCCACAACGTAGAAGACGAAAACAAATTAATTTTTCATCGCAGTGAAGTTGAAGCCGAGGTTTTAGAGGCAATTAATGGTTCCACGAGCATCGAAGGAATTTACAACAGTCAAAGCGTCAAATTCGCAACTTAAGTTTCTACATCGATTTGCACGGACGCTTCATTTTGCTGCACTTTTATCAGGAACGGGTCTATCAAGATAAAAAGTTCGCCTATATTAGCGCAATCGAAACGTATTTTTATATACTGCTTGTTCGATACTTACATAGTTAAGATGCTAAAGTAATGTCTACGAGTGGAGAGCATTTCTAAGTGAACTATTATGTCGAGGAAGAGAAATTTTTGGAACATCTGTATACTAGTCTATTCAAACATAATAAGTAGGATTGCACACCAGTATGTAGCATGGTTTGCTTTTCTTGAAATTCCACTACCAAATCGGTTCGCTACTGAAATATATTAAAATAATGGCGAAAAACCACTTGCAAACAGCTCTTCTTATGAGCCTTGATGAAAACGAAGGGAAAATTTGCGTAAATAAATACTATGCTAGCAACTTGTGAGCAAACTACGAATCCATTAGCTTTCTTCGTTAGCTAATTTCAAATGCCAATATTGCAGATAAACACACATATGCTCTCAGATCATCGAAATCAATGCTTGTCGCAGAAAGGAATAAGAAATCACTCAAGCGTATGTGACTTTTTGTGAGCGTTTTACGAATATCACTTATCGCCGTTTCTTGAAGAGGGAAATGACAATTCGATAACAGAGAAAATAAAGACATTGGATATTTTCTTTTGGAAGCTGTGTTTGACATATAAATTTAAATGGTGTTAATGCTGCGTATCAATATTTTTGGCTAAAAAATCGTGGAATTGAGACTGGCGAGAAAAGGAGAACTGCAGCATAATGAAGATACACTCTTTTTACTAAGAAACCATCAAAAGTAATTAAACATCAGCTAAGTGTAAGCGCAACTAGAGCGCATGCTAGAGTGTGAAGTACATAAAACTTGAATTATGAACCATGACATGTTCTAATCAACACGGATCTTATGATCTTGTAACCATCAAGGTAGTGCTGAGACTTGGAGTATTAGGCCGCGAAATACCCCCATCTCATCAATTGCATTTGCACAGAAAATATCATCGCAAAAGTAATTACAAACTGAATGCTCCAACTCACAGACGCAGAGGTATGGTAATGCAACATTTCATTAAACGTCTCCTCCAGTAAAATTTTTATAGGAAATTGCAGCTTGAATAATGCGGGAAATGCATTCATCGCAGTCTTGGAAATAGTTAAAAAATAAAGAGGTTCAAGGAGCATTACCTCTTTTTTTCAACTTCCCAGCAAATAGTTTAGCCGCTGACAAACGATGCACCATCAGTCATGCTTGAGAGACTAAAAGACTGAGACAGGTTGCCAATCCAGATAGTGCTCAAACTTATATAACAGCATCCTACATGTAGATAGCAATAATTAACGTAATTTCAACGCCACCATTTATTCAATTCCGCTCCACTTACAGCCGACAATCCAAAACCCTATAAGTGTCGATTCTGATGCATTAGCGTACGAAGTGAATCCATTGTTGCACCTAGAAAACAAAAAATGGAGTAAGAAAGCGCATATTTGGAGCGAGAAAACGCAGAAAAAACTTCTGCGCAAAGGATCGCATATAGTCTCCGATGAAGATCGGTTAGCGGGTGAAATTCGAAACGAGGAAAGCAAGATGAAAATTCGAACAACGCAGTGGGAAAAATTTGGAAAAAAGTGTTCAGAATTTGAAGAAGTTCTCACATTTCTCTTGTTAGCGGTTTCGTGCTTCATCCCGCTCCACTCTCAAATGCCCCTATTTTCTTTTATTTCTTTAAATATTACGAGTAACAAACAAAACAAAACGAAATAATTCGAATTCAGCGGCAGTAATATTACTTTCAACGACCATTGCATCTTCAGTGGCAATTGCAAAGACTGCAGAGCATATTCTAAATATTGCAAACATAAACGAGAAAAGAGACGTGCACGAGCAAGCAAGAGCACTCGAATTTGCAACAATGCAAAAATACTCGTCAATAAGAGCTTCCAATGTCAACAGAGAAAGTAATAAACAATGTCGGGCATCAAGCACATGACCACAACAGAATGTGTACCCTTCACATAAAAAAACCACGCTCGCGAAACGACATAAAACGCTATACATTAGTGAGAAAAGGTGCAAGACCTCAATCAACAATTCGATTCGCACTGATGGGCTTCTTCCTCGCCAAATTTGGTGCATTATATCAGCCACAATTCGACGGATTTCGCTCTCATCGCAGTGATAAAAGTCATAGGAAGCTAATAAAATGTAAGCATAAGAGAGAAATATCTGATATTCGAACCATAAACACACTCACGATTTATTGGGAAGAGGAAAATAAGGAAAAAAGAGCAAACTCGTGTTTCACATATTCCCACAAACTGAAATTGCAAAAATGCATGCGAAAACTGCCTAGCCGGGTACTTTTAACATGCAACTTGGATCAGATCCAAGACACTTCTTGGATCAGATTTGAAAAAATAAACACCTGACGTTAGACTTTTCTACAAATTCATGTCTTTTGCATCATCAGGTCAGCGCACATTTCACAAAGATCCCGTGAAAAACAAGATGACAGCTTCAACAAGTCAGCTCATCTGACTAAGCACTTAATACATAACCAACAGAATGAGGGTTGGTGCTTACTGCATAAACCACTTCAGGCTGCTGGAAAATTCAATTATAACTACGAAGCTTAGCGAAGAGTGAAGTCTTTGAGCGAAAAGGGAATTTCGGTTTGCGATTACGAGCTCACTTGGTGAATTTTAGGTGGGCGGCAGCATTAGTGCTCTTATTGGCAATTTCTTAGCTTGTTTTTGCACAAACACCCAATTAAAGATCTTGTTCTCATTATAACTGTTGTAAGACTGCTGTGCAATCAACGCAAAACACAAAAGAAAATCCAGTTCACACCTGAGGATAAAAGTAGAAATTCTGAAGTCAAATGAATGAAAGAAGATTGAAATTTGCACGAGTAAACATTTTTCTCAAAGATTATACAAAAAGCGAAGGAAATTTTCTATAAAGAGCAGCACACAAAAATAATCACCTTCGGCCTCTTACATCGACTGTTCAGAAATCTATAAAAAATAGCTACGGATTTTCTTCATTTTTGAGAGAATAAGTAGGATCAATGACCACTGAAAAACTGCCCGTTATGATGGTCAAACAATAGTTCTCACTTACGTCAGAGAAACAACAGAGCTGATTTTATTATACCGCATTAACTGTGGATACGTTATAAACAAATATGACCAACCAACAGCGCAGATCACATCTGCTATGGCCACGCTGACTTACAACTTGAAACTATATGAGATGACACAAAGAGAAATATGCACAAGAACCTCACAGGAGTAGAAATATGCAACCACCCTCGGCTGGCGAAATAAATAATCTCCCGCTCACGAACATAGCATCGGGGCAGCACGCTGCAAACTATAGGTGGTTGGCGGAAGGCGTGCCGTGGCTGCCTTCAAAAGTAATCGAATATATGATGAAATCGAGTAACACACAGCTGACGAGCGACGCGTCAACAACGGAATAAAAGTGGCAGCGATTATCACAACTGAAGCACCTAGGAAGTCCTCACGTAACTTTGCAAGACGGGATCTACTTTTTATATTAGGACGTGCTCATTGATTATTACGATTGCTAATTAAAATGCATGAGGATCAAAATTTAGCGCATAAACTTCTCATTTAAAGTCTCTCGCTATATATTTCTATTCAGTGCTAGTGACGAAAGCAAAAGAACTTGCAATTTTGCGCCAAACGATCCTTAACTAGCGCACTGCGAGCGCAAATGCGCGTGTGTATACGACCTCCAAATGGACGTTTATATAGTGGTCATTGTCCGCCACGTTTCTCGAACGTTCGTCGAATCTCAGCTCGTTTGCAGCGCGGTAAACAAATCGGCGCCGTTGATGCGCTATTGCGAATGATGTCACTTGGGGAGGGGCACCAAATCGGTCATAAGGAGCAGTCTTAACAGTTTCTGCTTCCCTTTACCAGCTCTCATTGGTTTCTCTTGTGTAGATGGTTTAGTACCATCAACCTGTCACGATATGTTTTAATAGTGGAATGTGACAGTTACTACGGTATGCACATTCTGCTGAAAAAAAGAAACAACAAAACAAAAAACAACGACGAAAAGAATAGATTTAAAAATTTGCCCTGCATATTATTACGGTCTTCCGTGGTTCTCAAATTATGGGTGTAAAAGCCATAAATAACTGGACGACGAAATTAATGTAAAAACGAAATAAGCATGAATGTTTTTATACTTGTGGGAGAGGATCGGAGTGAGGGAGTGGTCAGAGCAGAGGCAACCTGTGACCGAAAAGCTATGATATATTTCTCATTAGCAGTCTATGCGGTAAAGGTATAGGCTCAAAGTCATAGTAGCACGAATAGAAAGTTCACTTTACTTCTTTTTGAATGGGGAGACCTAAAAACTACTTCTTGATGTGTATTTCGATACGATTAATTTCAAAATGCCATAAAATATTTGTTTTATGTCAGTTATTTTTGCTATTATTGGGTTCGACATTTTATTGTAGACTTATTGATCCTTTTATTCGACCAGTGTTGAAAAATTTATGCCATTATTTTACGCTTGAGCCTTGTTTAACATCACATCATTATTGTAACCCATTCCACCCTCACTTCACTTCCCTTTTCCTTTTCTTTGTGGCGTCCATCTCTTGTTCAACTTCCAACATACAATATGTGGCGCTTACATGAAAACATGAAAGTAACGATGCAGGGGTTTATTTACAGAATGCAATAGAAAATGAGCACGAGACAGTAATGAGGTCGACTTATCAAACGTGAGATTTATAAATTAGCAGTGCAAATAATAGTTTCCAAAGTGGATGTAGGAGCGATTTGTATAGAAAAGTGATAGTCTGTTTAATATAAACCGCAAATCAGCATTCGGACAAATGAGATTCTCAACGGGAAAGTGATGTCAGAAGTGACGGAAATATAAGAACCAGATCAGCTACGTCACTAGGTGAGATCACAAGCCACAGTGATCCATCGTGTCAAGGTTGCACAATATTTCTCGAGAAATTCCTCCATAATCTACGATCATAAACTTAAATAATGCAAATGCAAGTGAAAATCTCTTTAGTTGTTTCCAGCAGGAAAATTCGAAGAAAAGAACTTAACTAGGAGACCGATTCTATGACTGCAGTGAAAGAGAATTTTTTCAACGAATCGGTACATTGCTCGAATTTGAAAAGATCGCAGTGATACATTTTGCCTATCCTATTCGATTTTTTTTTTTTTTGAACTTCCATGGGCTAAGCGAGCACAAAACAATTCTCCCTGTGATGTCATTTATGAATATGCAGATAGAGGTCATTAATTGTGCTGTATCTTCACATCATGGGACCGCGATATTAGACCAATCGAAGTTAATGGCATCAGATCGCTTCGGTGGATCAACTTTTGCTGTAAAAATTTTTGGGGAAATCCTTAAGTCTGCAGAAATTTTTTCAATTAGATCGGAGCTTTGCGAAATTTAACTGAAATTAAAAGTTGAAATATTAAAAAAACTTCAAAACCTATCGCTCATATAAGATTATTTTGATATATGTCTTCAAACAATCGAAGGAACAATTTTTTGAATGGGCGACTGAGAGAGTTGCATAAATTCTTCTCAAATTTATTTCAGTTAATCAACGAAAAATTTATTTATTCGTCTGGTGGGGGTTTTTCCTTTGAATAAAACACCGAATATCGAATAGGCAAAATAAAAATTGCAAACTTTTACTGAAGTAAATTTAATGAAATCTGAACGAAACTATTTTGAAGAAATGTTTTTGAGAAACACCATTCTAGAATTTTTCCCTTCTGAATGAAACTAGCAGAGAACTCTTAGTAGATGATAGCAATAATCATTCAAATTACGCATTGAAAATTTCCACTGCAAGAAGAATCAAATTTCGGTAGCTTGGCGGAAACACTTCAACGATAATCTATATGCGTGATGTGTGGAACTGCAAAACATAAAGAAATATTATATGCAAGGATTCACGGCACGCAAACGAGAATAAAAACTTACCACTGACTATTGAAAACACGGCTACGACTGTTAACTTAAGAAGAGAGCACTCACAACTTTATAGTAATGGTAACAATAAACAACTTCTCGTCCAGTAATTAAAAACACAATTAGTAAAGTACAACTGATAGTTTTGCTGTGTTGAATTTCCCGGACATTTGCGCCACAAATGCTTTTTTTATTCATTCACTGCAAGTATTACTTCATTTATCATGCAACTAGTACATGATAAAAACACAAAGTGTGCAATTATGAGGAATTCAGAATCTATTCGATAAAAATGAATATAATTACCGACTAACAATTTCATAAGTATTCATTATAGACAAGTTTTTCGCCGTTCATGACACATAAAATAATGAACGCAATTCAGATTGAATAATGAATGGAAGTCAGGATTAAATAATGGACGGAAATCAGGATTAAATAAAATTGGTAAAAGTTAGCAATTTTAGACAATTATCAGAAGATTCATATTAAAATAAACGCAAAACACAACTATAAACGCAAATATTTCAATTGCTTAGGAAGTTATTTAATATATCCATATATATCTAAATACTTATATTTATTTATATCTAATTTGATGAATTTGCATCGCTTACTAATATCAAATTTTCACTGCCTTTGATGAAACACTGCCAGGTACGAAAATATGGGTGGAAATAAATTTCAAGGATTTTGCTTCTCTGGTCAGATCCAAGTGAGGCTGCCAACAGTGAAAAGATATGAGACTATTTCCAGTTACATCTTGAAGCTTTATTCTCCTCTTACCACTCCGCCTCTCCTCCGCTATCGTCATCTGTCGTCCTACTCGATAACAACAAAATGGTTTTCGATTCTTCTAACGCAACTCGCAAAACATTAACGATTAATGGGCAGATACAATGTTGGCGATATGTGATTTGCGTTGACATAATATATATTTTTGTGAGGTTGTTTTCTTCGGCGGTTTCATTACATTAAATGGTGACGCAAATGGGACTATGAAAACATACTCCCTTATAATAACCACAACAAATGAAACTGACTAAACATTACAGTCCAGTACCCATCATAAAGCTGTTCAAATGAATAACGCAATGTACACATAAAACCCCCAGTGTATAGTGAAAAATGACTCCACTCGGCGTTCGAATATATCAGGATCGACCACTGGGCAACAAAGATCTAAAGCTATTGATTACGATATCCAAGCAATTACTGCGTCAACAAGTTAACTAAGTGATGGTAACAAAAGGAATGGTGAAGAACTCAAAGTGCTGTACTCGACTTTCTGCTAATGAAGAAGAAGGCGATGAGGAAAGTGAATCCTTAAACTCGATTTTCTGGCAGAACGATTTTGGTTGAAGCCGATACAGTAGTGCATAAAATATATTAACAGCTCGGCTATCAGATAATAAGAATTGTGTAATAAAAGATCTCCATGAGAATAATATAAGGACTCATCACAAAAATGATGACCATCAGTACGATGAGAAATATATGCCAATGACCAGCATAATATCAAAGTAACCGTGTAATTTTAAAGTAGTAGTGTGCAATTTTTAAGAAATACATGCATGGATCTGAAGCAACATTTAGAACGATTACACAATCGAATATCTTTTGTAGCAAGACCTCAAGAGATATGGTGGGATAAAGCAAAGAACAATCACAAGAACGATGACCAAGTCAACATTGATCTCCCTCTTATGCATACCATCTGACCAATTCGCCGTTGTCCTCCTTCTCTCTGAATCTGCACTTTCTCTTCTTCACACAATGTCCATCTCATTCACTCCCACTGAAGGGATTGGCGAAATGCCCACTTTCAAATAGGCGCATTGGTCAGCTGATGTGGCACATATGAAGTGCTGTGAGTCGTAGCCCCCCATAGAGAGTGGCCAGCAGATGCCTATTTCAGTGACCACTCATAGTATCGTAAACAAGAATGACATCATCTTAAAGGAATGAATGAAGGGCTATATGAAATTCCTTAGAGAAGAACAATGGAGGAAACCAGTATGATGCTAGGTTGTCAAATAAGACAATATGAATATAAATTCTTATAGATTTTTAAAACTACACTTTACTTGCATGTTACTTTCACAGTTATATATTTCACAGTAAAGCCGCCACTGTTATGCGTTACTTGTGCTTATAATTACCTCAAACAATCCGACATGCTAAATAGTTGCTGCCGAAATAGAGTCGCAAGTATTCTAGTGCAAGAATAGATGACGACTGCTGTGACTCGGTTAAGTAGTTCTGCAGAAGGTTTCCTCTCTTTCATATGAGCTGAAATTTCTCACATAAAGATTCTTTTTAATGGTTTCCAATTTAATGAGTGGGGAAATTCGTAAAGAAGAGAAATTCAATGTTTAAGTTGCGCTGAAATGCTTTACAAATGAGCGGAAAATTAATTCCATTGGAGAAACCTTTTCGATATGAAACTATTTTCAGACAGAGGTGATAAAATTCCCCTTAGTTCACAAGTTCCTATATTTCTATTTTTCATATTGTCGAGAAATCTCGAAGAAAATCAGATAATTATTCCACTGCTTTCATTGTTGTAACTTTTATTTTTACTACTATTATCGAAAATAACACTATTAACTGTTACTGTTTCATATCGTTGTTATCATTTATAATACAGTTAATCGACACTCTTAGGAAAAAATAAATGAATAGTGATGAAATTAAAGTCAACACGATTCCACTCAACAAATCAATTGCCCTAATAAAACGAACGCAGATATCATCTTTAGATATAATTATTTCAACACTCAATAAGCATAAATATACGCTTGCTATAATTAGCCCCGGCCTCTTTATTGGTTTCTTATTTACTTGCATATAACAGAGATCTCAGCGAATTAATTTCTGCGTGACGGAAAGCAATTTAATATTTCAGCTCTGCTTTAAATGTTTATTTATGTCTCTCAAAGGCGATAACGTAAAACAGATTTCACAAAAATGATTAGTAATTACACTGAAGGTGATTGTTTCCTTGCATGCAGATGACGGATATCCTCAATGGTAACAATATTTGATATGTGAGTCGATGTGCGCAAATGGGAACTGATAATCACTGCATCCGGCATGAGGTTTGAGAAAGTGAGGAGGATTTGACAAGGTGAGCAGGATGAGAAAGTGGACAAAAAGTGGAATACATTGGAGACAAGTAACAGACACAACAGTCACCCTACCGAATATAAAGGAAAAAAGCCGTAATAAATATGAAAGATTTTCTCAAAACTCTGCTCAGAAGGTTCCTAACTACTGTTGTTTTAAAAAATCTCAGTCCTCCTTAATATACTCAAAAAAGTGAAATACGTCTCCTCTGAGTTTTTTTTTTTTTCAGCTTTCTTAATAGAAAAAATGATAATCAAACATTAAAAATTATTAAAAAAAAAAGAAAAAACTTCAAGGAACATAATGTTAACTGAGTTCCAATCACCAATCCGCTACAAACAAATTATAACTTATGTTCATTTATGATGAACAAATACAGCGCTAAATCTCCCACCGAGAATCCACACAGCTTAAGTATAATGAGACGAGATCGACGAGATCCTTATGTTCCCAGAAGCTGACACACTCGGAAGCATTTCGTTCCTATCGCGTATTTGGCTAGTAATAAAATATGGATGGAAGATATTTTATTGGATTTGAGATATGACCACTCTCACTTTGTCCCACCAATACGACCACTAATCTAGCAGTCACATATTGATGAGAGGTTAGGTTGTCCTCACACTCCAACAATCCGCTTTTCGGACAGTTTATTGAAGCGTGATAGCACCAAAAGTAGAAACTCGCATTAGCAGGTGACTTTATGGAGAGTTGGAATAGCGTGGGTAGGGGAAATTCTCCTTGAAACAGTAGCTCCAAATACTATTTTCTAACTCCGACCACCTCTGACCCTTTCTCTTTCATCTGCTGCTCACCTTCTACGAAACATCTAGCGAGATGAGGTGAATGGCATCAAAGATCGCCGAATGCACAAAGAACGCACACATATTCTAGAGCCGTTTCACCGTACGCTGACGATGTGCTTCGCATTCGGGATTATGTTTGACGCATCGCAAAACTATTCGAAGAATGTCCGTTTTGCGTGAATGTTTTGTATGGATAAACGATAAAAGAACATATTCGCAGACACTAACGAAGCATCTTTGCTGGTAGAGATTGACTCTTTGACTAAGTGAGAAACATCAGTAGACGACTCCGGGTTGGGTTCCTCTGAAAAGTTACTTGTGTGGGTGGTTCAGATCAGATCGATCCGTCATCCTCGTAATCCGCGAAATATTCAAATGCATTTTGCAGCGGCGGAAATTCGAACGAGCTATGTGAATGTTGAGTTCGTAGAGGGGTCCGAGTCGAAAGTTGTTCATGAGTGCTGAGAAACAATCTGAATTAGAATTTACGAACAAAGATGAAAAAAAGGAACAAACTAATTTAGGATTCTTTGCTTGTGAACATGCAGCCTCATTAATATCGGCGAGGAGAAAATGATGATTCGATCTCCGTTGAAGAAAAATTTCGAAAAACAAATATTTATTTGAGATATATTGACGTTGTGGGGAATTTCTGCATATATAACAATGGGATATATTAATGATCACTTAAATACGAAAGCGAAGTATTGTAAAAAATGCTTTCCGATTGCAATAAGTTTTTCGAGTTACCTAAAAATCAAATAAAATTATAACTTGAGAGAGAACAATAGGACAAAGTTCACAAAGTTTAGAAGCATGAGGTAAGAAAAATCTCTCTGTGAACGTAGTAATGATTGAAGCGAAAAATAGCCTTTCATATGAGGCGATGAAGTTGCAATGAGAGATGGTGAGTAGATGTGAACATGTAAATGTGCATTCAAAACTGGACAGTGAAGCGATAAAAAAGGCGAATGATTTCGTCGTCGTATATGAAAATTAAGACGAAATTCTCGGTACCAAGTGGTACCACCTTAAATAACGAAAATTACATTGCTCAAAGCTAGTTGTATTCCACTTCCATTGTGGAATTTCATCACCAATATGCAGCAGAGACGAAAAAGAGACGAGAAATGAACCTAAGCACAAACTAGAATGGAGCATTTTCCGCTCAAAAAATTGCAAATAGTTTTCTGGCGAGGAGTAAAAAAATTAATGTTTCAGAAGTATTTGAATTGTTTGATTAGCTGGCGGTTTCTTTTCGAGTAAAAATTGCTTTACATTTCGTTAAATGTTCGGATAGTTGGAATTTTATATAACATTTTGTAATCGTGGCGATGAATCGTGTTGCGCTCTTTATATGAGGCAGGATAAAAAACAACTTACGAAGGTATATACTGCGGAATAAATAAGCAATTATTGACATAAATACATTTCACTGCCTCACTCTATTGCATAACAGATTGGGCTATTCATAACTGCATCACCACAATGATAAAATGGTTTACTATGATAGAAGGATCGTTCTTAGTCGCATGCTGTTGCTTAAAATGAGGGGAATTTGCTGAGGGCAAAGATTCTACAATGAACTTGCTCAGAAATCATCGAAGTAAATAAATCCCATTCAATGTCCACATTTTGCGTTCACTCTAACAAAAGGTATTGCAATAAGAACACCATAATATTCGCATCTTATGCTCAAATAAGCAGTCAGTTATTGCTTGATGAAACGGTAAGCAAATTAGTTACTACTTATTAAAAATGCCACTTCATTAACTATTATAGAATATACTCTCCAGTTAAATTAGTACTGTTTCAATTCATCTCTTCTGCGAGCCGCTGGTTACCGATGCAGCCATTAACGTTGAGAATGCAATTAAAGAATCGATCTTTATGAAATCAAAACAACGTCTGCGATTATCTGCTGCACTACGAAATGAAAACTCTGATGGACTCAGGAGTTTTTAACTTAATAGATAATTTAGTCAGTATTAATTAATTAAATTAATTATTCCATAATTTACGCATACATTTCTGGAGCAGCCTCTTCATATTGCAATTTTTAAACATCCGCTTTAGCATCTTCAATTTCATTTCATTATTTCATCGATCGTGATCGCATTTCCAATATCATTCGCAATGATAAGGAGATCCAACTCGAAACTTCCTCCTTTTATTTTCATTTATTCGCTTATTTTATTTATTTCCTCTCGATTTATTTATTTTGCTAATTGACTCATTTAATTTTGACGTTCGAAAGGAAATTTTGTTTACGTAACTTCAATCGTAGTAACGATTCGCATTAATTTTTCGGGTACTAAAATATAGCACAGTGACCTCATTTAAGTGGTCATATCGCAAGATGAACATTCAATGATGCATCACTGTCATGAGACTCGTTATATGACAATCGAGCAAACAACTATTGCACGTTAGCGATTATCTGCGGGGTGTGGAATCGTGTAAAACCGATTTAGGTTGATTGAAATTTCGCAGTATTTGAGTGGAAAAAATTAACATTTCATATGATTGCGTAAACAACGAATGTTATCCTCTTCAAAGATAGTTTTTTTCCGTCACTTGTGAACTGAATTCATCAGTTGTAAGGAGCTGCTTTCTTTGGCACGTCTAGTCGTTCAGGTCTCCTTGAGGGTCCGCACCCTTCGAGTTACGGTTGACTAAACTGCGAAACGAGACAGGTAGCAGGGCGAGCAGTTTGTCACACTTGTACAACACGATGACAAACAAGCAGGAACTCGTAAACAAGGAATCGTCGGCACGATCCGGTAGTGTCGCACCCTGCGAATTGCATCGGCGAACTCCTCAAGCATTCTGAAGGTCCATACAATAGGCTCACTAGGCTTTATGAATAGATACACAAGCATACCAACCTGTTTGATATCCTTCCGATTCTATATGAGACTAGCCTAGCGACCCACACTGGGCATTCGTTTGTTCTGCCTATACGCTCTTGTCCTTCCTTAACTCGCCTTATACGGTGTATTATTCCAGCTTGTTCTCCAATGGACCGGTCCACATCACAGAGTTTTGACGTAATAAGAGGAGTTTAGCGATTTTTCACTTATTTTTTTAACTTTTTACAACTTAAATATAATTCCTTTTACTCTTAAATAAGTATTAATTATTTCCTTAAAGGTTCGTTCAATTGAAAATAAAATCAAAAAATATCATTGAAAACTTCTGTTCAAAAGAACCTTTATGTGCGCTATGGACTTCTGAGAGAAATTTAGGCAAAAAAGAAAGGGAACTGTTGGTGATCTCTGAAGCAGCGCATACAAAATGACTACTGAAATTAAGAGTTGGCGGTTTGAGGTGATGCGAGTGAGAGTTTGATGATGTGAGTAGTGCAGATTTCAAATATTTAATAGCCAACAGAGATGCGACGAATGAAATAACAAAAACCTTTGGTACCAAAGAAAGAACTGCGAAATTAATGTTTTTTCGTGCAGTCAACTGCACGACGATTTGTCCGACACGGAGACCTGGAGCGCCCTATTTTTCGATATCATGGTACAGCATCTTAGCTCGTTCTTTCAGCTCCCTCGCAATTTAACAGTCCTTTCCGAGATTACCTGACATCAGTGCACATAACGGGGCATGCTACCGAGGAGTGAAATCCTTCCCTGCTTGTAATTCTCTATACCACCTTGCGTTGTTTTACATCACTTTAAATGCGAACTGTATTGCCTTGGCATCACGTCAAAATGCGGGACATATCTGTTGATCGGAGAAAGATTGCTGGAGGACGACTGGAAATAATAAAAAACGGAAGGGAACCATCTCCGATGCTGTGCAATTCGCTACACAAAGTTAGTTTCATGGAGGAAATAGATGCGTTTGCGATGGATGTGAAATCACAGTTGGGACCATTTCAACATGACTTCCATTGACAATAAAATCCTATAAGTAAATTGAACAATTAGTAAGGACTGCATGTGATCGATTACTGCCATCATCGAATAGTTGAATAAAGCATATATGAAGGAAGAATTCTGATGTGAAAACGTCATAACCGCTTGGATAAATTATTGCAGTCTTCGAATTCGCCGTGATCAGATTCCTACTGATTTGTATTAAGTGGAAGAATGTTTGTATTATTATCATCTAAGGCAGATTTTTGCGTATAAAATTGTGTCGATGATAAAATTCTACTTTTGATCTGCTGTCAATTCAATGAAGGCTTAGGGTGTATATATTGGCTATATTTCTTGATGTCAGTTGGTTGTGCATCAATTTCTTGCATTTGCTATACCGTTGTTTTACTAAATTGTCTACTATTCAAGCAGTTTCTATTCATAGTGACGCGAAAGTGCTCCTGATGAGTTTCTGCGTATTTGAGTACCTCGGAACTATCTCTTACTTAAATTACCCATTACAAAATTACCTACTACAAACTGTCTGTCACATCAGTAGGCGCTTTCTTCATTAGTAGGCACCCCTCCCGCTGTTCCTTAGAATGTGGAAGCCATAGAGGGGTCTTATAGATGAAGCTTTACGTTACACCATCGCAGAACACCAAACTCGATAGATTTTTGGCTGAGCCTGCGAACAGATGTTGAAAAATTCTTCGCTTTTGTTTTACGTTAGCCTTGTAATTTAGTGGTCGATCTGCCATCCCTACCCGCCTTCAACCTCGTACCACCGTTAACTCACTCGTCAAGTTTCTTTGATTTGATAGTTAATGCAGCCACAAGTCAAGTGGATTCCAATCAGCCTGTAAATTATCTGCTATGGACACACCTATAAGCAAACAGAGGCACCAACAACGGGTCTTTTGATTCATAAACTCCAGCCAGCACACTGATCCCCTCTAACTCCCGAGACCTGTCATCACGTTAGTGGACTGAAATGCTGAACGCTTCCACTATGACGCCGTAACAGATCCACTGCACAATTTTAACGGCGTATGCACGAAAACTAACGTACGTGATGAGCGAATTTTGCAACGAGTGTGTGCTGGATCGAGTGAACTATGTACACAAGAAGTGAACGCAACGGGACCGTCTCTTTTTTTGGAGGTGGGTGGGAGCGGTAATGACCCATCTTATTCAAAAGTTCAAGTGTAGTGGTGGGTATTTGGGGAAGTAATTTTATTGCTTACCCGATCAGATTTATTCTTTAATTTGATGAGACCAATGAAATCGCACTATTTTATCATTTCGCCACTTACCCGTGAATTATTTCCGGAACTCCTCTCAAAAACATGAGAGCATCATTACTTCCCCACCTTACTTTACCTATAAATTTCTTCTACAATTTTTTCGAGCCCAGTCGTTGCACTATTCTGCAATTTCCTCATATTTGAGATCGTCGCAGAGATCTGAAGACAAACGTTGAAGCTTTTTGGAGTGTCCTGTTCAGCGCTTAAATATGGATCTAGAGATCGAATATGTCCAATGGATCGGCCAATAAAGCTTGCCCTTAGTGCACAGAGGATGACTGAAAGAAGGGGGTCGCTTTTTATTACTGTGTAAAAACCATTCGCTATCGGAAATTGAAAAAAAATACAGGCACCTGGG
The DNA here is from genome assembly GCA_037576465.1 of Parascaris univalens. Lineage (NCBI taxonomy): Eukaryota > Metazoa > Nematoda > Chromadorea > Rhabditida > Ascarididae > Parascaris > Parascaris univalens. The sequence continues at coordinate 235,697,060 of CM075173.1, read as the reverse complement.
CAGACTGAAACATCATGTAAGAACCTTCGAACATATAGAATATTATCAGAGAGCGAATATAAATAGCAGCTTATCTGCTCCGAGGAAATATGAGATTAGGGAATCAATTCTACACCAATAGGTGCTGCTTCTTCCACCGATAAATTCATAGCGTATCGGAAGAGTTGACCCGCTCCCAACATTAGCCTTCAATATCTCAAAATCACACCTACAACATTGCGCAATGTCACTCATATATCAACGGCAAAAATTTTTCTGTTGTTTTTGTTCTCTTTCTTTGAGGCACTTCGGGTACACATACACCACGTTGCCTGGAAGAAATCGGTCATTGATCCAGTGAGTTGGTGGAGTGAAGACAGTCTACATACAAACTAATAAGTCTGAAGTGGCAAACATCACGGGATGATGGACGATTCGTGCAAGTGACCATTCCCTCCCCGTCATCGCACCCCTTCAGTATCAAATCGAAAGATTTCTGTGCTCATTTCCAATCGATTCTGGTTAGAAACACACATTGCTATACTATCAATTCTATATAAGTTTCGAGCAATTACCGCATTCGGTCTTCAGTTCTTTCCTCATCTACCTCTTTCTTATTTTCACGAGAAAAGAACCGTTCAAGGCAATTTTCATCCTCATTGCAATTTGCATTCATCTGCATATGCGCGGAATCATTACACAGATGTCGAGTTCCAAAGTTACGTATTCCTAGTCTTTCAGTTAGGCTTCTTATTCCACTTTGGTATGCGGTTGTTTCCGCTTTTCTTCTGTTTCCACTCAACTTTAGCTATTTATCTCATCGTCACCTACGCCAGCAAAGTGAGTCGCACTTTTATTATATGCAGATTGAAGCAACTCAGGAAAGGGAAGTGAGATGAACAGCGACTGCCTCCAGAATTTGGTATGGTCAGAGGAGAATGAATATTCATCATGAGCTTACACCGGCAAGCCTGGAAGTCTCGTGGGAACTGAATATACATTTGAAAGAGAACAGATTGCTGTACATTTGAAAAGGTTCAAAGGCTGCTTACAGGGCTGTTTGCATTAAATTAAGATTCCCTATGATCCAGAAGACAGCACGATTCCACACGTTTTTTGAAACATGAGTTTGCAAGGCTAAACCCACTCGTTCATGTTGTTCAGGATCTTAGTCCGTTGTCCGTTAACCTAGTCCGTTGAGAGCAGCTCGCTTTCTTAATGGTCAAGTTTGCGCTGGATGTGCTTTTAGGATATGGTCGAGTGCGGTGGTCTAGAGGTTCTTAAGCATGCATACCAGCACGTAAGCACAAGCATTGTGTCGATATCATCGCTATTTTATCAATATTTTGATATCCTCCTCGCTAAGTTACTGTGATCTTTTCAGTTAAGTAATGGAATATTTTTGATAAAATATTTTCTTTTTTCAGCCAGATATCGTTGTCAAGGCGCTTCTCTGTTTTCCGAAGCAAGTGTTCTACTTGAGGGACCGAGAAACCATTTGGGTGCGAACTGACACTAACATCTGCACGCATACTGTGCGGAAAGCTATAGAAGATGCTGTTCGATTTCCGGAAAACATAAAGTATATAGTGGCCGAATCAGCTCCACACGCTATGGTATATATTTCGATCTACTCTTGATTGATGTTCAATATTAACTGTAGTGTGTTGATGGCACCTATAGGTCACTGTTGTGGTGAGCTTCGCACACTAAGTTGAGCGATTTAATGTTGTGCAACAAAGTGACATTTCAAAAATTTATGAGAGTGCGCGAGAGGAGAATGGATTTCATTGGAGGCACAGGCCTATAAGGGAATTCGAATTTGGCACTGGGTACAGAATCTCAAGTGTAGGATCTTTCGAAGCGCTCGGTATCCTTCGAAAGATTCCCACCATGCGCTGCAGAATATTACGTTCTTTGCTGAAATCAAATGTGAGTCGCATACACGGTATATGTGTCGAACTGGAACTAAATCTAAATATTCTCTCAAATATTTGGGGAAATACTGAGGAAGTGGAATATTTCTTGCACGTTTTGTGGTCCATAAAGACTGAAAGAAGCTCGGAAAATGTTTTCCTCAACAATTCCAATCCTTTTCACTGCTCGCGTTTCATTCGATGAATTCAGTCTTTCCTCCCATCATCCCTCTTTCCCTCTTCGCTCTCCTGTCCTCATCTTTACATGCGCTACTCGTGGCATAAAGCAACCTTAAACTAAGAAACACACGAAGTCGGAAATGAGAATTCAACAGAAAACGTTAGCAGCATTTCTCAATAACTGTTGCCACTATACTTTTGCAGTCTTATGAAGTGGTCGATGTTGGGGTGTCTCTCCCTTCATGGGGTATACGCTTCGACATGGATGTCTCCTTGGAAAACACGACGGAAGAACGTTAGTTCTTTTCCATAGCGGTCTCCGATTTTGTAAATGGTGCGTGCTTTGCAAGTAGAAATATTTTCGATCCTTAGATGCAGCAGGTAAAAATTCTTCCCAGGTAACAGTCGTCCTTGCAGCATGCAAAAAACGAAAAGACCTGTGTGGGCGATTTATTCTGCCTCCGCTACCTTATTGTTCCTGAGGTAGAAGAAATACTATGAAAATCGTCACAGAAGAAGCGCATAGGTTGGCGGAAGGCTTTTAGAGCTCAACAGTCTCACGCACTTCACACGACAGCTGAATGATGAGTTGGCAGATTCGCTTGTTTTACAGCACTATGCCCTCAATGTTTTCAGGTGGGATTTATGTGCAGGAAAGGGCAGAAGTTGATTATATGAGTCGTTCTGATGCAAAAGTCTCAATTATTATATTATTCGGAGTGATATAAGTGCCTCATCGCAAGCAGTTTTGTAGTATCTGGGAGAAGACCAGTGTTCAAGGGGGTCGCAGCCTTGTGAAATGACAAATCACGCCTTCGCGGACGCCTTTCGCCCAGCCAGAGTGTTGCTTGCCGGAACTCTCTCGCATCGGCGGGAGATTCTGAGAATTCAGATTAGATCGCAGCGAAGGCCTTCAAAAACTTTCCAAAAGCATTTTAATTGCGTTGTGTCGGAGGTGGATCGATTGTTCGATAGAGTATATGTAGGGAACTGCTGTTACATCCTACAATATTGCTGACGCGTATCATCATTGTACTCTCAGCCTTCATTTCTCTTCAACTACACAAATGAACTTCTCTTTTAACGAGCACATTTTCTCTTCAATGATACAAAGAGGTTGTTCCATGAACCTAATTTGCCCTAACAAAGCGCAACAGTTCGTGTATAGCGTTCCAGGAAATGAACGTTATGCAGAACGATGATTTGGAGGTATCGTTGATAATAATTGCAATTTTTAGTAATCGTAACACCGAGGGAATCGCCTAAAGGATCAAAGGAACCATCACGAATAGTGAATTGGCATCTCTTTTACGTCGTTACGGCCGTTGCTGTATTATCATTATCAACTGTAATTATCACGACTTTCACTGTTTGTTACTTGCGGATTCGCGCAAAGAAGCGACCGAAATCTCAAAAAGAGGAATTGGTACGACACGGCAGTTCTGTCTCAGTTGACAGAGCTCCCACAACATCAGATTCCGAAAGCATTATCTCCGAAGTATGTGTTTCACCTTGCTGTCTGCAATAACGTGTTTTGCGATATCCGTTCGTGTGCAGCCGCTTATAAAAATAGCCTCTTTTAAAAGAATGCTTGAAAGCGGTGCATCTTTGGAAGTGAAGAAACTTACAGCATTCATTTAAAGTGCATGTGATGTACTTCTGCTTACTTCGAGCAGTTGCCTGGAAGTGTATGAGCTAACTGCGAGCCTTAATTTCCATTTGAAGCGTCACCTAGCCCACTGAGCGTCATGAATTTCATCTAAGCGGGGTTGTCTGTAGTGCTTGTCAATGCCTGTACTTCGTTTGCGAATTCCTCGACCACAGTCATCTAATCGTCCCATTCAAGGGGAAAAAAACTGTTTTACACTTCCTTGTGTAAAAAGAGCACCCGGAAAGCTCCACCGCAGTGCATAGGGCATAAAAAGAGCGATAAGTAGGGTTTGATAAGTTTTCCCTAAATTAGTAGCTCTTCTTGCTACTGCAATATCTATATCCCACAAGTTGGCACTTCGCACGTTCCCTTTGCAGGTAACAATCTCTGCACTATTTGAAACCCTTTCTTCTGTTGCATATTGAGGGTTTTTGATCCTGAAATTTTTGTAAGTGAAGAAATGCCTTCACTACTTAGGACTTAAATCCATTCAAAGATGACAGGTGACGGAACACCTCCAACGGTGTTTTGCCAATCGAAGACGCGGGTAGAGTGTTCCAGTGTTTGGAAAGCGTCTATAATCTAAACATCAAAAGAACAAGGCGCATGGGATAACGATTTCACAGTTGCAAAGGCGACGTGGCAGTGAGAGCGATCTATTCTTTTGCTGATGCCGTTGGGAAGTCACTGCATCCCAAAGAGACCACTTTCGGTGCACAATTCCACCCATTCTTACCAAAGCGTTCAGAAACGCAGGAAATGATATCAGTGTAGATGGGAAGTGGAAAGGACGTTGTAGAGCCATTAGTGAGATTTTCTCGGTAATAATCAGAGAGGTGGGGAGGAGGTGTCTAATTTACTTGAATGTCATACCGCGAGAGCATCCAGTCTTTCTGAGTGATCAGGATGAAAGCCTAAGGTGAAAAAGAGAGTGAAGTGCTTGGACTGTGGCGAGTGCGATATATTGGCGGCGTGCGTCATTTTTTTTATATAACCTAAATAAGAGGGAGAAAAATTTGAAAGGAAGGTTCCCAGAACACAACGCTGCATATGGCGAATTAAACTTTTTTATGTAATTGAGGTGTTTCTGTGGAAGCATTAATGTCTTCGCTGGGTGTTTTCAGTGAGACGATAATCCACGACTGACTATCGCTGTCGCCGATAACTGCATTTTTGACAAAGTCAGGCTTTAGTGTGATGTGGTCTTTCAGAGGATTAGAAAGCTGCAAGCATATGAAGGACTCCCAACAATTCAAGCAGCTCGACGTGCTTCACTGGAATCGATTAGTGAACAAATCTCTCGAAGATCCGATGAGGAGACATTTGAGCTCCAAAGACAGCTGGACACATATACCAAAGTAGGTGTTTTTTCGATTTCATATTAGAAGGAGTCGCTTCCAGCAACTGACTTTGTTGCATATTGCCGACTTGGTGCCGTAGAGCTCATTCAAAAGCAAGTTTAGCAAGAGTCTCTACGGTACTGTAATAGTGGTGCGAAGTGGTCCCTGTAAGAATTTCTTTAAAGTATACCGTGTTTAAAAGCGTTCCGTCGGAATTCTTCCGGAGAACCAACTCAAATTTAATATTCCTGACTTTCGCAGCAGGGCAGCTTCTGATTCGAACGTTTCTCTGCGGTGCAACGTCACTCTTATGCACCACATAAATGCACGTGTAGCGCGCATCATCACCGCGACATTCACACGCCTGTACAAAGGTGGTTTCGATGGATGTTGGTGTGGGCTGTGCAAGGTGTGCAACGTGAAGCAGAGGTGATAGTGTCATACCGAAATACGAGACAAAAAAGTTCTGTCCAGAATTCGGGGTATTCGGTGGAAACCACACGCAGCAGCAGCCGAACAAATTTCAGAGGTGTAATCAAGCAGAAACCGATTAGTCAAAGTTAGCTCATTAAATACGTTTTGCGCCGATTGCCGCTATTCGTTCATTCTTTGTTCTTTTTTTGAGAAACTTTCGGTGCAGTTATGATTTCGCAGATAGTTTGTGGAACGGATCGTTTCGGTGATATTGTTGATCAGTGCTCGCTGGGGATCGATGGAAAACTGCTTTTATAACTTTTTGCAACAGTCCAACTAAAATTATTCAGAAGTATCCAAAATGGCGTTGTGTATTTCAGAAAATGAGAGAACAATTTCCGGAGGAGACCGAAGAAACGCAGAAAGAGGATGAAAGTAGCGGTGCGAAAGAGACGTCGAAGATTAGACAAAGTGATCCGCTGTAAGAGTCCCTTAACGATTGATATACGTATGTAAGGCGATGACACTCTTGTGGATGATGAGTTGATTTTATGCGTGCATGAATCTTTTCTGTTGGTGGTTCATCTCGATTATTGTTGCGAATGAAAGAATTGTGTCGAAGTCGCACTACAGTAACGTAGTGATTTCACATCACAAATAAATGTGCATTTGCATATGCGCTCTTAAAAAAAGTTCGAGAATGGAGATTTCATACAGCGTTGCGAGGTGAGTGCAGAAATTCATCAATAGCCGCCATCTGTGGTGGCAACCATTAAACACTACTTGAAACATGAACGTCTCATAGATATAAAGTGGGCTCAGTGTCAGTCGAATTAGACCCTTCAAAGAACTCTCTAATGTGGCGAAAATTGATGCGAAATCAAGCGATGAGATAGATACTCGTGCCAACGCGCATGCGTAAAATCGCTTTTCGAATATTCTTTTCAATGAATTGCTGGGTAGACCAAATGTTAGGTCGTAAACGTTTGCTACTGAATACGCCTAGAGCTTATTTGATAGCTAAGCTAGTTAGCAGCATTCAAGTCGAATTTGCGTAAGGGTGTGTGACTAGCATTTTGTCCAAGCTAACATATACGACCTATAAGCGGTTCAGCAATCGATACTTGCATTTTTTTCTTTGAATGGCACACAAAACTCAGTTGGCCGATTCCCAGAAGAAAGACAATTCCCCTCTGGAGTCGCATTAATTGGAGACAGGACGAGTGAGACTTGCTCTGCCACCTTCCACATACATTTTTTCTGTTTACCGTGGCAAAGACCGCGATTTTCAGGAACATTAACACCAATCTCTGTATTTTTATGCCTTCATCTGCAACTTATGCGTTTGTCCCCGTATTCCACAACCACTGACTCTCAAAAATTGTCTGTTCCAGAAACAGAATGACTGGCTGTGTGATGAAAGTACATTTTTGAAAAAAAGCTGAAAAATTCTGTCCGATTAGTGCACGTATTGATTTGTTTTCTTTCGTTATCAACCTTCGTATCATATCTTCATCAAACGGCGATATGGTTATTTTGAAAATACCTCAGGATATGTTTGAGGACAAGAGACATCAGGACTCTCACCATCAAAGAGCATCGATTCCCATGAATGGAAAAATTGGTTGGATTCCGAGACGCTCTTACGACAAGCATTCCTAAAATGAGAGTGTGCATTAAGTGGTGATGAAAAGTAGCCTCCGTTAATTCTACACCAAGGTTTTGCGAGTTTTTTTCGTTCTAATGATACGGACTACTCGTGGTGGGTCGAAATGAATGCTCTTGGTCGCCCCATCTTTCCGGTCTCCTCCACATTTTCATGTAAACTGGCTTCTTGCCTGGAATTGCGCACTTCAGATATTAAAAATTGTTTTATAAGTACCATGTAAATGCAATTTTAGAAACATATCGCCTTCGAATCGCTTTCATTGCTCCTCAATCCTGACGGATCTACGTCGAAAGCAAGTGGTGCATGCAATCAAGTTGTGACAATGCAATTAACTATACGCTGAACGTGCCGGCTTTCCTACTATCAGACGAACTTGCAGTGCCCACTATCGCTATGTGTAGGGGAATGAAGGAAACGAGAAGCTGGCAAATTGAGGAATTCGTAAGCGGTGCTTATGACACTCGCAAGAAAAATCCATTCATGAAGAATCACAGCGAGTTCATTGCAAGTTATGTCCCTGAGTTGGTCATTTCATTAAATTAAACCATCGATGGTCTCGTCATGAATTCGATTCTCCATTAGCAAGCCACTGTCATGAATGCGTAGAGAATAACGCATAAGACAATCTACAAGGTGAACCTAATGCTTGATCTCAATTGCGCACCATAAGAAACTGGCCTTACAGAGAACTTCCCATTTCCCTCCGACGTTATTAATGATTCTCATAGAGTTTTTAACGTTCTCTAAATTGTGCTGAAATATTCTTTCTAACTTCGATATATTTGCGTATTTCCTGCGATGTTTTTGATTACCAAGTCACCGCTACAGCGTCGCTCATCTGCGACACGCGATCTCTCAGCCTCCCTCCGTGCGCTAACAGCTGTCGTCCCGCAGCGAAAGTTCGCTGGGATGGCGAATAAAATCGGCTGAGTCCAACACTCAGACATTATTTTCGGATAGTGGTATGTGGGGTTAGTGGCCCGAGCTTGTTTCTCATCTTCTTGTTGCCCTACGTTTAAACCGATTCATAGCCATTAACTTCTTCATCTTTTAACGCTTGAATGAGTTCGTGCACGGGAGTGATATTCAGCGTTGCCGGCATTAGGAGAGCTGTTCGCTTGCATGAGGCACTCGAAGGTGTTCGGGAATTTGTTCTTGTGATCGTTTCGGTAATTTCCAAACGTTACTGAGTGATTGAGCAATTCGCCGCAACAGTTGACTTTTATTTGGTGTGTGTTTCGTTTGGTTAATGCAAGAAATCGTTGGTTAGAGTGAGTGATATGTTCATTTGAAATTATTTATTCAAACTGCCGTTCTTTCTCTCTTTATTCAGTACTTTTAATTGTTTTCGCTGAGTAACTTTCAGCCTCTGAATTGCTTTCCTCTTGCGGCACATATGAAACCGAACAAAGCCACCGAACAGCACAGCGTTGTGCAAAACACTCCTTCCGATAAATGTACGTTCATTTAACTCGCTTCAAAGTGAATGTTGTTTTCTTAAGTGTGCACTGAAATCACTCTTGCATGACATTTGTATCTGGAATGAAGCGCGCTTGAGAGAGATGGGTGGCTTTTTTCATTGACTCAGCTTGAAGCACTTTACAATGAGGCGCTAATTGCTTTCTAACTAAGTATTAAAGCTTTAATTTGATGACCCTCTATTTGGGACGTGTCCGTCGTTGTACTCGTTGATGGGGTATTCTTAAAAGTGACTTATCGTCTCAAAGAAACTAATTGAAGTCTAAGAGAAATGAACCCGATTTTCTTGTTGTAGCAACCCGTTCCCTTATTTTAATGTTACCATAGGAAGGAGTGTTATTGTCGATTTCCGCTGACTTTTTCAATTTCCTCAAACTATATGATAGCATTCATGGGGGTTTATATTAGCTGTGAATCCGTGCAAGAATGGTGTAGGAATTAATCATCACTAATTGCTTTGCATCTGATGATTTTGTCGTCGTGGCGACTCAAAAAAGTAACCTTAAGGGAAACATTTCACTGTATATAATAAATAAGTGGAGTCGTTGTTATGAATGAGAGAATTGCGTCGGTGGGCACGAAGTCTTCGAATATAAGTCGAGAATCGTATGCGATAATGACTAAATAGACCTCTTTTCATCGATCACTTGGGCTCTTTATTTTTACCCAACATTCACAGCTTCAGTTATTTCCACTTGAAGAGAAGAAGCAATTAGAAACGATTTTATAAATCGAATATAGTGAATTATGGGAGATGAGATAATAAGTGCATGTATGGCAAAAATTCGTTTATTATCTCATCTCGAGGATGCCACTTTCTTTTGAAGTTTCCAGCGTCCACTCCTTTCGCGTTCTTTTCCTCATATTTCACCAATCGTTCGCATCTGACTGAATCTTTTTTCTTTCACCACAAACATTCTCTCGGTTACAGTTTTCCATGTCGTAATTGCAGTGGGATATGAATTGAGTCGATATCCAGTCCTGAAATCCATTTCCGGCGTCATCACGGTCGTTTCTTGTGATTGTCTTACTTTACCTGCCACCAACCTTAATTTAGCTGTTAGTACTCCTGTGGCCAAGGTCGTGGATTGGGGGTAAAAAGAAAGGAGAGGAATAGGCAAAAATTATTCCAGCCATGTTTCGAGATGGCGCTCCATAAAATGAAGTTAAAGTCACTTTTGAGTTCCTTGGCCTGAACCCTGTCGAATATATTTGTAAAGATTGAGAGCTTTCTTAACAGATTCGTAGCTACGAGGGCGAAGTAAACTTTGAAGCCGCAGAACTTTTCTCTATAAAAGAAAAATGTTCGGTAGCTAGGACATGGTTTATGCCGGTTATTCCCGATAACTCCTGGATCCAAAAGTGATCTACTTTTGATTACTTAGGATATGTTTCTTTGGTTACTTGCCTGTAAATTGGGCGAAATATCGATAAGCCCGCTTCAGTGGGGGTGAGTTCTTTGTCATTTCGATCTGAATTGTCATCAGTGAGTAGACCATTTATTGCGATGAATGTGAAAAACATGCAGTTATTGTAGACGGTGGGAATTTTATGCAAAACATCGCTCAAAACTAGTGAATGCTGATACGACACCAAAGGAATTTTGGTCGAAACTAAAACGATATGAGAGGCGTCGAAAAATAATTCACAAAATACTATGGGGACTTAGAAAGGTTCGGTGTTGGTCAGGGAACAGGGGGATGCGAAGGGAAAGGGAGTGGAGAGAAGGATGCCACTGCGTGCATTGGGACAATTCATTTCCTTCTCCCATCTCTCTCCGCTCTGCTTCACGACACTAAGGTGACCGTTTTGACATGAAAACTAAATCACAGCACTTGTGCGTATGCTTCGTTAATAAGATTTCGCTTATCTTTTACAGTAACCAGGATACACTAATATTAGTTACGTTGGTTTGGTTCTCGTTCTGCATGGCTTCTCAGCCCTCCTCCATCCTCAGAGATGAAGTTGAGGAGAGGGAGGGAGAAAATAAAGCCACTTTGTTTTCATCGATCAGTGGCGTTTCAACGTTTTAAGATCTAGTTATGCATTGACTTTTAATAATGCTCATGATGTAATGTATTGAAGATTCGTCCACGACAACAAGTGAGAGGCGTTTGTTGGCGGGTACAACTTTAATCGCCCCGGAGCTGCAGGAATTCGACATAGTGTTGCGCGAGTTGAGCATAGACGAGATCAGACGTTTCATAGGAACCACGGTTGGCTTTTTCGTTGTTTTTGTCTTCTCGACTGCATCTAATTTTTATCGACATGAAAACTTATATTCGATTAGCGAATTGGCTATTATCCGCTTAATATTCCGATCGTTATTTTTTGATGCTCTGAGGCATAAATTGAAAAGAGCTGAGGCTCAGGAGTTGTCTCTTCTATTCTTCACCTTTTTAAAAAGCCTTCCCGTCATGCCCAGATGGAAAGAAAAAAGCGATGGGTCTTTTTGGAACCTGATCTCGAGATGATCAGCGGCTGATAAATATCCTTGCTCTTCTACGCCTTTTTGTCGTCAAGAAAACATCCGGGGATCAGGCATAGATGATTGTTGTGAATTTTCCGTTTTTAGCAGTCAGTACCAGCTGAGGAAGCACCCTCAGCTCACTGTTCACAGCAAGGTGAAGAAAAAAAACTCACAGACGAACCGGAAGTCAGTAAAACGGAAGAGAATGAGATCTCTTCAGGCGTCGATGAAGCTTCAGTTCATGAGGGAGTCGATCAAGGCGAGCACGAAATCGTGAGTACATTCTTCCATTGCTTTTCTCCTGTATTGTGATGCATCAGCGAGTGCAAAATCTCTTAGTCGGCTTCGTTTATCTAAATATAAAGAGCAGGTTTCCTTGTCTTTTTTGTGAAATTTAACATCATTTATTTCATTCATAGTAAAAGCAATCTTCCCTCTTCCTCTCGTTGCTTCTCCTCTTCGTTTCTCTTCCCCTCCTTTCGCGCACAGCACGTCTCGCTTTCCTCTTTTTGATCCTTGTATATAAGAGTTTTCACCGTTTTCTTGAGAAGTGCAGCGGCTGTTGATTTGTTAAAGAGAATTTCATTTCAAATGTGGATTATCCTTGAGCCGATCCTCCTTTTTAAGGGAAGGGATCCTCTCCACTCGCTGTGTTCTCATTCTGCAAATAAAGTAAAGGTCTCAAAATTTGTCGTGTGAGCAGTAATTAAAACTAACGTAGGGAGGAGAGACACTCTATGTATACCTGGAGAATTATAGCTTTGACCTCGATAGAGGGCCTGATGATATTTCTCTGCTTCTAATGTGCTCTTTTCCAAAGTGCGGCTTTACTTGTGTTAAAAATCGGCTGATATCGAAGAATAGCTGTGATTCTTATTGGAGTGACAAGTGTTGTTGCATATATGTTGTTTTTGAACGATGATGCCTCAAATATAGCTAACCGGAATGCGCACTGTATGGTCAAGGTTTGAGAAAGCCGAGTAATCTTTTAATACCTTGCCACATAAACGTTTTTATACGCATGCGCCTTTCTTGATCCGTTTTTAGTGTCTGCGCTAATGTATTTGTCTGTCAGTCCGATGGTTTCAGCCCGGAAATCAACTAAACTATGGCTAAAAGCGTACAGTGCGCGTTTAATTTTTGGTGAGCAAGGATGCTTTCGTAAATGTGGAATATTGCGCAGAGCTGGAAAAAGGTTGCCCACCTATGGTGCAGAAAATGGAAGGCTGCTCGCATGTGATAGATGAGGTTGAAGAGGCGGAGGTCGAAATAAGAGTAAAGTCAATGAAAGAAGGTTCGGCGACCGCCGCTAAGGCGCAAAAAGTGCGTTACGATTCCACATCAGTGATTCTTGCGACTATTTACTTGTTATTCGTGAGAAAATGGACATCATAAATTGCCTGAGGGATTACATTGCTTATAGAAATTCGCTTTCGAAAAAGGTGTCACCCCTCTTTTATCTTCGACTTGTGTCATTTTTGCTCATTTTAACAGAAATTTGAGTAATTTCCACGTTTTGCCAAGTTTCCACAAATTGCACTTACTATTGGAACTGCTCGTACATTCGATTGCTAAACACTTACAAAGGAAAGTCACTTTTTGATATTGTTGGGTGGCTGTGAGAGAATGTTTGAAGCATTGCAAAGACTTAGCTTGTTGTTTGCGGTTGCTCATATAATGACAAAGAATTTTCATCACGTAATCTCTCAGACTACTCAGATGATAGCTTAAAGGGAATTATTTCATTGTTCTTCTAAGTTCCGATAATTTGATAAGTGATAAAAACCTGCCCCTTTGCATCGTCCGCCGGCTAGAATGAAACCAGACTCAGACAACCCTACTACAGGTCAAAAACGTCGGATTTGTGTGTGCTGTGTGTATGCAGCACTAATTAAGGCAGCCTAACAAAGATATGAGGTTTATATCAACAATTTTCGAACCGATTTATTAGTATGGATAGGCAGGAGTAGTGGGTTCGGTAGAAGAAAGCACTGTTTGGCGATGTTATACTTATTAGCTTAGTCGTCCGCAGTCCACTAATTTGAGGAAGATTGGAATGTTCACAGTTTTTGAGGCCGCAGCCCACCTCTTTGAATATTTGCTACCATTTGGTTTATTGAAGGAAGCGCAAAAGCAGCAACGTTTATGGCAAAAAACGATTTCAGTTCCTTCGATTGTGAAGGCAATTTTCGACTTTTTTTGCACTAGTGCGTGCAGGTTATCAGCTGATAGCAAAGTAGAGCGAAGACATCGAAGTTGTTGTATGGCCTATGATTAAGGTGACATCAGGTTCTGAAAGTGTTAGCATTAGGAAACAATTTTTTAGCTTCTTAAAGAGGCTTTGAAGTTAAATTCAGGTCGATATGTTTGCATTGTGAAATGAGTTGTTCAGAAAGCTTAGCATAGATTTTAGTGGAGTTCAAGTCCCACCGGGAGAATGACAGATTGTGGCACCTGGTCGACAACCATTTGGAAGGGGTTCGCGCTTTGCCGAATACTGCCGTAATAAGGGAAATAGAGCGCAACCAGAATATAGAATGTTCTCATGTCGACTATGGCTGGCGTCAACTTCGACTGATAGCTAGGATATAAATAAACAGAGGTGAAAGTGCGGATATTTTTATTGGGTCCTTTCAGGTGGCTTCACCACCTCAGGCAGAGGTGATTTTAGCTCCGGAGCCATCTGGAAAGGAAAGCAAGGAAAGTGCTATAGAGGTCGGAGAGGTGAACGAAGAGGGCCTGGTCGAGGATATCTTTCGAGGGGATTCGAATACGAGTAAAAGTGGGGTAATAAATTCTGGTTGTTACCGTTGTTTTCGCTTATAGTCTGCAAATATATACAGGACAGTGAAGCATTGTTATTCCTTCTTCGTTCTCAGCGGCTGCAGTATCAGTGAATATTAAATTGTTTCGCTGGTGAGTTGTGGATTAGATTTTATATCGTCCGCCGATTTAAATTGTCTTCGTTTATTCGTCTTGATATTATAGGTGATGCTTGACTACGCGTCCAGTTCCTGCCAAATTCATTCGTATCTCCAAAAAATAACTAACAACCAGCTGCTGCGTTCCGTAATGGAAACTTTTAAGGTAATTAAATTAATAGGGTGGTGGCTTGGTGGACGCTATACTCGCAATGATCGGAAAACTACCACTGTCGGAGACGAACGCTGACGCCGATTCGTTAAATTTAATGCGCTACAGAAAGCGTGAACCACAATTCGATGGTAGGACTCATCTTTAAATTTGCTGATTATAGCATATCATCATGCATCACAGTTGAGTTCATCGTGAGGCCTAATTAAACGTAAAGCCGATAGTTCACCGATTTTGGAATTAACACATCTCGTACTATGTTGTTTATCAATTGTCTTCTAAAACGTGAAGTGAGATTTGTTGGAAAATGATGCAGAAAAGTTGCACGATTGGGGTCTATTTTTTAATAGCACTTGTAAAAGACTGCCAGGTGAGTTTGAACGGAGGTCGTAGGGTTCAAAATTTTTTCTATAAGTGATAGGGAAAGGCGGATTTAGTGCCTGCTTGATCTATCATCTGACGGAGGACGTGGCGAGGGGAAGAGCGTTGAAGAGTTTGTCTCCAGAAGATATCCAAGAAAAATTGGAACGGATGAATGCTCTGTAGTCTATGTTAATTCTGTAACTATCGGGGCTTTCTTTGCTAGGAAAATATAATTCCCTTGTAAAGTAGGCAGTTTTGCTGCACGTTAGCATCCTCGGATAATGGGCTCATTGTAGTTTAAGAGAGATTGCGTGTCCAGGTAAATGCTTTAATTTAGTCTTTTCACATTTTATGGAATGAATTATATTTTTAATATAAAACAAAGGAAAAGGTTTTTAATGCTTCTCGAATTCAGAACTGATTTTTCTACTAGCTGCTAGCCTAACACCAAATTGGGTCAACGCAGAAATGAATACACAGAATGTCAACAGTGTCAGCTGCATGCCATCTCTAAATTTGCCTCTTCGTTCGTTTCTTTTTTCGGCGATATTGTGTATTTTTTCTTGGGCCTATCAAAAAATTGATTTTTCAATATTTGTAAAGTATGTTGCAGGTGTCAAAAGAGTTGACGAGTTTGAAGTAAAATTCGTTTCATCTAAAGGGGTCTCTATTCACATAAATCCTTTTGGCAAGGGCCTCTATTCTCATAAATCTCTTTGATTACACTTTATAACTTAGTTGTCGGTTTCGTCCCATTTTTTCGATAAAGTCAGTGGATTTATATTTCATAATTTGCTTCTTTCTGGGCACTGATGATGACCCTCAGTTTAGAAGGGGTTGAGGAATTCACTGCGGTTGTCGACGACAAAAGAGTGGCTGAAGTGGTGAAAGCAGCTAATCAGGAAATGATCAATCGAATAATTCAAAAGTGCTCTGCAACTAGACTCGCCATTGAGCCAAGTAAGTTTCCCTTCCTGTGTTGCATTCTGCAGTTATTATTATTATAAGCGCTCTCGTATTCTACAAAACTGCTGGTGTTGGGGTTTCGTAACTTGCAAGGAGTAGTGTGATGAGCTAGAGGAGGGAGACTTTCGTTTGACTGCAGTGTTGATGAGTTGCCGATTTGACTTCCTGATGCTGCAACTTGGTAAATAGTTAGCATTAGCGCTTTTTAGATGGAAGAAGGGGCTGGTATTTAGAGGCTCTCTTCGGACGCATGGCAAAATCTCGTATATGGTAAATACCTCTCGAGAATTGAGCGTCGCGTAGCTGTTGCCGTGGATACGTGCACCACGGTTTATCGCACAGTAACGTCTGCCGTAGCAGATAATTTGATGCTATCAGTGCTTGAGATGGAGCCTTTAACCTGATTCAATTTCGCAACTTTAACCGGAGAGGTGTTGTACCCGTGCTGAAGTTATGCAGACATAAAATCCCTCAGTGAAATAGGTGACCAAACGCGGTGGAATTGAATGCGATGTTATTATTAATTGTTATATAAGGTCACAAAGTGGTGTCGCTCGAATATTTTTCCAAGAGCATGACTCGAAGCTAGGTCGGTCACCTATTTATTTTGTATGGGCAACGGGAAGTGTGGTTCTCTGAATATACTAATTCTGGTTTAATCTTTTGATGATTATGAGATAATATATGTAGTGTGCATTTAATTTGGGAACAAATTAGTGCTGCGTTTTGTTAAGGGCTTGACCGTGACCTCATGTGAGTGTATATGCATTACTCATCTCTGTGCTTAAATGGATAATAAGTTTAAGTAATTGTGCATATGATTAATCATCTGCAGACAAGCCATTCACACCGCTGGATGACTCGACGTCCTTTATGGAAGCTCTCAAAAGGCCACCGTCGTCATCAGTTCCCATTACTGTGCCCATCAAGCAGAGAAAGGGTGATAAGGTGGGCACATAACTTAAGCCGTATTGGATTACTTCATCATGCAGAACTTTTTAGTTTGAACGGTGAGGATAAAAGGCTTGGAAAAGGGAAATAGAGCAAGTTTTTAAAGCCAGTTGCCTATATCGGGCGGTTCAGTAATTGCATCAGGAAAGTGGTTGTTATATTAACGGCTTTCTGAAGGTCTGTTCGTTTTATCGAAATTGTTGCGTATTCAGCTGTTTATCGCAGTAATTTTCTCACAATTTGAGATGGTGGACTTATGAACTGGTTGAGTTCCGCAGCTATACTTCCTCGCATTCAATAAAGTTTAAATCTGCCGTTGCATAGGCTGTTTCAGACAGGATAAGCTTATATGTACTAGGTTTTGCTTTTCTTGCCATAAAAGTAGCACCGTGAAAGTGTTGCCTGTCGTTATATTGGAATATTTATAACTGGCACAGTGTTGAAGACTACAGCTTAGCGTTATATCTTAACTGAGGTACATGTTCAATTCGTTTATTATAAAGGGTCCGCCGTTGCGTCGAACGAAATGTCGCTATTGTGGAGGAAACCTACGGGCGATCGACAAACATCGCGATGATGGTAAATTCGCACTGGAGTGTCGCAAGAGAGAGTGCCTGAGGTCAGATTTAGATATTTCACGTTCATGGAAATGTTTGTATATCATTATGTTTACCTCATATAGGCGTAGGGTGTTTCTATGGTGCTATTCCTTTCCCTCCCTACGTGATAGTGGAGTCTTCAAGTAAGGTTACTTTCGTATAAGAAGTCAGGGTCGCTATACGCGTCTCAGAAACCATTTTCGATGTGTCTAGGAAAAAGCAAAAGTCAGGTATCTTGGTGACAGGTAAGCATCATCGAGACTACATTTTTTCGCTTATGCACAACTTTCTAAGCCATTATTCCCGTTATATTCCAGGCACCTATATGCAGTTGATGTGAATGCTATTTGCCATGCTCTTCGCGGTACACGTTTATCCCCACAAGTTAGCACTAAAAAGGCACAAGAATATGTCGTGGTAGCGAAAAATGATTTAGTGATCGGTTATAGAAGTGGTTAGGTAAATCCACTGTTAGTGATCGAGTAAAACATTCGAAGTAGTTAATGGAGCTTTGCATATAAAATTTTTGAAATGGAATGATATTGAGATCGGAATTAATAAGTTATATGGGCACAAAATAATGCAAATGAGAAAATGAATAGCAGTCACTTGGAAAAGATGTTAGCTGGATATACTTTTCGAATGTTGGAGTTATGGAGCTGTTTAAAAAATGGCGCTACAGAAGTGATTTATCTGAAAGCAGTCATTTATGTGATGTGCTAATTGCTGCCCTGTTCATTCGCTTAGATTGCGAGCTTATATTACAAAGTTGCTGAATTGTTGTTTTTCTCATTTATTCATTAAATACCGATTACTGTCTTTATTTACACGGCTCTATTGCCTTCTTTATCTGAGATCCTTTTAAGGCGTCCTTTTATCATTAATTTCTCAGTTGTTCTTTGCATTTTTTATTGCACCGACTTTTTTTGCAGGTTCAATGGCTTCACTGACGATCGATCGTTAATCCAAAGCCTTAAAAAGCCAAAGGTAGATCGCCTTTCTCGCTTGTTACATGGGTCTTTTTTCCCTCTTTGGTCTATTTTCCCTTTTTTTATTCAATATTTGTAATGTCTTGCGCTGTCTATATTTTCCTTTCGGAAGTTGTTCATTGCCAACTTGAGCTATTACACAGGAGTTATTTACGTGTTCCATCTAAGCGTTCACCTACACTTTGGATGTGTTTCCAGTGCTGATGGTCGCATCAAAGAAACTTTCCAAAAGAGAGATGGAAAGGGTGGGAGAGGCTGGTGGGTGGCAAAGTGGTAGATGCAGGAGCTTGTCACTTCCGGCTTCAAGTCGAACGTTCTTCTACCGGGAGATTTTCTCAGCCTTTGTCATTGCTCCTTGCAAATTAATATAATTTATGTATTATGTCATGTGAGCTAGTAGATTAAATCACAATTCAGAGCGGAAGCGATCACCAATATCTTCATTCATTGTTCTAACAGATATCCATGTAATTAGTGTCTAAGTGATAGAGTCGTTCGCGAAAACAAAGGGTTAAGAGTAGGTGCTGAATGCCGAATGATAATGCGTTTGCGTGTAGTTGCTGTCATCTTTATTGTTAAATAAAGAAGCTCTTGCACACTCAAACTTGCTGCCTCTGACTTTGTTGCAGAAATATGCCTGTTTTGTGAGGGGCGATGAAAGCTATTTATATATAAATTTATAGAGTGGAATTTGTCATTTTCTGTTACATTCTGATCTCAATATTAGTGGGGCAATAACTTAACGATGTGTTTGTTTATTTTATTTTGATTTATTGATTTAAAGCACAATAAAAAGATACTATTTAGTAATCCAGTATTATTACATTATTTTAGTCTGAATATGGCTGGTATTTATCGAACCCAATGCGGATTTATTATCAGCTACGTCCCAAAGATGAAGTGGATGTTGAAGATGAGCCGCCGTATGTTTTCGTTCATTTGTTTGCCGTTTTTCAGTTTCGTTTTAGTGGAGTACTGCTGCCTCATACATATGCTAATACGTAAATATATACTGATATTGAGTGCCAGAAAAAATCGGCTAATTTGCCCCTCGTAAATGTTCGTGCCAGTTCCCGGTTACCTAGCAAGAATGCATCCGGATGGTGCCGAAAAGATAGGATGTTTATTTGGTTCCTGCACCTTGCTTCTTCCCTCCCACTCGTGTAAATGCAACTCTGAATAAGTCAATATTGCTTAAAGGCGAATGTATTGTACTTATTGGTCAAGGATTTTTAAAATATGATTTTTGCACTCACGTATAACGGAACGAGAAAAAAGTGGAAGCCAGTTGGGATTTGCTTATGAGGTGGTAGGAAGTGTTGTGCAAGTAAGCAGCTGAAAACTACATGAAGCTTGCAGATGTGTCTTCGAAAATAGGCTACAATATGTATATTTGGTGCCGATAAAGCATAGATACGCAAAGTGCTGTTTTTGCCGTCATTGATATCGACTAGTGCTCTCAGAATGCTGCAGAAATTCTTTTGTTTGATGGGGAGAGATCCCGTTTGCCTGATTCACATCGAAAGATGGGGTTTACGCGATATTATAGCACTTACGTCATCTCTTTTTAACCTCGGATCACGCTGAATAACCTCTTCTTGGTCACCAACTCTCCCATCCATTGGGACGGACTGAACAAAATTGCTTTTTGTGCTATCCTGAGGAGATAGTTGTTTCATTTCAAAATGATAATAAGTGAATGAGGGGAAATCTTGTGGATTGATTTTTTTGCCGCATTCAACATTTTGAGTGATTAACCGTTTGCTCGTGCGTCAATTTGCAGCAATACAAATTTTCACTCATTTATACTCTCCTACATTCGATCCTTTTCTGCGTTTTCTTCAAAACATGTTTTCAAGTACATTCAAGCATTGTCATGCCGTGCTTATCCGGATATCGATAATTGAACACTACAGAGGGTGAATAAATGGATTCAGTTCATGGCCCTAATAAAAAGCCATGATCGAAATTCATGGCATTCGATCATATTTTTATTCCATTTTTACGTTTGGGTTTCAGGCCAAAGAAGACTGCAGCTGCTGAGAAAGCAATCATGGTACGGTGCCCGGGCCAGAAGAGACTCTGTCTGCTTGCATAAACAACACCGTTTTAATCAGCGCCTTCGTTACGTTTTCGTTTATCTGCATTTGTATATGTGCATTTGAGATGAAATGTACTTTGAAGTTGTTGTATAGATACTGGTGATCTCTAAAGATGGAGTGTTTTTGAAATTGTGGGGTTTTTGTTGGGGGGAGAGAGGGATGAATATTCCAGTAGCATTTAATTGATAGTCAGACTGGTTTACTACCGTCTAATGCTCTAAATTCAGAGCAGTTCACACAAATGAAGCAAAGTTCTCGAAGCGGTTTGAAACTCTTCCATAAGTGACCTCACTGGTGTTGTTCATCACCGTCATCATATGCATCAAGTGTGTCATCCTAAATAGCAGTAGTGAATGGGAGAGGGATTAAGAGAAGGATGTTCATGTACTGTGGTTTTACTGAGAGTCGGTCTGAAAAGATGTATCTTATTATGGTCTCATACGTTAGTTATTCGACTTCATGTCTACGTGATGATCTCTCTGTTCTGTTATCGAAAAAAAAACGATTCGGTAACAGCGGTTCTCCTGAATGTTTTTTTCTTTTGTTTGCTTTTAGAATAGGCAGTATGAGGTCAGATGGTGCAGATGTTCATCTGGCAGACGGTTTCTTATGTTACTTTCGTTCATAAAATAACGATCTTTTTGTTCGCCGCTGTTGTTTCGCATATAACGTCGATGTTGATATTCTTGGGCACTTTATCGCGAGAGTTGGTTTTTATAATGGTATTCTGCGCTCTTACTTCTGTTTTTTGCGAGTCTCCTATCGCTGCTTTTGGAGCTGTAGGTGCCATTAATTGTTTCTTCTTTGCTTAACACTTATGTTAGGTTCATTTGCAGTGTATCGTTTTATGCAGATGATAGGTCTTGATCGCGTAGTCAGAGACTTGTCTTTGTATATATGAAATCTAAATATTTGCAAGCTGTGCGCATATGGGATGATCGTTAAGAAGAAAGGTCAAAGGTGGAAAGAATAATTAGAGCCTCTTCTTTCGAGAGATGACGAGGTGGGGGAATCCCGAAGCGTGAAGTGGTTAGTATGATTAGCGACTCTTTTCGTTCCATTTGTTCATTGCAGAGTGCTGCCAGTTTTTCTTGTAAATGCGTAACATCTAGTGATGCGGAGCTCTTTTTCAGTGGTTCCGAATTGCAAATTAAGCATGCGGATCTAGTGGATGTTTCATTTTGAGGGTCGCGATGCATGTGACCACGTTCAGAAAAGTGACGAGTTTTTCATGCTAGCATATATCTCCGAATTGTGGGTTATTCCGAATTTCAAATTACGCTATTGTTGTCGTTGCATCAACAAGAGGTTCATGGTTTTCTTTTATGTCATGTTCGCAGTGAGCTAGAAAAAAAAATCGAGGTCGTTATGGAGAGTCTGAAAATAGGCCGAGCGAGTGGGTCGGAGGGAGAGATTACTTCAGTCCTCAGAGTGGTTGCATTTCATCGTATCATCGGAGTGGTTGTTCTTCACTTGCCTCACTCATTGTTTTATAACGTAAAATTGAACTGTGCAATTTGTCGGCGTCTTTTTCCGCTATAAAAGTTGGATTTAAAGGTGTTCAAGAAACAGGTACTTGTTATGTGCCGTGTAAATACTGACGTTTTCTATAGACTTATTTGGAAGTGAGGTCAGATCCCGCAGCTGATTCATATGGAGGTCCATTCGCAGTTCAAACATCTTCCATTGGAAAGTGCACAAAAGGAATATTTTGTTGTGTGGGACTTTCATTGGTCAATATGATCATTCTGGGAACGAGTTGAATGCAGTTAGCGGCGCCATTGCAAAATTGGTGATAATTTCGTCTGATAACAGTGAAGGTTGGAACACGTTCTACCGACCGCAAACGAGATATTGTTCAGTACCGTCTATATTTGAGAACGTGAAAACTCGGAAGTGCCATTAAAAAATCGTAGCAAAGGAAACAAGCGAGCGCCGATGCGGAGATCAGCAAGGTAGAATGTGAATAACGGATACTTGCATAGGAAAATTTTAATGATTGAGTGGAGGTTGAAAGGATTCTGATTATAGATGAGAATAATTGAATCGTCTTAGCTGCATCAAATTTTTGGAGCGGTTTTTGTGGCATATACAACCCTAATTGTGAGAACAGCGGTGGACGTTGTTTAGAGCGCTTCTTAAGATTTGATTGATAGCGGTGGCGACGGCGGTTGCGATACAGCGAATGCAGAATGCAGGAGGATTCCTAGTAAAACGCACTGGTAGTTTTATAACACAGTGCAAAATGGAACATTATTTTTCCACCTTTTAAACTCTTTAGGTAGAAACTCAGCCTAGCAGACCGTCTTGAGGTCATAGTATCGGACAAAGGAAACAATTTTATGGTGATTAGCAAAGTATCCATAAACACTTAATTTGATTGATGTGATACGGATGAAATGCTTCTGAATATTTGCAGTTTAATATTCGAAGTAAAATGCAGAACGGATGGGTGATGTTCGATAATAAGGCAGCAATGAGTTGTAAGATCTCAGCAGAAGCATTCGGCGCATTTGTGTTGCAGTATCCGCTAACCATGATTTACTTTTTCAAATTCTCTTAGAGGATATCAGCGCAGTGGAAATGCGAGTGAAGATTGCAGCTTGTTTTGATAACTGCGCCGAACTAATAGGCCTGGGCAGGAGCTGCAAGTCCTGACAGAGATCTGCGACTAGACCAGACAAGAAGAGAACGTCGATGAATTTCCCAACTTTTCGACTTTTGTGGCTTTCATTTTCATAAATCAAGGCTCATTGATTTCTTTCATTTTACACCTTATTTCTCAAAGTAACACGTAATTGACTCCCGATATTAATGATCGATCACAGCAAACGTCCTTAAAAGGAGCGTTGTATTCAAATTTCCAGATAATAATTGAGCCTGATTATTGTGTCACAACTGAGATATTAAGTATTAGTTGCCGAACTGCTAGCATATGATCTCTCCGAGAACACTGATGAAATTGTGGGCTGTGATTCCTTTTTTTTCTCGTTTAGCTTATTTTCGGCGCGATCTTTTTCTGTGGTTTCCTTTTGTGTTTTTTCCGTAAGTTCCGGAAATTGTTCTCTCATCTTCTGAAAATCAAAAGTTACATAAAAATAAATATTAGGAGCTGGAAGTTGTGGAAATAAATGAATGGAGATGAATCAAAAATAAATAAAGAAGCGTATAGAGTTGAAAACGATGCCATACATCTTCGATATCGAGGAAAGAAACGGATTTTTTTGAAAACGATTAAAATATGCGATCGACCAACTGAATGGTTTATCGTACAATTAAGTTTTCATACATTGTCGAATGAAAGTGGAAGAAACTGTTTAACGGTTCCTAAGTCTTCCTAGATATCTGGAAACGTTGGTCGTCCTCAGTTCCAGGACGGTCGAGCTATACCTTTGGCTTCTACCTATTTCATCGTCAAATAGCCGATCCTCCCTCACAATTAATTAAGCGTGAAAAATCCACTGAAATTATGGTTTGATGTTGCTGCCTTTAGTACAACAAATTCCGCTTGCAGTTACATCCCACAGATGCTAATACGATCACTGATTTTCCTCATATTCTATGTTTGACTGCATGCTCCAGTATTGTATTTTAGCTCGGTTTGCACACTAATTTTTCTCCATATAAGAAAGTTTGAAACCTCAAGCTCTGGGCGACTCCATCAGTAGGATCGCAGTATGAGCAAGGGAGCGGTAAGGATCAAGAGTAGTTATTACCCTTCGGACCAGAAACAAAAACACTGCTAACGTCAGTATGTCAGATTTTTTTGCAAGCATACGACCTCTGAGAGTGGCGATAGAGTGGCATATGACTACAGTTAGCCGACGAATAACTTCGCATACACAATCCTTTAATTCTGATGTAAACTGTTTTGTTTATTCCAAATTGATCGCTTACTTTAACAAAATCGTCCATTGTTCTCTTCTCCTTCAAAGTTTCCAGATCGGCTCTTCTTGTAAGCTCATCCTTGATCGAAGTATACGACGCTTGACGACGTGCCACCGATGACCGTGACTCGTTATTGAGCGATTCGCGCATTCTTTCGATCTTCTAGGATTGGGCACGATATTCATCGAAACGGGTGCGTCAAGGATTACCTATAGTTAACTCCACTATTCCCCCATCCTTCCTGTTCATCTAATTGAGGGAATCGCTAACTGTGGGATTTCCTGGAATGGGCACTTAACATTCGTTGAAATGAAGTGCAGAAAATTTTATTAGGCCAAGGAACTTTTTATGTCCTCGATCCATTTTTTCATCAGTGAACGCAATGTTCAGCAAGCTCAGAGCTCAAGCTTCTATTTTACAATGCGAAAAAATGATCTTCGCAAAATGCTCATTTTAAATAATTCATTTCTGCAGCAAACTGTTTGCAGTATCCTCGAATTATTTCAGTAATAAAGCTATGTGAAAGCTTCTGTCCAAAGTGGTCGCTAACGAGATTTTCAAAAACGGGGACTAAATATGCATGTGCACCACTGCCAGCTGGAATGGGACACACCGTAGGCTTAATTGCGAATGCGGCGAAAAATGATCAAATGCTATCTCAGGTGCAGAAGAGGGATCCCCAATTGTGGTGCCACGTGGGGGTCTGTCTAGGTATAACCCCGTTCAGCGATGATGGATGATCAAACGAGATCCCAACTTCGAGGAGATGCCTACAAGTGATCAGAGTTGCGGGTGTGACATGTGTGGATTTTATTACGAACGTTCTTCTAACGTATCCCACACATTTTCCTCCATGCGTTCAAGAACTCATAAGCGCTTATTGTAAAATTTGGAAGCTAAATTTTGAACTGCATAGTTTTTTCCATTAAATGAAGATGATTTGAGTGGTGCGATGAACCTTTAATAAAAATTTCTCAGCCGTTGCGTAATGAAGAAATGCATAAATGATGTAAACGATATGGACTGAAAGAATTCATTTACCCAATTTCAAAGAATTCACCCCTTTCCACGCAAAGAGTCTTGCAATATTTCACGCGGAAGCATTCCGTTATTAGTAGTTGTTGAATGAACATCAAATACCTGTGATATTGCTCTATCAAACTCATAATCGGGTCCAATGCTTCGCTTTGAAATGAAACGATTTTCTTGTCGATTTGATCGACTACTATGTAATCGCCTTCGAAAATGAATTAAGATAAAATGAGCTCCGAATAGTGCTAATGCGAATAAAATTGCAACTGCGATACCAATTGCCACAGAATGCCAGGCATCCATTCCTTTTCGCACTGAAAATAAACTCTTTTCATTCGAATATTCATTTCATTCAAGCATTTTCACCTAATTTCAACTAATGCTATACAGTTTACTTTATGGCCCTCTGTTCGGCATATTATATTGCATTATTCGCAGAAAACTTCAGGACAAAAAACGATGCGGAACATTTGCGGCAAAGAATCATTTCCTATGATATTTCCAACAAAGACAACACCGAAAAACACATCAAATATGCAATATTAACGAGGATGGGGCCATATTTGCTAAGACTGAGTAAGGAAGCGGAGTGAAAAAAGTGTTGAAGTATAAGTGATCTGCTCTTATTTTGTTTATATGCGACTAGACGTTTCGCCTGCCTAGAAAGAGGAGGTCTCATTGCACTTTTTCTGACGTCAATAATTTTTGTCGACCACGGAATTCAATCATATACATCTTCAATCTGTAACTGCTTCGTTTCCGAAAAGCCATTGTTGTTTTTCTAATAGTACAGTTTGAGTTCAAAAGAAAACGCTTAGCCACTAAAGAGGCTACTAAGAAGGTCACTATGTTTGAGTCAAGGAAACTATCTGATAAGAGCTACCAATACCCACTTGTCATTAGGCTGTTTGAAAGCTCGGAAGATAAAATTAGAACGCTAACACTTTCTCTCAGCAGCTGGAATCTCCTGCACTGGTTTCTCTATAAGAATCAACAAGTCGTTCGTTGCATTCATATAAACATCAATTCCGATCATTGTGAAGCGCTGTAAAGTAAATAACAAATTTTTAACTCGTATGTGCACAGCAACCGATGGAATTCAGATCTGACGGACTCGCAGATTCATGTCACCTTTTCTATGGCACCGTTTGAAGGTGGCTTCTTGAAAAAAAAAAACTTTGAGCTTTTCCTCAATAAGTTCAGCCAGTATCCGTGTTTACGATTAGAGACTTTAGCTAACACTTGCTACTGCACATGCGTATGGAAAGCAAAAAATGATAAATGAGGATTTCGTTGCGACCTTCATTTCGGAGAAGAGGGCTCCTAGTCGAAGGAATGAATAGTTCAACAAATAAGTCCTATGTTTCCTGCCCTAGATGACCACTCCGAGTTTTCCGATCAAACATGCAATACGCAGTATGACAGCTACTCAACTGATTCATAAGGTGGGGCGATATAGTAACAGTGTCAGGGGGTAATATCAAGACTTGAGGTGAAGAAACCGTAAAAGAGTCGAAGCGCAAAGCTAAAGATAAAGAGTGTTTGAAGGCCATAGCTCACAACCCAGTGATTTCCCCATGAAAATCATTAACAACATGTATGCAACTGTCCAATGAATGGATCACATCCATGCATAACACATGCATAGTTGTGATCATCTGGAGCCGAAAAAAAGAAGTGGTGGCTGCTTGCTTTGAAAACCTCTTTCGGTACTGATTTGCTCCTATAGTTGGCGAGGCTATCGCGAACCGAAAGGGAGCCGATCAGTACGAGCGTAAGGAACGATAGTGAGGAGTAAAATGTGCACTCGACGTATGAGGTTGCGCTCACTCTCAGACCTCGATAATTAAAACGCAAACCTTCCGAGAGAAGGAGGTCCCATTGGTGATGACAACTCTCATACCTTTTGGTTCAATATCGCCTTTAGAAATATAGTATTGAAGTAAGTCCAAACATTTTTTTGTCATCGCTGCATTCCCTCTGTTCGCACTCAGCCAAATGGTATCGTCAATTGGCAGATAGTATGCCTCTTGTGGAAGACAATCCACCATATCCGCGGCCACTTTTACCTTAAATGTTGTGGTACGGGATCTTTTTCCATCATGTCCGATAACCATTCAGTCAACTTAGGTGATGCCTTTAAGGAGAAAGAGCCTTTGATCTCTTTTCCTCTTTTGATGGAGAGCCGCCCGGCAATAAAATTTCCTCTCTACTGAACTTGATAAGTATAAATGTCCCATCGAAATATTAACAACGTTAACACAGCTCTACAATGGAACCATGGTCTCCCTAGAATCCATAGGACGTGATTTCCGTCGTTCCCCTGCGCGCAAATTTAGTTTTTCCTGAGCTTCGAGGAATTCCAAGCAAAATATGAGCTCTTTAAAATGCAGATCTCTCAACCACATAGAATCGAGAACTGCCACTTACGAGCCTATAAATACTACACGACAACGTAGTTTAGAAAAAGCTTCAGCAGCTTGTACAAAAAACCTCACAGAAAAAGCAGCCTTCATCCTCGCAGAAACTCACACCAAATAAACGTGTATGTGAACGGATGCGAACATGGTGCGGAGTCTACGGAGTCTACGGAGTTACTTGGATGCCGTGCAGTGGGATATGTTCTTGAGTCCTTTTCTCTTCGCTGATACTCTCCGTTCATTTGTCTAATTCACTGTACACTAGAGGCGACCGATGTGTTTGTTGATCTAATTCTCACACAAAGCACACGAGGTTTTGATTCGAAATCAACGGACTTTTGAAGAAACGAAGATGCAGCGCTGCTTGCGCCCTCCATCATACCTAGGGAGAAAGCTAATGCTGTACCATCCTTTCTCTTACGTCTTCTACCCCCCCCCCCCCCCCCCCTCTCCCGAATTCCCTATCCCTTTTTCTCTGCTCTTTTTTCAGAACAAAAACCGCACAGACAGAATACTGAAGTATTTATTACCTCTCACACATGCGTGCACCGTGCAGTTCTACACAGTTCGCTTACACATATATAATATATAGATAGATTCTGCCCACAGTGCTTCCCCTCTATCGAAAAGTGACAAGAGAGAATGAAAACAATAGCAAAAACAATAGCAATAAATCCTTTTCATAACGGCACAGCAAATAACTAACGTCCACGATATTATCAATAACAATCGAAATGGCGGCTATAGACCCGAAGAGGCAACCACAGATAATGAACCGCATACCGGCATCAAGTACAAAAAGAATGATCGGAAAGCCATGAATGTCCTGAGAGCGAAAATTCAACAGACATATTTGCAAATGCATTTACTTCTCATATTGGTAGGCACAAAAATGCAAAGTTGGAATGCCTAGTTTTATTGGTGTGAATTATCGTTGTGGCCAAAATTCTGCTGATTCTTCAATAAAACGGTCACCAGTTTTATATGAACGCGCGATTCACATGAACGTAAGAAGCGGATTGTGTGAAAATCAACCACTTGAAAAGATTCCACCTTTCATTCTCCACTGGTCATTTCCTTCCACCTATAGGTGATGGCTACTGTATAGTCGACAATTGCATCTGTGGTTTAATGCAAAGTTGATCTACCCTTGAGTGCAGATCGGGTGAGGATAGACAGTGATATAAACAAATGGATTCGAATTGTTATAGCTTGCCGTTACGGCTCTCTCGGGGTTTTGCATACTAGGAGAAGCACTGAATCCGAACTCTGTGTATGCCATTCAGGCGCACTATAATTCAACTTTCTTTTGATAGGAATTTCTTCGCTGAAATGATAGTGTGTTTCAAATATACTTGCAAGAAATGAACGTTTGCAGGAAGCTGACGGGAAGAACCTTCAGAAAAGTTCGCATGGTATGCGCTTTGCATTTCAGTTGCTTAAACACTGTAAGAACCCATTATTACATTTTGTGGATAATTTCCACACGGCGTGCTGAAAGAAAAAATGCTTCCTCAGTCAGACATGCACGATTTGCGGAAGTAATAATATCTGCAAGTTTTATATGCGTCTAAACGGAGCATGGTCAGACATACTCGAGAAAAACGATATTGCCTCATGCTGCAGCATTAGCTTTTGTGTTCTCGGATTAAAAAAATACCCAACATGCAGACGGAGAACCTATGCGCGCTGTCAGAAGAATGTGAGCGGTAGGAGTCATTCATGGAGTTGAACTTTTATTCAGTATTGATCTTTGAAATGTGTTCAATGTGAAGGACCAATCCTGATTAATTATTGAGAGATAAAATGAATGGTACCTTCTTAAAGATACAATTCAGTAAACAATTTGAACTGTCATTGTATCAAGTGATTATCAATAATGGAAGAATGTGCATTTACCAAAGCGAAATCGGTGTAAATCTTGGCGTTAAAGGTTTTCGCTTCGAAATTCTGATCCCAAATTCAAAAGCTCAGAGAAGATAATTTGCAGGATCTGCAAATTTCGGGGTCACTTCCTGTGGAGGTTTCCTCCTAAACACTAGCTGTTTTTATCTCTGTGATCTTTAGTTAAAATTAAATTATCACTTTTGTTCAATAGTTTTTACAGAGGTCCCTTGCTATGTAAGAGAATGAGTGAAATCAGTCCATTACCTGCCGGACAACCATATTTTTTCAGCTGGGAATGAGGTTCCATCACTTCCCGCATTATGTCAGGCTAGATCCTGTTCCCGTTCCGTTCCCGGTACTGAGCAGAACCGAAAACAGCTTCAAGCTACTACCACGGAAATATAGACAAAGTTTTTGTCGTCATCAAATAAACTTTTGACGTCACTAAGCATCCACATTAAACAGCGATCAGCGAGAAGCAAGTGCCAATTTCATACGTTTCTTTCTTATTACACATGATTGAGGATGGATCCCCATTAACAATTCAAATAGCTATACAAAGGAATTGAGCCACCAACAACTCGTCGTTGATTTACATCGTATCTATAAACGTTGTCGTTAGCAAAGAATATCACCGTGTTACCGTCAATAATGGCACCTGAAAATGAAAGACTTCGTCAGATCTACTAGTGTAACTGGTTGTTTTTTTTCCGAAACCTTCACTTTCTTCGAGGAGG
Organism: Parascaris univalens; assembly: GCA_037576465.1. Taxonomy (NCBI): domain Eukaryota; kingdom Metazoa; phylum Nematoda; class Chromadorea; order Rhabditida; family Ascarididae; genus Parascaris; species Parascaris univalens. Next base: position 235,666,935 of record CM075173.1, on the reverse strand, counting down.
CCGGTCTTTTATATCCTCGTTCTCCTAACAGATCTTTTCCATCATCTTTTTTTTGTTTTAGTTTTTATTTTTTCAGATTACATCTATGTAATGAGAATGAGCACCCTTCCGTGTTGTCTTAAAATGGTTGTTTCTGCCTACTAAAAGGATTCAAGAGCTACGACTTTGGCTGTAAAACAATATGTACAGTTCACATTCAGCAACCGAGGGGTTGTGGGCCAGAATAAGTATCTGCAAATAAAGACAGAAAAATTGAGTAGAAACGTGAAGGACTGGTGAAGACAGGAAAGGAGGAATGATTTAGCGTCAACAGTACTTAAGTGATTATTGGCCATAGTTATAGCAATATCTGTGAGGTGATTTCGAATCGAGTACCGCTTTGAGGCTTATTGATGCACCACTAACTATAGAATTTGAATGAAGTAAGGCAGCTGTGAGTATCAAAGACTCTTTCAGCAGCACAACCCCGAAGTGGCTGTAGTATGCAAAAAGCTCGTTTGTCGACTAGGATGAAATCAGAATTGGTTTGCTTCTTCTCGTTTACATCGTCCAACTTTGCATTTGCCAACAAGTTACACAAGCACTTTCAACTTCCCAAGCAAAAAGATTTTTGTAATTTTATACCCGCATCCAAGTCAGAAGATCTGAACTTCCTCTGAATATTTGGAATAGAATAGTTCTGTGCAGACCGTATTTGCTAAAAATCAGCTCCTTACCTCGAATCGGCTCATTTGGGAAGTTATCGAAATAGTTTGAAATTTTATTTTGAAGTGTTCCTTTGTTCCAGTAGTGATCGTATATGGCAAAGTCATGTGCCTGCAAAATGTGTTTTTGTCAGCCTTAATTTTCATTCCTTTCTTTATCCTATCAGTTTAACAAATTTGATAATGCATGGAAGAATACTTCGCATTTTTCCTGCATAACTTACCTCAAAAAAAGTCCCACCGACAAGCTTTCTTCGTTTGCGTTTTCCTGGAATTTGAGAAAAGAACTAATTTCTTCTACTCCATCTCCTCTTTCTCTCTCTGTGGTCTCCTTTTGTATAAATAAAGTCTCTGCCCTCAAAAAATATTCGTCTATAGTAAAGCAAAAAATCGCTTCCTTCAACATGGCTAATAATTCAGCTCTTCTCCAAAACTGTTGAAACCAAAATAACCTCACCTAAGCAACGCTCCTTCATGTTGTAACAGTGAGTACCCATTAAGACCTCATTCTTATTTTCATTTATTCAATGCTTTTGCACAGCATTCTTAACGTCAATTTTACGACCACAGTGATGAAGGTCTCAATCTGCATTTCTTTTTGTTGCTCTCACTTTTTCTTGCTTTTTCGTTGCCTACGAATAATCGCGAATTTCTGGATATTGGAAGTGCATTTGAACCTAATATAGACAAACCCATTCTGAATCTCTAAAATATGCAGTGAATGGTTGAACTTTAAAAACACGCTCGCCATCATCTGACGAATTCTTTTTGGTATATAGTAAACTAAACCAACAACACTGTGGAATTATTATATGACAACTATCCTGAATATATCGATATGCACTGTTGCCAAGAATTCCCGTCCGAGGCAGATTTGAGAGCAATGAAAGCCTTAAAATACGCGCTTGCAAGCCCTCTAACGAAATGTTCAATTGATAAGATGAGAAATTCTCAGGTGTGAAATTATTGTTCGCGAATTTACCACGAAGGTTTTGAATCAACACCATAGGCAAAGGATGGCGAGAGAGGAGGTAAGAGGAAGAGAAGGGGGGTGAGAAGTGGGCGGCTCTCGCGCAGTCAGATTGAAGCACCACACCGAGGAAAATAAGTGAGATATTAAATTTCATGCACTACAATGGAGCCCTAAATGGATAAGAACTGAAATAATGCAACGATTGGTGCACTACTCATCTACTTTTTGGCTCACAAACGTCAATTTTCTAACAAAGGGCCAATCTCAGAGCAAAATCCCACGAATGTTATTGTTTTAAAATGATTACATTCACAAGAACTTCACGACCGTCGATCCACATAAAAGCACCCATTGGATTGAACTTAATGTCACTTGACAGCCGCTTCGGATAACTCGAATCCAACCGGAAAGCACCCTCTGATCGGTCATAAGTGTACGAATAAACCTGTAAGCAAAGAAACTGGAATTCTAGCCAGCAACTGAAATACTTGAGGAAATAGATGTAATTACTTCGAATTTTTTGGTCCGATGAAAGACTGAGTTCGGTTTGAAAATTTTTTCAGTGAAACAAGAGGAAATGCTTCCAGAAAAGAGGAAATATTTTTGGGCCAAAATTAACTCTCATTCCTCTCTTTTTTCTTTTCATTGTCATCGATTATATGAGGAGATACTAAAAATATACAATTTAGCCTATGTCATTTTCTCAAACTGTTCAGCTCCTGAAAAGTACAGCCTGCGATATAATCGTACAATAGGACGACAGAATAGAGGACATAATCCCACCATTCCTTATTGGTCAGTCGCAAGACTATTCGAAGTCGATTTCGTATTCCTTGGTGTAACAGTTGCTACTTTGGCGGTTTTTCCCCAACGAATGACCAGTGATGACCAAGCAGAATAGTATTTTTAAGTCATCGTTTATCAAGCAATGATTTGATGATTTCCCGTGTTTGATATGAAATTTTTCCTTCCTTCCTTGGAGGCAAAGAAGTGCTCATTTGTAATGGCCTCAAGTATATCTTCCGTATGCCGTCAAAAAGTGTTTACGTTCTATGTAGCTATCAAGCATTGGCCCTTCCCAACATGGCAGTTGAAATTCTCACAGCCACCAGACAGAAGGGAAAAAACTGCTAGGTGTTTCAAATTCCATACTTAGCTATCCTTAAAAATCAAAATTTTGCTCTAGGTTGCACCTAAATATTGCTTCATTTATTCTCATTAGATAATCTTTATTTATCGCCACGAAATCTATAACAGTCCTGCTTGCAAAATCTCTACTTACCTGTCCATGCTGAAATAGAAGAGTTACACCCGACCTAGGTTCGGTTAAGGCGCCTTGCACATATGCGGGGCTCTTGGGAAAGAGCTGCCTCAGCGAATGTACGTTCTCTACCCTTCCACTAGCGAGTTGATAAACCTTGCTGCCGCTGAAGAGATAAGTAATACCGTTGGCTGAAAGTAAAATTGGGTAAGCCTATTTGATTCCAACCGTGTTTACTTATCTAAGAGCTTGGGAATGATCAGATGCAAAACAACACTTCGATAATATAAAAGACTGCGTTCTACTTTATTCGACGGTGGAGTTCATAGTTTCACACAGGGTTCTGAGCCCATGGGGTGACTCGATAGATGGACGGTTGGTTGCAGAGTCAAAAATTCCATCGGTCGACCGTCCGTTTCAACAATGTGTGCGATTAAAAACCGATTGCTTGAATTAGTTCTACAGATCCAAAATGTAACAAAGTATAAATAGGAACCTTTTGCTTAATCTTAGACTCGAAAACGCACATGACGATCGCTAAAGAACTATGCTTGATAGGATTAAAGCTGATGTTTCCGGTCAATATGGCCCTCAAACGTTTACCTATAGCCACTCTTTTAAAATATGCCACCATAATCAGCTGTTATTCCTAATCAAACAAGATTATTTCCCATCTACATCAAATTTTTGGGAATTTTCTTCTCACTAGTTCACTGGTTACTGAACATACAAAAACCCATCGCTAAAATTCCATAGCTTTTATGTAGTATTTTCAAAAAAAGGTACTTCGGGCAAATAATCGTATCCTCCGATTACGCATTAAAAATATAGGTCAAAGTGGTCGCTTCAACTGTTCACCAATCAGTAACTGTTTTTTGACACTTTCGAAAATTTTTTCACGGATTGCAAGTATGTTCAACGACAACTCCAACTATTATTTCCTGATTGGTTTTATATGTTTCCCAAAGACGACGCGCTACCTGTCGTAATGCCGTCAACATCTTTTGGACATTCCTTCGAATGAGGTGAGCTATCGCTGCCTCTCCTTGAACCACTGTTCGATCCGGAAAAGGATTCCGTGCCCGAAGAATGGAAACCCGAATCAGTGGAGTCGGAGCCATGAGAAGGTACGTTTGAGTCGATGCTCGACGAACTACGATCGCCTCCGAAACCGAAGAAACTTTTAATGCGGTCCAGAAAGCTTCCACCACCTCAATCATAATTGCATTAACAGAACATGCCGCACTCCCGTTTATAGAGTCTAGGCCTAGGCTGTTTGCAAGTTCCCGAGATCGGTGCATATTGCAGAAGAAGCTCGCATGGAAACGGTGAAAGCGAAGAGCTTCAAATGTTCGCAAAATCCAAAGCGGACGTAATTTTCTGAAAAAAAGCTGAGCAATGATTCCATTACATCCGGCCAGAAAAAAACTGCAACTACAATGAGGTTCATATCATAGAGGAAACTTCCAGAATCCCACGAAGGCTTATGGGCAAGTAATAGGGCTTTTATGAATGAAACTATGCGCAGTATTTCGCCCATAGCATCATTCAATGCGTTCATCAAAAATAATCATTGATTTTAGCTGTAATGCGGGAGGACGTGCAATTAATTGATCATGTAATGTACAGAGTCATTTTTGTCAATGACCCATTTTACCAGTCTACCAATTTTTCCAGTTTACTAATTTAGGCGGTGAAGTAAATGACTGATATAACAGACTCCAAATAATAACTTGATTCTTTTCTGGAGGCACCAGTCGACGGTCTCGCAGTTGGCTCGATCCCATCGCTCTCTAGAGACACTCGACGTCTCGGACCTAAGAAAAATATGTAGAGTTCTGATCATTTCGGTTTTCATGTTAAGTTTTCCCTTTTTCACACTGTTGAGATCATTGCTGACGGAAATTTCTATCAGATATTTCACTCCTTCTATCCATTCTGAAGTGTTAACGAGAGTAAAAATAATTTTTTTGAAAATCAGTTCTCCAAAATGTTTGATGAGAAAACGCATTACCATAGATATTCTGAATTTTTGTTATATCGTCGGTGTTGAGCTTTGGCATTATATAATTGCCATGCGCATCCACTGTTTCTTGATAGAATGGAGCCATTATTGAGGATTCGTCTCTCGAATGGTCCAGTCCAAGCGTATGCCCAGATTCGTGAATTGCAACAGCCAACAAATCCATGTAATCATATCTTCAAGCGTCAAAACTTATCATAAAACTGAAGAAAGCTAGAGTAAGACCATAAAGATACAGTCAGTGATTGGCGCTGAATAAGCCGAAAAGGCATGAAATTAATTTTTAAGAGATACTGCAGTTATAGTAAGCAATTTTTACCAACTGTATAAATCGAAGAACTAAATTTTGAAATATTTAGCTAATCATTTTCAGCAGTTGGTCATATTCACACACCTAATATATAAAATACTCCAAAATTCCTTCCTCCCTGCATTGTTTATTTTCGTTCTCTTACATTCTCATAAATACAACGCAACGTTGTATTTATAAGAATGTAGGTGAATTAAAATAGCATGTTAGTGTTCTAGAGCTAATTTCACACGTAAAGAGCTAATAATGAAAAAATCGTGCAAGAGATAATGGTAGAACTGCTTACGCAAAGATTTTCTTGGGATCCATGTAGACCCAATGTTCGTCTTCATCGAAATGTAACAATCCGCTTGGTGGCATCGTTGCGTGCGCTAACACTCCACCTGAAACAGCAGAGGCTTGAGATAAGAGCCTTTTATGATTTCCTCATGCGTTCAAAATTTAATGCATTTAATCGTTCCAAAGAAACGTCGCCATTATGAAGATGTACACCCGCTTCAGCAGATATGACGATGTGCAAGCCTGAATCGCTTCGCAGCAATAAAATGATGGCCAAAAAAAGCAAAGGACTTTTTTGGAGAATATTTTCTGCACGAAACAACTGTCGTGAAGTTTTCAATGTCAGCACCCAAGTTGTTCGCAAACCTTTTCACCAGTCTTTCAGCACATAAACACAAATTTTCCAAGCGATGGTTCAGTTCATGAGCCGCGAAGAGAGAAACTGAACGGGGCAATCAAAGAGTTGAAGGATATAGTCCACATTCCTCTCCGTCCACTCCTATTTCTTCATTTCAAATGACAAAATTCCAGATGAATCAAAAACGTTTAAAGACGCCATATAATTCAGAGGTCAATTGCGTCATGATCAACGGAATGTGGCCTAGAAACAAATGTTTACTCAGAACTTATAATGAGACTGGCTCATAAAGAATTATTTCACTTCTTCCTCAATTATTTCTCCAACCTGGACTTGGAGGACTTGCAAGAAGTATTTTTAGCACCTGCTGCCGTGCATATCGACAATTTTTCCACAGTCCGCCGAGTGTGTGATTTTTTTCTTTGATTACTAATGATCGGCACGAGAGGTGTTTTCAGCATTAAAGGAGGAAGTGGCGAGTTTTAATCACCCTTCCAAAATTAATTAAATTAAATATGAATTAGCTGCTGCATTAATGCGTGACAGTTTTAGTGGCTATCATGAAAGGACGGCAAAAGTGCTCGGTAATGCAACTTCCGGAGATCGGGCTTTAGTAGCCAATTGTTAACGAAGCAAAATTGCGCGAACATTAAATTAACTGTGACTAAACTGCAAAGTGAGCAGCATTTCAAATGTTTGCAAATAGACGCACATCACCGTTTTCTGGCAGTATCAAGTGAAACTTTAACGCCGCTTCGAAGTTGTATTAGTGAGTGATTGAAACTGAGGCAAGTTTATCATTTAAGTATAGAACCAGATTCGTACTCAATAGTAATCTTGCTTCGCTTTCTTGCCGTCATATTTTCTATTTATATGTTACAAAAACTCAAAACGTTACTTTTATTTCGCTACAGGTTTAAATTATATTATCATAGGTATACTTTAAACTGAGTTTCGCTGATGCAAAATATAATGGTTTGGTTGTTCCAATGTTACATTGCGGTCGAGTTCGACGATTTATTCCGCACTTACCTTCCCCATCGAAAGGCCATGGATCTCCATGAAATCTAGATGCGAATCTGATTTTGATATCGCCACCAGTGCGGACTTCTTCGAAATTTAATGGCGCCACTGCTGACCACGTCGCGAACGCTTTTGCCATTGCACGCCTACAGTTTTATGTTTGTGTTAAAGTTTTAATTAATTATGGGGAGAATTTGTGGAGATTCCCTTTCAGCAGTTGACTTACGAATTGAAGGTTAGAGGTCATCGACATGAGGGACCTTAGGGTAATCTCGCATATACGCTCACATCTGTGGTACTTCCTCAGTAATACGGAAATATATTCTTGGCATAATCTATGGACGAAAGGTTATGCCCTAGGTCAAAGTGAAAAGCTGATTAAGACTAACCTGATGTCATCCTGAGGTAAATCAGGGGAGAAAGACTCGATTGAATAGGTCAGGTCCTTCTTGTTCCATTTAAACGCTGGACCTGAAAAAAAAATTCGTAGTATTTTTGACAGTAGGTTATTTCTTTAGGGCATGCAGCTTAATGTTTCTGGTCCTGATAAGAGTTAAAGATGGTGGTGATTTTCGCAGGACCGCCGAGCTTTTCTCGAAAGAACTACATACCACCGTCCTTCTCCAGTAAGACATGCGCTCACAAAGTGGAATGATGCTAGGAGATTTATATCAAACTATTTTACAGCGCTCATCTGTAGGAAAAGCTGAATATAACGCCCTAAGGTAAAACGACAGCTACCTTACCGCTACATGGAAAAAGATATTCTGTTCACGTGGAAAAGAATACCCTTCAGAAGTAGAAGTTTTCCTCATTCCTGTGAAATATTAGAAAATTTACTTCAATGGACGACTTCCTGTTGTCAATAACTTCTTACAGTAAAGCCATCTACTTTTCTGACTTCAAGACAGCTTGAGCTGACAGTTTTCCAGAAACAAATCTTTTATTGTGGATTCATGCGGAAATTCAATGGTTGCGGCCACCAACTTAATTGGATGCTCCAAACCATGCAAGTAGTCAACGTACGGAATTGAAGATCGCTGCAGCTGACGATGGTTTGTTGCAAAAATCTATTATGAAATCATTCATTGCAAAACGGACCTCCTTTGGTAATGGCAAGCACATCGGTAACACCACAACGAGGTTGGGCCATCTTCCGCCTTGTAGCATCGTCCAGTTCTCCCGTCTGTCGGAGTCGAGCGAATTCTTGAAACTTCCTGCACGATATTTGGTTCCAGCTTTACTTATTTATGGCAACAGTAAATTCATTAATTTGACTCTTGTTTCTTTCCCCTCTAAAGCCAGACCTGAATCCACTTACACGACCGTCAGCATTTGTATTGTTAGTGTAGTGGGCATTTTTTAACCTATGCCTTTAAACTTTAACCTTCACCGTAAATGCAGTATAATGAATTTGTCTCGTAGACTTCAGTTACTGAGAGATGAAAAAATAAAGGTTGTTTATTTCTTCCAACAACTAAAGTAAGCTTGAATGTTGATAAAGCAAAAAATATTTGATTTCTTCTTCGATCTATATATTCTCAAAATTCATATAAGTGCATAAATGGTTTGCAACAGAGGAGAACTTGGAGTAAAAGTCACTTCTGGGGGAAAGAACGGTCTTTCTTATGATCGCATAATGGTTGATTTTATGATATAAAGTAGTGAGCTTCGTTGTTTTGAAAAACTTCTTTGCATCTGACGTGAGAAATAGCATAAAAAAGAGCTCTGTCTTCGTTATAAAAGTAATTTGCAATTGAGGAAGCATCCTTTAAACTTTTTGAATTCATTCGAATGGGGTTTACTAAACTAAAAATTCGTTATTTGTGAAAATGTATAGGGAGGAAAATTAACCTAATGGCATTTTTGAGTGATGAAAACGTGTCTTCTCGATCGAGGCCAACTCCTGATGGTGCTGAGCTTAGCACATTACTTGTGCTTACATATCCGTAGTCAGATAAATATTTCTGAAATTTTCAACTTTCGGAACTTAGAAATTAGTAGGGAATGATTTTGCTTAACTGGAATTGCTACTGTTCAGTTCTGGCAGTAAAAACAGATCACCGATACATAAACCGAGCGAGGATATGTCATTGACCACCAATAGTGAGCTTCGCAGATGCCATTTTCCAAAAGCAAAATTAGGAGAAAGTAGAAATACCCACCTATTGGCAGAAAGGGTTACTCCTAAAGAAAACAGGCGATGAAAAACGTCATAAATTAAGAATTGAAGCACGTGCCGTTGCTTGAGCATCGGAAAGTGGTTTCAGATTCCGCCTGCAGTGGAAGGATCGAAACAACGATAGCAGTAAGGCCACAAGGCAAAGCTGTCGATACAGTGCCATACTGATGCACCTCTAATGATTGTGAGTGAGTAACCTTTAAGATATAATACATAGAGAGGAAATGATGAAGCTATGCATAGGATGTTCTGAGCATTATTGCTTGAAACGTAATGTAAAGTGATTGTTTATTGATGGATTTGCATCGCACGCAAAGCCATCAACGAATGACTCACAGAACACAAAACACAACACGAAAAAGTATGCAGACCAATACCAATAAAGAAGATATAATGCAAACAAATATTCTCGACTGTCCGATGCTTCACTATAAAGAATTTTGGGAACGCTGAGGTTACTATGTTATCAGCTACTCTTGTCGTCCCATTATGGATTATCGACCAGCATAGAGGATTTCATTTTTACCAATGGGTACGTTTAAAGGATGAAGAAAATCCTCACGTTTTCAGCGAAAGATACACGCTTCTATAGATCGACGTGCGAGAACTGAAATGATACTGATTTTTTCGGAACTTTTGATGTTATTTGAAAAATTGCTTGCAAATTTGTGCAAAGACGTTTTATCAAAAAAAGGCATCTTCTATGAGGAAAAATAATTGTTGTAACATCGCATTCTGCAACGTTCCAACTAGCAATAAGCAAGAATAAGATGTAAATTACGCCTATTACACCTTGGGAGCCATAGAAAAATCCTACATACAATTCAAATTGGTCGATGCAAGGCTGAGGCATACCTCTGGATTAATGATATTAAATAGCATACTGGGGTTGTTGCATTGCACAACGACCAGTTAAGCGTAATTGGAGCAGCTGGCTTGATGCCTAAAAGTATTCTGGAATGGCCAAGCGCTCTTCAGCGTAAATTTACGCCCACCTTATAATGTTTCTCTCTACATTTTGGGGAATACACCATTAACTTAGCACTGAACATCCCGACATGCATTCTGCATGCTGTTTATGCATTCCGAATAGTACTGGCACGATCTCAATCTTCTGCTCAACATTCGCTATGCAACGCCTAGAAAAATTTTTCATATAACAGAATTTACACTCAGTCAAAAATTCTCATTGGTTGCATTGAAGTTTTCCTTCGTTATTCGGCAGACGAGCTTTGCTTTCTTGTTGAGACAGAAGGTAGTGCAGAAATGTGTAACAACTGCTTTCCTACTTTTTCACAGTAGGTGGCTATTCTAGTATACCATCCCACTATGATGTTACTGCAAAACGATAGGATAGGAAATATATATCACTCATTAAAGGTTCACTGACAGTGATTCACGGAAAGAGCTGTGAATTCCATTTAACACATCCGATAAGAGTTCACTTTCCGAACGGAATATCGATAAAACATTTTCGGATGAGTTACTAAGAACTGCTAATTTTGAAAATAATGAGTAGCAGAAATATTCCAATACACATTCAGGCTTATATTGCCCGCTAGTTTTGCAGAAACAAAACCATTCAGTATTCTTTCTACTCTTCAAACCTTATTGCACCAATAAATTGTTGTCTATCCTATTAACTAAACAGAGAAAGTAATCCACGCAGGGCGCGTCGAGAACTTCCGTGTGATGAATTTCTGGAGATGAGGTCTTATATGAACAAAAAAAAATTTGCGTTTTTATGGCATGAATAATTGTAAAAATCCGTGACATGTCCGAAGGAGAGCGTAAACAGAATCGCTCGTAAGGCGAACAAACAAGACGAAGCAATCGTTTATGACTCATTCTAGGTAACCTCAATACACATGCAAACCAATAAAATGGCATGCAAACATCACAATCGGAAACGCTAGGTGTTCGAAGATGAAACTGCTCTCAAGGTCTCACAACCGTGCTGGAATTCTACTCTCATCAGTGAAATTAGCTGACGAATGTGGAAAAAAGCAGTGATTTCCGATTTTGCTTTGAAGTTTTTTAAATAAATAAACACACCAAGAGCAACGATAACGATCTCACTGAAGGCAATCCGAAAACAGAGGAGTGATCTGAGCACTTTACTTATGTCGTTATTCATCACATGCCTCAGAATTTAGAGAAACTTCTTCGCAAAAAGCGATACGAAGTGTGTTGTTTAGCATGATAGCTGCACTACCGTGAAGCGTAAGACCTATGGTAGCATTTTTCGAGGTGTAAATGTGAGAAGATCTGATCGCTGAATAATTTCACGACTTTGAGGAAGACCGTTCTTACAAATAATTACATGAATTCTATTTTTTGCATTCGCACCTAGAAAATATTAATGAAATAAATAAGAGAAGAAGAATTTATAAAAAGAAGGGCGAGTATCTTCCGAGAGTGTGTGCTCGTCGAAGTGTGTTGTGTCACCGTTTGTCGAGGTCGTTGCATTAGTTTCGACGTCTTCAGCTTTCTTTCTATTCACGTCGCTTTCCGGTTTCCACTGCTAGCCCACCGCAATCGACTCATTCCCCTTCATATCGATGAAAACAGTGAATATCGAAAAACAAAAAACCAACAAAACGGATACTGACGATCACAGTGTTCTTCTGCCGTCTTATTTAAATGCCAAAGAATGCTCAGAAATTGAACTCTCTCGTAACAACTACTTGTCATCAGTTGTCGTGATTCATCACCGCCAGCATAACCAAACCATCCTACTCAATGCCACTTAAGCGACGACCAGTTCTAAGATGTGTTCTGAACCAGTGATGTCCTTGATCTTCTTTAGTGAACAGAAGCTGTGCAAAGCGGCTTTAACTTTTGAATTTTGTTCTCAACTCGCTAAAAAAGCACCTCTGCAATATACACTTGAATTTCCTCCACTTCACTTGCACACTGTGAATTCTTTCACCTATATAAATTGCACGTGCAGAAATTATTGTTAGCTATTATATTTTTAGACACGTGAAGGACGAAAGCGCACAAACCAAGGATGCAAAAGGACAGATCGAGAGCCGAGAAGAGCGCAAAGGGAAAATGATTCCACACTCAGTGATCAATTTTATCTCAGCGAATTGCGCTATTGCGAATATATGCTAAGCGATTTTACAAAAGCGTACGTTACTGTACGGAATTATACACCTTTTTGTGGAATATCAGTAAAAATATACGCAAAAGAAATTGAGTATTTATGAAGAGAGAAACATCTGAAAGCGGCTACTCAATTATCGCTCACTCCATTTTGCATGCATGAGGAATTCCTCATTCAGAAACTTCGCTTAATTTGCAAACAATTCGATGCGAAGGATCTAAGTTACGCCACTGATTATTCCTTCCGTTTCATCGATTATAAGGATACAAGGGAACTCCATCTGTAGCACGCCTTCTGAAAACACCTGCGTGTCTTTGCATAGGAACATACGCCTCTTTCATGTATTGCAAAATTAGACCGGTGAAATGCAAAATGCAATGAAAAATAATGCGTCTTAAATTGCAGCTGTTCCTAATGCGTTTGACATTCAACCGACCAAGTCATTTCCATCGCTCGATTTTCTAAAGTGAACTTTCATATTTAGCCCATGATGCAACTTTGGGTTACTGATTAAATGAACGTCCAAATCGACAGCAGATAAAAATGGCTCGATTCACTAACAATCGCTGCAATAAAATTCGCACTGCTTCATTAGACAAAATAAATTGAACTGATGGACCGTTTTCCTTAAGGGTATCAACTTTGGCCCCACTGCTGTCTTAGAACGCTTGAATGCAAACGATTGATAAATCGGAGCTAACCGGACGCTAAAACGTTCCAGTTCCAACCGCACACGTAAGGTTCTAACAAGATCTTATTTCAAATATACTCCTTGCTGTAGCGACTGGGGCTGAGATGACCCAGCCGCTCGATTCTTACAGCAGGCTGTTAGGCTGACCAAACCCAGGTAAACATATGCATGTCATTTATCACATTCAGATTCTTTTCAGAGCAACCTCTTCATATATTTTCGCAAAGTGTTAGCATTCGACGGAATTCAGGGTAAGTATCTGGCACAAATCACAACTGGTCGACCAGTGAGAAGAGTGGACAGACCACGTGTACTCGTGAAATCCCAAAAACAACAAACAACACAGTAGCCATTATCGTCTTAGAAATTTTCTTATGGCGGTTATCTTGTGAAGTGGCTTCTGATCTTGTATGAAAATTCACGTTCGGTATTTGAAAAAAATGCCGTAACATTCCTTTCCAGTGGAATGGTACAGGTCAGCAGCTATGAGTTACTTACATACGTAGATGCATCGAACGCACTCACGCATATGATTAAGACACTTAGAACGCGTCGAGCCACTATTCGGCGAATGGAACATCCTATGGAGAAAAGTAAACTTGCAAGAATCGCGTCACCACAGGCACTCAAAAACACCACCGCTTATCGTTTCAAAAAGTGCACAGCTTATTCTCACCTTTATGCAGTCGAAATTGATATGCAAGGAGTTCGTTGTTGCCACTACGAGCAATTAACCCCAATCAAGTTCCAGGATCCACCCTTCGAGTAGAAACGACTCAAAGGCAGACTCGGCCAAATTTTGACCGTTAGCAGATGGAAATGTTGATGAAAAATTGCAATCGTTATGCGAATTTCGACGATATTTCCTCATCGCACACCACCTCCATGTGCTCCCACTGAGCGAAACATGCATCACTGCGCAGACGGCTGACTCCGCGGGTGGTAACCGAACACCTTAGTTGGCGCGCTGTGAAAGCGATTGAGGATGTGACGGAATTTTAAAAAAGGTCAGTCTCTTTCGATCGTTAGCAAACGGATTTTTCAAAACTATGAAAACCCACCTATGGTTTGCAACGCAAGTTTTCCCGCATTATTCATCTCATCTTGACATCTAAGATATATGGACGATGACTGAGGCCGGCATAAGACCGGTATCTCCCAGAAAAACCGTCTACTTAGACATCCGAAACCTGCACTTCCTAGAAGGCAGGCTGTCAAAACTAATACACCTCCGAACACTCTGCCAAATGGTCATCCTGAAGGACATCATTCCCATACTCGCAGAACATTTACGCGACGTGATATATCCCAAAAGGCAGCTCTATTGTTCCACGTTGTTTTCGCGAGCTAATAAAGTGGTTGGCGGAAAGGCGCTTTTTTATTCTCGTTTCAAAAGATCGTCATCGCACAAATAACCAGAAAAATCGAGTGAAAAGGCAATATATGGATGTTTATGTGGTCACCAAGATCAAAAATACAATCTTCGAATAAAAATACAACTGAAGAGATTTTAGGCTTTATAAACTATTAGTGACAGGAACAGGTCCGCTGCACGGTCACGCCCATTGCGGCTAATAACGTCACAACCCCGCTTTGGGATGCATCGAGCATCATATTTTTATGAGTATCAAAAATTCTAAAGCTGGACAGCTCTGGGTGTCGGGGTTTTCCGGATCTTTTCTAGGTGCCCTGAAATTTGTAAGCAGTATCGTTGTGAGCACCTTGACCAAGCAATACTGGCGTCAGTACCCGCGCATCTCTGGTCTGAACAGGGAAACATATCTCAACCAATATCCATTTATCCCTTCCACCTAGGACTCTAAAAATTGCTTGAGTCATCAAACGAAAACTGAGACAATAAAAGAAAAATATTGGGCGAATACCACTGGAGGAGTATTGAGTAAAAAACCATCAAAAACTAAAAGTTGCACGTGGTAGCGTCTAGGATTACCTCCGGATGCATACCTCGCAAATCAAGCTGTGTGACAACATTCCTGACTTCTTTTAGGCTATATCTCACCGCGGTATTATTGCTTCGGTAATATCATATCAACAACTATATGCATCATAACTGTACAGCTTTTCATTTCAAGGCATACACCACGCAGCAACTAACAGCGGTCCACTGTATAAATCTCGGTTAATTTCCATGGAAAGTGATATTCCTCTGTGCCGAGTTAGTTTTACACCTCTAACTTGTCCGTGTTTTGTTGCTTTCATGCGCATAACTTTTGATGTTGTTGCCGAGGAAAGCAGAAATTTGAACAAAAAATTACGCCTATTCCCTCACGCTGCTTTCTTATTATGCAGCCAAACGTAGAAAAATCGCACAATTCCCTCCTGTCGATCGACTGCACTTTTCATTTCAGAAAACAAACCTGGAATTGGATGAACTGCAGCAAAAACTTCAAAAGTCGAAATTCTTTCCCGATCCCAACTAGCACCCCAATTTTAGCATTGCCACTTTGACAAAAATTGGGACGGAAAGCAAGATCATTGCCGTAATAATTAGACAATACCGAAGGCCCAATTAAATGCTACATTTGGAACTGTGAGGAATTTACAGTCAATAAAAGCATAGCAGCTATTCCTGAGGTAGAAACTTACACGTGCAATTCGGTAGACAAAGCGGCAGAACAAACACAACATATTCGGCGACTTTCGACTGGACAACCTCATCGTTAAAATAATAAGACTAGCGTGGGTGCCCTAAGGTATCACGTTAGGGAGCCCTTTTTCTAAGCTAACGACGTTACTTACTGCACTTCACACCAACGATAAAACACCCTCTTCCCGTAGGTGATAACAATGTGTTAAAAACATCCATGTCTAACATCTTCATACGATTAAAAATTTTTGCTTCGACATGTCGAATGCCCATCAAAGTCGTATATGAACTAATTTTTTTGTTTGGCTGCTTCTGCTTCAGCCAGTTCCTTCGCAACCTCTTCATCGATTTCTTCAAGGAAAGTCTCCTGTTTCACTGCGTGGATCGTGTAAAAGTATATAGCGACTGCTGTTGTCAGAAGAACCACCATGCCAATTTGATTCTGAAAACAACATGTTCAAATTTCTAGCACAGAAATTATCCGTCCACTATTCGAGAATTGCTTTTCAAGGCAAATCCGAAAAATAACCTTGCTTTTTGGAATAATATTACTTTCATAAATTAAAAAAATTCTGATAACAACAATAACCCCTTCTCCTGCGCACTTCTCAAATCGCTCTGAGAAGTTGAGGACCTCTTAGCTTCGTTAAATCTGATGCCATAAAGTTCAGAAAGAAATAAAGAGATTTTAAAAATCTGGAAGTTCACAATACCTTGGAAAATCCTGGGGGTTTTCAAGCGAGGAATGATGGGTTTTGCAATTTTCCAAATATACATTTAGCGGATCTTCTACAACTTAAGATACCTTCACTCTTAAAATTGGCTTCTGTCGCCCTCTTAACAGAGAATCACAGCGGTCTCACATGCATTCCTCTCACTCTGTTACTGCTTCCGCATTCGGCAGTTTGAATTAGCAACGGATAACCTCTTGAGGATCATGCAGCTGTTTTCAGTGGCTCACCTCCGACAAGAAGTGCCCTAACTAAACAGTGGTTCTAAAGATGACTTTGGAAGAAAGAACTAATTGCAATGAGAGGGTACATTTTTTCTCGACGTTTCGATATAAAGTTAATTTCATAAAAAATGCAGGTATTTCTGCGATGATTGTACGCTAGCATGCATCTATAAAATTAAGAATATTTATGGCGTATCGGTGAGATAGTTGTTTTTCGACTTTCATGGCCATACGTGCAAACGAAAACTATGCCGCCAATAGAAAGCGGCCATCAACTGACACAAGTCCTCATCATAGAAGGCTAAGCCAGAGTGGAGCGAGCTCTATAAGTACCACTAACTGTATGCACTGCAGATGGATTTTACATGACGCTAGAATACTGAATAGAATGGTATAACGGACCAGCAACCCTAGATTGTAAATGTCGAGTGAGACCAATGAAGGAAGGTTCCTGCAAATGTGCTGCACACTACCGGATGAAACCCGCCGCCTGCTCATAACTTGAACGGCATCGGAATGGTCAACCATAGAACATGTTGTGCGGTCAGAAGATCTTCTTTCTGGAGCTCTCGTTTTATCGCGAGAAAGCTTCTTTGAGAATGCGAACGCCTAGATTTTGCATCCATCAACTCACCCCACACATCATCTTCTACCTTCTTGCAACCTGTTAATTCTAAAATGGCGTGACACCCAGTTCCCCCTCCTCTATGAAGTTCCTTTCAGAACGGTATAAAGGTGCACAATGAAAGATACATTCCTACACTCCATCAAAGCAATGGTTCTAAAATGATATGACCCATCAGACATAGCGGAATAGATTTCGAGTGGTACCACCTGGTAGGTCTAAAGGACATTAGCTCAACAAGAATGAGGCATCACAAGTCTAAACAAACTGCCAGAAAGCAATATCGAGATTCTTTCTGTATGCAATTCAGAAAGAGCAACTATGGCCACAGGAAGCAAGGACTCCACAAAGTGAGGGTGCATCCGAACCAGACAGTGAGGAAAACAAACAAACAAAGAAAGAAAAAAATGACTTTATAATTTTTCTGGAATATTTCCTTTACGCGTTCCTCGTTCACCTTTTCGAATTGTTTTGCGAACCTCTTCTGTGCCCGCGGAAGGTCTTCGATATCGATCGGCTAAAAACAAGCAGTTACTGATCAGAACAGTCAAGGAATAAATATGACGGAATGACAATATTCATTTACAGATCAAATCTAAGCTTATCCATTTCCGCTGGCCCCGCTTGAGAAAAAGCGCTTTAAATCGTAGACTGATCGCCAGAAGACCAAAACCACCCGAAGAATAAGAAGAAAAAGAAGAGTGAAATTATAGGCTTCATTCATCAAGGACAGTAGAAGTCACGGCCGAACAGCGACCCTTTTCTGAAGCTCTAAGTCCTTCAAAATTACAGATGCTTTGATCATCAAGCGTTGCGGTCATCACTGAGCACAATAGCTTTCAGAACAAGGCAGGGCCCGTCTAACAACCCTGTGAAATATTCCACTGAAGTTTTGACCATAAATAAATATGACTTAAGCACATAATTTTAAGACAAAGTAGACTGAGGCTCGAGATCGTGTGACGTGTTGACACGACGTCAAATGCACGTGACAGGTGACGTCGGCAAGTTTAAGTGATGCGTGGCTTTCATGAATTCGAATGCTGTGTGCGAATTTTTCTTGCAAAAGACAAGCTTGCCTAGAGATCCACTACATCGTGTAAACTGCGAATTGCAATAGTGAAGTTATGCGTGCTGCACATGAAACAGCGACGTGCAAACACATATGGTGAGAGCGCTATGGTCTTTGAAGGGAAAGTACTCACCACTGCTCTCGTGGATGCCCGAAATTAACGAGGAGAGAAATAAGCGTAAAAGAGTTCTGAACCTATTCATCAACGAATCATGGAATACTTTAAGTTTACAGCGAAAGTGTTCAAAGAAATCGCTTTGCTAATTTTGTCTGTTTTAACTTCAGCAACCATCATTCCTATACAATCATGCGAACTACCACATCCGTGAAACACTACTTTGGGCACGAACGAGCGCCGCCTTCAGAGCACTGTAACCACAAGAACGTGCAAAAGCTCAATATTGCACTGAAAATAGCAATAATAATGCCAATGAAGTAATCTAACAAAAAAACAACAAATTGCACGATATAAAAAATGTCGACAATGAGATTCATGCGGAAAGATAGCAAAACAAAAGGCCGAAAAACGATGACATCGGACTGTGGCACCGTGGCATTAGTGTGGTAGGAACCACTACCACACTGAATGAATCACTGACCTGAAGCAATTCGGATTTGCTAGCCTCCAAATCGCTATCCTTGTCCTTCGATGTGGTCGGCAAAGATGATAATGTCCTGCTCGAATTCAATGCATTTCTGAATGAAGTAGTCATTATCCGACTTAAAGTGAACCACCTCGCGCATAAAAAACGCCCCATACCTAAAAGTTTATTGTTAAGGAACAGCGCAGAAACGTACGACGCACAACACTTAAACGCGAAACGCACCATTTATTACAGATCATTTGTTACGCCGCGTCTGCTTGAATGCTAGCCTCAGTATTTCTCCTTTGAGGATTGCTTCAAGTGTGGATTTCCACGTGAAAAGGGGCAAAGGCATAGATGAGGAGATGGAGGATACATTGCTTGGTCTCTGAATTGCGAGCAGAACTCCGTAAAACATTCTGAGCGATATCATACCTTTTCACACCGAGGAGTGAAAAAGATTGTATGAAAAAAAAAGAAAACGAGGGACGAGAAAGGAGGATGTATGAAGGCAGGCAGATGGCTATGAGGTAGGGGTGATGGGCTATGTTCAAGCAAACACGACTGTCGGAAAATATTGTATAACAAAGAGTATATCTGGACAATCAGTAACGAATAGACTCATGGCAATCAGTGAATAAAGAAAGGTGAAGCATTCGAGCACCGAACACTGGCAGAAATCACATAACACAGCTACCATACATTTTAGGTGTGAAAAGCGACACAGCCTTCAAACTAAACATAGGAACTTATAAATTGCAGAATAAAATACATCCAATCTTCAAACATAAAATTCTTCTCTTTAAGCCTCTTGGAAGTGTCCGCTTCTTACCGCCGCTAAACAGCAGTCCGAAAATCACCTCTACACCTCACATTTCAACGCGTCGATAATTGGGCCTCAAATAAACCACCAAGTCGAAAATTTAGCTCGTTTATGAACTGAGACTTAGGCAAACTTCCGACATTAAGTTACGTTCTCAAAGCATCTGATATTTCAACAACTTCCTGTTATCATAATTTAGGCGTATCGCTTAGATGGGTGATCCCCGGAGTCGTAATGGCCACTTAGCCATCGATCCAAAAACAGGAACATCTAACAGGAAATATTTGAAAGGCTCAAAAACAGCGTTAAGCAAAACTCTTCACTTTGTAGAAAATGCTATAAACATGATGTACTATCTGAAGAGGACGTGTTCTGAACAGAAAACTATTCAGGCCAAGAAAATATAATAATATAAAGAGATAGTTTAGTACATCCGTAATGTACAATAGAAATATCGGCCAAATTTCGAGAGCTATCTTCTCGAGAATCACTTTCCTCAACAGGCCCTTTCTTTCAAATGATAAGAAATAAAATATATGAAATTGTAAGTTTCCAAAGAAACAAACAAAAAAATCAAATTTCCAACAAGAAACAAGTGGAAAGAATAAACGCTAAGTTTAACATGGGAGAATGCAAAAAAAAACTGAAATAAAAGTACTTACTTCGATAAGATTTCTAGTCGGCTTATGAGATATTCATACTAGCGCAATAATAACTCGACGAAAGCGACGAGGCGGATGTCCACAGCGATCATTCAACAAAATTTCATTGCTTTCACTCAATAAAAACGATTAAAAATACGAGAGAAATAAAACTGCCACTAAAACAACAAATTCAACTTTATAATCTCTAATCATCGATGTCCTTTTAAGCAACTGCAAATACATAGCAAAGATTTTGGAAAATCCAAATAAAATGAATGGAATTACGAGACAAAAAAAGTGGAAAAAAGAAACCGGCAAGACTTCATTTGATTCAATCCAAATTTCTCTCATTGCTCTTATTCTCTCAGGAATATGAAGCTATACGCGGTTCAACTCAAACAAAAGCAATCAGTGTAATCTGCAACTTCCTCCCCATTCTCCTCCGCCTATTTCCTTTCGAACTCTCCACCCAGAATAAAAATTCCAATGTAAAATGGAGTTATGCAGTTGGGAAAATTCGTTAGAATTTTGCTTGTAAAGTAAATACCACAGAAAACATCGACTAAATGAGCATCTTCTTAAATCGCTAAGAAAAATTCGGCTGCATTTTCCATTCCGCACCATTCGAATGCGGAAGAAAAGCATCAGTCAGCGTTGTGACAGCATTCAATAAAAATCTTTCGTCATCGGCATAAGTGAGCCAAAGCATTTGATATATTTGTTTCTTCTAATGGGGCCTTCCGAAGCAACGATTACTGTGAAGTATCAACAAGTAATACAACGTAAGCAACAATCATTCGTGCCGTTATAACACCACTGCTCGGATAAACATACAAACGCCTCTTTTCTTGCCAAGTGAATTGGCCATAAAATGCGATCCGATTGGACGCAAAAAAGCATATTAACTTTTGGCGCATTTGAGCGTCGGAAGCCCCATTCATGTGTCGATAAATTCCTTGAACCAGTTTAAAAATATCCGCTATAAAAGAAGCTTATCGTACCCATCGAATCCACAAGTTTACCATTAGCAGTACCTGAGGTGATACCGGACAGATGAACATATGCACACATTATTAGGCTATCATAATGTGCTTTGCAAATGCAACAATTAGCGTGGGCGCCGATAACTCCTCCACGAACACTTTAGAACCTTACTTCGCCACGAATCTTCTCTTCTACATTCCAGTCTGGCGAGGAAATCTTCAAACAGTACTCTAGCGGGAAAAGTCATCACCGTCAAATTATGGGAATGAGATATATGTAGCATGTGAAAGGAGAAACCCGATGCACGTATAATAAATACAAGGCATGGCCGTAAGCCTAAACTATTCAGCCATCGTTGCATAACTCAATAGAAAAACCAGATAATATGAATCGAAGTGAATAGGTATAGATTGCTTAAGGCGACAGATATGAATAAGATTTTTTGTGAATTAAATAAGTTAAGCAGCAAAATGACGGGAATGTTAAAGACGGTATTTAACAGTTTGTTTGATATCGTCACAGCAGCGACCATCAGTCCTTCTCCTTTTTGCTTGTAAAATTTTTTAGCAAATTACGCAGCGATGATTTCGATGTATTCCTCTTAGCAGGTCCTTGTGCGATTATCGCGAAATCGTCCATGAGATCTTCACTTATTGATACGGGTTGCGAGCGCCTATTCAACTCGGCATCGCTCAATTCACCACTCCCTTTCAATACCTCACTTACGCATCGCACCAGCAGAGGCACTTCCAAACGATCAAACGCTATCGCCAGAAAATTATTTAGAGATACCTGGAAACATTTTTGACTATAAATAAGCAGGCAAGTGACGGGGTGGAAGGAGAGAGAATCTACTGCATCGAACGACTGCAAGTTCTCAGAGAAAATTTTAAAGATTAGTATGTAACACTGCATTCATCCTAATCATTTTTCGTTTCTGATGTACGGATCGTAAATACCACAACTTGAAAGTCCCATACGAGCCATAAATATCAGGCCGCATAAGTTGAAGAACATATGATTATCCCAGTTCGTTGATGCCGATGATTTCAGAAATCCAAAGCTTATTATATTATGCCCACAATTAACAAACACATTACTTTCTCTCTTTTGTTCCTCTCTTCCGCCGCCCTTGTTAAATTTCTCGGCAGTCTTCATTTCGCTATTTCAAAAAAAAAAAGAAAAGAAAGAGAGCAAAGAAATTAAAATAAACTGCGTCGCCGCTCTGCCACAAGTTTTTACCACGATTCCGGAAATGGGGTATTATTTAGCAGTTGGATAATAGGATATGCACAAAAGCGTTGCAATGATCAATTTATTCGAATCGTTGCACAAGACGCTCGTCTTGGCTGAACAAATTAGATGTCAGATTAACTCACCACCAAGCAATGCTGCCAATATCGAGTGAAATACACCTTAAAAGGCTGACTATTCTTCGGATCAATCACATATGGCAATGCGAACCAATCGCTCCACTCAGGATTGTTCCTGAGATGCTCACACATGTGCTCGAAGAATTCCACGCACTTCGAGCGCTGCTTCTGTTGCACACAGGTGATCACATATAGGCGATACACATCGTTCTCGAGCTTACTTGCCATCGCACTCTGCTCATCCGACAGGCAACTGAAGTTGCATCGAACGACCTTTACTCACATTAGATCTATTAAAGGGTCTTGAAGAGCTTAAAACCATAACCACATTTAGTGGAAGATATATTCCTCAAAATTCTCTTTACAAGACAACATCAGCAGACCAGAAGGACGTGGTCGCGATTTTACCGCGGCTAAGAATCTGCGATATTATAGCATGTGATAGCGCTGCTCGTTTTGAAAAGCGCGGGTCGGCAATACTCATTAAAGCATTGCTGAATTACATCTGCAACATGGATGACTTTATAAGCATATTCTGAATGAAGTGATGATGTGCACGACGTAATTCAATCTTCTATTGGGTAAATTTCACCTATATGTATGATTCAAAGATCGTGTAAGACCGCCGGAGGAATGAACAGAGAGGAGGGTGGGGGATGTTGTGATTACTTCCATATCAGACAGAATGGACCGCCAAATGAGATAGGCATTAGACTGCGCTTCGTGATTCAAGCTATAATGGTTGGTCACTGCCGCAAAACTCTTCTTCCTCAATATATGCATGTTGCCTGACAGCGCAGATCAAACAATCTAACACTAGCTTATCAGCATTCCTCCAAGGATAATAGGGAAGAAAGGCAGCTGTCTACTTGCTAGCGAGTCCAAATGACCATTTAACAGGTTAAAAATAGAACAACATTCACCTGAACACCTTAACATTGAAGTATGACCACAATGAGTGCAGACGATCAATATCATGGTTTTCAATTGCGTTGAAAAGTTCGCCGACGACCCGCGAGACGCTGAACTTGCAGTCGCGTTCGTGACGCGTCTCCGTCTCAAAACTGGCCAGTGTTGCGTTGAATCCTCGGAACGATAGATAGTCCTTCACTAACGAGTCCACCAGCCCGATCACATCTGTCATCGACCTTAAAACACTCAGCATTACATCATTCACCCATACTCAATCGATCCGGATAAATGTATCTCCTGGAATCACTAAATGGAGGGATGATAAATGGGAAATGATGGGGAAAAAACGAGATAAGATAGGAAAATAAGTGATGCATTACTAAAGACATGTGAAGAAATGTGTCGCAGAACGCAGAATGACATATGCTTTCACTTATCGAACTAATTTCAACGAAATGTTGACTGAGGCGACAACGCGAACGCAACTTTCAGAAGAAACTCACCTTTCCTTGGCCTAGAAGGCTTGAAATGAAAAATCGATCGACGTAAAATGTATCAACGCCCAAAACCACTCAATGCCTATACCCCTCCCCAAAACTGATGAGCCGCGATATAACATCCTATATGAGTCAGTAAATTATTACTGCATATTGTGCAATGAGGCACCATATAGAACACCTATTTTATACATTATTGTACCAAATTCCGCTCCTCCGATTTCGGTTGCTGCCAAGTTGGAATCGCCGAGCACATACGGCCGGATAGACGTAAACGCTTACGTGCAAGCATGGCTTTCAGAAAAACGAATTCAGAAGTATCTTTTTCTCAATATTGAAATGCAGAATGTAAGAACTTTCCTTTGCAATAGTGCAAAACTCGTTCACGTGCATTATTCAACTTCGCTTTTTAGAGGAATATATGACGCCATAAGATTTGTGTAATTGCAACGTCACGTTACTAGAATATGCGATTTTTTCCAACGCCAATGCAATTTCAAGTTCGCATATAGCCTGAATGGATTTCCAAGCAAACCGAGATATAATTACGACATTTTCAAGGGTAATAACGCTGTAAGCACTAAGCAGTGGGGAGAAGATAAGCTATATTAGCGAAACATAAGCATCCGAAAGAGATGTCCCAATAGTGCAAATAACACTTCCAATCCTATCGACAACCTCACACTACATATAGTTCCCGATTTCCAAATACTACGGAACTATATAAAGTGAATAAATGCGTAAAAAATGATTCCTAGAACATTAAGAGCCAATCAAGAGTGAAGAACAACTTGCATACAATGCAGTAGCTCATATGAGAGCATTGCGTTGATCTACATTAATGACTTCAATAGGCAACCTATGCAAAACAACTCGTTTTATTTTATTTCGAAGGACGAAATTCTACGAGAATAATTACAAGAAATATACATTTTATACAAATAATACAGATAATATGACAACGTAACAAGGGCTTATATTATGCGATATAGTGATGGGCGATTTTATTGTACAGCATGCAACGACTTTCTACGAGACAATAAGCGAAATAAGTAACCGACCGCTGCCTAATAATATCCAACTCATAGAGATCATCTGCTGAATATATTTTACTAATTATGCCTCTGCTAATACTCTACTAATTTAGGGATATCACCGAATAACATAACTGAGCTTATTCCTCCACTTCACCTCTTGAACACCAGTAATTTTGGCTCCGTATTTGAGCTTAATAAACCTCTCTACTAATAAGTAAATCCAAATAAAATATATTAAAGATGGAAAATGAAAACAAAAGAAAGTCGCAAATAGCATAAACGCAAGAAACACCATAAAAAACTGGTAAGAAGAGAGAAATAATAAGTTTCGTTCTCAAATGACAAAACATCGAGCGATAACGTTCCTCATGCACAACCGAACTTCAAACATAAAACTTCATTTGAATGCCTCTCTCGAATAGGAATTAAGGCTCCAATATCGAACTGTTAATGGGAATTATGGCGTCGAGTGACTGCATCTACATCCGGAAATTCGATCAACTGATTTCTTGATTATAGAGGACAAACAAAAATGAGGCAAAAGAAACGATCGGATCAAGTGAATTCTATGGGCAGCTGAAATTATTATACTTCACATGATAAGAAGTCAAAAAAAACTGATGCATGTAAAGCTCCTACAAGAAACTTCTACCCATTACAGTGAAGAAAACATCCGAAGGAAGGAAGGGAACATCGCCGCTCGCACTCGCTAATTAAGGAACCGAAAGAGCGATAAATACATCCGCTGTCACAGAGGACGGACCAGAGTACTTATGAATGCAAACCTTTGCAGACGTAACATGAAAAGCTTCGCTATATATAAACAAACGCTGCCCTCTACAATAACCATCACTGCTCGATCAGGCATCATTGGACGCACAAAAACAGCTCACTGCTACAAATTTATTTCGTATCCACAATACTCTCTGAAACTAAATAGAGAGAGAAATTTCTATTGCTTTAAATTCAGTTAGAACGAAACAAAACACAGGCTGAACGAGAAAGGAAATTATTTCCTGATAAGACGGAGATTTTAATTTCACACGAGTTATGAAACAATGCTGGAAAAATATGGATCATGGACCGGCGACATCCACGAAGAGGTGATGCATTAGTCACACTTTCTTCCTTCCCCTCTCTCCCTCTCTTTCAGTGACTCGTAAGTAACAAAAACATTGGCATGAGAAAATATGAGCTTATTCTATGTTGCTATCAAAAGCGCCCGCATGCCAAATCCTAAGCAATTCATGCCGAGAGATCCGATTCTTGAAAAAAAAAGTCAAGCGATGCATGTACTTCCATAATCCCGCCTCCTCGTTTGCTTCGAATTCGGGATCTGCAGCATCAGCATCCTGCTTCGTCAGCGCAGATGGACCCATTCCTAGGAACAGAGCAAATTTACAGGAAAGAGGGTGACGTCTGATAATTCGCATTAATAGAAATTGCTGCTTCTCGAATCAACGCTCTCACCAACCTGCAAAATAAATGAAATATAGCAACCTTCCGAAACCTCTCTTTTCTGTACTGCAAACATTATCCTGCGATGGGCGGATAGAATGTATACTTGAGCTACTCACTACAGCTCTAAGATGTCAGTCATATCCCGCTATCTATACTTTTAAATTCCCCTTGCTTTGTACATACGCTCATCTCTAAAATTGCAGTTCATATTATGTTTTCAAATATAGCCCCTCTTATCTTCTTATTAATCTGAGCTGCGATGCACACTAATAGGCTGCCAGAAACAACGAAGAATGAAAATACTACAAAATATACACGTTTTTAATTGCAATTCTCTTGAATACGCGATCCTTTCTGAAAACTGCAAAATCACATTCAGCCATCCGTTCCGATGTTTACCCTCCCTTTCCAGCGATCTTCTTAGCTCAAAATTACACATGAGAGGAAAAATATAAGTCACCACAGTGAATAAATTATCTATTTATATCTTAACCACGTTGATCAAGGGGAAATTCTCACAGATCAATGAAATAACGCTCGACTTTTGATTTTGATAAGTGTTATCATCGACAAAGGTGACCTTAATATTAGCGAACGGGTGCTGTCTTAGTTGCTCGGCAGTAGCACGTTTCCTGGGATCTGTCTGGAAACACATATCGAGGAAGGAATAGCATGCGGTATCTGCCTGAACTCGTTGCGGAATTGTTGGTCGCATACCACTGCCCACACGGAATACGATTTGCACAACTGCCTCGCATTCATGCCATGGTGGCTACAAATAAGTAAGCAAACACTCTGGTAGACAGATCATGTGATAAAAAATAAACTAACCTAAAAAGCACTAAAATGTAACAGTTAACCACTAAAGAGAAAATATTGACGTCAAATGAATAAATTTTAGGTTATCACGATATATAAAAGGTTGGAGAGAAAGAGTCCATAAAAAACCACCCAAGAAACTCTTCATGTAAACAGCTTACCTTTCCAGTGCACATTTCGAGAACAACGCAGCCGACACTCCAAACGTCTGCAGCACGTCCATATCCAATCAACTCCTCTTTACCGCCCATGTCCATCTTACCACCGAGGGTTTGTACTTCAGGTGCCATGTAGGCCGGGGTACCAACCCACTCGGCCACCTCACCGCAAGCTGTAGTGCCACCGCGTAGACGAACTGAACTCCCAAAATCACCCAATTTTAGCACGTCCTTCTGCCCAAGAAAGATATTGGCCGCTGAAAACTCATGCGATTAATATACTCGCCAATATAATTCCATTTTATATGTCTAATTGCTCTCACTTGGAAAACTTAAGTCTCATATTCTATATGAATTACCAAAAGAATTTGCAAAAGAAAAAACACAATGAAATCAGAGGGTGAAGTCGAGAACGACCGCATCCGGACTTATGGAAATATTAGGGTTATCTAGTGACCTCACTGAGATGGACTCTACTTCCACTCTAATAATTTCGGTAGCACAGCGCAACAGTAAGCCATGTTTCTGTTGCAAAATAGGCCATTTGTTCCAGCCATGCAAGAAGTGAGTTTCATCGTCGCCTATAAGTTTGAAATGAAAGCAAGGGACATTCGAGGAGGGCATTAATTCAGTACGATGGCATACAAGTAGCTTATTTGCTTTTATATCTGCAACATAAATTTTATCCGCTAATAATCTGCCAGCAAACTTATCCAATTCGAAGGTAATTATAAGGTAAACCGGAGGTTTTCGTTCGCGAGTGCAAGTAAGCTATTTTCTGGTTTCGAAAGTAAATATGAAATTCGACGGCGATCCCTCATAGCGGTATACCTGCTGGCACTGTCAGTATTAATTATAAATGTGAGAGGTGAAAAAAATACGATCACAATTACCTGCGACGACATTCAAAATGCCAAAACACTTTACGAAACTGTTTCATTTCAATGAAATAATTCCACAACATAACACGCACCAAAAACAATCGGCTAACTTACGCTTAATATCACGATGAATTATCATCTTATTGTGTATGTACTCCACTCCCTTCAATAAGTAATGAGTGTATCTTCGAACACAACGCATATCCAAGAGACCCTCACGACAGACGCTCTCTAATGTGCCCTCGGGGCAATATTCCATGAATATCATCAATTCCTCCTTAAACATCATTTATTTAACACGATACTTGCATTCGTTCGATGTACATAGCGAAAACAAACTTCAAATCCTCTCATATCCTTTCACCATTGAGAAAGATGTAAACAATGCAGGAAATAAGAAGCCAGGGTTCCGCGATTAGAGCCAAGTTGAATCTTGGCCAGCAAAACAAAGTTAAGCTTAGGCTCACAGTCCTGCCCTTCATCTGCACGAATTATCGACTAATCGGTAAACACGCAAGTCTAAATGCCCAATCATTATGATATTTGAACATGAATATATTACACCACTTATATTACGTTGACGTGGAAGTACTGCATCGCCTATATCATCTGAAAACGCCTATATTTTGACGCCCTGGTAGCTTTCTGCCTGCATCGAACTGATAACACATATACATAGAACAACAAGTCTCAACCCTATTCTGTAATCAAAAGTACATACCCTGTGCACTTCAACGGCATAGTACTTAACGAGGTTAGGATGGTCCAGTGACCTGAGGTTCTCGACCTCATCAACAAGTGCGTGCAGTGCTTTGTGATTGCGCTCTATACGAATCTGCTTCATCGCCATTAGGCACTTTTCCGTTAAATTCATCACAACGTATACAGTGCCGAATTTACCTGAGCCTATAACAGCAGAGAATATTTACTAACGCAACCGCTAAGCCCAGAAGAACAAAGAAGGGTCTTCACTACTCATATGACTCTATTCAAATATTACAGCTTTGAAATAAGGGAAAGATTCTCTCGCAGAATACCACAACGCATACCGAGTATTTACCTCAGAAAAATT
Organism: Parascaris univalens; assembly: GCA_037576465.1. NCBI lineage: Eukaryota > Metazoa > Nematoda > Chromadorea > Rhabditida > Ascarididae > Parascaris > Parascaris univalens. The sequence continues at coordinate 235,637,514 of CM075173.1, read as the reverse complement.
CAACAATAGAGTCTCATTGAAGGGGACAAAAAACAATTATATTTTCAATATTCTCTATTCAGATAACTGTCGAAAAGCTGCTAAAGAATTAAACGCTGAAGACCTTAACTTCTCAAGTTTCCAACACTGATAAGCAGTGAGTTCATCGTTGCATTCTGATAGAAGTATGATGGGCTATTAAGACACGCTACGAACTAGACGTTCATCTTAGCAATTTATGCTATGTTACATTCAGTGCCCATCGTTTAATAACAATTTGAATAACTCTTTCGTTGATCGATATCGAGCAAATTTATATCCCTCGCTGTCCACACCAACAGCAAAGGCAGAAAAAGGTTTAGAACCACAAAAAATCGAAAGCGCAGTGTGTCAGGGAAGAGGAAGATCTCTCTTGAACAGAAAACCCCTTGAGAGAAGGAAAAAGAGGTGCAAGGCTGTGTGTCCTTCCTAAGAAAGTTACTGTAATCTGCCTGCATGTGAAGCTACGATAATACAAGGCAAGCACAAACCGATCTTCTTTTCGAGACGCTGCCATTCGAAAGGTGCCCGTTTCTTTGGATCAAAATAGGTGGTCAGCGATAGTGCACTTCGTCCTTCCGCCGTCACATGACCAATCTTGTTTTCGGCCTCAAAATAAAACTTCCCATAATATACCTCAAAAACAAAACATTAAGGAGAATATTTCGCTTCAATGATAGATCAACGGAGTCATCAAAAAAGGAAACTTCAAATAATAAAATTATACAAATAATGGCATGTGTGCAATCAGAGAAGAAGTTACTTAATTAACCCACAGAGACATTAGGCCTCATGAATGCGTAACACGCAAATTCGTTTACCCAGCGATTAGATTATTCTCATCTAAAAACGACCAAACAGAGAGCAAAGATGAACTAATCGAAATGCCACACGGATCAATGAGAACGCGGTCTACTTACTTATATTCACAATACGAAAGAACTTATAACAGAAATAAGTTTAAATAAACCTATCAAAAATACCACTACAATCCTCCCCACCATCCAGAAACATCGAATTACGAATTATTCAAACAAACACAGCATTACAGCCAAAATAGCTTCCGAAGCTATAGATTCTTATGACTTCAAGGTTGGACGTCCAATGGAAGAAGTAGAATGAGGGAATATTTTTCAAAGAATTAATATCCGGTAGGCAAAAGCGATATTATATGTGACACGCTGACTGTATTGAAACTACTCTGAGATAATACGAACCTCAAGTCGTTTGTTACGCATCTCATCGATATTGTTCACACATGACTGAATGCGCTGTGAACGGCTGAGTGCATCCTGAGTTGACTGCATATGTCCAACAGATGTACTTCGTGGTGGTGTACTCCCCGTGAAATGCTCATCATCGAGGTACTCTCCATTCGCCACTCCAGAATCTTAAATCGCTCTAAGTTTTGACAAATACAACACTGAATACCGCACAACTTTGAGTCATCCAACCCTTTCTCCTCCTCTTTTAACTTTTTTGTAAACGGATGCTTTGAAGCACGTCAACTATTAATAACCGGAATCTCGATGAATTCGTGCCCAATCCCGATAGTTACCTGAGTTTGATCCCTCAACTCTCCTACCAAATACTGTTAAAGCTCAGCTTTCCAGACTAATGCTTGCCGTTGCAATTGGCAACTATGAAGCTGCGTCCTCAAAGAATACATGCAAAAATGCAGCACGTATGACATAATACAGGAAGGGGCCTACAATGTAAACGTAAAAAGAAATCGTACCACATGATCCACCACCGATTATGTGCTTCACACAGGAATCGATTACTGCGACGAGATCCTAAAACACCATTTGCTTCATTTATGCGATAGTAAAATACGGAAACGTCTAAGGTGTCGATGAGGATGTGAATGCTTAAAAAAATGCCTAAGAAAGATAGTTGTGGAGCTGAACATTCAAGATATTCGCATATTTCACTGGATTGTACTGTTGATATCGAAATCCCCAGCGACAATTCTCGAACCTCGCAGATAACTGTGAGATGGGAATATGCAGTATCTTCCACCTAAGATGTCTCTCTCCCCCTTCGTTACTGAATAACGAGACCATCGAGCGTTTCTCTCGTTTTGCTTAGATTTAGAGTGCAACTTCATTGAAAATAACAGGCAACAGAATGAACTAACATGAAGGCAAGATTAATTGAAGCTGGCAATGAAAGAACTTTGGCGAGTTTTAAATTACGTACTTAAAATTTTTCAAATGAGCTCTGAGATATAGCACTCGCTCTCCTTCCCTATATCGAACAGTCGATGTCAACTATCTTTCTGAGAATACATTACTTACAAAACGCCCATAAGACTTTAAATGCCTAAATACTCGTGCGTCCCCCTAAAACTAGATCTCAGCGATCATCGACTGGAAAAAGGCTGCATGGATCATAGTAGAACAAAAACTGGAACATTCATCGTAATAGCAACACAGCAATATCACTTCTCAAAAAGACATTTATCTGGCAATACGAATGGGGATTCTTAAGTTTTCTGTTTTCGCGCATCAACTGAGATGAAGATGAACTGGAAGAGAGGTAAAGGCCTATAAAAAACACACTGGTACATTTAATAAGGGTTTTCCATTCAAGTGAACGTGATAGCAAGAAATCAAATTCATTGAGGACATTCTGCGATGCGAAATCTTAGTTTCATTTAGAGGGCACAGAGGAGGCAGGAACGCGCAAACCAAACAACTGAGGTTAAGCATCGGTGACGCAGAAATGTGACGATGCTTCTTCAACGAAATTCATCAATGAAAATCGATGAATCAAGTTAACCAAAAAATAAACCATCTGCCAGGATCGAACTCAACAAATCAGCTTCTACCTAATCAAATTCACCTGGTAAAGCGAATCGGTGAGCTGTGAAGTAAGTTGCGGATCGGATGCAAGCGTTAAGAATTGAAACGACTGTACGGACCACAATGGAATGGAACCATCACCATGATGAACGAAACTTGTCACAAACGTATACCATTGCTTCACCCAGTTGACCGTTTCTTCCGCAAATTTCCGGCGCTCAAATCGTGGCAGTATTCGATACAATTCACGATGGTACTGTAATAACGTGTTGTAAATTGCACAGCAACGTGTGGCAAAAGATTGACCGCAGTTATATCAGGACAAATATTTTACGATAAACACAACAAATCATAAATAAATAGCTCTAATAAAATCTAAAATATTCGGCTCCACTAAGAGGACAACTTTCAAAAGTAAACTCCGCCTCTGCTGTATTTTATAAACTCGCCTAGTGCACGGCACCGATGATCGAATATACATGAGCACTACGACTTCTTAACAGTTAAGCAAGCCTTTTCCCCCAGATAAACAAAGTAAAAAGGCGAACACGCTTCAAAAATGAGGAACCAACGAATGGAAACATATGATGTTCGTCTATTACAACCCGATAGCGCTTATGACTCTCACTAGACTCCAACGAGCAACATATAACGCTCTCACTGGCTTCCCCTTTTCACAATATCGTAACAATGTTATGCTCGAAACTGTATGCACCTCATTAGTTAGAATCAATAACACTGCATCAACTAATGGCGATAACGGCTAGAACATCTTCTCAGGCCGCAAAACAAAATAAAGTCAAAAAACGTATGAAGTGAATAAAAATAACGTCACGTGCAAATATTCCCATAACTCTTTCAACGAACTTCAGACAACACAAGCCAACGGTGATAAGATGACTTCCCTGTATGCCGTAAGCCAAATCTACGTACAGTAGTGATTGCATCCAGTAGAGTAGGGAAACTCTGCACAAGTAACCGAAAATAACATAAGCTCCATGATACAAAATGCCTCATGAATGTAATAAAATCTACCTCAAAGGCGAGGTTATACGCCTGCAGAAGTGTGGCTCTAACCGATTCGAGCTCGTTCGAATCTAGACTCGCCAGAAGACGCCCATCTAAAACCTCATCAGCCATTCCTGCCGCCAAGTCAGTCCACAGAATTCGACACGTCTGCATTGCCTCTTCCTAAACAAATACCGCTCGAAAACATAGAGAAGTATAATGTATACTTAAACAGCAGTGAAATGGTCGCAATGAAATCGTCAAAAATTGCTACTTTCCATAGCGGTTTGCTATACCTTCCAAGCAATATCTATAAACTTAAACGAGAAGAAATTCATCACAAATCTATCCCACCGTTCACTCATATCCACTCAAATTCTTCGTAATCGAAAAACGCTCCATCCAAATACAACCTCAGTTTATAATAATTTCAAAAAAACCACCACGGTCAAACCCAGATGCTACCGAATGCTTGCAGCTATGTGCAAAACTATCTCGTTATTGCAAACGACTCTATCTCCATATATAGTAGTCAGAACGACTCCAATTAAAATCGTACATCTAACATACAATGTTCCCATTTCCTCAAGTTTTCGTACTTCATACGATAAAGAAGTCCACAAAAGACCGTTAATGAGATCCAATTAAGTTAATGAGAAACTACGCAAACTAATTTTTTAAACCAACAGACTGCATTACCAACTCTTCTCTCGTATTATATGAACGTCTCTTTATTTGAAGCAGACTGAAGACACTTTTCAACCATCGCCTTATCAAAACTATTCCTACCTTACAATGAAACAACTTTCACATTTTGTAACTCCCTTTGTCACCGCTATCACCTTAATTCTTTCTTCTTTCCTTCATGCATCAGTCCTCTCTTATCTCAATTTCAAGAAAACCGAACCTTTAGACGCTCAACATGATTGGATATGATCTCGTGACATGAAAATTGCTCCTCAAGTATTTCTAAAAGACCGCCACCAGATGTGTTCACGTTCTTTTCCAGTAAACGGCGCATACACGGCAATGATGTTCCGTTTAGTGCGATCAGTGATACGCCATATGGAATCTGAATTTTTAGTGAGATATCAGGTACTGCTAAATTAAAAAAAAAACACCAAAGTTTCACCGAGGTAGTTTAATCGACGAGAACCTAAGTATAAACCACTACAACTCCAGAGTGCTGAATAGTTCTAGCGTTTTTTTCACAGAATATATTAATATGCTGATATCGTAGCTTGCTTAAAAAGAGTCCTCCATTAAAGTATTAAGCCCTTGTCCTACAAAAAAGTGACTGTTGTTCTTATCACAACGGTACGACATCACGAAAGAATTTCGAGAGAAATAAAGGACGAATTCTCTGCGGCAAATGATTCTCCCAACTGCATTTTGCAAAGCCAAAAATGGTCTTTGGCGATATGCAAATGCCTCTAACAAAAGTCAATTTGATGTGTGGAAACAAGGGAACGAACTCTTCGAAATAAAATAACGAGTGAGGAAAAGCAACGATTCATCTCTCCACGACAACTTGTTTTATAAGCTAAAAAATAGGAAGCTACGTTTAGATAGCGTAGCGACATCTCCGTATCGGCGTCCAAAGTAACCTCGAGTCTCGCACCTCGCCAACTTTCACAAGTGAATCCATCAAGTGATTGCACAGGGAAAACCAAAAGATAACCATCACTGCAAAACAAAACTCAACCCATAATGAATGTTCGTCGACTGTGAACTCAAAAAAGGCCTTGTTGGTTCCATAGAAAATCTACCAAACTGCAATAAAAGCATTTCATTTAATGAAAAAGGATATGCCCTCATATTTCGCTACTTTTCAACACCGAATGCAATATATGGGAATAGTGTCAAAGAAGAGGATAATAAAGGCGACAATATGCACAATTTACTAATTAACTTCGCAAACACTACCGTGATCGCATCCATCAATAGTCTTCCTTTGCTCGAGAAATCTTTCAAAACATCAAGTTGCGGCCTTAAATTACAGTTTGTAACGTCACAAAAAAAGTACTCAAAAATGCTACAAATCATTTACATGGGAATCAATGGAAATTACATCAATAAAGCAAGAAGAAACCATTTGGAAATGTGCGACGGGAGTTCATTTTCATTGCGAGAGCATGTTACATTCAGCAGCACCTGCACAAAATCCACATTACCGCTTGCACTCTTGTTGCAAAATACAACGTATTTCTCAGCCAAATTCGGTAAATTCACCTGAAATTTATTGCCACTTAACAGTTCATACTATCACTGCACTAATTCAGTCACTCTTCAAACGAGAACTTGATTGATTCTGCTGCTCGGCGGATCACATCAAAATTTAAGGCCTTAAGATCTGGAGGCGGAGACTGAGGACGGAGTCACAGGTAAGTGCAATAATGCTCCCGACAGCAATATGTTTCCATTGCTGCCTATTTTTTAGTCACTACATGATAAGACGAAGACAGTGGTATGACATAAACAGATGCTCATATCAACAGACACAAAAGCCGACTGTTAAGACGGTGCCACAGAAATAATTAGCCAACAACTATATGCGCATTTTTTGAATGTGGGATGGGAAAATTGGCATATCACGTAGAAATGAATTCAAACCCTGTACTTCGGCCCCGTTGTTCCACACTCACAATCAAAACTTCTCTATGTAACGAGGATTGCCAAAGCTAAAAAGAAATCCCACGGCGCACATTCTTTCTCGATACGGCGGTAGCAAAGCGTACAATGCCACCGACAGACCTATTCCGCCCGCAGAACAAATACAAATCTACGTAAAGCGATCGGCGGCAAGTAACCTTAAAAAAGAATTCCGCTATGTGACAAGGAGGACGTACCAGAAAAAAGCAAGCCTGAGAAGCTTCAATAAAAAACATCAAATAAATAGTCAGCTGGGGCCGAGGAAACGCTCCCTCGTGAAATGATGAGGCAATTTTCAGCAGACGAACCCCAATCCCTCTCTTGAAACAATGTGCATGTGGAGGCATATAGAACGAAAATGCGATGACAAGAAAATCGAGAGGTCTGACCGATAACCTGGCCAAAAACCAAAGAAGAGGACATCGAAGGTAGAACTGAGGATCTAGTCCTGAAGAAATTTCGTCACAACACCAAAAATGCTATATCTCAACAACTTGCAGTGAAATAAATGAGAACGCTCATCAAAGCACTGCTACTATACGACTGTAATCACGCGACAACGACTGAAATATGCGTATCAATTGAATAAAGGGAAAAATGCAACCTTCCCTCTCTTATAGACTTCTAACATTCAGAGAGTTCACCACATTATAGAACGCGTATCTCTTTGAAAAGCCTCATAAGAAATGGCGGCTTTCTGCGACCGGGGAGGGGAGGAGGCTGCACGATGGAGCCTGTTAAACACAACTAACTGTCAAGCAAGATCGCAGCCTACTCATATCTTCGCCTACCGCCCTAAAGGTTGGGAGCAGGGATCATAATGCACGCGGACGAGATGCCACATCAGGATCAACAACTAAGAGCTCATGACTTGTTATATAATTAAGGTCACAATGATCACTGCGACCACAAAACTAATTAGATCACAGCAGACCACTTTTTAACGTAAATCACTCGCTAACACTTTCAAAGATAGATGTCTTTCCTTATGTTTTATGACATGACGGATTTAAAGGTAATGTATGACACTCTTCGTTCCCACTTGTCTTGCACTCGACAGACCTCTCAGCCTGCGCGAATGACAGCGATGAACATGAATTACATCTGAGACAGACAGGCACCTGCATCCCTTTCGAATGGAAGATAATCTGAAAGGAATGAGATGAGAACGGCAGGTCTATAAATAAAAAATAAACGGAGAAAATACTGAAAGATCTCACCAGTGAATGCGAAGTGAGGTAAAGCTGATAGAGTAGTGCGCGCGCCTGTGATGTTTTTATCCTATAGAGTGCGCACATCTCGACATCGGTCAATATCGAACGTGCGAATGTCAAGGCCCTCAGCGAACGATCCCGCAACTGCCCCACAAGCGACTTAAAATGACGGCAAGCGACGAATATTTGAGAAGACTGTCTGCAAATAAACATGACGATGCAACATTGAATAACAAAGCTGTCACACCTGTCTGTTTTAAACGCCTTTACTTGGCACATGGTGGAATATGTCTGATCATTATTTCCAACAATTAAAGAAAGATATCTGAGTTAATGTTATCCACAAAATCTATTCGTCCGACTCGTCAAAGTAGACGACGATAGTCACTCATTCAAACAAACAGGTTTAACGAGCACAAATATTTTCTCCACCACTCGTATACGACAGAAACGGATAAGCGAAAACGTAAAATGGAAGCGACACTAACTTTCTAGGTGACTGCTGTAAATCAAGGGAGTCGAGGCCAAGTGGTGTGGTCTCGAATTCACTTCTGCATTCCTCCAATACGGTTTCCTTCTCGGAGAGAAAATCGTTCACCATTTTTCGTAGTAAATCGATACCGATCACGCTGCAAAACACTCATTTCTGATAGGCAAGCGATCCGGGAATAAATGGATGCTTCAGCGGCTAGGAATGTCAGATTAACATGCACGGCAGTCTGGATTCTGTCGCGCTGCGGGACGGGTGAAGGGGTTCCTTCGATGTGCGTTCGACCCTCTGTCCCCCGATTTGACTGTCGTCTCGCTTTTACAGGATAGCTAAAACTCTTCGCCGCCAGCCACATCTGCTTTTAATGTTGATGAGGATGTTGTTGGTGACGCTTTGTAAAGTGGTTGTGAGAGTGTTCGAAGTCTCGGCCATGTTTTGAGTTGCGGTTTTCGTGAAACTGCGCACTGAAGATTGCTTCGACAGATTTAATTACGTTTCAAAAATCTCAGATGAGCGCAGGGATGCACTAGTAGCATAAGCTTCGTCTTCCCCGTCCCTTTCCTCACTCTTAATTCAAGTATATGCCTTAATGTTAAAATATTAGCAGGACTACAATAAAAGACCCTGAAGCGCGAAACAATGTTTTGAATTCAGTGCCATGAGCCTCTAACGACCACTCACAAGAAGCATATTCCGAAGAGGTACGAAACAAACATTCCCTCTCGTGTAAAGAGGAAGCAACCACCTACTGAGTCTATAAACCCGTTGATGCAGAAATTCACCGGATAAGGTTCAGCTATTGTTAAATGACAGTCGGACAAGCAATTGATCAGGATAATGAAAGACCCAGAGTTCGAACCCTCTCTCACTCCCTTCTTTGCTGAACTAACGTATTAAAAATCAAAATCAGAAATGCCAAACGAACCAGAATCGATGAGCAACTTCGCTCTCTCCACAGATCACGTTAATTGCGAATCGTTTCGCCAAAGTCCATTCAGTAAGTAAATTCTGCACTACTTTCTCCGTCCATTCCGCACCATCACCTTCCATACACGCCTCCATCCGCGCCCAGTCACGGACACAATTTAGATAACTCTGGAAGTATTACTGCAGTAAACTCACTCAGAAGTTCCCGATAAGGTGACATCGTTGTTCCACATCTCAAAAGAGGAACGACGGTCACAAACTGAGGTCGTAATCGAACCAAAAAGTATGAAAGAGACTGCAGAGAAAATCGCCTCTATATGTTCAATTGATGTGATGCGGTTTACTTGTTAGTTAATACGAAAATTTTCTCATCAGTTCTGTGTCGGCCTTCAGTCTTCGTCCCAAATGACGTACTGAAGTTCATTTCTCCTTCGCCACTAATCTCGTTTCTTCTTATAACCGAAACTGATGCGAATCGGAAAGTAAATGTTTTTACTACAATTTCTTCCAATGGTAGGGGTTTCGCTTTATAATTATGTGCATTGAACACCAACAATAAGATGGAACCAATCGCGATAATCAATAATGATGCTAACTCTTAACTGATTAATTACTGAGGGGCCAATTACGAATTAAATTCAGGATAATTTCACCAATTAGCATCAAGATAAGGGCCTATAACGACTCGGCATCAGCTGAAAAAAGTAAATCTACTATAAAGACTTGTGAAGTTTCAAAAATCAACGGAACAAACAAACTTTAAAAACATCTCCGAGATGGTCCTCAAACGCGGCGAGACTATTCAACAGTGTTTCGTTGTCTAAGCCGGCCAACTGTACCAACGCGATATATTTATGCTTCACCACTATCGCCGCTCCCAAACAATCATGGCAATCCTCTATCACCTTCAATAGATTTCAACGCATTATCAAAACACAGGTGGATATCCTATACGACAGCGTCAGGCAAACTTTAGCTTAGCTTTACCTAACAAAAGAAAGCAATTGCGAATTGCAATCTGCACTCCAAAATTGAAGTCCCCCAAACCTTCACATATTTCATCCCGAAAATCTTTCCCAAATCGCATTCGTTAAATGGATGAATTTTCTGCAACTCTTACTGCTCTTCTACAACAAATATGTGAAAAAGTATCATGATTAAAGAGGAACGAAGTGCAGAAATACTTTCATGGCCATCCGATCGCGTTGTTTTCTTCTCTGATCGGAGGAAATAACGCGATGAGAGAAGCAGCACAACGAATCAACTAGAAGCAATCAATTCAAAGTTTAAAAAGAAATTTCGTGGATGAAGAAAGAATCGAATTCGGTGTACCGTTTGTAAAGTGAGAAGATCGGTGGAGAGTTGAGCGGAGCCTCTCATTTTGAGCCATTCATGAACCAAATCTAATGGCACTCTCACCAAGAAGAAGAACAGATTATCGAAAGAAGGTAAGCCCATTCCAATGAATTCCTCATGATGCACCGAGTGACGCACGTTCTCTCCAAAACGCTCACGCTGTAACGTTACAGGCTAATCCACAGAAACGTTTATTATTATGCAAAAGGATTATTCTACCACGGAGAATTACGGATGGGGATGAAGCAAATGATGATCATTCCGCAATTCAGTGAATTTAGCTGCTGGCAAGAGGGTAACAGAGCAGCAAGGGTAAACGGATGCAAGAATGATAAAGCCGCTGTTACCTCAGCGAACATCAGGTCTCTTCCTTGGATTATATATTCATGGATTTAAACCCTTGCTTCAGAGACTTTAATATAAATACCGTAGGACATCCGACCAAACTTCTTGAAAAGGATATCACTCAATAATTTGTTCTGAGCTCCGCGCATTACTGAACTCCCTTGACACTGCTGATCTTCGCCTCGCACGGACAACGATAAACGTCCTTCTCCTCCTCCCCTTCCCCGTTCCTTTTAATAGCTTTCATACAAAATATTATCGTTAGCAGTATGTGCCTAAAATCACAAGTAGGCCAAATACACGGTGGAATGGTGCAGTCCGACCGAATATTACATATGTTAAAAATGAGCCGATGTGAAAGCACAAACTGATTTTTACTTCTCCTATAGTAAAGTGAACGTTCGATTTAGCTGTGTGAACGAAAGCACTCGAGAATTTACATTTGGCCGAACAAAACAAGCACACACAGACAAACTCACGAACGCAATGCGACTACAATACTCTTGCTGGTCGAAGAACTAAGCGAGGAGCCAGTCTGATGAAATCGCATTGAACTTGCAGGTTTCACTTGCACATCTCAACTAGGCTAATTTGCACCTCAATGTGCAAATGATTCGTCCGTCGACAAACACGCATACTGAAGAAAGTTATTACTAAATAACGGCATTAACACTACTACTTCCGAATATACTAGTAAAAAAAGCGAGTGATGATGTGCTCACATTCCAACCTATTCGTTTGTCAATAGAAATAGACAGGAGCTTCTTCTGCAGCCCGCTCAGCACAAGCTAAGTTTCAATCTTGTCATGTCCACATGAACTCTTTGATATCTGACCATTAGCTAAAACTTTTTAAAACTCCTTTCAACCGCGGCGATGCAGCAGTCGTCCATTTTAAGGTATACGTTCGGCACCACAATTCATAAATATGCACCCCATACTTCCCAACCCGAAATCACCGGATAAATTTACGGATACGCGTAAATACAGGCATAGAAATCGTCCCGTCCTAACACATTTACGAAAGATGCACGGAAATAAACTCACAAGTTTCTGGTAGTTAAGATCCTTGAGCATTCCATTCAGATAATTGTCTGCCGTGAGAGGCTGCAAATATCAAATACAAATACTTTGAAGCTAACCAAAGCTCTTACAAAGTTACGATCATTTCGAAATTGCCTACAGCTTACATAATGTTCAGATGACCGTCAACATCAGTACACAAAGCAACTAACTGTGTACTTCATATCCCAAGGTACGCATTATATACTATATATCAGTACTAATGGCAATATAAAACTATGCACCGTCACAATAATGAAAGCTTGAAAACTGTGAAGTTACCATATATCTATTAAGGATGTATGGTCTAGATGCACCAGCTGCCTCAGCATAGGAGCTCGGAGGTTTTTGCAGTAAAGCGACCGCCTTCTTGACTGTTGTCGCGCAAACGCTCTCCAATCGCATCAACACTCGTCGCATTCCCTTTAGACGCAAACTTTTTGCTAAAAACATCATTGAATAAGCACTAAATCAGAACGCACAAATGGACATGGCACGCAACCGAAGTTTAACCTGATGTTTTTCAAGAGCTTTCAGGGCCTCTTTTTTAAATAATTTAGAGACTCTTCAACTAACAAAACCCCACCACCATCACTAATATGTCACACACATTTCCTCTCCCTGTAACCTAATATATTAAAGGATTCCTCTAAATAATAAGCGATGAGCTCGACGTTACTCAATTAATTTCCAAGTAATCCAATTCAAAGCACTGAAAGCGCCACTAAGATTTTCTACATCATTCCCACCGCTAGCGCCGTTTTGTACCAAATATCGTTGCTGACAGCTGAAATGCGCCTATTATCTATGTCTTTATATTCATTTGCTCATAGTTAACATATTACGGCAGTAGAATTGATGAGGCTTAACCAAAAAACCGTCCTCACAATTAGCACCCGCAGTAGCTTAACCATTTAATGCAGTGATCGGCAAGTTGAAAGTCTTGCGTTGCAATCCTGTCAGTGGACGATGTTTTCACTTGTTTTCATAGACCGACTATCAATTGCTCCTGAGTGCTTGCAAATGCCAACTTTCAACAGTCATTTGATCACAACCTCAAACTAACTGGAACCTTTGAAATTCTGAGTTTGATATGCAAATTTGAACGTATATATTCAATTCAGCATATCCAACTTAACCTTTCAATAGCCTATGATTAAACGAACACATCTGAGAATACCAGCAAACGAACTTATCATATTTGGACGTATAATCAAGTAGAGTTACTAATATAATTCAGAAAATTTAGTAGAAATATAGACTTCATCAACCTCAACTGAGCACACTGAAAGAAGAACACCTACAGACAAATATCGTATAGAGGCTTTCTGGTTGTCCGAGAAGAGCGGGCAGATCAGATGAGGTACTCGTTCGCGTATTTGAATTTCTTGGAGAACCTGTCACACTCAGAACAGATGCACCACTTGTCTTCTAAAATATTCCCAATCGAGCCTTCAATGAGCAAAAATTAACCTTAGAGTAAAATATGCAAAAGGAGTCTAATGGTTCGGTAGTCCGTTACACTGAAAGAGAAAACCAAAAATGACAAACTGCACGCAGAGATTCCCCTTCAGCAAAATTCAGAAATAGCAGTAGTGCTTACCGTTGAATTTAATTTCAATCAGCAACTTCTCGAGGAAACTCAAAATATTTTTACTTCCTTCCACATCGATGCATTAAAGCTAAAGAATAAAAAGCAATAATAAGCAAGCAATAAAATACAAATCAAAGCGTTCTACTGCTAATCGAACGTTGAATTTTTCAATAAAAAAGGCTCGCTCATTTGCGTTACAATGTTGAAGAATACCACAAATAAGAACTTCAAATATGCATAATAAACTTCGATAATCTTCTATACAACTTCGAGATATGTGTACGAAAACAGGAGGCTGCATGCAACTACGTTCCGTGGAAAAAAATTTCTTTGGAAAGTGAAATATCAGAAGCAAAAGAAATCTAAGAGAAAAAATATCGCGACTGCAAATGATGGTGCACTTCAGACGGATATCTCCCGATGAAAACTTAGATAAAGAGAAAATCACTATTACCCTCGTTTTGACACCCATTTCAGCTGTGCATTCATCACCAGGATCATCAAGCGTAGGCCAAGAAAGGGCACATGACGACATAGCGCTGCTATCCGATGAGGCTGGATTTGGCGAGAGAAGCATTGATGACCTTCGCGTCATACCATCCTCCTTGTGCATACCCAAAATTACACCCACCTGAAAACGATTTAAGCATAGGGAATATTTTAGAATGCAGGTTAGGAAGTAACAAGCAGTGATTCCAGGACAGAATGGATAGTATTCGCAAGAAGTCTCAAATATAAAGGGTTCATCAAACGTAAGCTAACATCTACGTTTTATAAAAGTATTTGGCAACTCCATGAAAGAGTCGTTCAACGACTTGAAATAATGGCGTATTTTTAGACGTCAGCGGTTGGCACATTCTTCCAAAAAGCGATAGGATCATCGAATTGCTCTTCTGAATATGACATTTAAATGAGGTTATAGGTTAACATTCAAATATTATACGACTAAAATCTCCCCGGAAGATCATCGGAAGAGAAAAGGCAATCTATCGTAAAAACTGTTCGGCAGCGATGAACTCAATAAACATTTAAAATTCACCGGCAATATTAATATAAAATAATAATAATAATAATAATAATAATAAATAATAATATATGCCATCGCAATCTGCATAGATGCGTTCATGACACTACAGAATTCTTACTTCCCCAACGAGCAGCAATGAAGTGCCTTCAAATAATCATTGCCCAAAAAGAGAAAGGTCAACGTTGGAGTTGAATTTGCCTGACTTTTCAATGGAACGCAATCCCCTAACCTGTCTTCCACTTCGCGTCCTTGATATTTCAATGGAACAACTCTACATACTCCAGTCATGACGACTTGCAAAATATTTCTTAAGATGGAGGAATTGAGTCTCGATCAATTCATAACATACGAAGAGGAAGTCGAGTAATTAAGAGAGATCAATGAAAAGTGGAAAATTTCCCATTCAAATCATCAAGAGGAGAGCGACAATTAAAATATAAACCTCAAACAACACGGCTCAAATTCATATCAATTGTTGGGCAATCAAACCTCACGAATGCGTGCATAAAGATCGATAGTAATATTGTGCCACATATAGAGTAATGCGATACGATCCCTCAGCACCGTATCAATAGATACCATCTTTGTCATTGTGGCCGAATCGGGAAACAACGCCTCGAATCGCTCATACTTATCCAATAATGCTCTAACGATCTTCAATTTTGCCTGAAAATTGTTTTACTGTCTCTCCTTCGCGTTAGCGATAAAGAACTAGTTAGGGTGAAAGGGAACGATGGCGATCTGTGCTATAGTTATTTGAAGTAATGAAAAACGTATTATTAAACTCGACGTCCACGTCAAGAGGCTTGCGAGGTTTATCTGGACATTGAGCAATGCAGTGGTTCACATGCGCTTTTAAAGTAAAAAGCGGCGAAATCAAACAGCTTTGAGAGAAGAAACGCAGGGTGGACAAGGAATTTTAGAGCATGAGCTCTTCGCGAAACACGAAAAATTAATGCTGCACTATTGTGTCTACAATGCAACTTCCACTATAGTTTACATATGAACATCACGTCACGCTACCTCCCTCACTTCTAAGCTATCCGCTATAAATTACGATCAGCCGAAGAGAGTGCGAAGGCTCGAAGCCTGTTAGTTCAAAATCTCCACTCTTCTCATTACCACCATAAGCCAGAAATTTAACATATCCTAGTCCATGCAGTCAATTGCAAAATAAACCTTCATTGCATCTCTGCACGTCACTTCGGTAAGCGGTGACCCCACATCGACATTATCTGAATCGGAGAGGTGGAATGTTCGAATTTCTTCAAGGACGATCTTTTGCTTTTCACGACATTCCATTATGTATCTATCGTGTTCACGTGTTGAACACTGCTGTTCCAATAAACTTCTCATTGGCCTTAAATATATCAATTAGCAGTAAACCCCCATAATTACAATCATCATTAAACACCACTAACATCAGGTCATCGACCACTACCACTGCTTACTTGCCATAAACGAAAGCACAGCAGAAAAAAGCAGATTCCGATTCACGATTCATAACACTTCACCGAACAAATACATGCATCAATCACTTCACTTACTGCATCCGACATTCTTTTAAACGCTAATTTCTCTTCCAAAATACATACTAAGACCACTGCCCAGTACAGCTACTGTGAAACTTCGATCATGAAGCCTCTGAGAACATAAATTTCTCGAAATTTGAAAATAATAACGCCTCTGACGATGGAGAGGTACATATGTGTTTATGAGATGTTGGAAAAGCATAATCAACAGCATATAATATGTCATATATGCTGCAATAAAATACGTAACTTTATATATATTCGGCAAAATATATTCGAATATGGTAAAATAAATTTTAAGAGAAAATATGCAAAAACTGAGTGAAAATAACTATGAACGGGCAAGAAATTTGTCCTTCGTAAAACTTTTATTCGTTCTGCAGCTTTCTTTTATTCAAAGCCAACAAAGAACACTAAAATTTCTGCCTTAACGATTAGGATTTCACAGCCTTTAAATGTAGACTGCATAGACTTTCCCAAAAGTAGAAAAATATAATGGAGCTAAACGATCTTTGCCATACCTTCCAGCAATAAGTGCTTGCAAATGAAGCCAAAGAACATCACCGAGCTTGTGCTTCTCGCTTTTACGCCCTATCAGGTAAACCTGCAATTCAAGCGACTCCGATGAGACCTCTCAATGAATGCTAACAACTCCTGCACACTGCTGAAGAACTATTTTTCACCATATTACTTTGCTCTAAGAACCAAATTTGGTCGTATTATCTGATGACAAAAGCCATTTTTTGATGGCATACTGTCATGTTTGCCTAAAACACTGGACGCTTTGAACATGTCAGATCGACCTATACCTTGGTCACCTAAGCGATAGCCACATTGAAAGAGACTCCCGTTAGCCGATGGAATGAAACCTGAGCTTTCTTTGGAATTATGCATTCCCAACAGACAGCTAAAAACCTTGCCACTTTAAGCAAGCTTCATTAGAATGAACCGAGCCTCTGATACTTTCGTATCGACAAGCTCAGACAATAAATGCTTGACGGAACAAAACAGCACTACGTTACCATTTAGAACAGCATGAGTTACACCTCATGGACCCTCGAGTGACGCTCAATACTGTGTTCAAATAACGAAGGAAACCTGTCTAGAATGCTTGCGGATACTTTCTATCGTCGACGGTTCCGATATACGAGTCAGTTTAGCCGAGGTATTCAGCGTGACGAGACATTGCAGACGACGATGGAATTCGTTGCGATCGGCAGCCGACGCCGCTAAATCCTTTGGGAAACCGCGTGGCGTTGAGGACGAACTTGTCCGTATAGCTGCGTTTCCAGGTGCACCACAATCTCGCTCAATTGTTAAACAACTATACGGAGCGCATTCCTCATCTAACTGAAACAAATTATGCTTCTTGACAATGCCATCATTAAAAGATGAATTTGAAGTATTTCCAAATTAGACCCTTACCGGGTTCCGTTTTCTGAAATGGTATTTTTCTTTCAGCTAATAGAAAGGGCTTTTATTTGCTTCTGCTTTTGTTTGTTGCCATTCCAAATTAAGTCCTAAACAACAACAGAATCTGCACCTCACTATTGAAAAGACATTAAAAGTTGACAAAGAGTAGAGATGAGCGTTGAAAAATGCAATTTTGGAATTGAACTCAAAAGAGCATTGCACCTATCGGAATTAGAGGATCTTTTTCTGCAACGGTGATCGTCTCTGCTACTTCTCTCTTGCAAGCTCTCCTCTTCCTCACTCTTTCCTTTAGGAAGCAGTTTAGAATGCCGATTCGCTGAATTTCTCTCCATACAAATAGGAGGTAAACTTACAACGTTGTTTGAATCGGAAATATGTGTACGACTTGTACGAGATCGGCTTGACGAATGGCGTGTTCGTTGAGCGCTATGCACCTCATCTACTCGGACAGCTGGAAAATTCTTCAAATAAAAGTCTCCTAAAAAACGAATGAAGAAACAAATAAACATTCGGCTAACAACTGATAAAACAATATAGTTCCAAAAAGGTATTCATTTCTACAACTCTAGTGGATATTAATCGTCGATTCAAACAAGCATTTCTGCCGATAAAAATTCAAGAACCTGGCTCTAAACATGCTGAATAACTATTGAATAATGATATCTATGTTGTTAACGAGATCAGAAGATATAGCTTCCAAATGATCGACGACTCACTTCATATGATCGACTAAGAGATACGAAAAGATCGACTAAGAGATAAAACGTACTTGCAGACGAAGTTTACTATAAGCTTAGA
Source organism: Parascaris univalens (assembly GCA_037576465.1). Lineage (NCBI taxonomy): Eukaryota > Metazoa > Nematoda > Chromadorea > Rhabditida > Ascarididae > Parascaris > Parascaris univalens. The sequence goes on along the minus strand of CM075173.1, from coordinate 235,619,251 downwards.
ATTTCATGCCCACTTTATCAGATCGAAATAAAATTCACGGCTTATATATTCTCATCAAACTGTTTTTATTTCTGAAAAAGCTCCGCTGCTCGACTCATTTATGGAAACGTTCGTTTCTTTTCCCAGTAATATAGCCCGCAGCTTAGGACGAATGAGATTTTCCAACAGATAAATGGTGCTATTCAATAAAGCCATCTACTTTTTTTATCAAAGCATTACAAAGGTTCTGATTCTAAAAGGATGGCTAAGTAAGGAGTTGAAGTATGACGACGGTATGATAGTGAACGGTAGTTGTGAAAACACCGCATTTGACGGATAGCGACGACGCAATCTGCCCAGTTGGTATATGCAACTTGCATAGGGACTTCCTCCGCCTAGTTAAAGCAGATAATCCGTTGTATAGCTAGACCTAGAGTGAAGAAGATGATACATGGTCCCGAAATTAAACAAGCAGCTGGCTCATTCCCACAAACATGGCCCAGACTTTACTACTCTGAAAATACCTCTCGGAATATTACTAGCCAGCATTGACAGCCGCTACGCGCATACACATAGCATTCTATGCTCAGTTCCCTCACATCTTAATAGCGACTCCCTCAATTCTCAGCGTTCTCTTCTATGCTCATTCTTCACAAAAAACCACCCTACCATCAAACTAGAGTGATATTACTCAATATTATAACCTTGTAAAGAGCACTTGAGGTGGAAAGAATTCACATTTTGTAACCAACCGTTTGAGAATTTGGATTACCACATTTGAAAGTTTTTCTCATGGAAGAGCCCAATAATTCTACAATTTCAGGGATAGCAACGTTACACACACACACACGTTCAACCACAAACGATACAGCACATCCGCAGTGCCGCATTACCTATGAATGCCCGTACTATTCATCCTCTCCTAAGAATAGATTCCATGATCGTTGAGAAATCAAGTTTGTCATCGAATGATATCCTATCGTTGGGGAGTTTTCAAAGTTTCTAAGCTATGAGAATTTTGGGATCTCAGCTTAACCACATGAAAAGTTCTATCTACGAATTGTGCACGAGTGAACTTGAAGAGATGAGAAAAAAAATGTATATATGGAACCTTTCTGAATTTTCGATAGACTGAAACGGCCTCTATAAATGGGACGAGAAATCGACAGCTTCGCCCGTCTATTGAGTCGATGATGCATATGCTCGGATCTGAATTCGACAAAGATTACCTCAGAACACTATAGTATGACGATTGCTGAAAAAACTACGTACACATGGACATTTGCGCCGAAGTGCGTTAATAGACGTTAATGAATAATGAACTTTAGTTGCTCTCATCGCCACTCACCACCTCTGTGATTCATCATCGATGTCTGCGTTTCGACGTGAGTAATTGTCATCCCGAGAAAATAGGCGATCACTCCGCACAATGAAGGCAGTACCCATCACTCGTTAATATCTCTTTCACCGCTTTTCAATCGAGCAATGAAAGAGGAGAACAAGAAGATTCAATAACGGGCACTGAATATGATGCTGAAAATGAGACGCACTATCTTTTTGTTCTTTTCTTGCCGTTTTTTGAAGCATTCAGCTCGTAGGAGGGGGAAAAAAGCAAGTTCATTCAAACTCATTTATATCCCTCCACTGCTCCCACCATAAGTAATAATCCACGTCGTAGATTTCCTACTGAGTCGCATTTTACTGATAGATGAAGTGCATCATCAAATGCTGCACAGGAATGTACAATATCAAATCGAATCAAGGTTAATCGATGAAACTAACAAGGAAATTGATGAGATTTATAGTGGTCATCCTATCGAAGAATATTAAAAGTTCCCACGAGACCGAATAAGTAGACTTCAAAGAATGAGGCGAATAGATGAGGTGGAGGCGCCGAGAAAACCAAGATGCTTTGAAACTACAAATGACCCCCACGCATGAAACAGTTTGAGATAACGAAGACGATACGATCGAATTCATTGAGACATCTGAATCGATGAAAGATTACAATAACAGAAATGAATCTGCCATATAGCCGATCAATCATGATGCGTTAGGTGGATGAATCTTTTAGGGAAGATAAGAATCCGAGAGCCTTCAGAAATCGCAACTCTTCTTCCCCCCATCCCCACTCCTCTATGGTTCTCTCTTTCGAACGGAACTTCATTCTTCAATAAGAAATCCAGGAAAACGTTTCTTTTTTTCTCTCTCAGGATTCTAGTGATCTAATGCCGAGAAAAAAATATATTATCATCAATAATACGTTGAAGCCTTGAATATAATAAACTAAAACAAAGGAATATTTCGCTGCTAAGCTCCGGCTAAAGCGACAGACTGAAGCCTAAAAAGCCCGAAAGCCTCACCGTTGTAACCATTCTCGTCGAACTTTTCCGACGTCCGTAAACATCACCTTCGGCAATTTTTGAGACGCTCCGAGAATAAAAGAAATCGTGTCACCAACCTGATGTAGTCGTCATCCACCACTGCCGATGAAAAAGCAACATATGGCAGACTATGACTGCGACGCATCTTCGAAAATTCTCAATAGACGTTGATGGTGATATTAGATTGCTCGCAAGCGTTCCTAGTAGGATGATCGCCGATTCAGCACCGCTCGAGGCGAGTTTCCATCTCAAACGAACGATCCTCACGCTGAATTTTAGACGATAATAATGGAGAAGCAACGATTTCCATAGATTATTCATATATGATAAGAACAATTTAATAACGTCCAACGTTGAACAATGTGGAATTATGCGAAAATGTAATGAACCAAAAATTCGCTGCACACTGTGGCCTCGTGAAACGATCGGCAATATGCTTGACATATAGAGAAATAATTCGGCGCACCTCGTCTCGTACCCGCGTGGACCTGATTCCCACCAGCTCGTTTACGGTTTCACGTGAAGAAAACACAAAAACCTCCTCAACAATCGGTGGACGCTCAGAGACCCTCTGAAGGATCGAGAGAGGAGAAGCGACATTGGTGGGCGCTCAGCGACCCTCTAAAGGATCGAGAGAGGAGAAGCGACATCGGTGGGCGCTCAGCGACCCTCTAAAGGATCGAGAGAGGAGAAGCGACATCGGTGGGCGCTCAGCGACCCTCTAAAGGATCGAGAGAGGAGAAGCGACATCGGTGGGCGCTCAGAGACCCTCTAAAGGATCGAGAGAGGAGAAGCGACATTGGTGGGCGCTCAGCGACCCTCTAAAGGATCGAGAGAGGAGAGGCGCCGATCCGCTTTTTCGACTCTTAAAAGACTTTAAGGACCTCATTACTCTAGCACTAGTCGCTCGAACCCAAATGCTCCACGACATACTCCCCGGCAAATTTCATTCATCTACGGGAAACTTGAGGCGCATAGACTAAGAGGAAACATCAAGCACGGATGGGCTGCTTGAATGAAATATTCCCGAGACTGTTCTCCTGAAAGAAATATTGTGGGAAATTTGAAATCCCATATTGTGAATGAGAAAACTCGACACTTCAGATGCCGCTTCGGGTGGGGGATTCAGAAGTATCGTCCGGTAGAGAGAAAAGTCTCTCTTCAGAGAAGAATAGAGGTGAGCTTAACAAAGCAGCATTTCCCGTCGACTGCACACATATTCTATCTATCAGAAGCGTTCAGGACATGACATTTTACAGGAGAGGCGCTTAACTGCTGGCAACTTGAAAATACGGAGAATACGTTGAGATGATCAGTCAATTCGTAGAAATCAATGGCCGCACCTGCAAAGAGCCGATCGACATTGAGCTCGAGCTAATAGGGTTTATCGAATAGATCGTTAACGTATGGCGGCTCAATGAACCACTCAAATAGAGTGGCATTCGCGATAACGACTCACGGAATGCTACTTTAAAGATCCTTACAGACAAAAACTGCCGTACCTATCGGAGAAGAGCACCATCTATCGCATATCCATGCAGCTTATAATAGGGTTTATTATGACGAGTCACATCAGAAGCCTTCGAACAATCTCAGCGGTCCACTCACTAATCCATGAGAGCAGTTGAGATATCGTCCAACTAGACGGCTGAGTGCATCTTTCTCGACTCTCTTCGTTGCACGCTATCATGCTACGTCGCTCATGATGCTTGTCTATACGTCGAAAATCACCTTGCAAATGTTCATTTCACTGTCACGATGTCGCCGATGGATCCCTGGTTCTTGCTCCAGTGAACGACGAAGAAAGGATGAAGTCAATTCTCGTGATCGGGTGCAGAAATACGTTTTTTGGCGATGTGAATATGATAGCTGATATCGTTATGAGTAGCCGATTTCGTTACTTTAGTGACTCACTGGAACAAGGCGATAATCCCATTCAGCTTTTCAATTCACAAGAATGTCTGGATTTTTCCGGTAACCCAAGAATTAGCTATAGCGACGGGCATTCACCATTAATATTCTTGTGAAAAATGGATTTTTAGACGAGCTGGAAGCTGTCCGAATGTTCATTTGCATCTAATGGATGCTGCGTGAAATCTGAGAAAACTGTCCGCAATATAAGGTGAAGCGAAGGAACTTCACAATGAGAGGGAAGAGTGATAAATTCTAAACGAACCATAGAAAGGTGGCAAATATATTCAGGAAGTTGAGCCTTCTACACAACTTCCACTTAAAGACTTTTGATTTGGACCAGCCTTTGGGAGAAATATTGAGGAGACCATCGATTCGACTCCATTTATATGTCACTTGAGATATTTCAACTTTCGGGCTGCTATAAGTCATTAAGCGAATGAAAAATTGCTTACCATTGAAATAATGAGTTGCGTGGTACTCTCAAATACACCTCCATGATGCGACCTTTTTTGGGATTATTGGCATTTGTGTTACCTCGGCAGCCCACCGCTTCTTCGGAGTTTTCCTTATTCGTCTATCAATAACGATTAATAACTTTTTCTTTAGTGAAGCTCCTGCGAATAATCCAAATTCGACTACCTAGAGGCACTAGCTGCATCCGGCAAAAGCCGAGTTCTCAGAATCGGCCACGGAATGGGTGGAGGAGAAAATCCTGAAGCAACTGCATCGATGACAAGTTGGCTTAATTCACTATAAAATGAAGCTAAAGTATCCTCAGTCTGTTGAGAAATGTTCATGTCCGTATCGCGAGTAAAGAAAGCGTCGCTCATCTATATGGAAGAAATACAATTATCTCCGTGCAACAATCACAAAAGAGCGACCAACTGCAAAGAACTGCGCTCATCACCTAACAACTCCAAGGTGGAGCTGTTCCATGGAACTCCGCCAATCAACCGTCGCTTATCAAACCGCTTGGAGCTTTTAAGTTCAAGTCTATTTCATCGAATATATTGCTTTGGATTTCGTAGTATCCTCGGTGTTTCTAATTCCTCTTGTGCAAGCTTCATGTGTCGATTCGTTCGTTGAATTGCAATATCCGAACGCTTTAAATCATCGCTATATGGGATGCCGATCGTATCATATTCTCGTTATCGTATTCACTATTCCACTAAGATATGCCCTCTTATAAGAGCGATAAAAGAAACGAAATAAGACGAATGCTATTGTGAGGAAATCTTTCTGCGGCCGATAAATCGTGGAAATAGCGTCGCTTAACCTCTTGTCATTGCTATGATCCATGTGTGCACAACCGCCGACTCAGCGTCTCTCGCTGATGCGAAACTGCAGTTTTATATTTTCTTGTATCCAATTGATAGATTTCTTGTATCAATCTTATCAACATCTGATATACAAAAGATACACAAAAATAGAGCCAACTTTAACTCACAAAAATAACACTTGAATATTTTGAATTCTTTAGATATTACTAGTAATAAGATGTTTTTTTTGTGAGTAATACTGTTCATCTATTCCGGAATATCAATTGCAGCGATCCGGAAAAACCCATCCGGAAATTTAATACGAATGAAACGATGGATTATATTCTCATAATTCAACAGTGGAAAACTACCAATGAGAACATCACTTTGGGCTATTCTTGCAGAATTATGTGCTCACAACATTTCGAAAGGTTTTCATTGTGACATCACGATGCACCAAACAGTTTAATGGAAGCGGCAAGATAACACGAAGATACACAACGCATAGCCTTTCACTAACCATCTGAGTGAATAAACGACGCCTGAAAAACGTTCGCAAAAAAGGATGAAAGACCGATCGATTGCATCAATTCGTTCAACTATAGCGAAACATTATATGGTTCCTTTTCACCAATTGTTAAGGACATCCTCCAGGATATTCGTCTTTCAACAAAGTCGATATTCTATTATATATGGATGCAAAACATAACAGTAAGAAATAAGAATAAATTGCGCGATATAGAGGAGAATATTAAATAGTAAAAGTAATATGAGAAGTACAAGTAACGAATAGATTTCATCAATTTCGAAGCGTTAGAAATAAACAAAATAGAAAATAGAAATGCAAAGCTCCATGAGCACCTCAAAATCTCAGTAAAAGTTAAATCTCGAATCGGCTTCATTTTCTCGAAATATCCACCAAAATGACCCTCATAATTCATATCAGAATATTAGGATTTCTCCGATAAATTTAACGAATTTTTCAAATTTGGAAGTTAAACTCCTCTTTTTCCTGTATTTACTCGGAAGAAGCCCTCCTAAATATCCAGTCCTCAATCTGTACCATTCGAAGGCACAACACAACTCCCATCTCGGCTACCCGCATAGTATACATATTTAATCTGAGCAAATTAATATCTCCCACTATACAAAAGGCCACAATCGTGCGGAAAACTTCATTATGGAAATACTTATAGCCGTTGTTGAAGCGCTTAAGAAATTAGTCACTATCGGGAGATGATCACTGATTGAATACGACACTGAAAATTATTTCTAAAGCAAATTCGATGCATATGATCTCCTCCTAATATCGCTTAAAATATTCCAACACCATCGCCAAATTACGCTTTTAACTGCAAACGCTTCAAGTGTACACTAACAGTGCCATCAATCCTGACAGTCGAAAATTAGCCTATGGAGCGATCTATGCAACTACCCGCAAGTGAATGCTTTCTTTGATGATACACAGCGAATTTCATCAATCCTCACTGACGGCTACTTGGGAAAGTGCCACGTGCAGAAGTTGATGCAACGGACAGACATATAAGCACATTTGCATATTATAATAACTGACAAAAAAGGATGATTGCGTTGAACTTCCCTAAATCTCAACTGCAAAATAAGCAATATTATTTTTGAGACGACAAAGTCGACGGCATCGGATACCGCCAAGAACGCCTCACATACCGTCGAATACCTGCTTGAAAGACTACAGGTACGTGAGTTCGTTTAGATCGAAGGAAACGAAGTAAGGAAGAGAAAAAGAAAATCCTCAGCCATAGAAAACAAATGCTCGGAAACTGAGCACACTCATAAAATAACTCGAAAAGACCCGCTTATCTTTTTAGTCCCTCTAAGCGCTTAATTGTACCGTCTGAGCCCTCCCTTTACTCAAGAATCAACACAATTCAAAGACGTTTTATCAACGTCAATATTACAATGATAAATAACTATATCTTAAGCTTCAGCATAAATTAATCGACATCAATTAAAGGAAGAACTGTGTGAAAAAATTAGCAGCTCCAAGGAAAATAATGATGCAGTGAATAGCGATGTGGAACCTTGTCAATGTGCCTCTCATATGAAGACGTTTCAAATGAATTGTGCACGGAAGTGCGAAGATGTAGACGAGACCCGAAAATGAACCAACAAACCTGCAACGTTGATCGAGGTTCCATCAGAGCAAAAAAGAAAAAGCTTCATCAGATATCACATCGTTTCGCACACAAAAACCCTTTTCTGAATCTCTCCTCAAGAAGACGGCCCTTTCAATCTGCCTATTTTCTCGTATGTCATCGATGCCTCCTCTCTCAATGAACCCTCTAACCGATTACATCAACCACTTGAACACTTTCGAGTTAGTAAGCAGACCATGGAGGACGACCTCATACTGGGTTCATCTTAGCAATCATAGATGATTATTCAAGCAAGCTTAGACAGTTCTACCTAGAAATAGCCCTTCAAAGTTTCGATAACCCAAGCAAATATGATTCACAACAACAGAGGGTTTCTTTTTGAAATAAAGCTTCCACTTTCAACTTCTTTAAAGAAAAAACATTTTCCTTTAATAAAAAACATATTTTTTTGCAGTTGGAGTATAAAAGCAAAGTGCTCTTCATGGAAATGTTCGATATTTCTTGAACATGCAATGCACAACCTTCTTTATTGGATGGGAATAGAACTGCGTGTGCAAAGGTGGGGAGGAAAGGTATACCGCAAGGGTGTCACAACAGCTTCCAATGAAGAACCACAAAAACAACTTCTATAACTAAAAAAAAAGCAGACCAGATACGCTTTGTAAATATCTTCATAAACGTCTAAAATATAATGAAATAGCACCAGAAGGATATCAATATTCAAAGAGAAGAGCTTACCGAATTATACTGCCAACATGTGGATAGAAAATTGCAATAGAGACTGCTAAAGACAGCACAGCGATATTAAGCAACAATACATAGCCCATCCTAAAATATTTCACGAACTGCATTCATACTCTCAATAAAACGATAAAACAAGAAACCACACAGCAATAGCAATTTAAGCTATTTTTTATATATTTTGGACAATTTTGTATTTTTCAAACGTTTGGACACATTGATTGACCAGGAGATTTAATGGCGATATCATCGATATCACCAAGGCGATATCATCGATCGTATGTCTTAATCATTTTAATCTCAGTTCACGACCTAAGTCGAAAGTCTCAAAACTAGAGCTCGAGGTGTCATGATCATTCATTATAGCTACTAATGGCTCAAAAACACTATCATTATATTGCCACATCACATACCAAATTTAAAGTGAGAACACTTACCCAGGATAAATCGTGCCAAGCGTAGCATAGAAGAATTGTGCGCGCAGCAGATATGCCAACAACGGTAATACAGTCATCATTTGGAATAGAAGGAACAATCGGGCCGTTGCACTCATCGCATCTCCCGAACCGAAATTGTTAAGGAAGTTCTAGAAAGAATAATTAATCAATAATGAATTGCATAATCGTAATTGGAGTCCGCGGAATTATCTGAAGTACGACGAATCAGTCACTGAGATACTAATAACTATCTGGTTGCTATAGTCTTCCTAACAATCCATCGTTGTATATCTGCACGTTAAACGCTCTCGATGATCAATCCGGGAACGTGATCGAACGTTCGAAATATGATTCCACCTAGTTCCATCTATTTTTATTCTAGAACCTAGTAAATAAGAGTTCCACTATTCAGTCAAACAATCATTTTCCAGATAATATCTACTGTGAATACTGGATCATCATCGCGAAAATATACATTATGTCCCACCTAGTAGTCATATACCCCACGAACATTTCCGATATCCCAAATATTTCATTCACAACATTTCCTCAAGTCTTTGGATGAGGCGAAAAAAGAAAGGTGATGAGGGGGAGGAAGAGTGAGAAAGAATGAAAGCAGGAGAATAAATCAAGTGATTCCAACCGCTGAGGAGTCCCCAGATGGCTATAACCACTGCAAGATCAACATTTTCTAAGCATAAGAAATAAATTCGAAAGCATTACATCCGAGATGCAGGTACGGATAGTCGGAAACAACAAGAAAAAAACCGAGCCAGTGAAAACATAAGTGAATGCGGCCAAGGAATAACCGATCGATAAGTCGCGTGCCTAAAAACAATTTTAACGACATTCAAAGTGACTGCTTCGTCTTTCAGGTCAATGTAACGTTTCACATGCTCCAAATTGATATCATAATCCGCTCTCGGGTCTAGCTCCGCAGATGGCACTCCTTTATCGGCGACTGAGTTGAAACAACTTCGATTATTTCAGCGTTAACTCCACTCATCTATGAAAATTTGCGCATTGCACATGAAGTAGACGGATCATTTATGCATTCCAAGAAGGTGTCACTAAAGTCGACGACATTTGATGGCTTCCGTTGTTTTTGCCCTTTTTCTCTACCAACCTTCGTTTCCTCTGCACTGTACTCAAAGCTTTCTAGATATGACCACGCATTTCCCTCACAAGTGGGCACGCCTCTGCTCTCGTTCGCAAATGGAGGCGATCAACCGAATGCAAGAGGGCTAACGAGCAGAGGTGATAGCGGATATGCGAAAAGCATAAATTAGAAACAGTGCAATAGCAGGTCCGTAGGTCAACTAATAAGACGACGATGCAAGTTTCTACAATTCAGCATGTGCTTAACGATTTGCATCGAGAAATTTCCCCACATCTGAATGACTGGACGAATGAAAATGAGCACTAACGAAGTCTACTGCTATACTACATCATGCTAGATATGACTTCTATCACAATTTCTATATTCGTATTCCACATTCAGCTATTGAATCCGAGCCGCTCAATACAACAAAACGATTACTTCAATCGCTGTATTACAATTAAACATAGAAGTTTCTCCCATAGTCATTTACGCCTATGAGCTCTAAGCACTATAGACATAAACTTCGATTATCGATAAACTCACATTATTCTCGGGATGCTTCTGATTGCGTAGAATTGTCAAAACGACATTATGCAGGAAATACGACAACGTGAGTGTACCCGTCAAAGCCGGAAAACGCCATCGAAACACTACAAAGCAAATTAAATTTCATTATAGAGAATAGAATTCTTATGTGTCTTCAACGAAGCTTCATTAATATTTCTCTCCATTTCTCGCAATTAATTCATTATAATAACCAAATTATTTCTTTCAATTGAGAAAGACTAGAATGATTCAACTTAAAGAACACTACAACCCTTTTGTCTGCTATGAATATGATATAATAATCTAGGCAAAATCGAAGATTTTATCGCACTGTATCGCGTGAAATTCCAATACCCTTTGGCCGAATATCGTGCTTCAGAGAGGCATTTCTGAATATGTCTAACCCCACCATCATCGCCAAACGTCTACTAACGGAGCAAAGGGAGCAAACCTTTAAGATATGATAAGGATGTTCACGGTTAGGAGAAGGACAGTCGATATGAAGATTCACGAAAACTCTGATGTTACAATGCTTTTCAGATTCGCTTTGAAGGCGTTAAATATTTTCATTCTGAGTTTCCATTAAATAAAAGTGAGAAAGAGAATCTAAGATGATTTAATGGGCTAATTAGGAAATGTACCACTAACATTCATACATCAACTTCGAGGCTCTTTCCGCTCTTTCATAGATCATCGATCAAATGAGAGCTCTTTGTGGAATAATTACAGAAACCTCATTAAACTTAGCCAGATTACAAATCGCTTCTTTCTCCTACAGAGTTGACATCACCTATGACTTCCTCAACTGAATCATCTGCAATTCTCATATCGCTCTTCTTTTGTGTAATATGGCAATATATAAATGTTATCTGTCCCCTTTTTATCTTTCCTCTCCCGCAAACGATCCTTCACCAGTCACCGGCCTATCTCTAAATATCCGTAAAATCATCAGACAAGATAAACTCGCCTTTCAGGAAAAACGTCAGCGTTTTCAGGAATAAACCGGAAAGCACACCCACCTGAAGTTATATTATGAGTGCCACTAGCTGCACCAGCTAAAGTACGAGATCAGTGGAACCGTAACTTTCAAATTGACGATACAATATAAGAGTGCTCTCACACATGAGTGCGTGCAGGTATACATAGGCATGCTTACCTGTACATTCAAACATAAGCGCCTGCGCGGATACGTGCATCTGTGTGTGCACAGACGCCTGCATCTATGACTGTCTTCATAGAAAATACTCAAAAAGCTCACATTCGGCGAAATGTTCTGAGTTCGCATCGGTGAAACTGACGTTGATTCCACAGTCATGAGCCTTCGACGCAACGAATGACATCAAATACACCACCGAAATGGTGCCTTAATAAGCTTTATCAACCATATAGTGCAACAAATGATGCAGCAATAACTTAAAAATAGAATATCTAAGCTAGCAAGAGATTATTTCTTCTAATATCTTGCTGCAGTCTGTTAGTCAACGCCGAATCTGATGCCGCATTATGCAATGACAATTCAAAATGAAGATCTCATGAAAAAAGGACATCAGATATTATTAATAGAATATGTCGAATATTGTATGTAATCTGAACAAAATATATCTGCAAAGAATAGAGGCATCGAGGAGAAAAACGAAAGTAAATAAGTGAAGATAACTCCACACTCATACCAAACATATTGAATTTGGTGAAGAACGTAGCCGACTTGAAGCTGAGCAGTGGTAACGTCACTATTGCCAAGTATATAGGAACACTGCCCTCAAATGATAAACTTTAAGCTTTGAATTAAAGAAGCAATATTCACATCGGCAGAGAAGTTTTCTGAATTGAAAACTGATAAAAATGATCAAAGCAGTCAAATAATCACCGGCACGGAAGCAGATCCTCAACTCCTTCCCCCTCCCCGATCATAAACACAAACTCATAGACTTATATACTACGACTTTCAATAGCAATATTAGTCTGCTTCCATTTATAGACCTCAACATAAAATTCATAGCAGAATAATCGCACTTTGAAGCCCCCATCACCTTTTCACTTCCAAGCACTTAAACGGAAGTAAGGGAAGAGAATCCAAGGATTTGCCTCCACCATCAATCGTATGCCAACATGATAGTACTTTTTTGCTTTCACAGATCTTATGCGAATTTTTCGCTCCTCGAAAAGAAAGGAAAACGGCCAAGAATTGTTAATGACTCCACTGATATTTTGCGTAAAATTTAACGGAAATGAGAAGTTCTCGTAAGATTCGCCTATCATCGTACGTACCGCATGAGCAACTCGCAAATCTCAACTGCAATAGTAATCAAATTCGGCGAACGTTGCAAAGAAACAATAATGAATAAGCGATATAGGAATGAAAGATTTCACAAGAAATTACTTGCAATTTCCAGAGATTATCGAAGGTGAAGAAGTCTCGATTAATTAGCCCTGAGGATAAATTGCCAAAATAATTAACAACATCGTCGAGTTCTTCATGATACTTCGGCACACTTGGGCAATAAACTGTAAACGAAAAAAATTCGATGAAATTAAAACTAAGCAGACGTGAACAAATGAATCGAAGCTCCAGAATATCGCCGCAGAGGGATTAATTCATCCCATCAGCTCGTAATGAAACAACTAGTGAATCAAGAAATCTGACTGCTTCAAGCATGTGAATATACTAGAACAAAGACCAATATTAACTAATATTAAAGATCTTTATTTTTTCCAATGGTGACGTGTTTTTCGAAACGATAATATACACAAGCAAGGGCAAGAATCACGAGAGGAATGAGTGGTTATCATCGGAATTATAAAATTGACCATGAAAGGGCCTCCAAAACCTCGAAGATCACATCTCAACGTCTGCTATTTTTCATCCCGTCTGTATCGGAATTTCTTTGATAATCATTCTCATAGTGAATTCTTCCAGAAGCAAATTTCCGATAACAGCAGCGAAAAGAACTGAAAACTTGGAAGAAATCTATAGCAAAGACTTATGACGATTAATTAAAACTATTTGAAGCTTACCATCACATGTGAATGTTCTATTTTCGAGTATCGGTATCGTTGTACTATTCGGCTGCATCGCTTCTGAAATCACAAATGCGATTCTCTCTTTGTTGAGAATAAAATTGCGAAAACTTCGAAATATCTCTACGACCGAATTTTTTTGAAATTAATATCAAAAGAAAAAACTGTTGGAGAAGAAGCAAATGAACGAATAGATACCACAAACGATATAAAGAATAAATATGATTTGCCAGAGTGAAAAGGCGAGATGGATCCATAAATTAAGGCGAAATGGATCCATAAAGTAAGGCAAAATATCTCTGCTAATATCAAAAGATCGATCTTCGACTTTGAAGTTCTAAGCTATATCTCTGCTCGATTGCTGCGACAATCATACAACTAGCAACCGCCACTTTCAAGTGCTCATCTCAAATACACCATTGAAATAAACATTCAAACAATTAGAAAATATCGTTTTTCTAGGAAATCACTTGGATTTTTACCATGGATAACGTTGCCTGTATAGTATAAGAAATTCGACATAAGTACCCAATAGACCACAATGCCTCCGAGTAGTACAACAACCGAAAAGAATACGGATAGCACGTCGCCGACCGAACCCCAAAAATATCGACATACATCCGGCAGATCGGCAGCGAAACTATCAACGCCCAAAGCTGCAATAAAACTTGAATCGACAAAACATAAAAGGCGTTTTATCGATTATATGCTCAAATCCGAATAACCAATCTTCAACCTATAGGTACGAGTTCTTGATTGCACTCACAACTCCGCTATACGGCAAAGAGAAATTACTCCCTCGATGATAGTGATAAACGATTCGATAAGAATGAATGACTCTAATAGAAAACGTTATCAAATGCCTCTGAAAGTTGGCAAATCTATAAACTAATAAATGTACTGCTAGCAATTAACAATAAATACGTCCTGAAAGATATTTTCAAGCAAAAAAAAACAACATTAATCCTCAAATTTTACTACGAATGAAGTAATATTTGAATAATTACTTAGCCCAACTGGACTTTGAACTATCCTATATGCTGTATATAGGCTTAGCGCACCAACGGCCAATATGAGGAATATGCCAAGTGCAAGGCCAGCTTGTTGCACTGCCCAAGGCATCGCTAATAAACTTGAGCCCATCATCGTATTCCATACTGAGAATCTGAAGCAACCTTTAATCAATAATCTGAAGCAACCGATGTGAAGAAAAAATGCTTAATGTGTATTTCATTCAATGAATAAAATTACTTCAAAAGGTATTTTATACTATAAAACAAGACGTCCGTTACAACAGTAATGAAATATACATACTTACCACTATTTCTTCAATGGGACATTAATAATATATGGGCATGAGGGAGGAATTTCAGTGAATTACGTCGAGAAGCCTCCTTTCTTGACCCTCTTCATGGAATACATTCCCTTCTTCCAGGATACTATAAGACGCCATAACGTCTCTAAGATGCATAACTTCCAGAAAACATAAATGGAACCACAACAGTTCATTAGAATATCTACGAAATCAACGCCACCATATGATTGAGCACTTCATGAGGAAGTAACGGTGACTGTGGCACAACAAATCATTCACTGATATCCGACAAGAGACGACATTATTAGCCGCATATTTCTTGGAATAGCATCCAACTGCAGCAAATACTTAACAATATACTCTTTTACCTCAGGTGCTTATGCACATTAAAGTCCTTCGGATATCGCCTCCCTTAGGTTTAATCGAAACTCAACGATTATTTAAGTCATATGATAAAGGTCGAGCTCATTACGCTCTTTCTTCTTAAAAGAAAATACAATATTTTGTATAAAATATAATATCTCCGAAGAAAATAATGTTTTTTTTCCAAAATATGTAACATCCACAGTTCTCACAACCGACAATCGAAGCTTCTCCGAGAGCGGCACTATGAATTCACGCTCATGAGACTAACAGCTATCCGTTATTGCGTCGAGTGCTCATCACCCATATCAAAGTTCGAAAATAAACAGTAATGACTCGATGGGCATATTCCCTCCAATAAAAAGCCGAAATATTCTCAGTGTCGACAATTCTGCAACTATTCCCATCGTTCGCCAACAACTCACATTGTGACGATGCTGCCTTGTTTGCCGGATTCATCCTTGAAATCGTCAAGTGGCAAGACCGAATAAAAATCGCTTGGGACCACATGATCAGGCATCGCCTAAAATTCAGCTCAGCACTCTTGACAAGCTGTACCTATGGCACGACAGACTTTATTTCCCTTAACCCTAGGTGAGCTAAGACTGCCGCAAACCTTCGACTGCCTCAAGCTACAATAATTCCACGTCACATATTGTCAGTTGCCCAGAAAAGCATATTTAATCAACTACTAACCAGTCGATCGAAACAAGACACTGATGTATTTCTTCATGTGCACAGGTCGGATTAAATCCCTGAACAGACGAGGCAGCCATTCAAAGTGGATCGCTGACAACGAAGTATTTTCGGAGAAAATATTTCCGGAACGACTTCCTGAACTCTGAGGAGCACTAATTCAAAAAAGATAGTGGAGAGGGGGGGGGGGGGGGGGGGGAGGGTGGCGATAGGCAAGGGAATATGAATTTAATAAATTCTTCCTAGCGGTGAAGGATGGTGGTGATAATAAGATAATATGAAAGGGCCTTTCCAATAAACGAGCATAGAAATTAGGTTTCTGTATACTCCTACATTCAAATAATGCCATTCCTTCTAGATACTCGATTAATGCTCCGCTTGATGCATCTCTGATTTAGCAATTGAATGCCTTCAGCGAAATATGATGAGAACAAAGAAGAAGATCAATATCATTTGCACGCTATTACAGAGGAACAAATAAGTTCCCGATGAATTTCCGAGATTGCAAAGAATGAAAAATCCGCCTTATGTTCGGCTTTTTTACTTCCTCCAATCCAGAAAATTCCGGATAATCTCTCCCAGACAGGAAGTGAAGGCAGAGGATCGAGAGAAACAGCGGAGGAAGGCTTATACTCCCAAAAAAAGACCTTCCCGAGCTACTCAGCACATATCCGGTAAGCGAAGATATATATTCGACAGATATCAAAAAAACTTTCATCTAAAGAAATAATAATCGAGAAATGTCGAATAATATTATATATATTTCGACCTGCCACCAGAATCGATACGATGGAATTGTTTGCGATCCTAAAATCGCCTTTCGTCGAATATATCCGCCTACCGACACACATATCGACCTCTACCGCCGAGTGTTCAATTCAACTTTTATCAGCGCTCAATTGCGAATATTTCAAAGGTCAAAGAAGCGATCTAAGCACCTCCGCGAGCCTATCAGCTATTAATTAAGCTGAAATGAGCAGCGACAAAAATTTACGGATAATTTTTCTGCACTATTCACGTTGAAATACAACAAAAAAAGTGCAAGATATGCTGAAAAAAGATTAATAAGAATGAGCACTAAGATGTATTCCCATAGAGTATCGAAAAGTGATAATCTTATTACACCGATAATTCAGCCCTTAATTAGTTCAATCTTTAATTAACCAACCAAACGACTACCACGAGGATCGAGACGATTGAAGAATCGATAACGAATCGCCATATTTCGATCGCGAAACATTTCCTCGATCGATGTATGTGGATCGGTGGAAACACTAGAACTATTCCCTATAAAATAAATGAGATCGTTTGCAAATGAGAGCTCCGTCGACGCTTCAACGCTAAAAATCGAAGTAATTTCACTCAAATCTTTCGACTTTAGAAGAAATTATTGACGTTCACTTACCTCTAATATCTTCTTTAATTTCGAAGCCGTGAAATATTTCTCGCCACAATAATTATATTAATGAATAAAGGTGAATAATATACCTACTGAAACTTTCAATGAGTGAGAATCTAGCGGAAATTCGATAGCATAGAGCACCGAGACTTGAATTCATCGCCGGGGAAACGTTCTCAAAAGCCGTAAATGCGAAGGTCTTTCTCTCCACCGATGAATTCCCTTTATTGGTGAGCTGAATTATAGGTGCCAATATATGCATCAATCGAATTATTTCTATGAATTCTCGATTTAACCCAAAGAAATTTGCAAAAGAACAGATCCAGAAGTCTGATTATTCCTTCACGATTGAATAAACGATTCGAAAATTTCAAAATTCCCCTTTCCATTCAATCTTTCGTCGAGTTTTTGCTTCCCCTCTGTCAACTTTTCGCTTAATTTCTCGACGACCGATAAAGATCAAATGTTAGCCATTCAGCAATAGTCTACATAGCATCCGAAGTCAATAATTTTCAGCTCGAATAACTCACTTCTCAGGCCAATTCCAAATGAGCCTTACCGACGATGGTCGATGTGGGCATTTCAGCTGGATGCGAATAGGTTTCATAAGCAAATGGTCGTCTCAACGATCGACCACCTGATCGATCATCTGATTGTGATGATCGTAGATATTGATCGGTTGTTAATGAGGAGCTCCGAATGAGATTTTCGCTGAATGACGTTAATCACAGATATTTATTCGACTATTGATCGGTCATAAGTGGAGATTATGCAATGAGAGTTGAGTGAATCTATTTTTATAGGCGAGGAATAAATTTCCACTAAGAGAATAAACTTCTTAAGGTGGCATTTTTGCTTCATGAGTAATGATCTTGTCGAAGACAACGATGTCGACTCAATGATGGAGTTGAAAACCTAGAGAGGAAATAATATTCTATTGAAGGAAATACTATGAGATACCTTTTCGAAGGTTGTTCGGCACTATACCCATTGGATATGCTTGTCGATTCCATTAGATCTAGAATATCATTCGTAATGAAAGAGCTCCTATTAGCATTTAATTAATTAACTTCGAACGCTAATTAAGTGATTTTCGTACATCTATCGTAATACCTCATTAAAGAACTCATGACACCTATCGATCACTTCGAAAGTTTCGAAAAGCGATCTGAGAAAAGAGACAACGATAAGTATTAACTATAGGAATTATGTCACTCGCATTTGACTATTTTGAAGCTCTCAATAGCAAAAGACATCTCCCTCTTCGGGGAAATTCTCTCCTTTCATGTTGTCATGAAGATGAAAATGTCAATAGATCGCTTCAAATCTTAAATAAAAATTCCAACTAAATTAATTAGACACTAATTAATTAGACCTCTCCTAATTAGTCAACAAAATTATACTATATTCAAAAATAGAGAATATATTCGAGCAGAAAAAAATTTTTAAAGTATCCTGACATCTCTCGTTCCGATCCGTCAACGATCGTTCAAAAGCTCATCTACACTTATCGGGCAATTGATGCCTCTTCTTGGCAATAATACCGTCGTCGATGGCCGTCGAATTGCGAACGTCGAATCGGGTGACGCCGATTGTTGCACCCGAGTGGAGAGTACCACCGTAAGTTGAACTCTACATGAGGCTTTATGAGAATCGTTATGGGAACCACTGCAATAGAAGAGCCTAATTCTTTGGAAGCTTTCATCTCATGATATTAAATTATCCCTTAGGTGATAATATCCTCGACTAAGACTTCTTTTGGGTGCACTGATCCCTCATTGGTCGATCTCTACGCTATCGCTGCTCTCTGCTCGGGCAGCAGCAACTCGGCCCCCTGGTCAACGCTATGTATTAGTGCATACTGATAGAGGAGACGGCTAAAAGATGCGTCTCTATTGGAGTGCTATAAGAGTTCTCGAAGGACATCGACTCCTCTATTGTTACTGAAGGAATTCCTAACTCGTTAAGATATTCGATAGCGACTTTTGTATCAATTTCTCGTCATCGGAACTTCGCCCTTTTGCAACGTCGATCGATTTCAATTTGGAACTTTCCGAATCTAAAATCATTTATTTGAAAGTGCAAAATTTCGCCATGAATCGTCTCCACTCGTTGGATCGTTGCTCCGATTGTAACGCAGCTCCGCTTCGGCTCCGAGCTCCGATCGCATTTGTTTCTACTCAAATTTATTTTAAATATTGTATTTTATAACAACGCATAACTTTATTCGATTTCGCTATTATTTTATCTCTTTATTCTTATTTTATTATTTGTATGAATAACGATCCTTGCCGCTCATAAGCTCTCTAAAATCAACGAATAACGATTGCACCGAATTATCCACTCTCATCGATCTTCCACTTCGCGATCGTCGATCTTCCACTTCACGATCGTCGATCTTCCACTTCGCGATCGTCGATCTTCCACTTCACGATCTTCGATCTTCCACTTCACGAACTTCGAGCTCATCGTTCTCCGTTTCCGAAAACGCTCCCCTCGTTTTCTTCCATCACTCCTCTCAAATCCTCTTTCATTGTATAAATGTGTCAGTGTTCATTATTCAATGAAATATGCTTGATAATCTCCATCGAGATATGCCATCGTTATGGCTGAAAGACCGCCGAGAGCATAAACTATTATTTAATTTCCCATTACACGGTCACAACACCATCAGCAGCAATATCGTTACAAATTCTCTCCTCTAGTAGAGTTTTCTCTCGTTGTTTCTTTGAGAATTTCGCATCGATCATGATGACTATATTTGATTATATTTAGTGTGACCTCAGGTAAGACCTTATTCACCTTCAAGCTCTTTGAAAACTGCAATTTTCGAGACTCTACATATGATTTTCAAGAGGTCAACAGTGCGATTCCACAGAGAGTTGTCTTGAAGTCTTGAGCCACTTCAATTCACAGGCCTTTATTAAAGATACCCAATCTCCGCTGGCCTAACCTCAGGTGCTTCCTTATTGTCAACGATGTCAAAGTCTTCAACATCAACAGCAATCTTCAACACATCTTAATAAGTTCAATAATTCAACAATATTCCCTCTTCGAACGATATATTTCTCCTCATTAATTATTTTGCAATCTCTCAATCTATTTAATTCTCAAATAAAATTCTCCTCATCACGCAAATCTCTCAGTGAAAAATGTTGAAAAGTATCTCAATTATCGATTGTTCACAAGAACATTTATATTTTCTTAATTATAAAGAGGAAATTAATTAAGCAAATATTTTCGATGAGTTATTTTCATTTAATTCTCTATTTATTATTGTTCATAAGAACATTTATATTTTCTTAATTATAATGAGGAAATTAATTAAGCAAATATTTTAGACGAGTTATTTTCATTTAATTCTCTATTTATTATTGTTCATAAGAACATTTATATTTTCTTAATTATAAAGAGGAAATTAATTAAGCAAATATTTTCGATGAGTTATTTTCATTTAATTCTCTATTTATTATTGTTCATAAGAATATTTATATTTTCTTAATTATAAAGAGGAAATTAATTAAGCAAATATTTTCGATGAGTTATTTTCATTTAATTCTCTATTTATTATTGTTCATAAGAACATTTATATTTTCTTAATTATAATGAGGAAATTAATTAAGCAAATATTTTAGACGAGTTATTTTCATTTAATTCTCTATTTATTATTGTTCATAAGAACATTTATATTTTCTTAATTATAAAGAGGAAATTAATTAAGCAAATATTTTCGATGAGTTATTTTCATTTAATTCTCTATTTATTATTGTTCATAAGAACATTTATATTTTCTTAATTATAAAGAGGAAATTAATTAAGCAAATATTTTAGATGAGTTATTTTCATTTAATTCTCTATTTATTATTGTTCATAAGAACATTTATATTTTCTTAATTATAAAGAGGAAATTAATTAAGCAAATATTTTCGATGAGTTATTTTCATTTAATTCTCTATTTATTATTGTTCATAAGAATATTTATATTTTCTTAATTATAAAGAGGAAATTAATTAAGCAAATATTTTCGATGAGTTATTTTCATTTAATTCTCTATTTATTATTGTTCATAAGAACATTTATATTTTCTTAATTATAATGAGGAAATTAATTAAGCAAATATTTTAGACGAGTTATTTTCATTTAATTCTCTATTTATTATTGTTCATAAGAACATTTATATTTTCTTAATTATAAAGAGGAAATTAATTAAGCAAATATTTTCGATGAGTTATTTTCATTTAATTCTCTATTTATTATTGTTCATAAGAACATTTATATTTTCTTAATTATAATGAGGAAATTAATTAAGCAAATATTTTAGATGAGTTATTTTCATTTAATTCTCTATTTATTATTGTTCATAAGAACATTTATATTTTCTTAATTATAAAGAGGAAATTAATTAAGCAAATATTTTCGATGAGTTATTTTCATTTAATTCTCTATTTATTATTGTTCATAAGAACATTTATATTTTCTTAATTATAAAGAGGAAATTAATTAAGCAAATATTTTCGATGAGTTATTTTCATTTAATTCTCTATTTATTATTGTTCATAAGAACATTTATATTTTCTTAATTATAAAGAGGAAATTAATTAAGCAAATATTTTCGATGAGTTATTTTCATTTAATTCTCTATTTATTATTGTTCATAAGAATATTTATATTTTCTTAATTATAAAGAGGAAATTAATTAAGCAAATATTTTCGATGAGTTATTTTCATTTAATTCTCTATTTATTATTGTTCATAAGAACATTTATATTTTCTTAATTATAATGAGGAAATTAATTAAGCAAATATTTTAGATGAGTTATTTTCATTTAATTCTCTATTTATTATTGTTCATAAGAACATTTATATTTTCTTAATTATAAAGAGGAAATTAATTAAGCAAATATTTTCGATGAGTTATTTTCATTTAATTCTCTATTTATTATTGTTCATAAGAACATTTATATTTTCTTAATTATAATGAGGAAATTAATTAAGCAAATATTTTAGATGAGTTATTTTCATTTAATTCTCTATTTATTATTGTTCATAAGAATATTTATATTTTCTTAATTATAAAGAGGAAATTAATTAAGCAAATATTTTCGATGAGTTATTTTCATTTAATTCTCTATTTATTATTGTTCATAAGAACATTTATATTTTCTTAATTATAATGAGGAAATTAATTAAGCAAATATTTTCGATGAGTTATTTTCATTTAATTCTCTATTTATTATTGTTCATAAGAACATTTATATTTTCTTAATTATAATGAGGAAATTAATTAAGCAAATATTTTAGATGAGTTATTTTCATTTAATTCTCTATTTATTATTGTTCATAAGAACATTTATATTTTCTTAATTATAAAGAGGAAATTAATTAAGCAAATATTTTCGATGAGTTATTTTCATTTAATTCTCTATTTATTATTGTTCATAAGAACATTTATATTTTCTTAATTATAAAGAGGAAATTAATTAAGCAAATATTTTCGATGAGTTATTTTCATTTAATTCTCTATTTATTATTGTTCATAAGAACATTTATATTTTCTTAATTATAAAGAGGAAATTAATTAAGCAAATATTTTAGATGAGTTATTTTCATTTAATTCTCTATTTATTATTGTTCATAAGAACATTTATATTTTCTTAATTATAAAGAGGAAATTAATTAAGCAAATATTTTCGATGAGTTATTTTCATTTAATTCTCTATTTATTATTGTTCATAAGAATATTTATATTTTCTTAATTATAAAGAGGAAATTAATTAAGCAAATATTTTCGATGAGTTATTTTCATTTAATTCTCTATTTATTATTGTTCATAAGAACATTTATATTTTCTTAATTATAAAGAGGAAATTAATTAAGCAAATATTTTAGACGAGTTATTTTCATTTAATTCTCTATTTATTATTGTTCATAAGAACATTTATATTTTCTTAATTATAAAGAGGAAATTAATTAAGCAAATATTTTCGATGAGTTATTTTCATTTAATTCTCTATTTATTATTGTTCATAAGAACATTTATATTTTCTTAATTATAAAGAGGAAATTAATTAAGCAAATATTTTCGATGAGTTATTTTCATTTAATTCTCTATTTATTATTGTTCATAAGAACATTTATATTTTCTTAATTATAAAGAGGAAATTAATTAAGCAAATATTTTAGATGAGTTATTTTCATTTAATTCTCTATTTATTATTGTTCATAAGAACATTTATATTTTCTTAATTATAAAGAGGAAATTAATTAAGCAAATATTTTCGATGAGTTATTTTCATTTAATTCTCTATTTATTATTGTTCATAAGAATATTTATATTTTCTTAATTATAAAGAGGAAATTAATTAAGCAAATATTTTAGATGAGTTATTTTCATTTAATTCTCTATTTATTATTGTTCATAAGAACATTTATATTTTCTTAATTATAAAGAGGAAATTAATTAAGCAAATATTTTCGATGAGTTATTTTCATTTAATTCTCTATTTATTATTGTTCATAAGAATATTTATATTTTCTTAATTATAAAGAGGAAATTAATTAAGCAAATATTTTCGATGAGTTATTTTCATTTAATTCTCTATTTATTATTGTTCATAAGAATATTTATATTTTCTTAATTATAAAGAGGAAATTAATTAAGCAAATATTTTAGATGAGTTATTTTCATTTAATTCTCTATTTATTATTGTTC
The DNA here is from genome assembly GCA_037576465.1 of Parascaris univalens. Taxonomy (NCBI): domain Eukaryota; kingdom Metazoa; phylum Nematoda; class Chromadorea; order Rhabditida; family Ascarididae; genus Parascaris; species Parascaris univalens. The sequence continues at coordinate 235,595,251 of CM075173.1, read as the reverse complement.
ATAAGAACATTTATATTTTCTTAATTATAAAGAGGAAATTAATTAAGCAAATATTTTCGATGAGTTATTTTCATTTAATTCTCTATTTATTATTGTTCATAAGAACATTTATATTTTCTTAATTATAAAGAGGAAATTAATTAAGCAAATATTTTCGATGAGTTATTTTCATTTAATTCTCTATTTATTATTGTTCATAAGAACATTTATATTTTCTTAATTATAAAGAGGAAATTAATTAAGCAAATATTTTCGATGAGTTATTTTCATTTAATTCTCTATTTATTATTGTTCATAAGAACATTTATATTTTCTTAATTATAATGAGGAAATTAATTAAGCAAATATTTTCGATGAGTTATTTTCATTTAATTCTCTATTTATTATTGTTCATAAGAACATTTATATTTTCTTAATTATAAAGAGGAAATTAATTAAGCAAATATTTTCGATGAGTTATTTTCATTTAATTCTCTATTTATTATTGTTCATAAGAACATTTATATTTTCTTAATTATAATGAGGAAATTAATTAAGCAAATATTTTAGACGAGTTATTTTCATTTAATTCTCTATTTATTATTGTTCATAAGAACATTTATATTTTCTTAATTATAAAGAGGAAATTAATTAAGCAAATATTTTCGATGAGTTATTTTCATTTAATTCTCTATTTACTATTCATAAAAATGGTCATCTCCTCATTATTTAATTCTTTAAAATAACGCTTATAAATTGAGTATATTCGATCGGTATATTTAATTAAATTTTATCATTAGCAATTAAAGATTGAATATATTCATCTAAAGGAAAGAAATAAATGCTTAGAATTTCATCAATGATCAAATTTCAAACGGTATCGATTTCAGAGATGATTGAACGATCGGAATTACTTGAGGTCAAGTCTCATGTAAAAGAATTAAGGTCATGATCATGTATCCCGTCCACTTTTGCCTCTTCTCTCATTGATATATTCCCATTTAAGCGGCTCTTCTTCTTAAATATATATATTCTTAATTAATTATTAATTAGGATGAGATTACGTTGAATTAATTATTCTCTATAGAACCTATTTTTACTATTTTCTCATATTTTCGATTGTTGTCTCGATCATTTTACTTGATGATATTACGTTGTATGTCCTCATAAATTGACGAATAAATTCACTTCAGTTTATTCATTTATTCGAGCGATCTATAGAGATTTCGATTCGTTTCGAATGCTTTATTGGCAGCTCACTTCTTTTGTTTGCCTAAAGAGTGAGGTGAATGAGCGACAACAATAAGTCGGACTAAAAAGCTCGAACTCCTGATGCTAACAAAATAAGTCGTACCACTGAGCTCGAAGTTGGAAAAATTATAAACCCTCAATTTGTGACATGTTTCTATTCAACTCCTTTAAAAAAAAAGCGAAATCATTAGAGAATATCAACCTTTCAGAGGCACTAATTTGGCATTACTACTAATTCCTTCAATGACTTACCTCTACAACCAAATATACTCACATTCTAGGTTTCCTAATCTCTATTGTGGGAACTGAGCGAAATAGCCTTTGCTTTAATCATCCATCTGAGTCGCATCCCTGCCCGATGTCAGGACATAGTTCGTGACCAAAAGTCGTAACTCTCACTCCTATGGATCACGCCTTTAAATCTCATAGAGCAGCACCTACTGAATGATACGATAGCGATAGTTTAAGTAAGGCGTCAGTCTACGTTTGTATGAGTGAAACAACGTTCTGAATTAATAGTTACATAGGGGATTTTCACATTCGAAATCCTGGATAATTAGATCTTTGTATTCTGGATCATGAATCCGGATTGCTTCGAGTGTCGATCACTTCGCTTCGATGATCGGAGAGGTGATTGCTCGAATAGAAGAGGAAAACGAGTTGAAGTGATTGAAGTGATCAATTGGAAATGTGATTGAAGAATTGGCCATTTCGACGATCATGAAGTGGAAATTACAAACTCTCTCTTAGATCGATTTGAAGCTGGAAGATCTTGACCCTTCAAGAGACTACAAATCGAGCGGAAAGTCCGATCGATATTTGTTTCGTATTTCGGACAGGAATAACAACTGCAGATAGGCTTTCGTATCCTCGCTCTATTAACAGTCGAATCTATTCGGGTACATGGTATATCGCGATGTTACGATACATATGGACATATGCGCTGCATTATTTCAATATCAATACTTTCAATTTCCCCTCCTCATTCATTTCCTTCATAGAGAAATTTGCAGCTTCATAGTTCTCACCTAATTATAATTAAGACTTAATTAATAGGTAAAGGTGATGAGATGGGTTTTTTTTTATTTCGAGAGTTTATACGTAGGGAAGCGTCAGATGATGATGATACTTGGGTGGGAGGCATTGAATTTTTCGAGAACTATACTAGCATTTTGTTATTCTCGATGGAGGAGATTACTATCTTGCGGATTTCCGCTTGTCTTATTTCGTAAAGGAGAAATATCGATAGCGGGTGATTTTACTTGATGGAGCCGTTATTAGACGGCGCTGAAGTGATACTTTGGGGGTGGGGGTGGAGATGAGGGTGGGGAGGGGGTGGGGGTAGGGATGGGAGTGGGGGTAGGGGTGGGGTAGGGGTGGGGTAGGGGTGGGGGTAGGGGTGGGGGTAGGGGTGGGGTAGGGGTAGGGTGGGGGTAGGGATGGGGGTGGGGAGGTATCTTAAAGAATCGTCATATCTATTGGTATATCTTCATATTTTCCACCCGCATTATTGACTTATTTGATGGGAAAACTCTCTAGAGATGAACGAATTGAATATTCTCTATGAAAAATGTAATTTGAGGATGTTATTATTCGATAAAAATGAACGATTTTATGATAAATATAACTGTCAATTTTAGTGATAAAAATCTATTCGAATGATCTCTTTTTTTCAAATATAATCGGACGTGGATAATATCAAAAAGATGAGCATCTCTTCAACGAGACATTTATTCGCATTAAAGGAATTTCCCGTCTATCGATCGGATTTATGGTTACGAGATGTTTGTTTGGTATGTTTTCATTTCAACTTCGATGATTTTTCGATTATTTCCACGTTAATTTCTATGATAATGATGGGTAATTAATGCGGTACTAATTAGTGTATAAATGCGGATATGATGAATAATTAATGCGGTACTAATTAGTGTATAAATGCGGATATGATGAATAATTAATGCGGTACTAAATGGTGTATAGATCGCGGATATATAAGATAGAGATGGCATAGATAGATGGTAAATACGGATATGGCATGATGGAATAGCTGAGATGTACAGCTATCATTCGAAAATATAGATATCTAAGCAAATAAGGTGACATAGGCGGATACGGATATGGCGACTCGCCGAGGTGTACAGCTATCGTTCGGAAATATAGACATCTAAGCAAATGAGATGGCATAGGCGGATACGGATATGGCGACTCGCCGAGGTGTACAGCTATCGTTCGGAAATATAGACATCTAAGCAAATGAGATGGCATAGGCGGATACGGATATGGCGACTCGCCGAGGTGTACAGCTATCGTTCGGAAATATAGACATCTAAGCAAATGAGATGGCATAGGCGGATACGGATATGGCGACTCGCCGAGGTGTACAGCTATCGTTCGGAAATATAGACATCTGAGCAAATTGTAAACCGATAGGGATTTTCTAAAAGCCGAAATTAACTTAAATAATTTCCAATGAGACATTTCGATTAATCGAATAATGAGATTTCTATTGAAATGAGGATTTTTAGGTTTGTCAAACGAGACATTCGACAACCGACGATAAGAGCGAGCACTCCACTTCAAGTTCACATCTTAAGGTATGCAATATATTCGATCATTAGCATAAATCTTAAAGATTAACCTCGTAGATGAATATATTTAATTGATATATTATTCAAGAGATATCTTCATATTTGGGTCGTTTCACGGATCCGACTTCCGTTTATTATACGACGATAGTATAGAAATGTAAATCGACAACGTTTATCGGCGATACGACACTCTATTTCTCATTAATATCGATGTTCTCTTTCATAGAGAGAGTATTTATTTGATAATAGAATTATTTTTGATTCTCGTAGTTATCAGAAAGCATTTGTAGAGGCGTCACTTCATTAGGCACTAATTAAGAGGGCGGTAATTGCCTTTCAATAGTCATATCGACATTGAGATACACTAGATTTCTACCCTTAGATTGTATTATTCATTAGGATTTTGCTCATATATTTTTTTTTCAGCGAATGATCTTATATGATTTCTTCTCGAAAGAATCCCGCTCATTGAAATCGTCGAATCGGCGATCCGTATTGCTGGAGAGATACAAAAGATCCGGTACATTTGCAGCCGGTAAGTCATATTCGCAATTACATTCATTTCAGTGAATCATCTGGCTTCGTTTGATTTCTTATCTGCTGATCGATATATATGTGACGGATCGTTTTGAATCCGCAGATGTATCAGTAATTAATAGATGCTTAATTATTGGAGATATGATAGTGTTATGTAGATGGATTAATAGGGCATATAGTCGGAATGAATTGTGAAGTTTTGTCTTGCCTCCGCTCTTCCTCATTTCTCGGCGCCGCGTCTTTTAATAAGTTCACGGAGCAACTCTTTATTTTAGAATGAATTTCCACTTTAGTAGAAAATGTGGAATTTCTTTCGAACCAGAGGCTCTAGACTCAAAGATTGCCGTAGAGAGAGGGCTAAAATAGCTGGAGAGTTGGAGAGAGGGCTAAAATAGTTGGAGAGCCGTTGTGCTGAGAGCTGCTTCAATTGAAGGATTGGAGTGTATCCACGAATTCGTGATGCCATTTTGCTCGTCACCATGGTGGGCATGCAGTATTTGCTATGAGGCGGATGCGGATCTCTATACACTCGATGCTCATCTTCATTCCATTCTTCACATAAAGACATATGTCGTTCGTTCTTCTCGTTTCCGTCCAATTAATTCATTTTGTGTCGTTTCATCGGAACTACGGCGATGGATAATATAATAATGTATTATCGAGCGGGCAACTCTTTAAAATTTCCTCTTCTATTCTCATTTTGATGCCAATATAGGCCAACGTTTCCCTGTTAAAACGCTGAGGTGGTAAACAAACTGAGGACGATGATATTTTCTAACAATCGGCTACAATCTCGAGAGGAGAGGAGAACGAGGTGGGGGGGTTCAAGTGCAACGAGAATTGAAAGAGAAGAAGTATAAGATCGAAAGAAAGAGTGGTCAAAGAGAGCTGAATGTTCGTTGCTTCGTTGAGAGCCTAACAAATGGGTGTATGACATAGTTAGCCTTAGTTAGCCTTAACAATAGGCAGTCTGATGGGAAAGGTCAGTCACTCAGGCTTTGTTCTGATTGAATATATCGCAGAAAATTGGTTGCACAAGCCTCGGTGGGTTTTAACTTCCCTTAAGCGATTGGAAAGTATTTCAGTGGATTTCCAGTGCCTATTTTTTATTGGTTGTTGGCTATTGCTGGATTATTTCAGGAAGAGTTCCATCCGGGTCGTGTTGTTGACGAGAGCGTGGATCGTTTCACGATGCTTACAAGGTTGTACGCGATGAGAGCGGAGGTATTAGAGGAGCAAGGCAAGCTCGAGTCACCGGAGGTGTTGGATGTTGAAGGCGTCTCAAGGGAATGGGCTATGGAGAAGTTGGCGATTGCCGCAGATAGTAGCTCAGATCGGTTCAAAATTGGTGAATTGTTTGGTGGCCATGAAGCGTTGCATTGCAAGGTAGGTGTTTGTCACACTCGAACCACATTTGTTGGTGTGATTGAAGCAAACGTGAAAGCTTTGAGCTATTAGATTCGGCCAATGAGGTTTTAGGCTGCTGTATTATATTGCGCTATATTTTGTAATGCTTAATTCATGTTTGAAGTGTTCTCTCTAAGCATTTCTCGGATTCCGTTGAAGGAGACAAGCCGAAAAGGAACGTAATGATCAAGCGTCATCTCTTTACGACTATGAAAGTATCTAAAGGGGACCGAGGGGGCTCTATTGTGACAGTTGATATTCTCTTCATATGGTACATTCAAGGTTTGCCATAGCAATATTGCTAGTGCGGAGGAGACTAGAGAACGATGCTGGGAGACACATTTGGCGTCATCGTATCATCAACGAGTGCAGTTGCTGGCTTCAATGATCGCCCAATGTATGTACGTTGAGTAGATCTCTGCGTGATTAGAGATAAATGACCGTCGATTCTTTGACGTTGAAGTGTCTTCGCTGATGATACTATTGTATAGATTGTAGTTAGGAGCGTTTAACATAGAAAATTTAATTAAATTGTTTCATTCGGCGACTAATTTTCCATTTTCGTTCGTCGCCGAGCTGTCATATCCGTTTCTTGCAATTAATTGTTTGGAAATATCGGCATGTTTTCATTTTTCATTGAAATATTCCAATATTTTCCATTGTCCATCAATTTCATTTACCATTTTTAGTATCCGAGAGATTTTACTCTCTTTTTAAGTTTGAAGAGAAGCGATAGCTAAGCGACAACAGTTGTTTGTGTCGTTGTGCTTACTAACCCTTACTGATAGAGTCGATAATTGTAGTTGAGAGCCATCCGATCGACAGTCGTTTCGATGATAGAGCGCAGACGAGTAAATGGGAGCAAAATGCGCTCGGTGTTTATCTTGGACCAATGGCTGGACTTCACCATCTTATTTACTTTGGTTTCTTTTACTTAGTTTCTCTCCTATTTTCTCGATTGATTACTTTTAGCGGCTATTTGAGACGTCTACGGTGAAGAGTGGAAGGGAAAAGATGAGGAATATAGTTGAGGAAGAGGCATATCCTGCCCAAGACAACGACAATGACATCGGTTCTTCCTATTTCGCAGAAAAAGAGCCAGACAGACGTATAATTCTCTTATCATCTAAGGTGACATTGATTTGTGAGAGATATTTATTCGTCATTGTTGTTGGTTATAGATGTTGGGTCGCTTTAAGTCTTCATGATCTTCAAGCATATATTTTCCGATGCATATAAGTCGGAAAGCTCATTGAAGTTGTTCAAGTAAGTCGCTGTGCAATGAAAGGTGAGTAGCAGTGATACGATTCAATGAATCTGATGAACGTATCGCAGTCGATCGTCGAAGATTTTACTGCCATACATCGAGGATTTAATTTGAAAGAGAATATCCTCCTTCAGGTACGTTTCCGTATTGCGATCTTTGTTATGCGGTGCTCGATGAGGATCGAGTTATGGAGCATTTCTGCTGTGAAAATCATCTCATCAAACTCTTGGTAGTCTTATTCATTGTTCAATTTTTATAATAGGTGATCTTATATTTGTCGAGGTATTGAATGGAGCTGCAATGCCGATCGTTGTTTAGATATCACTAATTTGTTTTTTTGTTGTGGTTGATGGATGTGAGTTTTACCTCGGAGTGCTTGGAAATATGTTTATTGTCCTCACTTCTGGATAGGAAGTGCTTGGAAGCCGGAACTCTTGGGAGGAGATGAATTAGGGGGGAGGAGATGGGTGATGTTCATCAAAAAGCGGATAATATACGAGAGTTGAGAATATAGGTTTCATCGAGAATCGGTTTCAAAAGCGGTCGCTTTGATCGCTGTTAGAGTTTTTGAGGAGTAATCCACACTCTTTGCAGTCATTTCATCGACCTGGCGCAATGTATGTCGCTGTATATCTGCCAGATGATACAAGGCGGACGCAGATGCTCTCAATATTCGATACTATTGATAGTGCCGATCTTGGCGGGCGTCCGCGCAAAATTGAGGTAGATCCTTGTTTCGCAGTGTGCCGAGTGTGCCTCTTTATGGGTGGGTAAGTCTTATATCGTTCGTTGAGGGTTAGCAGGCAATGCATTGGGTGAACTTGAATGATTGAGTAAGTTCGAGTTTCTTTTAGAGAAATCAAATTTTGGAGGAAGATGAGGTTATCCATCGAGGATGAGGCAAGATCTTTGTGTTGATGTAATCAACAATGAAAGAAAAAAATTGTATTATTTCCATGAGGCTTGAAATTTCTTTTGTATTCAGATTTGGAGGAATGCAGTTCCGAGTTCCCGTTTTCTGCCCTCTCCATCACTTTCTCCAGCACCCCGTTGTGAACACTTCCCGAACTTCATTCTCTGATTTCTTAGTAGATTATTGTGACTCGAGGTCCTCTTATTTGGAACTGACATCTTTCGTTTTCATGTGGAGGTGCTATAAAGGTGATTAATTTAAGGCGCCATGCATTCCTGAATTGATAAGAGCAAATTCGAATCCGAACGTGTTGAATGCGCCGACGTTGATGCCTCAGTTATTACCGCTTGGTTCTGGTGGCTTCTGCTTATGGTGCCCGGTTGGTTTTATTGTTTATTACTCTTTGTGTTGTTTATTTGATATGTAAGTCGGCATAAGTGGTGGGAGGTTTAACAACTAGAACCTCAGGGTAGGTCTGAGGAACTGAGGTCAAAGGTTTGGGTGAGGTTAGTCGTGAAGTTCCGTTTGCTTCTGCATTCATTTCTCTTTATCAGCTTTATATTGGCTACTCAGTAGCTGTTGTTCTCGAGATGTTTTCTTCAATTATTAACCGATGGTATATTGCCGAACCTATTAGCTTTGAGTTGAGTTAGATGAATTGCGTAGCGCTCTATGATCTTCTCCATGTAATAACGGGCTGTTGGTTTTAGGTTTGTTGGAGAGCGTTAAATGTATCGAGTGAAGAAAGTGAACGTATTGCTTTCTGGACGGATCACTGCACAAGATCAAAGGATCATTTCGAAACGGCAGTTAGACGATCGCTGTTCAGTTTCGGTGAGCTGACTCATTACGAGTTTCCTGGAAAGTTGCATTGTAATTTTGGTTGTTATTCAAGGTTGCGCTGGGGGGGGGGGGTCCACGATGGCGCTGATGAGGTGGTGGGTGGGATTCGTTGGGATTGAAGGGGGTCCACGATGGCGCTGATGAGGTGGTGGGTGGGATTCGTTGGGATTGAAGGGGGTCCACGATGGCGCTGATGAGGTGGTGGGTGGGATTCGTTGGGATTGAAGGGGGTCCACGATGGCTTGGGATTCGTTCGATTGTTGAATTATTCGCTTCGAAGGAGATAAATTGCTAAGGAATTTCGAAAGATGGTCACAGAATATTATACGGAAAGAAGTATGACCCGTGCAGAATTCTTCTCAAACTACGGCGATTGGAGTATTATTTGTTGATGTATTTGTTAAAGAATTACATTTGTAAATATTATGGAGCCCATCATCGTCTCATGGTGGGAATCTTTGTTGCAGAGGAGGAGAACTTTGTGGATGCGGTGACGACACTTCACCTACCAACGATGAAAGAAGAAGCAGTTTGGAAAACTATTGAGTTGGATGGGAGAAAAGTTGAAGTGCAGCAACAAAGCGATGTTGGTCTCGATTTCCTTGTCGATGATTTGCACGCTGAAGAGGTTGCTGTGACCTTTGTATTGATGGTTGTTTCCGATAACCTCGTCCATTGAGTTATTCATCATAAGTTGTTTTCTTGAAATCCTTATGGCGCTCTCACAGTCCATCACCGGTTTTAGGCTTTTTGAAGGTGGAAGGTTGGCCAGAGGGGAGGTGTAACTAGAATTGGCCAAGGCTCCCTTTCTCAGATTTTTTTTTTGGAAGGTCGAGGTACATATATGTGATGCATGTATTTGATAGGGATTTCTTTCTGAGTTGGTTTCCTGAAGTCGTTAGTAGGGGAGTAAGGCCAAAAGGACAGTAAGTGAGTCTGGTTGTTATGGGAATTCGACAGAAGTTCCTCACCTCTCTCGTGCTTTTTCTTCCCATCTTTACACGATAATAGTCTTTTCTTGTGAATTGAAGGGTACCAAAGAGCTTCTTTTCCCCATCCGCCGTTCGAACTTTGCAGTTAGAGATTTAATTGAATGACGTTTCTTTCGAGTAGAGAGATGACGACTTTAGAGATAATTTGAGGGGGGAATATGAGGTAACGGCTCTAGATGATGTTTGCTTAAGCGTGATTAGTTCTCGGAGGAAATAATATGGTCGTCTTTAGTGCGATTTTTCTACTTTTAAGTAGGCAACTCTCAATTTGGGGTTTTTTCTCCGAATACTGGGCGTTTTTCTTCATTTTTACCTTTTTTTGGAAGAGGAACCCGGTGTATATAGGTGAGAGATGCTGATAACTCTTGTTGATTCATTGTTCAAAGTGGAGAATGAGGTGCAATGTTCAGGTGGTCTGTATTGCGTGTGCGGCAATCTTTCCTCGTAGCGATACATCGCAGGTGGCATTGCATATCCGTTCAATGGATCATTTGATGCAATACTTGGTTCGTTGAGTTCGCATAGTTTCTTCAGCATTATTAGTTGAAGGTTTGATTCTCATTAATTTATTGTAATATCACGTTCACTTAGCAGTTTCACCATCGTTGAGCGTTTCGAGATGCTTGAGAGGGATATTCAGCATTCTTCTGAGCAGTTACTGGAAATATTTGTGTAAGGGAAGCTTATCTTTTAGCACGCGACAGATCGCGAGATGCTCAATTTAGTGATGTCGCAGAAATCATCACAAGCTGAACGCGATCTTCTGATAGACTATCTACGTCGATCGGTGACCTCGCCTGGTACTATTCGAGTCTACGATGTCGACTTGGCTATAACGATAGCGAGATGGGGTTCGGTACCCTACAGAAAGATCGAACTGAGTACTATAGAAGCGAATGCGCGACCAATTTATGCGCTGCTGTCTGAAGTTATCGACAGAGTGGCTGATGATAAAGGTAAGGTGGACAGCTTTCAGAGAGAGTAGTGGCAAAAGCCGGCCAGCATACGTTGTCGCCTCCGTTAAGTGAGAGGTGGGGATGGCGTTTATTGAAGCTAATGCCTTTCTTGTAGCCAGTTATGTATAAAAGAAGTGTCAAGAGTGAAATATCTCTCAAAATGAGTGGCGATATGCATCAACGTTGTAGTCGGATATGCCTGACATATGCTTCTTGATACTGGGCTATTTTATTGTATTATAAAAGCCGATATGTTATGGCGTTATATTTTTATCTTTAGTTATCTATTAGGATAGGTAGAGCGAATTTTTTGATATATTAAGCGATTCTTAAGCTTTAATTATGAATTAATCGTCGATTCGATCGCTCTCCTCGTACTTCTATTCCGTTGATCTATGGTTTATTCCGGTATCGCTTTCGATGAGAGCGAGAAATTGTAAAATTCGGTGATTTCAGTTGAGAATATCGCTGTACCCGTAAAGGAGGCGTTACAATTGTGTTCTCTACGTATACATTCGGTTAATGAAAAGTCGATTCTGCTTTGGTGTATGGTTAGTGCTCTTTAATATATGGTTATGTTGGTTATATGGTTTTCTTCTTCGTCGGTTATTTTAGCGTCCGAAGATTGAGAAATCTACGAAAGTATGTGAGGCTGAACAATGGCAGAACGAAACAATAGCGGAGCCACAAGTTAAGGGGGTGGGGATGGTATCAAGTGAGCGATAGGAGTCAGTGGAGTGAATTGAAAGCGCTAAAATTCATCGTAAGGTATGGGGATGCTGTAAAAATGGCGACTAGGATAGGGGTGAAGGTAACTTGCTTTAAGGGCCTTTATGAAAGTGGCATTTGAACCGCTTCCTATAGTGGAGTCGTTTAGCGGTTTTTAGGAGTTATTAGGTCAGAGTCACACCTAAAATACGGAGTTTCATTTTCGATTATAGCAGAAGTCCGCAAAGCATTTCATAGATATAAAAGAGGGATTGATAGCATCAATGTGATTGAGAGTTACCTGTTCGGCAGAGCAATTTGCCATTTAGTGCTATATCTATTGAGCATATGCTGAATATTTGAGGGATGTGAGCGTGCGTTCAGTGTTATGGAAGGCGCTGTGGTGGAAGGCGCATGGGATGGACATTTGTTGGGTGCATCTCATGCAAGGAGGGTAGCCGCGTTGTCGAAGAACAAACTTGGTGAGTCTTTCGAATTAGGATCGATCGTTGCTGTCTGGAGTGGGATGGGGAAGAATTGCTGTCTGGAGTGGGATGGGGAAGAATTGCTGTCTGGAGTGGGATGGGAAGAATTGCTGTCTGGAGTGGGATGGGAAAGACTTTGCTTAGTTTTGGGAGGGATTCGATGGTGAACTGAAGATTTTGAAAGTTCTGATCAGGAATGAAAGAACGAATTGAAAACGGAATGAAGGTTCACTTCGATTTTCTTCATAAATACGCGATCGATCGTTGATATGGTGGAAACGAGTTGTTATATACGTTTAAGTATAAAATATTCGTAGAATATGAATTCGAAGGAGTTATGGATTGGAAAACGCATATTGTTGTTTTTAAAAGTATAATTTAAATGATTGCAGATCCGAATGGTTTCATAAACGAGAAGCCGAAGCTAACAGCAACTCTCGTCGATCAGGTGGAGGCGAAAAAGGTACCTGAATTGTTAGAAGCAAGTAGGCTCAAGAACTCTATGGTAGGAGAGAAAGGCATTCGTGAAGCGAACCTTCGATTTCCGCTGGCTCTTTTCACTCTTTTCAATAAAAAACGTCTTCTCATCCAGAAATAAGCTACCTTATTGCTGTCCTCCGTTAAGCAACATATACCTTGTAGAAGATATTCGTGCCTTTTGCAATTATTATCAGTAATCATATTGAAGAAAGTGGTGTGGCGCTGGAACGAATCGGCTAAATTATTCGAATATGTATATGCGGTACTTGGTCTGAGCGATATGGTGGAACGACGGTCGGTTAATGTTGGGATGACACATATACCCGACATCTATTGTAGACTATGCGCTGAGGTTTTGCCACATTCACAGGAATGGCTCGACTCGCATATTCGGTCGTTATCACATATCATCAACTATGTTGTAGGTTTCAAACGATCTTCATCCCCGTTAATTGCTGAGTTTTCAGTTTTTAGACGAGGTCGGCATCTTTATAGTTCAAGGGATTGCTCCTATTCTAGGAGAAGGGGAAGGGGGAGGGGAGGGGAAGGGATGGGATAACGATTTGCCTCTTATTTTTGATGAAGGTAACTGTGAACGACGATTTTCATGATGAGAGCAGTCTAATCGTGTATGGCAGCAAGGATTCCTCCTTCATTTTAGTCGTTTGTGAAGAAACCACCATTGGATATATTGTTTAAAGTGCTGATTCACTCTGTTAGGACACGAGAAGGAGTTGCTCTCGAAAAATTGTTCAATATATTTTTTATCACTGTGAATGGATAGATAGTTTTATTTTTCAGCAGAGATATCATACGGAGGGTATCGCACAACTGGAGGCACTGCAACGGGATACATCGGATGATGGAGGTAAATTGTTACGGAAACATCTCGGGTTCATGCTCAAGAACGAGTCGTGTAAGCTGAACATGATAGGTGAGATGCGTGTCTATCATCCGGACGGCGTACAGAAGCAACGAGAGGCTAAAGCGCTTAAGGTTGGTTCGCCTTTAGCAGTTCCGTATCTTTTGTTCCCTCATCGTTCTGACAGGTGGACTCCGGAGTCGTGGTCACTTTGACAGGTGGACTCCGGAGTTGTGGTCACTGCTGCTCATGAGTGTGGACACTAGAGAGATTCAACAGGGTGCACTATATTTCTCGCTTGCTAATGGACGACTTTATATCTTTTGTTAAGTGTGCTTTAGGTAAAGCAGACTATAATCCTAACGAGGTTGGGGAAGGTAAGAACACCTCGAAGCGATGTTACACAAAGCTTGGGTGCAGCGATAAGCTCATGAGAATTTGTTGGCATAGGTACTGCAGATGACCTCGAAGATCTTCTACTTGATATCTGCAGATGCATTTATCTGCATCGAGCAAGTGAAATTCTTTTATAGTCGGCGATTTTGATGGAGGATGAGACTGTAATTTAAAGGTGGCAGCGATGGAAGCGGAAAAGGATCGCCACAAGGAGAAAGTAAAGAAGGTTGCGGATCACCGGAAGAAAGTTTCCGAAGAGCAGAAACAACGGGTGGATTCTCGTCGTCCTAAAGAGGTTTGGTATTGATTGTATCGCATTTCTATATCATCCTTTCGAGAATTAAAGCATGTGACAATGTGTGGGTTCATTTGTCATTGATTGAGTATTCAGCGGATATATTGAGAGAGAAATTGGTCGATGATAATCGATTGTTGAAAGACGAGGAATATCTAGCCGAGTTATTGCAGATTATATTTGTAATTAATCCTTAAATTCATTAATTAGCTTCTCACTTAGTTCATAAATTATTTTTGAGGAAAATTATTGCAGTCTAATTAACAGAATGGAGTTCTTAATGACCCCCGTATCGGTTTACCTCGATGCATGACTTTCAGGAAGCCGTCCTCATTTCAGCACACAATCCCACCTCTTTGCTTTTTTGAAAGATCAGAAAGGTGGTTGATAGAAGGTATTGCTTGGTAGAGCATTTTCTCGCTATTGATATGATGAATTCTCTGGTCTTGTTCATGGTTTTTGGGATGGAAAGGCTTTTCAACGGATTGAATATTAAGGAGGTAAAAACTGAGGATAACCGCCACAGCGCAGTGGAGGAGAGACGCTCGAAGCAGTCGCGCGAGGTGATGCGGCGAAGGTATGAGAGAGAGCGAGAAGAGGGAATGAAACGAAGAGAAGTGAGTAGACAAGAGGAGGAAAAGAAGGCGAGAGAAGCGGAAGCGCGAAGACGACAAAGGATGTAAGCCTATATGTTTAGCCGAGAATTTCTCTCGGAGCGCTTTGTTATTTGCAGAAATATCTTTATATGCTGTTTCACGGGATCTGAGACGAATGTTCGAGAGTGAAGTACTTTGAGAGCTTCTAGAAGGTTGAAGGCAATTACCTCGGATACTTTTCATTAAATGGATAATTTATTATAAGTTTCTATGATATGCCTTATGAATTGCTTATAGTTCATAAGTGAAGAATGGAATTCGAAGATTGGATTATAGAAGTCGACATGCTTCATTGTGACTTAGAAGCTGGCCGGCAGTCTTCACGTCAGTTAGCAGAAGGCGGCTAAACGAACATTGACATGACACCAATGAGAAACTATGAGGGGAATAAGGCCAAAGGATGTGATAGAAGGGTAGAAGTGGGTTGTCAATGATGTGATTTTAGCTTAGCAATGGAGAGGCAACGGAAGAAGGAAGGAGAATTGAAGAAGAACAGAGAACCGCAAGAGAGGAACATATCGGACGATTAAGAGGCGAAGAAGAAACGGTTTGTATGCGATATTTTCTCTTTGTATATCACATTTGTGCTGTTCCATTCGTTTAATATTTAATTTTCATATGATTTTCTTTTTATTTTCTGTTTGTTTTCATTTTTTTTGAATGTTTTTTCGGTTTTTTTTTCTTTTTCTGAATATTCTTTTTTTTTTCAAACGATCTCTTATATGAAATGTGAAGTTTGTTGAGTTCGACGGCCGCAGAATCATGACCAGGACTTTATTTTTGCCCTTATTTAACTCTTGACTATGATATGAACGGAGTTAAAATTCGTTAGCTCAAAAGTCTTTAGAAGTTGTTAAGAGGAATGAAGAGGATTTTCTATATGCGAATATTGGGAAATGTTTGAGGATATAGTACGTTGGTGTTTACTTTAAACGGGACAGGGGATGCGTTTTCCAGATTCGGCTATGATATTGTTGCAGTTAGCCGAGGCACAAAGGGTCGGACGAGAACGACAACGCATTATGCAGATTCAGATGGAACTGGAACGTGAGCAACGAATTGAAGAGGAGATGATCCGTATTCGACATGAAAAGGCAGCCATCATAGAAAACCTCTCAACAATCCAAAATGTTATTCATTTATTTCATCGAATTATCATTTTATTCGGCTAGATTCTTTAGATAACAGAATAGTCTTTTACGATAGAAACTTTTGAGATTAGTGCGGTTGCTGTTATTCTTTGCATCGTCATTGAAAATAGCAGTGAGAGCAATGGTAAGTGGGGGTGGGGGGGGGGGGGCTACGGAGTTGTGGTGTTGGTTGGGAGGATGAGAAGAGGACTAGAGATGTTCATGAGAACGAAGAGAGGAGCAAATGAGAACGAAGCATTTTCATTTCCCCAAAGGAAGTAGATGTTCAGATACGTTGATGGTCCTTCTAATTTTCCATTGCTGCTTTCCCGGGAGGGGGAGGGGAATGATGTGTTCGTTCGTTAATTAGAAAAACTTAGTTATTTACTTAATTGGGCTGTTACTGGGCATTATTTTTTTAATGAGAGATGAAAGTATTTCGTCCGCTACGAACAACAGGAACGATGAAAAATATTAGTTTGTTAAGGCGCTCAAATTTACCGATCGATGGATGGCGGTTTCGATAACTTTTCAATAGTGACCAGCTTCTCCTAACTATTGCCTATCATTGTGTCCATGTATCGAACTATAATTTCTTTCAGCATTGAATATTTAATCAATTTTAAGCGTCACGAACATTCTGTGGATCGAGATCGACTGACTGTAACTGTGCCGAATATTGGGGCTCAGCGACTGATGGTAACTGTGCCCAGTGCTTTGGGTACATCGTCGGCCGCTTCGATGAACTCACGATATCAGTGCAGTGCTTGGTCTCCAGTCATGCAAGCGGTTCCATTAAAAGATGTCGATACTAGTGTTCAGCGACCTCCCAGTGTGAATGTACCACAGGTGGATGAGCATCCATCCAGACTGCATTCGCCCACAGTCGGGGTACAGCAACTTCCGCATCATATACGCCCGGATCGTATAAAGAAGCTCGAATCACACATCAAAGCCTTCAAGCAGATAGAAACGAGGGACTTATTAGTTGATTATTGTAGGTTGTTTTCTTTTGTTGTATTTTACCAGTCCTACTAAATGCTTTTTATAGTCATGTGGTGCAGTAAATACGTAGAAGGAGTTCCGGTTTGCCGTTTCCGAGCTTGAACGAGTGGTCCGTTCGACGGCCGTTGGGCGCCTAATGATCCAGTCAGGATGTGCAAATCCTTATTTCACATATGAGCAGCGATATCCACTGTATTGTTTGATAGTTATTTATGGATATATAGCTTTTAAATGCTTTTCAGTGTGGAAACAAGGCGGTGAGATGATTCCCGAAGCGGAGCTTCCAGAGGTATTCAATAGTGTGGCAGCTCGTAGAATTGGACTGCTTGGTCTCTCTTCGGTAGGTGCATGAATAGAAGCAATTTTGATCTCCTCATCGCTATTTCTAGATGGAGATTTTTCTTCCGGCTTTAATAAAAAGGCTTTTCGCTTCAAGTGGCAGATTAATTGAATATTTTATCTTCAGCGAGTTTGCTTCGACGATCAATGAAATCTTGAAGTTGAGCACTATGATGGCTTATATGAATTTGCGCAACAGAAGCGTTCTTTATAGGTGTATCAAGTACAATGTAGCGATCGTCCAACATTCGAGACGATGTACTGCAGCGCTTGCTCGGTGTGGACAACGTTTGCCGATATGTTCAATCATCTAATGACTGCAGAGCATAGACTTGGCTATTTGGTATGCATTCGTAATTATCGACTATTGGATTGCTATCTTCTTGAGATCCGTTCATGTTTTCCACTATATCTCTAGAAAAACCTTTAGTGCTTTAAGAAGCTGTATCATTAGAACTGCTTTTTCCTCTCATTGGTGAAACATTTCACTTGGTGCTTTCACTTGATCTCTTCTATCGTTCTCTTTCAAGTGATCTTCATCGATCATATTCCCATAGTAAGTGGAATAAGATGAAGGCCATGAAGCAAGAGAAGTATATCTCAATATGGGTACGGGGAAAACTATAGATGGATTCATCAACGCGTTTTCAAGTGCATATAAATCGAAATGAATGCTTGCTTAGTCGGGGCGGTGTTCATGTCAAGAGAAGAACGGCACGATATGATGTATTCGATGAGGCTGCATTTTGTTGAAGTATTCAGATGATAGCACAGCGAGATAATGACAATCCTAAGGTACCAGCAACTGGAGGTTTACTGTTATGATATGGGGCTTGTTGTCGTCGTGTGGAATTTGAAGGGTTTAGGGGTGCTTCTGAGTTACTGACTTCTTTTGAACGAGTTTACTGACTTCCTTTGAGCGAATTTTAATTGTTGAGAGAGAACCAATTACCTTGATGGAATTGCCATCCCTCCGTAATTGTTATGCTGTTTGCTAGGTTGGGATGGGAGGTGAAGGCTAGGGCGAATATTTGAGCTCTGAAATGCTCTCTGCGCTAGAGCTCGTTGATAACTAACGTACAACAACATCAATGAAACCGTTCTGCATTAAGTGGATCTTAATGGTTTTAGTTCCGCAATTACAAAATGTATCACAAATCGGCGATGAGCCAACCGAATGAGACGATACGCGAACAAATGTTGGAGCAATTCGCCCGACAAATTTGGAAGTTAGAAGGTTCAGGTGAAGTGAGATATCGGCTCACCTGTCCTGTCAACTACGAAACGGTGATGCGACTATGGCCTCAGCATATTCGCCTTTTAAGCAATGACTGGATGGATTTGCCTGATAGAGAGAGTAAGCACTCTGATCACTTCTTGATAGAAAAAACTGGCAGTTGTTACATGTCCTTAAGTTAAATGTAGAACTTAACATCAGGTTCAGTGATTGCATGTCGTCTGTTATCATTACTAACATGAGTGACCGTCGATTCGACAGGATTCATGTAGATTGGCTATTAATTGATATTCGGTGTTGTACTCTCGAAAGCAAATGAACGAGCATAGTTCGATAATTTGTGGGATTGTTGTTTTGGGGGTTATATCTTAGATCATCATGTATGTCGTCGATTATTTAGATGTCGTATTCAGAAGCCGTCAGAATAGTGGTCCATGGTGGTTATGGACGCGTTGTGGGTAGAAGTGACAAATAATATCGCGGCATCGAATTGAACTTGATTTATTGCGATGAAAGTGTGCTTCGCTTTTCCGATTTTCCCCACTGAGAAATATCCGAATTTACCCGTCCCCCATCGCATAGTTGAAGTAGATGTTAGTTTCAACTTGCTGGGAAAATATTTCAGCATAAGCAGGGGATGGAGGAGGGAGGGGAGGCTTGAATGCTTGCAGTTCTTATTGGATAAGTTCGAAAAGCGGCTAAGTTGTTGGGATCTTTGAAGTATCGTTGCTGTTGCATTTCAGAAATCTTCCTATTTCGCAGACGTTTTATTCACTCTTTCAGTTTATTTATATTTGTGCATTGTGAAAGTAATATATGTTGGATGGGTAAAGGGGAGATGTATTCTTTATGAATGAAACTGTTTGTAGTTGTATTATACACCATTTCGCGATATTGTTTCCCTTCTGTCGTATTTATTCAACTCATATCAGTATTGCATTGAGATTCTAAAATGTCCAATGAGCTTATTTGTTCTAGTGAATGCCACTCCGCCTCCAGGAATTGATGTTGGCAACGAAAAAGAGAGCAATAAGAGAAGCGAAGCAAGGCGAAAAGAAAGGGAAGGTGAAAACTTAAGAAAGAAGCAGAGGAATGGCAATGATAAAGGGAGAGAGGAAGAGAGAATCGAATTGAGGGAGAGGGATGCGTCGTCAAGCGTCAAACAGAGGTCGTCACTTGGAAGGAGAGTTGGATCCTCTCCGATGTAAGTGATCTTTAAGAGCTTCTATTGCATTTATGAGTGCATGGCTAGTAGAAATAATATGAGCTGTCCATTGCTTTGCATTAAATTCTTTTCATATTCCGTCGATTCAGTTGGCATCGTTTTCCATGTCGATATTTGAGAGAACGTGTGCGTTATCGGCGTCATTTCAACGGAGTCACATTTGAAAGGCCGAAAGCCAGATTGAGAAAGTGTTAAACTCGGCATGGCACATTGTTCTTGCTTTGTCTTAATTTCAACTTTAATTAGCCCCACAGAGTTTGTTACTAATCTTTCCTTGAAACTATATCAAAGAAGAGATCGAGGGGATTATGTTTGATTGGATTATTTATTAGGAATGAAGAGAATGAAAACGTTAGGGTCTTTTTTAGTGGAGTAATATGTGTATTTTGAAGAGTCGGTAGGGATGTGCTGAGAGTTCGACTCATAGAAAAAGAGGTCAAATGATTTATTTCTATGAACGTTTTTGTGTTGATTTGGAATATTTCATGATTGGCTAACGTGAAAGCGAATAACGACAACTTTTGTGGCTTTTATTCATTGTTTGCCACTGACTATGCCTACAGTTTTTTTATTTTTTAAATATATTCGTGTGTGTCTGCTTCTTTCGAATCGTTATTTAATCTTGTTCTGTGGCTCGCCTGCTGGTCGATCTGCTGTGCTTGAAGTCGCTCGTCACATGCAATGAGTCAGCTTTCAATATAATCTGATTTGAAACGATTTCACCGTTATAGCAAACAACGAAGTCAACGTTCAACAAGTCGTCGACGGTCCCGATCACATTCACGTCACCATGGTCGAACTCGTTCTCCTTCGAGTCATATGCATCGCTCGAGATCGAATTCAGGATCAACATCACGTGGTCGTCGTAGATCACCGCTGAGAATCACTAGATTGCTGAGTACAATGGAAAATGTGCAGGATGAATCGACATGGGAAGATGCGGCTGCTGCATTTTTGGCTAAAATTGGAGACAAACGAGGCGCGGAACGCGTACGTCGACGGTCGCCGTCATCACGAAGTCGTAGTAGAAGCAAAAGCAGTGCTCGAAGGCGTTCGAGGAGTATCATATCATCTGGAAAGTGCAGGTATGACGTAGACTCTCGCATGCACATTCTAGAGCTATTTAGAGGTTCCGATGCATTGCCTGTTGGCGTTTGCTTTGATACCAGAGCTATTTATCTTTGTGTTGGATGGGACGTCAATGTGACCGGGTTCGAGAAGTGACCCTGCTCCGTTGTAGTAGATGGGCACGGTAAGTATAGAGATTTGTTTCTCTGTTTTCCTTGACAGTTGCTGCTGTAGTGTTGATGGTTATATGCCGTCTTCACATTACTGCAGTACTGTGGATAACTTTGATTTATGATATCCTTAATAATAAGTAAATGTTAATTGATTGAAATGTCGTTGTTGTCGAAACGATCGTCGGTCACTAGAGGACTGCAATTTGTTGTTATTGCAATGACATTTTGTCTGTTCATTGAGATGGAATACATTTTCTGCGGTAGTCGATTGCAGGAGCAGGAGTGGTTCGCGTTATGCACGCACAGGATCTCGTGCATCTGAAAGAATTCGAAGACATAGTAGTCGTGAGAGGGGAACTTCCTTCGATAAGAGAGTCGAGCAGGAGACAGCAGGCGGTCTATTGAAGGTATGGGAAGGCCTTCCTGAAGAAGTTGATAGGCGGTCGTCGAAGGATCTAACCAAAGCGGCTCCTTCAGACGACGATGTCGACCGAATACTGGCCAAACGTGCTAAGGTATGAGTCCAGCAGTATAAACATATGTTCTGCATAGATATGTGCACCCACACATATGTACAAATTATACCTACAAATATGTGCATGCGTTTGCGTATATGTTCGTGTGTTTAACCACAATCGAGAATCTTCCAATAGGTGGAAACGAAGTAATATTTTAGTTCGAGCTGTTCCTAAGGATATTCTAAGAGGAAATGATGGTCATCGATTATCTCCATCATTTCAGAGTACTGATGGAGATACTATGCGTGACTGCCTACCACTACACATCCACTTATTTAAGTTATCAACAAGATCGAAACCCGTGAAGTGCTGTTCGAGTTCGAGCGATAATCGCTTTAGCTTGCTGTAATTTATCGTAGGTGAGAATTGCACGTAACGTTGAGACGAAGATGAGTTACTGCTACTGCATTACTACTGCCATTTCTGCTATTGCGTCACTTTGACCTGTTATAATTTAAAGGTTGACCAAGAACGACCTCGAGACCCGAAGGAGGATATGCGTAAACTGCTTGGGCTTCTCGTTACGATGCAGCAGGAAGTGCAGCAGCGAGGCCAACTTGATGACGCAACTATTTCTCGTCTCTATGAGGAGGTGGGCGTATCAGGCGGTGACATGACTTCAAGTGGTGCTCTGCTGCAGCAGTTATGTCAGATGCTTGTCGGCGACGGTGCGTCGTCGAGTGGTGGCGGATGTTATCAGCAAGCACAACATCAGTCTAACATTGATTTTGAGCGCTTCGGTTTGTCATTTTTTCTAATTCGCTTAAGCTACGAACAGGCCATCGTGAGCAAATTTTGAAAGACGTGTTGCCCCGGATTGATTAGGCGACTTTAGATGCCGCATTTTTGTAGAAGTCTTCGGTTACCTTAGGAAAGTATCTTCAGAGTCGTTTTATTTCATCGTGATGGTTATCCGTAAAGTGATCAGGTGTGGAGGAAAGTTTTTACTGAGTGCAGCTGAAGTTATAGTGGTGAATTGTCTAGGTGATGAATTTGTGACTTGAATAAGTTACGTCTGAAGTGATGGACGGTTTCATTAGAGTCTATACCTTCACTCCTTCTCTTCCCCCGACAAAACAGTAATATTCAGTTCGGCAGTGCCTTAAACAAGGTGAAGTTGGAAATTGAGTTGACGTAAACAAGAAGCGTAGCGCTCAAAAATCGTTCGTTCAAGATGAGCCATAAACATTTTACAGGAATCGCCCCAGTAAAGGAGCAGACGACGGAAGCGAGCTTTGTTTACCCAGGCGCACCGGATCCAGAAGTGCAGGAAGCACCAACTATACATGCTCCTTACACAGGCTATGGAGGCATCGGAGAAAGTGTCTTGCGAGAGTCTCCACAAGTCGCCACCATTAATCCCTGGATGAACGGTGCTTCTGGTGGCCGGCCGCCCCTCAGTTTGCTTCCTGGTGCACACGCATTATCAAATTACGGCCTCAAAAGTGCTGCAGCATTTGTTGAGCCGGTGCAAGTGCAGCCGAACTCTGCTGATATCTATGCGGCGAGACGTATGAAGAGTGCGACAAGCATCAATGATGCCAGTTCACGGCAGAGTGCCCCTTCTTCTTGGGGTACGCCCAGTTTGTGACTTTCATTATATGTTTTATGTTTGCTGAGGTTTAAAACATTTCAGCGACTTGATTATGCTGTTTGCTTTCCTCCACGTTTGAAAATTTTCGTTTGCAACAGTTCTCATGTATGGAGGACTTCAGCGGAATATTGAGGCCCATGTACTATCACTAGGAAGAGCCATACGATGACAAGGAACAAACATCGATTAGCAAGTAAGACTACAGCCTTTTTAAATCTTCAACTAAGATCTTGAAGGGATGGAAAAGACCTTAATCGACGTGAGGGAGATGTCATGTCAAGATCAGCGCACGTGTAAGTAGAACAGCTTATTATAGAAAATGACAGCCACGATCACTAAGGTCACAAAACTCATTCGACGATCATAGACCAGTCGCTAACATAAATGAATTTTGGTTTAGCCAAAGTTGTCGTGACCTACACTTAATGCAGGAAGAAGTGAGCAAAAATCATGAAGAGACGGTATTCTCTCGAAACGTTGAAATAGCAAAATTATTCACTGTACCTGTCTTTGGCCCTTAAGGAATTGTCCGTGTTAAGATAAGTGGAATTTTATTTCGTTATCTACTCAAAATTGCTCTGTTTTTATGACCTTGTGGTGTCTCTCTAATGACCATTTTCAAAGCTGAGTTACACAGGCTGGGTATTTGAAGGGTCGGAGTGGTAGTCGAATTTTACCTGTAATTAAATCGATTGGGAATAAAATATATACAAAGGTTGAAATTTGAATATCCTAACATGCTGTGATCGATAAAGAAGCTTTAAGTGTACGGATGTTCGGTCGCTGCTGAATGCGATAACGCAAACGTTCCTATTCGCAGTTGAGAAAGACGAAATTAGATGAATGCTTTGCAGTTGATGACGAGATGGGACAACCTCTTTCTAGAACACAAGATGAGACGGGAGCATTATCGCGTTCAGCGGGTTTTCCAGTAGCGCAATCGGTGCCAGAAGGAGCGATACGAATGATGAACGAAGTGGTCGATGATGATGTCTTAACAGATAATGAATTTGAATACGGTGAGGTGAAGGTTAGCAAGAAAAAGATGATCAATTATACGAAGAAACTGCTCGAGATGAGACCCGATTTGACTAAATGGACCGGAGCCAACAATCGAGCCAACAACCTCAGAGCGGTAATACCATTTTTCTTTTTTTTTTTTCATTTCGCGTTTGTTGGCAGTTCATGAAGATCCTATTCGATAGGTAAAGCACTATTCGGTAATCTCTAGGTGAGATTGGAAAGCGAAATTTTAATTGTTGTTCTTAAGGAGTAGAGAGGGAAAGGAAGGGGAGAGGGGTGGGGAGAGGAGCGCAAAATATAGTGCCTTGATTTTCCGCTTTTGCATAAATAGCGTAGCAGGCGATCATGCTAACTTTTCTCAGAGCGGAGTTAAAATATTTCTGGCAGAGATTTGCGTTCGGTCAATAAAAAGCAAATAATGCCGCTAAGTCGAAGGAATGCTATCCATTTGTAATTGATTATTGCACAAGGTTGCGAATATTGTTTGAATTGTGAAGTTTTGAGATATTCATGTGGCATATATTCGTTTGCTGTTTAACTAGTGGTGCTGAATATTGGGTAATATTTCAAAATTTAAAATATGAACAGTTCGATAGTCGACTCAGTGGAAGGAGTACTCGGATGCCGTATATGGGGGAGATTATTCGCTACGCTGTAGGAAAGAGAGAAGCTCCCGAAGCGGAAGAAATTGATGAGTGATTTCATCTCTGCGAGATTCCGCGTAATGCAGGGGAAAAACGTTTAAAAGAAAAATCTCGACAGCAAGGCTTGTCTCAAGCGGTCGCTAATTTGCAAGGACAATTCGACGGGAAAGATGCGCAACGTTTATATCTTGGAATTAGATTTGGAATTGCCTTCTTGGAAGATCGACCTCTGTTTAGAAGCTATTATTTGTGTCAAGGGGAGTGCTGTTGTGGTGATCCGTGGTACAACTGCTCGAAATATGTGAGGACGGTGAGAATACAGCCACAACACTTCAAAGCTGTACGACGAAGGGAACTCAGCCGCAATGATAATACAGCTACTGACGCAGTCAAAGGTTACCTGCGACTTCTACATTTCACTGCCGGCGAAGTCGTTTTGCTGTACACAGGAATATGGATTGCGATGTCATGGATTTTCCAATCATTCGATGAGAATTTCAAATTGTGCATCTGCTCCAAGAATGATGAGGTAACCTTGAATAAATGAAATATTGGTCGGCGAAATGGAGTTGTGTCGATTCGATCGGTGATGTTTTGGAGAAATACTGAGCGACGAAATGAACTCATGTCGATTCGGTGGGAACGATCGAATTTTCTGAAGATTGCGTTCACATTGATCGTGTTCTCGATTCATGAGGCGAGAGAATCAATGAGATGTGATACGTTGGATTTGGTGATAGTGTATTGAGAGCGCCTTTTCTTGCTGAAGTGGATTTAATGAAGCGAAAACATCGTGAGAGTAATCTTTGCAACGTCGTTCTCTTGTAATATTTTCGATGTGATTGTACGAAATTGATTTTTTATTGCACAAAACCGATTGACTTTTCTTCATTTTCTATTGACTTCAGTTGAATCAATTCATTTATGAGCAGTGTGAAAGCTGTATTCTTTTTATGAAATGATATTGATGAGTGGAGACGCTTCATGGGCGAATTTATTGCCCAAGAAAACGCTCGCATCTCGAAAGAAAGTTCCCCCTTTTTTTTGAAATACTTTATGTTTTGCCCGTATCCCCTCATGTGTATCAATTGCATAGCAACTTCATCATCTCATATTATACGTAAAATCTTGATGAAATTTTTGCGTTTTGTATCGGAAAATTGCTAAAAAAAAGTTGATGTTGAAGGGTAGCGCAATCGCCACGTCGGCTATACCAAATCAAGGAGCACAGAAGACACCAATGAATTCATGGAAAACAAGTGCTAGTCAACAGTCAGCAATGTCTAATCCTGTACAACAACTTCGTGACTCTCGACCGATGGCATCTGCAACGAATGTCCAAGCAGCATCACATCAAAGTGGACAGTTGAAGACGGCAAGAGATGGACAAGGAGGCCAACAAGAAGGTTCAACGAGCGGACAGAGGACTCTTACTCGTAGCGAGCGGCGTGCCCAGCTGCGAGCTGCGTTTTTGGCAACGAAAACTGCAGCGCTTGCAGAGACCACAAAGGCGGCCGGCTTGCCCTTTGAGCCAAAAGATGATCCAAATTTCACTGGTGGCGATACATTGGGAAAAGATACCGTTATGTTATTCGGACGTTTCGAAGGTGGAGTTTCTTCAGTTAGGGATGCCGGTTATTCAGCGCAAGCGAATCCGCTCATTGCAGAGGCAGCCCGTAGTTTTGGTGCTTTTGCCTCAAATCTGCCAAATACGTCGATCAACAGGAACATGGCCGTCGCTATTGGCACAACGGCGACCTGGGAAGATCTCGGCTCCACCGTGTCGGCGCTCTTTAATAATGCCAAGAAACAGACAGCACAGAATCCGGTTAATTTCCAAGACAGGAAAGCCAGTATTGGGGCATCGTCTAGCGATGTCGATGGACCACCCCCACCTCCACCAGCTGCATCTTCGTCAGCACGCTGTGACCCGATGTCGACGGCTGCAGTAACCCAGTACAGTGGACAACCGACTAAATATGCGCAACCAACCACAACAAGAATTTATAACCCGACAGTAGCAAACTACGGCTTGCCAAATACGGCTAAGCCGCTCTACTCGGCAGTTGCCAGCACCGGAAGTGTTTTCACGGCGGGCGTCAAGCAGCCAGCCTACGATAATCTTGAACAACCGGTATATAGCAGCATGCAGCAGTCCACGGTTTATCCACCGTCGTCAGTCACGCAACCGCAAGCGAGCACATACTTCAGCTACTTCTCCTCTTTTCCTTCGTACAGTCAGTTCTGAGCTTTCTGTTACCGACGATGTTTTTTGTCACGCACTACCAAGAGAGTGGGAGGAGCGATGAGGAAGATGACTATAAAACACTTCACGTGTTTTATAGTCATCTTCAGGAAGCTGCTGTTTTTGATGGCAGAGGCGTTGGCTTCATTGAAAAACATCTAGTTGGGGGAATCACGCATCCTGTATTCGATTATTGCATTGTATATTTTCTTCTCTTCCAGTACATTATGCCCTCAATTCCTTTGGTCGATAGTATTTCAGATTTTGTGGTGGACGTTTTCGGAGATTGTCAGTAGAAAGATATGCATGAGAATTTTGAATATACAAGGTTAGGGGGGAGTTTCTTTTTAATTACCTGCGAGATTTATGCGGTTGTCAGTGTATGAGACTGTTTATGGAACAATATTCATAGAATAAGAAAGCAATTTTAATAGATTGCAACCTTTGTCACTTGCAGTTATTAGCTCTTCAGGAATGTTTACCCTTTACTTGAAGATATTCTGTTAGTGTTTGACCGCAGTTGTTATTGCAATCCACAGTCATTCAATCCTCTACGGATATATGATGCTACATATTCATGGTCGCGTTGCGTCCAGAGTTCTTCACAGGCGGATCAAATATTTGATTAATGTCTCTGCTCATCATTGATAAGGATCATTAGTAGGTTTTATGAAATCGTAGCAGGCTCTTATTAGAATAATTTTAACAAAGAATGCAAAGTGGAGGTAGAATCGGTCTTCATCC
This sequence comes from Parascaris univalens, assembly GCA_037576465.1. NCBI lineage: Eukaryota > Metazoa > Nematoda > Chromadorea > Rhabditida > Ascarididae > Parascaris > Parascaris univalens. The sequence continues at coordinate 235,567,691 of CM075173.1, read as the reverse complement.
CTCGTTGGTAGTGCGATATATGAGGCGTTTTTGCGACTTCTTGCCATTTTATATGCTTCATTTGTCTTTCTACACTAATTCGATACGGGAGAAGTTGAAAGAGATTGGAGCAACTTTAACGAAATATTTTATGTTAATATGTCCGACAATAGAAAATGAAATGATTTCACTATCGAAATGTGCATTTTCTTGTTCTCAAAAATATTTGTCGATGCTCTTTCCATATAAAAAACCCCGCTCATGTTATCTCTTTATAAACAAAGCACTCATCGCATTTTTTTTCTTCTTCATTGCTATGGGCGATCTTTTGAATGGAGATGGAATTAAGCAGTGAAAGGAACGCTCCTAAGTTATTAATTCTCTTGTGGATTTGTTTCGTTTTCCGGATTTATCATTTGAATACCTATATGGTAATGCATTTTTATTAGAATATCCTTCATTAAGCAAATATTTATTCGTTAAAATTATACGATGAAACGTGTTGTGAAGCGTCGTCATGGTGTGAAATAAGTAACTCTCTCTCTCTACTATACTATGAGATATCTATTTATTTGTTTCGTATTGCTTAATTATCCTCTCAATTCCTCTTTCATTGTTTATTTTTTATTTTATAGTTTAATTATAATTTTTCCTTCATACTTTAAACGTTTATAAATTACTTCGTTTGCAGTTTCTCTTTGAATCCGTCATTTTCAATTGCTTAAATGAAAAATGACCGATGCAAACTCGATCAATACGGCTAAAATTCTTATTCTCATCGTTCGATGGTGTCTTCAAACTTTAATGCATTCGAACTTTGATAACTTTTTCAACATCAAAGGGATAAAATTGAATATTTTTAGGCCGAAACATGGGATATTGTGCCCATCGATAATTGTATCTTTTAGTGCAGTTGATAATTTGATGAATTTGTTCAGCTGAAGAGCTCTCAGTGTGATCCGAGATAATGTGGTTGCTGCTCAACGTAGAAATGTAACATTTCATAGTGCAGCTTATTTCTCACTCGATGTTATGGCACATTGAAAGATGCCGTTTTGTTGTTCACTCATTTCCACATTCTCGAATTATACGCTTGAATGCATGGCATTTCACGTCATCAATTCATATAAATGCACTGAGAGGTGCGATATTTGCGGCGAATGTTTTGCAATAAATGAGAGATCATCATTTGGAGGTGAGTTCGGAGATGAGATTCTTTGTTTGAGAAGATATTCTACGAAATATTCTTCTCTATGGGCAGTTTTAAGCGTACATTGAAGATATAATAAATGATTTGCTTAAACTGAGTCGACTCGCTGATTCGTCGACGATACCAACAAGAGGCAACTTAACATTATTTGTATGGCATCATCATTTAATAATTTTTTTTTTCGAGATTTCGCCGCATCATTTTCAGATATCTTTGTGGTGATATTTCTCGGCGATACTATAATCATTGCAAATTATTTTTATATGATCCGTTGTATTATTGCAATCTTCACCGAATATTTATCTTTGTGGCGCTTTAAATGCGTAACAATAAATATTTTTCATTCCCCTTTATTTCGATGCATATTTGGGAATGATTGGTTTTATCCACACTATTCTATTGTATTGCCTCAAAGAATCGAAATAGTTTTGCCGACTTACGTCGTCTTTTCATTTGTTTCTCTGATCATTAAGTGAATACGTTGTGAATTTCATTCATTGCAAATATGCGCTTGTTTTTATCGCTTTATTAACGCAAATTGTAATTGATCAATATGGTGTGATATATTTGCTATCGCTGCATTGAATGAAGAGAATGGCGATGAATGAAGGTGTGCGAGGTAAGCACAGCACCAAGTCTTTCAATTGCTTTTGCGTCGGTTAAGATCGTTGAAGTAATCGGAGCGTGAAAGGGTCGATGTCGAGAGTGTTGTCGTAAGAACTGACGAACAGCGCAAACGATACGGAAGCTAGAAGTGTGCTCTCCATTTCGGCTACATTAAAAGAAGATTGGTGTGGAAGGATATGCGGTTGATATCTAAGGGAACTGTTGCTGGATTGGTGGATTCGCTGGTGCATTTAGGTGAATATTCGTTGCGGTGTTAACGGAGGTTGAGACTCCTAAATGTACGCGTACTGAAGAAAGTGACCGTTGCATTGTACGAGAGAGATAAGCACCGTTCGATGGCGAAAGGTCGGTTACTGGCGAGGAAGAATGGAAGGTCAGCGATGGTTGAAGGTATGATGCGAGAGCGTCGCCGTGTTTCTTCTCACTTTAATTTCTTTTCTTTGTGTGGATTACTTTTGTCCAAAGTATGTAATTTTGTATCTGATCCAACGTTTAGAGGTTGGGAAACATGGAAGGTTTTTCTTGAGATTTATTTTCTTTAAGCATAAGGGATGTCTTCTCTTTTTTAACTGTTGCTGCTATTTCATGGTTAATTCCAGTCGTAGAGAATGCTAACATTGGGGAATCAACATTGGGGAATCTTCTTATCTCTTGTTATTTCTGTCTGGTTGTTGCAGCTCGCTCTTATTTTATTCTAGTTCAAGTGATAATAGATGGTCACTATGGTCACTAAAAGGTGGCCGGATATAAACACTCATCGATTATCGCTGTCCAGAAAATATTTTCTTCGACAGTTGTTTGGTTGTTGTGGTTGCAGCCATGTTGAAGCTGTGTCGTCGAGAAGCTTCGCCTATCATCGTTAGACGCAGTTTGTCCATTTTCTGATAATTTAAAAAAAGGGGATCTCAAGCGCAGAAGTTGTGAAAGTTATTTCACTTTCTGCATATGTGCAGTTGACGTTTTGCTGAGAGAGGATGAATTTTGCTATACGTGGCATAAGTGGGTGTGTTCTAATACTACTACATTATGCCGCACAGTAGGTGCGTAATCGGAAGTGCTGGTGTGCGATGTGAGAGGGCGATTTAAGCGAGGATTTTACATTGATGCGGCTGATGAGAGATCGCTATTAAAGCTGACGAGTTGTGATGGTAACGGACTTGTTCTTGTATGATGGGCGGTATTTATGTTTGTGCTTAACGATATGTAGTGCGATCGCGCAAAGTTAGTTTTATATTACATATAAACGATCGATGAGTACTGCGAACTACTGATGTTAGTGGTATCGATACGTTTGTATAGTCTTATGAAGAGTAATGCGGCATTTTGTCATTCGACGATCACTGTGCTTTTTGGAGATGCTTGTTTGTTATACGTACTTGTTGAAATCGTAAAGGCGTGATTGCTTGAGAATTTTGTGCTAGAGTCAGTTGATGATGTGCGGAATTTTCGTGCATAGCTTTTGAATAGCACATTAAAGTAATGGGCAATTTGTAGAGTTGAAATTGAAGCTGAGTGACGGCGAGGCTGGTGATTGTTGGAAATTCCTAAAGCGCCTGATCTTTGGCTTCAGCTTACGCGGAATGAAACAGCAAGCCGAAGTTATTTTAATCTTATTTTAATAACTGTAAAATAGTCTATACGGTGAACGTTTGAAGCTTTGCCAGGTTAGTTTATTTCGTTCTCTCGATTTCGAGTGTGAATTCATCATCCATTTAGGCCATCCTTATCATCTTATCATACTCTAATAGTTTATAGTCACTGAAGTGTAGATGAAGGTGACAGATTCAGGTCCTTTTCAGGAGAGGGGAAGAGGAACGAAGGAAAGAAGGAAGTCCTCCTATTTCTATCGATAGATTTCATTGCTAGAGAGAATGAGCAGATGAAACGGTGTCATTAACTGCCGGAATGGTGGATGAATGAGACGCTGATGGAGTCTGCATCCGGGAGAAGTGCATTTCCCATTAAAATTTTTGGATGTGTTTTTAATTTTATTGTAACAACGGTGCTAAAAACATACCAAAGTTGCGAAGTTCATCGTACGGTCTTATATGAGTGATTTATTAGCTAAACGATTGAGATTTCAATTTCTCATTGCATTAATTCAGCGATATTTCAATATATCTTCTTGAGGCTTTTATTGAGTTCTTTGTTCATATATATATTTTTTTTCAATGCGTACGAAGATTTGTTTATTTTCAGTGGATCGATTTTGCTAACGGACATCCGCTACTGCAAATCTCTTTGATAATTGCACATTCTTTGTTTATGCAAGCGCATCTGCTAACCGATTTAGTCGTTCATCGCATTTTCGATTTTGAAGTTTTCTTTTTCTATTCATTAAGCATTAGTGATGATAGTTCTACAATTACTTAGGATGGAACAAGGTGATTAGGATTTCTAGTTATGAGTATTTGAGGTTCGTTATGAGCCTTAGCGTTCACGGGAAAACTTGTTCGATGTCTTTTAATTTTGAGCGGTGCGTTTGCTGCGTTCGGAAACGAGAACGATGTTTGATGGCACATTTGATGCATTAAAAAGAATTGAATAAGAGGATCAAGTTCAGTTCTTTTATGCCATGTGTACCGCGTTTGATGGGGAAAGTGTATCAAAACATAGGTGAATTTATTCACTGGAGAGTGAAGTTTTTGCTTAGATATTATTCGTACTATTATTTAGTGGATCCAAAGAAATTTTAAATTTTTCTAGCTCTTTACTGCTTTTGCTCGGTTCTTGTTATGACATGAAAACGATGAAATGGGCTAATTGATACTGATGGAAGCTTTATATTGTCTGTTTTACTTCGAGAAATCATTTTTGGTTCATTCTGTAGAGGATAGGCACGTATATATTGATGCATAGGTCATGTTCTTCAATGACCCCTCCCGAGTTTCTATATTCTTTTCGTTTCTCCCAAAATGAACGGTCATGTCAAATTCACTGAGTTCGATATTTTTTAATGAGTAGCCGAGTAGTAGAAATTCATTGCCGTCTAAAAACGAGAATAAATGAGAGATGGGGATGCTTACTAGTAGAGTGCTTTATTCATAGTTGTACAGTGAATGCTGTTGCTTTTTCCGCGTGAGGAATTTGCGTTGATAGCGACCGCGATAATTAGTTTCTGCTGGGAGGTGTATATTATTAAACGGATGTCGTTGTAGGTGTTGGAGATTGACGAACCATCGAAACATTTAAAGACATCTCGTTCGATGGATTTCGGCCGTTATTAGAAAGGATGGAGCGAAATGGACGAAAGAAATCAGTGAGATCCGCGAGTCGCTTCATTTGTCTTTTTTCTTCTGTTGAAGATAAGCAGTTTGTTTGCGTCTTCGCATACTCCTCTATGGATTAGTGATACGCTGCGAATATCCGACTTTCCGCGTTCATTTTGATAGTCCAAATATCTTTTTACGAAATAATAGATGCGGTTACGGCTACCAAAAACTTCGAAGTTTTAGGAAGAGGAAGCAGCAGGTCGTGGTCTTCAAATTTATCGTCCTACTGTTATGCTATCGACCTTCAACAGGAAAATGCAAGAGACAAAGGTAGCCGTAATGTGCTGTTTAACATAGTTGGCGCCGTTAAGTCGGATATCAGTACTGGCATCCGTACGTTTCATTCTCGTTAAGTTATCGTGATCAAGTTTTCCTATGATTGCTATGGTTTTGCGACTTGCGCTGATAAATTGGGAATTTGTCGGTGTAATTTTATTGCTGTTCTCCTTTCATCTCTTCTGCAAAATATGCATTTCTGTTCACCTTTAGGCTCATAGGTAATGCACTTTACATTTTCGACCGTACTCTATGATTAACTTATTGACAGCATACACTCTAAAGTATCGCGTGTAGTACAGTGCGCAACCTACGCACGAAGTGGTCGCAATTTTTGCAGATAGCACTGATCGGGAATTAATCACAGTTGATGAGGTTCAAGGGCAAATGCTTTCGCCACTTAGCCATTTGCACAGCGGCATAAGTGGCTTATTCAAGATTTCGTTTGGAGATGGGAGTGGACTTTAAAAAAACAACTCTTGGAGCCCTCTAACTTCCCAGTCTTCCAATAAATATGTACCGACTTATCAAATAACCGTCAATTCGCAGAATCCAGTCATTTGACACTAAAGTCGTTGAAACCGATGCGAGAATTCCTCTCTGTCATTGTGATCGAAAGATCCTCATTTTTGGGGTATAACATGTTGGTTGCGGACCAAGGTTGCAAAAAATTCAAGACATCGCCAACGAGATCCTGATGAGATCGAACTGTCTCAAAGATCTCGTCCATCTAGTTGAGCGTAGCTGAGAATCGGGAATGCCTGAACCACGGTCATCCTCTTTCAACAACCACACTGAAATTAAATCACACAGAGCAGAGAAGTGACGTCGGAAAGCTCGAGAACGTGCATAATGGTGTGCTGCTCGATTGTGTTCGCACCTATTATGCATCGCATGCAATTTTTGTATATTTTCACGATGGAAAAATCGTGATTCTGGGATGTCATATTCTGGGATGTCATATCAGCGCCGCGGTCCACTTGAAGCATCATATTATAGCGTCGCTTAACGTCTAATACAAATCCCCGGAGTCGTTCTTTGGGCAGGGATTAGGTAGGGTAGCATTTTAGTTTTTTTTGTTGAGAAAATTGGGCGGCAGTTCTTGCCTGAGGCATTAAATGAAGAGGTGATATCCTCAATAAAAAGCAGGTTGTTTTATTCATGCACAGTTGGGGTCGGACTGAAATACCGTGCAGAGTTTCTTGTGTGGGAATGTTCTTTACGTTTGAATTGGAGAGAGAGGAATCATTAAATGGCAACTGACGAGTTCAGATCTCACCCCAACCACGACGATTTTTTCCACTGGTGTTTCGTTAGGAACCACGTATATGCGCAGTGGAGGTGCTTGGTGGACAATCTCAAAAGCCAAATTGAAGCGTTTTCTCATATGGAGGCTTGTGCAGACGCGCGTGCGATGCAACAATACCAAAATGGCTGAAACGACATAGTGAGTTCAGCTCCATGACGCCTGGACGGAGTAGCGTTGATCTTTGCTTGTCGTCGTGTTCAGTTTCTTAACGTCTCGAAGAGAGCTTCTTTGATTAATTCGCCACTAAACAATCAGAGCCACAAAACGATTATCAGTTTGTGGTGGTTTCTATCAGCTATCCCACTCGCTGTCATTTCAGGAGCCACTTTCCAGTTTCTTTTCGTACCGTTTTTTATGATGTCCATCGTATATTCAGTGCTTACGCATTAAATGAGAATGGCATTCGAATATTGCGGAGCCGTAATGAGGAAATGATATTTCCATGCAAACATTAACTGCTTGTAAGTGAGTACTTCGATATCATTTTCTGATAAGGCGTGAAATGTTCGCCATATAAACAGGCAATTAATGATAGCCATTCGATTTGGTGACGATATTGGTAACGACCGTGTAGGGATTCCTCGAATTGAATACTTCATTGAATCGATCACAAAGTTTCGACTGTTTATCTATGAGTGATGTAATTGAATGCGTAGATGTGTTTGGATTTCTTATAGGCAAGTGATGAGCAAGGATAGTTCGCATATCTTGACAATGGATTCAGCGGTGACAAAAATTACAAAGCCTTAGGTCTGCTCAGGTGAGAATTATATTTTTTACTAATCAAAAGAGGTACTAAAGTAAGGTATGGAGGAAGTTTGTATGCTAGGAACGGATTATTCATAATTCGAGGTTATTCTGGATTGTTGAGTTGTATGAATTGGTGTAGAATGTTCGCAATGATTGTTGATGAAAGAAAGGGCTCGCGGTTAGCTCATTTAATTGATGTCATTTCAACATATAGATCTGGTGGATTTGAATTCCTTCCCTTATAATTTGCAAAAAACTTCTAATCGATAGAATTTTATATTTCGCCGCAATTTTCTATAGCACTTTGAAATAATTCGTGAAATTCGCTCTGCGGCTCTTTATTTTAGTCTTTCAGTTGACGTGAAATTCTAAATTTGTTCGTTGAAAGTTCTCAGCCTCTTCAATTTCGTAGAAAATAATAATCCCGATATATGTCTCAACGATAGTGCGAGCATGTCGGTGAAAAATAAATAAATATTAAAAAGGCTCATATTGAGAACCAGCTTAAGGAATCCCAAATTCCATTCGTTTATCGATTGTATTAAAATTTTCGAAACATAACTGCAAGCGGAAAATTAAGAACGGACTTATGTATGCGATTGAGTCATAAAATGAGCTCCTCGGGCACAGAAATAGAAATACCGAAGAATGAATGGACTTCTCGTCAGCATAATACTTATTCTGTGAGAATTTGCTATCACAAAACATAGGGAATAATGAAGTGAACATACATATTATCGGATGTGTTATTTGGTGTGCCATAGAAAATTTGCTTCGCCTATGGTGCGTTGAAATGATGTGGTGTCGGCGTTTATGCATTTTTCATTAGAAAATTGCTTTTCAAGGGCTATTAAAGGTTGCGATGTCATATTTGCGCATATTTATGTACTAATATCCACTGTGCGCGAAAGCCTTATGTGCTTATCCATTATACCAATGATGCCTATCCAACGTCACTACAGTTAGGTTATAAAACATGATAGTTTGACCTTCTGCAGTATATCCAACAAGTCCGAAAAATTTATAAGCATTTAAGGATATTAAAAAGATTGCTGGACATATCTTCGGTCAGGTAAGATTAAGGAGAAACGAATCTTTAGTGTAGACGTTTTTCGGAGACAATCAGAGTAATTAACTATCGAAATATCTTTCACTGCGTTTGCTGACTCCAATTTGAAAAAAATGGCTGATCAGATTAGAGGGAGGCAAGAGCACATATCTGGTTATCTTTTCTGGCGGCCCGCTTCAATCGTTTAGTTGTTCTACAATCGGACTGATGCAACAAGTGGGATCGCAAAAACGTTCGTATCAGCATCTTTGGCGCATTTGCTTCCGGTTTCCAACGCCGAATCAACCAGCCTAACTCCGCTCGATTGGATTGTCGTCTTTATGCTCTGCACCGATTGATTTTACTTTACAATGTGTGTTTACTTAGTTATTGTGCTCACCAAACGAGTCTATCGTTCATCGCTACAACGAAATTGCTCACACACTCTTCCACGCGAGAATCTCACTGCCGTCTTCTCAATCTAGAGCATATTTTCTTCAGCAACTTTAAGAAAAGCACTCAAATTTTAGTGATAAACTTCCTTAATCGACAAAATATGCATATATATATATATATATATATATATATATATATATATATATATATATATATATATATATATATATATATATATACATATATATATATTCGATAATCTGTTGAGACGATTTCGACGTTGTGGGAAGTAATTTACTTCCAATCGTTAACAGCAAAAGAGTTTAGAAGTTAACGAGTCGCTGAATTTATCGACCGTTGAGGTGATATTTCGTTTATCCGATGCTCATATTGCGATAGTTTATATGAATTTTATTCACTTAATGCTATCGGCTATTAGCTATGTGAAAATTGTATAGAAATTAATTCATAAAGTTATGTTTCATGAAAAATAAAAACTTCCATTGATATTTATCGATGTGGCGCAATCTTGCAATACGAGAAAGATATTAGTTGAGATGGCTTATAGATTACATCTTGTAAGTGAGAAATTGCATTTAATGGGAAACTAACATAGGCTAATATTTAAACTTCGAAAGTTGCACTGAGTTATGATTTAAAGCGATAATATATTGGTTTCTCCTAATATATTATGCCGTCGTCTCTCCTATTTCGTTTAGAAATCGGATTTTGCAATGGCTACACTTCGAATTTCTTGACTTATTTCGTTTTTCTTTCTCAGTTATCTTGCTTTCCGATTTGGTCACTGTACCCGTTGATATGAAGGGTTTTTTTATATATCCGTGCTGGTGATACTGCATAGATAAACATTATTACCTATGTCGTCAGCCGGAATAAAATGTCCACTGCCTATTGCAACGTTCATATTAGATGGTTTTTTTCACTGTTTGTTTATTTCGAGGACCCCTATGTGCGAGTTGGATGAAAAAAATTGCATTCAGTGGTTGGGTAGTTATATCCACTGTAGTTTAGAGAAATATTTTAAAGTGTTGATGCTTGACATGTGTGACAATATCGCTGAAGCTCAAAGGAAGTAGCACGCTGAGATTGCACCTTTGCACTCTATTGGTCGAGTACTCATGAACTTAATTGATTCATTAATAGTATCATTGCTGCAGGCTCTTATTTTCTTACACTCTACGCAGCCGTAGTAGACAAATATAATGGATGCGTTGTGGGAAATGTTATGATGGTATGTTGAGAGAATGGATGAATGAATATAGCAGAGATTGCAGATATTTAACTATAGCTGAGCACTAGAGAATGCTCTCATTAGATCATTCATTTGTGCAGTTCTAAAGTAACCCGTTCGAGAGTGTTGGATGTCGCTATCGTCGCTTCATTCGATTCCCTCAGGAGGCGGCAAAGAAGGATTCGACGTTTTTTCTCGTTCGTTTAGAGATAAATTTTCGATTTGTATCGTTAATCGAAATTTCCATCCTTTGTAACAAATTGCGATGTCCTTTCGAGAATGATTTATTAGCTCATTGCATTCTCTGCAAGATTCACCACCATTTGATATATTCACTAATTCATTTTTATCGTTCTCCTCAAATATTTTCCTATTTATTTCGCAGTTTTTCTTCTTTTTTACTCGTCTATAAAGTTGTTCCAATTAAATTCAGTAGCATCCTCTAAATTTTCGTAATTGTTGAATGACTGAGTAGACTGATATTTTGGAGAATCCGAATAGTATTTTCGGCATACGACGTAGGACGGTACATTATCATTATTTGTTGAGGGTGCTGTGCTTTCATATCTGCGACTCTCGATCACATCAATAGCAAAATTATCAATGTACAGTGGACTTGAGTATTCAGTATACCAGGGAAATGTGTTCTCACTGTCGATGAAGTCATTCGATACGGCAGAGAGATGTTTTCACGCTTCGATGCAGTGGTGCGTGCACCCGTAGTAAGAGGCTTTTTTATATTTTCGAATCGGCTTGAGCACAATTGAGCACTTGCAGTCCGCTGAATTCCTCATAGACACATTTACGTGGTGTGTATATGTACGTTTGTTTATTTGAAAGTGTTGTAATTGATACCGATACGAGGAAACGGACGATAAATTAGGGATTTATGAAGAGAAAGGTGTCTTTTCTCATTTTGCTGAGCCCCGATCCGTTCCACTTCTCTCCTTTTCCTCCTTTCCTCCAATTGCGCTCTCGAATTCCATGTAGTGATATTATTTCTTGCTTTGTAAATATGATTTAGATATGTAGTATATGGTTTAGAGTATTTTATTGAAATTGAAGTTTTATATCGGTGAATATAATCGTTGCGTTGTGCGAGAAGGATGCAGAGGAACTTCTACTTGCTAAGCTGGCAGAGTGCTCACTTTTTCCACGAGCACTTTTTCTTCGAGCAATAAAGATTTTATGTTAGTGTTGCGCACATAGAAAAAAACGGTCGCTAACAAAGAAAGAGAGGAAAGACCTCATCCATTTATATGCACTATCGGTTATTTGTTTAGTTGTCTTTGTAATCTATTACGTTGGATTAATTGGATATTTCATATTTTATAGTTATTTTGCGAGAATACTTCACGATATATTTAATTTTCAGTTTCAATTAAGGCATCTTAGTTTATAGAAGCTTCGCTTTTTAAGCTAATATTTGTTATCAGACTTATCGTTTCTCATCAAAGATGCTTTCATTAGAAAGGTCTCCACTCTCTAATTGCCGATAGAGAAATTTATTACGCATCAATGATCCTAGTGCTGTCGGAGAATTGTTTAATGTATTATGTAAGTCGGACAATCGGGAATTGAGCAGATCTCCTTCATGGGATGGGGAGGAGCCAGGAAATTTGGTTACTTGCAAGCAAGACGGCTGTCCTTTTCTCTGCTTCTGCCTATTGATACCTTCTGCACAACAGAGCTGAATGGTCGTCCCCCAGTTTGATGTGGCCATATATTGTGTAGCGTGGGGCGGCTCAGCTACCATCAGGTTTAAGTCATCATCTCTGTCAAAGGTCAGCATCTAGAAAACCTTCAGTCCGTCGTTGAGTGATGAAATCGTATTTCAGATTTTCGTGATTGGATTATGCAGTGTGATTGTGACCTAGCTCCAAACGTACTGAGTCGGAGGCGAAGTCCTATCAACGGAGTCTGACATCATCGTTTAACTTTTACGTTCCACTGTAGGAGGTGAAAACGCAGTACGAAGTGACGCAAGCAATTAAAGTAGAGTACAAATCTCCCTTCCACCTTTGTTTAATTCGAAGAGAAGTTCAGAATTTAAGATGAGCGGAAGTGGCGCACAGCCCATTTGTAGCTGACGTTCTCGGGATGGGAGCACGAGGGAGGGAGAAACACCAACTCTAGCATAAATGCTCATGCGAAGAGATTCCGCTCTAAACTATAGGAGGTCATCTCTACAATAGTCATATTCCCGATGGGGAAGTATTAGGCCGCTTTATGAGACTATGCAAATCGAAATCGGTGCTTCCGTATTGTTGGCTTTTTGCCAACGCCAGTTTTTGCGTCATCTTTTTTCACGCGAGTCGATGAGACGGCCGTTGCATGGCTGTATTTGAGGCGCTGCTTAGAGTGATCATAGATTAATTTGTATAAGCCATCATTAGTTTCATGGTGGATTCTCACTTCATTACGAACTTCCAATGTCGTATTGTTGCTTCTCTATTCTTATTATTGTTGCTGCAACTGTAAAGCTCTTTTCATGAAGGCATCGCAAGTTATCTCATGGAATAAAATGCGATCCATGTGAGAAGAGCTTCAACATGACGCTGCATATTTCAAGAAGCATGGTTTGTGCTACTTGGTGGTGATGTCCTTCGCTTTTACGAGCAAGAACACTAACACAACCTCTCCGGTGGGGGGTTATTTTACCGTGGACAAGAGGATCTTTTGGGGATTTTATAGTGGAAGTGGTATGCTCACTGAGGACTGGGCGGATGGAGGATAAGAGGGATGCATGTATCTGTACAGGTCGAAATCAGTGGCTGTTGATCGAGTTTGGGAGATCTGTGTTTTGCGGCGATATCGATGTTTTCTTTCCGGTGGTTTAACGTTGGGAAACGTTAACGCTGAAGTTACGCAAATTTGCTGTCGTAATTCCCAATTTGATATCGTCATCGAAGTTAACTCATCTATTTTGAGGAAATAAATAGCTCGAGAAAATTTTGGGGTTTGTCGTTCAGATTGAACGAATGAACGCATTATAGGGTATTCGTTAGATGCGTTGAGCTGAAGTATCTTCACTATGTTTTCTGCGATTGATGAGGCGTTAATTAATTAAAATATATACTCACATATTTTGTGGCAATCCTTAAGCGTGAAGGATATATTGAGTGATTGGGAGGGAGGTGGGGTGGATAAAAGCGTATGCGACGGCATCTCATTAGGTGTGCTTTCTCATTTATCTGTTCATTATTTAATTGCAGGTGCGGGCCAGTGCAACTGCCCCAAACCATTGATTAACACTCTCGACGAGGAGTTGTCTTCGCTGAAGTATCAAGCCTGCTGCTCCAATTTATTTTCCCTCGCCGCATTCGCTACGCTATTTGAACGTCTCTTTTCTAAACGGCGTACTGAGTGCTACACGGCGTCGGTCATCGATCGATTGATAGACAACGTTGTGATCTAGCCAGCAGCACACAAGCAAGGAGCATACACACCTTTATTTTGCTTATTCTTCTTCAGCGAGGCTTCTCGAAGCGTTTTGCACTCTCCCATCATCTCCATCTAAAGACGCTTGCCTAATCCGCGATTATTATCTTTTCTCCATACCTCTAACACCTCTTAATAGCATCTTGTTTGCTTGACGGTCGAGAGGGAAGGGTATTCGTTGGTATTCACCTGCGAGCGCTATCCATAAAATGGCGCGGACTCCTGTACGCCTTAATGTTTATGACATGGTATAACATTTTCTTTGATTACACCTCTTTTTTTGAATGTCTCGTATATTTACAGCGTTCATTCATCTAGTTGACAGATATCGATAATTTGTGCAGTATGAAGCGTTTATCCGCCAGTTATACGTTCGCATATGGTACAGGCTTAGAGACTTTGTTGGGCAGGGAAATTAAAGTGGGTGTAATATCTCTATTTAGCTGAGGACTTGAGAGATATTGTAATGGATCCACTTCTCCAGTTACCATTGTTATGTATCTATTTATGTCATGTGTTTGTGCGTTTGAGAGTCTCATGTTGGCATTTCAAGTCTCGAGCTCTCTGCTGAGGTAAAGCTCGATATAATGAAACAGAAGGTTGCAACATGTATATTTACGTATCACTCACTATTCAACATTCTGAGAAATCGGCGGCCAATTTCAAAGGGTAGTTTAATTGGTCGAAATTTCCATGCCTTATACATCGATGAGGTCAGCGAAAATCGACCTTTATTTGTGAGGGAACTTTTTGTAAACGGTCGGATAAGTGGAGTAATGAGGGCATCATTCCATTTTATCTAGCTGGATAATTTTTGGGGCCGTCAGGTTGATGGAGCAAAGTGAAATATCGCATATCATGTGGGCTGCAATGGAACGCTTCTCAATCCGTTTTCATCAGCGAGTTTTCTCTCATATATACTCATTCGGCTGAAATTCTCGATTGCCATTTGTGACGACGACCTCATTTGTGCATTTGATCATTTTTTGGGCATACACGAAGCTAGAGTTATGCTTGGAAAACTTCATATTTTATTTGAATCAGAACAATTTATTTCACCACTATCGATGAGGTGAGTTCGTATCTGTGAGAGCGAAAGAGAGGCAAAGGAGAGGAATTTTTGGACATTTCGTTTGAGCGAATTAATTCTTTCAAGTAGAAGTTTAATTTGTTGGGAATTCAAGTAGAAGAAGATATCTTTCAAGTAGAAGAAGATTTCAAATATGCTGATAAGTTTAATTTGTAATGTTGGGAAGTCATCTTGTCCACCTCATTCCCGCCCTCATTGCTAGGACTAATAAATATTGTTTTTTTGTTGTGATGTAATTTGAGGTCATCTTCTCCTAAATTTCTGCATTCAGCAGTGATGGTTCATCGATCTCGATGTTTTATATGCATCAATTTCAGTATTGGTTAAACGAATATGCATCGACCCTTGGTTTTGGTGTCTATCATTCCGGAATCGAAGTATACGGTGTGGGTATGTGCGACCATTTCTCTATCATAAATCATTATAATCCTTTCTTCCATAGTTTCTTTTGTTCTAAGCAGTAAATCTAGCTGAAATTATTGGAAATGCCGGTAGTAGGGAGAAAAAACCGAGAAGATGAGGGAATTTTCTAAACTTCAAATTCCAAGATACGAGGAATAGAGTTGCGGGATATATGAATTTCTCGAAAATATTCTCGTTAGGCGTTACATATTTAAGACTCCCTTTGAGAGAAGCGGAATGGGTGTCCCAGTGAGAATTCTCCATCTTCACAACAGCTATAGAAATGCCTATAATTATATTCCTTTTACTTCGCTTTTCTCTACACTGTCAGCGATCTGTTCGCTCATCGATTTTCATTTGAATACGATTTGCAGCGTCGTAAGTGTGTGCATATGTCTATCTATCTTTGTGTTTGTGTCTGTGTGCACTATGTATTTTAACCGAAGGGAGTACCAAAAGCTGAGTCTGAACATCCGGTTGGTTGAGAAAGTAGAGAAAATATATCGCCTCAAAGATTAAAACGTTTCTGCTCTGCAAAGAATCGCTCGTGATTGCTGATGTTCGCAAACAGCCACATATGCAGTATATATATTATATATAAAAGAGGAAAAACAATGGGGGGAGGGGGTATTTGTTTTTTTTGAAAAGTACTATTTTTCTTTCATAATGTCCGATCTTCAGCATTATCTTTCTTTAAGCGGATATTTTTCTTCGTGTAATAGATAGAGAGCGAATTTCTTAGGGATTCTACAGCTTCCTTATTGATTTGCAGTGAGGATCTTTTCATTACATGATAAAAAAATCGAGACCGATCCATGCAGGGATGTTGGTAACTTCAGCCTAGTTGCAAGCATAGAGCTTCTCCTTGTAGGTCAGTGAGTATGCTATCCTTCAAAGTATTCCATTGCACTTTTATAGTTAATTATGCTTGAAAATAGATCGAACGCGTGATACTTTCCGATTCTAGAAACTATGACCTCATGTCAGACTAAGGAATAGCCAACCGAATGTGATGTAACTATAGCTCGGATAGCAACTCTCCTAAGAGCCACGATCGAGTAATTTTACAGGTTCCTTATAATAGTATGGCATATTATAATTTCGTTTAGTTTAATCACATTAGAAGTGTTTAATTGATTAACGTATAAAGTAATCTTTTAATTAAGATTTCATATTCATTAAATATTTTAGAATATGCTTATGGAGGACATCCATTTGCATTCTCGGGTATTTTTGAAAATACTCCACAAGATGCTGAAGAATTGGGCGAGAATTTCAAATTCAGGTAAGGCTTCGTTCCGAATTTGTTGAAATAGATGGCAAATATTGCTTTTTCAGTTCCTTGATATTTTACTTTTATGGTTATCGCACATGTTTCTGTGGTACTTGAAATAAGCGTCATAAATCACGCTGATATAGAGCGTAAGGGTTATTGGCCCCATCATCGCCCAGTTCAAATTCGGGAATATAAAAGGATGACTTTTTAAGCACTAGGCGCAATTAGACGGACTGACAACATTGTCCTTTATGAGAATCTATATGGAGCTGTGTTTTTATTTATTTTGATTTATTCCTTTACAGTCGAAATAGTAAATTCGTGTACTTAGCAAGTGAATGGTTGCTGAGTACACGAATTTCAATAAAAGCGGAGCAGCTGAAGAAGAGGAAGAAATAATTTTTGTAGGTTGATCAGTTATGTTATGAGATTCTATTATTAGGATGGTCCTTTCTAAGGTTCTGTTGTTCTGTAGTTGAAGTCGTTTGTTTTTACCTCTGAAGAGATGTCATTCTAATTAACCTTCTGTATTAAGAGTTATATTCGCTGATTGTTTACTGGAAGAAATATGTGCGTATTTGCCAGAAAAAGGAGGTTGATCCAGTTTTTATTAACCTAAGACGACTTATTTGCAGCCTTTGAATTCAAACTTTCTGAAAAATAGGTTGCTAGTATATTTGTATGCTGGACACATACCAGACAAATGAAAACAGCGTGCGAAAATGATATAAACAAATATGGGAGAGTGTAAACGCCGATGGTTGATTTATGGAGAGGAGTGATGTGATAGCAATATGAGTTTTACTGTCATTGAAAATATCCTTTATAAAGCCCAGTGTATATAAGAAGTATCAGAAATTAATTAATCGCTCTTTTTTGGCATCCGACGGTTAGTATTTTGTTATCACACTTTGATACCGAGAATGCGTACTTTTGCCTGGAATTTACTTGCGGGAATTCTCGAATTAATTGCTTTCATTTAGCTGCGGTATGTAATTAAAAATCTTGGTGTCAGTACGCGTATGGAAACTATTTCAGCATTACTTTTCGATCGAACACTGAAGTACTTTAGAGTGTTCGTATACAAAAGTATCATTGTATTATAGACTTTTACAAACTTCAGGGAATGTATACTGATAGGCGAAACGGATTTTACGGCAGCGGATGTGAGGCATATGATTCAGTTGTTGGGTCATGAATACAGAGGCGATAAATACCACCTTATCTCGAAGAACTGCAATCATTTCTCGGCAGCTTTTGCTAAGGTTAGTGATTCTTTTTTTTAAATTGACGTCTCGGAATGGAAGGCATGATTTGAAGTAATTTGAAATGTAAAGTGCTGCTTTTGAATGTAGCCTTTCACGGCAAGATTTGTAATGAAAAGTTTTTTTAGACGTTCATTTAAATCGCAGATTTTTCATAGACGACACAGAGCAGATCCTGGAATGTGCATATTTGGATAACACACCTATTTGAGGCGAAAACTGATTACGAAATATAGAATTGCGTGGTTGGACAGGAAGCTGTCATAACCTAGAGCATACCTTGGCGGGTTCTAAAGAAAGAGATTCCCTAGGTGGGCATCAGTTCAGGCAAATAAGATAAGTTTCATCATTTTACCACTTGGTTGTTTTTGGCTGAGGAATATGGCGATGAAATGGAGTTTCGTGATTTGAATTCGTCAGACAACGTGTAGCAGTTAGTTACCCGTTGATGCCATTTAGTTGAGCAGTTGTCGATTCAGTGGCACTTATAATAGATATCGCGACGCTGTGATGTGAAATTACTGCAGCGAGAATACCCGTCCCTTAATGTGGTGACAACCACTTCGTTTCTTTTTGTTTATTGAATGAAAAGGCGATAAGGAAAAAGCAGCGCATCCTTCCTTTTTAAAATGAATTGAGTTAGATGGGCTTTCTAGTGACTCAGGCTGATTTAAAGGAAGTAAAAACCAAAGCGAAGAAAAATATAGGTATGTAAGCGCCGAACAGCGATTGCACAATCCAATAAATGTGCGCAAAAATTGAAAGAAAAGTATCCTCAATGTTGCAGGGATATTGCGATTCTTTTCTAAGGTAGTAGTGGCTTAATTATTATAGGTAAAACCTGTGTATTCTTACGAGCTTTAAGTGAATCGTATTGGGCTGTTGAACCCAAATAATTCCGCGTAAGCTGTGAATTTCTCGTATGGAGGAATACTATATATTGGTCTGCGCCAGGCGTGCGTATGTTGTATGATGCTGTTGCACTACATTTGTGCCATTTAGAACTTTAAATCGTTTAGTTTGCGTCCAGGAATATTTCAGTGCAATTTTTCATTCATTTTACGAGCAAGCAACCTGCGTACTCGATAGCCAACAATAAAACTTTTCTTTTATTATCGGAGTACTTTTAAGTGAAGTATTTTCTTTTTTAAAGTTATATTTCAGCTGATGCAGAAAGTGTTTCGTTCAAAATAGATGTTGTGATGAATACGGTCTATTTTTGAGGGGAAAAGAGCAGGAATTCCTAGTCCTTATCTCAAGTTTTTAATCTGATCGTGAATTCATTGACTGCAGCATTGAATGGTAGCGTGAGTCGCAGATGTGGTGTCATCTAGCATCTTTGGTTAGTAAATTGTAACGTTTTGAATGACCTCATAGGTAACTTTTTCTGATCGACAGACCACTAGGTAGATCCCACTCAAATTGTTTGCCACTACGTAGAAATTTGAGCAAAGTCGATAGAGGAAGTACGTTTGGATTGAATTTTTCATTTCCTTGAAGCTTCTTCTTCTCTGATTACTGTTCTGTTGTTTGTAGCAGGCTTGCAGGTAGGCTTGAGTTCTGCTTTTTTGTTTGGCAAGAATTTCTCACCTAATGGTGTCTTAGGTGTACATCTATATTTTAGACATTGACAGGCCGAGATATACCTGGCTGGGTGAATCGGTTGGCCTCATTCTCGGGTTCAATACCATTTTTGGAGCGATGCCTTCCACAAGAGTGGCTCACCCCAGCAGCACTGAAGCAAAGTCTTGAGGAGAGGCGTCGATCGGGTGACTACACCTCAGCAGTTGTCGAGCACGCTCAAGAGGCCATCGAAGAAGGACACTCAAATCGCAGGTGTAGTCTGCCTATGAATGGACGCATTGAAGGTTAATTGTTCAAGTCATGGTATTTTGTGAAGAGCGCCGGTGATCCCTCATCATTCCTTAACTTTCTCAGATTTTGAAATCGCACTGCCAATATTACTACCAATCGGAACGTCAAAGAAACCAGTGTTTATGTGTGAAACGATTGGCGGATGTTCTCTGATAAAGCTGTGAGTTGGAATGCGTCACGTCCCAACTTAAAATGTCTCCTTGTTGGTATCATGAGGATATATTAGACATATTATGTTATGTTTATATAGTAATGCTGCATTCATTTATTGTATGAGAACCTGCTCGTTTTACTAGCGCGTTCTTTAATTATTAGTGATTTTCTAGCAATTGCAGGGCCTCTATCTTCGGAGGTGGCCGAGAGTCTAAACAGTGCGATCACATTTTGCAAACAAAGAAGAGCGTCAGTGGAAGGCAGTTTGCTCTTCTTTCCGCTTTTAAGAATCGCTTTGAATCATCGACTCATTCGGCATTCTCTTGCATTGTGGATTTTGAAAAAGTTATTATTCTTTCAGAATTAAGGCATAAGAACGGCTTAACAAGTGCTAGCTGTTCGAATTCGACGATCGCTGTCAGCGCGCCATCATCAGCAAGGACGTCTAGTCCTGTGCCATCGTTGTCACGTATTTGGAACTCCATCAGAAATATTGCCTCTGATACATCATTACAAAACGATCCGACGCAGGTGCAGAAGCAACAGTGATATTGCCATTTAGCTTTTGACGATAAGCTAGGGCGACTATGAAATGAGATCCTGA
Organism: Parascaris univalens; assembly: GCA_037576465.1. Classification (NCBI taxonomy): domain Eukaryota; kingdom Metazoa; phylum Nematoda; class Chromadorea; order Rhabditida; family Ascarididae; genus Parascaris; species Parascaris univalens. The sequence continues at coordinate 235,547,466 of CM075173.1, read as the reverse complement.
CTTATCCTTCCGCTTCTTTTTTGATAAGTTTGTCGAATTTATAGTGCAAATTTGCGTAATTGTGAGGGTGAGTATGTTGAGAAAAAGGGTGGAAGAATACTTTGAAATTCCGTATCCGACGGAGAAAACTGCATCTTTTGCCCAGTTTCTATTGCGAAATTTAGAAGAGACAAATCGGCTCATTATAGTTATTTGCATCTATCGCTTACATTTGAAAGGGTATAAATTGGCGAGTGCTTCTACATGCAGTAGTGACGATCTCGTATGCTATTTTCAAAAGAATATGAAGGGGATAGATGGGACCATAAAGATAGCGTTGCGCATTGTTTATTTGTAATTTTAAAACAACCTTCCTTTATGTTACTAATAAATCACGAAGGAAGCGGATGAATATTGAACCTCTGTGAATTTTGTGGAAAAGCGCCCTTCCAAAGGCTGTTCACTTGGCGCTTTATTGTTTTCTTACTGACCTCGCCTGCTTTTGCCAGCTTAAACTACGGAAGTCTCACATGATTGCTGTTCAGTCTCGACGTTTAAGAGCTGTTTGTTCTCCATTTGAGATCCCTAGAATGTGAGTATCCTCTTCGTTGTTAAAGAAGGAAGTTTCGGTCTAATAGTAGAACTGGAGTTCGTAACCGGAAAGTAAGGGTGATATTTGTGGTGAAAAACAAGAACGAGGTAGATAATCAAACGTTGAAAGTGTCCAAATAATCCGAAGTAAGACGTGTATATTTAGGGGAAGGAGTCAGATTTGGCCGGCAAAAGTTAGGGCCGCTGTCTTGTAACCTTTAATTTTCAGTTGATATATGCCTTGATGTAAAGTGCACTTATATATGTCAATCGAATTTCTGTTGTCGGATTCGAGCGCAAATTTTTTCGAGGTTTTCCTTTGGCTATTATAATCTCTAATTCCCATTAGGAATGGACCACTTGATTGTTCGTCAAATATTTTTGAAGTAATCTGATCTAACTGCTCAGAGTAGGTGAAGAGAAGAAATGACGTGATGGCTAAAGCGTTGTTGTTTTGTTTCTCTCTCCGTATACATTTAGGAGTCATGAAATAAGCTCATTATATATGAAATGAGGATGAATTTGAGCGAAAACCATTTTATAGGGACTGAAAAAAGGAAAACATGATTTCTCTCCTGCTAGTTTCACGAATATTTATTTTCGAATTGCGCTTTCATAGCGGAAAAGATGAAACTGTGTCGGGGAACATAACCTCTTTAGAATTTTGAGCTTATTCCAGTGTATCTGCCAATCTCTCCTCACCGTTTCCCGTTTTACTATTTTCATACTTTCGATTAATTGTCCTCATTACTTCCTTTCTATTCTCCATTCCTATCCTGATCGTTCTCCATCTCTCATTGTTTCATTTAATCTTTCGCTGGTTCACAGGGTTGGTAATTTAGCGACAGCCTATGAGTTTTTCGCAGATCCAACAAAAGTTTACGTGTTAAAATCGATTTGTCCTCACGTTGAGGTATGGATTGGCATACATTCTTGTAACTTTTTATGCACTAACAAATATAAGAAGTTTTTCTCTTCTAGTTGACGTGCTCTCCCCTACGCATGTTCACTCAGCTTAGTTGCATCACTATCGTCCTCTAGCTTATTTCAACCTTCCGTTGCAAAATTACGCTGCGATCTCTCCCTATTGTTTCAGTGAAGAAAGGAAAGGAAGGAGTAGTGGAAGTAATGCGCATTGGATGTAGGCTATGCATAATGGAAATACTGGCTGTCATAAACGTTCGTCGATCAGTGACACTCCTGATAAATCACACTTGACGTGTGCACCTTCATTGAGCTTATTGTTGTGATCGGTAGCTCACGTGTTTACTACACATTTTGCACAGCAGTTTTGTGCAAAGGGGAGAATCTGTTCACGAAAATGAAATATGGCATGGAATAGCTCTCATTTTTCGTATTCTTTCTAGTTGAGCTTGTAATAGATAAGTCGTTGAAATGAGTGGGTGACTTTTACAACGAAGTAGTTACAAGCTGCATCAGGGTTCATTAAAGACTGGCATTATGTGCTCTGAGGTTGCATCTGTCTTTTTGCTAAAGAATAATCTCTTATAGGCGTAGCGATTGCCTCATTTAATTCGATAGTAAGTAGAGCTGGAAATGGCAACTGAGTAGAGAAAATATTGAGCGCAGGAGTAAAGATCATTTGCTTTCACATATGTATATGGCTATAAATGTAACTGTATAAATTGAAGTTTCTATATAAGTGCGATAATGCCTTATTGATAATTGACACCTCTTTGTTTAGCTTATATTATTCCTCTTCTGTATATTTCGATTTATTCTGTTTTTTTCTGGAATTCCTGGCAGTAGTTTTTTCTTTTCTATTTTGCCAAATGGGATTATTCTACGAAATCGCCTATGCAATTTTTTTTGCGATCAACATCGTTTGCACATTTCATTTTAACAGTTTAAAAAATTCTGTTGACCAATTTTCACATTCTTTTCCAGGATGGATAATTTGGTCTTCAAGTGGGCATCTCACGTGGATTGCAGTTATTAAATATATGCGTGTAATATGCTAGGTGAGGTTAGTATGCCCATATAAATATATGATTATTAGGAATTGGTGATATCATATGTAATCTTTGTTCAGTGGAAAGTGGAATGGAAGTTGCCTATGTGGGTGACGATGTTAGGTTAATACGAACGAGTGTTCTGAGCAGAATTGTTGCTGAGGTGCAACTAGAATTTGGAGTCGAGATGTTCTTGGAATTCCGACGTCAGCTTTTCGATTTCTGATATTGTCGAAAGAATTGCTGCATTTGGAGGATTGCAAAGTTAGAGTATTTTATGAACTGTCAGCGTAGGAGAATACCGAAATTCATACGTTTTTATATTTCTTCGATCATTCTCGCTATTCGCAGTTGGAATATCAGTGCGCATTTTAGTTGGAGCGTTTTTAGACGTTTTATTGTTTTCGCAGTTGAAAATGTTAAAGAATTTGTTGATCAGAATAATCCGCAACTATATTGATCATTCGTTACTTAACAAAATTAGTTCAAATCTGCTTAGCATTGGTAGATAAATGAATTTCTCGGCATGCGTTGTTGTCGACATCCATCATTAATAATTTTCCATTTTTCATGAGTGATTTCATGTTCTCTTGAATGACCTCACTTTCTTCTTGAAGGGCTTCAAGTCCCTCCTAAATGACTTCACTCTCTTGTTGCCTTGATCTCAGCAGAAGCTACGAAAAAGATAGCTTCTGGATTTTGTCCAGATGCATCTAAACTGTTGTTCAGAAGCATGGACATGCAGTGAGATGCTAAGTGATTCTTTAAGCATCTAATTTCACTGCTGTGTTGATTATTTTCGCCATATTTGCCTTATGAAATATACCAATAAAACATCAAATCGGTTTTTGTTTGACCTCGCAATAGAGCTTATTTTTGGCTGAGCTCTTTGGAACAAACACAACTGGGCCACCGAATTTCGGTCGGTAATGGGGACTTCACTGATTTTCATCAACCCAAATTCAGATCAAAAATTTTTTCGATGTTTTGGTTGCAAGGGGAATTATGTTCTCAGTGTGAATCCCTTCGTTCTCGACCAAAAGCCAATCAACTTTCCACGGACGCGTTCTGTTTTGAATGTACGTTTGCGAACACGTGTTTCAATCATAAGGAGATTTCTCAGTTAGGCATCGAAAGTTTAGAGAATTACATAGGCAGCAAATTTTTCCACCTCGGGACTGTGGTCAACGTAATGTGCACAACTGTGCTGCAATTGAAATCTGGAAGCATCATTTTGAAATTAGAGTAATTTGTCAAAATGCTGAAGCAGTAATATACAGGGAAGATTCAGATAGAAGCAAGCCATGAGAAGGAGAGAAATGACCGATTTATGGACGTGCTCAATGTATGCAACGAAATATTACCATGTAATTGGCACCATGTGAAGGAATCCTTTGCCATGATGAAGGCGTTAAAAAAGTTGTTTGCATTTTTATACGCATCGGATATTTTGCAGAATTTCATTGCTCATTTTAAGTTTTCACAATGTAATTTTCACCGTTGTATAATACATCTATTGTTTCCGTAATGGAAGAATTAATCTTTCCCTCTGGTTTGTGTTGGTATGTAGCATTTCGAACTTTACAGTTTTCTGCATGGTTCCGCACAGTTCTCCTTAACTTAGTTTTTTTTATTTGCTTCGTTGTTTAGGTTGGAAAGCTGTGCGTGACGCGGTGTACTTTTTATATATCTAAATAAGAAGATGAGTTGCACTTACTACCTCATGTCGTGCTGCGAAAATGGTTGTTCTGTGCCGCAGTGGGTTTTGGCTGCTGAAAAACTGCTGCATTCCGCTTGGCGTGAAATGCAGTGGACCGACATATGCTGTCGTTGGTAGTTTAGACGCTGCCGAATGTGCCGAGAGAAACAAGAACAAGGACTGCACATGTTTACATGATGCAAGGTATGACGACAAGTGCATTCTAGAGCACGATAATAGAATATTTGTTTGTACGAGCAGAATGGCTGCTGAAAGCAAACTGCGACATTGTTGTGAAAAAGACGTGGAGAAATCATACGGCCTCATTAATAACCCAAAATCGTGGAGCAGCAACTTATTGACAGTGATATGGATTGTTGGGACAGAACGTTATCGCGCCTGAAAATTTCGCCTCATCCGCCTTTCCAGTGCATACTTTATCTATCATTTCGACAGGAAATGCAAAGATGCGAGGATACGTTGAATGAACTCTATCTTACCAAACAGCGATTCACCTATTCACGTAGATGGTACTGATGATGACTTCGATTTATGACAATTTGTTGGGAGTGAATGAATATCAGTGCCGACAGCTGCGAAGCTAATGAAAGCGTGTGGACGTTTCCACATTTATTATTAAACATTTCAACGTCTCGGTTTCAGTGCTATATGGCGTTGGCCCACTCATCGACACTTTGTTCACGCATAATTCTTGGGCCTGGCAAATTACCGTACGGTTCATCGTCAAAAGGTTCGTCGTTACTGAAAGCACGGCGCTTGACGTGTCTGTAGAGGCAGAAGAACGCAGCTGGTTGATATGTTATGTATAACTTATGTGCAATAAGTTCAGCTCTTTGCAGCAGGTTTGGTATGTCTCGAACTCCGAACACGCAGGAATATCGCACGTACTTCCCTACAAACATCAATAGTTGTGAAGAATTAACACAGATAGATTAATGTTGTAGATAGAGAATCTTCAAGCAAAATAGGCTGCTCTTTCCCACTTTCTTCTCTCATTTCTTTCTAACGACTTTTTTCGTGGTTCTAGGAGAAAAGTAACGCCCACCTTAGTAATGTTTCCTTACTTTACTGAGTACATCTTTTAAAAAATTTCGGAAAATTTGCTGCTCGTGAGTTTCATTTCAGAGTATGGTGTATGCCACAGTGGTTATTTTGGGTCCGCTGAAGTACTGAAACTGCAAAGTTAAATCCCATTTGATTTCACTCGGGAACTGCAGAAAGGTCGACTTCAAGACAGGTTGACTTATTCAAGGAGAATTGATCATATAAGCTCTTGCTCGGTCAAAAAATCGTATGCATATTAGATTCTCTGGAAATGCAAGTTCCACTAGTCTGCTATTCACTGGAAATGTTATCAGTGACGTGAACACATTATCAAGAAAATCATAACGAAAGGCTGCATTTATAGTGCTGACAAAATGCATACATGTATTATCTGCGTTGATGGCACATATAACTTTTCAAAAATCTCTTGATACTTCTATGCTTTGCAATTCTTTTATCAACGGGGTTCTTTAAGCTGTCTCCAGTCTCGAAAAGACTGCATATGAATTCTTGCGGTGAAAAAATATATATATATAAATATATATATATATATTTTTTTAAATCTTACCGCAAGAATTATATATACGAGCCTATGGAGCACAAAGAAGTTGGCTTACTAGGCTAAGATAGTGTAGTTAAAGGCTCAACAACCATATATCCTTAACTGACTATTAGTCACCTTGACATGGTTTTGATGAAACGATAACGTTGTATTTTTCGATCCATCGTTGATACCGAGCGATGTAATAGGGAATCGATTTTCGTGCCAACGTGGCATTAAACTTTTCGATTTTCCTTCTTTTTTCAACGTCATTCAGTAACCTCACTGCATCGAAACTTCCTGGCATTTGAACACCTTCAAGCAGAACATGCTTATTTCTAGCCACATTAAGATCTAAAAAGTGATGTCATCATCTTTAGCTGTGATGACTTCATATAAGTACTAAACGGGTCGCTTGAGGCATCATGTGCAGCATTTTCTAGTTTCTGCGTTCAATGCGATGTTCAATCAAGAACAAAAGCTAAGGGTGGAGCCTTATTGGAGAGCGTATAAAAGTGTGGGCTTGCCATGGAAGTTCGTGGTTGCGCAATTCAGTTAAATTGTTGCGTAATTCAGGAATCAATTAGAAGAATGCCAATGATCATTCAAGGAAAATCAGAGCAGAACTGAAGCATGAAATGATTCATGGACAGGTCCAATGTGCTCATTACAGATTCAACGATAGGTTCTCCTAGCCAAAAACTATGCGATAAAACAAGCGAAAAACAAATGGATACAGAAAATTTCTAGAAAACAATCCCTTAATGCAGAGTTTCCAGGTCATTTGAAGCCAATAACTGTAAATCCTTAGGTACTTCTCTATTTAGCGGAATAATGAAGTTGCTGATTAGAAGAATTAGAGCGGTAACGCCGAGTGGCGCCTTAGAAAGCAGCGAATTTTTCATCGACGTGAAAAGCAGTTACTGCATTTGCCTTCTGAAAAGTATTCAGGTCATCGCAAAATTTTGCATGTGGATTTTGCTGCGAGTAGACGTCAGAAGGTCGGGAACTGCCCTTAGGATCATGCTATTTGACAAAAATTTTTGAAATGCTAGAAACATTTTCACATTTAATTTTGCAGAACCGATGAAGTATGGCTGTCGTCTCAGTTCTTTAGAAGCTCGTTTGTTCAATTCTATTATTTGATTTTCCCCTCCCCCTCTCTCTTTTCCTCTATGTAAAGAACCGTCCGGGCATTGTTATTGATCTGCGCTCACAGGTATATTTGGATCTGACATCATCGTCAATCAAGAGACAGTTCAGTTGAATTGTCTCTATATCACCAAGTCAATTTCATTTCTTTTCCCATATTACCTGCTACCAACAGTTTCCATTACTGTAAGGACGAACGTTTCGGATTGCCAGCAAGTGTGAGCCAGAAATACTCGTCAGGACATATCAGCCGCCACTTGCGACGTATAAACGATCGAAGTGCTTTCGCTTGCTCGCTGCCGACGAAGAAGTGGGCCGTCTCACGACTGAATGTAGCCGATAAACTTGATTTAATCAATTTCATACCGTATATTGGCTCCATTTCGTCCTTAATTTCTCATGTTACGGAATCATTGAACATGTGGTAAATGTTAACATTCCTTTGTGCATGAACTTAAAAAAAATCCACTAAGTATGCCGAAGTTGTTGGCAAATAAAACGATTGTAGGATGCACCGGGAATATCAGCTATGGAAACGCTACGATATTTTAATAGGCATAACTAGAAAATGAAATTTGTGTATCAGCTCATTTGCCGGCAATGAATAACTGAACTGAAAACGTTAGTAAACGAGATACAACATAGAATTTCAAGTCACTCAACTCGAACTGGCATTAGGAATTGAATGTCACGTTTCCAATTTGCTGAGAGTAATTCATCTATTTCCGATGGTTGCTTTCAATCACAGACTCCAGAATGCTGTTTCTGACAGTACGATGTTCGCACTCGTATATTTTGCGTTCGCTTTCATTTATGAAACCACAGAATACGCTCAGCGTATCGATGGGTTTATAAAGTGTAATTGCGCGGAAATCGGATTTCTTTCCAAAGTAATTTTTTCGTGGCGTTTCTCTATTTCCTCATACTCTCACTGACATTGTTTCCGGTACGCTTTATGTTGCCCATATATCTCTTAGAGTTAAATCTTTATGAACGACTACTAACAGTATAATTTCCTAATATTACTGGCGACAATAATATTTTATAAAATTCTGTTCACTCTGGCAAAGTACCGTTATACTAGCAAAACCATCACTAAAGAATGATATAAGAAGTAAAGGAACCTTTGGCCAGATCCACCTGAGCAGTTTGTCCAGAAAAGACTCCTCAACCATTTTCACCACTTCCGCATTTATTGAGCCATTAAGGCGCTTGAATATTTGAACCATTTCTTTATTGGTTCTAAGAGGAAGATCGACACCCGAAAGATACTACAAAAGAAAATATACAGCTTGAGCGCATCAATGGGTATTTTCGCAAGTAAAATTCTACCTTCTGGGTCGGTGCGGCTGATTCATCCTCCCTACAGAAACTATGAACAACCGATCTGTCTTGTTTTGGTTATGAAATTTTAACGAGGTATCTCTTTATTTGACTGAGAAGTGGGAAGATGCAGAAGGAATCGTAAATCTCATTGAATGTTTCAATACGTTAATTTGTGAAAACAGATCAAGCTAGATAAGAATCAAAGAACTAAATAACCGTGGCTAAACAGCCCTATAAATCAATGTCCACATTAGTTCTGCTCTCCGGAATTTAATTGTATGCACATTCTACATTACTATTTTCGTTCTATGGTATCTCAATGGAGACGAGACCATATTTAGATATTAAAATGAATCAGGTTAAGATTAATTCTTTCAAGTGAGCTATCAGTGATGTCGAAGATAGTAGATGGATGGACTTTAACACTTTTAGGCACTTGAAAATGAGTGAATGTATTACCTGGAAATACTTCCACGGATGATCGGATAGGGTAAGTTTGGTAAGACAAGAGAGCACAGCATCCAGAACACTACTGCCGCAATGGTAAACCGCTGGAGCGTCCTGCAAAGCTCTACTTCTAATACGACGACAGGAAATGAACAACAATAGCAACAAGATAGGAAAAATGAACAAAAAACATATTTTGCAACAATTCTTCGGGAATTTTCCCACAATAAGTTTTTCATGACTTCAAAAAACTCTGTCGAGCAACTAAGTAATATTTGAGTAAGAAATAAATATTGTACAGTGTGTGACCTTTCGTGTAAAAGAACACTTTTGAGGCGCGCAGTAATTATTCTGCGGCCACACCTGATCATTGTAGAGGTTGCAGTTTTCTACGAATTTTTGAATGCTCATTGCTATCATCAAAATCGTAGCAAACTGGACCAAAGCATCACTATATGGAGCACAATCCTAATAACACTCTCATTTCTTCAAGTCTTACCGTCGCATTTTTTAAATTGAAGTTATAAAATCGTAGTCTAAATTGGTGCAAAATTCGGAAATATGCAGATGCGAATCTCAAATTCAGCGGCATTGCCGCCATGACGAAGTTTCGCCAAATTTTGCAAATTTCCGGTGATTCCGTGAGCAGGAAAATTGGTTCAGCAGATGAGGGGAGGGAGAGGAGTAGGGGGATTTCCTAACAATGTGAAACACGCAAATTTCAACACAACTTACGATGACGTGAATATTGGTGAAACATTCTTGCAAAAGCAATATTGTCTGCTTAAATTTCGCTGAAGTTTTATTATCGACTGCAATACAATAGGAGTTTTGTGGCTGGTAGATGGCACTCATCATATAGTACACCTGTATATATAATTTAATCATTTCATTGAAAAGCGATAATTACTGAACAGTATTTCATTGTATGCATTATCACTTCTTACATACCAGTATGAAATCAATAAAGTGAATTATAATTACAACATTTTCCTCTTTAGAACGGAGGAGGCGGAATGAAAGAAATCCGACAGCTTGAAATATCTCATGGAAGATAGCATTTTGCCCATATTCTCTCTTCGCTAATCGATCAAAACAAATAATTGTGCTCTTTCAGGGACGTAATGAAATAGGAACATATAATACTGCGATGCGTCGTGGGATTCAGCAAGAGTGCTGATGAGAGCAGCAAAGGACGAAAGAAAATACCGTAGTTGGTAAGGACGAAGCCTTTTGTGGAATAACTGGACCGAGTTAATTTGCTCAAAATGAATCTATTTTTTGAAAAATCTGTTTTGGGAAAAATTTGGTTCATAAAAAATTTCCTCATTAACCACAAAAAATTCAACTCGAACGTTCTCACTCGAAGTATAGGTTATTTTCATAGCAATGATCTGTTGCGCCTTTCAACGTGAACGTTTATTTGTTCTCGTGGTTTTGCATTTTTCTCTCATCACTGTGGAAGCGCATGATTTGGTTCGATGGGGAACGACTGCCAAAGTACAATAGATCCTAAACAATCATTTCGCAGCAGCCTATGCTGTGACCGATTTCTGTGCAAGGTAGAGTCTGAACGATAGTAGTAGAGTCGTCTACGATTACAATCGCTCGCGAAATATGCTTGACGAATTTGAAATAGCTCCGAGAATACCTGAATATACCACCGGTGTGCCAAGATGCCGTAGGCAATTGGGAATTGTTCTTCCTCTTGGGAAAGCGGGTTACGATTAAAGTTGAAGTGATCGTTGATGAATCGGCATCTAAGTTTTCTTCATTAGAATTGTATAAAATAACATTGATAAAACTTTCAAGGAATTTGAAACGCTGCGACTTCTTCTTGAATAGCAATAAGTAAGAATAATGCATTAATTTATTTGAAGTTTCGAATATAATATAGGATGAGATAGGGACCCTCCTCATATTTGAGCAAATGCTTCTATTCATTATTCCATTTCATTGGCTGAGAGAGTCCACGCTATAAATTGACCGCTCTTCGAGAATTCCCGACATCATGTGCTTTATAATGACACAATTTGTTGAGGACAACAAACACTCACTATCCGAGAAACAGCATTCTCCAAACCGCAGTACCCAATTGTTGTCTCTTCAACTTTCACATACCCACTAACGTTTAAGAGGGCTACCGTCGAAAGAGCGCCCACATCACGTGAAATAATGGAACATATCGTCGCCGGAGTGGGATTGAGCTCACAGAATCTCCGCTGGGGAGGGGTAATTACCGAGAGCGGAGGCTCTTCTTCGTATTGGTGCTAATGTTGTACGTCCTACTATTCTTTCGATAAATGAGATTTTCTTTTCACGTAGAGCAAGATAATTATAAGAGTTGTGAAGGGAACAGCAGATTGAGGAACAATGGCTTTTTTTGAGTATCGTATGGACTACACAGGCTTGCATTAACACTGTCACGTCGCAGAGCTTCTTGATCTTTCATTCGAGACAGCCCTCCATTTCAGTTATGCTTTTGAACGGTGTCCATATTATCTAGATACCATCTTCCATGACAAACTGCTGTTTCTCTGAGGATATACGTGTTCCACGATGCTGTTCAGCAATTCTGTTTCCAACACATAGCATCACGCAACTCCCTTGTGTTCTGTAACTCACTGGGGAGTTTTTTCCGCTTGCGACCGCTGAATTAGCACGTCTAACGTCCCTCATTTAGATGACAAAAACCATTTGACATTCGCTGCGGCAGATTTTTTGTTCGCCAGGAAACCTGCGATCCAAAATTTATCGTTCATAATAATATGAGGATTCTAGTGAGGAAGCACCAGCTGGGTGCCCGCGGTCTACACGGGACGTTTGTCTTATTTTGTTCACAAGAACTGTGATAAATTTAGCGAATTTACTCACGTTACCTGGAGTAGGGAATAAAGGTACAAACAGGTTTTGGTCCACTTAACATGTCGGAGTATAAATATCATCGTTGGGACTTATAACCATATCTGAATTGACTAAAGAGTAGACAGATCCGTAGAATGCGTTTGGTAACCTTTCACTCTGATGTCTACGTAATGCGGAAGTCAATAATAAAGAATGCCAGTTGCTGGACGATCTTGATTGAATAGTTTAATTTCGACGTTTTTACGGCTTATACGATCATCAGAAAACAGCTCCAACGTATGAGCGATCCCCATCTTCATGCATTCGGCAGTGATCAGCAAGAGAATCAACTACTTCTCCATTTTGTGAACGACGTTTCGCAACGCAGCATGGAGACATGATTCCGAGGCAGACCTCACATTTGCAGTCCTCGAAAACAGCTAAAACTAGCTCGCATTTCAAGGAGATGTGAAATGAAATATTCAAATGACACTGTCTCGATTATTGTATACATTTAATAACGATGTTTTTGAGTTCCATAGTGAAGGGGAGATGTGAAATGAAATGGAAAGGGGAGAAGAGTAGACGAGATAATCATCATTTCTTAAGTTATAGCTTTAATTTCATCAACAGGGAAGAGCCGAAACACGATGAAAATATCACTGCATTGGATGCCGTTTGAGCCAAACCTTTCCTCAGTTGTTGGTATCGACAATAAAACATCTTCGTTGGGCAGTGGATATGTCCATTGCTCGGCCCACCGAACTGCGTCCTCCCATTCTTTGTGACTATTTCTATTTGCAATTATATCGCAGTAATTGGCACTAATTTCCGGTGCTATGAAATCAACAGTTCCTTGCAAACTTTCCTCGTATGAATCCACGCTGTAATCCCTATAAATTTGATGAATTCGGCAAATCTAATCTAAATTTAGGAAGTTCAAGAGGACCCTAAAAATGTTATAGGCAATGGAAAAAGTGAATTTTTTCGGATAAGCGACTTAAGAAAAGGTCTATTCACTAACTTAATGACTAGCGACTTTATGATTAGATAAATAGAACTATACTACTGTATATTGAAAAAATTTAGTTGCATCATATTTCAAAGAGTTATGCCGTCTGAAACCATTATCGAAGGGCGTAAGGAGGACTGTTACTGACTGATTTATTAAAGGAGGCTATTCGTCATTTCCTAATTTAAATCTGTGGAAGAAATTTTCAATTTTTTTTAGAACCTCACAGAGGTCGTGGTTGTACAAGCACTGACACAATCAACTAATAATGGGAAATATGAAACGCTGAAACAAATAATCCAATAGTTTTTCAAACATCGTCTGTACGATCGGAATTTATTCACCACGAATCGGAAAGAAACTGTTATTCGATTGGAATTGAAGTTATCTGCGAAAAGAAACTTTTATAATAGAGAAATGCAACAGTGGAACTTTCTAAAATTAATCTCTCCTCATCAAGCCCAATTCTTCTCCGAATTATTTTTATTCGCACACGGAAATCATGTAATTCGTTGCAAAGAGAAAGTTCACCTGAGAATTACAATTTGTCGCAATACAGAGAAAGAAATCAACGAGATACAAACGATAGCAGCGAGATTGAGTTGAAGTAATTTCTGCAGACGTCGGTGGATGAAGCCTAAATTCTCCGTTGTAAATTAGATCAGTGTGTTTCTAGCGGGATGCAACAACAAATACTTTCATTATTCTGCTCGTCATTTCGATGCGTTCTTTATTCTGCTAAAAACTTTTAGACTGTACATAATAATATATGGAAATTTTAAACGAACTCTCGCTCGTAACAGATTCCCTTTTACAGTCTGAGCGCTCATAAAATTTGATTCAGCACAGTTCTAATTTCGCATTCTATTAATGACGACTTTTGCTCAGAGATTGGTGGAGAAAGCTAGGTCCAGACTATGATCATCATCCCTTTCCACTTTCCACCTTCTCATCTTGAGTTCAGCGGACACCAAGATGAAATAGGGACGCGGATGAGTATAATATGTGCATGCATTAGCGGCCGCAACGAATGAAAGTTTCTTTCGGTTGAATGGTGCAAAACCAAAGTTGCCAAAAGTCGAATGCAATGAAAATGCAGAAAATTTGTCGATCAGAAATATTTGATAAGAACGAAACAATTTCAATTGCAGTCGAATGAATTTTATGAAGATTAATCGGATATCGTCTAGATTTCATTCAATGAACAACAGATTTCTCATGCACACAAAGAAAAGAAAGCTTTAAATTGGATCTCATAAGATGAAAACCGACAGACGTCTTGGTTCGATCGTTTGATATTGTTAAACAATTCATAAATGAAAGTTGGCAAATATGCGTAAAACAAGCTCAAATAAATAGTAATTGATAATATCCTTTGAAAACTATATAATGCCCCAAAAATTTACATTTGCATGGGAAATTTTATGTTGCGCCGAAAAACCTGCATATTTACTAGTAACCTTTAGCCACTAGAAAAGTCGACTATCTAAAAAGATCCGATAGAAAAAAGTTCAAAAAATTGACTGGAAAACGGAAGTATTCAAAGATGTAAACTCACATGATGGCATTTCTGAAATTTAAGATACAATGTTTCGCACTTCAACTGGATACTTATCTGTAAAATATCAAAAGTGTAAGTTTAATCAAATTTAATCGACCTAATCGACTGCTTCCATGAAGCAATAGAGAGGTAAGTGATCGTTACGTCGCCTTGTGAAACAGCCTTTGAAGCACATTACATGTACGAAGGTAAGAGTGAAACAAATGGTGAAATCCTCTAGGCAAAAATTTTTTCAGTATGACCGATCGACAGCCAAAGTCATTTTGCAGAAAGCCGTTTAGAAAAAAAAAACGAACTTGAAAACAGCAGACTGGAGCACCGGTTATACAAAGGCAAATGAATTTTGGAGAACCAAATTCTGATATTGATTGAGACGATTTATCATGGGATGTGCCAAACAAATTCAAAGGATAGCTTCAATGATAATGAGGTCTGTCACGAAGCGCCGCAAAAACGTCACCTCAGGCGGGCATTTCATTCTCACTTACCTAAATATCTCTTTAGGAGCCTGGTCGCTTCACTTTTCATCATTATTGAAGGCTCTAAATGAGCAATTAAATAACTCAAAAAAATTTGCTGTAGCTGTTATGAAACTGTTATCAGCCCCTATTCAAGAAGGCTATAATATTAAAATAAACTTGTCAACAAATTTTAGGACAGCAATGAAGAACTGAGCAAAAATTCCCGATGAAAAGAATTTTTTATGAGATGCTTAAATTGCCACGCCGATATTGGGAGGTGAGGGACAATGACCACCAACAAAAGAAACACAGCAGGTAACCTTCACCCAAGTTCGTTGCTCGGGTGAAATTTGATTTGTGAAAGGCATATCTTATCTGTCAGCTTCCAACACTCTACTCTCCTCTACAAAAATTTACAACGCTCTCGGAGGAATTTCTAATAATGAAAACTTGTAGGTCGGGCATCCACCTCCATTGCATTCCTCTCTTCAGCACATCGCCAGAGAAGAATACTTTCTCAGAGTGGGCAAAATTTTCACTGAAGTAGGATCTTATTTTCTTTGCGATTTCAGCCAAATCGTAATGGCGACAAACGAAAGAATGTTGTCTGTGAAGCAGGGAAATCATGAACGATAGGATGAAGAGGAGACTGAGAATAGAGGGAGCGAGGAGAAAGAATCAAGAGCACATTCTTCAACAAGTAAAAACCCTTAACGCTAAACACATTTCTTATTGAGCTTATGCTCGTGTTGTCAATCTGTGAACGTCGTTTTCTCGAGAAAAGCCGGTAGCTACAGAGATACACACGTCGCTCTTTGATTTCCGATAAAAAAGTACATTTCTGTGTTGTTTTTCACCAACAGAGTACTTTCAGATACAGAGGTTCACTCGAGCAGAGATGAATTTCTTTCACTGTTTCTCAATGCAAAATTCTCTTCAGTTTTGAAGAAATGAATTTTTAAAAGCTAAGTGCATTTTTTTGAAACTTCAGGCACCTACAAGCTCATTAATTTAGATTCGTAATGAGCTTTAGAGACGCTATTGGAATGACCAAAGACAATATGCTATATAATTTAAAATTTGTTGGATTGTTTAAACATCTTTGAGATGCTCTCTGAGGGAGTAAGAAGAAGAGAAGTCAGAAACTGAAACTAATAAACTCGTCTCTTTTCGAATTGCACTCTTTAGCGCACCTAAATTTTCAGTAGGATATCAATCCTAACGATTGGGCCACTTTCCATGATGATTTTTGGGATCTAAAAGGGATATGATATTGCTACGTTGGTTATTTTCTTGTGATATGACATCTAATAAATATTAATTGAAATACAGAGTAAAAAGTCATAGCAAATTAATTGAACCCTCCATATGATGAATAAATGCGAATACGCACAATTGCATTTGCTGCCAATCGACACTTTCAAAGTGCATAGTTGCCATGTGGAACGATTGAATGAACATATTTTAGAAATATTTGTAAAAATGTCAAGAAAATGGGATTTCATTTGCCAATTGAAAGCCATTGCTATCCTTGAGAATTTTTAAAAACTTCTCGTCATACATCACCCTCGAAACAGGAAATGAGACCTTTCAGTGCAAGATGTGAAAGTGAGAGGAATCGAGGGAGAAAAAGAGGAGGAACGAAGGAGAGTGAGGAGAAGAACGGCATCGACAAAACGCCGAACGAAGAAACGAAAACAACAACCAAACTAAGTTGCGGTAATAGCGTTAAAAATATCAATTCGAATAATTGACATCTGATGATTAAATTCAATATTCAATTCATTATTTCTGGTGTGCCTCAAGTTTTGGCAGATTCTATTCGAAGCTTAACTGAGAAATTCATCACTATGGTATTACAAGCAAATAACTTAAATTCCTTAATAAAAATCCAGTTGACTGCCTCAGACCGAAAATTAATTCAAACCAACATGACTCCAGTAGAAAGGAAATTTATTTCATATTGTGGTGAAAAAGTTCTGCATTAGTGAAAGTTCAACAAAGAATTTCAGAGACAATCAACGGATGTCAGAAAAGAAAAACTCGCAAATCACTTTTGAAAGTAAGACGACTGTTGCTTTTACAGCCACTCGCAAATGATTCTAATCCAAAATGATGCAATCTTAGTTCGCTCTTCACTTCTATTTTTATCGGTGCGAAAGAAGTTCGTTGATCGAACTGCGCTGAATCGATTCACTTCGTGACGTTGTTAATGGCCCTTGGACGACCTTAAATAACCAAGCACAATCCGTCTGAGACAAAACGACAGCTAGAAAAATTGAACAGTGAGGATTTTGAAACAATGAAGGGTGAAATTTAATTCTGTCCTTCTTTCATACAAATGTAAAGTGAGAATTGGAACGCGATTGACTACTGATAGTGACCTGTGGTCATTGTTGTGGTCATTTGCACTTGGTCGACAATGAACAACAATTCATTTTGCATAATGAATGTAATTGAGCCTACAGCATAGGTTATAGGAAAACAACTTTTCTTGAATTAAAGATTACTTTGCAATGTGCCGCACCACGTAGAAAAACTGTAGTGCTTTGACTGCAGTACTGCATTAGCTGCACTCTCCAGTAGCAGAGGTTAGAATAAAAAAGTTCAAAATGCAACCAAATAAATAAAAGCAACCGTGATGAATGCTTTTTTAGCGAAATAAAAATATTAGAAAATATGCGACCGGAAATTGAACTGTAGAGATACAAGAAATAAAACCTTCTCTCCCTCCATCCCTCCACTCCTCCTCCCTTTCGCCTCACATAGACAACAACGCACTCTACTAAAAAAAGAAACTTTGAATGAACAAATAATGTTTTTACTTTACAAAACCAGTTTTCGATTTCACAGTGAATATGCATTCTCCAGCATCTCATGTACACTTTTACCGCTTCAATGTTTTCATCTCTCACGCAGCAGTGAAATTAAGTTTAAGAAATTAAGTTTTTTTTAAACTTATTTAAAGCAGTGTTTGCCGACCGATAGATCGCATTCGTAAAGGCAGTCGTTATCGTTCAGTTTTATCTATGAATTAATAGCAGAAATGGTCTTCACTATGCTCCATGTTGCTAGCTTGTGAGTTCATGGATATGGTAAGCGTAAATAAGTTGTGAAAGAAGTAGTTCCACCGACCTGAGCACAATGTTGAGACTTAGTTCTGCCAGTTTGCGCACCAAGTTCATGTCTTCATTTGAGATGCACAACAACTCTTTCAATAGCAATGGGAAGGATGAGCAGGGGAAAAATAGTGTGAGGGATTGGTTGACTTTGGAGTCGGGGTCGCTGTTTCGTGGTTCCTATTGGGGTGCCCAGCTCCGGTGCTTTGTTCTTTTTTAAATTGGCGGGAGTTGAACCACATTCTCCTATTCGGCTCTTTCCATACTTTTATATAGAAGATGCGCATATGTGAATGATGCAGAAGTTCCACCATTAGCTCTCCTTTCCGATGCTTCTGTGAGACTTCATGCCACTGCCAAGCTAAGCAACGTCTCTGCAAAATGGGGAACGTTTTCGGTAGATGCAGCTCTTCTGAATGGTGGGGATCGAAGTGATTAAGCCTTACTGCAAACCTATGCAATACGCCATCACACTTCTTGGCCCTTGATTCCCGTAATCATAGTGGATTTATTTTGCTACAGAATCGCCTTTTCTGAGTCACACTTCCAATCCAAGGTGCAGAAAGAACACTATCAATGGAGCATTATAACTGTCAGAATCATTCAAGAGGAAGTGAATCACCGCATGTCCCAGAAAAGAAACACTTGGAAAAGCAACCAAAGCACAGCAGTAAGAGTTTGGAGAAAAGCTGACACATTCATATCTTTTCCTCAGCTTTCATACTGGATGGAGACAGTAGCTTGTGAGATAGCTTTTTGGACAGCGTGCCCTAATTTTTGTTAAGATTTTTCTGAAAATCGCCGAAACCTGGTAGCAAACAGTGACAAGAATGATCATTCCATTACACACGAGACCATAAAAAATATACATCCAAGAGCATATTATGGTGGATTTCGTTTGAAGATATCGCTAGGAGGAGTTTTCGATGCAGATGAAGTCTTCTGCGCGAAAGCAATAAAAGCCTTCAATGGTAGTGTTCATGTCATACAGAGAAAACAAAAATATTTGAGGCCTTTGTTAGTAGGAATGCGATGATAGATGGGTGAAGGAAATAAGATATTGAGGAAGACATGTGCTGACCATGAATTGGCGTAACAGAGTTACGCTTAAGAAATGTTAGGAATCTTTTTAACACAATGTTAGCTGAATTATATGAACTGTAATGAAGATCCAAAAAGTTGGGAAAATAGAGTTGAAGGAGCTTAGGAGAATAGAATTGAAAGAATTTCATTTCATGTGCCTAGTTAAAGAGTTTCTTCGTAGGCAACGGATGTTGAGTCAAAAAATCCTATTTCAGTTCACATCAGGTCGAAGGCGGTGTTACACGGCGTCAATTTTTTCGGCGAGATTGACTCTTTTTCGATTATATTGTCCTTCTCGATACCGTCTCTAGAAATAGGCTGCTACTGTTTCAGAAAACGCCTCTGCGTCACACTTCACTTTTCCTTGTGTCAATGCATGTTCTGTTACTGCCTAACACAGCTTGCTCATGTTGTCTGCCTCAACTGAAGATTTTTCAGCGTGCGAAGCTCAGATTCTAACATCCCTCAAAATGATTACGAAACCCATCGGGCTCTCACATATGGGCTTGCGAGACGGTTGGTTTCAGGAAATGCGCAGGCGCCCACGAAATGTAGAACTCCTCTGTACGAAGTTTGTGTCATCTTTGTGTGGAGGTCATGCGGGAGATTTTGGGGGCTGGATGGGAAATTAGAGCTTCGAAAACTACTGTGTACATATTGGGAAAAAATCATGAGGGAAGTAGTCGACGAAGCAACGAATTTCGAGTTGGGAGGATTTTAACCGGAATTTTCTGGGGTGGAAAGGCAATTTGCTCAGCACCAAAAGATAATTCTTTATTTGAAAACGAGCATTACGTCAGTCACAATCACTTAACCGTGAAATTGAGGCACAAAATTTCAATGGAAGAAAAGAGCACAATAACACGTTTAACCCTAATGATACCTCCACATCTTCGACGATTGCTAAACACGTGCGATACTATAGTGAGCCGAATACCGAATCTGTAGAATAAAAGAAAACAAAGTCACAAATACTGCACATAATAGTAGACAAATAAATAAAGAAAAATTTATACATCACTGTTCAAAATATGTCGAAAGTTAAATTAGTCGAGAACTGGGGTCACCCGCGATTGTCTGCCGCAAACATACCCTATCATTCAAACGTGGGTAATCCGTCTGTCATATGTTAAAGTGCTGTCACCGTCTCTAAACGAATAAATGCATTATGGATGCACCATAATTAAAGATAAAAGAACATCAAGTCTTAGAATGGAAAAAGCGAAGCGACGAAGAGGAAAGATATAATGAGACGCTCAAAATGTACCTCCCTTAATCATTCAGCAAACGTCATTGCAAGTCCTGTCGGCAATATTAAACTTTCATTAGTACGCTCTGCAAAAATCCTTTGGGAACTTACAAATATCCAGCATCTCATTTGCACCTCTACTTCGAAATTTTTTCCGCTACTGCTTTTCGGTGGCACCGAAACCAAATCTTCATCTTCTGTACCTAACAAACCTGCATCGAGCATCAAACATATCGATGAAAAGTCGGAAAATGATTGAAAATTTGAAATAATATGTCTATTCACTTAATTTATATATAATATGTGAACGTTAGGATACTACTGGGTTTAACTCTCTCTGAAATCACTGAAACGATTTATAAGTAAATATTACAATAAAAAGCACAAAGCTGCTCTTTTTGAGATCATGATTATAGGTTGCTTTTAATCCATAAAAACTAGTAGGAGCGGAAAATTGTCTGCACTTCAAGAACATTACTGAACTTATTGTTAAAACGTTAAGCGACATTCGCCGTTGTTACCGAGAAAAGAATTCGAGTGCTAATGAATGAGTGCGGTAGGAGAATGAACGAGGAAAAAACTTGAAAACGATATTATTACTTTGATAGTAATCTTTAGCACTTAGATTAACTAGGTTCTTGTAGATTTGTGTGAGCATCGAGAACGCCCGAAAGTCAATCTCTTTTATGATACATAAACGCAACATAGATTCCTCCTAAGTCCAGGTATTAATTAGTTAGTAAGATGCAAAGGTTATTCAGCAACACATCATGTATGGGACAAGAACTATTTCTTCTAGCTCAAAGCCGGGAGCGAATTTATCAATGAAATAACTTACGGAAATGGACTGATTTCATATATGAGAGATGGATCAGTGATGAAGTGCATATCAATGTGCGTAAATTTCTATTGATATTCGTTATAGCTGTCAGATTACAATTTCTTCCTTTCTTCTGAGATGCTAATGACAGCGAATTTTACTGAAAGTGAACTGTATAAACGTTCTGCAAAAAAAATCCGCCAATATAGGCGAGATCGCGTGCGACGAAGTTTAGAAAGGGTCATTTAGAATCCAGAAAGAATCCAAAAATCCAAAGAATCCAGAAAAATAGCTTACGAGGGGTCCGGAAACTTCCGCTCAGAACTAGAAAGAAGAAAAAAGCGAACTATTTTTCCCAGCTGCTGTGAAAAAGTTGAATTTGTTCTAAGCAGGATTGAGGCTCAAGTAACGTTTGCAAGTTAATTTTCTGTGATGTTGCACTCGCAAAAAGCCTCATATTTTTTTCGCACTCGACGTTGTCAAGAACGAGATCTTTTGAGATTTTGCGATGACGAATAGGATTAAATTTACGTTTCTTATAAAATTTAATCTACTAAATTTCATCCCACAATTACGTTGGCATAATATTTCATCTGATTGACAAATAAAGCACTGAACACTGACGCGTTGAAGCTGTGCGCATTTTCATAGCAAAACGTTTAACGTGACGAAGAAAATAATTTAAAGTAAGCAGATCGAAGATGTGGGTAGTTAAAGAAAAAAATGTTTAGAAAAGTGAGAACTAAAGGTCTGCAAGATGAAATCATCAGTTAAGTCTCAAGGAACTGCCAACACTTTTCGAATATCTTCAAAGTACATTTTGCAGTTTATACTATAGTCAGCAATTTGGTGGTTGCATATCTCAGCCGCGTAAGTGAAGTTTTAGTAATTACTGGAAGTGTCCCATTTATTTCACGTGCATTTTGTTAAGTTTCTTGCTATGGGTATACAACATTCTTAGGTGAAACGCGAACAGCAAAGCAAAATTTTTTTCTGGGCGTTTCGATGGATTCTGTAGTCATCATGGAGAACCCATATGCTTCATAACTACCGATTTAATGAAACGATACAATAATGCATATGGTGAAAATGCGAGGAAGTAATAAACTAAATTATGTGCGTTATATTATATCTTATGATATAATGTTATAAACAATATTCATAGGGAAGATGAAATTGCTGAAAAAAGATTAGGAAAATTGGACAAAAGTTGATCGAAAAGAAGTAAGGAGAGCGCTAAATTCTATTCTCCAGTTCAATGTTTAACTGTTCCAAAAAAGATACGTGCCCCAATATCACTCCTACATGAACGAATAACACATTTTTGCAAGCGAACTGGGGGAGCCTTCAGTCAGTTGATCTTGGACCGATGTTGATTGAATGATCACTGATATGGCATTTTTTATTGTAAATGAAAGTGCCAAACCCAGCAGAAGACATCACGTGGAATGAGGATGATCATTTGAATATTTTTGCTTATTGCCATTTTGAACAGTGAACGAACATAAAGCAAATTGTAGTTATTTGCAGCTGAAAAGTAATGCAGTAACTAAGCATTCGCCACTTGAAGCTATCTCCTTTTTTATGAGCGTGCAAATGTGGGGAAGCGAAAGGAAGAATTCTGTTAAATACGACTTGCGAATTTCAGAATTCCATATGATTTTTAAAGGATTTTCATATTTAGAAATTCTGGGAAATTTTCAGGAAGCCTAAAAAAATCGATGCACGCCTACGTCTTTCATGCTCTGATGCAACATTTGTCGACTGATTGAAAATGTAGTTGGAATTTATATCCCATTAATACTTTTGCAGCAGTGTGAGTAGGCATAATGACATCGACGATTGCATTAATAAAGGAATTTTATTCATGGCACTGGTCAACTGTATCACCCGGAAGAGTTTATAAACAATACAATAGCACGAATTTCATAGCTTTCGAATATTAAAATCATATAATATTGGCTTATAAAATTGCTTTGATGATCTCGACAAAAAATGTATCAATAACGGTTCAGCAGAAACGAAATTTGCCGAAGAAACTCGGACCTTGAGAGAAATAAGCATTTTTAAAGCCAAAAGTACTTCCGCTGACTGCAAATTTTCAGTGGACAATTCGAGAGTAGGTTGTAGTGATTTGTACAGCAATAAGTTCAAACGCATACTGAGTTCTTCTGTCGATAAACCAAACGAGAAAAATGCCGAAGGTCTGAAAGAATGATTATATTTCAACCTAGAAACAAGTCTTATCGAAGTGATGGAAAATCATCTGAAGAATCTAAATGAACTGTGTCTGTAGTTGTCCAAACAAGAATGCACAATCGAAGATTCACATAATCCAAAGCTAACAGTAGACACTACTGGACCAGAATGAAATTCTCGAAGACAGTAGCAGTCATACTATTTTTCCTTATCGGCTCTTATCACCGTTGGACTGAATAACTGAAACTTTTGACACGAAAGCCTTCAGGAAATGACGAGATAGTAACTCGCGAATTCCCCATCAATCGATTTGATGTAGCTGTAGTCCACAGTAATTGTTCAGCATCAGTAGTAGTAGTCATTACTGTACGATTTAACAGTTTCATCTATAATGAATTAGCTGTTACAATGAGTGAAAGTGCACTACATTCAGTCAACATTTTTGAATATCACGGGGAAGCCCAGAAGTCACACTCTAACCCTCCTCTCCTCTCTCCATCACTTTCTGCTCCTCTATACCCTCCCGGCTGTGACATGTGTTTATGCTACACTGAAAGAGTCATTTTCGTGATGCAATGACTCAAATTATGAGACGATTACAAAAGCAGTTCATCCGGAAACGGTACTGTGTGAGAAATTGTTGACTGTTTATTGACTTGAGCGAGCTTAGGATTGAGAACTTGTTTTTTCAAGCCTAATGGAAGAATGCAATAAACCTTTACCGCATTCTATGAGCGAAATCTTCACCACAACATATGAAAAGTTTACCAATGAACAACTAAAAGCGATAAAATTTGAAACTAGTAAGACCACTAAGGTGCAATCGTTGCGTTTTGTGCGATTAAAACAATTCGATCATTGATCATATATTCAGAGATCTTTGATTCGAAAGAAATGATGAGGCGAAATATTGCAAAATAAACAAATCAACTCACTTTTCGCATATAACTGAAGGAAGATGGAATCTGCAAAAAAACGATAATTTTTTGACTTTAGGAGAGGCGTGAAAAGCCTTTATGCGAGGATACTTGGCGCTAAAATACTGAGAAATTAAGTTAAAAGGAAGTAGAAAGCGAACGCTAAAACTATCTCGAATAAACGGGTGGAGAAATGAAAAAACTTATATGCAACTTAATAAGTCACAAAAACAATATTATTTACTTGTTTTCACGCAGGTAAGTTAGGTGTTAAAAAAAGCTCATGAATTATGCGAGAAAGCATTGCCGATGGAGGTGAAAGCAATTCCACAGAAAAACTCCCCGAACGTTATCACTATTCTCGTTTTGTTAAGAGACGATGGAGGAAAGTCGACATAAAATATTTGGCAATTGACTAAGAGAGATTCCGGGAGAAGAGAATCTTGTGAAGATATCCACAGATTCGAATTGCCCTTCACACACGTATTAAAGTTTGTCTATTCTTACGGATAGGGCGAACAGGTTATGTTTTGTATTTCATGTTACCAATTCACTGCTACTTAAAGCAAATTACTAGATGTGTTAAAACGTGCTTCATTTACACACCTTTATTTCGTCAACGAAGGACACTCATCATTGGATGTGATTTCACCTATGTTAACGGTGAAATTATACATAATGACTGGTGCTTTTTCGTGACTCAGGCAAAGCTCATCGCCAGACTGCAGTCAACTCAAGACCTCTCGCTTATCAAGCTAGTGCTCTTCCACCGGGCTGTATCTCCTTGACCTCGCATAAGAACATTAATTTAATTGGAAAGATGAGTGTGTGACAGCGAGAAGCCTTACCGATTATGGGAGGGGAGTGGGGGATGGGGGGATGCGAGAGTCGATGACGTGGAATCCAAAAATATCATCAAGATGCAATTGCTCTTCAATTGCAACAGGTGCTCTTCATCGCAGCGAAATTACCAACGTCTTTCATTTTAAATGGAAAATTTGCCGAAAAAATGGGTCAGATTAGGAACGCATTTTTCGGAGATTTGAAGACCATGATTATGCTTTAAAACGTGAAGTTCCCATGATAATACATACATGAAGGTGATATCGCCTGAATAATGTGAATGCTTTAAAAAATACGGCAATAAACTTACTATTAGGAAGACCTCGGCCGCAGCAAAAACTGTAGTTGTATCGCATAGACTGGTGGCAGAATGTGTATGGTGGACAGAATTTGCTACCTGGTTCGTTTATGCAAAGATCAGTTAGGAGTGGCATTTCATGTTTGTCAACGACAACGCCCAAAGCGCGTAGAGCACAAGTCAGCTCCACAAATTTTACCGTGCCCGCTGAAAACAACAACCTTCAACAGAAATAGAAAGTGAATTCCCTGCAGTTGGAAGGGTGTTGCGCAACGGTCTCGAGAAACCGCCAGGTTTTAGAATAGAAGTTTCGACAGTGAGCACACCAAAATTCATACTAAACGGAGAAAACCACGAGTGTCACGCTTTTGCTCCGTTAGCTTAGACCTCAAGATTGCACCTATCACAGCCTAACTGCACAGGCAAATGATTTTCAGGAACGAAAATGGCGAACCTCGGAAGAAAAATTGGTTCTTACCTTTAGAACTATAAATTCTTTCATATTTCCATACTTTTGAACTGTGGAATATTGTTGAGGTGAAAAACGACTAAAATTGCTCCAAGGAAGTTTTCGAGCGAGAATTTCGTCTACCTTTCTTTCCATTGTCGGAAGTGAATTAAACGGTTTGTGCATAAGGATGAGGTTACTTACGAGAGAAGTTTTGATCGATGCAGGATTGAAGATCATCATAAATGATGGACGTACTGACTAGCTGACAACCTTCACGAAATCCATAGCATAAGTCATGTTCTTTCGAGTAGTAAAACTGAAAATGGTCGCTGTTATTGTTCTCTAGTTGTTGCACTCAATTAATGCAGGATACGACCAACTAGGTAATCAAGCAACAAAAAATGAGATAATGGCTGAACTCCGATCTAGGTCAACTTCAGGCCTCGTGTCTGCTCTTAAGTGTGCTGTTGTGACGCAATGCTCTTTCGTATCAGCGCCATGTCTCTTTGTGGCATTGGTCCTACACGGTTAGCTTTTTTCAAAATATTTTATCTGCCGGTGCGGGAAACTTTACATAAACATAAATTTATAGGAGAAGGTACGACTTCACTTACGTTAATTATCGCCGAGTGGAATTGAGTAACTACTTATGACAAACAGGAGGACTCCGAATCAGGTATCGCAAAAGCAAGCTGGTAGACAGCTGGCAAAGGCGTTAACGGAAACCAGACATGCTTTAACACTCGATTTGTCACTCACCATACTACAGCTGTCAGTCATACGCAACAATACCACTTGACGGCGTACAGCGACATTATTTCACCAAATGATGGAATTATGCAACTATAGAAAACGTGGTGGGATGGTCCAAATAGTCACGAATCTAATTTCTGAACGATGGGCTCCGATCATTTATCAAGCCGAATTCTTCGATAGCCTCTGCTATTTTCGCATACTCCGATCATATGACTCTGCAGTTCGAAAAATGTTTGCCTTTTCTGATGATTGGTGAACGACGATCGCTAATTCGATTTTTCTGATTTCAAAGAATATTTGAGAAAAATGCGGCTAATTTCTTCCAAAAAAATCGTCGAGAATATTAAACTATACATCTCCTTTGGTTTCATCGTAAGACCGCAGCTGGACCATATGAGACTTATTTACCTTTATTGGTTGTGAGGAGTAGTTTTTACCAGTGCAATAATCAGAAACGCCATATAAAGCAAATACGGTTGAGAACAGCCCTAAAAGAACATAAATCCACAACTGAATCCATATTGGTAGATTAGCAAGAGTTGTAGTCATCAAGAGATATTTCAAATGAGCCCCTCATCGAGCAACAACCATATTATTTGATGTCTAATTGAATGCTGTCATCACTTTTTAAACAATTATTTCAAATGACAATACGCTAAGGATATACTCATTTTTTCTAATAAACGCAATCTTTATAAATATTTCATTTGGCTATGCAATCAACTACGACTCTCTTGGTTTCTCGATCACAATTTCTACATACTCCCCTTTCTATTTGCTCTCTTTCTTTATAGTGAGTGAAAAGACGCAATTCTGAAAAGCAATACTATCTAGTTAAACGAATGCCTCTATGAGATTATTATGTGAAACTTCATGATCTTACCGCTGAATGCAGCTATCCTAATAATAGTTGCAAATATTTGCATTACCTGAAAAAAGATTATTACGCATAGACTTCATGATAGATGACTTCGTAAATCGTCCTGTAGAATATGAACGCTCCGACACTTTATTTAGCATAATGAGGAATGAGCAACAATATATATTTAAGAAGCACATGGCTGAATTTTGGATGAATTTTTCTTCCAATGATTGTATGTTAGACGAGGACTCAAACCGCTTTTACTGCCGTCTAATAATGATAATAGTGATGACAATAATAATAATAATAATAATAAATAAATAAATAAAACAGAAAATCGGATGAAGATGAAAAATTTAAATTTATGACGTGGTCAAAATAACTCATACGAATTGTAGATATCAACGACTCGATCCAACAACATGTGAAATATCGGCATCAACAAGCTAAAAGGATTTCGATATATGCAGCTAATGTGGAAGAAAAATGAGATCGCAAAAATGTGCACTGTCCGCCGAACGGTTGATTGATGCTGCGGCCACAGAACAATGCATTTTTAAGTAAGTGTGGCAAACAATGCCCACTCTTTGAGCAATAGGAAGCAGATAATGCCGATCTGAATATTAAGAATGATGTGAAAAAGAATATGAATGCTTGGTGATCGCGATAAAAATGTTTGTTACAACAATACAGCAAAAAAACGTAAAGGATGTTACAGTTTTGCAAGAAGTTTTCTCGAATTCTATTGTTGCAAATAAAATCTTTGGGAATTTATGCAATGATCAATTGTCGCAGTCATTTTTATTTCCTTTTTTTCTCTCCTATTTTTGCAAATTAGAAATAGCAAAATGTATTATGGCGCAGTTATGAGTGTACTCGTCGACGTGTCCGTCGATCTGTCCAGCACCTCGAAAAGCTTTGTAAAACGAATTTTGTTCCTTTGAAAAATTAGTGACAAATTTCATTGAATACAACGTGCAATACGAGGCGAACTAGTTCCAGTAACAAATTTCATGTCTTTGGATCAAAAATCGAAGAAGTTTTTCACGTCCTTAAAGATGCATGCAAAGACGTAGCTGTTTTCCAATCACCCATGTAGCACTTTATGTTCGGCACTTTAAACCTGGCAATATTATCAGAGAAGTTGGAACCTTACGTACTTTTGCAATATCTCTCACCATACAGCTCCGTAAGGAAATTGTCGGAAGACGATAGACATATGCAATCAAGTGTGTTTGTTTTAACTACAGCCCTACCCCCTCCATTTCCTTCCCCTGTACTTTAGCTTGGATAATTGTTGAGACCAACTCTGCTGCTGTCGAATCCAACCTAAATGATGATAAAACGCATGCAGATTTTGAAGGTTGTTCAAGATTTTAAGTCCAATAAGGGAAATAAATATTTCCTCACCTAAGAAATTCGTGCACGACCAATCGGTAACAACGGAGAAAGACTATAGGCTCCTCCATGGAAGCATGTGCAAAAATTTAACGTTCTCTTATTGGTGCAAAGAGTCGGCTAGCCGCTGAATCAACAAACTTCGAACTGTTCACGTGCAGGACGTAAATTTCAGTGAGAAGAGCATGCGAAAGAAGTGAAGAATCGTTTAAAGGAAAAAACAAGCTTCTTTGGGTGGGCTCTTTGACTGCTACTTGCTATGATCAAACCGAAGTGAATTTTTGTCGCCATATAGGAAATAATAAGTGCAACTATCTTTTCTCGAGACTCCTGATCTTGATGATGATGTATCCAGCCAACGCGGATGATTAAATGCGGAAAAATGTCGTTGATCGAACGGTTCAATATTCTTGCCGGGGATTTTTGATCTTAATGCCTTACCACTGAAAAGCAAACAAACTCCACAGAGAACATTCCAGTTGATTGCTGCAGCATATGATTCGAAGCAAAATGACGGAATTATAGAGGATAATGCGACTTATTTTCAGGCGGTTTTTTTTTTTTTGAAAAGAAGGAGACATATTTAAACATCGGTTTTTTGAAAGCTTGGCTTCGGTAGACGCCAAAAAATTATCTGTGGCAGAAGATTTGATTTGGTCAAGCCTACAGAAGCAGACAAATGCCAATGATGTTTATTTTTAAAATCATCAGGTCGCTGAAAAATTGTTGGACTATCGAGGCTCCAAGTATGCTTAGAAAGTTTGCGTTTTTTAACTTGCTGCTGATAATTTAACATCGTGCTGCCTATGAAAATAAGGAGCTTTATCGGTGTTGAGCAAAAAGTTAAGCGATTTTTCAGATTCCAAGAAGAATGCTGCCAAAGACCAATATTTTTTGATGAATGAACTGAGTGAAAGGATTTCTCTGTTTAGCTAAGCTGTGTGAACGTATAACCAAGCATTTGCTTCCTGCATATTCGATGAGCTGTAATAGTTCATTGGAAAGTACGGCTTTTTCAGTAAACCGTACAAGGACTGGATATGGTTTCAGACAGGAAAAATTTGGTTGTGGAGTGAACGGTCGTTAATGAAGTACTGTAGAGCTGCATGGGTTTCTCTACTTTCCTGTTTCAGTGTGCTCTTATTTTTGTGATCATTTATAAGGTGATTTCTAGTGGTGAGCGAATTCCTGCAATAAGTACAAAAGCAGACTACTTTTGAATGAAATGGCGAAAAACCTGATCGCGGGATGTTCAACTCTGATCATCAAATCAACCTCTCGTACGTTAGCACCAATCACAACCTTCCCCCGGTTTATGTACAGTTCGCAAATGTGCATTGCCGATGTCTACCATGTGATTTGCGAAAACAGATGACTAGAGTTGACACAAAAACAATGGTGGCGCTATGTTAGGTAGGTATGATATGCATCCGAATGATGGTGATAATGCAGTATGTGATGCTTAACATGTGGAGAGTGAGGTCTGCAATGATGACAATCCCTCTCCTATCAGAAATGCGTTGGCAGCGAGACAGTCAATAGGCTGAATTTTATACGCACAGTTTTACGTCATCAATGATACAACAAGCATATCAGCATAGCGAGAAAATTGCATAATATTCATTTTGTGCATTCTTCAATACTTATTTATTCGTCTTTCAGTTCATTGCAATACACATCCACGGGAACTCATCGTGTATGTTGCCGACATAAATATTTTGATTAGGAACACGATCTATCAGCTTGAAAGAAGAACTCAGACGGCTTGAGTGCATCGATAGACAAACCCATGGGCTTCAGCCTTCGCTTCAGCCTCCATTCACCACTTAAAACTGTAT
Source organism: Parascaris univalens (assembly GCA_037576465.1). Taxonomy (NCBI): domain Eukaryota; kingdom Metazoa; phylum Nematoda; class Chromadorea; order Rhabditida; family Ascarididae; genus Parascaris; species Parascaris univalens. Next base: position 235,516,982 of record CM075173.1, on the reverse strand, counting down.
AGCTCTACCGTTCGATCTTCTGAGACTTGCAAGCACAGCAGCAGCGAATGTTCTACTTTATTGTGTTCACATATCGAAGCAGCAGAGGACGAGAGGTTTTGATCGTTCATATAGTCTGCCAAATTTGAACACTGCATTTAAACGAAATATCTGCAGAAAGTAATGTGTGAAGCATCGAAAATCGGTGTCGTCGGCAACGCTACTAAAACGATTCTATTGCGTAGCGACTAATCCACCATACAATCTGTCTTGGAACGGTCATAATGGATATTGGAGTTTTGTATTTAGTGCCCTAGGAAACCTGACGAACGATTAGGGCGTTCGTTAATTTCAGGCCGACCAAAGTCTACTTTCACAACATAACCTAGTCATTTGAGAATATCGTCTGACTGCAGTTGTTTCACAAAAAAGGCACTTTAATAAAAAATGACTGACGACAACATACACACTTCTGCTGTCCAATAAATTCACCGTCGCATTCATAAATCGTGAAAAAAAACATGCAAATCAGAGTAACAACGATGAACACATCGAAGTGTGATTAAAACCCGTGTGCCCTATAATCTGGATGCAGTTTTTTTAAATCTGAAATCGGAGAAACATCAATCCATTGTACAGAAGTGAAGCGATTCATTTCATGTGTAGTGTTTACTAAAGCTTGTACTTAAACGCAGATAAAGATAACAGATTACTTTAGCTGTTCTCCCACTCCACTCTAGAAATCTTCAAACTGTGACCAGTCATCTATCCTTACTATCTGAGCCCCTTTTGCCTTCCCCTCCCTTTACATAAGTTGCAAATGCCATGTTACACTACAGAAACTGAAAAAAGCAGTTCTTGGTAGCATTATGGTCACAGAAACCTGAATAGATATGGTCCACTGTGGATGTCGATTTCACTCAACTCATTCTTTCCCTTTCTGCTGAGAAATTTCTTATTTCGACGCTCATAGTTTCCTGAAAACGCAGCTTTCTCATGAATTGAGCTTAACTTGTCTGTATTTTCAAAATTCATTATAATATTTCATTTCAGCGTAATTATCGACTTTTTTCAAGAGATCAATAAAACAGTTACTGAATGACGAAATTAGGCGACTTTCCTTTGATCATTTATGCCAAGTTTCTTAAGCTCAGCGCGGAGCATTCTCTCCATATCGTAGCCGAATCGAATTTGATTCGCAACAAATATTGCTAATGCACTCCACGCAGATATATTCGTTGCATCGGTCTGAAACTTGTTTTTTTTTTTAAGAAGAAACGTGCAATGAGAAATCGAGAGCTTGAACCGATGAGCAACATTATGCTATGGTTCATGAGCTAAATCAGTTGTCAGATTTCATGACAACCCGCGACAATTCGTCTATTTCTAAGTTTTCTTTCGACGTTTACAAGTTATGAAAATTTTGAATAAAAAATGCATCTCGTTTCGGTTGCACCATTAACCAAGGAAACATGATTCGCGCACTTGGCCATCTCCGTACAGCACAACCTGACAAGGCAGAATCGAGAATAGGGATTGTCCCATGGGACGTTGCTCGCGGTCGTGAAAGGCTTCATCATCAGTCAGCAATGCCGCGTCCCTGTGCCTATTCAGACCACTGAGACTACAAATCACTGCAACCCATATAACCACTGATTGCTTTAGGGACAATGATGAGGCTACCTGTAAATCTAGCCTTTCGTTGGTAGCGAGCAAAGCACTGGAGACGGACAGCGAGTTCCTCCTACCTGTAATGAGAGAAAATGCTTCATAAGCGCAAAAATAAGTGAAACTAGCAACATAGCGTTATGCCTATGGATATGACTGGAAACTGAAAATATATTTTATAATGTCAGTGACGATAGCAACCTTCTGAAGATGCATGCTAGGATTGATAACGCTTGAAATAGTGGTGAAATGTGTCACAAACGGTGGAAAGATGGCACCAGGATCGTCCGTGTTTGAAAAAAATATTTCACGAAAAATTATAGTGGACGTACTGAGTACAGAAAGAGTGAAATGAAAAAAAAAGAACTTTACTTCATCACAATGTTGAAGGACCAAAAGCAGCAACGCTAATGACATACTGCTAAAATGTAAGAGAACTGATGAGAGCACAATAGTACAACGTTTAGTTGTTCGTTTTGCTCTACTAACACAATCAAAGGTAAAAAATATCTGCAAATCCCTTTAACAAGACTAAAGTTATTTTGAATTCTAAGTCTTATTAGCATTCATTTACTCTATTTATTGGGACCAATCCTTCTTTTCTTGCAAGTTTGTAATCTTCTTCAGAGAAATAATAAAACCGAGAAACCGACAAAATTCTGAGTACTTTTCTGTGACGAATTTTCATGGAATTCTTTTGCAACTGAAGTCATTGCACTGATGAGCCTATCCCAATAACTATGTGGTATGAGAGTGCGATGGAAATTCTCTGAATCCTCCATTTCCGCGTATGTAGCACCGAATTCTTGTAGACGATCCGCTGCCACAATCGGTTCCAAAAGATGACGCATACACTGCGACAAAGCGTGTGTAAATCGCTGTAATGAGTACAGATAATCATTTGAACTTCGACCTCCTTTCAACTTCGACATAAAATAAAGAAAAACGGAATAACCATTAATTGCAAATTAGACAGAAGAGATTGGGAATAGATGTGAGCGAAATTCGACGTTATTCCTCTCTTTAGGTGTTTCTCTTTGTTTGCCTATCTGTCTCCGGCCTTCTCGCTCTCCAGGAAGAGAGACAGTTCTTCCGTCGGCAGAACAGTAATTTTTCTTCTCCAGCCGTTCTTCATAATTCATTATCCTTATGATCACATACATATTTATGCATATATACCACATTTCTTCGCCTCTAGGCCACTCCTCCCTCTCTCCTCTTAATGTACACTTCGATTTTCAGCGACTGTGATCAATATAAGACGCCTGTGAACAAAAGCATCCATCCGAAGCACAGCAGCTCTCCGTATTAAGCGAAGAGATCAGTCCCTTATTGTTCTATGGAGAATGCGGCTGCTTTGAAATCTGTAAGTCTAATAGACTGTACCCTCCTTCTATACAAGGAAACCCACCCAATCTATAAAACGTGATTTTGAAAAAAAAAATAAGAAGAGAATTTGCGCGAAGTACAAGGTGCTGTATTCTTGGAGAACTGAGTGACTTTTTGTTCACTCTTTCTCACATTCAATTTTGCTAGTTCTGAGATGCACTCTTAGCGAGCAATTCCCTCACCTGTGCATGCATATGAAAGTTGACATGATCGCGCCATGCGTCTGTGCCTTGCAGATGCTCCAATTTAATAACGACCAACAAATTTGGATCTTTCTGAAAGAGTGTGCCGAAGACGCGTTTGCCCAAATCGAAAACAATTCCCTGTGGTAACTGTCGCCACCTGGCTGTCAGGATTGCTTTCTGATGCATGCTGAGTCCCGTTGTTTCGCAGATATCGGACTTACGACGTCCTCCCGCAAAATACCTGAATAGTGCAATCACTTCTGTGGCACACGAACAGACGCCATAGAACACCTACGTTAATAATGGGCGTGAAGCAACAGTCCGGAATGCAGCGAAGGAAAATTATTTTAACTGGAGACGGAGGATAAGTAGGATGGGGAGTGAAACTGCCATCGTTTAGATGCAATCCGTAAATGAGTGATGTAAAGATGTATGCAGTAAGTAGCTTATGTTGTTTAGAATTTATACCATGTGAAATAACGTAACGTTAACTGTTACACTTGTCCTCTCAAATGAAACAACTGATGATAAATCCTTAGTGAGGTCAGAACGTTCACTGAGATCGGACTTCGAGCGAAATAATTCATGATCTGGCGAAATGCTTAATAAATGTATGAAAACCAAAATCAACAGCGCGTTAATCTCTCAAATGTACATATATTCATGCATGAAAAGTGATAAGCGAAAACGATAGCAGTTGAAGAAAATACTCTTTGGAATGTCTCTCATTATATCAGCACATGTAGAGGTAATTTAGAGTAGATCAAGATAGAATTTTTGTAGCATTCCTCAGAATGCTAGAAAAGATATGACCTCGATCGTTGTTCCTTCGGTCGCTTTTTGTGCTGACTACTCCAAAGCACCACTGCTGCTGCCAGCATTCGCTATCGTTAATGAAGCGTATCTTTGGCCATCTTATTTTTGTTTCGAACCTTCATAGTGAGGAATGAATAAACCCACTGATGTCAACTATAAAATTTTCGACAGGAGCGAGCCAAAGATACCCAAATTAGGCAGATTCAAGGTGAACGTTCACGAATTGAGAGAAAATTGAGTTCAATAAATCCGAAGAAAATGTGATCGATCGAATGTGAACGACTGTTTGCGATTTCGGAGAACACTTCACAGATCATGAACGAAAGCTATGAATTCAATCGCTTTTGAAGGACACTTATCATATCTTATCCTTTCAACTGAATTTTTTCCTTCTCCTAACAGTTGTCGTGCACATATGCGAATGTTGAGCATGAATATGAACGTATGAAGCACTCACTACCTGGAGGTTTGAAGTTGACTCGCGGAGCGGAATGATTTGCTCCTATTCTTATTGATCGCAATGATCGGCGGTTCCTCTTCATCATCACGGCGAAAACTTGAAAGCTTTCGAGCACTAGAACGAAATATTTGCAATCTATATGTTGCAAATAAAATTACGAAACACATTCTGTGACTCAAGAAGTCACACAGTGGTGCATTCATTCGGATAATAGGATAAGGAAAAGTGACAAGGTTGAATGAATTGTGAAGTGTATGAGGAATGAAGGATGGTTCAGAAAATTACTGGCCTCGGCATGCATAAGCACATAAAAAAGCTAACACCACGTCATAACGTTTGGCAAATAGTGTGATCAGTATTTCAAAGTGATACTACTACCTTAGAACCTGCTTGTTTATTATGAAAATCTCAGTGAAATTAAGAAAAAGTTGGTATGCCATACTACATTATTATCCATATCTTCCTTACGCCTATCTATATCATTAATTTTAGTGAATATCTCTGACACAGTGCTCTGCTAGGATCATCTCTTTCAGGATGACGAAAATCCATGACAAACAGTACTTGAAAGGAGGTGATTTCACTATCCTTCAGCAAGTTCTGCTGCATGGTAATTGAAAAATTGCTCACAAGTAGTTGCGAAGGGAAGGAATCATAGCGGCGAAATCGAAGACCGAGGAGAACAATAACGCCGCCAAAATTATGCGAGAAGATGAGTGAAATATCAGAGAACGCAAAGCAAGAGCAGTGAGCGTTATGCCACAGAACGCACAGTAATGCGATGAACAAATCCTTAGCAATTTCAAGCGTTGTTTTACAGAACCCATGAAAAGCTATAGGTGTATTCATATACATTCATTATCGGAGACCAGTATCTTCTTTTTTGCGGCATTCGGTCATCACTGGAAACTCGAGTGATTCATCGCCGTAGTTTTCCTTGCTTTCGCGACAGCCGTAATATCAGGTAATTTTTTTTTTTTAAATTGCTTCTTCTCGCTAATGGTCATCGCTTAGGATGCTTCGAAGAAATGTGACAGCTAAAGAACTGGACCAAAAACACTATTTGTTTATTATTAATTTACTTGTAAATTGGGGAAGTCGGTTGTAGAAACGAAATGTTTATCTTCCTTGTGGTTAATTCCCACGAAAATTATGCTCATTGTTGTTCTTGTTCATTTCGCTTCAGAAGATTTTTTCAAAATATTGTAAAGATAATCCAGAAAGAGTGAATTCAAATTTCTTAGCAAATTTTGCGTCCATAACAAAGGAAGCAACAAATGGTCCTATGTTTCCCCTTCATTCTTTCTTTTTGAACAACGTTCGGTTTGCAATAGGTCCCTACCAATTAGCGTATGAAGAACGCATTATGGCGGCATGTGTCCTAGTATCGTTCTGTAGGCACTTCTTCCGCTGTCTGTTAGATATAAGCTGGAGAAGTATTGAAACCAGAGTTGTCCATACATTTAAGGTGAAACTGAAGGGAGTTGATGTATGACAGCGACTAAAGTGACAGGCATCAAAGCGAATGTTATTTGAAGTTTTTATAGCTAAAGGATATTGCGGAAGGTATGAAATCAAATTCTGACATTTGAACTCTGAAATCTAAAAAAAGCAGACTTGAACTTCACTTGCCTCTGAGTGTGTGCCAAAGACTCGCTTCTGATTCGATACTCAGGGAATCTTATTGGTGATACCGATTCTTCCCTTTGCTTTGACGATCTTCTCTTAGCGTCCTGTGGATGCTGTGCTCCTCTTGAACCAGAATTGCCCATCTTAAAAACCATCAGGATGTACCAACAGCGATGCAAAGTAAAACATGCGGCGCATTCACCCGATCTAAGTTTACATCAGCAATACCTCTTAAGAGTCTCTTGATTTTCCCACTTCGAGAGAGGTAATTGAGGAAACGTAAACGACGTTGTAGCTCACAGAATTTTCATTGAAAGCGATGGTAATGGTCAACAAATCTTCGGCGAAGTACAACGTCAGAAAATAACATTTCAGATTCGAATCGTGTAACACAAGGCATATATTGAGTGAAAACTCAGCTAATGAAGAAATTCTCGGAAAAATTATTGAGTGGGAGATGAGAACAGTACAAAAACAATTTGCAAGAAATTTATCCACCGCATCTGAATGCAACAATCATTGCAATTATATATTATACGCATGGATTGAAGTACCATCTAAGAATTTGTCGTCTTAGTTATTTAACAGAATTTGCCCGTTCAACTTAGCAATTTCCCAATACGTGTGAAATTGAATCAGTATGAGTCACTTCTAGAGCAGTGCTCATTACGCCTATAAGTTCTTATGTAATAATGAAATACCAGCAGGTGAAAGAAATAGGAAAATAATAACTGAGTAGGTCGAAAATAGCGTGGTAAAAAAGTCCCCACAGGATGGAGCACACCAGTTTATCTACGAGTGGACTATCAGCTAACATCAATATTCATAAATGTATTGATCTAAGTTGAATTTTACATTGATAGGAATGTGCAAACAGTCTTCACATTTCCAATCTTATCATTACACTTCTATCTTACCATCAGCACCAATGACTGTAACATTTTGGATCGCAGTCCACAGCGTTTTTACATGTTCAAGAATCCTTTTACATGTTCAAAGAACTCGTGCGTTGAAAAATTGCTTCCGCTAATAATCAGAGTAGACTAGACTAAGCGAATCACGGGGAAGTGACAAAGTGAACTTGCCAAATGGAAGGAAACAGATAAGAGACGATCAAAGTCTTTCAAAGTGTCTATACAGACGATGAGCAAATGAATTTCGTCTAATAAGCGCAAATAATCGCCCAGTTTCCATCCGCAACGAACCGTCTAGATAGGAGACAAGAAATGAAGTGAATGAGATACTAGATGGATTCTTTTGTTTGCTGACGGTCCCAAGGGTGCCGTTTATTTCCGTTCCCATTGACTCGTTGCCCTAGGAGCTTTTCAAATATTTTCAAACAAAAAAGTAAATCCAAGTGCAGTGTCCTTCAGAATTCCCTCGTTCAGATTTAATTCCTGTATTTCCATGTGAGAGATGCCTTTTTGAGTAAATTCTCCTAAACCTTTTCATTCCATGAGCGGAACCTTCCGTGCAAGTCATTCTGCATGGGCAGTCAGTTTTCATTTCGCATAGGTCTTCTCGTTATACTTGGATCCCCCTTGGCGATTTCGAACGCAAAAAACACTTCAGATTAAATCTGCGATTCTGTTAAGCATATGTAAGTTTTCAAATCAAAGATGATGGCGGACTGCTCATTTGAACGTTTGCCATACGGTATTTGTTTCATCAATTCGTTTTCTATTTAAACTTTAATCTTAAAGTTTAGTTTCACTAAAGTTTCAAACTTAATTTAATTTTAACCCAACACTCATCGTTGGTAATGAACCTCTTTAACAAAAGGAGTCCGTGTCATTAGAAGAGAATATCAACGTTGCTCAGCTAACCATGAGCTAACCATGCAAACATCAAATCTCTCCGAGTACATATTGGTCCTTTGAGAAGAAACAATTCGCGGCTACCATAATATGCAATCAATATAGGTCGTCGATGACGATGTACGCCGCATGGAAGAATTAATGCAGAAAAGAAGAGGCGTGCAGCACTCACCTCGCACTCTTCATAATCAAGAAAATGGTGAAGAATACCAGACCGACGCCCTTTTTTCAGCCTCAGTGAAAGCAGTCAGAAATAGTTTTCATAACATGATAAGATAGATTTTGAAGGGTCATAGAAACAAATAAAATTTCATCTGAGCATTTTCTATTATCTTGATATTTAATATCTCCTTGAATAATTTATTGGAAAAAAAGAATTTTCATATTTATAAAATTATATCCAGCAGCAGAAAATTTGAAATAGGAAATTAAAACAATTGCATTACTAAAACTGAACATCACATATAAGATCGTCAAATTTTAATCCACCATCAGAGCCACATTTTCATTGCACTTTGACATTATCGTTTAATAGAATTTAAAAAGTTTACAAAAAGTATACATATACATATAGAATTGAAAGTATATATATACTTTTAATATATATATCCACATATATATATATATATATATATACATATATATGTATATATACATATATATGTGTATATATATATATATACATATATGTATATATACATATATATATATATATATATATATATATATATATATATACATATATATGTATATATATATATATATATATATATATATATATATACATATATATGTATATATACATATATGTGTACACATATATACATATATGTATATTGATATATATACATCAATATACTTATGTACATATGTGTGATGTTCAGTTATATATCAATAGTCGAAGGAGAACCGATGCAATAAGCAGATACAAACTTGCATTTCCAGATGTTTTTAAAGGACAGATTTGCCGGTTTGATAAGAAATGATCATTTTAGAAGATAACAATTCCTCGATCAGCAATATCTTGGATAAGTCATTAAAAGGATTTCTGACTGAGCCGCATTAGGCAATAATCGAAAATGTGCATGTGCAAACCAGCATTCTAATAGAATGAGGCTTTTAGAATCACATTTTCCAACATATTCTCAGCACTGTATAAACGCCTTCGTCTTTTTTATAGCACTTTTTCTCTACAATAAATCAACGAAACATGTCTGTTGAATTACACTCATCACCACATAATGGGGACAAATATTCAGTAAAATTGTGCGCTTATATCATGAAACGAAACATTTAACATGAATCGAAACAATGTTTCACACTTGAGTATTGACGAAATGAAGCAACAAATACGGCTGATGCTGAGATTCTAAAGAAAACCTCTTTTGGAAACGTCAGCGCTATTCATTTGCATTTTATCTTTTATATTACTCGCAAATTTCGCAAACAACATGTGAGGGCTCATAGATGTCAAAAGAAAGTGCTTTTTTTCGGATTTGAGGGTGCGAAAAGACTGAATGAAAATAACGTTGACTGAAGGGATGGCTATTTTCCATTGAAGCCAAAGCGGGAAATGGAGAAATATTGGGTGATCGACTGCATGCGTCAAACGGATACGCGTTAAGCATCGTCTTGATGTAGAATTATGAAGGAGAGCTTACGACTACAGTCGATAGTAGCCCATCTCCTTCGTCCACCCCATGCAGCCACCTCTCACGGCTCCCGACTTTCTCGTTCTTCACTATTCTCCCTCCCCTTGGCTACCTCTTAGGATCTTTTCTGTGATGCAAGATAATGATGCGCCTGAGTAGCAAAAGGCAGCTCTCTTGAAAAAAAAAAATCATATACTTCAGTGCATTTAAGATGGTTGAGAATCCAAATTTTCGACAAATTTGCACTTGTATTTGAGAGGGAAATCTTCCACCACTGGAGCGCGAAGATTTATGTGACCGTCGCGGAACGACACCATTCAACAAACAGTACAAGTCTAAGGGAGAGGGATAACGGCATATTATAGAAGAGAGGAACGACGGTCACTATTTAACATCAGAAAGGCATAGAAAATTACAGAATTCCGGCTTTTCATCGTAAACTTCTTGCGATAGATCAACTTCACTGGTACTAAACCATGACCTCAAGTGAATAACGCAATAAATGTTGCAAAAATGTGGGAGAGAAAAAAAAAACGAAAAATAACTGTGCAAGAAAAGAGACCGTTCAACGCAAAATCCAATACCGATAAAGATGAAAGCATGAGTCTGGATGTATGTTTTCAATTTGGTAGCTATTAGCTGAAGATTTGACCTGATTTTGATTAAGGGGCACTTTCAAGAAATATGAGACTAAGAAGTGGAAGCAGGCAACGCATTAACGAAATAAGAATAACTAAGCTAGTGAATAAGAAAGTTGTACTTGCTAAAATAAAAAAAAACAATGTTGGACATGCAAGCAAAGCACCAATGGTCTTCATAAGGGCATTCTGGATCAAAGAGCTAGGAAAGTATCACATCTATATGACAATATTGAATGAATACATTTAGAACTTTAGGAGTCTTGCATTATCCACAAAGCACAACCTCGTCATACGTCGATGAGCCTAGCCTTTGAAGAAATCTTCTAGTCAACTCCCCAACTTCGAATTGCTTTGGAAGTGCAGTGGGCGGCCTAACATTAGGATTTAGGACCGCATTCGTTAGTTCACTTAGAGACAACAGACATTTGGCTGAATGTAGCAAGGAAAGGAATACTTCACCACAGGTAGAAGTTTTCAGAGGCGATCAAAGTTTCAAAGAATAGTTTCCATACGGTGCAAAAACGGTAAATTCAAGTACTTTAAAAGAGGTAGACATCCTATTTGCTCATCCGGAATTCGCGACTGCGCATCCTGAAAGGCAGCGATGGAAGTGTGACGAGAAGTGTTGTCAACAGCAACATCTAAACGTTAGAAGAGCTTAAAAACACATTGTCGAAGCTTAATGAAACGAATTACGCGTGATAGCATCGACGTTTTGGCAATTATTAATGCAGAAAATGAAAAGATAACGCCTGCTTGAATGGTCTAATTTAGGAGAACAAAAAAGCACTTGATTTATTGGAAAACGAATTTTTTCCTTCCAACGCTCCACTCTTCCTTTGAATTGTTTGCATCCGTCATTGTCTGAAATGAAATGCAATGCAAATATGCTGATTAAATGATTTCTATAAGCAATGAAGGCGATTAAGAGCATGAGAAAAGTGATGATTAAACGTGACGATTAGTGCATAAAAAGCAATAGACGCGTTCAAACGAGAAGGGTCTTCATGGTGACCATTACTGGAATAAATGGAGAGCAAAGTAATGGTTAAATTCGTTGGGCGATTGTGCATAAGAGCTCAATAACGTGTTCGAATTCATAAGGAGATCTGCTTGAATTTCTTTTTTTTCTTCACAAAGAATTTTCAGCCTGTTCCCTACATGTGGAAAAATCATCCACTATGCCGGCACGGCGTTGATTAGACAAGGTCGTTTTGGATAGAGAAGAAACTCTTGATCAGTGCAGATTTAATTTCACCTCTCAACCGCTAATGACCGGTGCCAAAAAGCAAAACCAACAGAGTACCACAGAGATTAAACAGCGTGATAGAAGACCGGAAAACAACTACAGCACGATATATATATATAACATAACCAGCATCTGTGAATGCCCGCTATGCGTGCAGTCTGTATTTTTTGTATTTTTATTCATAACACTGATTCTTGGCAGCTTTCTCACGTGGTTTGCAAGTCATCACTGTGCAACTTATTTATTGCCTATTCATCAACACCACTATCGCACATACTGGTAATTAAAAAAGTCATCCTCCTTCGAAATTCAACTTCCATGGCCACCTTCTTCTTCATCATCTCTGATGCAGTCAAATAATGCATCAGCATCGCAGTGAAAACAGTTACTTTTTGGATGAAATTTTATAAATTCGAGCAAATGACTACTTATAAAGGTTCGGTCGTAATACAATTTCATTATGTGCGAAAACCAAACTTAAATGTGTCAAGTCAAAGACCGAGCAACGATGTCCTTATTTTCATTAAGTCACCTTGAAATAACCAAACCTTGGGTGACGGTTCTTGGATAAAATCATTTAACAGTTCTCCAGCCTGAACTTTTTTCCATGAATATCGGAAATATAGTGATGCTTGCTCCATGCTGTGGAAAGCTGCGTTCAAAATTTCAAAATCTGCCACCAACTCCGATCAAACATGAAAATACGACGAACATATCTCTGATGTTACTTATGTTTTCTTGGTAAAGGTTACCAGAAGAGAGCAGTTTTAGGTTATTTCATGAGTTGTTTTGAAACGATGCGGATTCACCATCGAAGAAATTTAGAGAACGATATAGCAACAATCCGCACCTTAAGTGAAGCAATTTTAAGATATGGAGTCACCCTATAAAATACTCAAAGAGCAGAGTCGATGCCGCTTATGAATGATTCAGTAGATGAATAGAGTTTAAATGAATTAAAACAGAGAAGCATTTACTTAATTAGAGCGAGAGAATTATAGAAAGTGGTTTTAAAAAAAGTGGACTGGCGAGATAGAGATGATTATGCAAGAGAGAACAATTCAGAGGAAAGCAGGTCACTGAGCACTAAAAACTCATATGAGTGATGACATAGACCCGTGACATAGATCCGAACAACGTTTTCCTACTGCAAAAAATATTTCGCAGTCGAAAATGAGAATCGGTGATAAAATTATTTTACAACGTTTACATATCGGGAAGGAACCAAACAGCTAGAAATGTCACCGATACCATACGGTTTGAAGTAATCGGTCGTTCATTTCGAAGGCTTCAGGAGAATTTATGAGCAGATGCAGAATGCTTTTACGGAGAAATTATTGTCAGAGAAATTATTTAGTCGTGATGCAAAGAAAAACGGCAGCAAAATGTTTCGCCTGATGATAAGAGTGACGTCTTCAAAACTTTCAGAAAGACTACCATTAACTTTAGCTCCTAGCAGTTGTTAAGAAAGAAATTGCTAACAATAACCGCTTGCATTTTGCCGTAGATTTTCTAAGCTATAGTTCTATGAAGTAACTTGCTACATTAGTTGCTTTGGTAAAGCATATGAATTTCTTAGTATTTGCATTAAGCAGCATTGCTACACTCTTGGGATTATTGAGAAGGCAGTAGGAAATAAAGGGTGCAATAAATTTTCAAAATCAGATCTCGCGATGTTTACGTATGCATTTTTGTTTTCACGCTGCATCTATGTGCTATATAAAGTTAGGTTTGGAGGCATAACTTCTAGCGTTCTTGTCCTTGTGCCAGGAACTTATCAACTAATGGCGGTAGCATATGCAGCAGCAGCTTCATCCAACTACCCAACACGTGACATTCTGCGATCCTTCATTGTGCTAGTGAAGGGTGGTGGAAAATCGTCGTGGATCGCTCACGTGCAGTCAAAAAATTTGATCTCATGAGAAGAAAGATTGGTAAAAATTAAACAAAATTTTTTCCTTATCTGATTTCAAAAATGTCATGAAGCATCACGGATAAGAAAATCGTTCTGTACCAATTTATGCGATTATTAACTCTTTACGTACGTCATCAAAATGTCCCACATTTATATTCTGGTCAATGAGCTCGGGGTTAATCTCAACAATGTCTTAATTACAGTAGCTTAATTGCAGATTAAATTGATTATCCGAACGATAAGTTGAACTTTTCGGATCCTCTCATACCAATAGTCTTCAACTTGGAACAAGCTTTCATTCGTAATTTATGCGCCAAAGAGATGAGTAACTTATGCCATTTTAGCGTAAAAATGCGAAAGCAGTGGCACTAGATCCAAACTCAAAGTAGTTCTGATGTACTTTTTGAGGATTTCTGATGATATATGTTTTAGATCTTTATGGAGGCGGAGCATTTCACTGCTACCCTTAGTTGATGGCCGAGTGTTTCACACACAAATGCAGCGTCGAAAATCGTTCTTATCTTACTTTCTTCTCCTCGAAGTGCACTGAAAAAATTTTCACAGCACTAATGGTTATGCTTGTAAATATTTTATAGTATCCAATAAAGTAACCAGTTCAGTAGCCGCTTATTATTATAATCAATAATCAGTCAGGTTGATAAATTAATTATTTGCTTCCAACTCCTCAGAATTGCCAAAGAATTATATTTTTCTCAATTTCATTTGCCCTTCAAGAGTTGTAAGAAAAAGTTCCCTAGCTGCCTCTTCCAATACTGCATTAAATATACGAATTCTCTTAGAAGTGCAGGCCAATGTTCCCGAATATAGAGCACAACTACAAATTAACTCACGAACATCGACAGCGCTTCAGACATCAACTACATGTTTATGAATAAACACCCCTTACGTTTAGAAGTTGCAGAATTGTGGAGTTTGTTCCCAAAACTCAGGCAGCTTTGAAATAAAGATAAGGAAGCATTGCATTCTAGATAAGGTACTTCCTATCTCCGATCAGAGATGAGATATAAAAATTCTCGTATGTTTTAAAGTTGTGAAACAGTTCTACAGGCGCTGATATAAGGACACTCATGGAGGATAACGTCGAAGGAAGGAGTGTGACATTCTGACGAAGCCATCTCTATTCCATGAGGTCTAAATTCTTCGCTTTCGCTCAACTAAATTTCAACCACCTGAGACGTTCCAAGCTGCAGAAACGGAAACGGTCACTTCTTTGACTGGAGTGATATAAATCTAAAATTCCCTCTCCTTAAGAATGATCAAAGTACACAGCGCTGGTGGCTGCCTTTCGCACTTACATGTGCCAAAAGACGTAGAAAATTTGCGCATCCACCGCAGTTTCCCTATGGTTCAGTGAATAATTCATCGGCCGCTCAGTGCATGCATAAAATCCGATTGATATATCGAAGGATTCATTTATGCGTCCATAACTAACAACAGCGAGAATGGCAATTGATCACATCTCGTCGAAACTCATGCTACTGACAGCTGGCCTTTTGCAATCAATGAAGATTCAAAAGTGAGCATAAAACAAGCATAAAGCTAAGCGAGTCGTTCTTTGACCGCTATATGGCATATCCACAAAATTTATGGTGCTGCTATTCGGAATGATCGACAGGCGCCTCTTTTTTCTCACTGCAATTGCATTGACTTTGCACTTACAAGAGAGCAATTGATGCATTTCGATGGTTGTTCCTGGTGTAACGATGGTCTCTTGGGAGCCCAGCTGGGAATTAAACATCAGAATTTAGCGAAATGCTGAGAAGTGAAAGAAAAAAATTCCTTTATGAAATAACTGATTTTGCAATTTGTTTAATGGTACAGTCAGCGATGATGAAGGATTCCTTGAAAATGCAGAACTACGGCAAAAAGTTGAAAAAAAATGAAAGAGTTTCAGTGGCGCTGATAAGCCGATCTAATTGCTTCACTTAAGTCATAAAAACGGTGCAATGACTTCTGAGAAAGAAACATCTTAATTATATTAGACATAGAAGCGCGGAAGAGACAAATATTATAACTGCATGAATAAATCCACTTACTAATTTATTTTTTACATTACTCATACTTATATGTATAATGGAGATGGCGGCTTTCATTCAGCGGGGCTGCATTTGCAAAAACTCGTTGAATGATGCAATAATGTCTAAAACACCTAGGACTGCAATAAAAACAGTTTAAAAAGGATTATTTGACGGCTGCTGGAATCATTTCTGATTCTTTTCTTTAGTACCATCTCATTATATATATATATATATATATATATATATATTCTCATTATATATATATATATATATATATATATATATATATATATATATATATATATAAATTTCATTAATTTACTATAGAATAATCGAGAAAAAAAGGTTAAAAATTCCATAAAATTGTTTGAATAAGCGATATAATGACAATATTCTGCGAAGACATTTAGATACTGCAACGAAACAAATTAAACCATTATTGCAATGGAAATTGCTATGAGGTGGGCGACAAGATTAGTTAGTTAATGGAATTAATTAGGTGAAAATGAATTAGAATTGACGAATTGTATCACTGAAATTTTGTCTCCTGGCACTGACGAACGGTAGGACAAGGATGATTTAAGCATTCCACATATTAAGCTATTATTGTATTCTCTTTCAAATTTGAGCCGTTTCGTTGTTCATCTAATAGGAGGTTACTTGCCCATATACGTTATTCCCTAAAATGCACGAAATAAAGCTTCACAGCTATGCGTTTGAATTCAAAAATACACTTATATAAAAGATCAAGTTGAGTTCATTTTTGAAGCTGATGATCGTTCATAAATGAGAGCAAGCATAGAGAGGCCTATTAGAGAGGCTGGATCGGGTTGCATCTCTTCACAAATTACTAGTGGGAAAAGTGAAATACTGCATCGAGTCTGAAAACATCCATGCCCTCAAACGGGCTAAAAATGCATATTCTTTTTTCGGCTTTCTTGCACCTTTGCAACGCTGCATCGTCATATATCCGAAAAAATGATCCGTCTCTCATTTGCAGATCCAAACAACGAGTCTTTCTTTCAACAATTTTATTCTACAAAAGAAAAAATCCAATTGGTAAGAAACATGAAATAATATAACCTCTTATGTGGCTTTTTAATCAGTTCAGTAAGCTCCAAGAAAACTCAAATCTCAACAAATCTGCGGATATTAGCAGCATTGAAGCAAGTGAAAAAACGCTTCAAAAGAGTCGACACTTTAAATCCGCTTTTACGACTGTGTTCATCGCACGAATCAATATCAAGAATTCACAGCGATTGATAGAATTCCCACCGTAGCACATGTATATTTTCACTGATCCACACTAATTCCATGAATTTTATGCAGGGTGTTGACGTTTTTAAGACTTCGGCATTCTTGAATGAAACTCAGAATTCGTTCTCCAAACTCAGAATTCGTTCTCTGCTGCCGCGAAAAATTCGTTCTCCAGATATTCCGACCGGTCATGACTGTTCACTGACTTCATTCCACTTGCGGGAATCAGACGCCTAGGAAATGGCTACGAATTAATTCCCACTAAAGTTTGCCATATTTTACCCTCCAAACAGGCTGAAAAGAATGAAGCAGCTCCTGCAGTGGTATGCCCTGAAAAATAAATGCCGGACGATGCTAAGGAAGAAAAGGAATTTGCAAACCAGCGTTAATCAGAACAAGTCGAACGAACGTCCAAATATTGGAACATTGAGCTCCTTGGTATTCGAGACAGAATTTTTTCACTGCATATGGTCGATTACTTTCAACTTAAGCTTTTACAGAATGATTGCGAACTTTTTCAGAGGTATGACGCAATCTTTTCTCAGCAAAAGGAATGAGGAGTCATCGAGGAAGTAACTCGGGAGGAACTAGAACCCACTTCCAACATTGTCCACTATTTGCCACATTAAGCAGTAATTAACTCCATAAGACGCCTATAAACATTCGAAGGGTTTTCGACGGCTCTTCCAAATCCTGATAAACTAAAACCATCAGCAATTCGCATATGAGAGGACCTGTTTTACTTCCAAATTCCGATGGTATACTGCTTCGATTTCGTTCAACGCCCATTTCAGTTATAGGAGATTTAGGGAAAGCCTTTCCACAAGTGGTTCTAAATAAACCAGATGGAGATGCGACTAGCTTTCTGAGGCTGTTTGATATCAACTCGCCGCGATCTCACAGCAACTTAAAGATCTTTAGCTTTGCACAGGTCCCGTTTGGACTGAAAGGAAGTCCCTCCCTCCTCGCAACAACAATCAAAATGCATCTGGATTCGTACGGTGACGTAGCATTAGCCGAAGAAATTTAGAAGAACATTTATATGGATAACGCGCTGATTGGTGCACTCACGACGGAAGAGACCTTCAACAAGTTCGAGCGCGTAAAGGACTATTCGATGACGCACGAATGAACTTCGCGAATTTCTGAGTAACGACGCAACCTTCAATAAAATAATTCCGAAAAGGGACAGCCAAGAAACAACTAACGCGAAACTGCTAGGATTCCTATGAAATACTGCAGCAGAGTATATTCAGTGGGAACTAAGTTCACCGAGGCAGCCAATGACGATCAAATCGCAACTGTTGTCCCACATCGCTGCCAATACGATCCTACCTCACACATCTCTCCTTTGTCCACTCACTAAAAGTATTTCCAAAAGATCTATGGAAAAAGATCCAGAAGTGGGGCGAAAGGTTACTCAAAAATATAACGAAGCAAATTAACAATATCAGCGGTAAGTGGAATGACAGTTCAATTGAAGTATCACGATTAGTTACAAAGAGGCGAGCAGCTCCACAACTTCATTGTTCCATGGATCAGCTTACGCTTCAGCCATTTACATCCGAACAGAAATGAATTCAGAAATTGAATGTCATCTACTAATTTGCAAAATTCAACTTGTCCTGCTCAATGGGTTCACCATTCCTCGTCCGGAGCTTGTGCCAGCTGTTCTTGGAACAAGGTTGCTCGAACACATCTCACGGCAGCTGCAACTGGAAAGCATCGACAAGTATATTTGGATTGGCAGTCAATTCGCTCCAGTGACGAGCATCAGAAAGATCGATTCGTTGAAAATCATCTAAAAGAAATTAGGAAAACACACCAGGTTTGGATACTTTGCTTCAGATTCTAATACAGCCAATATTCCTATGAGATGTCGTGACCTCGACGATCTGATCAGCAGCAAATTATGACGGCGTTGACCACACTGGCTTCTCTATTCTAGTGAGGAGTGGCCACAGCTGATAAGTACACTGTCAGATTAAAAAACAATACTAGCCCAGAAGGACACATAGGAACAGAGGCAATAACAGCGAATACGCACACGGCGTGTGAAATGTGTAATCGTACATCGACTATTATCAACGTTAAGCGTTTCAGCAAATGTCGACTTCGAACGACAGCATGGATATTGCGTGCAATTGCCTGCTTCGAAGGAAATTCCCCTGAAAAGGGACCGTTAAAAGGAAACGAATTACCTCGAACTGAAGAACTGCTGATTAAACAAGCTAAACGAGAGGACATTCGTCTGCAAGAGAGAGGAAACTGGAAGATAGCTTGTGGAAATTTCGACAAAGATAGCCTATGGAAATGCGAAGGTGGAATGAAATATGCGTCATCATCACCATTAATCTACTTGTCTGCAGACAACCGCATAACACTTATTTTGCACACCCACAAGAAGCTTTTGCACGCTGAGATCTCTTCAATTCTCGCGAAGATGCGTGAGGCGTACTAGATCCCTTGTGATCGTTAGGCCTCAAAACGAGCTCTCAACAACTGCACTCATTGTCGACATAGGAGTCTAAGCCCTTTGAGATGCTCGAAATGCCTCCCGGTCTGTCAGAACGAGTATCTGAACATCCTCCTTTCGAAAATAAGGGTGTCGATTTATATAGGACCATTCACGACGCATCCCGATGAAAACGATCACCCAAAAGATTAATCCGTTTATTCACGTGTTTCACAACTCAAGCTGTACACTTCGAAGTCGCCTCTGACTTATCCGGGCGAGCTTTCATTCAGTGTTTACGTCTAGTTGTTTCCAGAAGAGGAATATTTAAGAGAATGGTTTCGAATAATGGCACACAATTCGTCTGAGCTCGACTTGTACCCTCCTCTTGATCTAATGTGCACCAGGCGGACAACGCAGTTCTCGACCACTGAGGCGCACACAATATTCAGTGGCTATTCATTACTCCATTCGCCCGATGGCAAAGTGGCATCTATGACATGATGGTCGGTCTCGAAAAAGGCTGCATGAGAAAAACGTTTGGAAGGAAAGAGCTGACATAAGAAGAAGACGAATGCCGAAGCAGTGATGAACTGCCATCGGATTGCCTTCCTCACATTGCAGAATACAACAGTTCCACGACCAGTCGATTTTCTGCTGTCAGGCGGTAACTCTTCACCAAGAGTATTCAGAATCCTGAACAATGATGCATGAGACCTAATATATCGAGACTCAAGTGACATCCACCCAAAGCTTTTGAAATATTGGGAAGAAACGACAGCAAAATTTGTTAACTTTTGGACAACATAGCGAGAAGAATATCACATAATGCTGAGGGAACAATATCAAACAACTCGTAATCAACCATTCAGCGCTGAAAGGGATCCCCTGCGGTCAACGAAGTAATGACACTCAACGAGTCACCATGTGCTCGCGGCATCCTGCCGCACACACTTATTGAAGCCCTACATTCCGAACCGTCAAACATGAGAACACCAACTATTCGTCTTTCAAGCGGCAAGAGGGTGCATGAAGCAGTCAATCTCTTCCCATTGGAAATTCCAGCCAAAACGGATGCAGTAACAGCGATGGCAGCAACCGTAATCTCCACTATTGTTATGCAAGAAACATTCAATAAGACGGTCAAAAACGAAAACATCCCTTACCCTTCTACCTACTGCCTTGCCTTCTTACCTCGGGATTCCTAACTTCAGTCGTCTGAAGCATCGTAGTTACGAAACATTTACCAATTCCGGAAACTCAGAATTATACAGTATAACGGTTCAGCCGTCCTACGGCGACAAGAATAAGCGTCTTCGAATGAAAATTGAAATGAGTGGAAGCTATCAGTTGTTTCCAAATCATTCAGAAGATGTGCAACTGAACTTTCCTCCGATTCAGTACGTACGAAACTCTTGAAGGACCAGTTGCATCGTCCGTCAAAGCTGAAGCCTGTGAAAAGATTAGGAACACCACGCGCCTCAGCTGGCTCCAGCTCGAGATGATCGGTGTGAAATGATAGAAGAGCTCTCAACCGTCAACCGCTTCTTACGCCATCTTTGGTTAAAGATGTTCTGCTACTGCGAACTACGAGTTGGACGAAGGCTACGTGTTGAGTGGTGATGATATGAATTTTGATTGTTCCCTCGCAAACGTCACGGCTTGCAACGCGTCCATCGGAAAATGCATGGCTGATGGTCGAATTGATAAGAAAATACTCGTTGAACAGTGTGCGTGTTATCGAGTGGGCACATGTCTCGCACCGGTTACTGAGAAAAGGATCATAGTTGGTAAACTTCAGGCTTCATTCGTTCCACTCGATGCTCTTAGCGAAAGCCGGACTCAAGCGGAACGATGTCAATTTCAGTCGTTTGCTCCTATGCAAAATGGTATTCTCATCACATTTGATGGCTGGAAAGCGCAAGATGTCAACGACTGGTAAAGAACGGCAAGAGTTCACGCACTGAACATATCATCTGTCGAACTTGGATCAAGATTCGATCAAGAGAATGGGAAATATCAATATGCTTCTGATAAGTGACTGCTGCAGTTCAAACTGCACCTGAATAAGTACGTCAAAACACAATGTCAAACGAGAAACAATTTCCTTATCCTTATTCGTTGCATCAGTAGAAGTGACCCTTCGATGGCAGCTAAGTTGTTCCTTTATCGGGGCGATGTGTCGGCAGTGCGAGAAGGCGACGAACCAATTGTGTTTCTACATAACGGAATCATCGAAAGGAGCAGTGAAGAAACCCATGGTGGGGAAACTAAGAACGAAGTCGCGTTCTGGTCAGCCATCCTTCAAGACATTTCAATACAACAAGCTCAAGCGCAGATCGATCTACTCAAATCACGAAGTGCTCGTTGGGGCCTGAGGGCAAAACCGTCAACGTTCTTTGATAGCCGCAAGGTTCTCTAAGGCGTAGGGAATGAAGAAACGCTCACAGAAGAAGCTAACAGCAAATCCAACATATCTCTGAAGCGATCCAGTACTGGGGAACCTTGCTCATCTTTATTGCGATCATCGCAGTATCTACAAAATATCCAACCCGGCAGTTATTTTCATCAAGGAAATGCAGCGGAACCGACTGTGACAGAAAGCCCTCAGCAATATATCGATCGGATGCGGTTCGAATCAGTTATCATCCGGAGCAAGCATCGTCGCCTCGAGAGGGTCGCTTCAAACGGCGAAACAGTCAAAACAAAATCCCAAAAGCCAACAGGAAGATTTCGTGAGAAAGAAAACATAGAATCTCTACTTCTTTGTGAGTGGATTTCATATCTCCTCCTTTATTACCATTCGTTATAAGCTTGTTTAAGTTTCGACGTCTCTTTACCGCTGCCTCTTTCGTAAAGCGCTGAGCGTGACCCGCGTTTCCTCCCCCCGCAACCCCTTTTTCTCTTGCATATATTTGTCACGTCTTTTCATGACATAGATCGATGAGAAGCTTACACAAGTTTCGAGGATTTACACACTTGCTCCAAAACATCGACAAATTAGTTTCAATGTGGATATAATGGGTTGCCGCACATTGAATTCATCAAATCTCCCAATATCAGCTTCGTCAGTTTTGACGTTGGAAGCATTCAAGACATATGCAGTAGGTGCGCCAACCCTGCACTGCTGATAATGCTTGTTATAACTGCAGAAAAATTTGCAAGCGTGCTGAAAACTAACATTCTGAAAAAGAAAGTCTTGGAGAAATTAACAAGATGTGAACTTTGACAGCTTCGAACAGTACATCAATTTTGCATAAAATGGAGAAAGAATTGGACGCAAGCGACAGTGCATCGATATTTTAGTTGAACCAGCATCGTAACATGCTCGTGTTTTAATTGAGACGGACGTGCACGTCGACACGAGGCTCTTTTCTGAAGGATTTCTTGTAATATAACAACACCTAGCGCAGGATTTGTAACTCTGCAAATCTGCGTTTATCTATTTGACAATCTGTCTGTTCGATAATCTAATTTCGGAAAGCACATCAGGCCATCCATACGAAGCTCCGTAGATGTAGTACGTAACGTAGATGAATTGTGATACGAATTTTTGCACTCGAAAGTATGAAGTTATTAACCAAAATAATACTTTAAAAAATTCTTCTGCTACTAGGCTACTGCTCCGTCGCCTATAGTCCATCAAGGATCATTAAATAAACCCCTCAGAAGCCAAATTCCACTTGAATATTATTAACTTTCTTCACGCATTTGCACTTCATGTAAATTTTATGCATCTTTCATGTGCATGGCGTTTCATTTATGAGTGGATTTTCGGATTCATTTTTTGCTTATTCGTTTCGATTTTTCCTCCGTTCCCCCAACTTCGGAGGATTTTTCATGTTACGCTTCGCGTTTTACGACACGTCAATAGGCCAAAATATAACAGCTCTTGCGCGCTAAAAAACGCTCCTCGCAAACACACACACTTCGCGAGCGTAAACACATTAACAAGCGCATACAAATGCATGTAAATGCATAAGCACTCACAGATTCGCTTACCTGCAAAATTTCAAACAAATCGCCCAAATATGCATATGTGCAAACATATGTATGTGTGTGCAAACATATATGTATATGTATATATATTCCCAGGAATACACACGTGCAGGCATACACGCACACACACCTACACACATGCTTACACGTAAATACGTATATGCGAGCTCCATTGCCGCTCTAGTTGTACAACTGTAAGCCACCCGAACATTTTTGGGAATTCACGCCGTTAGCGGGATTACTGCATCGAAGATGAAAACGACTTTCCCATATGCAATCATAGGCAAATTTGATATAGCATGGGATTGATTCGTCAAGAAAAACAGATGAAAAGACAGAGAAGCTGCAAAGGTCGCCACGAACGCAACTCTACTGAGGTTCAAAGTTCGAGGATTCTTTAGGCAGCTCTAAAGTGAAATGGATCAGATTACGATCGTTGCCGGATGCATTCCCTCGATTATTTGCCTCAGTGTTTCGTTTCGCTTATCGCACCCAACGGCTGCATTGCGTTCAATTACAGAGAAGCATTGGATACGTAAAACAACACAAAAAAAAAAATCTCTTCGAGTCGGATTTGATTATATTCACATCCATTTTATGGATTTTATTTTGCCAGACTTTGGCTATTCATCGGTCTTCATGGAAACGAATTGACGAAAATAGCTGACGATGACAAAGTGAGGGAAAATTTCCTTCCGAAAATTTTGTTCAATTTCGAAACTAACAGGTTTCATGGATGTTTTCTTCCTGCATTCTCATCTATGTGAACAGATCTCTCTCTATTAACCCATAGAGGACTCGTCGCTGGCTTGATCATTTATTGAACAGTCTCATGCAATTGATTATTCACGATTTTCTGAGAAAAGCATTGAAATCTTCCGTAAAGATAGTGGGAATTCCAAAATGAATAAATTATTACTTCCTTCCTTTTTTTACTGCAACTGGAATTGAAAAAAAACTGAACTAGAGTTGAGTTCTTCTGCCTGGTAGTCGTGTTTGCAGGAAACTATTTTGAACTCTTTTTCTCGATCCTTGAGGACTAAATGCTGTTATAATGTTGAAGGTTCTCGACTTTTAAAATAATAGATGTGCGATAAATTTTCGTACCTTTATTTGTGAGGCACGTAGCCAGAGCAGTCTTGTCTTTGGGGCTCCACTATTAGGCAATCTCCTCATTCGACTATCCTTCAGCGAGTGCCTCTGTTAAATGAACAAAAAATATATCTAGATGTACTGTAGCCCTCTCGATAAGTTGCGGTATAAATTCCTACGATCGGAGTTAGAAACTTTCTTTTCCTAAGTTATGAACGCAAAGGATTTATCATCGTGATTTGCAACATCAGTGGCAAGTGACGGATAAGAAACTACCATTAGCACATAGAAATATCCATATCAGCTCCCAGTGATTGTTCAGCGCTTCGAAAAGATTTGTTGTGGCACAAAAAGAGTCATCGAGCGCTTCAGTCTCATTCCATAAAACGCTCACTTTTGTAAGCACCACTTAAAAAGTGGTCGTTTGCTTAACAGTCTATTCACCTTAACTCATGAGAAAGTCTACACGTCTCTTAGTCAATTAATTAGCTTATCAGCTCAACAGCACACAATAACAGCTTATCACTTACAGTTAAATACACGCATTTATTACCTCATATACCGATTACATTAAAAATAAATAAGTTTAACTCAGAAGAATCTAAGAAAAGTGAGGTGAAGACAGCATAAGATGCGAGAAATATAGTTTCATTGCAAGTCTTCGTAGAAACGGCATCCGTTTTCTCAATTTATATTAGGGTTACTCAAGATGAACGACACTTTTCTTTCGAAGATTATGTGATGAATGAGTTTTGCAACAAACCGTTTATATTTATTTTCTTCCTTTCAAGAAGCTTCCTATGGCATTCTCTGCTACTGTAAGATGCCTCATTTGCAGTAACCCTGTTAGCAGCGAATCTGAGACAGAAATGTCGAAAGGTAGCGTCTTCGACAAGTTATATTTTCACCTTCAGGCTGGAATATGATAATGTCGGTGAGTTGATACACATCAACATACAGACATTATGCGTATCCATCATATATACATCACATTCGTGTATATCATCAAAAACGCGAATGATTGAATACTAATGAAACAGGAAAAATCAATAACCCCAGTTGAGTTCTATGGTCTAAAAACCTCACCGCTAAATTTACGTTTATTTGCAGCGTGAAGGATGCAGCACATAGCATTCGTCATTGTGATCGTCACAGAATAAGTTACTGAAAGCATACCCACAGCTTTCCATCCTTCAACAATCATAGTTTCAAACCATTTTAGCATTCTTTATGCTTAAAAAACAGTAAACAGTGTCAGGAAACGAGTTTTACATAGTCCAGATATACGCACGCTTTGAATTTTAAAGAGTTCTACTCACCATAAACGGCTATATACTTTACTCGTAGGGAGCAACCGAAAGATCCACGTAAACATTTGGAGTTTCTTGGAGAAATAATGACGGAACAAATGTCCAAAAGTAATAAATGATTTTTGCATTCGATGAAATATGTTCAGTGTGAAATGGTTCCAGTCCATGATTTAAGCAGTAATTTTTGGGACGGAAGTACGTCAAATTTTCCTGTCTACATTACCCGACCGTATAGCAGATGCACTGAGATCTTTTGTCCAAGCACGAATGGACCACGGACTAATACATCTTGCATGAGATTTTGTGAACACAGCATAAACAGATGTTAAATGGTGATAAAGTAAAGGCGTTTCTTTGAAATACTTGCTTCTATTTCATTTCCTTCCTGTTCCCCAATCATCCGCAGAACGGTACCATGTTTTTACCGTATGTCCACAATCGGTCAGCACTAATAGAGATGTTAACCCACGCATATAAAAGATAACTATTAACTCATCCAAAATATTAAAAAAAAAAACGCTGGAAGCTGAAACAGATGTTAGGAGGTAATAAACTGTGTCGAAAAACCGAAAAACTAATGTTGTTACGTACGAGCGCATTGTAAATATAGCACACACAAAAACATGCAAGCGCCTATGCGAATCGTTGAGTGATTGGACAAGGGCCCTCGTCGAGGGATGGCTACTTGGCCCCAGTCTTGGACCTCTTATCGACGAGGCCAGCTCCACCCACATAGTGACCAATTCCCCTCTGGCGAAGGTTTTCAAGTTTTACTAAAACAAGAATGCTGACCTTCCGCGAATGAGATGGAAGCAACTGGGCAACCCAATAAGTGTTAACAGCGACCGCTGTTTCGCTTTCCTCGCCGGATAGGCTCGTTGCCTCCTCAATAGAATATTAATGTGAAACTTTCTAAGAGAATGCTAGCGTCTACGTTTACTACACCAGGGAAAAATTTGATCATAAATGTCAACACATTTTTTGAATCCGCAGCACTTGAAAAAGCAGGCTTCTGATACCATCTGGTTATCGAAAGTGTTACATTCGTCAGGTTGAAAAACAGATGCAACGTTGGGAATAAAGACGTAATCTTTGAATCGTGACGGATCGAAAAGCGGAAGGTGGATAGTTAACGAGCGAAAAGGATAAGGCTCGATTTGAGTGGAGTATACAGAAAATTAAATTTTTGAGACGGCAAGTCTTTTTTTAAATAAATCAATTTACAGACGTATTGAGGAATGATTTAAGAGCTTTTAGCCACTGTGAAACGAACACCCACAATAATCTCGTAACGATATTTCATTTCTGGTACAACTGGAACAAGGATTTGCTTAGGCTTAACCTGTTACAGTTCTTTAGTTAACCTTTTATCATTAAGGAGTTGATGAAAATTTTACTTATAACGTATGCGTCAGAAATGTGAATGATCGGAGATGTCCTTAGCTAATTATTATTCAGCGAGAAATGTGTTCGCATACTAATCATGTATGATGTTGTTGTTTTGCATCCGCTGAATGCACTTCCTAGTAGAATGAATTATACGATTATGAATGCAGCATGAGATCTTAAAGTACTTAGGATTGGGGGATTCATTCTTTCGACATTCTTTTCTTTTCCCATGCTCACATACTGAAATAGGTTCTCCAAAGAATCATCGAATTTCTTTCTTCATTCCATTTGAAAAATGACGATAAGATGAAATATCTCTTTACAAACATTACTGTTGGAGAGTGAATAAAATAGAATACGATATTCTTGGATAGCGGAGAGCAATATATGCAACTTGAATGTTTAGAAAAAGCTAAAAATTCACTAGTTATCAAAGGACGCACACGTACTTTTTCATCCTAGTCCGTTGATTTATTTCACATTTTCTGCTGCTGATGCCACAACTTCTGGATAATTTCACTGCAAGATTCATAACAGTCCATAGGAGCTTCAAAATACACATTGAAATATCGAAGTCAAATAAATCGTATAACCGTTGGAGGCAACAAGCCGTAATGCTGACATGAGTTTCGGAGAATTCAGCTGATTGTTGCGCTGTTATTGAATGTTAGTTAGTGTGCTCGTTGGTCAACTACGCCTTGCTTTCGCTTTCATTCGAGTAGATCCGATCTTTCAATGCGGTTGTTACTGCGGCAACATTCGCAAATTGGGTGCTCCTCAATTTGTAAATGAATGCCTCAAATATATAATCCTTGATGCACGTGAGTGTGTAAATTTGTTCATTAGTAGTGCACAGATGAAAAATAACGTTGAAAAAGCGGAAGAAAGTGGATGAATTGTATCGGCCTCACTTAACTTTTCAACCTTGAAGATGCAACGGTCGAATGAGAATAGCATAAAGAGTCTATAAAATTAGAGTTTTTTAGCATTTTCTTGCGACCGCTATAAAAATATTTTCTCCATATTTGCCTCAGATTACCTAAAATAATTTCGGCTATTTCCTCCTTATATTGCAAAAATGATCACTCAAGTCGCATGAATTACTTCAAAGCTTACTTCACGTATGAAACAAAATCTGAAATTATTGCTGCATAGCTCATTTCATTTATTCACTAAAACAATAGTAAAATAAATTGCATAAACTTTCAACTTTCTACGATTGCAAAGTGATAAATCACTTAGCTAATATCAAAAGATGCCCACAATGTCGTTCAAGAGGGATGTCGTAAATTACTGCACCTCGTATATGCCTCTAGGAAAATCGTTTTCAACAAAAAAGCTTTTCTGGTACTGGGTTTAACTCTCACTGAGGCTTTTTTATCGCTCTTATAGTCGACGAGAAGAAAATTAAGTAGGAAAAATTGAAACAAGAAGCATGTGCTAAAAAAAACGTGAAAATACAACGACCATAAGACGAGTGGTTAAAGCTCAATAACCATTTTTGAACGGATTACGGGAAGTTGCCAATTACTAGTTGTTCAATCGAAATTGTCGGTTTTTTCGCATTCTACGGCGAACTTCTACGCACGCTAATAATTTCCGTCCTAAACGAATACGATTATGTGTGTTCAGTGTTGAAAATACTCAACGTTGAAATCACTCTGCAGAAATCCGATGAAATTTCATTGCAGTCTTACGACTTTATTTACGGCTCTGAGTGTCCGAAATGAATTCGTCTTGCATTCAACCGTGAACGTAAGAGAATTTCTAATAATTACTCAGCTGAGCGATATTACTCAGCGATCTTATTTTACAAGAAAACATCTCGAAGGAATTTTATTTCAAACGATCTTTACTGAATACTCGCAAAAATAGATAGGATCGTTAAAAAAACTGACGCAATAATGGAAAGAAATTTTGCATTGCATTAAGAAAGGTGCTGAGCAAAAATATTTGGGAAAACAATGCATGGATAGGAATGAAATTAGAATGCATCATATGCATCATTTAAGCAAAAATGGAGCATTTTTTGCCTCATGAAATTCAATTTCTCGTCGAATTCATTAAAGAACCACTTATCGAAGATTTTTCTATCGCCTCTTCATTTGGATTGTTCATTTTCGATTAACTTCTTTGGAATGAATATGCGGAAAAAGCTTCTTTAAGCCCTCTATAATGCACTCAATGGTAAACACTCTTCTTTCTCTCACCAATAGCGATGTTATTGGTTTGTGCTCGCCGATAATTGAATGCTAAAAGTGAAGAGAAATATTAGAACTGATGAATGCCACACAATGTCTCCGTTTATGAGGCAAACATTTTCTTTTTCAGTAATTTACTGAGGTTGAAATTAAATGAAAAAAACTCGCAAACAATGCATGTGCATACTGCAAGCAATAAACGCTTTTTTTGGTCGCAAATAAACGGCGTAGCTACTAGTACCCTCAAAACGAATGCATAATGCAAGTGATATCACCTTGACTTCTGCCTCTTTATTAAATAATTTTTTGATAAAAGTTAAAGCGACCGACCCGATTTTTGTAACACATGAAGGTATTTTTTCACGTTTTTTTGGTGGGAACTGATAGATCATTTTAGGAATATGCAAAGCACCTATAGCTAGGATTGTTCTGGAATGCTTCATTTATTCTAAGAAGAACAAACGCAGCGCCTATAGTTACATGAAGTCTGTACAGCGTGCTAAGCAGTAGCTCAACTCATGCATCTATGAAATACATCCAACTTATTTCAAGTCTGGAAAAGGCAGCTCAAATAATCAGTGAAATTACAGTATGTTTCATGTGCTAGCAGGAAGTGAAAGTTTAGAACAATGGAATTTCATAATTTCATCGATAGATGGGCGCACATGATCTCATGATAGGAGTCAACCGAAGCTGTCTGATACATTGATGAAAGATGTACGACTAATATCTCTTGCTCCACTCTCTGTACTTGAAATTTTATGATCACACAACTTTCCTTTTTTTACTTTCCTTTTCCTTTTTTTATGTCTTTTATGAGCAAAAAGCTGAATTCCATGAATCTTTTCGCGAAAATTTATTTTCCACTATTCGTGCTGCCTATTATTCCCCACAGTGAAAAATTTATATTCATCCAGATGATTTTTCCAGAAAGATAGATAGATTCCTCGCAAAAATCATTGTTCAGATTAAAAAACCCATTTGCATTCTTTTGCCACAGACTGTGGAGTATTCAAGTCATAGGTAAGGAAACAAAGTTGAGGAGAATTAATGAAGACCGAAAGATTCAGAGATAAACCACGCGAAACGAGGAGAAAATATTGATTGTAAACTAAGGATATAAGACTGAATTCTATTGAGGCATTCTAATGGACTTTAAGATCTCGGTAATTGCGAACGAAAGCATCATTTAGACGTGGCATTCTTTCTTCAAAGTAATGCATTTATGCCTCGAGAATTTTGGGTAAAATTATCTATAGAAGCGGTGTGGTAAATATCGGCAAGTGAGATGAAGGAACCTTTTGCATAGGTATCGTAAGTGTCCTTCGCAGCTTGAACGGCTGTGGCGACATGAGACCCCCATAGCGTTGATGAACGAGTTAAGCCAACTTTATTTCGCAAATTTGTGCTTAATTTCAAATTCTTTAAACCACCAATACTTTTATAATAAACTCTGTAAGACAAAGCGTTGAGACTGTCGAGAATTTTCCACCAGGGTTACGGGGAAGTCACTATTTTAAACTGCACCCTCTCACACCATCACACGATCCTCCGCGTGATTTGGTGCAGTTGGCGCTTTGACAGCCTGAGGTAACTCTATACGAAGTCCACGAATCAAACGCTCTAGTAGCTGAAGCTTAACAGCTGGTTCCTGTAGCAACTCTGCAGTTTCTACTCATTATTACCAAAAAGCTTGCTTTCCCCAACTAGTTAGGACCATTCTGCATGTGTTTTTCCAAGCTATACAACTTCATGTAAACTATGAGCAGCACATCTACATAAGGCTGTTGCTTTCTTTCTATATGGGCTCTAATGTTTGCTGCATTTCGCTGTATGTGTCGGTTGTTTTGCTTAGCTGTGATTTGCTAACATTGGCCAGATTGTAAACGATAACTAAGTTTAGTGTGAAGCATAATACGATTGTGCCACATTTGAGATAGACCACGCGCAGTCTCCGAGTGTTCCCTATAAGGATCTCTACGGATCGGGCAAAATTTGCGCGACAACTGTAAGCTTTAGTAAATTTGAATGGGATCTGCAAGCTTTGGCTTTTAAAGATTGCTTTTGAATTTAAATTAAATAGTCTTTTTTGTATATATTTCAAACGATATCAGGAAAGTTGAGGAACGTTATGCAAGATCTACAAGCAGTTTACGTAAGATCTGAATTGTTCAAACATCTTTCGACTGAAGATTTTTTCAAGAATCCCGCCTCATGCATTGAACACAATAGTTGAAATAGTCGATAATCTCCACATCACATGTCTCACGTACCTTTGCATTAAAATAACGATGCATACACATTTGCACAGAAAGCATTCATTCATGGCCTAGAAGAAATCTTTCCGTCCCTGCTCGCCTCCCTTTCGTTCTAATATTTTTCATCTAACCGTTCCCGAAAGGGGGAGGAGGGTTTGGCTGCAGCTTTTTGACCTCGAATTCGCATCCTATCGTTCCATTAATGCAAGAGAGTCTTCTCATGAATTAGACCGACCAGTCTAAATGATATTTTTCGTTGTTTCAACTTTGCATTCAGTAATGTCAATTTTTAGGAAAGAAGGTAAATACATTATGCGTAATTTATCGTTGAAGCTTTCTGCCGTTGAAGGCATTTGCGGTAGTTCAAAAAACGAACGTCATCTAAATAGAGACTTATCAGCTGTAAGAAACGTCTTGCATAATCAGTCATATGCATTCCGTTATTCATAGCTTAACGAGAAATCATCTATGCTAACTAAAGAAGCAGAAATTTGTATAGAACGAAAGCATTTACCATGAAAAGTAAAAACAAAAGTATTAATTCATCATTAAAGTCGTTTTGCGATAAACGCTCAACGAAACCTTGTTATCTATAACTAATATACCTAGAATTCATACCTAGAATTAATTATAGTGACTGGGAATTGTTTCGATGATAAATGATAATCAACGTTATCAATGACAATAATATTCGACTTTTTTCAGCCTATAAAATTGCATCTTTCATGTGGCTAACTTTCAATTTCTATTTCTCATTTTTGTTTATGCTATCAGCAATAAAATACATTTCTGCAAAATGAAAGCATCGTATGTAAGGAGACAAGATTGAATTTTGCGAAAAAAATGGCTGAAAATAGCCGACTTTCGAATTGAACGAAATACAACATCAAGGTAATAGCAAATCTTTTCAGTGGGATTTTTACTGACTTGACTGCAATGGCGTAACTAATTGTCGAAGGAGAGATATGCTAGAAAGATCATCAGTGAATTTGATGTTCAGTGCACATAACTGATCGTTGATTTTCGAGACGCCATTCCAGTGGGTTACACTAATATTGCTTAATTCAGTTGTCATTAGGGGGCAATATTTATGTGGAGCGAGAATAAAAAATTACCCAAAAGGAACTGTGAATTTTCTATATCTTTCGCGAATGATATATTATCGATGTGGTCTCATTCTTCTGAATTTTAAACATCCATTCCATTTATCTTTCGTTTCTCCCCCACGCTTCCCTCCATTTCAATGAAGCGCATGCACGACAATTCAAAGAAATCATCACGCTGAACATTGTAAATGCATGTGGGCGTGACTCATTCATTACTGCTACAAATAATTCCTCGTGAATAGAAATTCGCTAATTCCATGAATTATATTCTTCTATGTGGGTAAACCATGTAATTTCTTCAGTCTTTTTCTCCACCTGCCCGTTCAACCTGAATTCTATCCATGTCATTTCGTACCCATAAGAAATGCTTACATCAATACCGGTGTAAATTACTGCATACCTGCAGAATTCTCTAAGTTCTGACAAGGAATCAAAATAGCAAATAAATAAGGAAAAAACATTTCTCATCGGTTTTTAAATTTGCACTGTAATTCTTCAGTGTATGCTTGCATACATGTCTTTCTTTATCTTTTACTTGACTATGGAATGTAAACTCTCCAGTCAAAAAGGCACGACGATAGAGAAATTTCCATGAAATGAAATCTGCATGAATGGCTTAACTCTATTTATTAATATCATAAAACTTATTCGCCATGGCGATTGAATCCCAATTTGACGCATTTAAATTTTCTTTTCAGTGGTGGTTGTGCCAAATTGCATTCTCATTTTCTGCCTCTACTGCTTACTTCATTCAGAAGATAGCTTCTAGGCATAGCAGTCTTTACAAATAGAACGCAACGTGAACAAGCCATTTGCCTTTTCAATATTACAATCCATTCGGCATTCAATATTAAAAACGTCCTTCAAAGAAAACACTGCAACTCTGTTCACGTCTTAGACCCAATAAGAAAAACGTTGCAGTATATCTTTCTATCTCATTTTCTGTCCCATCTCGGTGGACTAAGAAGTTCTTTTTGAACAGGTGGGTCGCCGATATATGGAAAATGTGAAAACGATTAGCGGGTGTTCACTTTATAGGAATCTTGTAAAAACTGAGCACGCCATTCGGCTGAGGATACTCAAACTTCTTTCATATGAAGTTCAGCGCTACAAGTGATAGTAAATTATTCACTTAAGTGGTAATAAATTTGATAAGGAACACATAAATTAGAAGGTGCCACCTGCTTGGCTGAAAACGTCAAATAAATTAATTGAACAGTAGCTTAATCTTTGAGGCATAATTTACGCAGCTAATAACTTGGATTTAGATGCTTCCTGTAAATGCCACTGAGTGCTTGAAATTATAATTGCGGTTTCCGATTGTCTCGGTAAGGTAGCCATCTCTCCTATGCCCATTCGTTTTCATATACTGATTTCACGCCACAGTGAAACGTAATTAAAATCACCTACTGAACAGAGAAAAAAATTTGAACTGACATGTCGTACATATCCATCCTCTCAGCTGATTATTGATCCATAGAAATATCAAACTTCGAGTAGATGTTATTTTGTAAAATAGGCAGTCATCTATAGATCAAGCGAGAATAGTGCGTAGTGCAAAATAAGTCAAAGAAGGTTAAGAGCATACTAGCAGATCAGACTACTGCTCATCACGTATCGTGAGAATAACCTGAGGCAAAATTGGGAGGGCATAAATGTGATTGATGCGCTAGTGTATTCATCCCAGCTTTAAAATTGCTTTTAAGTTCGAGTGGTCACGCGAGTAATATTGGTAATCGGTAGCACTGTTAGATCATATTGGCTATTCCAGATATCCTTGTGCCCTTCACGTTTGTCGCCTTTTTGTATTGCATGATAAGTGGTTGCCCCTTATACCTGCGCTGTCTCACACACAATGTTCTACAAAGGTGAAGATCTTTAAGAAGACATGAACGACAA
Organism: Parascaris univalens; assembly: GCA_037576465.1. NCBI lineage: Eukaryota > Metazoa > Nematoda > Chromadorea > Rhabditida > Ascarididae > Parascaris > Parascaris univalens. The sequence goes on along the minus strand of CM075173.1, from coordinate 235,482,577 downwards.
GCTAAGCTAAAGGGAGCTAACCAATACAATTTTGCAAAGTTATAATCAATGAAAGAAAGTAAAATTCGGACAAGAATCATGAATCCGTCACCAACCGTCTCAACTGGTAACAGAACCCCTTGTCTACCGTATGCAGCTTGAAGCAGCAGTGCAGACGCGTGGCTCTACACTGACTTTGCTGAAAATTTTTGAGGCAAGCATGCACATATACGTCTACCTTCCGTCGTTTGTACCGAGCTAATCAAAAATGGACCACTGATGATTTTACTGAAAAATTTGGTAGTAGCCTTACATTAAAAAAGAATTCATTGAAAGGAATTTTATACTACCTACAATTTCAATTTATACTTCATAGAAATTTATATTTATGTTTGATTTTCTTATTCAAATTTGCTTGAACTGACAGAAATTGTAATTTTATATTAGCAGATGAAATTTCTTTAACCAAATTCTTTACGGGACTCTTTACAAAGCAACTAGTACTGACGAAACAGTTGTGCTAATGCGATATGCAAATCACTCGCATTGAATAGCCGCATTGTGAATCGCTCCTAAACAGTACACCAACGCCGAGTGATACAGAAAAATTATGAAGTCTATCTATGGCATCATTGAAGATCGTACCTATAAAAATCATCGCTTACAAAAAAAAGGAAAATGAAATTAACGTGTGGATGAACTACATGAGAGATGCTAAGTGAACGTAGGCTATCGACAACAGTAGGACGCATTATTTGAGGCGAATTCCATTGTGAACGAGGCGATGCGCATATATCGAACCTGTCCCAAGAGGAACTCTGTTACGAGTGTGCAAGATTTGATAAAAACTTGCTTCTTCTGAGTGTATCTCACAAGTTAAATTCAATTACGTTGTCGCTCAACTCTTCACCTTTTTTGCTTACTCATATAAACAACACTGGAAAAAATTTCGATCACATGATTTCTTAGGCAAATCTATAATTCTAGCTTCAAATCTAATTGTTTACCAGTGACAGTGTGATCAGATCGATGGAAACACGCTCGTAATAAGAGAAAATTTGAGGTAAGTAATCCACCAGAGATGTTGGTTGAGGACTTTGATACTTTTTGTTACCTTCCGTTCATATCACTCGCCAATATGCTCAGTCGAAAACAGTTACGCCAATACAAAACCCACAGAAAATAGTTGCAAATAAGATAAAATATGTGGAGATTAAGAAATCGGATTTTCCCATATGCCTGATCCGGAATGCAAAATTTAATGTTTCTGCGTAAGAAGCACCTCATTTTCAAAAACATGTGCCCAAGTTTTTGTTGTTACGATGGTGCTGATTGGTTGAAAATTTTCATGCGACATCGTGATTCTCAAGAAATATAGTAGATCTGAAGTTGTCTCGTCAAAATACGATATGAATGAAGATTGTGATGAAACCTTTTTTATCGAATCGTCCCATTCCTTCAGCTGAGATTGCTAGAAGAAGACACAAAAATTCGCGAAAGATGGAGGAAGAGGGCAACTGTGATGACATCTGCGACGACAGGTAGCACGCGATGGATAACATTCATTCAGGACGATGCGTAACGTCATTGTTTCGTTAATTCGGTGACAGTATAACGATAATTTTCTAAACATTTATTTTACTTGAGGTTTTTTCTGAAGAAAACATAATAATTTTCTAAAATTAACACAAAAAATGTTGTTATCGTCGCTATAATAGTTATTTTTTCTGTTATCAGTGTTACTTTCATTCTGCTTATTCCTAATAATGCTAAGAAAGACATTATTTCTTTGATAATAGTTGTTGCTGCTATCAGTGACGATATTTCTAATTATATGCTAAAAAATTTTTAAATGCCATGAGGATCATTGAATGAGGATCATTATTTTATTTATCTCGTTAACAGCTACGGGCGAATTTTTGATTTACACAATTCATCTGCATGATCGTCACGTCGATCTGCTTAAAGCCAGATGTTCTTTAGCTAATTAGCAAGGTATGAATGCTGCATCGGAGTATTCTCTGCGCCATCTCAGCTCTACACATCGTGTGAATAGCAGTCATATATGAAATGAATTTGTTGAGATATTTCTCAAATACTTCAGAGAAAGTAGCAGGCGTCAGTTTGTTAATTTCCTTCTTACAAGCCTAGTCATTGCTGTTTCAATAAGATCATTTCAAAGATATTACTGCTTAAATAACTAAATGCTCAAATTTTTTTTATACTAAATTACTCCAGTGGATTGTCGCCTCCTTGAAGATAGTGCTCTCCTTTGTAATTGTTGGAATGCTCTTACCTCTGATAAAATGAAACCGCTGAAAGTTACCGTTGCATTTTATGAGAACGTAAAAATCTTCACGACTCGTTTATGATACAAGCGCACTACCAGAGGATTCCGGCTCAAATAGCACCGAATAGAGCATTTGACAGAAAATGTGGTATGAGATTCTCTTGTAGGATCTCACTTTGAATGCTAACAATGTTAACAATCTCAGACACGAAATCTCAAACCGCAGTTTCTCTTCGACAGTTGTTTTGCTCATCACCATCTTGCAATCGGTGCTTCTTTTGACCCCATCGTCATGAACTTCTCTACAAATACTTCAATCAATTTTTGCTCACACATGCTGGCGAAGCAAGAAGTTCAGATGTGGATGAACACTTTTGCCTCTTTTATTATAAGTGGCGAAAGAAACGGAGGCCATGAAGGCCCAAAAAGTTTGTAGAGAGGACAGCTGTATGTAACAAGAATTTCTACCAGAACTTAACTTTCAGATACATTATTATCATATTTATTATTCAATGGAGCTTTGCATGAAATTTTGCACCCCCCGATTGATGTCTCAAGTTTTCCTCGACAAGGAATATTGCAGGTGACAGCATCGGAAAGCTTTTAAAGATTGAGTTGGTGCTTGTGGACAACAAGATCACCATCAAATGCTCTGCGATGGTGCACACGAACCTTAGTGATGGCTGCGAGCACAGAATAGCGAACACCTTGATTGTTAGTCTGTACGATACGTTAGCATATGCTCATATGATATGATATTTATAAGCTTTTCGAGGGAATTTAAAAGCGAATAAATGAAGGTCATTGCGACAGTTCGTAGGTTGACAAGAATACTCTTTTTCAAAAACGAACGCTAGCTTTACCGCTGTTCCATAAATCGGGGGAATATTTCATCTCATACTATGGCGTGTGAAAAGGGCGCGAGCTTCGTGGTGAAAGATTTGCTCGGCCAATTTCAGTATGCTATTCATATTTTATTACTCATGCCAATCAAGCTTAGAGATTTTGCTGAAATCAGGCGTTTTATGAAGGGGTTTCGACAGTGCTTTAAAGATCTTAGCGCAGTTTAGTACCTTCAGATTATCTTTTAGCAGACTGCGCTGGAATATAAATGGCATTCTTACAACATCTTTCATTATGGCTATCGAAGAATTGTTCAGATTCTCCTATAGTAAGCTTCTCTTTTGTTGCGTCCCAAAGGACAGTCCAAAATCGCAACCTTCGCACAATGAACTGAATACAATGAAACCTGTTTCAAGTAAGGACTTCACCTACTCAGTAAGGTTTTCATAAATGTGCAAGGCCTTATTTGAGCTGTCGTCTTTCTTCCTATTTGTTTGCCCTGTATGAGTTAACTTCCCTAATCTTTTGCGTTCTTGCATTCACCATCTTCTAATCTGAAAGAGCAGATTTTTGGCGCGTTTGATGCTCATTATCAATGGGCAAGCAGAATCGGAAACGCTCATTCAGCTTGCGTGCAAACATAATGAACGTTTTATCAGCATCAATAATTTCTTTTTTACTGAAATAATAAAAGCGACTAAGAGCAAAAAAGAGCGAGCATAGGAAAAACTGCGGCTTTCTCTGACTCTAGTCTCATCTCTTCTCACTCTGAAGTTGAAGGGAATTAGTTTGGGGTGTTTTGGGCTTACCAGATTAAATTCAATTTGTGTTTAGCGTGCATCTAATCAAAATTGCCCCGCACAAGCATCGAAACAGCGAAAATCCGTCCACCTGAAAGCAGTATAACTACCACAAATTTTCAAAATCACGGAGGTAAAAAAATTAAATATGTTGGCCTTACATCTGTGATCAATATGGACAAATTAATAGGATCACACACTATGTTATTATTAATGAATAAGTTTTGTATTGTTTGGACTGAAAGTACATATCCATCGACGCGTGGAAGTATGCGAAACGTAATCACTACAATAATTCCAAATCAGATCAACATTCGCTCATGTTCTGATCTCTCCAACGTTGTTGTTCCTGTCAGTTCTCTCTTATCATATGCAAAATGCCATTCAAATTCAGTCAGCGGTGCTCTGAGTTCTCTCAGTGTCCCAATTTGTAACCCTCAGACCAAGTAAATGTAAGATGCCACATTTGCAGCCAACGGTGACGTGCATGCTGCGGACAGTGGCACGCTTTCCATCTTGGCTTTATTCCGCGCATCCTCTATTTGCGCGTGGCATAAGTGCCCGTAATAGTCGAAGAGGAGCCATTGTTCTGTTTCACTCGTCGTCGATTCATAATTTAACGTCAACACAATAATAATGCAGTCGACGAACGCCTCATCATTCAGTGATATTTCGGAAAAGGTGATTTCCATCTTGGCTTTATTCCGCGCATCCTCTATTTGCGTATTTTACTGGATCTAAGAGCAGCTTTATCCTTTCGCTGTGAATCTCAACTACAAGAAAACTAGCTTATTTTTAGATCACAAAGCAACCAGTAAGAATAAGAAATGATCGAAAGGTGTAAGAGAATTATACTGGTTTGATTAGGCTAGACAGGTAAGCAAGGCTTGAGCGTTTAGGAGATGCCTTGCTATTCCATCAAATGCAAAATAATTTTTAATGCAATATAAATTCCATGTGAGGTTTCTGATTATAATATGTTCTATTTGGTGGCAGTTATTGTTCCGCTTATCGCCCACGTATAGCTGAATGACGTCTTTGTTGGAATTATATAGATTGTACGGCCCCTACTTTGAAATGCGCTTTTGCTATCGACCATTTTAAGGCTTATCCCAAGACGCATCGATATGCTCAGGCAGCGTCTAACATTCGAGGGATATGAGGATTCATCAATCATCGCTGAAAACGTTTACTAACTCCTCTCGTTCTGCGCCCACATATCATTTCGATGAAGGCAGACGAAAAGGCAATTGACCTTTTCAAAATTGCAGCAAAACTTGGAAAAGTTCTGTCTACTTTTCAAATTCATTATTTATTCAGAATGAAGGATAATGTAGTGGTTTTGATGGTTTTATAGGAATATTCTTTTCATTGATCAAAAGAAATGCACTTACCCCCGTTATGAGATCTCAGAAAATCAACATATTCATTCTTCCCATTGAAATCAATTTGCAGTAACATATAAAATGGGCATTAGCCTCATGAGTACTTTTCTTTAATTTCTGGATGAAATGATTGATGAGTGTTATTATGAACCTACCAGATGACAGAATTTAGGGAGTAAGGTTAAACATGAGTTCCGGCTCAAGAAATAATGCTTAGCAAGCAAGAAAGCAGATACTGTTGTTCAACCAAACTTCCGATTCATTCGAAACAACAGATGCAGCCGTGTTAAGCAGAATTCAGCATGATATTTACTCATGAAGTGTCGTAACTTGTTCAAACACCTTAAATTATCGACAAATAACGGTTATGCGAAACGGTTAATACTTCTCATTTTAATCAATCTCATTGTCCACTTAAATCCTCCACATAGATTTGCCTTCATCATGCCTGTATGACTGCAAGCGCGCGCACAACCTTCGAATATCTAATGAAGCGTTGAATGGGTGATCAGCTTAAAGCGCTGCTCATTTCATGTCCTGCACCTCAAATCTTTGGCTGAGGCGACTTTGCGAATGAGAATTATCATGCAGAGAAATAACTAAAAATACATGGAAACAAGGGTCTTTTTATTCATCCTCTCGCTTCTCCCCGGCCACTAACCGTCTTCCATGCATATAACTTGACGCGTGTATATTGAGCGCATACAGCATTATTATGATTGGTTTCTCAGAAAGATTTTGTAGAAAGGCAACAAAAATAAGCAAATTGGAGCGGAACTCGTCTAATTGTTGAAAACACATGTAGGCGGTAATGCGAATGTAGGTACTGCGTTCACTAAAGCCTTGTTTCGCCCGTTGGAATTTGTTCGTCTGCTGCTGGGATAATTTTCGAATAACAATAGGTGAAACATGATCTTTTCTTGCATCATCAGCTCTCCTTACGTCGTAATTAGCTTTGTCATTAAATTAGTTAATTGGATCACTGCATGTGATGCAGTCTCATCGAGAACTGGTTGCCGGAACATAGGGATCCTCATGAGAATTTTTTCGTGGACTCCAAGGCTCATTCCTCCCAAACATAACGACGTCGGCAGAGACCAAAATCGAGGACCTCAGAACAGAATTGTTGTCACTTAGAAGTCCACGGTTTTTGTTGGTGCAGGAGCGTAATGTGAACAAGTTTCAAGGGCCGCTTTAACGAAGCTCTTGAAGAACCAGCTTTGGCCAAGCCTACGTGCAGTTCTTATGTTTCCGCTGCAGTAATCTGCACCTGCTTTTTGCCACATACCGCTTCACAAGCATAATGAGTATTTAAGAAAGAGTGCACTGCGATCCGTGAGCAACAATATGTGCACATCGCGAGCATTTCTCGCCACCGACTGAAAATAATCTTTCCTTTTCATTGGCAGATCTGCAAATGACACTTATCCTGAGATGGGATTGCAAACAAATTATCTGCATCTTGAAAACGTTGTGACTGATATTTACACAGAATTTCGTCATGACTATGCTACGTTCTCTTAGGAGTTTTGCAGCGAGATACAAAACAATCTATGAAACTGCTTCCTGGGGTGACAAAAAAACCAAGTAATGTGTACAAAGAACTGTAACAGCGGTATGAGTTAGTGCATATCAATCAGTGAATCAGATAGTCTCAAAAGCTCTTATGGCCAAAAAATACAAGGTAATGATAACTTCATATTGCAACTGATATCATATAACAACAAATCTCTTCAAAAAACATTCCTCTTCGCACCCGATCGAAACAAAGAAAATTCTGACACATTTTCAGCATGCTTAAATAATTTCACTCCCTATCAGTTGATGTGGAGTGGTAAAATGTTACCGATGTTAAACAGCGCTATCAACCAAACTTCATATGCATAGCATCACGACGAAAAACTTGAAACTATCAGACGGATGACTGAATGCATACGTGGCAACGCAAAATGGGGATAAAAGGCTTTCGCAACGGAAATTGCTGGAAATGAATGAAACTACGAACAATTGAAAATACATCTGTATCTGGAAGTAGCAGTGATCGCTTTCTCAGGCATCAGAAAATTGTTGTAGCCCATGCTCAACCAGAAATAGATGCAACTCCTTTGCAAATTTATACGCCTTTGAATGCCAATAAGTGCAAAAGTTGGCGATCATCGGGAAAAATTTGATGAAATTTAGAATAAAGAAGTGGATTGTGGCTTCCATTATGTTGTTTAAAAGGCTTGTCAAATAACATGGCAGATCTTATGAATATGGAGGATGAACCAGGAATTTTTAGCTCAAATAGAACGCAGGTGCTACCACTTGCCAAACAGAACGAGGTGACGTCGTTCCGACGCTGGCAGAACGCAAACACTTGCATTGTATGCTTTAACAGTCCATGCGGTGTAAGATACCGTATGTCCAGAATGTGGGGAAACTATAGGAATGCCTAAAAAGTGTAAGAAGAAACTGAAATAAATAAATACATATACACATACAATCTGCAACCTGCATTATTGCCTACATTCTTCAGTATTTATAGCAATATTCTCTGAACTAACTGCAGTTCTAGAATAACGTAATGACCGTAATTTCGTGACTGCATGGCGTACTCATATAACGATGCTTCGTTCTTGTGTACCATATTTTGTAGGTAGCTCAGATCAAACTGTTATCTGCACAGTGGCTCAAATTTCGAAGGGAAAGATGTTCTCAGGGACTACTTGATTTCAGGAACTGCCGAACCCTAGAACATAAAGACGTTTAATTGATATTATAGACGTTAAGGAGTCACTTCGATGCAGTATAATGCGTTAATTTCGAAAGGAATTATGTGGACAAACATTCGGAAATATATTTATTATATTACAAATAATAATTATATTATACACATTAATAATGAGGAGGGCATTCATAATTAGCCGATGATTGGATTAATTTATAAAATCCGATGATCACTAAAGTCAAATAAGAACAAGGAAGTGAAATTAGGAAAGTGGAAGTGAGAATGTGGAAGCATACAAGTTCTCTAGCGGTGAGTGTTTGTCTCTTATATCTCATTGTAAGTAATTGCCGTCGAGGTTACTCGTCATATTCACTGAGGCGGAATTATTGTTTGTTTCATAGATTGATAGTACATCTACAAAAACCTTAAAGAAAACAAGATCTACTTAAATAACATAAATTACAATATGCTAGAGGGAGAACAAAAATAAGAGTGAGGAGGATGTTTGAAATTTTAAATGACAGCGAGAAGAAATGCATATGATATGACATATGCATGAAAGAAGGTGAAAAGGTGAGGAACATTTGAGCGGACTAATGAACGCAATGTTTACTTTTGTGTCGCTTTGACTGACACTGCTTTTGGATTTTTTTCGTCGCATTTTTGACGCATTTTACGTCCGTTCGACGATAATCAGCTTGATGAGAGCGGTAAGCAAAATTGAATTTTCTGTATTAAATCCACAAGGGCGACCGGACAAATAAAATTCCAAAAACTTCATTTTACTGCCTCTATTCCATGTTGCTAGCCGATGAAATTGGCTGGTCACATCACTTATTTAGTTGTTTATTTATTTACTTCAACGTCTCGAGGTGGGAAAACAAGAAAGGTACGTAATCCTGAATGAGAAGAAAAACAAGAGGTTGGCAATGCTGCAATTTATTCAAATAGACGTTGGTCAGATGCAAATAACAGCTCGCTCTTTTGGTATGCCTCTTCGCACTTTGATGAATTGCTGCACTTTTTCAGCTTTTTTTGCAGTCGGCTGTCAATTGCCAACGCACATGGACTAGTCGACCTCTCGAGGATAAATTAGAAAAAAAACGTATTGTCGCGCTATAGAAAATTTCCCTCGCGGGAAAAATAGCATGATTTCGCATGGCACTCGCCGCCTGCGAAGACTGCAATCTATAAAAGCTACGTTCGCTGGGATTTCAATGAGAACGTTAATGTGAAGAATGTGGCAATCTTTTTTCATGTTCACGTTCAAACTCCGTCGCCTATATCACTTCCAAATTTTCGAGTACATCCAATGGCAACACAACATTGTCCAGCAGTTACGATTAGGTGGGTTTTTTATATGCTTTGTCAAATTTCGGTTTGCTGCGCCCATTATAGGGAGGTGGACGTCGTTTATGCGTGTATATACATAAATATAACGTAATGGCGCCATTATACCGATTAGATATATGTATTTTGTAATAATAAAATTGGAGCATTGAAATTGATCTAGTGGGATCTTCATCAAAGCGACTGTCCACCTATATTGGACTTTGTGAACTTCCCGACTGATCCATGAAATTTGAAGGGATTTATGGACATTAGAGAGTGCCTAAGATATAAAACAGATGAACGTTTAATGATTTATTGACTCATAAAATATACTGATAATTAGAAATTTTGCAGATAATTTGTAGGAACCTCGATTTAATTGATAATTGATAAAATATGGATGGATCATTGCATTACTTGCTAGTAATTTATGAACCGTTTAGGCATTCTTGCCAAAGGCGCAGAGAAAAATTTATTCCTCACTTTTCTCCTAAATTATGCCATTTGCACAATTTTAGCCAAAAGATAGAAGACATTCCGTTTAAACAATGGTGGGAAAATTTTCCACTGCTTATCGCTGCAGTTAAATGCAAAGATATTAGAGGAATTTATTTGTCCCATTGTGCAATGTGGACAATTTCTTCTGCAACTTTTCTCACTTCTTTTCTCCTTCTATCTCGTTTATTTTTTTAGTGATTGATTTATTTATTTCCTGTAAAAGCCGATCTTTCGCCTTCTTATATGCTGCCGCCTATCCTTTAATATCAAAATTAATGGCAAAGATCTCTTAGGTAAAAAGTTATGCAGCGAAAATCCGCTGCAGTTTCGAGAGAAACTCTTCAGTCAACAAGAGCAATTACGATAGAGCAGTAACTTCAGGAACAATTTGGTGATCTATACCGATGATTGAATATGCGGTCACAGATTTTTTTTTTTTGCATTACGTAGTATTATCTGTCGAGGAGCATTTGCTAGTAAAGCAAGCGCCTAAAGCAGTGATTGAGCGTTTAGGCAGCGAGGAGTTCTTTAGAGAAGGGCGTGTTTTCGTCGATTGCGAACGATATAGGAAACCTCTCACTTTAATTGTCGAATCCCTTGCGCGCGAATTTCATTGTTACTAATCTCCGCTGTGTATAGTTTAACGCTTTGATTCTCGACAATGATGATCGAATTTTTGAAAATCTCAATTCTATCATTTGTAATCCTAGCTTATAATTTCAGCTGGCACCACCATTCATTACTTGCACTTTTCAAAGCGCTGTCTTAAATAACTATTTATTATTATGGCTTCATTGCCTACTTCGGCGGCGAAGGCATTACGTCAATTTCCTGCTGCCATAACAGCTGCCATTCTTAATGTCATTTGACAGTGCTATAAATACCGTTATGGTGCCATTATACCGAACTATTACTACTGCTTGTCCACTGCTATTACGACATTTCCTAGAGCAAAATTCAGCAGTATCGCGAATGGTCGCAGTTGCTGACACTGGTAATGGGGCCGGCGTTTGAGATGTGGCATTACGAACAGCACTTTATTGGGTTACATGTAGCAGTTTTTGATAAGAACAATTTTATCAGTGGACTAGCAAATGCAATACCACCGACCTCACGAGCTCTCACCTTTACCTGTCCACATTAAAAATTAGATTAAACATGGTGGTGTGATCCGAATCCGACAGCAGAAGATGCTCACTTTTTTCGAGTTTCATTGCGAATCATTACCATGAATATCATTCCCAGCACGAAATGCGCATAAAATTTGCAATTAGATTGTCTATACGATCATTCGGGTTTAAGCGAAAGTATTTTTTGTATGTGCAGATGGGTGAAACAGATCGGTTTTGCATTAAAACGCGTTTTCAGCGAAAAAAAAAAAAACTCGCCTGATTTGCGTTAGAATTATTCAAAAGGTCTCAGTGATAGCTATCATAAGATTCATGTCTCATTGCATGGTCTTGTTCTTCAAAGATTTTCCCTGCAGTATTGCTGCTATCTGCGAAGCTTCTTTTTTCCTCTTCATGAGTGGATTTTTGTAGATTTTGTTTTTGAAGAATCAATTGATGCGATGCATTGAAAGAAAAAACAGGCAGTCGAAGATGGAATTCTCTATGTCCTTCGTTTCAGGTAGAAAATATTGCTTGAAGTAATAACAGATACGATGTCAAGTTTTTGCGTTTATGTTAATGAAAGGTCTCAAGCAAGATCACCTCATGCAATGTTTCGACTGTTATAATGATCTGATCTCGACAATTTCACATCGAAACAGCTAGCAGTAAAAACGAAAAATACGGCATAAGCAAAATATGGCATCTAAGAATGGTGAACTGAGGAAATTCAAGGGAAATGTTCCAAACACAAAATTTTATATGCAATTCGGATGACTGATTCTCGCAATTTTCGATTAAGCAATTGATTTATGCCGGAAGTCGTGAAAATATTGTTCTCGCCGATTTGGATGGAGTCTTATCTCCTTAAACTTTTTTGCAGAAGGAACTAGGTGATTACAGTGGCGCAAAATACAGTTCAAGCCTAGTTAATGCAATTCTTTTTTTCAATTTTATCCCATAACATATCCCATTATGGCTAAGAAATTTTGGGACGTATTTACTTTTGAATTTTCCTGCTGCATCGGAAAGAACACAGGTAAAAATTTCATTCTAGTAAATCCGGGGATATATTTGTAACTTTTTCGATAAACTGAAGGAAGGACCTGGGATAGAGTTAATCGCTTTAGATGGTGCGATAAGTACGAAGGAAAATTGAGTAAATGTCGTGCAAGCATTCCACTTGCTTTTCTAAACGCACTCTGTAATGGAAGAGGTATCACATAATCTTTTCATTCCTTCATCTTCTCTTTTCTCAGTACTGCATCATTAGCTCTTTCATCTGTTTCTTTCTTCTAAACGCCGACGAAATCATTCATGAGTCAACACCGACTTTTTAGATCGCAATATGTTTTTAGGTTAGTGATTTCAATTTTTTTTGCACAATTCTTCGCAGTGACTATCGCTATTTTCATGAGACTGTTCCTTTCCATTATACATTGCTGTTGAGCTCGGCACCTACTTTTGTTGGGAGTGTAAGAGAAGAAAAGATCGATGTTGAAACATTTGAAAGAAGATGGAATTTCTTGCTAAAAAAGAGTGAGAAACGAAGTGAGTGAAATATTGTATGCAAAAAAAGAGGCGAATTGATAGTTGTTGAAGAAGTTCACGCTTCCGCACAAGCACTAAAGAAGGTGGTCGACTTTAGGCGGCTGCATTTCCTCTTGTTTAGCTTATCGCATTCAGTGTGCTGTGAAATTAAATGTGTTCATCGTGATTAATCAGTGAATGTATATAGCCGCAAATGTTATCAGTCTTCCTCCAATTCAAAATTTCAATGGAAAATATTCCAAAAATGATTCAGCTGAAGAATAAAATACTTTAGAGAGTTAAGAAAAATGGATGACTATCTTTTCGTGATTTTTCGCTATAATTTTTCTTTGTTTGCGATTTTCGAAGAAGCGAATTTTCATTTCTGATTTTTAAATTTCTCTAACAAAGTTGAATTTTTACTAAAAATTTCACTGTGGTGAAATTCTATAGGAAATTTTACAATTTTACAATAGAAAATTTTGCAAAATTTTACAAATTTTGCAATTTTATAATAGAAAATCTTACAAAATTTTACAAATTTTACAATTTTACAATCTCGTTCAGTGATATCTAGTAGGTGGCGGGATTTATATTTGTGAAGAGAATAAAATGAGACTGTAAATATGCCACTAAATAGACAACGAAAGGAACAAATAGTGTGAATAATACGAGTGTATCAAAGAATATCGCCAAATTAAAGGTCCTTTCACCGCTCATTTACCACTGATAGAGATGGGGTGGTAAAGAAATGAAATATGCGACTCCCATGTGATTTGAACGCTTAGCTGAAATATTCTTCATTTATGACTGATGACTAAAATACGAGATGGGCTTATTCTATGAATGAAATTCCATGAAAATAATGACCAGTGATTTACGATGATAAATATCCGTACGCTTTGAAACGCCTCTCTGATTGTTCAGTTATCCCTTTAAATTCTCGAAACAGCGATACTTTGTGCCTCATACTCGGCAGCACTGCGGCAATCAAGGAAAGTGACCACAGCGAGACGAAATGAATCATAGAAATTGAGTTAGCCGACACTAAAAAATGAGCAATGCGTGACGAGGGAGCGCAGCACGTTTTCGACGCTCTGGAATTTGATAGAAATTGAGTCGACGTTTTCTCCTCTTATCTGTGAAGGTTGCACTTAATGATTTTAATTTCAGTCTGAAACGTGCTGAAAAATAAGATCTAATATGAATATTTATAATAAGTTATGCGACTTAACTCAGATGGTTTTTTCATTCTCTCATATACTTCCAAATAGGTCGCACAAAACGAAATAAAAAATATGCCCCGTAGTGCAGTGTGTTAATTAAGCGGATAAAATGAACAAAGACGATGTGACGAATTACTTCATGTTGACTGTATAAATGGAAGTTAAATTAATGAATAGCGATTTAGTAACCGCATTGTGTTCATTGTTCACATAGTGAAAATTTGTGGATGAATTCACAAAAGTGACGTAATGGGAAAAGAATTTGTGTGTTGTCTAATGCATACAAGCGGAAATCAACAACGGAGAATGATTGCGCTATGTCTGTCTTCGAAAAACGCATTCTCTTACACTCGCATTCTCATCTTTCGAGAGATTGACGTTTATCTTCATAGATCTCGATTCTGTTGCTGATCATTTTTCAACAGTGGGCATACTAAAACATCACAAAATGTGTATGGGGAGGAGGGAACGAGGGAACTACACGTTGTAGTTGCCTCGTTCCCTCCTCCCCATGCTCATTTCATGATGTTTATGCGTTTTTCGGAGGGCATATTAATAGGGCATATTCCCTGAACGTGAGCAACTAATTCTATAGCCCCATTTTGTAGCTTTAAATTGTTGGCGAAAGTAACTTATTGTAACGGAAGGGAATATACGTCTAGATTGGAAGTGGTTTCACGGTAGCAATTTACTGCCTTGAAATGGTGTGCATCGTTATTTCATGCTGCTTAATTTCTTTACGGCAGCTTTATTAATTCTTTGCAATAAAATTCCACTTAGACTATCGTAGTTGTCATTCACAAATAATTGCAACATTTGAGTGATTGTTACCTCTTCTGTTCGAGTGTTTGCGGTCTCTAATGATATCAGATACAAACCTTCGACATTAGAAAGCCATATATATGCTTATTTAATTCGAACTTTCCAATAGGGAGGGACTTGAAAGTAATTCAGTTACAAGTTGCGCTTTAAGGTGGTGAGAATAGGATCCTCGACTTAGAGGTGGTTTCATCAATTATTTTATCAGTTAACCATTACCGTGAAATTGATAAGCTTCTTGATTGTCCTCGAATTTTCAGTTTCGAGTAACCTCCGGAACCTGAAATGTGCAGTGCTCTATTGTGGTTATTTTTAGTATCAGAAATAAGTTGCAGTTAGCAGTTACTATACAATTACGACCTCTAATAGCCGTTCTCAACTGAATTCATTTATGCTTTCACTTTCTTTCTTCGAGCACCCTCTTCTTTGTTTCCACTTTTTCTTTTTTGCCGTAAAAAGGCAAAGAAAAAGATGAAGGTCGACTGCCTTTGAAAAGAAACTCGAGATAATTGCCAAATATGTAAAAGCCTTGTAATAACTGTCATAATTGAGTTTTGCTTCTTACATCCTACAATCTTCATTGGTAGGAAATGATTTGAGTTTTTGTTTCAAACGATTATCAAAGTTTTGTCAAACGAAAACTTGGCGAATATTTCGACTTCATCACCGCACTGATTCCTCCAATCATTTTTTTTTCACATCATCGCAGTGGACCACCACATACAAACAACTGAACTTTTTCTTTATGGTATCTCAAATAATCGCTATAAAAAAGTTACAATCGTCGTTATGAGTTTATTCAGATAATTGCTTTTTGAGATATTTGCCTTCCTCTATGAATAAGTGCTGAAAGATGTTTCAATTGCAAGAGAGGAGAGCAATACTGTGACGATGTATTCAAAGTCTTTTATTCTCGTAGTCAAAGATAGAGGAGTCAACGAACCTTGGGAAACGCATCTTCAACATTTTACTTTACTGCTGACTGTAAATCACTGAAAGAACCAGGAGCATTGCATCTGTTTACTGAGCACATGAGTTCATGGCACCATTTATGCGAGGACATTTAGGCGTGCTTTCCTTGTTTAATTTATATAGGTGTTCAGCCCTAACTTAAAGCACGGTACTCTTGCAGTTTTTGTTAAAGTGACGAGAGTTGGACATTTGCGCCATTCTTCAAAAGTAGCGTCCTATGACATCATATTTAAAACGTTGCATGATTTCAACATCGTTTTCTCACGTATTTGCTGAAGAGCATTTTTTCCATGAAAGTATCTTTCACTTTGCGGGTTGCAGTCGATCGAAAATCTCTTAATTAATGAATGAGATGAATATTTAAAATATTGAACAATGAATGCTACGGAGATGTCAATAATTAACGCAGTTAACGAACTCCTCATATTTACTCAAACAATGATATCATTTAAATTCAAATCCTCTAGATTATCGTTTATAAATTTGCACTGTTTAATAGATTTTCGAAGTGCAAAATCCAAAAAATTTGATTTTTTTTTTCTCTGATTATCCGGAATTTTTTCGTAGAAACGCTCTTTAGAGCGGCAGTTCAGTCAATGAAAGAGGAAGGAAGAAATCATTGAGGATTCATCGAAAAAACGCTTTAGCTTTGAAGTAGTGTGGAGAATGAAATTTGCAAAAAAAGAAGAAGAAAGGAAGAGAATTTGCTCCTATTATTAAGGACGAACAAATTGTCCTCGGGCATTTCTTGGGAGAGCGATTCTTTTCTTTTTTGGCGATTTTCGCATCCAAAATTTGGTTTTTTTTTAAATTTAGCGTCCCTTGGAATGCCTTCATATTTCGAATATTATTCATGTATTTTCAAAATGTTGCATTATAAGCGGCGATTTATTGGGAGACTTGTAAGTTTTGAGAAAATTCTTTGATAGCAATCATCCATTGTGTTTGAAAATTTAATTTATAGCAGAACTTGGTACCTTCTCCTGAAATGGTGCTTTCGTTTCCCATCTATCCGATGTCTGAAACACTAATTCTGAAATTTAAAATAGGTCGCAGAATAGACATGTATGCTGTAAAGTTTGCCTAATGAAATTATATACATCACATGTTGACCTCAATTAACATCACCGTTCACATTGTTCGATCAACCATGAGAGATATCGAAAGTTATTCAAGGATTTGCTTGATTTCAATCTGATCAGCTTTTGCAGCAGTTGCTGCTAAGCATTAGCTTAGCTGCAAAAAAGTGTTAATGCTGCAGACCTGAATCAACATCTTTCTCATTTATTTCTCAGTCAAATTCTCCCTCAAAACCTGAACTTTCTCCACGCTTGATTTTTCTTCGTATTTCTGCATTCTCGCATTTGAAGGTTTGTATATTTTCACCGTTAAGCTTAATGACGAAAACCAAAGCAAATCAAACACACACGCATATCAATTATGTCTCAAGTGTACGCTCTTCAAACTGCTCTTTTTGTCATTTCAGTGGGTCATTTGTGGCGAATTAGGAAAAACGCCCTTCCCCACGTGATTTTCGAAAACTTCACAGTCACCATAATCGATATTAAAATCGATGAGCAACAAAACTGCATATGTGTGACGATGATTACTTTCAGCTTAGATATTCAAAAAACTACTTCCTTCTTTCTAATGCCTTCAATATCCATAGTTCCGTCCAACTCTTCATCACTATCGGATTATTTACGCACTAATCTTTTCTGACTTCGTTAGTTTGTACTTTCTGATGATTTCGTTAATAATTAATCGTCGTTTTTCTGACATTTATGCGCGTGAAATTTTTGCTGTTTCTCAATCATTTATATTCCCCAAACTTTGCTGTTTTCATTAATGCTTGGTCGCCTATGCAATTATTAACAGATAATCAGAGTACTATCTGAATTATCATGTTTGGATGATCAAAAAATTGCCTACCGTTGTCATTCTTCCTTAGACATTGCTACGTTGAAGGAATTTCATAGGTCTGTGGAGAATAGCGAATTAGTAGAGAATATGCGCTTATTCAGGTAGTTGAAATGTTAGCGAATTTCAGGAATCTCTAAATATTGGCGAATCAAAAATATCAGCGAATTATTTTTTGATCACTGAATTCGAATCTAATAACATTTTAAGAAAATACTCATCTCTTTCTCTTTTATATTTAGATGGACGAAATTATATTCATGAAAGTTACCCTCCCGCCAAAGAAGCGATGGCTATTTTCGCATTCCGCAATGCAGAATTCTTTGGCGCTGAAAAGTAGTGAACAATTCATATGCGCTTTTGTCAATAATGAGCATAATGGCGTACACGTTAATACATATGCCTCACTGGTGATTTTAGATTTAATTAAGAAGTCTGATGATGAAATGCGACTTGAGGATTTCGCCCTATATTATATTGCACGTTGATCCATCAAGTTCTAAGATACTGATGGGATACCAGAAAACGAATTCCATCTCAGAAACGCTGTTTCATCTACAAGCAAATATCTTCTTTTAATACAGCTGTTATGAGCAGCTCCTTTGAATTTTTGTGGTCTTGGACTGTGGTCTTTTTATGGAACACATATGAAGAAATATTGTGCGTGTTGGAATATGACTGAAATTTCCAGTTTTGCCTACATCATAATTTAGAAGTCGTGCAAGATATGCTCTTTGATATTTAACCACCTCACTATTATCCGTGTTTCTTTTAGAAAATTAACTGATCTGCTAGCCGAACACATCGCCGAGGTGAAATATGATAACTTTGTGGACACAGAGAGGAGAAAAGAAAAGTGCGAACCTTCTAAGGATGCTCCTGTGATTACCGAAGAGGGTGCGAAATATTGGAGTGTCAGATTGTATCAGATTTTTTCTGGAATTTTTAGATGCGAGTAAAACTAAGCAATATCGTTGTGCTAGAACTTTACTTGCAACAATAGATGGTCCACTCCTGAGGTCTATATAAAGTCAGAGTAATTTGCTTTATTTTCGGATGCGTCTTCAGAATCGACGATAGCGTCCTGTCTGTCTATCCACACAGTATAGAATCTATCTATTGTTACTTTAGCATTCGAATTAAGAAGCGAAATATCATATACTTTCAACTATCGTTTTCGCCAGCCATCTAAATCAACGTTTTCACTAGGGCAATGTGGTTATCGACTTCCGGCTAGTTGATATTGAGCCATTGATAGATATTTTTTTCTCTGAGAAAAGTTGAACGCACTTTAAGTGATGAATTTATTTTCTCTGAGTTAGCTGACGATTAGACCGATTCATTGAGCTCTGTTCTCAGTACTGAATACTTTATAAATAAAGCAGGTGCAACGATTTCTGAGCCAAGCATCATTAATTAAGTCTCTCCACCATTCAAGTATTAATTACCGAGGTTTATAGAATTCGGTATGTTAAACTTTGCAATCCATTTCGCAACATTTTCGCACGCTGCACTGTTTATGCTACTAAACTTAAAAAATCAGCTCTCACGGTTTTTCTTGAATGCTTTCGCATATCCTTAATGCTGATTTCTCCTTTATGTATATATATCCACAGGCCGTATAAAATATCCCCACTCCCAGATTATTCTGTCCAAACCATTTATGTCCAAAACAATATCTAAACACATTTTCTCGTCACCTCTTCGACTGCATTCTTATGCTGGATTTTCTTAACGCTGTTGAGTTCTTTCTGTTGAATCGTGTATGTTGATGATTCAGTTAACTTCCTGTCGCCGAATCTTCCCTTTGAACACACACCTAGTAGCCTGAGAGCAGAAGCATGCATTGTTCATTCACTGTTCACTTTAGATGGCTTTTTTTCGTTGTGTTTAAAAAATTATGTTTTCCTAATGGTACACGTACTATTTTTGAGGAGAAAAAATTCCGTACAATGAGAAAATTGCGGAGTTCTAGAAAATTGTGAAAAAAGGCTAAAATCTGAGAGAAAAATTGATGTTGGAATTTGGGTATTGCGAGAAGTGAGGCGTACTTTGCATGTTTCAGGTAAAGTTACGCATCGTCGGAACATTAGCTTTGTTAGTGATTCGTCCTATTCGAGCAAACAAATGTTCACATCGATGGAGGGGACACTTTTTTGCCCTCTTGCTTCGTTGTATTCATTCTTCTCGAATGTCGGTTCTTTAGCCCTGCACACCTCAAATACTAGTAACCTCCACAAATTCCCTTGTAAGGCCTTACTTTGAAATTCACGTATAAATTTCATATACCATTTGTAGAAGTAATCAAGCTGTTTAATTTCTTTTTTTGTTAAGATAAATACTTCTTGTAATGAATAGAAGATATAAATCGAATTAAGGAAAGGTTAGTTTTTCAAAAAAGGTAACGAGAGGCTGTGATCCGAAAAGAGCTAATGAAGTATTTGGATCTCTTCCTTCTAGGCAAGTATTAAGTGAGACCTTCTCTACACCTAGACTGTTTTCTGGCCATAACAGTTCGTGGCTTATAACTTGAATTTATCTAACTGAGTCATATAATGAATGTTCTTTTAAAAAGTGATACGTGGTTCATTACAGAATTATTGTTTGTTTTTCTTTATTGAGCTTCTAATTGCCGGACTGTTGCTGAAAGACGAAAACATTTAACCTCACAGCATGAAGTCTCGTATACAAAATACCGAGTAAGTCGACTTTTCGATGTGCTTAACGTACCTTAAGCATAAGTTTATGTATGACATTATGAGGTTTATAACTTTTTCATGTAGTCGATGCAGTCTCCTTAATGGATTTTTCTCTATCACCATCATGGGAACTTTCTACCAAACTGTAGCACAAATATTTACGAATGTATTCATACGTAACTGCTTTTTTTAATGTTGTATTCGCGGTTCTGAAAAGTGAATGAAGTAAGACGTACCCAAACGCGAAATGAATCAATTGAGGCGATGTCGTTAAGCAATTCAAATCTCGTAATCAGTTGTTGTAATCCATGCAAAGCATGTAATTAAGAGAGTAATGCGACAGCAATATTTACATCTTGTGGACGTTTTCATGAAACCCCTCGAAGGTTTGTGTTTTTGGTAGGGGTTACATGAAGCGAATAATCAAACTATTCGAAATTTTCCTTTTCAGGTGAATTCCAACGAATCTATAGTCTTTTGAACGAATGGTTTTTTGAATTTGCTGCAGTTTCCAAGAAGCTTTTTTTCCCAATGCTTTCCAAACTCATTAAGAACGTTTTCTGAATCCCATTCGCTGCATTCTTTTAATCACTGTATCATTTAAACGCTATCGAACGCTAATTTCTATGTATGAATCAAAAATGAGCAAAATGGTTCAAAAATAAGATTTTATCGACAGCTGAAGGTAAAGAAAAATATTTTCGCTTTATTCAGTGCTTTTTTTGCATATGCTTGCCTGCGATTCGTTGAATTTGAAGCCTTATTATAAACAGCGGTCGTTTTTCCTGAAATTTTCCCTCCCGCAAAAACAGCGCTATGAATCACTTTCGTTGAAGAAGCCAGATCATAAGCGTTATACACGTGCAACTTATCCTTGTGGGGGGGGGGGGGGGGGGAATTTTATGCATAGCTCATCATCCTGAAATGGTGCATGATAAATTTACGGATATACCTGAGTGTGATGAGAATGTAAGCATAGCAACATCTCTGAAAATAGTAATGAAGTTCGAAGGGTAAAATGAGCATTTCTGAGTGGGTGTCTATGCATGAGATTGGATTTGAAGACGTAGGAAACGAGCCAAGCTAAAGGGATTCTTTAATTGAATTTCTGTCATCGGAAGGGGGAAACAAGTGGGCCTGAAGGATCTGAGCTAGATTGGATTGAATAGGGTTAGTAACTGAGGTGGTACGATGTGTTCACTTCATCTCTCCCTTCCCGATTGTAGTACCTGAGAAATTTCCATTACGTATTAGTTTGCCGATTACCAATCGCTAGAGGTTGATATTTTATGAAGACGGTGACGGAAAAAAAATTAAGCAAAACATTCTTTTCTTTCATTCAATTTCAATTCTTCATTCTCCAGGAAAGGTTCATTATTATGGAAGGATTCCTCTCCCATTATTTGTAACCATCAACGCATTGTAGTATATGAGGCAGTATAAAGTTTTCTATAACCTTGGAGCAATTGATCTGAAACCAGCTGAGAGCGACATAATTGCTTTCCTGCTCGTTCCAATCTTACGATCATTTGGCGCATGAAGCGGATCTTGTGTTCGATATACTCTTGCTTTTGTTTTTGATTTCATTCAAAGCCACACCTATTTTCTCAGGTGCGTATTTAATGCTTACTTTTCTCCAACCACCATTACTTTTATTTTATGCGGAAATAAATATTATCTTTTAGAGTTGTTATGAGTTGCTTTCAGTCGTTGCTTTACGGTTTTAATGTTCGAATTTTCTTTTTTGAGCAACGATAAAAAAGAGGTGCTAAATGTTAGTGCATTTTTCGACAATATTACCATCAATGGTAATATTAAGTGAAGCGTTATTTTGAGTGGATCGTGTAGATCTCGAAGAGCATTTCAGCATTACTATAGAATATGAAATACTCTCAACTTTGAACCATATTAAACGAGTTTTATTTAGGCGGAAAAAATTTCGAAACCGCTGCCATTGGATCTGCATGGAATATATTATTGCTATATGGATAGAAGTGATTAGGGGAAATTCATTTTCGACCTATACGCTCAATATGAGCAAAATAATACTAGTAGAATGCACTTCAAGAAATAGGCTAGAGAAGTTGGCACGATATTATTTAATGAGCAACTTTCATAGTTAATGGATAAAAAGTAAAAGAGGAGAAAGAATGCTTTGCTCCATTTTGAAAAATTCGATAACTCATAAAAGTTTTTCTTTAATACTTTCATGTGAATGAAAAATAATCGATATAGAATGCGCGCAAATTTTACACTAATAACCGAGACTACCTTATATTGAAAGGGGAGCTTTACAGGAAAAATATGTTTTCGAATCCTTATAACTCTTCTAGCCGAATTCCGGCTTGCTGCAACTGCAAATTGCATTGAAATTGTCACGAACATTACAAAAAACTCGTATAAATTGAAAATCGTACGAGAAACTTCCAATAAATTTCCGTTGCTTTTCATAAAAATGGGATTATTTCCAAAAAAATATTCGACATTATAGTTCAACAGACTGATGATGTGAAAGACCAGCTTGTTGGAGGTAAAGTTGTTTAATTATTGTTTTGAATTCGTATAATCGCAACGAATTTTCCGCATCTATGATGGGAATTCTGGAAACGAAAAGAGCTGAAATTGTTCCATATTTGTTCAAGAGAAGGGAATTCTTACAGACAAATGAACGTTTTTAGTATGGAATTCGCCGATATGATTTTATAAAAATCTATTTGCTGACGACATTGCACTTAGTTCAACTTATTCTCACGCTTATATTCGCGCATTGAACGAATTTACGAATCGAGCATCATTTATTTGAAGTTTCATCTCGTCGTTTCACTTTCTTGCATATTTCGATTGCGGATAATAATTGTTACTTTAGAAGGGAGTCAGCTGTTGATCAAACTATCAAAATTCGATCTCATTGATTTACTGCGACATTCTTACTTGAATTATTTACAATTTCAGATAGTTAAGTCAGAAATTTTTTCTACTTTTCTTTGATGAATTATAGTTTAGCACTATTAAACACTTGTGGCAACAATTGGAGATCAGTTATTCAGCTGCGGTGAATTTGGATAGCTTGCAGTTAGTCGCAGTCAACATTAGTGCTATTAAAGAGAATCTTCATCGGAAATGAATCAGCACTGTTGCGAAAGCATTTTTGAAATATAAGTGAGAAGCAAGGAAGGGAGCAGGAAAAAGGCGAATATATTTTACCAGTATTAAATGGGCATCAAATGTCCTTTTCATTGTAAAATGTCATATTTCAGGCGTTTTTTTACGCTCACATAAACCACTAGAACTAAATTGTTCTAGGGTCAACAGCGAGCGGTGGCGTATATAAATGAAAGGAATATAGAGTGGGATGTGTTTGAGTTGAGTGATGCCAAATCCCATGAGAGCGTCCGACGGGCGGCAAACATGCTTATGACTGCTGATTTTACTGCAGTACTAATCATCGTTGGTCGACTCCGCGTGCAATCGCTTATAATGCATCTCATCACGAAAATTACTCCAACCATGTATCCAGTACCAACCATGTTTTGTCTGTCCGCTCGATAATTCGATATGATGGAGAAGAAGACGAGCAAAGGCAGAAGGGAAAGGGGGAAATAGATGGAGAAACTACAGCAACTATTCGGGAAAGAACTCCAAAAATAAGCAGAAGAGCAGTCAAGAAAGAAAGCCAACATAAGGAATTTTTCGGAAAATTATGCCCACCCAAAAAAAGAACGAAAATCGATTTCCTTTAACATGCTGGAGGTTGCGGCAAATTTCGTTCATCGGCATTCTCGATAACCACGCTTTGCACCAACGTGGGCAACAAATCTGCTCAACGAAGAATCTGCTCGCTATGACAAAAAAGTACTCTCTTTGATTTTTCTGAACCAACCGCGAGAAGTGACGAAGCACAAAAGTTGTGGATTTTAGGCGAACGAGAAATTCGGGGGCGGGAAAGGGCAAGGAGGAAAGCAAAGAAAGGCGGGCAAAAATGAGCTACGTAGAAGAGGAGATGATTCTATCGGCGAATGCAGCAGGAATAAATTAACTTTTAAATTTATTTACAATGGGATGGAATCCATTAGCTCGTCACCGGAATTCACGTAGATGCAGAAGTTAAAGAACTTGAGAAATTTCGCAAGCAAGTTTCTATTTTATAGAATTTTGCAATATGAGAAATCCTTAATTTCTGTTATGTTGTTTTTCGACATTCAATGAGACGATCTGTTCTATGTTTCTTTTCAGATTTACTGAGTTTAGAAATGCGATATGTAAAGTGATTTAGCCTAACGCTTATATTTAAAATAGATGTTTATACTCGCAGCCACTATTCTTTGCAATTTTCCGTAATCACCTCCATGATGTTCTCAATTTCCATTTCTGATGCTCTTTTCTCTCTGAAAATGGAAATTCTTCATAAATTACCATTGAAAGAAAGAAATTGTTGCGAAAATAATTTCTTCATAATATTGATAATAGTTTGATAGAGGGGAGAGGGGAGGACGGAAGAGGTCAATTACTGTGCCCATAAATGATGCATTTTGGTCATTGGTGCCCTTGGTAAGGATTAGTGGAATATTCTCTTGCTAACTGAAATATTTCACTGACCACCGATTGACTCACCGAAAACATTTTACTGCAATGCGTTAATAGAGTGATGGAAATGCTGAGGACGAATTTACGAATAGTTTTTAAAAAACTCCTTATATAGGAGTCAAAACTCCTTATACAAAGATATGATAATAAATGTTTTAAATGTAAGTTGTATATAAAATATTGTTTCTTGTGCACTTTATGCAAATGTATTTTAGTACTGAATGTTGATGTGACGCTTATGTCGTATAGTTTGTGAAATATTTGATATCTCTATCATCCATAAAAATCATCAACTCGCAAGACGTGATAAGATTTTATCGGCTATCATATCAGAATTTCATATAAGCCTTCATTTCCGCTATATTTTCCAACGAGAAATAATTACGTTTATTTATTTTCCTTTATAAGCCTATTTCCTTCAAAATTTAATATTCATAAAATGTGGCATTTCAAAAGCGACTGCTGCTCACTTAATCACATCTCAATAAAAATAAGTAGCATAGAAAGATAGAAGAGCATAAGAATAAAAAGAGGAGAACTTCAGCTCACTTTTGTTGAAGCTTTAAAGAGCTTGGATTTTAGATACGGATTGAGCCGTTCGGAATAACGATGTGTCCAGCGATGCTTGTCTGCGCCACTTTCGGAGTATAAAATGACGCCATTGAAAAAAAAAAAATTTATTGCTGCGCCTTTCCAAGCACTTCCGTTCATTGCTTTCCATAAGAAAACAGCAATTCTCCATCAACGTTTTACTAATTATCCGTTCAGTTTTGTTTCCGTGCAACTGAATAATAATAACTTTTTCATTTGGCTTCTCTCAGCTGATAAGCTAGCATCTGATGATAAGGATATTATTGATTAGGGCGATATGATAATATGCAAATTGATTGCACGGTGAGTGCTTAACTTATTCGAGTAGTGGAATGTATTCTAAGCACATAGATGTCTTTTTCTCCTGCTTTAGGAAGATTGCTGAGAACATTGCTTCCATGCGTGTGCATAGCAAGGTTGCCAATGAAATGAGTGTTAAAATTACCAGGTAAAAGCTTCATCATTTCGAACCAGTGGGATATTTGTAACAAGTAGAACAAGAATCACAGAGAACGAAACTTTTCTGGCCAATAACGACTTGAGAGATGCGCCAGAATCAGGAAACCGAAAGTTTCTGCGTCATGTGTCCAAACGATTTCTAAATTTTCTATTCTCGAAGGTTTATTTTTATCTGCCATCACTCCATTTACGTTGCTTCTTCAGACTTGCGTCATCCTTTACGCTTGCATTTCCTCCCTTTGCGCGCGTTCAGTTGGCGGTTGCATTTTCCTGCGAAATTGACCGTCTGTGGGCTGTGGATGACTTTTATTTAATCGTTGTGGGATTTTCGCCTTATCAAGGATTTTAGAGGAATACATTTTAGGAAACTGTTTCACTCTAAACTAGAAAAAAAAGACGAACACGAATATGGTTAATCAATTCTTTGTTGCTAAGATATTTTTATCAGGCTTTATTTGAAATTCTATTTCTTATTCAGTTATCTCCATAACCATTATGCTTTTGATAATTCTTTCAATTTTGATACTTGAGGTGATTGATAAGTTTTTTTCATAGAGATAATCGATCCTTAATGTGTTATTGTTCTTTTTTACTGATATGGTGATTCGTTAAGAACAAACTAACAATATCATTGGAAAGCAGAATATATTTGCTAAATGTTTCTATAAAATCCTAATTATTTAATTAAAACCTTTTTGTTCTTTGAGGAATTTACAATAAACCTTTTGAAGTAGTCTTCGGTGCTTGTAACATTCTTCGAATTCAAAAAAGATTATAAGACACGAAAAAAATATGATATAGAGGTTTTGAGAAATGAGATAGTGAAATATTGTGAGAAAAAAGAGAGAATGATATTACTATGGTTTTTTATCAAACGAAGCATAAGAAGCGAAAGCTTCTTCTGAATAAAAAAATTGTCGATCAAATGAAGCAGTTATATCTCGAAGATTGCACTTAGTGTGAAATACGAACGCGTAGGATATGAGAATATGAAAGGAAAATAGCAGTGCAATTCCCACACGATTGCGCATTTCCGTTGAATGGCGTCGATGTTGTCGTTATGAGACAATTTTACCACTCATCGTATTTGTCACGAGATTTACATGCCATTTAGCAATTCAAGGATTTCGAAAAAAATTCCGACATCGTACCAACTTAACAACTAGTCCAGGGGGTATAAGCTCTACAGTTTTTACATAAAGAGAAGATAGATTAGGCGAAAGACAAAGGCGATAGGAGGGAGAGAAAATTGAGTTGAGGGAGGAGCAAAAATTTATGGATATGATACAGAACTCCTTGCAGCACGTCTCACTCATACATGCTATTCCACTGTATTACCTGTTACTATAGATATCCTCCTTATAAATACACTCCATTTCTTCGAATCTCACGCTATAGAAAGAAATATCCAAGAGGCAAGTCGACCATTTCTTTGAGGGGAAACAAGAGTTATTTGTATTTACATATTCCATTCATCTCGTTATTCACGACTCGTTTCACCAGCACATAAATAATGCAGAAACAGCCAAGCTCGTTTCTGTTTTATTCTCACGTTCGACCTTCATTTTCAATGCCTTCATTTCATTCGTTAAAAACATTTAACTGAAACAACAACAACAACAACAACGTTTGTTTATCGTTGACTGCCTGCATTAACTGCTCATAAGTCGCCTACCGTTCTACCCTGCCGAGTTGTTCGCTTTATTTTGCCTCTTTCCTCTCCTTCGATTACATTGATCAAAATAAGGACTATAAGGCAAAGCGATGATAAGTGAATAGATATGAATAGTGAAGTTGGCTATTTTTGACTGCATTATTGACGTGAAGAATAGAATTTCGTTAGACTAGTCGTTCTGCCATGAGGTATGAAATTAGACTTGCAAAGAATTATTTCTTCTTCACTATTGTCTTCAGAAAGTAAGTCAAAAAAAGCTGCTGCAATGTGTGCTTTTACAATCCTTCAAGCTAATTAGCATCGCTTATTCTTTAAAAAGTCAAATCTGCTCAAGGATATTTTCAAATCCTATCCAAACCAACGAAAATTTTTTAGGAAGGATTCATTTCTGCAGTCATATGTTTGTTAAATAAGAGCCGAGTGGTGTGAAAAGTGTCTCGAATGCAGTCGAGTTGCGCGTGCATTTCTCCGTTCGTTTTCTATGTCTGCTTCACGTATCTGTGGATCGAAAACTTGTTACCAATTACAGCCACCAATTTTTCCATCTTCTTAGCTCTTCTTTACCACAGTTCCTCCATCAAATCCTTTAATGCCCGTTAAGCGAAGAGAAGAGGTGCGAGGCGAAGAGGAACAGAAAATTGGTGCAGGAGGACACTTGTTTGTGGTCGGTTATTTTGTTTCTAGTCAATTTACCATAATTTCACTTAGTCCTCCTGCGATTATTTGTAGATATTTTCAGTTAGCTTCAGTATTAAAATTCGCCTTGAAACCTGCTTTATGTACTGAATCATTTTCATGTATTGATAAGAAGGAATTATGCTTAGGTGGACCGAAATTGGTTCCATTGTTTGAAATAATTAGCATTTCCTCATATTATTTCACTTCTTTCTCAATGATATTACATTTTTATCTTCTTTTTATTTGTAGCGTTACTGTTAATGAACAGACAATCGACTAATTTAGTATCATATGTACTGATATCAGTTTTCCACGTCGATGTGCGTAAGGTAATTCAATAATGCCGAAGTGATGTGATGACTTTTATTTGAGGTTTTTTTTTAGTTTTGAGGAAATGTCATAGAGAAGAGATCACCTTACAATCATGGGACTTGAAATGTTTCAACTTCATGGCAAGGTAACTTTAATTTTTTAAATTACCTACAGGTTATAATGAGGAATGTGCTAAATATGACGTTCATTGACGATTAATCTAGTCAGCTAACTGCCGAATTAACTTGGCATGCAGATTAAACGAATTCTTTAGCACGTATCGACTATAACTGTATTAATTAATTGGCTCTCACTGCTGCAATTAATATTCACGGTGTTTGCTTACTCTCTCCGGAAACGAAAGAAACAAGCGAACTAATATTTGGGTTTTTACTCTAACCGTATCAGGAGCGAAAACACAAATGTCTCCAATCAATTTTTTTTTAAAAACTTTGTTGAAATCATTTTGGGAACTTATGCGACTTAGTTTTCATCCAGAAATTAGTTAGTATAATCCGATAATGTTGTGTAGTTAAAAAAGCACACCATGCATTTGAAGGCCATATTTGACGAGAGTTTATAAAAAAGAGAGATTTCGTCCACTAGCAAACCACTTCGGAGTTTTTCCTCGTTCCTTAAACCTTTGTTGAGAAGCAGGAAAATTTTCACTGGTATTCAGAACAATGGAAATTCCATGTTTTATTTGCATTTGGCTGCATTACGATACATCCAGAATTTGCGTTTCAAGCGCGCCAAGTGCTCATCCATCATCTGGTTCATTGTCAATTCTAAATAAATTCGGGCAATAAAATTCCAAATGAATTTAAATTTCAGCTCGTCGACCATATTAACGCATCTCCATGGCAGATCCGAGAAACAAATATGCGTCTCGGCATTGGCTTTGCCGTCATGTTCTTTTACTTACTAATTGGAGCAATAGTATTCGTGCGCATTGAAGGTCCAGCCGAAGATCGTGACATGGAAACATATGAGGAATTTCGAGCAAATTGGAATAAAGTGCTGATAGAAGCAGGATTCGATGGTGCACACATATTGTCAATCGTTGCTTTAGAGAAATCAATTCGTTATTTCATTCGTAAATGTTCAGCTGTGCTATGGCATTTATTTGCATCATTGAAGTTAAAGTGTATAAGTCTTCTATCACCACTCATTTTTGAAGTGCATTCTTATCATGCGGCATTCAGAACCACTGAATTCAAAACAGCGGCATTCTTGTAACCTCGATCTTTCTCCGCCTCACCATTCGAAATAAAAATCCTGAAAAAGGCCGAATTTTTGCATTTTCGCGATAATATAAACCTTGATGCTCGCAATAAAAGCTCTAATAGAGATCATCCATTTGCACTAGCAAACGACCTATTTATTGATTGATCGATAAGCTTGAATTCATAGTTTCTGAAGAAAACTCTATTAAATTTCCATAATTTAGGCATTCAATAGGATAAAATAATAGAATAGTATAAATGACACTCGAATTGCTAAAATGAGCATATGCTTAAATGAATACTATTTGAATCATAATTGCAAATAGTGAGTCTCTGCAGTTTTCCTCGTTCTTTTTTTTTTTGGTGTATAAACAGTAGAGCGCCTAATCTGGTGGTATTCGATTGTTTGAATATCATTTAGAATCGGATGTTGATCAGTTATTTGCCGATATTCGAGTGATGGCCCTTAAAGGAATATGGACTGAAAAGAACGTTACATCGGAACCAAATTGGGGCTTTGGACAAGCGTTCTTCTTTGCCGGTGCTCTTATCAGTACAGTTGGTAATAAAGTTGCCTTTATTTCGTAGGCAAAAAAAAAATCTCATTAGTTATGGAGAAGAAAGTGAAATTTTCAATTTGAGCAGCAAAATAGAAACCTCACTGTTTTTGCCTATCCTCAAGAGATGTTCTTTTTTACTTTTCAAAGTTCCACAACGAAAAGTATTTTTTCACATACTTTTCAATGCTAATTGATGTATTTTTCAGAAACAGGGTGAGTAGAAGGTATATGCAAGTGATTTTAAAAGAACGAACTAGTAATGGATGGGGCCATTCGTAGAATATAAGGGTGTTGGAAATAGTTGAGTGATAACTAATAAAACAATGGAGATATTTGAAGGGGTCCTTTGAGTTTACTAACAGGTAAGGTTTTTACAACGTGAGCAAATTCGGTGTCTTTTACTTGTATGACATGACGGCATGTACCAACGACAGTAAGGCAATTTTTAAGCTTGAGCTGTCGGTTACGCCTCGTTTAGCACACTGTTTGTGTATAGCAGTAGGGAGTTTACAGATCTTCGCAATCACTTATAGGATATGGTCGTATATCACCGCGAACGCCTGAGGGGAAATTCTTCACGATCATCTATTGCGTAGTTGGAATCCCATTAACTCTGGCGCTCTTGTCAGCTCTTGTCGCTCGCTTAAAACAGCCTAGCGCTTGGCTACGTGGCAAACTTAATGCACGACTTGGGCATCTTTTCCATGCGGGTCAAATACAGGTTAGTCGCAGTATTTTCTTGGATAAATTCGACAGTTATCATGAATGTAAAGTGCGTAATAGTCACCTCAATCCCTTTCCCTTGCACCTCCCATGAAAGGGTTCTTATGCATCCTTGGCCATAAATAGCCAAAAATTGAATAGATGGCCTCATCAAGCATAAAAACTATCTGAGTATTGATGACGGAATACCACAGTTGAATTCTTCAATAGTTTGTATAGGCACGTTCGAAGGAAAGAAAAGGCTGTATTTTCTGTATTTTCTCGGATTAAGGCATGTGGCACAATTGTTGAGGCGAAATGACAAGAAAACAGCAGCGATGTCGCGCATACATAAGGAACTAATGGCTTCTCTAAAACTACGCCCACAGGGGTACTTATGCAGGCATATCGTTATGGCCGAAAACAGTGAATTAAATGAAATAGTCGGCATGCAAAAAATAAAATTTCGTAATACATCTTTCGAATATTTTAGAGCAAAAAACAACTAGAACGCCATTAATGCAATTCTAATCAAACTTTTCGAAAAAATTGCGCGTTTTCGGCAAATTTTTTCATTAATATTGAAAACGACAAAGGTTTTCAGTGATTAAATTTCCACACAGTGAAAAATGCATTCGAATAGATTTCTGGAAATTCCATTACAGTTGCTGGATTCGAAAGATTCTCACTAAAATTCGCTTCGCTTCATTCGAAGGGAAACCTCTTTGCAGTGCTCTGAATGAGTCGTTTTTTTATGATGATGGAAGAGAACTAAAACTAAATTCGATCATATCCAAAAACTCTGGAAAATGCTCATTCTGGCGACTTTTAAAGTGCGCAGCTATAGTAGAAATTTGAAAAATCCTATTTATTTCTGTGTAGATGTGTGCGTTGTCTACATTTATCTACGTGACGCCTATAGTGTATGTTATTTATATTTATGGTGCGAATGGAATGAGGTGAGGTAAGGTAAGAGTTATATAGTTTTTATCGATTAAAACATTCATTTTAATTTAGAAAAGTTCTAGTCATTATTTTTCTGAGACTCAACGTTTTTTTCTGAACCCGTCTTTCCGAAGAATTTTGTGCTGCGTTCTTATATTGAGTTTTTCCGATATTTCCTTCTGATAACATCAACAAATCGCCTTTAAACATTAGCGGAGCGGGTTATGATGATTTTAAACTGCCCTATTTAAGTGTATGTTAGTCCTAGTAGGGGTGGGTAGCGGTACCACGTTCCAGAACTTCAGATGAATGTGGCATCAGATTCCAAATCTCTCCTACTGCCTTTCCTCACACGTTAATTACTTCTTAGGAGCTCTTAAAATAAGCTTCGAATGCCTGAAATTTCTGCATGATTTATCTCCGTACATCGTAGGAACCGCTATAAACACCAAAAAACTTTTTCTGAACAAAAATATCTGATACTGATTAGTTAGTGGGAATTATCCTAATGCGAAATGTGTGTTATGTATGAAGCGTTGATTTCGTCTGTAATTATTGAAAACCATCGATTATCAGAAATTGAACTGCTAAATTGGTCAGAATTAAAGAAGATAATGGAATAATTTGTGTTTTCTCAAATGCAAATTTATTGTGCGTTGTTAAATATATATAAATATGAATATAAATATAATATAAATAAATAAATAAATAAAAATAAATAAATATATATATATATATATATATATATATATATATATATATATATATATATATATATATATATATATATATGACTGGACTTTTATATATATGTTAATTTTGTTTATATTAATATAATTATATATATTTTCAGATATTCCATTTGGCGTTTGTAAGCATATTACTGTTGGTTTTCGTTCTCATAATTCCTTCATATATTTTTACGCAAATCGAAAGTGATTGGACTTTTCTCGATGCGTTTTATTATTGCTTTGTCTCATTGACTACTATTGGACTTGGTAAGCTATCACATATTTTCCCTCAGCAACTGCACATAATTTATTGCGTCGTATATTGTTATTGTTTTGTTTTATTTCGCATTTTTTCACGAAAAAACATAAAGATAAAATATTATGCAGCTTAATCAGCGTGGTTTATGACTATTTATTGAATATATACAAATAATTCATAATTTATTCATCCTTTTGTAATTTAATGAGTCACATAAAAATTAGGAAAAATTATGTATTTTGAGAAATTTTCATGAAAATGACTGCAAAACGATCATAGGGAACAAAAACGACGTTAAATTACTGATAGCAATGAGTGATCATCACCTATCAACGTACAGAAATCAGAAATACTCTTCCTTTATTGGGTAAAATCAACAAAATCAATTTTATAAAAGTGACGTTGTCTTTAGAAATAAAAAATTCAAAAACGAGCAATAATGAGAGTGATTTATAGCAGATAAACTTCAAAGTCGTTCTCTCGAGTGAAATATGAGAGGTAATTTCGGCTACGAAATTCCCCTCCACATTCCACAATTTAGCGCATCAAGAGATCATTTCTAGTGGTTTGCAATGCCCAAAGAAAGTTTTTGGATTTTCGGAATTATGATTCCTTTAAATTGGTCGAAGAAAGTGTCTCAACTGACTTCAATTATATGCATTTTTTGTGCTTTCATGTATGATCGCTATTACTGCATTATCTTGATTATTTTGGTTGATGATTGTTGTTGTAATGAAAGTGGCGCTTACTGCACTCCTCTTAAACTTCTGTTATTATTTTTTTTTCGATTGCTCATAGTCGGCAGTTTCCGATAGTCGTTGAGGATGAATATCTGCAGCATTATTGCGTTGTAAATCATTTCGATGATGGTTTAGTAGGAGCGGAAATTGCGAAAAGAATTGGAGAAGAATATAAACAAATTGAATGTTTTTGAAATTTTGCTCCTGTGAGTGCATGAGAGGAAAGTTCCCTGTGAAATGCAACGTATTTCGAGAGTCTTTCAAAGCATTTTCCTTTTCGCCTCTATGCCTTCACCATTCGTTATATTTGAATGAGATCGTGGTTTACGAATCACTCAGCTTAGTGTTTCAGAAATGAAGATCAGAGAACATTGTGTGGGGCGAATTTCCGATAATTAATTTGAATATACCAGAAGTTTAACATATCTCTTTTTAAAGAGTTTTTTTTGTGTGAGGAGGGAGATAGAGCTAGGAAGGGGGAGTGGAGGGGATGCATAAGGTTTGGTGGTGTGATAAATGAACATCTTTATAAAGTATAATTGTTATTCAGAGGATTCAAATGTGGGCAGAAATTGTTAGATTTATTTTCTTCTAGCTGTATTCAGTGAAATCAAGTTTGGTAATGATGATTAAACTATATTTTTTTAAATAGAGACTGCGATCTTTTATTGCCCACTGCTCTGAGAAACAAAATATTCATCAGAAGACTGATTTATCTTCATTTTTCTATTCCTAATTTAGTCCTCGTTTGATTGGTTGATGAAAATTTGCTGACCATAAGTAATACATATTACACTAGAACGTGTTAATTCAGAATAGAACTCTACGAGATCCTCACATAAAACTTAGGATATACGCCTCTCCGAAGAAGATTTGAGTCCAAGAACAGCGTTCATTTTATGCGTCCACCAAACAAAAGAATTGTTTTTCGAGCATGTTTCTATTCAAGCAATTTTGCTATGGTAGTTTTTAAGAAAAACTCCCCGGAGCAAGGAAAGAAAGAAGCATCCCCTGGATGCATCTTTTTTCTTTCTCGCTTTGAGTGCATTTTCGTCGCTATATATATTTGTCGCCACATCGTCGCATCAGGCAGTTCTTCGCACAAAATTGTTACTTTCAATAGCATAAAGATAAAAGTCTTAAGAAAAGCAAACTCTCCATCATATGAGTCTAATAATAAAAATATGAAATTTCAGGTGATTATACACCTGGAGATCAACCAGATCAGCCATTCAGGGCATTCTACAAGGTTGTCGCAACAGGTTTATATTTTCTTCTTCCGTTTTCATTTGCAATAATAATAATTGGGTTAAACGTATTTCGTGCTGAGTTAATTTTCTCATCAAGGGAAGTTTCCATAAATGAGTGCCCTATATCCACTACATGTGAAAACATTGATGAAAAGTTCAACGTGATGTGGAATTCCCATCACTCATTTGCTTCGAAACTGAAATTGATATTATTTAGCAATGTAACAACTTCAGATACTCTTGAAGCTAATTTTTTGATGGTAACTGCAAATGCAGGTACTGCAAAAATGTGAATGGAATTCACGAGTATCACTACAGCAACAAAAAACTTGGTGATCGGTGAGCTATGTGAGCTCTCGATTTCGTATTTAACGGCAACGATCAAATTCACTTCCAAGAATCCACCAGTTTTTAGACGGATAATGAAAAGTGATAAAATTTTTAACAGATATAGGTAAATAATTTCCTGGAATTGCCTACATTAGCTATTCGACTATGTAGGTTACATTCTTGTGTATCACATCCCTGCTTACGATTGTTGGTTAGCGTTTGATTCAAGACTCGTTTGCAGTGCAGTAAGTTGTGAACATGTGTTTCATTATGATTGAAAAGGATAGCTGTCAATAAGTTTTGCGCTTGTTGCGGCTTGACGGCATCATGGATCGAAGACATCACATCGATGCCTATGTGTTTGTACACTTTCCCAACCAACAGTTTAAAATTGCAGTATACTTATTATTCGGGCTGTGTTGTATGATGCTGTTCCTCGCTACGCTTTACGACGTACAACAGCTGAATCTCAGTCGATTTTTTTTGGTAAAGGATGACGGATATATCGATCCATCGGGAGAGGATGAAAAGGCAATTATTATTGATCAGGTATTTTTTCGTTGAACTTTAATTATCACTGCAGCTTTGAGAAGAGTGTTTTATAGGCGCAATATCTGTGGGCAGTATAGCATAGTAACTATATATTGCAGGGGGGGGGGGGGGGGGGGGGAGGGGAGGGGTTGAAGAAAATACACTTCAGCGAAAATTCCGCCAACTTTTTTTCCTAGTTTGGAAGAACGAGACCGAATAGCTACTCACTCCTTCAGCTTATCATCACTGCAATTCTGTTGAGGAAGAGGAGGGGAGGAGGTAGGGAGAAGGGAGAAGAAGTTCATTTCTCGACGAGTTCCATGTTGCTATCCTGAGAGAAGTGAGAACGTGCCCTAACAGAAAATTTGGAGAACTGTCTCTTGGTATGGATCGTAATAAGTTTCTTGTCTGAAAAACCTATGGGGACGATCCTCCAAAATTTCATTACGATCCCCGAGGGTGAGACTGCAATTTGACAATAGCCTTTCCTTCACCAAATTGCTTTTTGCCTGGACCTCCTCTCTAGCCAGTTAGCTGCCGTCAGTGCACTGATCCGTGTAGATTGGGATCTTTCCGACAAAAGCTGCTTCTTTGTCTTCCAGAATGCTTCCATCTGTATTTCCAACTTTTTTGTCGGCTTTCTCGATTAAGTAGCATTTCGAGGAGGTCTCTCACTCAACGAATCGCTCATCGAAGTTTCCAATAGAGCTTTATTACTTCGCAACGTTTGCTTGTCCTTAGTAACGTTTGCTTTGCTTAACTGTAACTTGTTTTCCAAATAATGAAAGATATTTGGTAAATATGATAGAAGGGGAGAAATTAATGAACCAGTAAATTAGTAAACGAAATCGATGCCACTGAAAGATTGGAAATTTCATTGCAGTGATACACTGTGAAAACAAAAACAATTGACTCATTTTAAAAGTATCTTTGATTTGTGTTGTTTTTTCAGAATCGTTCGGGTCCTCAATATACTCGACAATTCGATGAGGAGTCACCTACGCAGCAATTCGATACAAATGGTTACTATCAGTCATCAACGAATCCATTCCGATGAATCGTTGGCAATTAAACGATGCCAACATTTCTATATATTGCTATCGACAATATAAAAAGATGGCCACTAACTGGAAATCCCAACGATCGATGACTCACAAATGAAACGTGTTCGCCGTGAACGCTTATAGATGCAATAAAAAAAAAACGAGTAGTGTATTTATCATATTGCACTTTTCAAAGCGTCATAAAAACAATTCGACTATGGAGGAAAAAGATTATTATTGATCGTTTACAGGCGAGAATACGCATTCCTGATCAGTTCATCGATAAACATCTCTAAAAATATCTTATCATGAATCTTTATCCAATCCAGTTTTGTTTCGAAGATCGCACAAGGATTCTAGGACCTTCAAGTATTTATTTAATAGCGCTGAGAGGATGTAGATCTTCTGAAGTGATTTTTCTTGAAATGATGAGGAGAAGGTGTGGAAAGTTGTTATTTTCGTTAAAGATAATGCCTTCATGCCGTAATATGCAATTCTGATTATTGCATTGGTAATGTAGCGTTTTGCAATTTTGTTACTCACATAAAGGCTGCTTTTGTATCAGTTTATGTACCGATGCGGAGCTTTTAATTGTCCCTATTTTAGATTGAATAATTGCTTGCACCAATATTAGACATAACAAGCGACTATGTTATAAGCGGAAGTGAGTTATTTTAATGCTTTCCATGAGATCAGTAAGTCGCCACTCTGGTAGAAAGAAAATATGTTACTGTTGCAGTAGCGTACTTAGTCGTTCATTCTGCTAAGTAGTGAACAGTGGGAATTGGCTGCATGAAAGAGTTCGAAGGAGAATTTAGCAGAAACTAAGCAAAATCGATGATATCTTTCTTTGATCATTTCTTAACTAATTTCGATTTAAGCTTTATCGGACTGCGACGTAATTTCTACTGCAGTGGAGAATAACAGTGCGATTTGCATACCGGGAAATTGCTCTGCAAACCTCACTTAGCATCTTTAAACCATTTCTCTTAGCTATGGAGCTCATTCTCGAGCAGATACAGTTCTCTACAATCTTTCAAGTAGTTAGGAAATAACTCGATAAATTCGACAAGAACAAACAAGTGGCACCCTTATAACCAAAAATCCTTTTCGAGAAACCGTTAAATAAATTTGAAAGAAAAATCTGAAGAAGTTGAAATGCAAGTCGCGCCAAACCCTTTACCGTTTTTAGCAAGCCGTTGCAGCACTTTACTGTGTAAGGATTTCGAGACACCATTTATTTCCTTTCATAAATCCAAGAGCTCCTGGATATCTAGCTCAGAATTCTCTCCTGCAGCTACCTAACAACAAAAGGTGCTATTTTTAGTTCGTTAAATACTTCCGTTGCGGTTTCTTCGTTACCAGTTGTCAAATCGAATATTACCTGCCGAATATAACCACAGTTAAAATAATTAATATGTTAGCTAACACAATAAGAGGGGTGTAATAGCAGTGGTTACCGACTAGGTATATGGACACCTGCGAGGTAATTAAACCTTATCTCATTTGCTTCGAGTTCACCTTCAAGAGCAGCCGATTTCTTGGAAGAAAATTACAGGGAGAGGCTTGTAACATTTCTGGCTCAAATAATCAGATTATGAAAATACTATCATAGCAAGCATAAAATGGAATTTGAACTCATTGAGGCCATGATGTGAAAGTGATTGAAAATTTCACACTCATATAATGGTTTCAAAAAATCGCTTTATTTTCTCACGCTAGTGCCACTGGACAAGGTGGCTTCA
Source organism: Parascaris univalens (assembly GCA_037576465.1). NCBI lineage: Eukaryota > Metazoa > Nematoda > Chromadorea > Rhabditida > Ascarididae > Parascaris > Parascaris univalens. Next base: position 235,444,104 of record CM075173.1, on the reverse strand, counting down.
TTATTCAGATTGATAACTCGAGCCTTATTTATATGTTAAAAAGTTTGATCCCTCCCTATTCTCCTCCCCCTCAAGAAATTCAAACTTTGTGATTAGCATCATCATTATCGAATTTTTACTGTTTTACACTGAAGAAAATGATGAATATTAACGATTTTATAACTTATAGGTCCAATATTCAATGCTTATGGCCCCAATATTTTTCCCCTCCCTACTTTCAATCTATCCTTTCCTGACGAAGTCGTCATTGTGAGATGATTTCTCGAGCAACGTAGAAAGGCTGTGAAACCTGAAAACGTCTGTATTTTTCATCGCATCAAAAAGGATGATCTATTTGCAACGTAAACAGTGCTATAGTAGGACGAATTCAAAAGAGTATTCAACTTGTTCATTTTAGGCGAAATATGAAATCCATAAAATCTTTTTTAGCAATTCAATAACTAAGAAAGCAATTTTTCGAATTTAATATTGAGAATTATTTACGAATGTGTAAGCATTAATAGTTAGAAGGGCTTATCGATATCCCTATGCATATAGAGTGAACAGGCCACAAGTCGAATTCCATCTGCATCCATAGCTTTATATCGCTCGAAGAGGTTCTCGTTGAGATGCATTTCAAAAAACAAGATTTTCATTTTATATTTACCTCACTATTTATTTATCTTATATAAAATTATCTAATTATTACTTCGTTCATGCACAAAATTAGCGAAAAACATTCTGTACACTCAAATTGTCTCAAACACTGTGAGATTTCCAAACACTGGACAAGCGTTTACGTCTATCAGATAACTCATTACAAACATTTTCGAAGGTTTTCGCCCCATTTATTCCAGCCTCTACGAATCATTTTTACGAGCATAAACTTGATTTCTCATTAATGAACATTGTACCCCTCGCCGATCGCGTAACAACAAGTCTTCAGCGCATCGACCTTTGCTTAAGGAGTCTATATTGTTCTTCACCGTTCGAACATCGACTACTCAGATTCGTCAACATGATTGTGGCGTCTATTGCTGCGCAACATACGCTTTAAATGCTCATGATCGCCTTAGGCAATGTCGGCAAGACATCGCCAAGCTGCAAGCTGCTATCGCAGGAAACCGGCTTAGCAACTTCTCTCATCGCCGTGAAGACTCAAATAAATGTATATTACACAATTCTATGCAGTCGATCGAATCACAAAAAGGCTGGGGAAACGTGGCAATACATTGCTCGGTTTCTCGTTCGATGCTCAATCCATCGTCACTGCCTTCCACGCCTTCACTTAAACTTGTTACTTATCGTCGAAGAAGGGCCATATGCCTTAACTATGTGGTGTTGTTGCTTATTCGTCGCATACGATCTTTTTAATTGTTTAATTTCAATTTCTCTGCGTATAAAATGTATTGTGATCGCTTTATTGAATAGGTTTGGTTGAATCTTACTCAAAATGCAAAACGGACCGTTGACTGTGACCACTAGATCTGTTTGCTTAAATTTTTGCATGTATAAAATTCTGCTATGAGTACCGCAGAACAACAATATAGGAATGAAGGACAATATCAGAGGTTAAATGAGATAAAGCGTTCGATGCTGAAAAACATAAACCTCGTCCATTGTTAGCTGTGCTTCACGCAAGCGTTTTCAAGTAAAAACTACTGCCGACAGTTGGCGTCATCTTCAGGTTCCTATATTGTTGTTCTGCGGTACTCATAGCAGAATTCATAACAATAGTGCCATCACCAAAAGCTCATATACGCGATTTCGCCACCAATTTCGAATTTGGTGGCAGCTTGCAACGTCATTTGATTCTCACTTCTTTTCATATTACAAACATTTCAACCATTAGCTCATCTTATTCTCAAAAAGCATTTCAAATAGGAGGACTGGGACTGGCGAGGAAAACAGTTGTGCGCTAATTCATCCCACCCATATTTCTCAAGAAGAAGCCTATAAGAAAAGTTATCCAATCTTGAACAATTTTGTTGCAAACAGTTGCTACCAGCAAGAGGCTGATGCGACGAATGCTATACTTCTTAAAACTATCAGATGAAGATTGCAATAGGCGGGAAGATAAACGTCTTCTTTGCTTTCCAGAAATTATGGGTTATTAGCTGATTTGATAGGATAGGTATTTAGAAACAGATCAATAGAGAGGAAATTTTACACAAATTGCACGTTTCCACAAAAAATTATGGACCATAGGTTGTCGTTTTCTGAAACAGCCGAAAAAACTATTTTTATTTGGCACTTAATTCGACGGCAATTGTATGCTTGGATGTCTCTCTCATCTCTTCATTATAATCAACATCTATCATTCTCATTCAGTTTAGATCTTTCCTGGTTTCCGTTCTAAAAGGATATTTTATAATTGTGCTCGATTTCGTGCTATATTTTGTGCATTTGCATATAGAAAAGATAACCTAATATGCTGTGATTGACTCGTTTCCGCATATATCTTGTTTTTGCTCTTACAAACTTAATATCTGTACTCTGGAATTGTAGTTGATGACTGTTTTGTTCGTCTTTACTGTTCATTCTCACATATTTTTCTGTTTTCCTACCTCCGAATGTTACATAAATACATAAAGCTCATGTTTAAGATAGACATCTGCAGCAGTAAAACGTTTCTTCATTGAGCTGAAGGGAGATTACGAACATTGTGTTCTTCACGAAATCGTTAGCTTTCGCCATTTGGGGATAACTTCTCCCTCTCCCTCTCTCTTCCTCTCTTGACATATATATGTATATACTATCTGTATACATATATATATATATATATATATATATATATATATATATATATATATACTATCTGTATACATATATATATATATATATATATATATATATATATATATATATATATATATAGTGGGATTTACCGCTTTAATTGTTTCAGTGTGATTTTTACCACTTTAATGAGCGTAAGTTGACTCACATTTTTAGCGAATATCTGTCTAAGTTAATTTTTAGTCGTGGAAAAATTACGTTTTTCAAAAATGAGGTCATCGCTGAGACTTTCGGAATTGTTGAACCACTTTCTAAAGGCGCGTTTCCTCAGTAGGATTTCTCTACTTTTAACTTAATTCAACATTGCTTATGAAATCACTATGAAACTACATTTTAATGAAATCCTCACTAATTGCATTTAATATCCACAACTACGATTTCTTGGAGGAAATCAAAACACTCAGCCACAAATAACATTCGCACTGTATTTGAACGGCATGAGTTTCTTTCATATTTCCGTAAAAAGTGGCGAGGTTTTTCTGCACTTCTGTTGAGCGAGTCACCAAAATTCTTCAACGATAGTTTATCATTCTATAAGGAGGTCTTTCGGAATGATCAACGATAGTCAATTCTCTCATTTCATTTAGTTTTTCTATTCGACCTCTAATAGAACATTTACATTTTGGGAAGAAATTACGCTCTTCTTACGCTAGATTTTTTATTTCACCCAGCAAGGAAAGTTCGTTTTCCGCTGAAACTACATCAACTAGAATTTTGATCATATATGCGTTCATGTGATAGCAGTGCATTTAAGAGTATTCATTTTTTAGTTAAAATTAAAATTTTATCCTAAAGTTTATCATTTTATCAAAGTTTATCATAAAGTTATCATCATATTTCAGAACAATTGACGATGAGAGCAGTTATCTATTAGTGACTGATGAATGAGATTGCCGACGAACATTTGTCTTCATTGTGCACATTGTGTGATAGTTGTTTGATGTGCTTCAGCTCTTTAATTCAGAATTAATAAATCGAACTAAAAAAACTTCTTAAAATTATATCCCGAGCTGGTAGTTTGTTCTTAGTATCCGTTTAATTTGTTTTAGTATCCGTTTTTAATTTGTTTTTTAGTACCCGTTTATGATAGTGCGATAAAGATCGTGCGAGCTGATATTAAATTTGTTTTTAGTATTCTATATAGACGATCGTAATTTTATACAGATCAACAACGATCGGCATCCAATCGTGCCGCGAACTTCGAACTAATCAGCGCCATGGGGAGCTTCAATATTTTCTGTTCCATGCCTTGATTTGCTTATTTAAGTAAGGAGCAGCTGTTGACAATATGACTTACTACTACCAGTTTGTCCTATTTCGGCTATCATTTTGACCACAGTTTGCTCACCGTGGTCAATTTATTGGTCACGTTATTGTGGTCATGTTCCGATGCAGTTTCTGTCGTCACACCTTGTGTTAGATGAAACGAAATCAGTTTTTATAAGTTAACCGATTAGTCAACCTTCCTATATTCTGCAGCGGTGCTGATTAAACGAGGCTCATGTGGTGATTCAAAGAACTGATGAAATTAAGTTTCCTACGTCTTTCGCTAATGCGCTTCCAGGCTGTATAGTGCTTGAGGAAAAAAAATTTTCTGTCTTATTGGACTGGATCGACTACCAAATAAGAACAAAAAGTGGTAGAATTTACACCACTCGGATCCATAACGACAAGTTCGATTTAAAGAAGAATCTCGCAATGCGTATTGTAATCACAAAATTTCATTAAATCAGTTTGGTTCGTTCGAGAGCAAATTCAGAGCCTTGTAGTCATTTTCAGCGCACCCTTTCCATTACCTTGCCTGAAACGTACGAAGCTATTATCACATCCTAGGTTCCTCCAGGCTCGCCGGGCTTCTGAAAGTTTCGATCCTCAGGGGTTTCGAAATGCCCAGAAAAGGGGCGTGGGGGAGGCTACGGAAATTTTTTCAACAGTGTTCCCCACCTCTTTATAATACTCGTATTATTGCATGCCCAGAATAAAATATATATGTTTGTGCTTCCCAGTCAGAACCTAATTTTTTCCGCATCATTTTGCACTTGGAAGGACGTAAAGAGTGATGAGGAAATAACTCTAAAAGGTTTTAGCGCAGTTGTCTACCACTATGATAGGAGAGAATTTCTGCTACACTAGTCGAAAGCAGATAAATCAATTTTAATTCGATTAAATGAGTCAGTTCCAATCCAGTTAGGTCCACTTTCAGGGCGGTTTTGTTGTCGCATTGCATAAACAAGTTTGCTTGAGTGCAGCTCTTAATCTTCATTACAAGCAGCTAATTCTATGAATTTTTCAAAAATGTTTTTCATTTCCTTTATTTCAGTCTGATACTGATCGCGAACGAGCGCGTCAGAGATCCCTTTTCTATCGCACATATCGCGCATATTGAAACTCTACAAAGAGAGCAGAAGAGTTCACATTGTAGTTTTGTTGTTTTGCTATGGAAACTTAGAAGGAAGTCTATTTTTTCATAGAGCTGAAATTTTTTATAGTTTACCCTCCGAATGAAATTTTCTACCTTTATCTGCTTTCACTATGCGATAACACTTCAGTGATTTAGTTAGCAATTGGAGATTCACTCCTATTATGCATAAATGATCTTATTGCTTAATTCTTTGCATTCTGCTATCGATGCCCATTTTAGTTTATCGTAATTAGCGATCAAAAGGTTCCTTACATACGAAAATATTTGCACCTTTTTATTGCTGCACTCTTTTTTCTCTTTGATTGCAATAGACGAACTATCACTCCTTTTGCGTGTATGGTTGCACGTTTTCTGGTTGCGTTCGCTTCTTCTATGCTGCGTTCTGCTGCTGAAGTCATGCCTTGTCAGGTTCCTTTACATTGAACTCTTAATTTTCCACATATATACAATATATGTTATACATATTATATATATTAGGAAATTATATCTTACTTTGAGTTATATATATATGAATTTCGTAATTTGCGTAATCCAGACTTGATTTATACGGTCTTTTTCGCAAGTTTCTATTTGCAAAAATTCTTCGGAATTCGCTTGGCTACTAGCTAAATATCTGAATATGTAATTTTGTATTTACGACTTTTTGAAAACTTCCTCTTGCAATCCCTTCTATTTTTCAGGTAATAGTTTTTTTCCGCTTAGTGATATGCGGGATTCGAAACACTTCATAATATCATAACATCTGCATACTGAAGTTGCGCAACATTTTACTGCCAATTGTGCATCTTTTACATTCATAGGAGTATTGACTGAAAAGCCATTCCAGCATGCGTCGTATACGTAGGCGATGCGTCATGACTTTAGCCCAACGTTCCCGGCGCCCCCTATTCTCCTACTCTCCTATTCCCTCCCCGTGACCCCTGAATATCTAACATTTGATGTGTATTCGCGTTAACCCTTAGAGGCCCGATTATTCAATGCAGAGCACTAAATCAACAAGACTGCTTGAGCTCTGCAGCATTCTTATCATCGCAAAAAAATATTTGATGCTTATACAGGAAGTTCGGAGTTGATACATCTTTCAACTTGTGGATAATTTATTTTGATGTTCATGGCGCGAGTTGCTATGTTGTTTTGCTTTCACGACACATCGAAAGCACTATGGCATCACCGCTGTAAATCAGGTTTCCTTTTTTGCCATCGCCACGCCGCTGAACGCACACGAATAATTGTGTGAACGTGCAATGTTTGCTATCACTGTCTGTGCGTCTATAACCTCTATTGCAATATTGGTTGCAGGTGTCCATTTTTTGAAGACGAACGTAATAATCTTCTCCAAAAGTCGGATCTAAAGCTCGAGCTACTCTTTCCAAGTTATGAAGTTCAAGCTGTTCTCAGTAATCTTATCTTTTACCCATTCTTTTCACATTTTTGTGAAAAAATATCTATTCTAGTTATTCATTTATGCATTTGTAGATCTATTAGAAGATTTTTTGGGGAACAGTTCATAGTTGTTTGTTTCATTTTTAAGTGGTAAAAAGAAACGAAAATCATTTTCTTTATTTCTCGTTTGGCAATATTTCATCTTCGTTTATTTATTCTGCTCAACGAATGTTCTCTTTCCTCTTCTCCGAAAATTTCATATTTCGAAATTCTCTCTATAATTCTAAGTTTATTACTTTTATCTTAAATCTCTCTACGCGTTGAAATAATTGAAAGTATTTTACTTCCCTTTTGCTCTGAATTTCTTCATCGAAATTTTATCTTCTCAAAGAATTTAACCAACATTCATTGAATAGGAAATTCTTTTTGTTTCGTTGACATAATTTTCTCTCAGTTTTTCGCCCTAAATTCCATCTTTTCCGAATTTTTAATATGTCGTTTATTTCTCTTTTCAATTCGATCAATTAGATTAAAAAATCATACAATATAACGGCGCATTTATGAATGAATATAAAATTTTTCCTTCTAAAATCTCCGCTCGCTATTGAAATCTTTAGATATCTAAGCAATTGAATAAATTTCTCGAAGTATCTCATCAAGAGCGAAGTGTGCAATTTCTTGGAATAACCACTGACGATGGGCATTGATTTGATGCATATTTCATTCGGTATTGTTTTTCTTTGCTTAAATTTTTGCAAAAAGTGCAATTTTTAACTTTTTTTTCTCATTCAATGATTCGAATTTTCCTTTTCTATTATTTGATGCTCTTCATTTCACTGAGAAAATTATTCCTTCGAAAAAGTCTCGCCTGAATATTTTACTAAAATGATTTTATGTTGTTAAAAAAAAATTTTTTTTTAATATACTATCATCATTGTTATTATTATTGCTATTATTATTGTTATATTATTATTATTATTATTATTATTATTATTATTATTATTATTATTATTATTATTATTATTATTATTATTATTATCATTATTGTTATTAGTATTAGTATTATTGTTGTTATTATTATTATTAGTATTATTAGTATTATTGTTATTATTATTATTATTATTATTATTATTATTATTATTATTATTATTATTACTATTACTATTACTATTACTATTATTATTATTATTTTTATATATAGATTTTATCGATAATATATTGCGCAAAATTTTAATATTGAGATGAAACCAAATAATTGAATTTTATGTTGAATTTATGAAATTTTGCGTCATCTTTTTTTTCTCGCTCTGAAAGAAATTTTCATTGCTTTCATTTTTTTGCTGCTTTTGTTATCATATGAAGTGAAAAATGAAACGTTTGTAATTTCATATCAAAATTCGCCGAATTCATTTTTCCTTTTCGATTCTGAAACTAATTACATTGGATTCGTTTTTCATAAAATGCTGAAATAACTCTATGAGAGAGAATGATTATAGTGTTGTGTGGTCTGTGAAATCTTAAAATTTTCCGGATTCCTTCCATAAAAACTTCAATGCCGTTTCCATATTATCCAGAAAAGCTCATTGAATTTTCTGGATGAAAAAGGAAAAGGTTAAGTAGAGCGAAAGTTCAACTCTACCTTAGAGGACAAAAGGTCGTCGTTTTTAACTATCAGTACAAATGAGTGACTGATATCAATTATTCTGGATTTTGTCTACTGAATGCTAACAAATTTTAATAGTTTGCAAAATTTCCCCACTTCAAAAATGTTCCCTCGAAAGAAGTAAATGTTGAAGCGAAAATCTTTGGAGAAATAATTTTCACAGATTATCGTGTTCATTCGTTGCTCACTTTTTAAATTCTTCTTTATATTTCATGGAAAACGCCACAACTAACTGTACGTCCTTTGTGTGGCACTATTTTCTATAGGCATCTTAAATCACCACATATACCTGCATTAGCAGTTTTAGAAGTTTTATTCAATAAAAGATGTAAACTGATAAAATTGTATGATATCAATCCTCGTATCATTTAACACCTCAGTGATTAGGAGCTAACTACATGAAACGAAATATTTCTTGTCCTACTTTCAGTTGATTCTATATATTTATGTGCATTTGATTAAATCAGTAGAAATTTTTACAAGTATAACATTGCAATATTATATAGTCACGTAAATTTAGTACATCTGGAAGGGAGCAGTAAATCCCTTCGTATAATTAACAGCTTGATCAGCACTAGGTTCCGTTTGAAGAGGTGAAGATGAAGTGGAGATGGACTTCCTATATTCTAACTGATATTATTATACTTATTCATGTATAAATGCAGCTTTAATTACACTATTTGCATTGCATGAATGAAATGCTCAGCGAAATTGCTGTTGTCCGTAGAGCCGCATCCGTGCAATTGCATCCGGTTGTGGTAAGCGAATATCGATTAGCTGCCATATTATTCGTTGCTCACTCGCTCACTTCAGTATTCGCCTCCATCCCACGTCTCTAATTAATTTTCAGTATGAATTTTAGCGGGAATTGCGCCTTTTTCGACTTATTTTATTCATATATTGTTTAGCAATGATAAAAGGAATAATATTCTTAATATTCGGTTATTGATATATTTTAATATGGAAAGTTTATTGCGAATGGAATCATTCATTTAAAAAAAAAAAAAAGCTCAAATGATCATAGATGGTCGAATAAGAAAAATGATTCTAGAGGTGCTCTTGTTCTTTTCAAATAGTCGTCTTCTCCACATTTTGCATGCTTATCTCTGGGAATGCTTGCAAATGAGAGATTTTTGTTTAGTTCCACTTTAAACCTTCGTCGATAGGTAAAACGCTCTTCAGTCATCCTTAATTTAGCAGATATTCCCTTTACACGTTTTTCGGGATCTAAGTACCTTCTACACTGGTTGAATATTTCAAGCTCAGTATTTCGAATTAAGTGAACAACAAGTTGAATTAATAGCATATAAAGATGAAATGTTATCCAAAGTATATTGGAGCCGTTCATATAGAAAATCGAACCAACCTAAAAAAATTCCTTATAGTGACAATAATATCTATGACATACATTATGGATGAGGTTATATTAGTAATTTAGCAAAGATGTTCATTTTGCATAGAGGTTGCAATTATCGATTTACATTGCAAAGGTAAAGCGCGTTTATTCTTTAGTTATTTTAGCTGTAGGTATATTCATCCCCTAAACACTGTCACATGTTGGCACTTCCTCAGTGGTGAATGTTGACGCTTTGGCAGCTCTTTAATGATAAAATGCGAATGCTTAGTAGTTGAAAACGTTGTGCAAGAAGGTTCATAATGATAGGTGTGCAAATGACGAGCGACGCTGGGAGCAGACCCTAACTAATTCTGAAGTTGGATCCTCAAGTTCACCTCTTTCAAAGATGCCAAGAAATGAACCCTTTTTTCTCTTGGGACTCGGAATCACTAGTGTTGGGTTGTCACGTAGGCTAAGCATCGTGGAATTAGTTTTTCATAGCGAAGGAAAACACATTTATTCGAGCTTGAAGTATGCAAAAATCGTCGACGGACATCCAAGTGCAACCTTCAAATTAGGAATAAGCCCTCTGCTTAATTCCATAATTAAGAGCCTTGATACCGCTAGGGGATCGGATGATATCCTTGGTTAATTTTCAAATTGGGCCCGCCCAATTATTTAAGCACAATACTAACTAACAACTACTGAAGTTAATGTTTGTACCAATTAATAGTAGGACTTTTTTGGAGAAACTGTCAACTACTGTCTGCTGGCTTATTAGTTGATATCAGTAATAGTGACAGTAATACTAAGCGTGATGTTAGAAACTTTTCTTGACAAAATAACCCATGTGAGCAATGAAAATTTATGGCAATTATCCTACAAATTGCTTTATCATTCGATGCTTAACTTATCATATACACCTATACTGTTACTCCTTTCATCGTCAATAACTATTTAACTTCCCGATATTTAATATTTAATTTAATACGTCCAATATTTAATTTGTTTCATTTGACTTCCTGATTGTGACGCCAAAATCCCTTCGGTTTTATTTTTTCCATAAAATTTAAGGATTTCCCTTCTCTAATGTAAAAATTTTGCTTACTGTCGCACATCGAAGCGTTGTATTTTGAATAGCGAAATGATCGTCGCTATTGAGCAATGGTCACTTTTTATTGATGAGCATGAATAAACGTGCTATCACGAATGATAAACGTGTCTCTGTGGTTGCATATTCTTTGATGTTCATTGAAGGCGTTTTTACTTGATTGAAAATTACGAATTCTTATACTTAATTAATATTCGAGTAGTTTTTAGCTTTCAATTTATCCTCCCTTTCATACACCTCTTCTCTTTATTATAAGAGTTATGCAGTTTTTTTGATTGCAAAGCTCCGTTGCACATCTATTGTTGTGAAATGAAAGTAGAGTGCAGTTAATATTCGCATTTTCTTAAAGGAAATTTTTGTAAATGTTTTATTTTTCACATAAATTTTTCCTTCCAAGAAAGTTCTTCAGAATTTTTCAAACTTTTCCAGAAAATATTTTGTGATCATATTTTTCTAAAAGGTCAAATTTGATCTTTGCTTAATTATTAAGATGTTTTCCTGTCTTCGGTATGGATATATTTTAGAAATTGCATGATATTGCTGCTACTGTAGCAGATTCTTAGTCTAACGAGCATATGTGTTGCGAATAAATGCTTCCATATTGCATGTATGTCAGATTTTATAAGCATAGTTGTCTCTATTACAAGTGCTCGTCTTGACATTTCATAAGTAAGAAGTCATGAAAGTGGAAGATGAGTTCTTAGAGGAATGCAAAATATGCGTAGAAAGAATTTGACATAAAATTATTTGCTGTTAGGAGAGTGAAAGGTGTTTTCATCATTTATTCGACTCAGGGGAGATTTTTAAATGAGGTTTACTATCACCATTTTCAATGTTATCAAATTAATTCGCAAAAATCTTTTATTATCTGAACGATATTTACAACGGATCATCCTGAATTTATTCATCATTCGGACAAGAGAATTTAAGAAAAATTTCCGACTTTGGCAATATATTTCGAATGAAATATTTAGTTTTTGTGTATATATGATTCGCAAAATGAACGCAATAAAGTCTCATTGCCAATCTGCCCACCTTTTCAATTTTGAATTTCAGCATACTTTGATGGGAGGAATTTATTAACTTAGTGCCGAAATGATTTTTCACGAGTATATAGAATAAAATAAAATTCTTTCATTGATATCATTGCATGAGCTTTCGAGTTTTCTTGTTATCGCAATCCCACTCGTCATTCGTTTAGTTCAATCGCTCTCGTTTTTGTAATCGTACTGAAAATTTGAATTTCTTCCAATTTCCATTGCATTTCACTATTGTTAATGGATGTTTGCACTAAGAAATGGAATTTCGAAAGCAATTTTTAGTGCTATAAAATGGTGTGATAACTTCTATTGCAATTCACTTTTCTTCTATCATCATCAAATATAAGAGGCAGGAATCACTGCAGTGGAAACTGTCACTGTAAATGAATTCTTCGATCGTTCCAACCTTAGTAAATATATGGTTCTCCCACTTTTCTCCACGTCTAGAAAAATAACTACACGATAGCTTGCTTTATAGGGTACTCGTCAAATTACTCCAGCTTTCCATTTCTCTAAAATTGATATCTATTTCTATCATTTCTCCTCGATATGTTTTGACTGGAATTTCTTCTTCAAGAATTAAACTTCCCGAATCTTCATTAAATCATCGAAAGACGCATTCGGTTTCATTCGTAGGCGATTTTCATTTCAGTGGTTAGCAACCTCAGTGATTGATTTAGTCGTTTTTCTATCGTCTACATTCTCTCTTTCATTTGCGCTAGTCATACACTCTTCTTAACAGCTGTTGTCGAAAGATCACAGCAGAGAGGTGTTTGTGATTGTTGAATAGGCAGAGAAAATAATGCAATAAGCACATCTCGCACTTACTTTGCCATCATATGATAGCGATAGTGAAAATAAGCTGCTGAATGTTGCCGTCCTTCCTCTTTCCTTACTCCTCTCGTTTCCTCACAGTGAATTCACTTTGATAATTCTGACTGGTTTAGTTTATGTTTTGTTGCTATCATTGCTATAGAAAAGTTTAGACGATGTTATTGTAAAATTCTAGGCAGATTTCTAAAGGAGTGATCAGTTTGCGTCACAAATCTTCCACGAATTGCTGTATCAACTCTAAATGAAACTTATATACATGTGTTCTTATTGCCAGCCCCCTGTCGCTCCTTATAAAATGAAGTCAGCTAAACTGTGAGATATGGCCCAAAAAATTATCCGATAAGGAGGACCTTTAATCCAGTTGAATCTTTTATTTAAAAAAAACCCCATTAGCTGTTGCAGATATCGACCTTCAATAAGACAAGGCGATGGACTTTCCATTTGTTAACGTTCATTGTAGTTATTTCGATACTGCAAATGATTTTTATAGCTTCTTTCCGAATATATGAAAGCTGAGAAATGACGATTTATGTGGAGTGGAGATGGTTTCTTTCTAAGACACTCCAATATAAAATCGATGTGCTTATAACAATGCGACTGAGCTATTTCGATTTTCTATTGCAATTTTTTATTTATTTGGAATTGCAATAAAGGTGAAAGCAGTACATCGAATATAACATCGATATTTATGAATTATTTCTAATAAACGTTTGATATATGTATAAAACGCATATTTATTCATTGAATTGTTTATTTTATTGTTTCGAAATATATTTTCTTCAATAATTTCTTTTGCGCTGCTTGTTTATGAGCATTCCATTTCGCTCTTTATTCCCATTTCTCCCTTTCAAATCTGGATATTTTATCCTTAGATTATGTGTGCTGTTTTCATCATTTATTTATGTTGTTTGCATATATCGACAAGGCATATTAGTGATGAGGAAATATATGGTGATCGTTATTTGGTGGCTAATATCGGTGACGCATAATTGATATACTTATCAAAAATGGTTCGATGCTGAAAACTGAGGTATTTTCAAATGAGTAATAAAGAAGCAGTATTTCGCCTATGTCTAGTATAGTAAGCTATAAGAGTAGCGTACGAAAAGATATCTGATATAACGCATTATCTGCACAAATTGGATGAAATTAGTGTATTTGATAGGAACTGTAGAAACGGTCTATCATAGCATAATGACGTTGGTGGTGGTGGTGCTATAGAGGACAGTGCAGTCGTCTCGAAACGTGACTGTTGTTTCCGTTTGCGATGAGTATAAAGTATGGTTGCTTATATCGTGTGGTAAAATATTTGTTAAAGGACGATCAGTGAACAGATTTGAAACAGATGGGTGCGCTATAGTGTTATACAATTTCCTTTTATAAAAGCTTAATATACAAAAAATATCGAGAGCATAATATTAGGAAAATATACTTCTTGAAAGGCTTGGTGATCTGGCAATATTCGATGGCGAAATGCTGTTTTGTGATAACAATATCCCAGCGCGTTTTTTTTAAAACTGCATCTATCTCTGGAATAACGGCTAATCGTATTCGCTTGCGAGCGATATTTTTCGGTTCGCTCTGCACGTCAATGACAAATGATTGAGGCCGATGTTGGAAAAAAGTCGCTGCATTGGACTGGTTTCAGTTCTATTTGTAGAATGTTTATAGAACTGACTGTCTGCTTTCCAGACATGTCTGAAAATATTTTCCGCTTCTATGGATTGTTTATATCATATAGGCAGTCGTTCGTGACTTTGTTGACTGCTGGCAACTGTATCGAATGATAGTGAGCAGTCACGTTTTTCGCATAATGCCACCATATTTCGAAGTAGAACGTCCGCGGTTGAGTTCCTTTCTGGTTTCAGTGGGATAGTCTTCTAATTACGAGAACCTTCCATTTTCTCCGATGTTTGCAGATAGCTTTCTCCTTTAGAGAAGATTTCTATCGACGGAAATGTGACACAATTTGAAAACGACGTTCTCAACGAGCTCTTATGATGCCTTCGAAATCCTGATGCTGTAATTGTGGGAGAATCGAATTTGCTCATGAGATGAATTCATATCCAATAAAGTAGTACTGGATGGGTCAGAAGTAGCTTCTAATGTCTTTTTTCTTTTTCTGAATAATTAACTAACCATACTGATAATATCAATGGCGATAATAGCACCTTGGGCGGTTTTAAAACCAATGAAATTGTCATATGCATATATAAATTTTCACATAATTCATTCGTTTTCAATGCTACGCACATGTGTTCCACAGTTTATGCAGCCATCTGATTCATAGCGTTTTAACATTAATGCAATACGCCTTTAATGAAAATCAGAAGTTGCATTATAACTATTGCTCTATTTCCAGAATGTTTTCACAGTATTCTGGAATTTCGCTCCGCTATCCACATTCCTTTTGAATCGGAAATTCTTTTCTAACACAAAACTGCTCGATAGCATATTATTATGAGCGTAAGAAGGGCTTCTTTACGAATGCATTTAGTTGTAGTGATTTTGATGTCGTGGTACTCATTTATTTAAATACTGGCAGAGTGGAGGAAATTTTCAGTATTTTCGGTAATCGTGCAAAGAACGTTGAAATAATATAGCCATTAATTAACTGTTTATTGATCTCAATGAATTTATATCACTTGCATAGTGATATTGCCGTTATCATTTTATTTTATTCTATTTTTTTAATACTTGAGTTGGAAATGAAGCATCTACTTGTTAATAGTTAAGTAAAACTGAACATAAAGTGCAATTCGAAGTTGTTTTCTTTGACTGATTCTTTAACTCATTAAGTGATGATTATCTGCGAATAATATCAATTACTTCGGCGAGTTATTTAGTTTTTTTAATGATTTTTTGGTTTGTTTCTATCGTTGTTGTGCATAAATTATCCCACTTAAGGGTAAGCGATTTGGCAAAAACATCTAACGTTGAATAGGTGATTTTACAAATTCATTATTGATAATTGAATTACTCAGTGATGCATTTATATTTATTCGAGCCATATTGCTTGACTAATAGTGAAAAGCAGGAGAGAAGGAGTATGGAGAAAGGATTTACACTGAAGCTTTCGTTCTATGAACTTTCTCCGCTCTTGCAGTATCACTTTTATACCACTGATTTGACGAAAAGCGCTTTCATTGGCCCGTTGCTTTTGCTTATGTTCTCGCTGTTCTAATGCTTAACTAATGCCGAAGCATCCGATGAGTGTATGTCACTTTTCTAAGTTTTAGTCCGCTATTTAAAATTATTGGCCTTAACCTACAATTATGAGTTTATAATGTATATTTAAATCAATTATTTCATCTTATTATTCTCTATGAAAGATTTCTCATTTCTTCGAGATATTTTGTGATATTATCGACTAAGAAATGATATTTAATTTGTGAAATTTGGTCTTTTTACATATATATATTTTTTCATACCGCATAATATCTGTGAATTTTTTCCATAGTATAAGGATCGAATGAAAGAATAATGGAATATTTCATAGGAAAATTCAGCTGGAATGGAAAACTTCATAACGCTTAACGTTAATATTTCTCAGATTGAAACTAACGCATATCATTTGTAAGAAAAGGCGAAATTGTAAGTTTTTACTTCCAGTAACTTCATTTTTCATTGAATACCTATACGCAATGATTAAATCCACTGAAATACGCAAATTAATTTGCTTATATGTTTAATTGTTAATCTTCATCAGCACAAAATGCGTCTTTTAATATTGATTAACGTTCAACTAAATAAGCATTCGCAACGATGAGGTATGGCTGTATCAGTTTGGTTCACATTTTCTATACGCATTAAGCGGTCGGTAGACTGACCGGTTAATACACTTATTCAGTCTGCAAATTATAATGCAACACAAATAAATAAAAGTGTTCTAAAATAAAATACAAACAAACAAAAACATAGATTTTTTTACACTCGAATTTCCTACATTCATGCAGGTGTGAACTTTGAATTCGAGAAGAGAAATTGTGACATTAACTTTTAATGAAGTGACGCCATTCAGTGATAGAAACATTTTGCGGGTTCTTTTGTGTGTGTATATGTGTGCGTGTGCAACATTTCGTCTCTGATTGGTTAATTTTCTTCTTCGTTTCAAATCAACATATACCCTCGTTGATTGCTTCCTTCTCGCACCTGCCCCACTTGTCATGAACGTCGTTCATTAGTTTCATCGAACTTTGAAAATTTCACCGCAGTCGTCATTTTATCTCGGGCAGTCGAACAACCAAATCCATATTAAATCGGCCCTCGTACCAATCGAGAATGTATACATCTCAAAATTTCATCATTCCTCTTAAACCTAAGGGAAGGAGAAAAAGTGTAAGCTTTTTTTTGAAGATATATTAGTAGCTTTTTGAGCTCTTGTATTTTTGTTTTCCTCTTTTTTTACAACGCGTCATGGCGGTGTTATACTTTCCCTGACATTTCCTTTGCATGTTTCCATTTCTGACTTTCCGCTATTTTCAACTTCGTCCGTCGAAAAGCTCGAGCTGTGAGATTAAGTCGTTATAATCTATGGCAGGAAATATTGTTATGCTACGAAAGATGATCTTGATATTTTGGACACTTTATGTTATGAAGAAATTCTAGTGCTGTGTATAGAAGCATGAAAAATAAGGAGAGAAGAGGGTCACTATTGATTCCACCTGCAAGAAAGACTGAATGTCCAGAGTAGAGGAGTGGAAAATTCTTAGAAGAGATGAGATGACGAAAGAAAGTTTGAAAAGAACAAAACTAGAGAACCGCATAAAATGTATTTGCAACCTTGAATGCTGATTTTCATTTTCTTCGATAGAATCAGTGGGTGGTCTTTGAAACCACTCCAGCAATCATAAATGACATCTGTGAGGTGGAAAAATGTTTAGAAAAATAGACCTATTGTTGTATGAAGATAAGAGATCAAAAAACGAGATTACTCTAATGGAGAATATAAATATTTCCAAGGAAATAAAAACGATTTGAAGCGGTAATACAGAATGAAGCCATATCGCCCAATAGAAGCCAAATTTCAAAGCCAGCTAGACGAATACTTGGAAATGAGCCTAGTCAACAGCTAAACAGCATAACAGTCATTTATAGATCTTCGATATTTGTACCTAGGTGGAAGGCTGAGTATGAAATTTGGCCAAGAAACGTTCATTAAGCGATTCGATAACTACGTTAATGATAGCTTGTGATACCCGAGTGCTAGAGTAATCGTATAGCAGATATGTGGGTTGCCATAATAGAGAACTTACTTGTTTTGAACTTACTGACAATTTTACTTGAATTGATTTAAACGGAATTAAATGAAATTCGATTGAATTCAAATGAACGAATAGTGACTTTTCATATATGGCAATTTGGAAGTTTCATAGAGAAATTTCCGCCTTTAAGTATGCTGAAAAATTTGAATTCATTTTATAATTAATCGAATTTAATAAACGATTTCTTCTTATGAGGAATTCTTTTACTAAACGATGATTGTTTGCAGAAAATTTCGATAATTTTTACTATTAATTGAGTGAAATTATGAACGTGAATTTACTGTCATCTTATTTGTTAATGTTTTTTGTTAAATTCTACTCTTCTTGCGATGTTTCTTTCAACGATATAATAATTATATCACCTCAGTTAGTTGAGTTTTTTTTTGGTCTAGTTGTCCGCCGAGCAGATTGCAAAGATAGTAATGGTTTTAGTAGTTCTTCCTCCAGACTGAGCACTTCCATAAACACCAATTTCATTCTTTGATCTCCAACTTCGGAAGGCGTAAATATACTAATGTTTGTGGATTTTAGATCTTATAGTTTCCGATTTTCGGGTTCTTCGCCGCCTCTCCCGCCGTACCCTCATCCTCTCCCTTTGGCCTGAAGTAATGGCCGCAGATTTGAACGATTTTGTTTGATGAGCATGAATGGTGGATGCCATCGGAAATTATTCATATAGCTGAGTCAGTGCAAATATAGATCTTTGCTTGCAGAAGTGGGATATAAGATCCATTAGAACGGAAGTAACAGTCATTGATGCGCGCTGCGTTCGGCTCAACAAGCTGCGCTCCATTCTGATCGCTGTTAGCAATGTTGTCCTATGAAATGAATCCTGATTCATTTTCATCTGGACTTGATAATATTACTGTTACTGCAGTCTTTTTTATCTCCCTCCAGAGATCCTCAACTCTTCTCATAGTTTTTCTTTTAGTGATTAAAATTCTTCCTTTAATGAAGTTGATGGAAAATTTCCGCCATTGCTGTTCGAACAGAAATTCGATAAGAAATTAGCGAATAAGGGGGATGATTAAGTGGAGTTTTTTTGTTCCATCCGGTCTCATTGATGCGATAGAAGTCAAATTTCTCTCCTCTTGGAGAAAAATCTTCAATTTTTTCCAACTCTTATGGGAGATAATTAATTCGAAAATTATTTTCCCTTTTTTTTGTCTCTTTGGAGGGACTTTCAGAAAAAAGATCACATCAGTGGAAAAGTACACAAATGTGTAATGTACTTTAAAAGATTGCAGTTATTGTGTAAAAATATCGTTGCATTAAAGGGGTTTATGTTCGATCTCCTTGTATCGCATCTCGATAGGCGGCTACTGCTCTTTTGCTGCTTGTATTTGAGAAAGAATTAGTTTTTCAAATTTAAAAGGTTTCAACGGTTAATGACCTCGTCGTTATTTGTAAATAAGGTCAAGTCGACAGTATCGTTGAAAGTAATTGTCAGATGAGTGATACGACGAATTTCTGCACTCACCAAAATATCCATCACCGTAGTTTGACACTTCATCCTCTCTCTATCGTTTCATTCGTTACAGCATTGTGGGAGACTATGTGGTTACTTGGTAAATGATATACTCAATGCCGTTCTTTCTTCTATTAAAAAACATTATAGGTGGAGTGATTGCAGTAGAGATGACTAAGTCAGAGATCACCGAGCTCAGTGAGGTTCTTCACAAAGAATAGCATTTATCGATCCGAGCTTAGTGATGTTCTACACAAAGAATAGCATTAATCATCATCATCCACTTCACTGCGTTAATGACGCATCTTTCTTCGATAGCGTCGAGAATCAAAATTGCCGGAACTTAAGCCTAACTGTCCATAACGTCTTTTTGATGAAGTACGAGACAAAATATGTGGTGCCGTTACGGAAATATTAAGCAAACCTCTCTCGCTCCTCCGAAAATCCTTTCGTCGGTCCGCTCCTTCCACCTCAGGAGACGAAAGAATAAGTCGAGAAATTATGGCTGTATTAGCGAGCGTGGTTGATGCATTCATATTCACCTTTATCCATTCTACGATCGTAGTTTTCTTTTCAGGACAGTAGGCCTTAATATACTTTCTTAGTCATAGTTACCTTTCCTTATTTGCTCGACAAAATGATAAAATAAATGATATAAATATAAGTTATAAACATTCACTTATTATCCTTCAACGTATCTAAACATATTAATAAAAAATTTCTTTGCATTCTTTTATTCACCGTTTGTTACTTGTACTGTTACTATTATCGAAAATAGTAATATGAAGCGATGAAAGCATTCGGATATCTTTTTTTGGTGCAATTTTTGCATATATGATGATATCTACAGGGATAATCATTCCGTGGTTGGCCGTAATTTTAATGATCTGCTGCTGCTATCCCGTTTGGGCGTTTCGCGCGATCGGCGTCTCATAGCACCGCCTATCGGTCGCTATACGTTTATTTCACTCATGTTGACTAAGGTCACGGCTTAGGATTGTTGTGATATGATCTTGTAAGCGTACATATTCTCGATCATATATTTTCTTATTTCGCTGTCACTTCATTTTTTGTTTGTGTTTGTTGAACGCGCAATTAATCGACATTATTTATATAGTTTATTTTTTTCTCACCGCTGTAGTTAATCTCCTCCATCATTTCCATTTACTTACCGTTGTTGAATTATTTGTAACTTTACCCCTAACTAACGGCTATAAGTAACGATTTCATTAACATAATAAACTCCTCGTTCATTTTTCATTTTATGTCCTATTTTTTATATGTTATTTTTTTCATACATTTTATTGTGTTTATATTTTATTTTCCCTTCATATATTATTTTCTTTTCAACTTTCTATATATATATATATGTATATATATAATGCATAATATCGAAGTAATATGATCGTACAAAAATATAAAAAAACGAATAATTAGTAAAAAATTTTTTATTCTCTTTATTTCTTTTGAGAAGAATTCCCATTGAACGATTTATTTCTTTATCGTTATTTAAATTTCATAATATATTTTTTAACTTTTCATTAGCAAAAGTTTATTTTTATTTTAATTATTGCCAAAGAAACCGATTTATCTTTTGCGAATTAATTCTTTGGTTTTTCGTTGCGCCATTCAAAAATCTCAAATCCCCCATTATTTATGGGAGGTTATTTTAGCGTTATCTCAGAGAGGTTCTTTTTCAAATCGTGGAATAATTCCCACTTAAATATGGATCAGTTTAATTTCCATTGTGCCGATTTTTCAAGTTATGACGAGAAGAGGTATCGACCTCTATAAAAGTAACTAAGAAATTTTTCATATCACTAGTGATTGATTAACTATTAAGAGTGCAATAATGTATTGGACGGTAAAAGTGGACGGTGGACCAAGACGTGTAAATCATGCAGCTGTTGAACTTAATGGACTCATTTATTCGTTCGGTGGTTATTGCTCAGGGGAGATCTACGAAGGGAATGAACCAGTCGATGTGCATGTTCTCGATACAGGTAACTAACTACATAAAGCTTTATCATATTTTGAAAAAAAAAAGTTGAAGTACTTCTTACAGGGGAATCTTCACTCATATCTTATGCAGATGTGTGCGCTTGAATATTTGAGACAAAAAAATCAACCGTCATTAATCGAAACTACGTTGGATGTACTAAGTATGCTTGCATATATATATATATATATATATATATATATATATATATATATATATATATATATATAACCATTTCCCATCATTATGGCTATTTAACATTCATTAAATCCTGGTGATATATCTGCTGTTTCTTCAAGAGCCTGGCGGTGTTGCCTCAGTATTTAGGCAGATTGCTTAAGGAAAAAAACGCTTATAAGATATCCGATTAATGCATGTTTGAGGATTTCTCTTTGCTGAAAATTTAATTTAGAGAAAGAAATGATATGGTTTCCATAGCTTTCGAAGAGGTTTTATATTCGCTATATGTAGGATAATATTTTTATAAGTTTGAATTATTGAAAATATTCCCAAAATATTTTCTCGCTGTGTCGTTTCGGTGTCATTTTTTTTGTTAATGCGATTTTCTCAATTCAAAATGCGGAAAATTTCAAAGAAAATATTTCTTTTATAGTATTCTGAAAAATTAATTCACTTTCTATTTTAGAGACCTATCGTTGGCGCAAATTAAATGTTTCTTGTGAGAAGATAACCGAAACCGATAGTTCCGGTTCAACGCGCTCATTGATGCCTTATCAACGATATGGACATACGGTTGTAGCATATGAAGGTAAAGCCTATTTATGGGGTGGTCGAAACGATGAATATGGTGCGAGTGCGCAGATGCACGTCTTCGATCCAGGTTTATTCATTAACGCCTTGGAAAAAAAAGCGTTTTCTATTAGTTCATTTGCTTTTTTCTTGCTTCTTTTCGGACGCTTCATAAAGATATTGGCGTTTATATCGATTTATTAATCGGTGCAGTGATTTCAACACGTAAACAAACGTTCAAAATTATAGTTGCAGGTTATAGCTGGCAATAATTTTTCCCACTGATTGAATCTTTCTTTTCTGAATTCATTAGTTTGTCCATCAACCTCAGTAGAGAAGTTGTAGACAATTTAAGATGGTCAGAAATATAGTTGATTTATTTTAACCTAGGTTCTAAAGAAAAACCAAATCTTTTTGGGGATGGGGGGGAGGAACTCAAAAAGACGATGAGATCTTGTAAAAGCTAAAAGTATATTAATTATTTTCGATGTTGATGTTTTCTTGGTAACTTATAAGAGTGGCTGGTGGGGAGAAGGAATGGAAATTATATCAACTCATCCTGTATGCTTACTGCATTTGATTTATTTTCTATCTTCAGTTGTTATTTCCGTCCTTCTGTTTGTTTTGCGGAAAAGGGAAACTTATTTAATAGAAAGCACTTTTTGGATGATATTCAGCTAAAGATTCAATCCGCATTCGCTGCAACCCTTTCCTTCTCCCATCCACCGATCTTTCTAATTAAATTTCATTTTCTTGATAGGTAAATGTTGATTTTTATTAATCGATTATTGTTTACTTAATCATCGAGTTGCATTTGTTATCCATTTCTCCGTTCCCCTTGCTTTGGCCACTCCTCCGTCGTCCCAAAAAAATCTCGAACGATGTACGCGCTCTTGTTGGTGGACTATTGTTAAGGTGGCAAAAGTGGAATTGTGGAGTTTTTTGTTTTCGCCCGAATCATCTCTTCTCACTATGCGATTATAGAAGTATGAGGATTTAGAATAGCCTTTTTATTATATAAGCCTCATGGATGCATAAAGAACAGAATTCTATTCAAAGAGGTTTCTACGAAATTACGAGCATAACATTGGATGAAAGCCGAACTTCGGAATTCTCAAATATTGTTCCATTTCAAAGTATCGAGTTTAAGTAAGGAAAAATAAAGAAGTAAAGCTACAACTCTAAAAAAGAAATTTTTGATATAGCGCTTATGAGTGATTGTCATCCTCATTTTTTCACTCTATAATAGAGGATGAAAAAGTAAGACGAATGATAAATTTTGTGGGAAATTAGCGATTCGCCGCTAATTAATGAAGGGTGAAGTTTTGAAATAAACCGTTCAGGTGATGCAGTTTTTTGTGGCCATCGATGTTTCATTTATTTCTGATCGCCTTCGATTGCTTTTTCATCGTATTTCGATAACGCCTCCCGTTACCGCTCCTTTCTCCTCTCAGTTCTAATGAAACCACCTTAATAAAATTTTTTAACTCAGTTGATCTTTTCACAGTTTCATGTGGTAGTTATTTAGGGGCTTTACTCATTGACTATAATTATAGACTGGAAGGTTTATGATAAAGTGAGGCGATTTTCCAAGGTGAAATGCGCATCATTAATGATGCGATCGAATATCTAAAACCGGTCTTGATGAGTGAAATTGATGCCGCAGATATTACATTGAGATTAGCTCTCAGAATCTTTCATCGTTTTCAAAATTTAATTGCTCGGCTTTACATTTGACTTATCGCGCAGTTGTATTGCATGCCAATTTTGCATTTGCACTTACATTTGAGTTTTTTAGTTTGTAATTAATGAAGGTACATTCATTGCTCTCTGTCCGATTGACGGTTAATTTAAATCTCTGAAGAAAGGATAAAATCCTTGAAATAATTCATGGATTTTATCCTTTAATCCTTTCAGCGTTTGAAAATATTGACTTTTAAGATCTAAATATCGAATTCCATCCAAATAGTGTAGTGTGAATTTTTAAATAAAATCGGTTATATTCAGCGATAGTGAACGTTTTATTTAATATTGATTGAGTTGTTTTCTTCATCTTAATTTGCTTGAATTTTCCCGATGAAAATACTCTTTATTGGTTAGTGGCTTAATTTCTACATTTCATTCTTCCGTTCAACTTTCGACATGCTGCTGTATGTTTATTTCACTGAACATCGCATTAAATGTAGGCATTTAAAATTCACTTCATAGCCTTAGTTGATGGCATTAATTGAATACTTTACCTTATTTTGCATTACTTATTTATTTAAGTACTTGACGAATTCACTGAGTTTGATATGAATTATTGATAAACTGCTTGAGATTATTAATTTGCTGAAGGCATCTCACCTTTGTTGTGATTTTTTTTCTGAAGACTTCAGCGATGTCACCTATTCCATCCATAAAGAAGATCCATTCATTCGAATTTTTTGTTTCTTTTGTTTTCGCTTGAATGAGAGATATGTTCATTGAGCGTTGAAGGTCAGAAGGTCCTTTCATATCGAGTTATTGAAAGGATTTTCCAAAGTACTCTTTTCATGAATGAAATGATTTTCTACAGTCATCTCAGAGTTAATCTCTCCGAGGAAACTTTTTAATCAAGCATTTTTTAAATCCCATCTTAAGTTGTTACTGTTATTCAGATCTCTTATTTGTATAACGTATTTTTTGCTGCGCCAAATAAATGCGATATGGGGTTTGATGAAATAGAAAGTCATGAAAATGATGCGATCACTTTGCGTAATTGATGAATCGAATGTCAGAATTTCCGTCGAAAACCTCCGATCGGGTAGGCAGGCGATTGTGAGCGAACGAACATCACCCCAAGAAACGGTTTATTGTTTCTTCGTGAATTCGACGGCTATTTTATTGCGGATAACTTTTTTCTTTTGGTTTTTTTTGAAGAATTTCGATTTATTTTGCATAGATATTTCGGAATAATTCCTACGAGGATAGGTATTTCGAAGGGGTGATTTATTTCATTAAAAAGTTCGTTTGAATTTCGGAGAGAACGATTAGCGGCAAATGAATCTGAAAGAAATAATAAAGAATTAATTTTTTTTTTCAAGGAGAAATCCTTAATGAAAGAAGATATTATTGCTGTTTTCCGGTGGATAGGATTTGGAATTTTTGAATATAGCCCATCATCTTCTTTCTCCATTCGTGTCGGTTATCGTACTCTCAACGTCTGTGGAGTTTTATTGTTATTATGAGACTAAGGCAAGATTTGCTGCGCTTGATAATCTCCTTGCCCGATATTTTTATCGAATAAATCGGATTTGTTGAATGGAAATTTCCACAGGTTTTTCAGAATGTTGTTATTAGAGAGCTTATTAAATGGAGCGGAGAGTCTTTTGTATCCTTATTTCCGTTCGAGATACAGCTTCGCACTTGAGTATGATTTACCATTATAGGCTAATAATGCTAACGAATATTTCATAAGAGTTCGAAACAACTCTGAACGGAATTCTTTTTGTTCTTTAGCTTTCCAAAAAAATTTCCCTCCATTCTTCATAATTTATCAGCTATTTTCATGTATATATATATATATATATATATATATATATATATATATATATATATAGCTAAATGTGAAATCTTATATATAAATATAAATTCTTACCCAATGGCGTGTTATTCTATCGGTTTATGCTAATCGTTTTTAGTTGTTATATTTAACTTGGTGGCGTTAAATAGCGCACCAGTTGTATGATGAGTGGAATGGAAATAATTCAGTGACTTTTGATAATTATTGGAAGAATGTGCTGTGTTCGTGAAAATACCCGACTATGTATCGCTTTTTTTTCAGAATCCTGCAAGTGGTCACTTGTGGAACGTTATGGACCATGTCCACCAGCTCGTGATGGTCATTCTGCCGTTGTGGTCGGTAGTGTTATGTATGTTTTCGGCGGTTTTGAAGAAGAATCACAGAGGTTTGGCTTTTTTGATAATTCGCTCAATTTTGCCTTCCCTCTTTCGACGTCGTCTGCTGAAGGAATTTAGAGTAATTGGATGGATATTTTCACTTATTCACACTTAAGCGACGTGTGTGCGATGCTTTTTGCGTCTTATTTTAAGAGGGCACTGAGAAATTTGATTTCATTGTTCGGCTTAAGAATGCAATTGACCCTACTTGCAAGAGGTGGAGTTTTAGAAGGTAGGAAGATTCACTCTCATCGTCAAAATTGCCACATATTCATAGTTACAAACTTAATCGTTATTTTCCGACAATATGCACATCATGTGCTTTTACACAATTGCTTTGAGAAGTTTTTGATGATAGTTCAACGAATTTCTCCATATCATCTCTTCATTAATTTGTCGAGTGGGAGAATTGTTGGCTTAAAAAATCGATACGAATTCCACATTGATGAGTTTGTTTTCTCGAATTCGTCTCCGTTTTCCATAACGATCCATCAAATGTAGGCAAGTATATCAGTGCTCTATGTGTTGCAAATTACCTTATTTCTTCTCATCTTTTCCTCTTTTATCTGTTGTCTTCTGCAACAATTATACTTCTGATTCGGTTAACTTTACATTGTTTCTCGATAAATATAAATGATATTTAAATTTCAGGTTTAGTCGTGAAACATACGCATTTGATTTCAAAACTCTTCAATGGTCGGAATTAAGAACAACGGTTAGTCTTGTCTATTTCAGCTAGAAGTTAGAAGCAGCTCTTTATATTGTTTTGAAACAGTGATCGCTGATTACATATTTTAATTGTCTTATTGTGCAGTGAATGCAATGCTGGATTTATTCCGAAACAAGAAACCTCGAAATATTCGCATTCTTTGTGGGAGAAGTGCCGTGATTTTAAAGAATTCGTCGAAGTCGAAATAGTTCAGAAACTTAAAAATTCTTTCCTATGGGAAATAGAATTACTTAATTAAATTTTCGAAGTGATGAGTTTGGTTACGATATTCGCAGAGAGATTTTCATGAGTCAGCGGCACCACTATAGTAGATCTGCGAAACTCTTTGACCTTCTTTGTTCTTCATGGATCTCTTCGCTTTTAGGGGAATATCTTTCTTGCATGCTGAATGTAATGAGAGTAGTTTCCAGAGCTTTCGTTGAGACATATCTTCCCATTAGCAAGGAAGTGTAGTCATCCAAAAAGCTTTTAATGCTATTGCTATAGGTAACCAATAATTTCTTGCCATGAATAAAGGTCTCCCACATATAAGGATGAATTAAAAGAGATTTATATTTTGCGAAGCCTAAAGGATAGCACAGAAGCTCCATGCTAATAGCAATACCATATAAAATTATGAAGAAATTGTGTTTTCTAACGAAACCTACGTATGTGATAGTTCCCCTAATGTCGTATATTAGCACTTACCTATAGTACTTTAGGGCGCCGCTCCACAATGGCGCGACTTCCATACGGCTTGTGCAATCGGCAAGAAAATGTACATCTTCGGTGGACGTAGTGACCAATTGGGTCAGTTCCACAGCTCAAGGGATATATATTGTGATCGTCTCAAGGTGCTCGACTTGGAAACTGCTCAGTGGCAAGAGCCGAATGTGACTGGCGATCGACCATCGGGTAGAAGAAGTCATAGTGCCTGTAAGTTGTGTTCATTTTATGTACATATTCTGTGATGGTTGTACAGAAGCAGTCTTGCTCTACGATCTTCTTCTTCTTAGAAAACACTCATGTTGTTGTCGCGCATGTGACATAATTGAGAGGTGAGGAGTAACGATGCAAGTCGACGACAAAAATATAGAGTCGATGTGCATAACCAGTGTCTCCAGGAGATGGTGATCGTTTGAGCCGAGTTGCGGTTGTTTATAATTAACAAGGAACGGTGGATTTTGGTTGGAGCTTTTTCTTCACTTCATGATCTTATTTATCTCTTACGCTTTCATAAATGCACCTTTCCTTTTCAACGTTGAATCGCTTAAACAACGTTCATTTCCTTTTAAAATCTCAGGTTACACAAAAGGTTCTCGTCGAAAAATTAGCAATTAATCAACAAATCCGAACGAGGTGATCTCCTAAAAGAATTCGGGATATCTTTATTGAGGTATTTTTCATGAATTGTATATTCATCCTTTGTAGAGGAATTCACTCCGAGCCGCCTTAATTTACAGAACGCGGCGGACGTAAAAATAATTGGAAGTTCTGTCATTTTGCCCTTAACATTTGGAGAGGAATGATTTGCA
The DNA here is from genome assembly GCA_037576465.1 of Parascaris univalens. NCBI lineage: Eukaryota > Metazoa > Nematoda > Chromadorea > Rhabditida > Ascarididae > Parascaris > Parascaris univalens. The sequence continues at coordinate 235,415,894 of CM075173.1, read as the reverse complement.
GTGCGTACTAAGCTGCTTTCGCTATACATATTTCGAGATATTGTCAAATGTTATTTGTTGTATTTTCATCCCGATTTATGCAAACTTCCCACCTCTGTAATGCCATCGACGATAATTGTTGCATATATGCAAAGTTCATCTATTTTTTCTCTTCATAGAAATTTTGAGCATATTCACTATTTTTCTATTTAAAATTCACTTTGTTTTCTATTCACTTTTAAAATGTTAGTGATTTTAGGGAGTTACAAAGGACGTATGTATATATTTGGTGGATATTTGGGGACCGTGAATCAACATTTGGGTGATTTATACGAATACGATCCAGCAACTTCAAATTGGAAGTGTCTACATCCTTATGGGGATGCACCCTCACCAAGAAGGCGACACTGTACTGTACTTGTCAACAATCGTCTCTTCCTTTTTGGTGGAACTATGTGAGTTGTAAATAATGTGCTTCATTTTATATGATAATGAATATCGTACATAATTTATTATGGGCCGATTTCCCGAAATTGATTACGACTGCTCACTTTATTATATTAATTTTTTATCGTTGACTTTTGAAGTGAATATTTTCCAAAAAGTAGTCACTTTTTAATAAATGTATTTTAGAAGCATTTTTGAAGTAAATGCTTCATGAAGTTTGCTTGAGGATTCTAGATGACTTCATCTCTTGAGGATGATCGGTGGCCGATTTTTAACTTATAATTGTTTCACGTAGCGATTATCTTTCATATATTATTCTCGGTTCTTTCTTTTGTTTTTTCCCTTCTTATCCCTTTAGCCTTTCTCTTCATTTTATGACTATTGCTTTGTCAGGAGAATTTATTCTTTGAAAAGTTCGATAAGAAAGTTGAAAATCAAATGCCCCACGGTGGGGAATTTTCGAGTTGCTGATTTAGCGGTGCAAGAAATTTAACAGATATGAAAATGCCCTTTGATAACAGAAACTATTCATCTCTCGTGGTTACTAGATATATGACCAAACTATCTTCCTTGTTCTGCTTTCCCTTAGTTGACGTTACCGTTTTCCAAATAATGTTATTTTTATTTCTTTTAAGATTCTTTGCTGCTCACTATAAAATGTTTGTGGTTCGTTTAGGCCAAAGAAAGAAGCCAAACAAGATCCCAGTGAAAGTGGTCTGTCTGATCTATCCGATTTATATGTTCTCGATTATGGTAAATTTCAGATTATTATTACTGATGATATCTTTGGTTGAATTCGTATCCCTCTTGTAAGGGAATGAGGGTAGTTCTAAGGCGTTTCTTTACAGTGGATGAGGGGATGGAGGATGAAAGAGAGGAGGAGGAGGAGGAGGAGGATGGTTGATGTGGAATAAGCTCGAAGATTTCGTTAATTTATTCCGTCCGAATTTTGTGAATTTATGGTGTACTTTATTGACTTTTTAACAATCACACTCCTCCATCTATATTTAACATTGTGATTGCTGCATTCATATTTAGTGTATTTAGCGAGGTTTTACTTAAATACCACCATTTTCATCTTTCGCTTGTTTGATTTTTGTATGAAAAACTTTAGCTAGCAATCTCTTCGTGTTCTTTTTTGCTTATCACAATTAATTACAAATGTTACCGGTGGTTTCATCCTAGAAAGAAATGAACTTTGATAGGTGAGCATTGCAGCTGGATTTTATAGTGGCCATTTTGAAATGGAGACTGCGTCATGTGTGGACATGATAAAGTAGTGTGCTGTACTTTTTATTTATTTAATTTCCTAAAAATCAATTTTCAATTTGTTTACGTATTCAGCATGTTTCATAGAGTATCTCTATTTCATTGCATTACTTCTGAAGGGTGGAAAATTGCCATTTTAGAACCAACATTGAAAAGAATAGCAGCTGTTGCGGTCGTAGGGAATGGTCTTCACGAGTCGAATGCTGATGTTCTGCCTCTCGAACTCAGGTATCCCTCTATGATTTCTTCACCGCTGTATTTAAGCAACACTACTTCCTAAAACAGCAGCCTGATATTTCTTATACGTATATGCGCGTTTGCGCCTTGCGCGGAATTCCGAGATTATGAGCCTGAGAAGCTGGGGTTATGAAATTGGGCGAACCAAGGCTGTTGTTCCATAATACGACTTGTAAGGAAAGTAGTGAGAATATGGGCACAACTTTTTATCTCAAATATTCTTGAACATTTCGACAAGAACGTGAACAACATAATAGGAGAAGTCTTGAACCGCACATGAACACGAAGCAACAACACACTTTATTTCCTTCCGCACTGAGTGGGAAAACGAAGACTTGAAATTTCCTTTCAGATAAATGTGCTGTTTTTTAAATGGATGCACTCTATCCTGTTGAAATAACCTGTCGTGGAAGTACGCTTCGAATGCGTTAAATGTTGTCTGTAAAAAGTGTAACTACTGTTAAGCAGAAATAAATATTTATGCAGAATTAGAACCCGCCTCAAATCACCACATTCTCATCAACGTCTTCAGCGTCAACGAATATTTTGATCTCTATAGGTGCTGAAGATTTGAGAGGCAAGTCGGGTATGTCCCATTGCTGTAAAAACTTCATCGCTGTTGAACTGGTCCTTAGAATAGGCAACCGGCTCATGTGTTGTTTGCAAAAATCATCACTTGAGCTGAAAAAATCGGCTCTCTGCGTCGATACAAATGAACCTTCGAAGTTGCTTGACAAACATGAGACCTCGTGGAATGTGCCCAGAATGCGTCCACTAGTTTATTTCGAATAGTTTATTGCAAATTTTTCCCCCTGTGGAGAAAGAGTTTGAGCGAACTCAAACAACTGTAGAGCAATCGTGGTACATTATAAGATTGTAAATTCGATAACCCGGACTATTTAACAAATGAGGTCTCATCTTGCTTCACAATATTGATATTAGGAAACCTCTTGATCCGGCCTACCTCCGGAGTCTTTTAGTCGCCGACTTCGATTCACTTACGATAAGAATGTCGGAATTAGCTTCAAGCTTTGGAAGATTTAATTTTTTTTGCGAAAATCGATATTCTAATTTGCCAAACGATGTGTTATTTCAAAGAGTGCTTATATATCATAAAAATGTTATATTTAAGGCGATTTTTAGAGCTTAAATGTTTGATTTCTCGCATTAAAATGCATGTAATTTCTAGACCATCTATTGAGATGAATTCATTTTTAATGAGTTAATTTTCTTAAATTTACAGGCAAGAATTATTACTGATGACACAGCCGAATAAAATAACGCTGCCACGATATGATGGGTAATGAAAGCCTTTCCGCTTTTACAACTGCATATATGTTTTCTTGATCAGCTGTGCTTTTATTTGTCTCTCAGAAAGTAGTCTGTAATCGATTGCGTTTTACGCCCTAATGGGGGACCCTTTTATTTTGCACTCATTGTTTTATGCTATTTTTGCGAGCGATTACTTTTTGTTTTGTTTTCTTTTCTCTTTCTGCCATTAAAATTTCTAAACTTCCGTAGTAATCTTTTTCAAAGCTTTCAGTTATTCATCATTAAAAAGTCTAAGTATCCATCAGTAAGGAATGGTAGGAAATTCAAAGCGGAGGATAGGAAAAGGAATAAGTAAAGCTGTACAGTAATTTCAACTTTCTTCATTTGTTCTTTCATGGGAAATCAGATCACCTACCCCATTTTCAGCATATCAGCTATTTTAATTGAATTACCCTGTGTTTTTTCTCCTGGAAGTTATAGTTTATCATTTCAATATATCGCAGGTCAAAAAAAGATCGCTTGCAGGTTTTCGTTGCAGAAAACAACAGATGATTTTAAGGATAATGGGTGGTTATTATCCGTTCCTGTCCTACGATGAATTCTATTCTAGTTCGGAGCAAAATTCATTAAGGTTTACTAATATTTGATTGAGTAACAAATTAGAACTTTTTATTCTTATGACCAATGAGTTGCTTGACCAAAACTGATGACCAATGAATGACCTCTAAATTTTGAATTGAAATAGTAGAGAAGGCATCTATTAAGTACACGGTTATTTAGTCTCGATAGATAATTGATGCGCTGAATATTGGGGTATTTATAAGAGAAGTTACATTTTCCAGTTCGATTAAAAAAAAGGGAATTTGCTCGCTGTATAACATTGTATGTAACATATCTCATTTCCACATTTTGAAATGAGCATGTATAATTTGTATAATGTGCAAAATGTTATTGTTATTGCTCACATGTATTTTATAACGGAGAATTTCTGCATATAGCCTTATCTGAATATTTCAACGATCCTTTGATCTTTTTTAAGCGTTCTTTATTTTTATTTCTATGGATTAATATCAGTTTTTATTGGTTGATTTGTTGAATCTTTCCATTTTGCTCCTTTAACTACTCGTTTTTAAAGAGCTGCTTATATTAATCGAATTTGATTCCATAGTAGTCGACATCATTTTACTGAAATTGGAAATGGAAATTCCGCCATTGGAAGTATTAGCGTAGGGAATGATATCGAAATACAAAGGTCATTATTGAGTTAGTTGCTCGAAGAAACGTGGCAAAAACCAGCATGAAACATAAACGATGAACTCCAGTGATTTTTGCATAAATGAAAGTGTGTAATTGTTCTCCGTTTGCTTCTCCTTTTGTTAAATTCCCGTGGAAGAAATTTTGTCATTTCGGGGAACCATTATGTGTCTAGCTTGTTCCTGCAAAATCCTCCATATGACACTTCTGAAGACATTTTCATTTCGTTGGCAATTAATTGCTCTATGAAATTTCATTGACTTTTATGTTCTCATTATGGCTCCAATTTTAACGCGGTTGGGGAATATTCTAAGGAATTGATTATTTTCAAAGGAAGCTATTTGCCTTTTGTATTTCATCACTTAACTTCCTTATTGTTTATTTTGCTTTTTAATGATAGCCAGTGGGAGAGAATGAGATAAATGTGACATAAGGAGTGAAAGTTGAGATTAAAGGAAAATCAAAAACTAATGGAAAATGGATTTGTGGTCGCTGAGTAGTTGCATTTTGTTGAAAGAGGAGTAAAGTAGCACCATTGGAATTTTGTTGCGGTGGAAGAGTTAAATCTGTTAGTTTCGTTATTATAGTTGTTTCTCTCTTTTCTTCGAATAGAAAGCTTCTAGTCGGTTGGATAATACGATCTGTAGGAATGAGAATTTTTAAGCGAAAAATTCATGGAACTTTGTTTTTGTTTTTTGTAAAAGCGTTGAAAATTATTAACACATCCATTTTTTGGACTAAATTCATTCGATACTCTTGAATAAATGAAAAACTCTCTATAGGCGAAAAACTCTCTACAGGTGTTCACTAAGAGATTGGCAAAAAGAGAGCGACAATGCAAGCACAAATTATCGTCATAGCGTTTCGCTATCGTATGGCATTATCAGGTGGGTAATACGTGAATTAACGAGCAGAATGTAGGTGATATATGTGTGGGAAATATGTGCGATGAGCGAAGGGATGATAATATCAAAGGAGAGAAAAGGTGGAAAGAGGCATAAGGGAAGCAAGCTAGGCAAATCTAAGTGAGGGGTAAATAAAGTTTTTATTTAGGAACTTTGCAAATTAAGCGAACAAATACGACAGTAGAAGGAGCAAATTCAGCCAACTGACTTGAATAAGCGCACGTTTATTTCTTTTATGTTTGTTTTAAGTAATGGCTGTTGACATAGTTTCTTTCGATTCTTTTGCGCTCTCATTTTTACCTCCTATCGTTTTCTTTTGAGTCCTTCACCGTCCATCCGTTTTATCCTTTACAGACTTATCTCATAAATCAACTTTTGGCTCACGTATTATCACATGAGATGTCTTCCATTGGCGCGACGTTGTGATATTGTTTTGCTTTACCATTGTTTTTTGCGCAAATAAAAGCATCTGTTTTCTCTTGTTGATTGTATGATGCAGTGGATATGCAGGCTACATTGACCATCCATATTTTTATAAAGAAATGCAATAAAACTGTAATGCGCATAATATTTAGGTTTTCTAATGTTTCAAATAATGCCCATATTCTTCTTATTTAAGGTTAACCTCATTTCTTGCACAAAAATTTTCTTAATATTTCTTTTCCGCCTGAAATTCTCACATTGCTCTGAGAATGATTTTGATTTTGAAAACGTTGATGGATAATTTTCCTGGATAGCTCCAATGAGTTAATATCATCTCTTATTGTATATTGCTTAGATTTATCACATAGTGCGGCAATATAGGAGGCAATTAAGTTACTGCGGTATTGGAAAGTATAGAAGATGTGACTTGAATTAACGTCGACATTAATTCAGTGAGAAAAATGGAGAGTTGTAGTTTCGTCGGGATAGAATATGGAGTTCTTGCAGAAATGTTAAGGTCTGTCTCAACGTGATTCTGAAAAAATATGATTGTTGCTAATTAATCTACTACACTTTACCAGAAATGTTTTACAAAAGCGTACAGAGGAAGGATGTGAGCCAGCGAAACGTGAATAAAGGATCGGCGCCGGATTGTAACGATTTTCTTCAAAAAACCTTTAGTTATTGGACTTGCCAATTTCCGTAATGTGATGTTAGCAACTCTAATGAGTTTCGTTGCTCATCATTCAACGCATCAATTCATTAAGTTTCTCGATCTTCCCGGCACTCAATCCAGTAAAGTTAGGATTTTTTTCCTCCCAAACGAGATTCAGTCGTGATCTTGGATGGTGTGCTTTCGCTGTATCATATTTATAAATGCATCGTTCAGTTGTTTTTCCCTTTATGCAATATTTGCTCTGCATTCGAGAGTATTCCCCATTGCGGTTTTCATTTAATTTAACAATGCGGCTTTATTGACAAAATGTGTTCTCTCCTCCTTATTTCTTTATTGTCTGTTGCCTAGACGATGGTTGTTAGATCCGTTAGCCGTCATCGACAATAGTCGCTGATGTATGTCTCATCAATTCTACGCTTTTACCTACCAACGTTACTTTCTTATTCGTGTAATTTCTCGTACCGAAGTCGTCCATTTCACTGTTTTCGTTGCATATTAATGCTTTTTACGCACAAGAGGTTATGACAACGGCAGATTTTCAAACGATGGGTAATTTCCACTGTAGTTGTTCTCATTAAGTAAGATCTTAATAAAATTCGATGTTACAACGATCGGATTTCTCTATGCTTTCTTTAGGTATCATTTACAGATTTCAAGGTATAGACTTCATACAACAATAGGGACAATAAAGTAGGGAAACAGAGTAAGTACGTTATGAAAAAAAGCAGTAATATCTGCTAATTGAATAATTTTAGGAAGTTACAATAATATAAAAGAACTTCTTTTTGAAGCGATTGTTTGGTATATCTGAAATTTGGATATTTGAATACGGAGCGCATTATTGGGAGTTGGTGGAATAATTTTTACGTTGGCTGCGCCGTCGGCAAATTTATTGTTTTTGGCCTTATTCGCTGATTGCTGAGGCAAATATCATTTTATTTGCCTGCGATATATATCATTATTTGTTGCTGTTGTTTTTTTCTGCTGGCGAATTTTGCCATATATGTGTTTGTTCGCTTTTCCTGTTCATTTGTTTGTTACATCACTTTATTTATCACCTCAGTCGGAAACATTTTTCAAAACTTTGAAGCGGAAGTTGAGCGATGCTGATATCTTTGTCAGCTGTTCTGCTCTTTGAGCGTATGTTTCACCTTATCGGAAGCTGTAAGGTGAAAATGGAAGAACAGAAAAATGTGCAAGAAAATAAACCATGAGAGGTAGAGGAGTTGAGGTTAAACAGATTATGTTGAATTGTTTTGTGATTGATTATTTATCTGTTATGATTTCAAAAGCATCAATGTAAAAACGAGTGGAGTGGAGCCCTTTACAAAAACGAGTGAAGTAGAAGTCCTCGAAATCATCTCAGAACTATTTTACCGGTTAAACTTTTATATCTCTCTAGAAATCTTGTTATCCATACATCCATTTTTTCCGCTTTTTTTGCAGCTTTTGAAGTTACTTGTCTATTTGTACATTCGAAGCCTTAGTTTATCCCTGCTTATTTTTCGAGGAAACATTTCCATCGTATTGTTGAAATCGATTTTTCACAAATTACTTGATTTATTAGCCGTAATTATTCATAGCCGAAAATATTAATTGTTTCATAGTGTTCATATTTTCCATATATGTAATTAATCAGCCTGTTGCCCATACAAATATGTCAACAATAGTGCATTGCTTCTTTTGATATTATTATTATGCCATTGGCATATATATCTTTTATTTGCAATGTATAGATAATTGTTATGAAATATTGAGATAAATCATTGTTGCTAAAATATTCAGGAGAGGTTGTTACTAATCGTTGGTAGTTAGGTTCACGAGAGTGTTCTTTTCAATCTCATCGACTAAGGGATTTAATGGCGGATAAATTCCACTCTCTCATAGATAGGTTTAGTTTTAACTTTCCTCATTTTTCCTCTGAATATAAAACATCGCATTATAGTGGGAAAATTTGGAGTCTTTTCTGAATGTCGTTCCTTTTTGTAAACGTCTTTCAAATCAGTAAAACTGTGACCGGTGATAGTGATTCGATGGATATGGCCGCAACTTTACTCAATCAACAATCAATTTTTTCGTGGACACCTGATTTGGATATGACATTTCCGCCGTTTGGTGGCAATTGAATTATTTGCATGCGAACGTTTTTGGACGTTGTGTTCATGCTCAACGATGTCTGATGTGTGGTGTGCGTGTGCTTTTAGCACAGTGAAGAGTGCCGTTTTGATTTTTTCTCAATAGAGATTTTGTTTCAGTTAAGGCATTGTTATGAACTCTTCTATATTTATTTCGCTTAAAATCACTAACTCTTTAGAGTAAGCGCAAGTCGTTGATAGTGCGAATATCTCATGTTTCATGGCCAAGGGCGCATATTTCACATCCAATTTTCGTAAATATGACGGAAAAAAAATGAAATATTCGCAAAACGAGACGCATAAAGTGATAGCAATCAGTAGCTAATGATTGCAATAACGGCAACGAAGTTGCAAATTCGATTAGTGCTTATGTTCAGCCCATCTGTACTCTGCACAGATTACACTCTTACACGTTGATTTCACAAACGCGTTTGTATCGATCGATGGCGTTTATTGAACGTTAAACCTATGAGAAACTCTGTGAAATCGCCTTATAAAAAGTAAAATTTTTGATGAATATTTAATTTTCATATTCAATTTTTTCTTTTCTCAGAGAAATAAATAAGCGAAAATTGAAAATGATAGATGAATTTATTGAAATTTCTTAAATGAGTATTCTTGAAGAAATTAATTTTTTCCGCTTCTTTTTTTCATCCCGTTAGTGAATATTTCCGTTTTTAATGACGAATTTCATTTATTGTTATGAAGAGATGAATCTGTTTGGGCAATTACTAAATTCAATGCAATTAATTGGGGGGGGGGGGGGGGAATCCAGGAAATTTCGGAGGTTCAACGAGTTATAGGAGGGAGGTTCAACGAGTTACAAAAGTTATCCTTTCTGATGGTGGATGATGTGAAATTTGAAATTCCAACTTATGAAGTGAACACTTTATTTGAGGTTCATTGATCAGTGGACGAATGAACGTTGTTGATTGACATTAATGTTTAATTTCGAGGAAAAGATCGCAACAATTCGAAGAAAACAAATTGGGGAATTAATCTAAATAAGGGTATTTTGTGAGTAAGTTCAGTACTTACAAATTTGTCAAATTTGAATAAAATAACTCAAAATGTTTCATTTATTTTCGTTTTTTTAGTGATCCCACGAGAAATTCCGCTCAATTTCTTATTGACGATGAGAAATTCAATAGAGCGGTTGCAACTATCAAATTCGCTTAATTAAAGAAAAAATTACTAAGCAAATATAAAATCGGAAAGGTTAAATTTGTCATTAATAGTCCACGAGCTACATCTGAAGCTCATTAGTCTACGCGGCGCCTATTTTCATATTCCTTTTTATTTTGAAGGTATTTGGTCATTATAGCGGTTTTAATGCATTTCCTACCCCCTCCCCCCCCCCCCCCCCCCCCATATCTTATTGGCGATTTATACGTTGTGAATTGTTTATTTGAAACTGAATTTCAATCTATCTATGCGGTTATTTCATATGGATTATCATAAAATAGCGATGAAGAGGAAAGAAAATGAATGAAATTAATGCTGTCGGCTATTTGTTTCCCATACTCTCTCTCTTTCACGGATAATCGAAAAACATATAGATGAAATGATTATGATTTCTTCAGAATTTTCATTGTTACTTCTTGTTTCCGTCTTGCGTCTCCTCCCCACCTGTCTCCTCCTCCCTTTCCTCGTCTTTAAGTGTCAAATCGATAGAGAAGTTGTCGAGTTGGTTTTTCTTGGATATTTTCATCCGACCTTGTGAAGTTTGACGTTCATTCTCAAAATTCTCTCGGCGGAAAGAGAAAATTGGAGGAAAAAAAGAAGAGTTGAGTGGTTTTTTTCACCAAATCAAATTCATATTAGCAATCAAACACCGCTGTTAGAGTGTAGTAACGCTTCATTGGAACGTTATGCGTGGTATTTCTATTGTTATCGCAATGATGGGAATTTATTTATTCAATGACGCAGTGAAAAAGTTGATTGACATTAAGTTTCACCTTCATTTTAAGGGCTTTATATATTCAACATTCACAGCTGACTGCGATAACGTCGTCTCTGTAATTCTTCAATATGTGGCTGCTCAACGATTATTCACTGTTATTCTTTGGAATTTCTGCTTGGTTGTTGCAAATATGATTCATTCGGTAGGTTCTCATTTTTCTTTTTCTTTTGCATATGTCATTGCCGTTCATTAAGACACCACCATCCCCCCTCCCCTCTCCGCACCACCACCCTTTCCTTTCGTTCCCATTTCGAAAACTCTGTACTTGAAATTTGGGAAAGTAGGACGACCGAAATTCGATTCGACAGAATTTCAATATTAGTCTGTATTTTTACCCCCTTCTGTCGATTTCTTTAAATATTTGAGATGGTTAAAAAAGAGCCATCCGAGAGCCGTAAAAGGTTTGTGGAGTCACTGTGCAAAAAAACGATTCATTGAAGAAGAGGTGACCGAAAAAATGCGACGATGCGAATGACCCTTTCGATGAAAAATCGAATTCACTCATTGGGGAATTGCCGTATGCAATTTTTGTCTCAACGGCAGCATTACGCTTTCGCTTTTCTTCTCATAAATAGACGACTTTCGAATGCGATTGCTGACTTATTTTGCTGTCGCTTTTGCGTTGTAATTGTGCAGCAGCAGTTGGCGAAATATATCTTCGAAAAGTACTTGCCGTCAACTTTGCCTCACCTATTATGAAACATTTTATTTTTATTCTTTTATTAGGGTTCTTTATCGCTCATTCGTGATCGCTTATTGCCGTTTATGTTTAGTTGTATCCAATTTTGAGCGACATCTCCATGAAAGAATAGTACGGATTTATACTAAGAGATACTTGTTATCTTAAGGGATCTTTGAAATCATTTAGTTGAATTGCCTCGTAACGAGCTTTGTATTTGTTCGTTGATGTGTTGGTCTGTTGGCTTGTTGGATAGCTCAATTCATGAGTCAAAGATGCTATAACTGCGAATTTTCTCCATGCAATATGCGTTACCATTTCAGATGATTGCGTAGGCGTCATGTTTTTTCGAGTCTATAGTTCGCTGTTGTGTTGTAGAAGCTTTAAAATGATATCAGTTTATTGTAATCTTTAAGAAGTTCAGATGCGAGCAAAACAAGTGCCAGTAGTAGATGTGAAAGTCTACAAGGATAAATGCGCTTGTTTTCTAATAATTCTTTCCCATTCATTAGTTAGACCAAAGCATTTTAGTGGAACCCGCATGAAAAACCTTTTTTTGGAATGGCGGCCCATCAATCAAATCAGCCAACTTCATAGCTTGCAAAACAACTAATAAAATACATAGAATAAAATATTCATAATTCAACTAATTCGTTCGCCTCTCAAAGCTTCCTATGAAATATTCCACTGTTTTGACTCGATTACTGCATAAAGTTCCATCAGAGTATTTGGTAGTAATCTAGTAGTTGAGTAGTCTAGTAATCTAGTAGTAATGTAGCAGTGATGTAGTAATCTAGTAGTAATGTAGTAATCTGGTAGTTGATTAAATTATACAACGTCGAATAAAGAAGTGACAAAATTCGATGGGAATATTGGATAAAACATTAAAGAAACATATCGAATAAGATAAAATATGGGGAGTAAATTTTCACGCCTTTTAAATTCTACATAAATGCTTTCGAAGTGGATATTTCGATTTGAAGATTAGTTTATTGTCGTCCAATTTTGTAGATCGTCTACTTAGATCTCGTAATTCTTTCTCTACAATGAGTGTAGCGTTCAGTCTGTTGGGTAAACTAATAGAAAAGGATAGACTCCCTCACACACATTGATCTCATGGATACCACTCTCTTGCAAGTATATTATCGGAAATACCTGAAAAGCATGAAATAAGTATTCCCTTCGAGTATTCCCTTTTATTTCGAAACCTTTCATAAAATTCATCATAAAAAGATTTTTTTTAGATCTTTTAAAGCTTTATAAAATCTGCTGACGTTTGTTTTTTCCCGTAGTAAACTGATATACGATGTAATATGGAAAGAAAAATATAATTCAAAAGAAAAGAATAAAATAGAAAATGTAGGAGGTGCCACTCAATAGGAGCACTAATTCAGATATCATATAATCAGTGGGGCGTATGAATTAGTTGCAGAAAACTATTGTAATGGAATCGATATAAAATGGATCAAATTTCATTGCTCTAAGTAATGCTGCTAGCGAATTTGAACAATTGTTGAGGCGATCACATGGACATCGTAATGCGTACGAATTTTTATAGCACGTTATTGCGCATGTGCAAAAATTTTTCAAATTATAGTATTCCCATAAAACGATCTTTTACCTTGGCAATCAGTTTTATTACAGAATGCGCTTTTTAATGCTTGTTTTATTGTTCTTCAGCATATATATATATATATATATATATATATATATATATATATATATATATATATATATATATATATATATATACTTTATATATGGACTTTATATATGGACTTTATATATAGTATATATATATATATATATATATATATATATATATATATATATATATATATATATTTATATATTTATATAATAAAGTCCATACTCAATTTTTAAGCTGCTGAAGCGTTGAGATTTCTTTTTTACAATGAATGTGGCAGACTTTTTCTTGAAAAGCTTACCGAACACAGCGATATTGAAGTGGAAAAAATGTTATTCGATCAAATGCCATTAGCAATCTTTGCGAGATTCTCCGAGTCGTTAAATATTTCTCATATGTTTACTGATGCGTTTCAGTTACATAGCTGAAGCCGACAAGCATTTTCACGTTGTTTAAAACTCTCTTTTAACCGGATAAATTCAATAATGTGATTGAATTTTCATACATAAGAGTCGATTATTTCGATCGTTTATTGGAATGATTGTTATTTGTTTTGATTTAAATTTTCAGTGTTCACTGATAGCATCTCAATTATGGGAGCTTTACTTATGAGAACCTTCCTTTTAGTCTTATATAATTTAGGATAAGTTGCTCCACTTACGAAATTAAGCGCCTAGAGCATTTTAGGTGTTTTAGTGATGATAGAGCAGAAACGGCAATATTCCCCATATCCATGCCCACTGCACCTCCTCCACCTCTTCTTTTTCCTTCTACCTACACAGTGGGATACGAAATATCTAATTATAGCTTTTGCAGCATGTAATGAATGTCCGTTGTAGGGCTAATTGGCTGAATCTATGCGGGCGGCTGATCTCATATTACTATCAGTGACGTGCTGCCCTTTCAGTCCATAGTTTGATTGCGCTCGAAATAGAGACTCAACTAGAGGCAGAGGCAGCCGTTCGTTTTGATGCGTTTTTCCGTTTGTTTGTTGGCAACTGCTCATTATGGCGCCATAGTATCTTCTCGTTTCTTCGTACACAGTTGTCGCTGCAGTGGTTTTTAGTGACGAATTACAAAAAAAAGAGGGAAATATAGGGATGAAATTTGGTAATTTACACATAAAATAGGATAGTCTCTTGATACCGTCCCAACTTTGACTCATCAGTTTCCTTATAAATTCTGTGCTTAACAGCAACAAAAAAGAGCTAAACTTGAGAAAATGAAGTTTTTCATGCAATCGGCTGTTTACAATGCATAAATGAATTTCTGTGTTATTATTATTATTTATTAAGTGATTAGTTAATATGATACGCTGAAATATATTGTTAATCTTTGTTTATGTACGAGCATTTTCAGCAGCTGCTGTGAAAACTTCTTTTTTCCACATATTCCGAAGAGATATTATTAGTGCCGTGTTAAATTTGCGATTTGCATTGTGCTCTATCACTTTAATTGTCTGATTACGCTCATTTTAATGAGTGCTGAAATTTGAGGATATTCCGCTCTTGCTGAATCGATTTCATCCTATTGCCGAACGGCTATCACACTATCAGTTCCTATATTTGTGGTCATCTATTTTGAATGCTTTTCTCGCTCTTAATTTCTATACCTCTTATCCTCCTCTACCAAATTCCTATACCTCTTATCCTCCTCTACCAAACTTCTATACCTCACCCTCCTCTGCCAAATTCCTATACCTCTTATCCTTCTCTACCAATGATTGTTTCGCTGTTATTTGTGGTAATTTTAATCATTGTTTTAGGTGGTGGTAAATATGCAACTATATCTTTTTTTTTTCTTTTGCAGAAAACAATGGAATGCGCATTTAATTTGATGCTTGCGGCAGGTATCTCATGTTCCTATGTTGGGTTATTATATGCATTCGATTTCAATGGTGTCGATAGAAATGATCCATTAAGCATTAAACGAAGATTTTTTGCGGCTGTTGTGAATAATATGATTGGTATTTTGGTCACCTATATTCTACTGCATCGAGTGAGGGTTATTTTATTTTTCTTAACTCTTATTTTGTGAAGGAATCTAATCGGAAAGGTATTGTTATTGAGAGGGATAATAATATACAAGAAATTTGATGTGCAACGTCTCAGTTGAAGAGAATACAAATTAGAAAGAATGAAAGCAATAAATTCATTAATTCTATTTCCGGTGGAATTTCTTCGTGTAAGTGGATTACACACTCCTACTTGGAACGTTTGTGGATAGGAAAAACTTTGTAGTTTTGATTTAAAATCTTAAATGAATAGAACTTTGAATCCAAATTGGCCTTAGCGAGAAGAAAAAGAAGTATAATTACATTTGAAAAAAGAAAGAACTTCAATCACATTTGGTAAAAAGAAGTATGTTGTTTTGTTGGCAATATATAGAAACGAAGAAAGTAAGGGTCTTATGCAATCGAGGATGTAAGAAGACTCAGTTCATCCACTATCTCGCCACTCTCCAACACCAGTAACCATAGCACTACGATATTTCAATAGTGGATAGAATCCAAGTGGCTATTTGGAGTACCAGTACCACTTTTCCTCGGCATTATGCGTTTCTGTGAATGTTGACGAAGGTACGTGTACTCTACGGCAACAGAAGTGTGCTAAGTTGAGATATGTTGCAGCATCATGCAGAACCATTACGAGTGATGGGTATTCATACCCAAGGTGCATTACCCGCTCTCGTATTACCTGCCATATTGACCTCGATATGCTATCTCGGAACTTGGGTAATGACCTATATTGATGGGCATATTGGATCTCTCTTCGGTAAGTGTTCATTCTTTACATTTCTAATGCTACAGAATGAATCAACCTGATGATTTATCGATTTCTAAAATTGGAGTTCGTTTAATGCTTAACTAAGAAATGTAAAAAAGAATACGGAATAATCAAATTTAGCGCGAAATTGTTGCGCTTCGGACGTTACGACAGGAACAATAAATATTCTAAGAAGTCATCCACTCGAGAATAATATTGCAACTTTTTTGTTATCAGTGATGATAAAGTCCTCTGTTCTTTTTAATAGAATATGTCAGTTGTTGATGATTTCTCAGGATAGCATTTCTCCGGAGAATTTCTCACCTGATATAATTATTGCAGTTGCAAATGCTGGATTATATGGATTCGAATTCTTAGATGATGATATGAAAAAATATTGCTGAATGGAAATTATTTATCTATTTTACTTGTAATTAATTTTTCACCGTATCAGCATAAATCCACGAAATTTTATTGTTCTCAAAGTATTCGTTATAAGTGGTTTTGAGTGGGCAACAGATACATATATTGGTATCACAAACTAAGAAAAAATGTCACTCAGGTTGGTACTGATCACTCATACTGATCAGTCATATTGATCGCTCATATTGTGTAGCTCTAGTGTATTTGGTGCAGTAACTTATATAAATTCGTTTGTATACTTGCTTCTATGTATGTATGTCCGTTTCCGTGCTGAGAGAGCATTCATCTGGCTGAGCTTGTTTTCCACTCGCTTTATCAGTTAAATTTTGCATATTTAATAAGGCGTCTTCCGTCAGTCGCTAAACTAACGGTCAAGGCAGCCAACATATTTGCATTTCTTTAAGGTATCATTCAGACAATCATTTAGTCAGCTTTCATCGATTTTGATGTTTCCTCACCGAATAAGTTGAGATAATAGATTTGACCGATGTATACTATTGATTATTCATCATTGCAACAGAAGAAACGTTTTTCGATTCATTAGTTTGCTTCGCAAGAGATCAGTTCATCGAATGCCAAGTTTGCATTTTTTGTTTCGCTTCAGATATCTCTCAATGGCGATATAGCTTATCAAATCTGATTTGGATTCGTGATGCTGTGATGGTGAGTTCCTGTTCATTCATTCATTATTTGTATAGCTTATTTTTTAAAATTTACTTCTAAGAACCTCGGCTCATAGGAGAGATTGAAACTTCCAGTTAGTGAGAAGAATGAGGACGACCAGATAAATCTCCTGTAATGATCAGATATTATGCATCGGAGGATTTTTTTAGGCAGTGAATATTGCTTGTTTCCATTCCACTGCCATAGCTTAATAAGTTCGATCGCGATGAAATTATGTTGTACTGAGTACGCAGTCTCAGTCTGAAATAACTGAAATTTTTTTACCTATCCAACGTCAGCTGCCTGGCGTACTCGAAAAGCTGTCTGTACCAACAAAAAGCTTACATATGTTCTTTACTCGCATCCGCAGTCATTGCTATCATCTTTCTTGTAATATTCTTCGGTTTCTTTTTTCCACTTCATTGTAAGCAACTGATATTTTGTTTTCCCTTAAATCATTTTCTCTCTATCGTTTTCGAATGAGATTTTTAGCATTATTTTTCACGTTTTTTACTCCATCTCTTGCCCGATGTTCAATTTTTTTGCTTTGCTTTATTAGAATAAACACGATTGATTTTACTACTATTTTAGGCACCAATAACAGAAGAACTTGCATTTCGTGCGTGTACAGCGGCTTTAGTACTTCAATGTGTATCACCGATAAGTGCCGTTTTTATTGCACCATTACCTTTTGCGTTGAGTCACTTACATCACATATTCGATGATATGAAACGAGGCAAAACAAAACAACAAGCCGTTCTCCATAGAGGTAAAGTGGTACTTCATTTAACTGTATACACTCAATGAAAGTATTAATTTTGCTTTTATATGTACTGCAGTTTACAATATTACAAGATAATACAGAAAGATTTGTAGTTCGCCTATGAGCTTCTTATTTCAACGCTGAAACACGTTAGGCGGACGCCAAATTAGCATCTTGAATTTAGTTTCTTCTTCAATTTTTGAAATATATTTTTTGCTTTGGGGAACGACCTGAAAATATCCCCAGATTGGGAGAAATGTTGTCGAAATGATTTTTGAAGCCTTACATCTAGCAAGTAGGTTTTCTCTCTCATATGTTCTCTCTCATAACCTCTAACAGTATACATTTTCAGTTTTCCAGATGATCTATTCATATCTATTCGGAGCTTATGCGACGTTTCTCTTCGTACGTACAGGTGAATATTTCTAGATTTCATTGAATCATAATTCTTTCACCTAATTGACCTCACGAATTCTATTTTTTTAAACAGTATGTAACAAGAACCTCTCCATCCCAACCCTCTACTAGCCCCACATTGTCTTCTTGCTATTTTTCTCTGGTTACTCTTTTAAACCCATTAAATAGCGAAAGCTGTATAGTTGCTCTTTGTCGTGTTTTGCATATAACAGCAATCATTTCATTAGACCCATCAACAAAAAAGCACTGACATCATTGCTTGTTAAATATTCGTTGCCGTAGTTTGATGCTGCTGCGGTTGTTGTTTGTAACTCGTGCTCGTCCACTGTAACCGTCATTAAATTATGTTACATTGTTCGCTATATATATACATATTCGACAAAAAAAAAAAACGCAGCAAGAAAATATCTTATCCCCATTTGTGTATAAATGTGTGATGAGGTTTGATCAGCTATTAGTTTTAAACGATAATTGCCAGATTTTTTTGGTGGGTGAAAAAAAACCTCATTAGAATGATTGACGCTTGAGAGAGTCACACTGAGGTGGATTATTAACTGCGATGAATTTTTAATGCCGACGATCGGTTGGCTCTTCGGATCGAGGAATCATTTTCTCGCCTTTCGTAGGTTTGATCCTTGAAATCGGTGGGCACGTCATAGGGCGTTTTGTTGCTTCGGCTGTATCACGAATATTTTAACAATTTAACTAATATTCATATGGTAAAAAAAGGTACTTCAGCGGGACGAAGTAACTCTCCGATTGCCGTATTCGTGAAGAATTTGAAGTAGAAAACTCGGAAGTGATTCACTAAAACAAATTTTTTTGTAACGTTTCTCATTTCGTTGCTTTTTATGCAACAATAGAAATAATGCAGCGAAAATATAAGGGGGTTGGTTCTTTTTTGGATTCCAAAGATCAATACGCACACTGACAGTTATATGCGTAAAATTTTTTCACACCAAACTTTAAAGTGTCGATTGTTTGCAAGCTTTCAGTCATCACTCAACGTTCAGTAATGTTCAATTTGTCTCAACGAGATAATGCAAAAATTCATCACAATGGACGTCATAGCGTTCTCAGTAGTTTTCGCACTTGCATTGACGACTCATTCCGAGAAGTCAGAAACACCTAGCACCTAAACTGTTTCGTAACAAACGACAAGGAAGAAAGGGAGGGCCACACTTTCATATCTCTCTTACTCTTTACAGCTTGTGCTCACACTCCCCTGTGACGTCTTTTCCCCTTCCTGTTTATACATTGCGAGGGTAAATAGTTCAGAATATCTCACGAGCAGGAGACCGGTCCTCTGTATCGCGAGGTCTCCTCCACGGAAGTTCCCAGCCATCGATGGGGATTATGGGAGAGGACAGGGCCAATGTCATTCTTGCAAGAACCTCGTAGTTGCAAACCGCTACATGAGCCATCGTGCATGAAGGCTGTTATATAGATTATAGCATAAGCGCGATGTAAAGACTTGCCTAAATCGTCGATCATTATTAGTTTTTATTGTATTTACACATCTCTATCGATTAGACTTTTGCTTTTTGTTCTTTGTTATTTGTTTATTAGTCAATGGTCAAGCTCGAGGCTCATAATCTTACCTTCATTCTCGAATTTTACATGATTGTACAGTTTTAAGTTACGAATATCAGTTCTCGATTTTATGTCTTAACTCGGCAAATTTATATTCAGTTTAATTCATCTTAGATGATTGGCACTGGTTTAATTCATATTCGTGATTTCAGGAAGTATTTTCGCTCCAATAATAAGTCATTCAATTTGCAACAACATGGGCTTACCGTTATTGGAGTATATTGATCAATATCCAAAGCGCTATACGAGAATTCTGCTATGGTGTTCTTATATTGCAGGTTTCGTTGCATGGGCCTCTTTATTAATGCCACTTACAAATCCCGATTTGTATTATTGATTGAGCAAAATTCCAAACTTTTTAGTGCAAAAACTTTCTAATTTATATGAATTGGGAATATATGCAAATCTTGGGTTGAATAAATTGAAAATCTTAACCTCATATACTAAGGATTTACTGCTAGGCTCCGAAACATTTATTTTTGTGCCTCAGTTTTTCAGCTTGACACCAGTAACGGTATTTATCAATTGTCCTTACATATGTATATAGTGGATATTTCCGTGTGCAAATTGGATACAGTCGTCTATTGCGATTTAGCGCCTACCGTCAAAATTTCTCCTACCACCCCCTCGCCCCACCCCTCCTCTTCGAAGGCACGGCAGTTGAAAATTCATAGGTTATTAAAGATCTCCTTGGGAAACTCTATATCTTGGCTACCTCTGTATCGGTGAACGTCGTGATTTGTGGACAGTTTTATATCGCTGTTATTGCTTTACAGTGTCAAACAGTTTACTTTTGTATCGCTCGAATTTTCTAGGTTTTACTATTCGTTTCTTGCGGTGGCAACGTTCTTTTGAAAGCTATTGAAGCTTCACATTTGAATTTTTCAGCTTGGAATCATTAGAACTAAATCTACGTTTCGAAATTATCATTCGAACATCGCCGCTCCGCTTAAATTTGTGTAGAACGTTATCGCGATAAATTTGGGACTAATTAATTAAGTTGAATGTAGAACTTTCTGAGACACGAGTGCCAGAGTACTTTTTATTTTACCGTATATACTATAAAATATTTGTTGTTTGGAATTAAGATTGAAATTTGCTTGAAGAAGAAAAAGGTGATTATGAGGAAACTCAAAGAGATAATATCAGCAAAAACGAATAGTTAAAATTGTTTAAGTACAGGAATCTTAAAAGTCACTAAGAGTTCATTCCCTAAGAAGTTGATAGTTTTTCACTATGATCAAATAATATTGCCATTTAGATTAATATGTTTCAATGAAGTCTCTAAGCTAATTTTTTGGATCATTAGTGTTTTTATATAAGGAGTTATTTATTTAGCTAAAATTCTCCTATATTATTCACATATTTCCTTAGCAAAAATATTTCTTATAAAATATATCATTGTAAATTGTATTGAGAGTATAGTTCGGGTGACTTATTGCATTTGTTTGTGTTTCTTTCTTCTATTTAATTTGTTGTTATTTTTGTTTCTGTTACCAGTCCTTATACTATCTCTCTTTTTTTTCTTCGATGATATACTAAACTCTTAACGGGTGCTTAGAATGGAAACAAAAAATTACTCTAATTGATGTTATTGGATTTTCTTAGATTCTTATTTTATGGATTTGTCATGCATCGTCTCGGTATCATTTACGATCCTTGAAAATAGAAGGAAAATGCTTGTGGTAGCGCAATTTCATTAAATATTCCTAGACACAAGTTGATATGCTTATCGCAGCCAGCCGGCTGCACATTAAATTCGTTCCTTTTGTGTAATGTGTTTGAAATTCCGACTTTTGACTCCGACGTATCAGTGATTAAATGTATCGGAATTATTTTTTGCTCCGAAGTTCGATATTGTGGAAGTGAAAAGTCTCCCGATTTTAGTACTACTGACGACGAATTCTTTGGTTTATAAGCGATTCACAAGCTGTCGCTTACTCTTTCCTTCTTTTTTTTTTTTGAACAAAATATTTCTCTCCTCTATTTCGTGGCATTATTTCATTGACGATTCGATGATTGCTTATTTTGTGTTGTTTCATTCCTTGTTAATTGTCAGAGATGGAAATATTTTTATTGCTATTAATTACAGCATAAATTCTGTTCTGCTGGCTGTGGCATTGATGATACTTGAAGTATATATATATTTATGTATCAACGCAAATCAGCAAACGACCAGCACAAAGTATATATGTATATACAAAGTATATGAATTCAGATATATATATCTGAATATATCAGATATATATATATATATACATCTTATAGTGGTCGTTTGCGCTGACTGGTGTTGTTGAAACCTGACGGATATGGCTTATCATGACTCAAACAGAGTTTTTTCTGCTGCTTTTTTTAATTTGTGTGTAATGGGTATTTAAGTTGGCGAGTTGTTATTATTCTTGGGACATCTGAATTCCTGTAAAGTATTCGGTGAGCGTTGTTTTAGATTTCCGTTGAGGCAATTGTTTCGGGTGGCGAAGTTCGGAACATCGCATCATGTAGATACTTCTCCTGATTTATTTCTGTCATACGAGTAGAGATTTTTTGAATCTACACAATAAACGAGGGAATTTGAGAAGAGCAATCAGCAAAGCGGAAATTGCAAACCGTTGGAGTGACTTTTGTGGAGTTTTTGCGGCGCTGTTCCGCAATATTCCACATCCAGTGGCGGTGCTAAAACACAATGAAAATTGCTGGATAAAAGTCAGGAGTTCTTAGCATGAATGCTAGAAATAATTTTTCTCCAGCCGACCTCAAATTTATTGTTTTCTTGTCAGTCATAGTAGCGCCGCTTTTCGGGCAGTCTTTCATCGCACGCCACTTTTCCTATCCACTGAGCGGCTTTGCGACTTGACAGCTATCGAACGCGTTAACAAATTTTTGAAGTTTCAAGGTAGCATTGCAATAACGGCAATGAAGAAAATTCTCTCCACAGTGTAGTGGCGAAAATATTTTTCTCGAATTTATAGAAAAAAGTTCCCAGAATGTGGTTATAATTTCCGAGGTGATTTTTGAAATACAACGATCAAAAGCACAGGTATTGAAGTGGTTTGTGCTTGAATAAATGCAAGTTGAAAAATGACTCGACAGAATTTGACAGATTTGTAATATCGCGCGATTTATTATGTGCTGGTTTGTCCTACTTGCTAAATAATTCGCATGTTTCATGGGACTCCAAAATTCTAAAAGAAGAATATTTACACTTGCAGATGGTGAACTTTATTCATTTATTAAAGAGAAAATAACGGGCTTAAGAAGAAACAAAAGCGATGGAAAAACTGAAAAGCCGAGTTGAATGTAAAGGTATCAAAATTAATTACCTATGAAGAAGACAGAATAACGCTGGGGAAATATGTTGGGTCGAAATCGTAAATAGAGCACAGTTGCTCAAGAGTGAGTATGCGATTAAAAAGTAGTCATGAGCACCGAAACAAGAAAACATACTTGGTGTGGAAATGATTGAAGGTTGAAGAACACGAATGACATAGTGATCTGTGATTTATTGCATAAAAATACGATTGGTTTCTAACAGTTAAAGATTGTGACAATAGGCTCATCTGTTCTCGCAAAGGGATATGTGTAAAAAAACCACGAAAAATAGAGCGGAAGAGTGATTTTATTGGAAAGAGTTAAATCGAGTTTAGTGCACTTATCTCTTAACGTTTTCAGGTTGGGAATTTTCGATTGGATTCGGCAAACAGGTTGAAAGGGATCTTGGAGTACTGTCTGAAATTTGAGACATTTTGTGGATGCGTTCAGTGGCTGCATTGTTAGATTTTAAGAACGGCAACAACACTCGAGCAGAACACATAGCGATAAGACAATGATGGGCTGTTTATGCTTCTTGATACTGATTGAAAAGCTGAGCAAACACTTGCCAAGATGCATTTCACAATCGTCGACGTTTGAGCTTTCCCACTGTTATCAAATAGAGTAAAAATTTTCCGGTCACATGTGCCGTCACATATGAAGGCGGACGTGCATCATGACGCTACATATTATAGTAAAATCATATATGATATGAGGATATATGACAATGCTAAATGATCACATTAAGATCCTAAATTTATAACCATCCGCACTGTAATTTAGGATTACATCGGAATTCATGGAAATGACTCATTATGCCAGCACAAATTACAGAAACGTTGAGTTCATGAAGAGAGATGAGAATCGGGAGAAGAATTTCCAATAGAGATTCGAAAGTGGTACCGTTCATTGCAAGAGAGAGCTGAATTTGGCGGAAAAATTCGCAACGAATGGAACTTGGCCATACTTGAACGCATCCTCCGACATCAAATTCGTCCGATATCCTACCATCGGATATCTGCATCGTTGCGACATAACCGATGTTCAGTTCTTCTATGACGCTCTCTTGTTCAGTCTTCGATAGCTTACTGCCGAATCGACTTCAAATTTAAGACGTGCAAGAGATCAACAAGTACGGTTATATCTTTAGAGCTAAAGTGCAATTTGCAAAGCAAATATGTAATAACTTTCAAATATTGCAAACAGCCGAACTCGACGGAGAAGTTTGATCCCATATAGTTGCATGTGATATTGTCCAAAAGGCGATTACTTCCTATGATTGTCTTCTATCGATTGCGCAACTTTCTTCTAGCTCTTGAAACACTCTGAAACACATCTTAAAGCAGACTTCTTGATGTTTACCATTTTGCATTTTTATCTTTGAGATTTTTCCGTTACACGGTAACAAAAACAAATTTCCCCTCGTAAAAGCACCATTTGAAAAAATTTCTATTATATGTCTAAGAATTAGCCGAGTTGCCTAGGTTCTTTGTTTGATTTCAGTGGTATATGGATTTTGCTTCCGACTGCGATTTCTCTGAGAAATATTTTGACAGATTATGGTGTACTCGTTAAATACGAACTAATTTTCATCAATTTCAGTTACTATATATATATGTACATATTTATTTATTCAACTATAATTTCTCTGAATGCAGCTTAGTGTTATTGAATCATCACAATATGAAAATTTCTTTCACATGCTTGAGAAGAGCATTGTCATGAATTCTTCCTTTTCCGCCTCTGTTCCTCCTCTTTTGCTATCTCTTTGCCGGCTTTCAAAAGTTTTGCGATGAGGCGTTGACCGCAGAAAGTTGGTTTCATAATGAAAGGATTCTGAAGGTTGCGACTCCTTCCTGTCCTTGGTTACCCGTGTACGCAGCCATGGATACGTCCGAGTAAATTGCTATGAATGCTATGAATGGACCCTCCGCCATAGCTGCTAACCCATTTTTAGGATCAGGAGCCTCTCGACGACGATCTTTCCCATGCGTCTTCAGAATATCGCGGTCACGTTTTCTTCGCGAAGACCTGGGTTGAATTAATTGTGACCATGCGAATGGATCAGAGGCGGAAGTTGGGCAATGTGCTCATGCAAAGAAAAGTGATTATACAAGAATAACTTTACACACATTGGCGCAACTCTTTCCAAGAAATCTTTCAACTTCGGGTTCCTTCTTGCTCGGAATATCGCGTCGCTTGGCAGTGATTGGTGCTCATAAACTGTCGGCTTGTTCATTTGTAGATGCTCACTAAAAAAGTTTTTTTCGTCGCTTTAGGAGAACTACGGAAGCAGATTGAAGATATTTCATATTCGTATATCTACGCCTTAGACAGTTGCGCCTCGCAATATCGCATGAAGGTTACTGATACTACTACGCTTGGGCTTAAGTTGTTTCACAACTCAACTACCACAGCATCATAAAATGATGAGAGGAAGGATTTCTCAATGCTGACCGTGTTCCAATTGCAACGTTCCTTTTTTCGATTGTCATATCCGTTGAATGATCGCTAACAAATTTTCGACTCAATGGAGGACGAGCTATCGAAGTGATATGAGTGGAAGAAGTTGGCGAATCGCTTAGTTCACATATTTCCTTTGTTGCTTTTCGTTCAAAGATTATCTGCGATGAAAATTTTGATTAGCTTCTTAGCTTGGACGATTTATTTCATTTAAACAACAATCGTTTTGATACGGATATGGATTCATCGCATTCGATCCATAAGGATTTCCTTAATTTTTCTTTTATTTTCCCCGTATATTTGTATGAATATTTCAACATTTATTGATGAAAGGGCCGCTGCTGATTTCTTTACACGTTAGATATTAAAGATCATTTCAGCCTTTGAAGAAGCCTAAATAGCTGAAGTGACTAAGAATAAAAGGTTGAATACGTTATTTTTCCGAATTATGAGTAGACAAATAAAGTTTTGGAAGAATCGGCTAAAATAATAGCTCACCTGCTGTCCCACATTAAGCGGATTTGCGTTTGAAAAATTTTCTTGATCAGCGGGATTTTCAGAAAGGTTTCGAAATATTTCACAGAGAGAGAGAGAAAAAAAGCCAAATATAGATATTATGAAGTTGTCGTATAGAGAGATAATGAAGTGATTTTTTGATAATATCTGATTCAAAATGAGCGTAGTTTCCGCATGAATTAGCATCAATGCTCTGAGCTGATTCATCTGTACAGGTTTGTATCGACAACTTCCGTGTCATAGATGATTTGCTCTTAGTAAGGCATAATGTTTTTAAAGTCTATGATAACAATGCTATTTTTACATACTTTCAATAAAACTCATATTTAAAAATGAATTATCATGCCTACATAGCGTATGTGAATATTTCTTGTCCGTCATTCTCCATCATTAAATTCAAATCAAACGCTATTAAACGTTAACGTAAGATTCGATCAACATAACCATTCATAACGTTCGCTTATCGGCGTTCAATCTCATCGGTCATGTTTGCAGACAAACTGACTGTAAACGTTTTAATGTGTAAAATTTATGGGCATTTTCAACTGGTGTCGATGGCATTCTACATCGATCGGCTTCCAAAGGAATGTCCCCGTGATGTTTCTTTCAGCCGGATGTATCAAAAAAAGCTTTCCTTTGGTCGAATATTTGTATAAGTGATGGGCTCTGCTAAACGATTGGTTTTTTTCGGCATGTTTTATTATTTGTTGCTGATAACTTATAGAATTCTTTCTAAAAAGGATTTCAAAAGCGCTTACATTCTCGCTGAGCTAATTTGCAAGATATTTGAATGTCGTGCTTAAATTATTATTAGTGAAATTGGACCATATATAAGACTGAATAGGGAATTTTTAGCAAATTTAATTTTCAATTTTTGGCTGTTAATATCTTCGTATAATGTGGAGTTTTTCTAAGCGTTTCTCACTCATACTGATGTCCGTTACGTATACATGTGTAAAAATGAATGGCGTTCATTACCTTATAATGACTCATTGCACCAGTTCAACTTCCGTTTGCGCCTTTTTTGAGTCACCTGAAGATGAAATTAGACGAAAATTTTTCGATGACTTAAAAAATAAAATAATATAATGAATCACTAGCTTTAACATACGATGCCGTCATTGTTTCCTTGTAAGTTGTATGTCATTGTGCTGTCTCATATGATGAAATTCATGAAACATGCAATGAAATTCCTAGATGATGCTACTGCGAAAAAGCTCTATACACCCATGCACAATTAAATCACATTTGTGCCTCCGCTGATTGAGTCAGACTCGGATTTGTTCCGCATTTCCTCCGAATATTATCAGTGTTGTCTCACCTCCGATCACTCCCTACTAGTTTTCACTAACTTATCAGGCACCTGCTCAGGTGAGCTGCGAATATACGCTTCGTAAACTGAGCTTTACAAATTACCGCCTATGCAGATAACGTGAGATATTTGAAATGCAGAAAAGAATAACACAAAAACGGAGGATGCAGCGATAATTGCAGAAAGTGATCTAAATCTTTATTGTACAGGCAATCCAATTAATCAACAAACAGTTCTAAGATCCCAGTGAACAAAAATATTCGTTCTCAATTACGCTGCAAAAACATACTCCAGAAGGAACAGATTTAATTCTATTTGGATTCGTATCATTGATGACTCATTCATTGTAAGCGAAAAGAAATGCCTCCATAAAGAAGAAGCCGAACGAAAAATCGAAGCACCACACCTGGGAGCAACATTTATGGATTAGTGCAAATATAACGCTGCCGCCATCAATAGCAATGAGCGCATGCTTCAATGGCAAAAATTCCATAGCATAACGCGCATTATTCAGTCGTTTTGCTTCAGCTAACATTCAAAGTTACAAAAATTAAAGCATATTTAAGCATAAAAATAGCTGCGATGCACTCTAGCGAAAAGTACGTAATAGTATGCGATAAAAATTTCAGCTTTATTGATTGCATAGATTAATATTTTTCGTTTGTTGCAAACATGAACTCTCACTAAGCAGTATTAGTTCCACTAAAAGAGGATGCCTAGTTGAGACACCTTCGCGGCATGATGAAGTTTAAAAGTTCAGTAATATACGACGTTCGACCGATCGGTGATAGACTCAAATTTAGGTTTCTTGGCTGAGAAATCACTATTTTAGTCTGCATTTAAATATGAGCGATAACCGAACAGGCCACATATATTTTCCAAAATGTTCCTCTTTTTTTCCATTCCTCTCCATCACTGATACGCAATTTCTTCCAAATAATAATTTATGTAAAGAAAATTAACAGCGGCGTAAAGTCGACAATCAAAACAGGTGGCCACAGTGGTGTAATCATTTCATATCGATATTCTCGGGGACTGTGTGTTGACGCCTTCATTTTAAGCCTTAACTTCACAACATACCTCTCTCGCAAACAAACGGAGACAGCAAAAACCTCTCATCTGTCATTTCTAAGTGACTGGTTAACTATCTACGCTGCAACACTTTCAACCACATTTACATATCATTCAACAAATATAATGAATTCATTGCGTCAAGTGGTGGCACATTGCAACTAGTGGTCTTTGTTAATTTTAGTCGAGGATGACGGGACGGGATCAATACAAACGTGCCTTTCCGCCAAAAATTGAACGACTCCAGTTTTCTTAGGACTACTACTGACAGCATGAACCACACAAAAGAATAAAATACATAAATCGAAAATTGTGATTCTAGAATCGATACACCAAAAAGATCATAATCACGAACGGCCTCGTAAGAAAAAAAATGCCGGAAAATTTCCCAGACCAGGATACTAGTATAACAGCAACTCGAAATCATGTGAGATCATTTTTGTTGAATTATTTGACAATCACAAAGATCGCTTCCTTAATCCCCTTTTATGTTGCTCACTATTAATCAGTTGGCTAGGAGAGAAAAAGGGAGAGAACGCTTACAAAAGGTTGAAATAAAAGAAGCAAACAGAGAGAAAGATAACGCGAATGATAACAAAGCTAGGAATTTTGTATTGCCGATGATTACGCCAAACTACCTGCGTATAAACGCTTTGAAGTTTAGATAGGTGTATGAAACGAGAAGCGATCGATCGACGGCATGACCAGAACTACATGTTAATGCGTCGCGGCAATGCGAATGGAACCAATTCTTTCTGAAAGTCTATGTCGTCATTGTGCAATGAAATCTTATTTGAAATATGTTTCAATATTATTATATTCTAGGATTATTTTAATTCCCTCTATTTGATGGCGAAAGAAAAAGGATGAGATTTCAGGAATCATTTCCACTTTCACAGGCGTTTTTTAATGTTTTCAGGAATTATTTAATTCAACATATCAGTTCCCTTTTGGAATTTTGCCGGACTGTTTTTCAACTTTCGGATGCCGGAACTGACTGCTTTTTCGCATTTGCCCAGTAATTACCTACTTTCCAACGAAACGGTTCAACCTTGATTTTAATGGTTCCTTACGTAGTGATTAATTCATTTTCAGCATTTGCTGAAGGATTTCTTACATGCGAAGGGATTGATTGCATTTTCACAGCTGCCCATTTTTTTTCTTTCTGAACATGCTGATTCTATTCCGGACTACACGGAATGGTTTTTTGCCTTTGAACGCGGTAATTTCATCTGAACATTCACGTATTGTTTTGTTCCCTACCACGAAAGATATTTTTCATAAAATTGGTGGGAGATTTTTTTCGTTTCTTTATAAGTACTCACTGACGAATGAGAACGTATGTGTACGAAAGGCATGGAAATCGGAAACTGATACATGGCTGAGACAAATGGAGTTACTTCACTGATGAAAATTTGACCTGATCTGATCCATAGTTTTATTTTGTTTTCCCGTTCTTCCTCTGAATGGAAAATTTCGTCATTTTTGGAAAGTGATCCAAAGGAATAAAATATGATGGAAAATAATGGAAATTACATAAATTCGAGAGAAAATCATTCAAAATGGAAGATTTCTGAGTTACTTGTACATTTTTAGGTCAAACAAATCATCAAACGTCGACGTTTTAGAATTGCTGAAATGAGATCAGCTCCGATAATTGTCGTTGCTTGGGGTTGTGCTTAAATGATAACAGCAACTTTCACAGCGACTTGCTGCTAAAAAGCGAGATGCAAGCGTCGACCAAGAATAGTGGAATGCAACGCTCTTCTACTCGTCGCAATGAGGGGAGAGAGTCGACGAACGGAAAGATTGTTGCGTCTTTATGTGATTCTGATATTGAACTATTTTTACGCCATGAGCAACTGGAAAATCGTTGCAGTGCAACGTTCCATAATTGTAGAGCTGAAGAACTCAAGGGAATTACTGTTAATTTTGCCATTTTATAAGTTTTCAACGCTTTTCAAAACAGCGATATTCTCATGTTTGCGTAGGATTTTCCATCATATTTTATGCATTTCCTTTAGCATACACCTGACGCTGTGTTTATGCATTCTTTGAATATACTCGTTCGTGGCGCACATATTTATCTTTTCTTCTTCTTCTTCAAAAAACTTTCCTTTATCAAGTTTAGATAGCCCTTCTCTCGTCTCTCTTTCTTCTCCCCCTAATCTTCCTCCTCCTCCTCCTCCCATTCCTCCACCTCCTTCCTCAACGAATTTTTAACAAAGAGATGGAAATCTGAAGAATTTTTCATAGAAACAATGAAATTTCGTACAATTTGATCACGTTACGTGAATATTCCACAGCAACGTCACATTCTCAGATAACACTGGAACTCAGAATTTGTAACGGTTCTGCACTGATTTTGACATACGATTGTTTTTGGCAAGATGACACTAAATTGAACTGGTTCCTCTCAACTTAATAATGATATTAAGCATGGAGTCCGCATCAAGTTCTAAATGTTCGAGGTGATAAAACAAGGTAGGTGAAATCCGGGGATCCCGGAAAACAGCTGAACTTGACTTAAATTTAACCTTCGCAAAACTTTAATATCTCAACATGAAATATGGAAACTGTTACATAGTGGAGGAAAGGGTAAAACCGTCGCCATCTGGTATTTGGGATGTCCAGTTTAATTCTAAGAGTCGAAGAAGTACCTTAATACCTCAAACTACATTTAAGAACCATTCCGAAATTCACAGGTCATTGACGTTCACAAGCACCTTGGATTCAAAAAATGCTCACAAATCCACCGGTAAATGGACATCGAGGGCTACGGATTTTACAGAGTTCTTGAGCAATTTGTTATGTGCAAGCAATAACTGTAGTGATCGCAGAATTTTGACTAGCACTGTGCATAATGCCACTTTTGTAGTCAACATTCAAGGTGAAGGAGAAGGAGGAAGACAGAAAGATCGCTGTACATGGGATGGTTGTGATGAATTCGGAGATAGATGTTCTCTGAAGTTCGAGGTTTTTCGGTATAAAATGAGAGGATATACAGTATTTTGTCGGCATCAAAACTTAGAAGGAATGAAGTGAATCAATAATTAAGCGCTCTACATTCTGCTAGGGAGCTGTAACATTTCATTTCATATTTTATGTTTATTTACTTGGTCATTCGCGTTGAAAAAGTAAACTAAATGAATTATTGATTAATCGAAATTGAACACTAATCAAATTACTCATAGATGAGCAAATATGACAATCTCGTATAACCTTGATGTCGCAACGGCATCGCCGTTCAATTTCTTACGAATAATTTTCCGTTGGAAAGGAAGCATTTGGAAATCATGCATCAAAGAGTTATGTATATGGACAATCCTTTATTTAATCGTCACGTTCATCTATCGCACTCCATATTTCCTCACCGACGACCAGAAAATGTTAGCCGCTTGTGAAAACGTTTTCAATGAAATAACAAAAAATTTGGCAACGAATGTTGGCCTTGATCAGAGCTCTAAAAATTTCAACGTGCATTTTGCAATTGAAAGCAAAATTTTTTGAGCGTGCACGGATCGGAGATCGATAAGCAAGCCGGAAGTACTCCACTGATTTGAGCAAAGCCGAAAATGATAAAACGTAGAGTAATGGTGACGCTCAAAAATGATTGACGAAGAATTAGGATAATTACACAGAGAATTATTTTTGTCTTAGTAATTAGCATTCACCTCTCTGATCGAATTCCCATATCTAGAAAGTGGAAAAATATTGTCCGGTACGTCTTTCCTCACCAAGTGGACTATCCTGAAACAACGGCGGAAGTATTGCTATTAGGCAGGAGGTGCCACACGTCGTTTCATTCGCATTTTTATCACGAGTATTTTAATTGTGTTTAAGTTCAGAAAACAATGGAATAATAACAATTTACAAATTTTCCCGGTGCATTCTTAGTTATAATCAACTCATTAGATATTAAAATACTAGTTCCAATTTGTGGAAGGTAGTTGTTCCTTGTTAGATAAATCATATCGGTCACATTACTTCGTACAATCGATAACTGATATTTATAGAATATTCGAAAATATTGCATATTATTTCGATACTCGTCTAGACTATATACCACTTACATTTATGTTGGGCTTCTTCGTTCAAACAATCGTACGACGATGGTCTGTGCTATTTGAAAATATGGGATATGTGGAAAGGTGAATTTCGTTTCCATTTTGTGATGTTTTCAAAGGAAATGACTGACAAAATTGAGGCTATTAATTCGACATGGACCTATTATATTGATTTTTGAATCTCAGTATATTATACAGTGATTCGAAAATCCTTTTACTAAACTTTGGTTAGTAAAATTAACGAATCTATGGGCTAATTATATGTTTCATATCCAACAAGGATATTCAAAATGGAATTTTCTTGTGAGCTTAGGCAAAACGTATATTAGAAAAATGGATTAGAAAAAATTAAAAAAATGGACAAATAAGCATTAAAAAAACTTTCAGTATTTTATACAGGTGGGACCCTTAACAAATTGAGCAGTACATAGGTGACTGACTAAATGTAGCAAATATGCGCATGCGTTGAGCAAAGAATGAGAGGGAAAGCAGCAAGAAAAACGTTGAGAAAGGTGAGGGCCTTATTGCTTCTGTTACCAAAGAAATTGGAATTGAAGGAGTTTGAGTTCACTGTTTTGGATTTCTCATATGCGAAGGAATATCATGCATTCACTCTGAAAAGCGCAGCACTCAAAATAAAGCCTCATTATGCTTTCACATATCTCTTTAAATGGTCGGAATTCCTCTACCGGCTTCTGAAGAGAGTATCATCATCACAGAAATTATGCATTCTGAGTGCTAGGTCGTTTCCGTGCCGGCCGACCTTCCTTAATCAAACATTAAAGAATGCCTGAGCACCTTAGATTTCTGAACCTTAAACTCAGACAGAATAACTTTGTTCATTCGACCTCTCTCTACGATACATAGCTGTCGTAGACGAAGCTAACCATGAGAAAGTTATGAACACCAAGCTTTTCTTCCATATTAGGTAACGTGGCTTCGTCTCGAAAACATCATGACGACAGTACCCTCGTTACTCGATATAGCTCTTATGATTATGCTTCTTGTGATAGTATTGGTGAGGGCATTCAGTTCATCGTGAACTGGAACCGCAATATCAAGTTTCAGCCCGGCAATTTATATAGGGGGATATGTTTATGGTACGGATGACGAATGCCGCTTGCTACGAAGGACGATGGCACGTTATTTGTGTCTAACACAATTGCTCGTTTATAGAGATATCAGCGTACGCGTAAGAAAGCGCTTCCCTACTTATGAGAGTATTGTTAAAGCAGGTGAATTGTTATGAGTACCTGTTAATTGTTTGTTTGACAAATAATTTGACACTCGAAGCCTCTAAAGCTGTGTGCTTTTTAAAGTTCAAGTCCACGAAAATCAGATGCAACGGAACTTGCGGGAACATGAAAAAGATTCAGAAAACTGCAAATGAAATATCAGTCCTTCCGACGTTGAAGGTCGATGCTTCGGAATGCCTTCGGAGGCTAGCACTGTTTACATGTGTTGGACTGAGAAAAAAAGCCTAACTTTTCTCTATGGGCGTTCAAATAGGGCAGTAATGGTTTTATCTACTGAATATGCCTAGGTCATTTCTCTTTTGAAATCAGTGGTACTCTGTACTCGCCGATTCATATGGACCCGTATTATATGATCTTTCGCCCTCCCCATTTCTCTCACCCCACCTTTTCCACTAACTCTCAGCAGCTACTCAGGCGCAACAAATTTCGAGGCGTTACAACCTGTGAATTAAACGACGTAGTGATGCTGAAGAAGTTAACCGTAGCATTTCCATTGCTGGACTTAAGTCGTCGATTTTTATGACTTGTCCACCTATCTCTACTCAGCAATCACTAGTACTAAGGTTCCAGTACCAGTGATTGTGGACAGGAAGAGGAGAAGGCTGTCGAGGAAGGGGTGGAGCTGAAATATGGATGTTTATCAGGTTTCGGTATCAGTAGTTGCATAATACTTGCTTATCACTTTGCAAAATTAAGTGGACTATGCTGTAGTCGTGCGTCAATCATTGCAGGCTTTATGTTAGAGCATGAAAAAGAAAAACTGGAATCGATTCGATTGGATTTCGACAAATATTGGGTACCCATTAATTGGATATACGCATTGATTTTTCGAGCTCGAAAGGAAGGAAAAGTGCCGAGTGATTCATTCGCCAATAAACTTTGTGACGTTTGTTTATTGCTTCTTTTTCGTTATATTTCAGTCTCATGAATTCCTTATACATGCAGAACACCCGTAATACGTTTAAAATGATATAAACTTATTGATGTTGCAGAAAACAAAGAGAAAACTCATTCAAATAACAAAACTGAAAACTAGCAATTTGTGAGTATTTATGTCTCGATAAAGCATCCCATCTTTTTTGTTCAAATTTTGAAAATTTAATATCGTTTAGTCGAAGTTTGAAGTGTTCTATAAGGTCGATTATGAGGCAATCTGCATTGTTCAATATAGTCGAATTTCCTTAATTTCTGGGCCATTAATCACTGCACTTAGGAAGGTTGACAGCAGTTCCCTTTTTTCGATTGCATTTTGCAAAAAATTCCAATTAAACTGTCGATCTTCTTACATTTAAATAGGATGTTTGTAGAGGAAATAGGCAGTACAGCTTTCAAACCACCGCGAAATTCGCCTCAATAGACGTAGATCGAAGATAACGCAGCAAATGTGTCATGCCGCATTGCACACTATCTGTTAACAGATGTAAATCCCAGATATGATATCATCGTAAAAAATTGTAATAGCGTACGACTCAAAAAAAGTGGAATCGAGGGTGACAAGTATGGAGAAAGGACGATACACTTATCATCTGTCATTGCTATCATCATTTTTGATGGTGACATGACAAAGAAACGTGTAGGATAGAAATGCAAGCAGTACGCCACTTCATCCGCTCACATACACGAAACTAATTACAAAATTAATCGTTATGTAAGCACATTTAGTGCGTTGATATTAGCGCTAAGTTTCTCAAAAACAAGAATGTCATCTGCATTGTTGAGAGCCGTTTTAAAGGAACGCTGCAAAAAATGATTGAACGCATTCATAAGTTTTTTTACCAATAATAGAACTTCGCTATGTATGATTATTGCTTTCATCATATTATTCTATGGTGGAACTTTTGGTATGTTTCTTTACGAGAACTTTGTAAGCATCATTTATTAGTATAAATATAACGGATTTCGTCGATCATCCATTCACTTAAAATGTTCATTGGTTAACATAGTTGCTTTTAAAAATAGGTTCGTAAGCAATCAGCTGGATTCGTGGTTTCTCGAATACCTCGAGAGACTTTGTAGTGAAACCATTTTTTATACCTCCCTTTTGAAAATAATGCTCAGTCATCTAAAGTTCGTTCTAGGTTATACTTACTTCCGTAAATGATTTCTATGGAAATATCCATAGTAGTTAAACATTCTAAACCTTGTTCGGAAAATTTCGAAATAATGCCAAATAGGTCTTCAGATAAATTGCCAATTCTATGCGCTAATTGGCTTTTTCAGATATCTTTTCCAGATGCCTTTTCCAAACAAACTCGTTTGATGTTGACTCCATAGAGTGAGACGAGGATATCCACAGTCTTTATCGCCATAGCGAAAAGTTCCCCATAATAGTACTAAATATTTGCTAGGATATTATCAACCGTTCATTCCAGTCTTAAGCAACTTATAATCACTGTTCAGTGTTCCACTTGATATTGACAGAAGCTTTATCATTTATGCTGAACAGCTGTTTTTTCATTAATGTATTTTGAGCACCTGTAAGAGATTAGCTGTGTTGATCACAAATAAACCGCTGTTCTTTGAGTGCCAATTTTGGCTCATCCCCCACTTACCATTCACGTCCACTATTCTTTTCCTATGCATATAAATTATTTAGAGAACTCATTTTCCGAAATTTTCAAAGTTGATGAAGTGTTAATATTTTATGTTTTAGGAAATAAAATATTACCGATATAATATACAAATGCTTTGTAACTATGATTGGGTTCCAATTCCATTAGCTTATCCACAGGTATGTTAGGCCACTTTATTGATTACCATAGGAAATAATATACCATCTTTCAACTGAGTACCAAATTGACGAATTTATACGACAAGAGAACTGTGGCTATAGAGTCACTTTTTTCGAAACTGATGATACATGAGCAAGAGCTCTTTTTACTTTATCAAAGTCACCGAGAAAAGTATGTCCTATGAAATTTTCCATAAAATTCTCGTCATATTTCTTGTATTAAAGCTTCTCGTCAATCATTTTCCCAATGAAAGCAGTTTTTCTAATGGGCATTGACTTTTCTGCTCATTTCTGATGCCACTAAATGAAATCCTCCTTCCATCTCTCAACCAATTCCTCTGAGAAGTTGAGAGGCTCACTAGAAGAGGTGGCGGTTATATGAGGCTTTGCGTTATGCTCATCTCAGCAATCTGTTCTACGAATTGACAGCAATGAAATAAAGAACAAGCATTACGATAATTTAGTATTTTAGCCCATCTCGCCATTGACGCAAATTTTCCATAATAACTTCTTATCGAAAAATGGATGAGTTAAAAATGGATACAAATTTTTTGTTACCTCTGAATTTCAACCACTTTTTTGTTCTTCAAAATTGGTCAACGTTAAATATGATATAGCACCATTGACGTTGTTAGTTCAGCTCTTGCAGTTACCAATCGTTGGAGAAATGAAAATAAAGGTTGTGTACGAGGCAAGACCTCTTATAATCGATTTCTACAGAACAAATTCATAAAAGCATATCAAAACAAATGCCCAACGAAGAGAACAGTAGGCGAAATAGAGAAAATATGCTATAGATTTGGCTCTACGAGTCTTTTCACAATAGTTTATTATAATTTTTCAGTTGGTTTTCTTAGCCGTCTATGTCTACTTTGCTTTGTGTCTCATCTCTCGACAATTCATTATTACCGAGCGTGATGCTCCAAATAAAAGTACCGTATGTGGAATTTTTTCCTTAGTTCTTCACTTCTTTATCGCATACTATTTACTCTCTACGAAATGTATTGATAAAAATTCTATGCAATATCTCGGTTTCGATGATCAACAGATGCGATATTTTTATCATATTGATTGAAGATTATCATATCGTTTAGCCAGGTAACCGTAGGATCCGAAATTTCCTTGGATAAATTGAGGAATGAAAGAGCAGAATGTGTTAGAAGAAAGGGAAGTGGAGGCTAAACAAATATTCATGATGCAGAACTCATTGTACCATATAGGCCAGCAAGCATGATCTTCCCTTTACCCATTTTCAAGTAATACTATGAATATTATGCTTCTGTTGAAAAGGCGTTTGTATTCAAGCCTAAGGTTGACTAAATTCTTATTGCTGCGCTTTCAATTCGTAGTGTGCATTTTCGAGAATGAGAGCTGAATGCACAGTACTCCAATAATAATTCAAAGTTTGTCTGTTCCAGCTGTCCCGAAACGATATGTGTTTAACTTGGTAGCAATCAACAGTTAGGGCTTTAGTTAGTATACGTATAAAATTAGCAGTCTTATGACAGAATGTTCATGTAGAGATAAAATGCAATATCAGTATGGATTTCCACTCTTCATCGGCATATATCGAAAATATCTGAATTGTTTCGTAAATCTTTCCCTTCCAATTCAATATTATTGACGTGTTTTCTAGATTGATCTCACATTGCCCTTCATGACGATGATGGAATTCCTCATCCTAGTAGGCTGGATGAAAGTAGCCGAAGGTCTTTTGAATCCTTTTGGTGAAGATGACGACGATTTCGAGTGCAATTTTCTTCTCGACAAAAACCTAGCGGTATAATATTTTTAACTGCAATATATTGAGTTGAAACTATTAATTACTACATATACTTTGCAAAAGCTTTATATTACATTATTCATTGTTCAATTTGTATGCTTGGCCTTCATACGACCATCAAACACAAAACATTTTATCATCGATACAGCAGAAAGCACTTGCATGGTGCGAGCTTTTCTCGACCTCTCACCAATATGCTGCAGAAGCATCATTGCTGATGCAATAAAACTTGTCATGTGATTATAATTATGATTTAACGTTGCCATCGGAAAGTTAGATCATAATTAGAATCATAATGTTAAGAACGCAAGATTTATTTTAAATGAATGAATGAATGAATGAATAAGTAAATAAATGAATAAATAAATTGGTACATGTATATATTTTCGAAGTTGCATAACAACTTTCAGTGCTTAAATAATTAACATAGTCATTAAAATATTGTTTAGACAGCATTGTGCATTGTGGACGATGCATCAAATGACGCGCCGAGACTTGAAAAGGATCGCTTTTGGCAGAGTGATGAGGTGGAACCCATGTACTCGAAAGAGACAGCATCGCAACCCATTAACCCTCTTGTTGGTTCGGCAACACAAGCTCAGTAAGAGTGCTTTCAGATGTCTTTTGCATCATCGACCACAGATATTTCTACATATAATTTTTGTATCATCTAATTCATAACACAGTATGAAACGTCCATAATCAACCATTATTATAATTTCTAGGGGTTGATGAAGTTGTTTCGCACTATTTAGTTAAGTTAAACTACTTTCCCTATTAGCTTTTATGTTTGTTTTTTTTCTCCCATCAGTAAATCTCAAGAATGCTTGTACGTTTGGAAACTTGTTATTGTAAACTGTTGAAACAATTCGTTAGAAATTTTGTAAAGAATGCTCTCCACATCCTGTCCAATAAAAGTCCCTTTCATTACATATCGTCGTCTCTCATATCCTCTCTTAAACCCACTGGAACTTCACCGGCGATTTCGTCTCTTACTAGGTGCATTCCTCCATCGATTAGTAGTGGTTTTAATCTTCTCATAACATTTCTCATATTTGCTTAGAACTCGCGTATGAATTAAATCGCTATCTGCTCTTATCTTGGTTTTATATTTGAAAGGGAGTAGCGCGTGTCTTTCAAAAGAAAACTGCTGCAACGATCGAATTTGCAACTTTATTGTTGTTTGCAATACGATGTCATATGTGCATTCCTCTTTGCCCTTGCAACGATAATTTACGAGTATTTAATACACCCTTTTCCCCCCTATGCAGTTTGGAGAATTAAAAATTATTCACGAAAATTGTATAAAAGATAGTAAAATCCATCCTTAGTAAATCTCAGTTATGTGAAGAAATTTTGAATATTTCCATTTTCACAGGCTCTCCTCACCACAATCCTCTTTCTTCTTGAATGTACGTCAGTTCTTGGCAGCTGCCATACGTCAGTGCCTTACACGTTCCCCTTTCGCGTCCAGTGAAATATATATTTATCTCTCTCTCAACTGCGATGTATTTTAACCGACATTCGGCATGTTGACCGTCTAGATACAGAAGCTCTTGAGCGAATTAAGGTATGCGAAGCTGTCAATAGGAGAAAGGTGACGGTTTACTGAAATGTGTAATTTTAATTAATTTTCTTCGAATACGCGCTCTTTTGTCTCTTTCCTTCGTTCCCTTTCCCCTTTTTTCCTTAAATATACCAATATTTGTGAGAAAGTCTGCGAAGAGCATTAAGCATCTCAATATTTAACATTCTCGCATGCGTCGATATGAAACATTACTAAAGCTTCAACTCTCATAATTAATAGGAGTTGATGGTTGGAACTCGCAACGCTCCGAAATTTGATGTTTAGTATTTCGACTGAGGAACCGCAAATGGTTGTTCGGAAATCAACCGATGCTAGTAGAAGAAATTCAAGTCGATCGTACGTTGGTAATCTTTCAAAACGATGGAAATTCTCCACATTCACGGAGCGTTTTCGTCGTACTAAAAGGTGACTTCTGAAAAGGTTACTTGAAAAGGAACAATAACTTACCAGCTACAAATTTCTCGTCTTCAATTGCTTAAACCGCCAAAGAATCACTAAACCCTTTTGTAGCTTTTTCCATGTGTGTAGTCGCCTCCTTGTATTTTCACATATTTTCCTGAATTATAAGGTGATCATATATGAGGACTGAAAATCACGCCTATAATATAGGACTAGAAACCTAAATATATTTCAGTTGGATAGTTCCAATTACCACAAATCGCCTATGAAAGTTGGAAAAAGGGACTCACA
Organism: Parascaris univalens; assembly: GCA_037576465.1. Taxonomy (NCBI): domain Eukaryota; kingdom Metazoa; phylum Nematoda; class Chromadorea; order Rhabditida; family Ascarididae; genus Parascaris; species Parascaris univalens. The sequence goes on along the minus strand of CM075173.1, from coordinate 235,375,597 downwards.
ACGAACTACTAGTCTACCAGATGGCTCATTTTGAGACGCTGCATAATTAAAACAATCAGTTTTTTTGTGTTCATTACCGTAGAAAATACATTAATAAAATGAGAAGTTTTGCATGAGTAGGTAGAGCAGCATGACGGGTTTTTTAAATGAAGGCGAATTCTGAAGATCGAACGGTATGATGCCATCGGATCGACGTCTTATTCCCTCAAGCTTGTATCGCTTGTAATCGCTTTTATCGTCCATACTGCTAGAACTATCGCTTCTTATACATTGTACTTGTCAGAGAATGATTTCAAATGAATTTCTTTTAGTCTTTATTTTTTTGTGTGAAATGATTGCAGAGAAGCACAGAATCGTCCGCGTGGAGCAGGCATTTCTAAACTATTCTATTCGGATGTGGCAATTAACGAACTTGAAGATGGTACACAAGCGGAATCTGCATCGCAAAAGAGGAGTGGTGCCAAATCGAGCAAGTACTTCTCAAGGCAGGTATCGGCATTCACCGTACTCGATGGGCATTCAAGCCATGGAATAAGTAAGTGCTTATAAAATATGAACAGATAGAGTGGGAGACATGAGAAGGATTAGCTAGAAGGAAACGATTGCCAGGCACATTAGGTTAGTGAGAGGATAAATGATTCTGTGATCTCGTTCGATAAATCACTGCAAAATTCGATCGAAAAATTCATGAACGCTGAAGGACAAAACAATGTGACTAAGACTTCGAACACTCCCATGGTATATTGCAGCAGGCGCTAACCAACATTCCCATCAAGAAAACCAGCAACTGTGGGTAGAAACGACGAATCGAACGACGCTGTAAAAGCCACGACACCGTTTAATCGGGGCCAGAGGAATACTTTGGCGGGGTTTTTCACGCTTTGTCGCCATCGGTCCAACATGTGCAATTAATGCTTCGCATTTAGACGATTAGGGTTAACCAAATATGATTCGTTCGCTTATATGCGACTTGCAGTAAAATGAACGGTAGGATATTGCACACCGAAATATAAATGATTCATTTTGAATGTAATGCATTAACTACAAAACTGTCGTGTAAATGTTACACCACGTTGTAACCTACTATTTGCCCAAGAAAACCAATCTAGTGAAGTATAAATCCTATACAGATTGCCAGAGTGAAACCTGAACGAATGAAGCCTATCAAAAAACCGTATAAAATCAGTAACTCAAGCAAAACCCGTATAAATCACTATAACCGTAATACTCAACCAACTCAAGCTCATTATAAGCTTCAGTTTTTTCCACACAATTTCCACGATTAAAAATTCGACTAAAATTAATTCGGCCAAGTAGTACTCTGTTGACGCCTAGCTTGCTCCACATCATCAATGAAGTGTTCTACATTAAATGCTGCCAATACATCCTTTTAGAGAAATCTGTAAAATTTGTTATCGTTTTTATTGGAAAGGTTTTTGTCGTGCTGTTACTCGTCCCTAAGTAAACTAATAACTGAATTTTGAAACATACTGCAAAAAAAGAGCAGAAAAAGACCTACGGGTTGGGAACACAACCTCAAATCTCGCATAAAATTTGTCAGAGATAAGGAATCTGGAATGTTTTATTTCATACTCCATTGTTTGCTTTTTTTCAGTTATTCTGCGCTTGAAGTGATTGAGGCGCATAAGCAATAAGTGCGGAGTAAAACCTCATTAAAACTATTTCAGGCACGATATATGACCCTTTAGACGATAATTTCGTCGCTCCACCACTTTCGCGACAGCAATCACGAGGTTTCCATTCTTTTTTTGGAGTTTTGTGGCTCCACCACCTTTTCGAGTTCTGATGCTATATATATATATAAGGTATATATATTTATATATATATAAATATATATATACCTTATTTATATATGCATATATATATATATATATATATATATATATATATATATATATATATATATATATATATATATATATATATATATACAAGGTCAACAACCGCGGAACAGTCGAACGGTTTGATTGGTTCAAAACGTTCGAGAGATTTGCCGTTATGCGAGCATGAATTGCCGAGAACAAGCCAGATTACGCTTTTTTCTACTCCTGCTTCGACGCGATGCACTAATGTAATATTGTTTACCGAAGTGGCTCCTACGACAGAGCTCGCTATAAATCGTAGGAAGTTTCCAGTTTCGCTCTTCGTACCTTTCACCTCAGAGGCTGTTATGAGGAAAAGTCGAAAGATTCAAATGTGCAGAATGAGCTGCAGAGGATCTAAACCTATGGCATTGCTGTAATGCCCGATCGTTAGACGTGCAATGGTGACGCCACAAAAATTGCCACTGGTGACCTGTGTGAGTTTGTAATGTCCGGAAGATTGTGGAGCAAAATATGCGATATGTCTCGGGGATTTTAAGTTGTGCCAAAGGAAGATTTATTTGGAATATATCAATCTGCATGAAATTTGTAAACGAGACCATTTTTAGGGAGTTGCGAACACACAAGATGTCTGAATTCAACAGAAAAATAAAATGGTTACTGAAATTTTCAACTGGAGAATTTCTGCGTAGTTTCGCAATTTTTAATCGTCGCTATGTAATGGTGGAAGCAATGATCAAATTTTTTAGAATGAAGATTACATAGAGTAAAGGTCAGCGCAGTAAGAAATTAAGTTTCAGGTATACCAAAAAGAATATATTAAGGATATGCTGAAATAAGTTATATGAATTGTTCTTCGTGTTTTCGGACGCTGCAACACTGCAATCCTGTTTGTTGTCAAGAATGGCATTCGAAGCTAAACATGCAAGCTGAAATAAGATAGACTAAAAGAAAGTGGATTAAAAGATTTAAATTCGTCACTGAATACTTGAAAGAACATAAAATGGTTAACAGATATGCAAAGTTGGAAAGAAATAATGAACATTGAATCTCGTGAATGTTTTGTCACAGCTCTGAATTGACAACTAATTTCGTCGCCATTTGCTAATCGAGGTTCATAGAAAAACGACCAAAAATGCCACATATAAAATAATATTCGACCTCCATTTATTCCAGAATTCCCACCATTTTCTGGGGCACGATGCGAGAATCGTTGTAAGTCTTCAACTCTTCTGGAAATGGTTTTCCATATAAAATTCTTGAATATTCGTGTGCATCCATCCTGCAAGGATAATGGCAATTATAATAAAAAAAACTATGATTTTCTTATTGTTGTATTATTCATAGAATAAATCCCAATTGTAATGAAAGTGGACGACTTCAGATGGTGAATTATTGTTTCATCGAGGCCTAGCGGAAATACCGATACAACGACCATCTTCATTGTGTAGCTCACGTACTCCATCGAATGCGGATAGTCAAAAGTCGATATCACTTATGAATATGCTCAGTACAGTGGAAGAAGAGGATCCAATGAATCTTACTGTCCATCAACGTGAAGATTCAAAAAGGGGAACAATTTGTGAAGCGCAGTCTGTATACACATCACTCATGGGCACGAGCAAAGTTTGATTTTGTGCTCCTTCAATTTTCTTTTTTCTTTGTGTATTTCATTAAATTGGTTTCGTCCACTGTTGGTATTAATGTTCGCCTTCTCTTGCGTTTCATCAGTCCCTGCTCTCCCCTTGCAACGGCAGTAAGGAACGGTCAGCTCCTATTTTCCTTGCCCCACATGCCACTGTCCAAGCAGTGATAGTATGCGTTGAGAGGTGATCGGAGCTTTGCAATCAACGGCATTTCCAATTCTGCCTCATCTGAAGACATGCAAATCTACAAACTGATCCTGATTAAGAAACGTTTCGAAGTATTTCCCTCCTCTCTCCCCTTCTGCTAGTATTATCTATCCAAACACTCTAATGAAGCCTAATATTTGCCGCATATCATCCAAAAATAGCTCCAGCGCGACAGTTTTTAGCATCTGATAACGGTTTAGTATAAACTGACACCGAAGTATTTGAGATATTATTGTTGAGACTACACTTCCACTGAAATCAAAAGTCGATAGGAAATTCTGCGTTTACGAAAATAGAAAAAACATTTGAATTTGTACCCGCGAATGCGGCTCTTTACCCAGCAATATTATCGTTGCCATGAAAAGGATTGCGATCAGCTTCAATGCGAAGAGATGCGTTCAGAGTCGATTTTAATAGCTTTGATGTTGATAAGTTGGTGGTAAGTATTTCAGCCAGACAGGCGCATAATAATTTTTGTTATTTACAAGTCCCCATAGTTTGAACTCGTAAGGTTTAAAAGTCGCGACCGTGAAATTCGGTGGGACGGTTGATCGAGAACGAGAGAAATAAAACTTGCCATATATGGCGACGGCTGTTATCAACAGTTACAAGTTTGAAGGAATATCTAAACCAAATTGGTTATGAGACTGTTCGGACATGATCAAAAAGGGACCTGTTTTTTGAGGATTTGCAGGAAAAGGTCATTGAATTCTAGAATGGCACTGTTTGGAGTTTCTCAGTGATTTTGCAGAGTTTGGGTACGACAGACTGACGATTTCTGACTTCGAAGAGGAAATATCATGCCACCTCTGTGACACATTATCTTCTCTTTCTTTCTGGAATTTTTGAGTAATAATGATATCAGTTAACTGAATGGAAAATGATGCTGTTCTTGAAGGAGACAAACGCTGAGAAGGTTGACGAAAGTCAAGATCTGCTAAAGAACACATGCGTGGTATTGGCAGAAGAAGAAAACAAGGAGCTGCTTGAGAAAACAAGCGATGAATTGGCAGGGAAAGTAAGGGAGGAGCTATCGGGGAAAGGAAAGGAGCAGTTAGCCCTCAAATCAAGCGAGGAATTGCCGACGACAACGACAGAGACGGTGCCAGTGAAAAGAAGTGAGGAATCGCCGGAGAAGAAAGGTGGATCGTTGCCGGACACAAGCCATCGCAAAGCCCGTCGCTTGGCATTCGTGAATGCCGCATTCAGTTCGACGATCGACGATCCTAACGATGTGTGAATAATCGAAATATTGCATTCTGTGATAAACGTGCACAAGCATCTGCGTTTTTATCAGAACAGAAAGATTGATAGTAATCACATCAATTATTGTTCAGTCTAAAGTTGTGCAGGGAAGAAATAAGCTTTAAAAAGTGGCATCCCACTCGAAGGAAAACCTGAAGCCACCAAATGTGCATTAATTATGGGTAAAAGTCTAAATACCTAACGTGTGAGGCGATGTGTTCTCTCTCATTTTCAAAGACAAATCTGAATTTGCATATTTTGCTTCAAATTTTCCCTAAGAAATTCGAGTAGCATGAGAAATCCTTTCGAACATTGTGAGCAATTTCCGTTAATCTATGGGTGGCTAATGAAGCTAATGAAGCAATGCAAGTAGGTGGGCTTGTAGATGTTTCCATAGAAACAATTCATTTTAATTGCACTCTACCGTAGATTGGATACTGAGAAAAGGCTGTAAACGTTGCACAATTGCTGTTCATAGGAATCGACTCGCAGAAGTTAAGGAAAATGTTGCTATTAATATTTGAAGAAGTTTATTTGAACTTTTTGGTGAACCTTTATTTAAGCTAGTTCAACTTAGCAAATGAAGTCCGATAAATGTCGACATTCTGTACTCTATCGCAGAGATTTTTCACCTTTCGACTCCAAACAAAAAGAAATTCTGCTAAAGATTACTAACTTTTTTACAAAATACACACATAAATTTGTGCCGGAATGGTCCTCCAACACCAATGAATATTTCAATGCAATAGAGGAACCTGCGTAAACGCAAATAAATCAGTTTTCAAAACCCTCTCATAGAAAATTCCTCGCTTTGCTTTCTCTAAATGGATATGCTGCTCTCTTTATCGGAAATATTGGTAGTGAACAATTGACGCTGCAGCTGCACAGTCCGATAAATTGATAGGCCTTTACGGTTAATTGAACAGAACTTTAGATCACATTAGTTGTAAAATTCGCTTATGAGTTTGGCGAACGAATAAATCGACGAAATTTGGGCAGTTCGCAAATCAGGGTTCCATGAATATTATTTTCACATTATACTGATTTTATGTTGTATTTTTTAGGTTACGAAATTTTCGTTTTTTGACATATTTGATTAGAATTTGCCAGTCTCATCTTTATCACATCTTTATTACTGAACTTTTGTGCACGTCGTTGCCGTAGCATTTCACTTACTCCTTCATCCCTCTCTCTTTGTTGTGATGAGAACCTCTGAGATTTTAAGGTGGTTCAGTTTGTTGTTTTGTGGATTAGTAGTTATTTCTATCATGATGATGCTTCTTAATATTGTCACCTTTCCTCATTTCAAAGCGGAAGTATTTTCAGATTTTTCCCGTAGCATAATCATTCGGACGATGTTGTTGAAGGTTTCTAGGACGGAGCGCATGCCGTAAACCTAAAAGAACATAGTATACGCCTGCGTTTACGTTGATATTTGCAGAATGATGGGACGAAACAACTTACGCGGCTGAAGTTTATTGCGCTTGATGTTAAAATTTTCGGAGGTGAACTCACCTTAACCATTTACACATTTTAATGGGCGAAAATTCTTACTGCATATTTGTTTCACTACCAATCAGATTAGCATGTGACCACTCACTCATAGTGAATATCTGAATGCTGTGGTAAAAAAATTGATCTGCACCTGGATAACTTGTTTCAAAGGTCTTCAGGAGACGATGAGCCTTTAATGTGAGCTCTAACGTTTCCTAATGAATTTCAGCATTTTGGTGTTTGAATGTTCTTTAATGAAGAAATTATTAATGTGCTGTTGCAATATAGCAGTTTTGGCGGTGGATAGACTGCGGAAACTTCTCGATAATAAATAAGTGTTGAAAATTCCACAGAATCGTAGATCGAAAATTAGAGATGAGAAATAAAAAATTTATACGCATTGATAAATTTACTAGTACAGCGGATATCATATCGTTTTTGGCTATTTGTTGAGGTATCTGCGCCGCAGAGGGTGTATCGCACAACATACAGGTGGTTAATGTGTTGTGTGATTTGTTGAGATTCTTCGATGTTTAAAATTTTATCTCCCAAGTGGAAAAACCTTTGCATACTCTCCGATACAAACAGCTATACTAGAGATGGATACTTCATAGCTGCTAATTAAATAGGAGATAAAGGCGGAAAAAGATGAAACGTTGAAAGCATTCTGGAGTTGCATCGAGTAAACTCGAAGCTTTCAGAATAGCATCTTTAGGGTCGATGTAAAACTGCAGCTGCATATGCTCGCCTTCTATGCAAAGAAACTGAAAAATTGGTTGAAATTCTTGCGGAAGATAACCGACGAACTACGAGTCATAACTCATTTCTCATAGTAACAATTTCCTATCCAACTATAATTGAATATTGTCCATTATCCTCTTCTCTCCTATATCTTTGTCGTCAGCATGAAGAGAGCCCGCAGTTTTTTACGGTGAATTAGAAATTGTTCATGTTCATCAACATGTCTTCTGATTTCAAGAATGCGATCGTGTGAGACCGTTCTCAAGTTGATGGAGTGGATTAAACAATCGGATATTTTCAGCTTAATATCAAGCAAAAGAATTCGGCAAATTGAATGACCCTTGATCAACATTTTTCACTGAAAGCTTCTGACGCCTGTTGAAAGTAAGACATGAGTTATGCGTTCCCTACGCACTGGATTGATTCGTAGACCGGTCGAACTTTTCTGAATGCACGCAGATTCACGCTTACGTTTTCCCTAGTAACGCTCACAGGCGAAAGGCTGCAAGTAATTGCTGTTTAGCTTTGTTTACACTATCATACCAAAGATAAGGCTTTATCCACTTCATTCCTAAGACATAATTTTAATTGTTATTAAGATTCATCAAGGATATATGCTTTATTTAAACAAATTTCAAGCATTCATTCATTGGCTTGCAAATTTTCGTTCTGATATTATACTTCTTCTGATATAATGGAGCTTTCAATATGCAAACTGTTTTCAAAGTGAATCACTGAACGAATTAATCCTCTGTGGCAAATTAATTCCAGCTTTATTCAAATTCTGAAACCCCCCCCCCCCCCCCTGCACTAATTTTGCGACTCCATCGAACATTTAATCCTTTCGTAACACTCATAGAAGAAATCTATTGCATCGATTTTCTATAACTTCGAGTTGCATTCGAAATCCATCAGTTTTGCACTATTGCAATATTGTTACAATATTGTGCCCACTGAAATGTGAATATTGCAATTCCCATAATTTTCACTTCTTATCTAAAGATTTGCAATCTGAGCTTAGCTGAAGTCGAAAATATTGCTTTTAGTGCACAAATGTGAAACTTTTAAAGGCAAATATCGCTTATTATTGAACAATTTCATTTTAGTATGCATGCTCCTAGCTATTATTGATGAAAATACAGCGGAAATATTTTTTATTAACTTTGCGGTATTAATTACATGAGGTCATTGCTGAATTGCTCCAATAGCTGTAGAGGAAAGCAATAAAAGAATTTTAGGATTTGTTAGCACTGTCGTATAATATTTACTAGCCGCAAGAAAAGTATAAACTTATCGAAAATAAGTGCTCATAGTCAGTCACACTTGCTTTACTCAGCAACCAGTTACATTAGTCGGCAATTTTGAAATCTTTCTCTGCTAATGCTCCTATTTGCTCGTTCCCAATCAAAAAAGCCACCTCTAATCAACAAAGGATTTTCTCGTACATAAATAAGAAGGTAAATCCGAAGTAAGAAATTGCCCATATGCCTCATATATGTCGCTCTAGCTTCATATCCCCAGATTACTGGAGGAAATCTTGTGAGTTTTATATTGAAGTACGAAGAAGTAAGTTTTCAGAGATTAATTTTGAGTACCGTTCAGTTCACCTTCTCAATGTTGTTGTTACTGTGGACGTGTAGTTGTGAAAAAATATCTCTTTCTCGGAAATTCTATCCCTCTGAAACTTTCGAGCACTATACTGATTGCATCGCTAGATGAACTCATAAAACATTTACTGAAGAAATATTTACTTTCATTGGTCGAGCTATTAATAAACATATTGCTAGGCATATTTGCTCAATAATTGATTGCTATGCAACCTTGGTAACACCTCCAATATATGCACAATTTGCTTGAAAACACGCTTGCAATATGTTTTCTATCATGAAGTTATTTCAGATTCATTTTTTGCTCTAATGGCAATCGTAACTTTTTTTGTTCCTCTTAGTTTACCCAAAGTGGCACGTTGAAATGAAATAAAATACGAGAATCGCATATCACCTAAAGCGATAAGAATCCACTCCGCATCATTCAACCTTTCATTTTATTTTCAGTTTTTATGAATGCACATTATGGAGATGTACTATTCATTTACCTATTCATAAGTGAGAATATCAATTCGAATAGTGGTGTTTCAGGATTTTCGCTTAAAAAACGACTGGGAATTTTAGTATGCATGGTTTGCATAATTTCGATCTCATAGGTTTAATCTAAATTCGTTGGTCGACTTTTGATGTAAATTTTGTTCACCTACGGAAAAGACGACAGTTGCATATGCTTTTTCTGCGCAATATTGAGTGGGCATTTTGTGACATGTATATCTGTGGCACCGTAAGAGTACCTGTAGTGATTTCAGGATACCTTTAGTGTCACAAATGTGCATAATGCATTGTGGCAGAATATAAAGTGCCGAATTTCACTTACCATTCGAATTTTGATATTATTACGCCTTGTAGCAAAGGCGATGTTTTTAAATAGACTAAGATATTACCTCATAAATTTTTTCGCTATCTCTGTAAAGGTATTCCTTTATTAAGGATTGGTTAGTGCCAATATTTAATTGGAAAATAATCACATTTATAAGGAAATATACTTATTTGCAGAGTGCATTTATGAATTCAACGTCGCTGATTTATTTTGTTGCGCTTATTGGATACGCACTAGCTATTGAATGTTATCAAGAAACTCTGACTGGTACAAGTGATTCGCATCCGAAAACAAAGGTCAACTGCAGTGGCAATATAAATTATTGCTCGAAGACTTCCGTTACACAAGGTTTCCTTTGCAATCTTTTCCTCCAGTCAGGCTATCACGTTCAACGTTCTCAGAAAAATCTACAATATTCTTAGTAGCAATTTGCTCAGCGGTAATTCTAGGAAATGTGCGAATATGACAAGAAGTGATAGTTGTATTTGGATTGCACACAGGCGGAGAGAAGGAGGTGTGGGGGCAGTAGACGACAGGACCATCAGCATCAAAAATCTTCAGAGGAAGTGTTTCGTCATCGTCCTTCTCCACAGCTTTATTAACGTTCACAACTTCACTTCGGCACCGAAGTCCAAGACGTTGACCCACCTCGAATATCGTCCCGTGGTCGCCCGAAGAGTTGACAATTTCGAATTGGCACTCGTTGTTAGCATTTTGTTTTTCCCTAATGGTTCTGCGGGGTCACTAGTGCGCTCACAGACGAATACAGTGCTCAAAGATTGTTTTCTCAAATGTTCCAGCAATGAACCGAAACCAAACTTTCTGTTGAATTCGCTAAAATTTGAATCTGCAGTAAATAAATAAATTTTACACGTTGTGCAAAACGCCTTTGTAGGAAGGTGAGATAGAGGAGGCGAGGGAGGGTGAGGGAGGAGGGGGAAATGACTCATGTCTTCATATGCCCACATATATTTCACTAATGCAATTTAGGAGTCATTGAAACTTGAGTAAAGGAATTCACCATTTCTAATCTTCACCGTCGCTGTAACCTTTAGGTTTTAGTTTTATATATCTGTCCTTTTCTTCATAAAAAAAGTCCATTCAAATAAAAATACTGTTAGCGATGTTTGCAGACAGAATTGCATATTTTGCAGAGAAAATGTTCGAAAAAGAAAGATAAATTATAAAATTCCTCTTCACTTTAGGCTACAATTAGAGCCGAAATATCTCGCACAAGGTTATTTAACAATCTTTACAATAGGTATTCTTATCTTTTGCTCAATGAAGGTTTCAGTGGCTTTTTTAACGAGCGATGCTTTAAATAAAAAGCGCTTTCTAAGTGAGCCTTTAAGTATTTCCCGTTTCACCATTGAGGGTATCGGTTTTTGGCAAAGAAGATTCCACGCGCATGTTAAAGTGTTGATTATTGGGACAAATTTTCAGTGGAAGGAAATGTTTGATGCGGATGGAAATTGCACATTGTTGTTGAATGCATAAGAACTGTATATCCACTCCTCATTGAAGACTCCTCCTTTGAAGAGACTTTCTTTTCGAATTTGTAATAATTCCCTCATTTCTCAATGATAATTCCCCTATCATCGTTCGGCATCTCTCTTCCGTTAAATCACGTGAAAACGATGAGTATTTCATGAAATTGGGACTTCTTATGCTCTAAATGAATTACTGGACGCTGCCATGTTTCCAAATTTGCTAACACAAAACAAATCATTACGCCAAAGGATTCGCATAGCAACTTTCGTTTTAAATCAAATCTCAATGATCCCCAGTTGAATTCCTAAATTTTCCGATGCCCGCTATTTCTGAGCTTTCAAAAATTCTTTTCTCAACAAGTTGTTTCCGCTGCAAAACAATAAGAAACATTTCTAGCTATTGTGCTATAGGCTATCCTTTAAAAGCCGCTTTGTTACTTGTGGCAACGTCTAATCGTAGAAGAAAACAGTTATGTTTGCCGAGTTTTTTTTGGGACTTTCATAGCCTTCACCTCGATTATTTTTACTGAATTAAAAGAATGTCTTTAGGCAATGTGGAAACCGTTGTTCGATCATGTGGGAACACTCTCGTTTGTACGGTTAGTTGTCTGTCTATAATTTTCCTCAGCCCAATTTTTCTGTTCTCAGAAAAATTCCTCATTGTAGCTTACTTAAGTTAATTTTCAGAAGCGAATACATTTGACACAATGAGCTGTTTTTATGCAATGAATTTAAATTTTCGCTAATATGCAATCATAAATCTCTTAATCACACCTCATTATGTTTTGAGGATTTCGATTAACTTTTCGCTGAAAACATCTCACGTTCACATTATTGTGATTTCGCATTTATCACTCCTTACTTCAATGATAAATTGCAAGGACCGCTAGCAATTCATTGATAAGATGTAATCCAGAAATTTTTTAAGTTCTTCTTCTGAAAACATATTGCACTAAATCGTATATTTTCGGCCATGACTGTTTGACTCATTTGCCATAAATATCAACAGATTTTGTTACTGCAGATATCCGTTGTTTTTGAGAAGATTAGCTCAAATTGCAATTCATTCGCACGGTTTATGACGTTCTAAGCGAGAAGCAAAGTGGAAAAAACTTGAAAAATGTGAAAAATTGAGAAACCATTTGAAAGAATATATGACTGATTTCGTCTAAAACTATTTGAAGAAATATTGCATAAGTCGGACAGTATTTGGCTGAAATCACTGAATGACTTCCCTTTCATTGAATAACTTCCAGAACAGAAAATTCTCACTTTACTGAGTAAAATATATTCACATTGATAATCACATTTTATCTCTCATATGCTTCGTATGACCGCATACTTAATTAATCTGCAAACCATTAAATGTTATAGTGTAAGTTAGCCAATAGTATAAAATAATTTCCTCGCCGAACTGATCGTTATGATAAAAATGATGATGTGATAATTCTCATAAATTTCTATGATGAACTCGTACTCCGCATGGGATATAAGTTCGCATTCGAAATCTGCAAACTAAAAGTCTTCACGCCTTGTTAACGATTGCTCGGCTTCAGTGATGAAATTATTTAGTAAAATAAAATGAACGTGCTGATTTTAACTCACTTATACAAAATTTCGTCGATCTATCTTCAGATAACAACTACGAACTTATACTGCTGTTGAATTTAATAGATATTGGCATTTACTTAAGAGATTTTGTTAATACATTTTATAGAATAGCGGATGCACGAATCAAAATGGACGAACAGTTTGCTGTTGCAACACGAATCTCTGCAATAAAGGCATGACAACGGGAGGTACGATCTCAATCACCGCATCGATTGTACTTTTCATAGCATGCGCATATAACTGAAACAACAATTAGATGAATGTTACTCATCGAGTGCGTATCAACTTGGAGGAAACATTACCGAGGTCTACGCAAATGGCACAGATCTCCACGCCGAATATCATCGCGACAATCAGCATGAATTATGTTGAATTCCGCGAATGCCTACTACCCTAATGAATACGTTTTTTTTGTTCTGTCTGATTCATTACTCGTAGTTTTTATAGAGATGAGCGTTATCCAGGATTTTCTTTGATGGTTTCTTTTGGAAAAATAACATAAATGAACAAATAACTTTGATGAGTACGTAATTATTACAAGTCATCAAATAAACAGATGCACTTAACTATGCGCTGAATATATTCTATCGTATAAGTGAATCGATAATGATCGTCAAATTTGCTTGTTGAAAAATTCCTTCTACTTTATCGCCGAAGAAACGATGGTGAAAACTTCTAAGATCAAATTAAGTAAAAAGTTGAAAATGGAAAGTTAGGTTTTGTATAAATGATCTTCGTAGAATATTACTCGAAGAAATATTAACCGATTTCTTTCTACCATTAAATCCTTTATTTATGGATCTGATTTTAGAATTTTCTATGAATTATTTATTTTCCATAAATTCCACGAGATTTTTCAATATTTGAACTCTTTTACTAAGTATAACTGTTTAATTTCATGAGAATTTATCGCATGAAAGATTTAATGTTTACGTGTACAATGTGATATTTTAGGTTTGCAACTGCGATAGGGATAAGAAAATTCCAACGTAGATTTTTGCAGAATTTATGGAAATCTATGCGGTGTACGAAATTTCTACAGATTATTTCTATCATTTGCTGCTAAAAACACTCCTAAAATTACTTAAATATTAAAATAAGGATACAATTCTTTAACAACGAAGGGTAATTTCCCACTTCATTTTCAGGGGAACCGTTGTTTAGAAACAACGAGTAACTTAGTCAAACGTAAATAGTAGATACTTCTTTAAAAACTTCACATCATCGGCTTTTCTTACTACCATGGAAATCAGCGGACCTCTAAGCGCTTCATTGAAGAGCAGCTAGCTAGCTGCTCATCGAGCACCAGAATAATCTTTTGCCGATTTTTTTTTGTGCTAATCTCATAATCTACGGTAATTCTTATCAATATTTTATTCGCCTACGTTAAACGAATTATAGCATTTATCAATTATGATTTTTTCATTGACGAATTATTCATTACTTCCTGTAAAATTGTCTTGGCCTTTTACGACATAAAAGTTTCACTTTGACCATCGCATCGTCGAAGTCCACGTCAGTTTCAGCCCACAAAAGACGGTCTAGCACAAATAATATTTTGTAAAGTTTCCATATTCGCACTCTATAAGCCTGTAATTTGTTCGAATTCACGCTCTATAAGCCTGAAATTTCTGTCCTATGGATATCGCTAGTGTATTCCATCCAGCTTTTAAGATGCGCTTAAATCGTTTCGATCGACACAGTACTGCTTTTTCCGTGCGGTAAATTTCCACATGCCCCTTTTGTAGTGTTGTAAAAGATGGTCTTTTTTGTTCACATTCACATATTTTGGTATGTTTTCCAATCTCGGCACTTCAAAATAAATAAATAAACAAATCGTAGATTGGAACACGACAGCTATGATCATAGAAGGACACGTATCACACCTAATGCAAGGAATGCTAAAAACGGTGGAACCTCTCGAAACACGACGAGGTTATTTCTCATATACTTTCAGGAGTAGAAAAAATAGATTAATGCCGTTGCAATGCGTAACTATGGATAACAAATGAATTTGAAAAAGTTTACGATTTCATCGACCGAGAGGAAATATTTGATAATAATTCCACTATAGCTATATAGAAGACATTTTCTGTGCATTTCATGATTGTTTTTTGAGAATGATAAATGAGTTATTTTATTTCACCGTTTGAATATCGCACAAGAAAATTATAAATCTCACAAATAATTTCAACAATGCTAAATTTAATAAGAATATTATGCATCCACTGCAAGAGATGAAATTCATTTGCATCAGACTATAAGCAGCATAAACACCTTGAGACTATCTATACTCGTATCTATACAAACACATATCGAACACAACAAAATTCAGGAGGCAAACGATGCGCAACAAGTAGAACGAACCTCGAACATAAACTTCGCGATGAACACACAAATGGGAATATGACTCAGCCGAGGCATGGTGGCTCTGGCTTCTCCTTATTTCTTATCCCTATTTGCTTTTGAGTGATCACCTTTACGTCATGATATCAGTAGTTCATTATAGTGGATTACGGAAAACTGGCTTAACTAGAGTGTTGAAACGATCAAACAAAGCTTCATTTTCTGTTGCCAAATTCCGCTGCACAGAAACAGGAAATAAAGTTTAGCTAGCAAAGTCAATCTCTCGTTCCCAAATCAGAGTGTGTTTTGACTGCCTTCTTGCAAAACATTCTTTTTTTGATGTTACATCTTGATAATCCACATTACTCGGCGAAACAAAATCTGAACTAATTTATTCTAATGCAAAGGAGTTACTTAATGTGATTCGAATCAGAAAAGTAGCGCTAACGAGCAGAACACTAAGAGAAGGATGATAGACAAAAAAACCTGTAAGAAATTAAGAGGCTATAAAGTAACAAAGGCGATCAAATTATGCTAACGTACCCAAAATTCAAAAATAACAATCTGTGATCTGCGGCCACGTAGCATCCTCACCCATTCCTCATTTATAGTAAGGTACGGCCAACGAGTTCCATAACAGCACATTTAAACTGAAGGCTGAGAGCACTGAAAATGTGTACGTACCTCCAAAAGCATTATAATAACGATGAGGAGGATATTTACTGCTTTGCAGAATTTGCTATATTTTTCACGAAAGACCTGTATATGTATTCATCACTTTTAATTGTTCGAGTCGCGCATAAAGTACTCAATAAACTAAAGGAACACAAGGAAAAATCACATATGCGATGAGCTAATGGAAAGAATGATTAACAAAATTGGAATTCAAGAGGCCATTAATAACTTGAATCAATACATTTTCATTGATGGAATAACTTTATTTCTTGTTTAAATCTATCTCAGTTCCACCTTTGCATCAAATCCAAAACGACAACCGTCACCTTTTTCTACCACTTCCTTCTCCATGTCTTCCAACTGGATTTTTGGAAACTTCAGATTTATTTAGCAATAGCTGGAGATTATAAAACGTCAAAAAATCCCGCATTATTCTTTATCAATAATCAACAATGATTAGGAGAAAATTTTCCGCAGAATTCCATACGTAAGATGTCGATTAACTTCTCATATAACTCTTTCATTACGACCAATCACTGTAGCGCAATATTTCGATGGTACTACTTGAAATGCAGTTCCAGGGGTTATCGGCTCACCGTCGATTGCGATATACCCACCGCATCCTTCCAATGGCTCTATACGACAAGCACGTACCGGTATTATCTGGAATTGGCCAAACACTAAGGCATTTTACAAACATAGCCTATGATAGCCTATACGCATTTACTGAGTGGAGGAAAACACTGAAAGCGTTTGTGAAACGTCTAAACAACCGTTGATGCGAACTGCGCTTTTGCATTGGAACATGATTCCAATAAATCAACGAATATTTGGAAAATACAATTGTTCAACGATTGACGATAAGCTCAAGTTTACTAACTGATAAGCTGGTATGTGCTAGAAGGATAAAGTTTTTTAATGATGGAGTTCAGTGACCTAAATGGAGCTATTTGATGTCATGGATTCGAAAGGTCAAATTTCATATTGCAATTGCTTCTTGAAGCGTATCAGCTGATAACTGTTACAATTTATCAATTTATCAATTTTAAGCGCAGAATTTTCGACAGCGCAGCTTTTCGTCACCTTGTTCATCAATCAAATACGATGCCTCTAGATCCCTCATACTCCTGAAAAGCAACACCTTCCTCGATGGTAATAATAAAATGATCCGGTAGGCTGGAAAAGTTAACGAAGTCTCTAATGTCGAAGTTCATATGCGGCGAATTTCATGGCTTCATTAAGGTTATTATTAAAAACACTGCAGGGTGACATACACAAGCGTACAAACAGACCATTTCGCATTGAAATGAAAAAGCAGAATGAAAGAAGAATCAAAAAAACCGCTTCAAATAGTAATAGAAGCGTAACTTCATCCCCTGAAATTATATACCACTATTTGAAAAAAGAAGTGCATAAAAGATAAAAATAATCGAATAAAATATTTTCAACAAATATGACGCACGAAAATTGCGCTGTCGACATAACCCTTCGATCGGTATTCACATTTTCGCAATCGTAATTTATCTTCAAATGGTCACCGCCTGTAGATGAGGATGGAGAGGAAATCTTCAGCGCACACATTAGATCAGCCTTGTTTGTTCTGGTGATGATAACCAACCAAAGCTTCATTCGATGGGCACCCGATCAAAAGCGTTGGGCGCAGTTGAGTGGATTCCAAAAAGACTTCGTGCACGAATGACTCAAGATATTCGATGAAAGTTCGAATTCAGTTGCACCCCGAATGAATTTCAAAAAAAAATCGATTAGTCACCGACCAAAAGCATCCAGTGAAAATAAAAAATTTACAATTCCACAAGGTGAAATTACAGTCATCCATACCCACCGAAATTTCATTTCCCTACCCAAATGTCGGTTTCTTCTTCATCGATGTTACCTTCCTGCTTAATGCAGGATTATTACATTGCTTACGAGAAATAGAGAAATATGTGGTGCATTAGAGTCCAAAAATAGCTGAAACGCTCAACGTAACTGTATAAATCCAACAAAGAGACTAACAAACGCAGATGAGGCGCAGACCACTAGAAAGTTCTTCTAATCACTGCCTCTTTCCACTCATTCATCGAAAAACAGACAACGAAGCCAATAATGCCATGCTACCAGATACAGGTATCATGACAAATTATGAATCACTATTTCACTATTATGATTGATGCAACATATCTGCTCGCTGACGCGACTCATAACGATAAGTACCGGCTTGATATTTCGCATTTTCAAAAACACTGCTTCGCTCTCTCATTAAAAAAAATTTCCTCGAAAAATTCCACCCCGCATTCCACAGTAGAGTGTTTAGATTACTTCTGGAAAATAGGTTCCTTAATGTGAACTAAGCCAAGGAAATGTAATATCTATCAGTTATGCTAACAAAAAAGGAACCTGAAGACAAGGATAGGCAAGATGGTGTGAACCGTCGATCGTGATCATCATGCGAGCAACCTGTAAACGGGACTCCACCGTCTTCCAGTCAAGTAACGTCAGATAGAGAATTGGATCATCGAGACGTGACGACGGTAAATAAGGGAGATCGCTACCTAAACGAAACACTCATTCAAAAAAGTGATCGTTCTACGAATTTACTGTCCAGGGAGCATTTGGTGCCAAGACCACATATTGGACAGGTTGTTTTTAGCATGATGATCAAAGCGGCAATGCAACATTGGACATTTTCCTGCTAGCAGTGGCAATACAAATCAGAATAAAAGCATGGCCCTCCTCCATCACATGGAAAGATGAACGTTTACGGGCGCTTTCGTGAAAGCAACGTCAGAAGAAGCAGTTAGATAGAAAGCGCGCCGGCTTTTGGCACCCTGCGGCCTACACGAACTAACGACGCTCATATTTAGCAACAATGAAGAGAACCATGCCGTCAGCCCAATATAGAGCTCGTACAGTTGTTGGAGAGAAAATATGCCACACCTACAAATCTTTTATATTGAAAAAAAAACGTTAAGAGAATTCAGATCTTTCTGAAGGGCAGCAGAAAATTTCGAGGAAAAAAACATTTTTTCCAGGAATACTGCAAAATTTGCTTCTTCTATTGGTTTATTCATATTCTCCTAAACATAACAAATATCTTTCAGCAGTTCCAAACCAATCATAACATTTTCTGCTGATATTCATTTTCGAATATTAAAAAAAGAACCAAATGAGTATTACGAATGAATGCTGTAATAAAAAGTTCATTAAAGGATACCCAAATGAGAGATGTTGACGGCACATGCATATACGAATTCGCCTTCTACTGTCACCCAGTCATCTTCCGATAACGATTCACTAAGTGAAGGCATCTGTAAACATACACGTTGCATACACATTAGATATTGCAATTCATAGTAATCCTGGAAACGAAAAAAAGGACGGAAATAAGGCTGATTTTACCCGTAAATTCCCTCCCTCTCTCCCTCCTAAGTCTTTCTCCATTTTCCGAAAAAGAGAAAATTCAACTAGAAGTCAATTACTGGACGTTTTCGAATCCACTGCATAAGAGATGAATTATAGAAAAGGAGATTTCGTTTACTTATTTTACAATAAATGAATGCATTTCAGATAGCGAAATTTAGCATACCCGATTGTTTTTGATGAGATCAGTGTCGAGAAGTGCCTCATTGATCTCCTCAGCTGCATCCCCGATTGCAAATTTTTCATCGATATTCTCCACTTCATCGTATTTGAAATGATTTTTGCCGAATTTTTTCCGATCACTGATATGTCTGAAGCAATAAGATTTAACGAGCACAGACTTGAAATTTTCAGAATTAAACATTACATCGAATTTTATTGGGAAAATTTCGGTCAGAATTTTTTCTTAACTAAAATTAAGGAATGGGAATGTAGAAATTTGAGCGATTCGGCTCAAATATCGTATAACAGCGACGTATTCACATAAGAAGACACTGAACGCCGTGCTGTGAAATGCTTCTTGCTACTTCAATGAAACGGCTTGCTTGTGAAATTCGACGAGAATTGAATAGAACCAAAGAAATAGCAAAGCTTTAAGAAATTCTACAGGACAGTGAAAATTTGGTTTGCAACCTGATCCAAAAAGGAGGCTGTACAGAAAATGCTGAAGCCTCCAGAAACCGATTTCTCTTTGTCGTACCGATAGGATATGGGTCAATTTTCACCGGAAGCAGTGTCTGCATTTTACGATCAACTTATAATTACTACGATTGATGCAATCCAGTGTTGAAGTTACTGGCTGCACTATTACCGACTTCTGAAAAATTTCTTCTGTTATGCTTTGAAGTGATAGGTTTGTGTTGCGCGCTAGCAGCTCGTTTATGAAAGGAGTTAAAGGGTGCGGAGAAATTTAAAATATACGTTAAGACCTTTCGGGATCTTCAAATGCTCATTCGTTTAAAACGACGCCAGAAACGGTTACCTCACTATTGCCAACATCTATAGCTTCCGTTATTTTTCCAGTCTTTCCGCTTCTCAATCTCACAGGTCACCCTTTAAATTTCTTTGACCTCTAAATACCAGCCCTATTCGTTGCTTGCTCCCACATCAAAAACTCTCTCATATCAAAAATCCCTCCTCCCCTCTTCAGGGAGGTGGTAAAGTCACAAAAGCGGGACCGAATGGCTTTAGTATTTTTCGAGTTACAAAGACGCATATCAAAGACGTGCAAACCTCAATCTCGTAGCTCTCTTCAGTTGCTTATCGCTAACAGGTAAATAGGATATGCGGGCTTTATAGTGTGCCACCGTTGGTAGTTCTGAAAATTGGACGTGGATAGTAGCACTTTTATCCAAAAAAGCAACACGGCTATGTGGAAACAATGCTAACAACATGCCACACTTTATATACGTTAAGGAATGTCATCATCCCATTTGCTTTCTGGATCTCTCTTGGACGATCACTCCAAAAATATGAGGCAACGGGAGTGTCCGCCGACTACATCAATACGTGGATACAAACGTCGAAACAACCCACAATCCAACATCGATCATTTAGAGGAAGTAAGACCCTCAATTGCGTTATCCACACAGCGTATGTAGATTGGTTCTGTACTGTAGAATGACGAAAAACGAAAAAGAACGAAACCTCAAAGCCATGATGGCATCTCCTTTTTTTGAGTGTTAAATTCAAAAACAACATGCAAAATAAGTCTTTCCTGGAATGAAATTATAAGCGAATCAATAAAGACGACAAAGGACGAGAATTCGAACAAAAAAAACCCTATGTAGTCATTATTTCTCGTTATCATGAGAAATACTGAAGGTACGTTCGAGCCACAATCGGCGCATTTTGTGAATCAGCCGAGTTAATCGAGGATCGTTTTTGTAAATAAGCAAGGAAACGCAAAAATAAATAGAATAAATCCAAGTAAAATCATTCACTACGAAAGCAAAATATATTTTTATGTGCTTCGTAATCTTTTAAAGAGTATGAAACTGAAATAGGATACACATGACCATTTAAAGAGAACTTACTCAATAAAATTTCAATAGTTTGCACTGTGAAGTAGCATCAAAGCGCTTATGTTGTCCATAGCGCTTTATACGAATCGAACTTACACATTTAATGCGATTACATTAGGCGACTGTTGATGCCCTTAGCAAGGAAAATGACTTCATGTGAACTTCGTCGTACGGCACGTTATCGAGCTACTGACTTCGTAACGCACAATCAGCCGAACTAATTTACATCTTTCTTTGGAAAGTAAAAAGAGAGAATCACGAATAGGGTGATATCCAGAAGGATAAAAATACAAATGCTTACGAGCGATTCGTATGAATGCTTCTATATGAAGACGCACCATGCCAGCCCAACGAAATCGTTCACTTCCTATATCTGGAAATGAATATAATAACTGTTTCAAATCCGCAATAACTTCCTCTCTTTTATCCATAAACATGACCGAATTATGCAGGTTACAAAATACCACGTCCAATAAATATGTGAAGCAAATAACAATCATTTAAAGAAAAAAAATTCATGAAGGTGAATATTGCTGAGGTATGGTACACGTATTTATTCAAACTAAACATCAACTAACGTATGAAAATAAGGTAAAGCCTGAAGGAAGCAGTCTTAACAATTCGACGACGCTCATTCTTTTACTAATACACTGCTTGAACATGTCAACGGTTGTAATTGTAAAGGATGCATATGATGACAGAGCATAAACTGGTACTGCAACACGCGGTCTGATGATTGATTCCATTCCAACGAAAATGAAGGATCATTCCAATACATCGGATGTAAAGTATACCACCATGCTGAATATGTGTGCTGCTATAACATTCATATTGAAACGTCTTTATCAGTAGTAAACCTTGTACGCACATCGCCGTTACGAAATTCGATGCAGTGACCTTCTGAGGCAACTTACGGTTAAGAGGCATGATGGCACAAAAAGAAAACCCGCAACAAAATAGGAATCTGAAGACTCACCTATGTCGGCGACAAGTCCCCATGTGGCCGACAAAAACATTGCCTTATCACCATCTCGTTCGGTTTGCACATGACATATTCGCAGTGGTAGATAGCGTGGCCTTGCAACCATTAATGCGGCCTCCAAACAGAATACACCTCGTGGGGCAAAAGGCTCGCTAGAAAAGCGTTAAGAAGTTCCGCTCAATATCAGAGGTGAATACAGCACTGCTCTATTTAGTTCTAGAGTGCATAACCGCCTACAAATCAGCAGATAACTGAGAAGTACTGATCGGCTGAGTAGAACCGAGATAGATATGTGTCAGAGATGGCCGGTTCTTATCTGGAAACAGTAAACTTATCTCATCGAGATAATAGGAGTTCTGGATGTTCAAAAATTCCTAAACGTTGAAAAAATTCACCACTTGGGCCGAAATATACATATCATGCCACTTCATAACATCACTTCCTGAAAACATTTAAAATACGCATGTGTGTAATAAGCAAAATTATTTATAGAATGACAAACTTGCACTGAAAGCAAACAGCAGCTGCAAGACCATTGCTAGTTCCACCTGGAATATGGGCAATTGGCATTTTCAGTGCACGAATTCGATCAGCTCGCATCAAAAATCCTTCGATAACCTCAAGTACAAGTCCATCACCGCTTACGATCGCAATTCCGTCGTAATCATTTAAACAAACATTTCTGGCTATCTCGGTTGCATGTCCAACGCGTTCTGAAAAAAATAACCCATATGATTTGCATAATTCATAATTTCTTATCAACGATAGCGTTAATTAACGTATAAAACATCGATAAAGAGATAATTATTACTAAATCCGGAAATTGTTTGCTTGAGAATTCCATTTCTATTCACTTTATCCTTCTGAAAAATAAACACAAAACAAAAATTGAATAAGGAAACCCGAAACGCTTTTTCAAATTGTAGGAAATAGTAGAACTTTAAGATCGAAAAACGGGAAAAGTTTTGTGAAGATGGTTCTTGACAGCCGAGAAATAGCATCATAATCAATGGCGTAGGAAAATGAAACAATTGTAGACTGGAAATGGCCTACCAGTAAGAACGACTTCATAGTCCAATTGTGCGGCGATAAATATTGGTTCGGTTTCATCTTTCCACATTTTCAACGCTTTTTTCTGACCACTGAACGGGTTTACAATTACGAGAATTTTACGACGCATTCTTAGCGTCGCAATTGGGAAGTGCGCTAAAAAAGGCGATTGGATTGAATGAAACCTCATCCGCTTCCGGAAAATTTTCCAGAAGCAATTGACAAAAACATGCGAGTAAAAGTCATCTAAACAAATTAAACCGTTGAAAAATTTACCTGAAAACACTTTGACATTTTCAAGCTGAATCTAAATGCCACTTAAAGAAGGCTGTTGGGATTTTTCTGCCCTCCCCCCATCTTTCTTCCCCTTTTTATCGCCAAGCAGCTAAAAATTCCTACTGATTAGAAATAATTTCGTTAATAAAGTGATGAGTATTCATGTGAAAAAATAATACGATACTATGCGAATAAACCAGGCATATAGACTGGACAACACAAATTGGCTATGTTAACGACGCTAGCGAACAAGATCATGTAGAGACAAGAAAAACGACTGCATCTTATTAGCAGCGTTCACTTACTCAGCCCAATAGGAAAACATATAATCAACTTAACTTATCGTCATCTGATAAATTTGGACACTAGACGTATGAGCAAAAAATATCGGAACATCAGTGCAAGCGAAATAGAAGTTGCAAAAAACAAAACAAAAGCATATTTGAATGTTTCAGCACAGATGTGATTGAGTGTGCGATATGAAAAGAAAATCTATGACTAAAAATGTTAGCATCTGGGCTGAAAATATTCGTAAAACCTTTCTCAGACTACTGCTCTTTGAAAAAAATTCACAGCATTACTCGAATAAATTTCTAAAGCGATGAGATATTACTACAAAGTGCAAATGTTTATAGTACAGTGACCAATTCTTATTGCCGAATATACAGATTCATATCACCAACATATGGGTGAAGTTTTTATAACTAATACAAAAGCGCTAAAATTTCTTGTGTCTAGATGAGCTAATCAGGTCGAAGAATTTCAAAGTTAGCGAAATAAGCTGATCATAAAACTGTAATAGCAGAGACTTGAAGTAAAAACCAGGATGATGTAAGAACTCTTCACAAGGTCAATCGAACTTTTTTATTGAGACAGTGCTGATTCTATATGAAAAATTATAATCTTTTGTAGGCCTAACTTCAGATTTCCGGAACGCTAGAATAGGTGAAAAGGATACAGCAAAGAAGTGAAGAATCACTGCAAAAAAAGCAAAAGATTTCAATCTAATAGTATAGGATCGAATTCACTGCGATTTTTGCTTGAGATTTTATACGGGGTGCCTGAACTGCTATGCGATCTGCCACGCCGAAAACGCTTTAAAAAATGATACTTTCACCATGCGTGATATTTATCCCAACATCTGAGAGGTTATTGACGTCTACACAGCATTCGATTCTTTACCAGTTTATTTATGTTTCCATGCAACAAAGACCATTTCGGTCTAATCGCATTCATTCCTGCTCTTCAATACTTCCGTAAATACTTACGAGCCAAAGGCGCCTCAATAAATTTTTTGATCACTTTTCTCCAATGTTCAGCAACGTTCGCATCATGGAAAGTCACGTTTAAACTTAGGGAAACTCGTTTCCTGTTCGCTAGAGGAAATACGAGCAAGTAAAGCTCAGCAGCGTCGCCACAAATACCACTGTTCACTGCAATTACCTTCTTATTTCAATAAATATAGGCTCAATTCAATAGATATCAACATGGTAAGCTTAGATATACTCGATAATCATTATTTATAGTGAAGTTTTGATCATTACTGCCTCCATTAATGATAAAAATTTTACTCATTCATATCAACGTCTTAAAATGGGAAGATATAAACGCTCGTGAAGATAAAAAACATTCGAAGCAAATAATAAACCGCCTGCAGCAAGAGCTTCACCTTGTGAATTCCCAGCCTAATTAAGGATTTTCTAAAAAATATTTCTGCAGCCGTATCTAAAATCTAGAAATAGAGTAGAAACAACGTCCCGCAATATCTTCGCTTCTCTTTCAGCGAAATGATTTCATTTTCCATGAAAATTTTAGGAGAATTCTCTTCCTGACTATGAAGTTACAAGAAGCAAATTAACTTCTTTTTGTTCGTTTTCGGATGTTTTTACCACTGCTCTGTGGCTTGAATACATCTCATTTCTAAGCGTTCATCTTACTGTTTTCCTATTTCATTTCCTCGTCCTATCATTTGGCACTTACCTTTCATCTTTCGCTAGTCTCTTTCATTTATTGACGACGCGCCTCCTATTGAACGTTAATTATACTAATAAGCACGTAAGAATGCAAAAAAGAATGATGTAAGACCAGGTAACAGAGGTGACCTGTGCAAAAAAGGTTGCCTAGTGCAGAAAAATGGAATAAACCACCTTTAGTGGTGATGATCGAAATCGAAATGATATCATCGAAGAGAACTTTAAAATATTTATCAACCATAACTCGGAATTGTAGTGCATTCCCACTTAGTATACATTCAACTGACTGGAATTTCTGGCCATTCACCATAACGTTTACTATTTGCGAATCGAAATTTTTACTTCCTTCTTCTGGTGGCCAATCATAAAAAGTGATAACTTTCGACGATAAAACACCCATCACCTGAAATTATCAACTTATTCAGAATATACGGCCGAAAAGTCGTTAACTGAAATGAGGCATAAGTGATCGTGATTTGCCTCTAACATATTCAATCTCAAGAAAAAAGAGGAAGAAAATCCAACAAATATATTCATTAGAAAGAAAAAGAGAACAAAATAAACATCAATAACTTCTAAACGTTAGTAGGATGAAATCTAAATTCATCTTATTCGGTGATAATTTCCACGACAATTTAAACGGAAGTGAAATTATTCGATTGTTTCACTCATTGAATTCGAAAGAGCATTTATGAACACTTTAAAAGTTTTCCTTTGTAGTAAGCGGTAGACAATATAACGATAGAGCATAATTCAGCAGAAAATATATATTTGAGAAGGAACACTGTATCCGAGAAAAAGCAAAGGATGATCTTAGGCAACGACCATGCAGAGATACTCTTTCATATGTCCTGCCAGTCTCGGTACTAAACTCCTCTTGTAAAAACCGAGTGCGTACAGTAAGTCTATTAGGAAATGGGCAAAGAAAAACAGGGAAATCAAAGAATGATGGGCCATGCAGTTAACAACATCAGCTGTCTCACACTTCACATCAGTTCACTGTTTAGCACTTTGCGATCAAAAAAACTAGACGCGATGAATTGGGGATACATAAAGCTCAGACACCTCGAAGTGATCGCAAGCCCAAGCTAATTCCATGAACTCATAATTACATGAACACAACCAGCCATCACGACTGATTTGATTAGCTTAAGTCATATTTTAAAATGGTGATTAAGCGGTAGTTCCCGACTCACACATTTAATGAAAGGATTAGGCATGAACTAAAAAATTGGATGGATCCATGCTATATGGAGGTCCACTATGTTGACTATAACGAAATTACTGCTATGCATCAGTGCCAGTCATAGGCAAAATATAACACTGGATAATGTTTCATGTACCATTCTCTAACGTTCCACAGTTGAAAAAGCACAGAAAAAAAGCACTTAATTAAGGTTATACCTTGCAAATCTCATGATCTACACCGTAGTGGAAAACCGGCGGAATAAAATAAAAATTTTTTAGGCTGGAAAGATTTTCCATAAATTTCAAATAATTAATTCTTGACTTCAACGATTGGAGAAATAAAACGCACTGCGATCAATGGATACGCGAGAAAATGTCACGAGCAGCCTACCTGTCAAAGGCATATTGCAAAACTGACTAATGGAAGTGAAATAAAATTATACGTGGCCGAACTAATAAGTCATTAACATAAATGAAATAAAATACTTCGGTACATTATTATTCATTAGTTCATGATATCGAAGACAAAATGCAACAATGTCATATGTACTATTGATAATTTGTGATGGCACTGTTTAAAAACATTGTTTATAACCATGTATATGTACATATATATATATATATATATATATATATATATATATATATATATATATTCACTGCACGACGTTTCCGCAGCAAGCGGAAACGCCGTGCAGTGAACAAGTTCGAAAAACATTTTAAAACCGGGAGAGCAAATCATCATTATTGGAGTTTCATCATTTTACATAGACCGAGTGAACACAGAACATTTACGAAAATAGCAGCATTTTCCTTTCCCAACAAACAACTATAGTTAACTACAAATCCGAATGATCTTGTCGTACAGGAGGTTGAAGAAAGCTGTTGATAGGTGATTGATAGGTTTCTGGGAAAAACTTGAAGATATAGTTACTGTTTGAATTTGAGGGAGACTAAAAATCTCCCTATATGCCAGACTTTAGTAAACTTTAAAATGCTCTCTCGTAAAAAAAATCACACTGCCGGCATATGAGAGGGATGGGAAAACTTCGGATGCAGATAGCTAAGCGACTGCTGAGAATATTGTCGATGTCAGCATTTGGGAGCTTAGATGAAAAAGAACACAACTGCAAAATCACATTCCAGTGGGAAGAGAACTAATTGCTGATGATCGTCTACTTTACGCCTTATAGCCATTATGGGCATTTTCTATGGGTGGAAGAAACTTGTTACCCAATACTTTGCAACATCAATATTATCTGTATTTCCTTGCATTACTTGTATTTCCGTATAAACCAATTAGGCATCTTTACTACCCACCGTCAAGATATCAGACTTTCCTATGGCCAATTTCCTGTAAGAAGGTGAAGGTTTCTTAAGAATTTCATTCACATAACGCAATTGGATTCCCGTTCTTCTTATATTTCGCTCACCACACTCATGAATTGCACTTTTCACTAGAAAATAATATGTAAAATCGCTGCCATTCGATGTTTGTTGGAAACCTACCGATGTAAAATTCATGTGATCTCTTTTCCACGGCAACAGTTTATCTCTTAAGGTTAGTACACTAATGTCGAAAAAGATGAATAAGATCATCCTGTAGTATAGCCAATACGACTAACAAAATTCTTCATCACCTTCAATCGCTCTCAAATTGAACGCATCCGAAAGACATAGAGAGACAGTTTATCACACACATATTAGACATGATCTTGTCACAAAGGTTTTCCACAGCAAATTCTCTACAGCTCCATAATTCAAGCGGCGTGCAAAAGAAGTCGTAGCAGAATGTGCTACTCTGAATTCCACATCCTGTAGCAAACAGTTTTATAAGGCATCAATAAGAAAACCGAAATATGTAAGAGAGTGATTTATCTATTTAAGTGATCCAAGTGTCCGCATAGGCATACAAAACGTTCATTTTTTCTTTGATTCGACTGCAGAAAATTGTACGTAAATTTTTCAAAAGCACACTAAAATATCTGTGGGTTTTTTGAAGCTCATCGATAAACATGACTCTGGCTAAAAGGGATAGCAGAGTGTAAATGATATGCATTACACGCAATAAGAATTTGTATCTCTAACATCATAATTGCCGAACGAAACTACTAAGCAGAACGACGCACAACAGAACTTGTATAAGCGCAGAAATAATATCACACCAACTTGCATCCTCGTAAGACAAATTTGCAAACGCACGTAAATGCAGTGAGAGAAGAAAATGCCCTGAAGAAGGTAAGGAAAACGCGAAGTGTAATTGGTTGATGACGAATGAGAATATTATTTCGCATATAAGAAATGGGCAAAAAGTCGTCCGCTCCAGAAAAACGATCAACTAAAGAGTGCAAAAGAGTAGATGATGATTACCGGTGCAAAAACATGTTATCAAAGAAAACTGAACTTTCGGCGACGTAAAAATTCTGCGTAGAAAGAGTACATAAAAGTAACAATGATAATGGAAATATTTAACTTTATATTTAGCGCTCACCTGTCAGGTAAATAGGTGCCATCGAAAGAATCGAATCTAAATCGTATAAAAGAACGAACTTGCTTCTAGGATTGACTTCTAGGAACAGTCATTCCTCATAGGTAAATGCACCCATAATCTGCTCATTTCACTCGTTTGATGTGAAAAGATGCAAGTGATCAACGATAATTACCCATATATTTGGATGTTCTACATTTCAGCGATCGATCACCATTTGATCCTCGTTACTAGATGTTAAATATTATATCATTACGTTCGGCTATCATGGTAAATAAACGGAAGACCAACAGCGAAATTTGATCGAATCAGAAAATGATTGTCGGGCAAAATCACGTGAATTATTGCCGTGGAGAATTCATATATGTGTGTGAACGATGAATAAACCAATAACAAAAATGAGAATCGGAATTGCAATCTCTCCTGAGAGAGAGAAAGCGATGCTAGTGTACATATACATTTTAAACTTGTCTCCAAAAATGAAAAAACAAGAAAACAAGAAAAACTGCGGCCCAAAAAGCGCCCATGTCTTATGAAAACGATTTCGATCGCTAAGAAACTTCAGTGATCTAAGAAAGTTGAAGTTAAGGTTTAGAGCTACAACAACAGGAGTCATCTACTGGCGTAAAAAAAACAGGAAAGCGCACTAGGGAGACGGCACATTGCGCATTTTAGACAGCCTACTTCGCCAAAGCAAGCGCTTTCATCACTACTCGAAACTTCCTAGAAAATTGACTACAGCAGGATATCTTGAGTGATGTGAATTTCATTAAAGGTTGTGCCGTTCGGCTGTCAATAAAATTAAAAGTCTTTCGCGTACATTTCACACTACTGACCTCATTAGTGATATCGAAATGAGTTCTTTAGCTATTATTGTCTCGTTTTAGAATATCGACTTCCTTAAAAAAAAGGAAAAATATAGAAAATGGAAAAAAGTATACGTTCCAAATACGTCGAAAAAGCAGTTTTTTCCATACTGAACGGAGTAAACTTGGAGTGGAGAATTGTTTTCCCATCAAGAGTTCAAACAAAAATTGCTTAGAGAAGCAAAAAGCGTTCCTTCGTAAAGCACTTCACAACCACGTACCATAAATAACTTAACCTTTAGAGTACTTAATACGATTGACGCAATTGTAAACACACAATGATCGCATCAAAAAAGAAGAGGAAATTCTACTCAGTGTTACATACGTCATAAGATAAACAGCTGATAATGAAGTTGGCAAAAACGTTTGGCTACGCACTATCTCCAACACTTTTACACTCGGATAGCGAAAAACTGATCAGTCTTATGTTAAAATTTCCGCTTTCTGTTCAATGTGATTACTCATTCCAACATTGCTACTATTTCATAGGAAAATATAAGGATGTTATGTCTATCATTGAAGCGAATAAACTAATTTCAAAAGAAAATGCAAATGGGATCATTTCACTTTCAGAAAACTTCCTAATGTATTCTCTTTCAAATTAGCATTTATTGTAACAGATTGCACTAACCATTACTCACTAATTAAACACCATATCATCGAGGAATGCTTAAATATTCCTCACCTAAGGAAACATGTCCAAAATCATCAAGAATCTTGTGCTCATTAGCGTAGTAGGTTTACGTCAAGTTGCGTAGTAGGTTTAAGACGTCAAGTTGCATAGAAGTCATAAAACTTAAAATCAGTAGATATATTGAATACCCATTTATCGTTTAATTCTGCCGATAGAAGACAATTTAAAAATAGCCGGCCAATGAAGAGTACGAAAAAAATAAATAAAATAAAATAAGACAGTGCCGTTGTTGGAACTCCAAATCGATTCAGCGTAATGCGTCAACGAATTCAACAGTTGTCGCAAGGATGCCTCAGAGAGAGAATGAGAGAGAGGGAGGGGGATGGATAAATGGTGGCTCGAAGAGAAAGAGAGAAAATACGAGATAGACTTCACAACTACGCGCTGTACGCGCTGTAATGATTGTATGTAACGTTTTGCCTTCTACATTCCCCCCATGTGATGAACATACGCACACAAGAAATATAGCATTCAGTTTCTCAAATTGTTGTGCCCCAATATGGTAATTCGCGGATGAGAACAGGTGTTCTTACCTGAGCTTTAATGAATCAAGCCATATGAGAATGTATCCTAGATGAAAGCATCTCAACGTTAGGATCAACGTATGACTTCTCACGTATCTCGATAAGAGGAACCGAAATTTGAAGAGGGATTAACATCGTTTATCAGCAACGATAGGTAAACGTATAAAAAAATATTGCGGCGAGTAACAGACAAATAGGTAAAATAGGCAAACAATAAAAGAAACCACTATGTTTTAGCAGTAAGAACTTACTTTACAAGAACTGTAATAAATCGATAAAGAGGAAACGTTATGCGAAATCTATTAAATGGAATTGCAGATAGAAAGGATTTCATTGCTAATGGAAATGGAACTAAATGATACAACTAATGATTTCATAAAGTCGGAATTTGTGTCCGAGATATTTTTTTAACTTCTTTTTCTCTAAATATAGCAATAAAACGACGACTTCTTACGAAGCCCCCCTAACAATACGGGCATTTACATAATTAGTTGCATTCAATAAGAAAATTATCGGAAAAATTTAATCAGAGATATACTTTTGAAAGTTTGTTTTGCTGTTCTGAGGTTTTCTCCGATGCAGCAATCGTTGACTATCGAGAGGTTCTTTTTTTTCTGGATTCGGAAATCCCGTCTGAATAGTGATCAATTGCACCAGCTCTAAAATCATCTCAAGGTTATATGTTCTCACATCATGTGGTTTGCAAAACTTGGGTAAAGTATCATGAGAGCACATTTTTTACGGGAATTCTCTATTGAAGAACGAAGTAATATTCGGCCTGATAATGCAACAAAACGTGCAACAAGCTCTTCCGCATTGTGCAAAACTCATTTCATAAACTGCGTCATCATAATGACAATTTTTGATCATAAGATAGGCTAAATTTTTCTGTTTTTTGAAAGAAGAAAACGCAATATGAATATTCTCAATCCAGCATCTCGCAAATTATGGTTAAGGAAGACTCTTCATGATTCCGGATAAAATTAAGATTTCTGGAAAAGGAAGAACACTCCTACATCGGAAACCTCGCCTCTAGAATTTATGATATAAAACATCTAAAGCATTTTTTTCCTTTTTTCCAGGAAAATGAGACACCATAAGAATTTTATAGCCTTTTCTATCATGGAGAAAAATACCACGTTCTTGAACTTTACGTTGGGATGAATTTTCGTTGAATTTTAAGCGTTCTTCTATATTACTCAACTTTTTGCTCCTTATTAACTGTCATAATTTCCATTGAACTAAGGCAGTTATTTTTTAATTTTCGTGAACAGTGATTTTTCTTTATTTCTCATCTCAGTTATACAGCGCCAATTTCTTTGGTAAGCGTTCGTTTCATGGACACAAACGATATCTTTTACAAGCCTGAATTTCAATTACGGCATCCTGTTCATGAGAACCAACTATAAAGAAAATATTAGACCTTCAGTACCAAATAAATAGTTGATTATTTGATAGAAATTTCAGTATTTGGAAGTGACGACGTCAGTTTAACCATCGCTCCTATTGTATCCATGAAATCAAGTGCAAAATGGTGAAAGAGGATTTTTTCGTCGAGTTTATCGAATGGAACGCTCCACTGATCGACTGCTTACACTCTTAAGCAATTGCTATATTACTTAATCAGCTTTCCTTTCACCGTAAAACTACATATTCAAATGTTTCCTTTAATGCCTTACGGATAAACGAATCCGAATTGCACAATGTAATCGTCGAGATGTCTCTCTTACAATATCTCGAGAACCAGTATATCTTTTGGCGAAATATTCTACGACTATTTTAGATGACTACAAGAGAATCCGATTCGAAACATCGGGAGAGTATAAATTAAAACACTTGAAAGACAGCAAATTAAAGACCACGAAAACTAGAAACCTAATAAAAAGGTGAGTATCAGAATATAAAGTACAGGCTGAGCTAGTGTAATGTTGTTGCTCAAACTTTTCCGAGAAAGAAAGAGAGAGTAAAGGGGAGAAAATAAAAAAAATGAGAGTGTAAAGGAGATAAGAAGAAAATGGAGCAGTATAGATGAAAAACAGCAGAGTCGGAATTAGCACTCTCGTCCATAAAAGAAAAACAGGACAAAGTGCACTGATACAACAAAATCATCCACTTTGAATCACACCATCACATCGTTTTAAAAAAACCGGAAGAACTACAGCAAGTAATTTTCCTATTGAGCAAAGAACATCTCTCTACCCGGAGCAGTACCTGAAATAACAAGTTTCAATATTTAACATCGATCTAAATCGAGTGAACATGATACGGTGAGCACTGAACCACATGACGGTGGGATATTTCGACAGCGTTCACACATAGCTTCCATGGTCCCTAAATTTTTAAAAATTCACTTGACGCCCAGGAATTGGCTAGTTTCGTAATTCCTTAAAAGGGATCCTCGAGAAACTTGCAGATAATTATCGAATCCTGAAAATACAATCATTGAGGAACCTTTGTAGTTACTAAAGCCGCTGGCTACTATTTCCTGATTAGTGTAGAGAATATGGATATGAACTCTTCTCAGCTCGTTACTGCCCAAAAAGTGATGAGAAACATACGAGCAGATGAAATGCTTTAATATCCTATTAGATTCAATCGGATAAGTCTACTGAATTGATCGAGCTCTTCCGTCCACCAGTTAGTTCAAGCGATGATTTTAGATGCTCGATAATAAAAGAGTTCCATCGGTTGACACTTGGCAATGTATCAAAAAAAAACATTAATCATGGAAAGGAACGAGTCGGCTTCTACTTCACTTGTTTCCGCTTGCAATACTTATGTGAAAAGAAAGCTCCACTTAGATCCGGAAAATCAGTGTCATTGGAATTTGCAAAAATGAATGACACTAATAGGTACGCAGAGTTTATGTCCACCTAAATTCTTTATACTTGTCAGCTGGATCACAATTAACTTTCTGGATGTCAGCTTCGACCGTTTCTGTGAAGGCGTGAAAACCGATCGACATTTCGGATGTTCAATTTAGCAAGTTGTTTACTATCATCGATAAAGTGACGCGAAAAAGAGCCAATATTTCATACCTCATTGCACACACATATTCACGAATAAACATAAAAAGAACACGTGCCACATGCGTCAATATCCAATCACAATGCGCCACTAAACGAGGCGCCTCTTTTTGTGGCACTACTCATATCGTGAATGTGTGACTTTTATTGGAAAGTTCTGTATATTCTGTACAAAGGTATTTTGAAAAGAGTTACTGCCTTCAGGTAAGTTTTATTGCATCATAAATAGTGTCGTCGATCCGTGAACACCAAAACGCTCACTCAGCGCAACCCCTAAATATAAAACACTCTTTCACGAGTTGAAATGATTCGAGACAGCGCTGTGCTTCTTATGCGAGAAATGTTCCTTAATACCTTAATATTAATAATATCTTCAATCCGTGAATCCTGTGGCTCACTTCCCTCTGCGCCTAATTAGCTCAGAGAAACTTCCTCTGAAAAAGGTGCAATTTCGAGATACATACATTTTTATTCCATAAAAATCATACTTCATCCACGATTACTCAAATACAAAGATAACTGAAGAGAAAAGATGGGAAACCAGCGCTTATTCTGAAAAGAAATTCGATTTCGAGTGAAAATTATCAGAATGAGCCGAAAAGGTCGGTTTTTTTCTTTCAGCTGATGACTAGGGCGATAGAGACGAACTTCTATTCCAAGAAAATGAGTAGTACAAAAGGTGGGAAAGCGCATCAGAGGCGGTGAAATTGCAGGCAATTTTTGCACTGTCCCTCATTAAGTTAATGAGAGTAATATATTGCGAAGAAATAATCCAGCATTTGGAATAATACGATCATATTTTTCAAAGAAGCAACCATTTACACTAGTCTTCTGCAAAGGTTTCTTTATCTAAACCAATCTAGTGCGAAACCTCAGCTCATAAAATGAAACTCAAAGGATAATAAACTATATAGAAATTTTAATGCACACTTAGGACTCCACAACGATTTCTAGAGGTTTATGTGTCCGTTGAAAAGCCAGTCCCATGAAATTATCAACTCAAGCTTCAATTACTGCCAGGTTGAAAATGCCAACAGCGACATATAAATAGATAATGATATACACGTACATACAGATGCGACCTCATTAGCGACTTTCGCTAAGATAAATCTTATACGAATGGCGCCTATCGATTAGTTTAAAAAAATACAAGCAGAGATGTAATGACGGAGAGCGATCCTGAAAGAATTGCGGCAATAAAGAGCCGCATAAAAGATGCATTAAATAGAGGACAATTAGAAGTGATATGATAAAAAATATTTATTGGCAATGAGTAATTTGCTGAAATGATGTAAAGTAAAGTAAAGAGATTGCGTCATATAAGAAAGGCAATCCACATATTAGCTATTTTCGGTCTCTTCAATTTTCCTCAACAACGATGCGATTTAATTGTGAGATAAAAATTAACGGAAAATTGACCGAATCAATGATAAAAAAAGATTAAAACACCGGGAAATTGCCGCAATAACTTCATCACTTAAATCGAATATATTTTTTGTTCATCGGCAAAGAATTCAAAGATATTTTAGGGGAATGACTCAACATTCGAGTGAAAAAGTTGATTGCGCGCTACTAAGGCAACTAGCACTGTTTGATAGTTATGTAACCCTCGAAACGTCTCAGGTATGTTCGCGTACAATCATAATCGGGAATAAATGTATTTTTCTTGCTGCGACTGGTCGTCATCGGAAACTGTCTTAATCTAATAGCTTTTGCTTAACACCGGAACTCTGACTGTTTCATCGTCGACATTTTCTTCACCTTCGCGACAATGCTCATGAAAATAACATTTTAAGAGCTCACTTTGTTTGCTATGAAACTGGTTTCCAGGAAGAGGAGGTAGATGATGAGATGAGTGCAAGGTGATGAACCCAAGGTGATATCGCAAATTCAGACCATTATGGTCCTCTCTCTGAAAAAAAAGGAGTAAATTCCGATCGAATAAGGAAGGCATCAAAAGGTTAACGAGCCAGTCTGAAATACGATTACTCATATTATTAAATTTTTTTATCACTTAAAGCATACAGCTGAACGGTGACGTGGATACGTAGCAAAGAAGCAGAACTAGAAATCGTTTGTCTATTGCATGCAGATGGAATGAATTGAGGGGACAAATTTGAAGGGAACAACTCCTACGAAGTGATGATATAAGTATCCCTCGAACGAAGGGCATGGCGGATGGTTGGAGGGAGGAAGGAGACTGCGCGATGTATAACGATAAAAAAATTTAAACGATAAAAGAAATCAGCAGTGCAAATTTGAGAGACTCATTTATTATACGAGAAAGGTTATATGATAAACGATATCTGACTATATAAGCAATCAGATGTATAAGATAGATTGTCGTTTAGCACAAAGAGGGACGAAAAATGCAGTATGAAGCTTTTACGAAGAACTAGTGAAGTGGCAATGATCGCATCAATCAAACTTCCTCATATCCGAGGCACAAGAGCGTCGAACTATAGGATATAAACGCCGCCACATTGTTTACGTTTAAAAATCTCCTTAGAGAAAGCTTACAAATGCATTTATTGTAAAGCCGCCGTTTTCGCAGAAAATTCAACGAATATTTTTTACTGGAAAAGAAATCTTCATTGTCTCGTTCCTCCGTCTGCCATACAACTAGCAAAATGTTTTACCA
Source organism: Parascaris univalens (assembly GCA_037576465.1). Taxonomy (NCBI): domain Eukaryota; kingdom Metazoa; phylum Nematoda; class Chromadorea; order Rhabditida; family Ascarididae; genus Parascaris; species Parascaris univalens. The sequence continues at coordinate 235,338,719 of CM075173.1, read as the reverse complement.
TCAATCACATGCACATGATATCCTATCTTTAAAATATATTTCCTACTCCTCTATATAGATAAAATGACCTAAGTGTTATATATAACAGTGTTGCCACAACTTTTTACTAACGGTGTTTATAAGGAAGCGTACTCATGCAAACGGTTAGCAGCAGTTTTAAACCATTTTATGAAGAAATAAGTCTTATTTCGACTTCATATCATGCACTATTATAGACTTTTAAGAAAAAGCAAACCGAATACGTGCTTAAACGCTTATTTATTGAATTAATTAATGACGACATTAAGATGATTGTGATTATCGTAAGGCAATCGTACTTGATACCTCAAGATTTCGGTTTGAAATCTTCCTCAGCAGAAGTTCGTTCCTCTGAAGTGAGAGTTCTTTAGCTTGAAGTCTGGATCCAAAGTTTTCGATGAAGAAGCCTGATGAGTGTAGAGCACAACGGCTCATTTCGATGTAAAAGATGCTGAGATTCTATGCAATTCAAAAATTCTGGGGTGAAGAATGAAGACAATTATAAAAAAAACGAAAATATCGTATACAAAAGTGATATATATAAGCTCCTCAACTGAGCACAAAATCCACAGGATGCTTTGTTCAGCTTTGAATATCAATACATAATGAACTGACGTTCATTCGATCGAAGTGTACTTTAACCCTCGATAGAAATCAAGATAACCACGTTACTTATGGCTCGAAAACTTTTTAGAGGCTGATAAGCGTTAGCATTATCAATTTACTAATAACGAATGCACCAAGGAACTTGAACGCAACATCTATTTAGTCTGATTAAGAGGCGCCAAAATACCACAGGCTCATCACCTACACTATGACGTTACCCGTGTTCCTTTGCTTAAATAAATAACTGGGGGACGTGTGAATATCCATCAAAAAAGGAGCCAAATTACTACGGAACTTATCGAGAGGAAACTTTCACTGCTGTAACTCTGGTGTGGCACCGTGGACACCGAGATCGAGTGGAAACGAAGACACAGGAGAGTCGAAGCGTTCTGCTGCGGAGCATCACATCTCACAGACGCGATAGGAAATGGCGGAGGTGTCCGGAGGACCCGCCGATCGGAGAAGTGTTGGTTGACGAAGACCGTATCCGATGGACTGAAGCCCGACTTATATAGGTTTGTGTAACGAATCGGTAGGATGAATTTATTGGCTCAGAGACAAGCCTATATGCTAGTTATTCACGCGGTCGATCTTTTACGAGTCATCGCATTTTAATGGATTGATGGGAAAAGAAATGCCACTTGTTAGCTGTCTCCTTTGCATCGGTGGGACGGGGACGATAAACCGTGATGTTTTTCCCGTAGCTCCCATTCGCTGCGAGATGATTATGATACAAGGTACGTTCGGAATGCTTATAATTCGTTTTCTTCGCAACAGCATCAGGCAGTAGTCGATCAGTGGCGCCCATGGAGAACAATGAACCAGAACCGGCCGTAGAAGCACAATGTTCCCAGCAACGCGAACGGTCTGAATAAAATTTCGTGCCGCTGCGAATGGTCTGAATAAAATTTCTTGCCACTGCGAACGGTCTGAACATAATTTCCCGCCAGTGCGAACGGTCTGAATATAATTTTCCGATACTGCGAACGGTCTGAATAAAATTTTCCGTCACTGCGAACGGTCTGAATAAAATTTTCCGTCACTGCGAACGGTCTGAATAAAATTTTCCGATACTGCGAACGGTCTGAATATAATTTTCCGGTACTGCGAACGTTCCGAATAAAATTTCTCGCCACTGCGAACGATCTGAATAAAATTTCTTGCCACTGCGAACGGTCTGAATATAATTTCCCGATACTGCGAACGGTCTGTAGATTGTGGTAGCAAGTAGACATATCTTGGGTTGAATTTTTAGCACAATACTTAAGAAGAGGGAAACAGAAATTGTAAATGCAAAAGCACGTTTCGTATAAACCTTAGCCAATCGACGACTTCAGCTGATGTGTGGAGTCCGAAAGTTATATTCTAGTATTGGTTCACATCGATCAGCGCAGAAGAAGCTTAGCTTCTTTCAGAACGTTCAATATTTATTTCTTTAAAGGTAGTGATGATAGTAAAGCTTTTTTTCATAGATTTTTGGGCGAACTTTTTAGTTGATAAATATTAAGTTGAATATCTGTTCCTTACTATAAAGAACATCACAAATTTGTTTAGGCTATATGAAGCGATAAGCTTCGTTCATAGTGAAAGATTTTCTCGCATTTTTTCCAAGCTCTTGGTTTCGTCTATGTAATACGAAAAAGCGCAAGCAATTTTACCTTTTCGTTCATGTTATCTCAACAATGCTTCGCTGAATTCCACTCATTTTTGTTTTCATTGAAACACTGCAAATTTTGTGCTTGCGGAGCCTATAGTTTTTGGTGGATGTTGTGCGCTTCTCGATTGAGATATTCCATATAATATAAATTCTTCATAGTTAAGTATCTTTGAGGATATGTTTTTGTGTGTTTCGCACAACGTGTTCGCCTTTTTTTGCATTCATCCACAGTCATGTGGCGCATGTTGTCGGCAATATGTGAAGTTACGGAAAAAGTCCGGAATACGAAAATTTCCAGGAAAATGTCGCAGATGTATGTCCGGAAACATTTATATCTTTGTGAATGGATATCCGTATTTCTTTTTTTGTGCGCTTCCTGTAGGAACTCTTGGAAAGCGGGGACCATAGATGCTTATGGAGAAAACTTCTGAATATTTAGTGATCCTGCTGAGTTGACCTCCTCACATCCTGAAAAGTGCTTTTTTCACCCTATCTTTCTTTGTTTTCGCATAGATTTTCTACTACTCACGGAATAAGATGAGATAGAGGATTCGTGGAAAAGTTTTCCGATCCGATGCAAAAAAGATTAGCAAACTATCAACTTCATTTTTATTCCGCTTTTAAATTTGGTCTCATGCTTACGTTTGAAATTGTCCTTAAGCATAAGCATATTCTCGAGCCTAAATTGTGATTTTGCCATCGGCTTAAGCTTAAACTTGGCTATATGATGATGACCTAACGATTGAAATGATGATGAATTTATATTTGCCGGAACTTCTCAATTGTATAAATCGTCGGCGAAATATTTTCTTCTAATTGCAATATCAAAATGAAAGAAAATGCTTCAAAAAATTCCTTTAATATCTTTACTTATGAAGTTCAAATTCAAAAGTAATCGCATCATTTAACTATGAAAATATAAATTATTATTTTTCCTCAAACGTTATTATTCGTATTTTTTCTTATATATTTGAAGAAATTCACAACGTTTATTTTATAATTTTTTCAACAAATTTTTAGTAGAAAATAATTCTTTCATTCGAAAAGAATTTTTATTGTTTCGAATAGAATTTTCCCGAGGAAATTTCATTAGTCGACGGGGATTTTTATGGATTTAATTTCTTTGAGATTTTTTAAATTTCTCCTTTAGCCGATTAAATTGTCAGAAATATTCGCCGGAAAAATTTAGTGGAAGTTAGAAAAGTTTTTTATTAAAGATTTTTCTGGAACTAAGTCGAAGAAGGTCTGACTATATTATTCTCATTCCCAGGCCTTGCTCCCTTCTCTATTGTTTTGCACTTAAAGTATTCCGGTTTTCCAGTAGTATACTTAATTGCTGAAATATTTGTGCGGCATCATTAACTTGTATTCCAGTTCCTTTTTCTCTCTTTAGGATTTATATGAGAAGGCAAGGTCAACGTTGGAGATTCTTAGATTCTAGAATCGTCAACGCAGAGTGTCCAACGCCACGATACTTGCTACAGTCGCCTCGAACCTGGTTGTTCAATTTGAATGCTCCTATAAGAGGTCATCTGTGAGTACTTTATACTCTTTAAGCATCATAGTGAGGTTTCAGTGGCTTTCGAATAGAAATTTTATCATACCGATGGATACATATACGTAGACATCAATGTCACTATAATATCTTGAAGATGTAGATGTATAAAAAGCTTTAAGCAACTCTTTAAATTTCCATCGTGATGTTATACACAATGGAATAAAGTTCAGACTACATGACGGTGTGTGATGGTTTACGTGTAGCACATGACTGAGATTTTCAAAATGTGTTGCTCTCATTCAGGCTATTGGATTTTATCCAGAACTTTTGCATGACGATTTCATGACGATGATCGAGAATTACTTAGCCAACGGATGAGTTTCGATATATTTCGTTCTTTTCGTTTTTGTTTCAACGGGAATATTTTCCGGAATATTGGTTGTGCTAAGTTTTTTGCAGATTCTCTGAAGCATTTTCTAGGCGTCGTCGCATCGGACATGTCATCGATTGTCCGTGCAGCCGGAATGGTGGTTTATCGACGCGTCAATCATCAATTCGAATATCTGCTCTTGCAAGCCTCCTATCCGCCCTATCACTGGACACCGCCTAAGGGTGAGAATGTGCGCACTGCTATATGCTGATAAGGAATGGCGAAAATTCCTCAATTTTTCAACCCGTTTACTACCACCCTTTGATGAGTATAGGCGGAAAGAAGAACCATAAGTGCTAAATTTGAAACGAGCATTCTCCACAGAGGCAAATTTATTCGCACATATTTACGTGTGTAACATACACATTCTGAATATATTTTGCTTGCATTTATACGTATATGCTTGATCAGCTGCTGATAGATTCTAAGAATCAGCTCTCTTTGACTCGTGTGGTCTTCGAGGTCATGTGCACTGCCTGCGCCATCTGCCCGGCTGCGGTCGAGTGAAGTGCAAGACGATAGAGTCGTAGGGGACCAGTATGTGACAGATATACGACACCCACAATAATGTGACTAACAGAAATGGACTTTAGGATCTCGCAGTTGAGCTTTGTATACATATATATATACATTATTTAACTACACCGTTAATAAGGTCTACCGTGTTTGCATTTTGTCAATGCAGGCCATCTCGACCCAGGGGAAGATGAATGGGCAGCTGCTATTCGGGAAACGAAAGAGGAAGCCGGAATTTCTATAGAACATCTTGACGTGCACAAGGATTTTGAAGAGGTTTTACAATATGAAGTGAAACAAAGTCGATATGATGGCGAAGTCACTAAACAGGTATAATCTAATCTAACGTTTTAACGGAATCTTATTGTAAAAGGAAAATCGTCGACGTGAGATCCGTCCGATTTGTTGACGAATAGTTCATCGAAGCGCCGCTTGCTGATGGAGGTTGTCACCATCCCTTATTTGCGGAAGATTTAAGCAAAACTGATCTATCTAGGGCAGGGGAATAGATAAGGAGAAGGGAAAGAGTGAGGTGTGCTCAATCTCTCCGCTCCCCCTCGCCCTCCCTCCTTTATAAACGTGCTTGTCTCTAAGTCCCATGAAGTTAATTTACTCCTGCAGTACGTTCGACATTTATTATGAGAATCGGATTCATTTCTAGAAAACAGTAAGGTATTGGCTGGCACGATTGGTGGATAACGATGCTGTAAAGCTATCCGATGAACATCAGCAAATGAAATGGGCACCGCTCGAGGAGGCGATTCATGTAGCGCAATTCGAAGATATAGGAAAATTATTTCGGAAAGCAGAAGAATTCCTCCGAAGTAAGGAGTCGGCTTGAAATCGTTAGATCTCAACCTTTTAATCGAGTTTCAAATGAACGCTATGTTGGTGGTTTTAATTTTCCATATGACGCTGCCATCTCATTGTCGTTTGTCTTTTTGAAAGAACTGTTTTGATGATGAGAGGAGTGAGAGTAGTCGTGGAATAGGTGGGGAGGGGAAATACGCTACTAAAATGCTACTTCTTGGTTATTTAATTCGGACAAACCTCTTCGTTATAAGAGTTGCCGCTGACAGCGTCAGGCATGTTACGTGAGCTATTGCGTGCCTCTCACTCCACCCATCCTCCCTCCCCTCTCCACTCCACCAGCCACATTTCCTTCTAGTTTCTTCTGAACCTGTTTAATTCATTTCTGTGATAGGTAATAGCAGGTGTGTTTTTTTTAAAATTTATCTACAGTGCCGTTTTGTAGATTTGTATTTTTTCGACGTTGATGTGGGGACGACAAAGATTATTGCGTAGGCCTATATTCTGCTTTTGTAAAAATCCTTCCTATAGCTCTCGGCTTTAATGTTATATTTTTACACTTCGTAGATGATTTTGCGCTCTCATATCTGAATTCAGTTCCTATTTTAATAACATAAAATGTCACGAGAAGAAAATTTTCGTTGCTCATTCATTTTATCAGTTTTCCTGCCAATTTTATTAGCATTATGAGGCTCTAACTTCAAGTTTAGCTGTCTCCATCATAAAGCCAGATAGACCAACCTCATCTGCGATCAATCAGTGATAGTGTGGTGCTAAACTTACAGCATTTTTTCGTTTAATGCGGGAATTTGTAAACGATGGATACGACTTCGCGAAAGTATCGCTTAAAAGGCGGAACTTGGAACTTCAAATTGGGGGAACGGGTGCATAAATTACATTTTTTTTATTTCTTACAATATATTAACTGCAATTCGGTTAATTTTTAAGAGGAGGCGAAGCGTATTCCGATGTGCGCGTTCCTCAGAGATTACGAACTATGATTGAGAGATTTTGATGGTGGTCGTCGAAAATTGTCCACAAAATTTCCATTCGATGATAATGCTCTCGTCTGTTTTATCTGTCCTGTTGGGATGAGGGTAAGTATGTGTCATCATTCTCTGATATTGCTCTCTGAAGTTCTGATTATTGTGAGCTTAAAGCGCCTCCGAAATATATCCGATTTTTGTTGTCGTTGGATGGGTCACATCATTTACATATCGGGAAGTCGGTCCTTCGTAGTCTTTGTGACAGGCGAAAAGGACTTTTTGATTCAAGTAAAACTGAGTGTTAAATGAACGTTTGTTACTCGGCTGACTGGAAGCGTTCGTCGTTTAGATTTTAACTGGGCATGCTACTTTTTAAGGCGTTCAAAGAAAATTTACACTCCTATATTCAATATATCCATTTTGAAATTCAGAGATCGGGAAGTTTTACGCACCGAAATTATAAAATATGCTAGATAGGAAGAGGCTCATATCTCCATCTCCATTAAGATGCAGTGGTAGTCAATTAAATAGATGTACTTGCGTGATTGACAGAGAAAAAAATCATATGCTTTGCGAAGCGCACTGAGGCAACGTCGCACCTTCGGTTGGGTTTGCATGTCTTGTTGTCGACCAGTTGAAACTTGTGAATCATAGAGTTTTTGATAGACTGCTGAGATTATGCCGGTCGCATAGTTATACCTCCGGTACTTTCTTCAGTAGCCGTGCATCCAGCATTTCGTGTCGCTAAATACTTTGCCTAGTCCATCGGCTTCGAAAGGTGCTCTAGACAAAGTTACCAAAAGTTTTGCACGACTGATTATTTCCGCCGAATCAGTCTTACAAGCTGTTTAGTTGTTCAACAAGAAGAGTAGAAGGCAGGAACACATATCGTGACAACTATGCAGTCATGATATAGCCGATTTTGCTTTGTATGTAATGGAATATGCTGTTTTCTTGAACTTAAACTTTAGTGTTACCCAAAAAGTATTATTTCAAATCTCTATGTGTAGGGTGGAAGAATTTAATTCCGCAGTGAACAAGTATACTAAGTTTGGGAGTAATATCGCAGCGTTCATGCAAAACAACCCTTTTCTATTTCCAGTTCTTTCGTTTTCGATTTAACGCGATATGTTCAATTAAGACGGATTTTTCAATAAATGTAAAGGTGTGCTAAAAAATTTCGACGAGAAAGATTTATGTGTGCGTTATACTAATGGGGAAACGTCTTTTAAGACATTATTTGATAAGCCAAAGTTATTATATAAGTTCGCCTATCCGAGTAGGCGACATATTAAAAGTTGATCTAAAGAAGTATTTCATACACTTTAGTAACTATTGCTTCCTATTCTAAAAGGAATATCGGCTCTCATCCTACCTTAACTAAATAATTGATACCTTTAAGAATTCAGAGAAGAATTATCACGTAGGTTAGATTTCTTTATTGATACGATGTATATACTCATATTTATATACTGCACACAATGCAATTCCATGAACTTTTATTCCTTTTGAGGCATTTTCATGGGAATTGTCAGTTTTATGGATTTTCACTGCTATTTCGTAGAGCTGATACATTCGATAGGCGGCTTGTTGTATAGAAATATTGGTCCCTATAGGACAATCTATCAATGGTGTTGACCTGGACATAGTCGTTTTAGTTTATAGATAATATGTGATTATTAACATTTTATGTTTAGTTTGTTCAATCGGACGATTGAAATACGAATAGTTTTATCTTACTGCATTTTGATATTTCTTTATAGCTTTGAATATATTTTCTTTAGCACTTCAGAGACTTTCCGTTTCGTTATAGAGTCATGACAGACGTTGCATCTGTATATCTAGGTGCTATTTAACTACTTTATCTTTTGGACAATATGTGGTTATAATGCCTATTTCGTCTTTCTCTGCTAATAGGGTTATGCGTTTCGTCGTGACGATAGCCTGCACATAAATCCGGGTGTACACGTCAAGGGAATAGGAGCTGAAACGTGTTCATCTTTTATTCGCTTATCTGTTTCATTGATATCTTAAATCTGAACTGTTGACATTTCCTCTTCTGACATCGGCCTAATAATGCGGTCTCTATATTTTAGGCTTCTTGTACTATCGTCCGTCTCTATAAAAATATGAAGAGACATTTTCGAATAGCGTACGACTGAACTACATTTGTTCTTTGATATACATAAAGGACTTTGTTGTACAGAATTTTCTACATTAAGATTTTTGCGGTATTGGAGTTGGAATTTTAGTGGATCGTTGAGTAAATCTAATTTAGGGAATCCTCTTATTTCCTTTTGCATGTTGGCTGTGATTAATGTGATGGCATTTCTTAATTCGATTGTTGCAGAACTTTATCGCAACGAATATTTTGATTTAAGTTATGAATTTGAGCCGAAAAACACCTCAAATTTATTACATGAGAGGAAAAACGTACGTGCTATTTTGATACTTTCCAATATCTAAGCTGACATTTTACGTGCCGTTAGATATGTAAATTGTTATTAAATGAGGCTATTTGTAAGTTTTGTTGTTGGAATTTTTCGAATTATGAGATATAAATGATGAATGCAACGAAATTTGAACACGGCAAGCGTCGAATTGTTGTAATAGAATATAAATAATGTTCAGTATTTATGAAGGGTTTCAAAGTTGGATATTTTTCAGGGAATCTGAGAAGGCACATTCTTGAATGGCATGGAATTATGCACATATAAAATTGCACTAATGAATTTCACTGTTAATGTTTAAAAATATCGCATGAAAAGTGTAACTTATCAGAAATAGTAACGTATCATTATAATATTGTATAATGTTATCATTATGTATGTCATTTTGAACGGGCGGATCATATAGGTATATTTAGTAGTGTGGAAAAAGTTCATGCAGTGTTTGGTAATTTCACGTCCTTCGCTCATATCATTCTCCATTCTAAAAACAGTGATGTTTTAAAGTATGATATGATATCACCATCTACATCATGATAAGATGGCGTTAATAACGCTTTAACTCAAAAAAAAGCATGAAATAAAACTCATTCTTCGCCATAAGTCTCAATTTGAACTTTAAATGTAGTAAAGAGATTGATGTTCGTAAGAGTGCTTTTTTAATCCTGTTTGGTCGTAGATTCATTCTTTTCCAGTGTGGAATTCTCGCTTCCCTTTGATTCCTCGTTTTCCTCTTGTAGATCTGGTAGCACATGTGGAGTTGAACCATTTTCCTTTGGTGCTGCTTCAAATTCACCTATAAAATAGCCCTGTTATTCTGGGTGGGATGCATGTTGTCACCAAAAACGATATATTGGAAGCTGACGCGAGAATTAAAGAAAGGTTGGTAAAAAAGGTGATATGCGGTATATACTAAGTTGTGGAAAAAACACAAACAAAGCTTGTCGGGCTTTCTTTGCTCATACGGTAAGATTCAAAGTTTGAAATATTTTTCCTATTCGTGTTCAAACTCCTCGCAATCACTTTAGACCCCGAGAATGTGCTTATTTCCCACCTGAAATCAATAAACCAGTCAACTGCACAGTACCAGAGTGCAGGGGTGGATGTTACGCCAGAGAGGAAAGGCCATAAGGGGAGAAGCGGTGTTGAGAGGAGGGAGGAAGATGCGCTTCTCTCACGCTTCTCTACCATCGACAAGAGGAACGGAAGAAACCTTACATCACTTTCTCACAGGAGGTAATGGTTCTACAAACAGTTTTATTTGAGGTTGAAGGAGTTTGAAGCTGGAGGTTCGGTGTTGACTACCTATACATATGGCGAAGAGATTTGGGTGTTTTTAGTGCTTTTGCGGAATGCAAGGCGGAGATTTTAAGGCATTGTGCCAACGAAGTCTTTGGCTGCTATTATCGGAAAAACCAAGGTTGCTTTTCTCATGGCCCTTTGGACGTTACGTATGAGTAGTTTTGTCAACGTTTGAAGATCCCGAAGGTTATGCGCGAGATCCGGGATATGCGACCTCTGATCTTGAGAATCCCTGGTGGGTGTTTTTGATAATACCGCTGCAGCAGAATGTTGCCATCTAGGCTAGATAGTATCCGAGATTCCTATCCCCCGATCTTAGCTTCATTTCCTCTCGAGTGGCCAGCTCGACTATATCATTTTGTCATAAACTGGCATTATGTCTCAAATTGAATATTGGAGAGCGAAGTGTCATAAAAAGCAGACTTAAGTTAGCGCAAATTCGTAGATATATAAAAGCGGACTGAAAAAGAAATTGATGCTTACAGAAGCCGAGCAAACACAAATGCGGAAACACGCAAGTATTGCTTTTTGCATATATTAGCAAATGTTGTTCAAGAAAGGCAAGTGTTACAAGTTTATTAGACGCTATCGAGTTCGTATAGGGGTTTGATAAGAATGATATTAAGGCTACGTTGCAACGGCTTTCAAAAGTGTCTATCGCAGTTACCATTAAATGCTTGATTTGCAAAGAAATCGTCGCCTTCAGATGAGAAATGAGACGGTGAATACTTCCGGTCATTATCGGTTGTGCAAGCCGGCGAATGCGGACGGAAAATTTCGGATGAACGTAAGCCACGTTCGAGCGCTGAGTCAGGCATACTGCAATAAAGAATGTGGCTGAACGAGTTAGTTGCGGTGAACAAAGAACGAATAATTGGTCGATTGTACGATTGAAGATTTTATAGCTATGGAAGTGAGAAGGAAGTCGATTTCGCACCTGAATTTATTAGGCTAACTGCTTGCTTCGAGCTTTGCTGTTTGCCTTCAAACCGGCGAATGCCGGCGAAAATTACCGCTTGCGAATTATGTCTATAAATTTGGCGCAGATGTCGATGCAGCCATGGAGGTTACAACGTGTTCTGCTCTTTGCCTCTTGAAATTTGTTCTGCGGAACCCCGATAAATATGAGCATTTTTTATCATCCCGCATTAAAATAGCCTTAATAATTCATTAGCTAGTTTTCTGGATTTACTTGAACCTGTCAACAGCGCGGTGCAAGCAAGTTATACTATGTTCGTTTCACCTATATTTTTCGGTGATATCACAGCTGCAGGCAAACATTTCCGATGATGGAAATCACTGAGACCACGTTTGAAGTTGTTTTAGAGGATATAGCGCCTTTTCTCCAACAGTTTTCGTGATTCCTATAATATTCTCATTTTCGAAATAACGAAGCGTTTAGTTGAAATTTGCGTTCACTTCTTCGTAATGAATCTAACTGCTACAATATACGGAAGACAGCGTTAAAGACCGATCTTTAGAGAGGATGTAAAAACCGTTTGAAATGCTAAATGTTCGCCGATCACGGCGGCAAAATTTTCAATTATTGTTCTTGTGGTGATTTCTTGCATTTAGAATTCGGGCAACTTATAGGAGGTGAGGATTACTTTCGTGTTCACTTTCTACTAAGTTATCTTCTGCCAGCAAACTTTTTTTGGATATCCAATTGCATTTAGTGGTGTTTTTATTGGCTTATTTAGTTGGTATTTTGAATTATTTTTATCACTATGTTGAGTTCATTTCGATAGTTTCTCAAATAATCCTTCAAATGCTATCAGCAAAAAATCATCTTTTGAATTTTACTTGTAAACTGCATTATTACAAAATCCTACCTCTGACAAGCAATGTTTTCTTTTAACAGTAGACAATTCGCCAAGAGGCGGCTTCATCTTGAAAGAAAATGCTCCGAGCGAAGAATGTTAGCAATGAAAATGAGAACGAATAACCCGCCGTAAAGAAATGATAGTAGTTACGTTGAATTTAATCATATGGGAATGTAAATCTATGAATATATTTGTAATCCAGTTCGCATATTTATTCAATATCAAAATTCCAATTACTAATATGACTCATAGCGGCTATATTCTATGAAATAATGCATAAGCTTTGCATAGAAGTGGCTTATAATAAAGAGTTTTCCCACTGATTATTACCGAATAGAAGCACGTTAACTTATTTTCCGTCAAAGACGACGCAGGTAAAAATACTTTTATGAATGAGTTATTTGGAGAAAATAGCTTATGTGCGTTAGGTTAAAGGTGGAATATGCACCGAGAGAATAAGCGCGATGTTATCAACGGTTGCAGTATTTGGTGGTTATGTTAGTTTATCACGACAAAGCCATCTTATCAATGCATCTTATCATTGCTTCACTAAAGTTCGATAAGTTGTTAAATAATCCTGAGAGAGCAGAGATCATGCAATATGGGATGCGTTCAAATCTTGCATTCTTCGTAAATGCCATAAGAAAACTTGCACCTTATTTGAGTGGTCTATACAAAAAAGATCTTTTTAAGCCAATGCAGTGATAATTTTCATTGGATGTTGGAATCGTTCGATGTTTTTCATAATCACAAAAGCACCTTGTATTCGAAAGTCTATGGACACGTTTGAAAATTGAAGTCGACGCTCGCCTTTCTGTCCTGTAAGAAACTTCAAGAGGAAAGAGTTATGAGTTATTAGTAAAGTATATGAAAGACTGAATGAAATGATTATAAAAGAGGAGTTACCTGTTAAATTTTAATTTGAAAAATTTCTGATCTACAAGAAACGTAAGTTATGTTTATGGGTTAGAAGCGAATTCGCTAGATGGAATTATGGGTTGTCGGTTATCAATTTCAGAAGGTGTCAGTTAAGCCTTATAGAGAGGAAACCTCAGATAAATGACCTATTTAAGCAGTAGAAATGTACTCCTGGGTTTTGCAACATTCGAATTCGAGTCAGTGCAAGCGTCGAATGGATGTGGTATTGTAAACCTTTATGACAACCAAGTGATTCTATGTCCCATTTTGCTCCCCGCTTCCTCTTTCATACCTTCCCTCTATCCTCCATTTTCCTCCCCTCCTAAATGACGTACATCGAGATGTTTTTGACATTATTTGATAAGTACCACATTCTATTTTTATAATATTAGAACTAGTGGTATAATAGTGATTCGCCGAAAAGCTCGAAGGCCAAATTGCTCTGACACGAGTCGAAAAAATTATTTCTTAGGGGGTTTGGAATTCGTATTGCATGAATGAAACCTAACTGAAGATGAAGATAAAATCTGAAGATGAAAATATTGCTTGCAAAATGGAAACTATGCTGTCAATGACAGGAGACGACGGAAATTAAGGCAAACCTTGGAACGTCAACGACACTAATTCGTCTCGACGTTCTCCGTCGTAATTGCTTCAATGAGCTTTGACAGTGATCGGGAATGTTGCGGAAACCGTTCAGTGGAATCATCACTATCTTTGTCACACTTTCTGGTACACTGCAAATTAATTTCTGTCATATCGTTTAAAAATGAGACTGTGCCGAAATGACCAATGATTCGACAAAATAATTAGATTTAAACGCGTAAATATCACATTGCGTGGGGCTATGATAATCCGCGGAATGTATATTCCTAAATTTCCGGGACGATCACTCGAAGGTTTTATCTAGGTTATTCTTAGTTCTGAAAACTTCATTAGTTATTTTGCTTGGTTATCCAAAAAACAATTTAGGTGTAGGTTTGAAATCCATATGTCGTGGTTGACTTTTCAAAGATAGTTGTGATTTCTAAGAGCTTGTTGGCAAATACACGGTTAGTTATTCAAGTCAAGTTTGGAATTACATGGCAACACTTGGTTTACGAATAATGGGAACTCTGTCTGGCAGGTAAGAGTGAGCAGCAATTCTTTGCTTGTTTTGTGGACGCTGACATATTGACCTGTCGTGAACGACTGCAACTGCCACCAAATTGTTTGCCCTATGCACCATGGAATAACAGCCAGCATACGCGTATGAACTATCTTAGTAGTCAACTCCGGTAATTAAACCTTACTTGCATATTCGTAAAAGCATTCTGTTTTGCACTGTCAATTAATCACTGATTGACGCTCATCGCAGATAGCGTTAACTTGGCCAAATTTGAACTAAAAGGGCGTTAAATATAAACTTACTGTTAGTAAAAGAACGGTTTCGGGAAATTCAGTTGTGAAGCAATCACGTTGCAATTAAAACGTAGGAAGTTGATACCAAGTTAGTGGAGCTTCTAAGTACTGGTGATTTGACATTTTAAAGAGCAGTGTTGTTGAACTATCCCAATTTAGTCTGTTTTTAACCGTATTTGTGCAGTGGAGCCGATAAGCTTGTCATTCTCTCCAGATACTTTCGCCGATTCCTCGCTGTAAAGTGGTTCGACCTCCTCGTCCCAAAACACATCACGTTTTTGTTCAGGTGGATCGTTGTAGGTGGCGTCCACAATACGAATCCCGAGCTGCAATTATATAAAAATTACTCGTCAACATTGCAAGGTTATCATCAATCGAAGTAGTGATTGTACTAAAACAACACAGAGCGTTCAGCATATGATCATTTTTATGCACATGCGGTAACACGTGAGAAACGATAAAAAATGAGAAAAAGAAATTGCCAGCAGGGAGACATTAAGGGTTCGCTGGTGGTCCATGAACTAAATCATTCGTAGGAAGGAATTTGACATTTAGAACATTAAATAGTCAAAAACGATGCTATCAATAAGCATACAGCATGGGCATATAATATGACCGACGATATGGAGCAATTCGTTTGTGGCGTCATAATTTCGTAACGTATAAAGTGATAACCAAACCAAATTATTAGCGAAGAAGGACGACCTGACGGATTTCTAGGAAACGAAATTTTGGCGGTTTCGACTGCAATTTTTTGACATGACGATATCATAGGCGTTTTAAATTCCACAGAAACTTTGCAGTATAGTCTGCATTACCTTGTAGCGAGACTTTTCACAAGAAGTTTAAATAAAGCGCCTTATGAGAATTTTCTATTGATCTGATTCGAAGAATCAACTCAGATAATCCGTCCTCTAAAATACTCCGATATGCTCCTCGTCATAGTTAAAGCAATCATCAATTCCAGCTTACCAGACCATTGCACCACAAATATTTTTGTTTTAAGCTGATGATGCATGTGTAGCAAATATGCTTCTACTGCCTCGAAATTTCTATCAGGACTTTGTGACAGTTCAGTTCTGCTGAACTGATCGGAAAGTGACGATGAAGGATTCTCACTGGTTGCAGTTTAAGGTCTGAGACGATTTTTTTTTTCACCAGGAATCGAGCGGTATCACTGCTGGTTAAACACAGAATCGATCACTACTGCAAATGGTTGTCTCAGAGATCTTGAAAAGTCGTCGCCAAATGTGAGGCTGAAGCATATTTCAAGAACGGGAGGAGAGATGAACAAGAAAGGCTGTATAGGAAAAATGCTCTTCCAGTGGAGAGTACCTTAAAATTTCTATCAAGTAGTGAATTTGTCTCGAAGTCATCATCATCTTCACCAAACGGATTTATCAGTACCATCGCCACTTTCGTCCATCCCATATAGAATACGAATTGGATTATCGTTAGCAGCGGAACCCAATTAGGAACCTGAATCTGCGCAAACTTCCATTAATGTTGGGTTCGCATTTGGTAGTTTCATGGAGGAAGAAAAAAATAATGTACTGTCTCTCAGATTTAATCATGCAGCTGAAGGTTAGCTGAGAAAACTTTATTAAAAATGAGTCACTTAACAGAGGGAGAGGGATCGCTTCAGCTTGTAAGGTTTATCAAGGGGACATGTCCGCAGTCCGAACGGTCACTAGTCAGGAGCGATGCCTGAAGAACACTGGTTAGAAAGTCAACCTAATACTTCGCAAATTTTCAAAAAGCAGTGAAATGGTTTTGCTTTCAGCACATGGCATCATTTGATACAACAGCTGCATAAATCCGGAGGAAGGAAATTAGCTGTTCAGTTCATTCATTCCGTTATAACTGACTTGCAGTTTAGCCCGAAATTTGCATTGAATATAGGTAGCTGGAAGGAAAAGATGAGATGTTGAATATTATGCCACTGCAATGAAGGTCTAAGAGGTCTTATGATTCGACGATCTCTCTGAGTCGATTCAGATAAGTATGCTCTTTAAAAACTGCCTTCAATATCAGTGCTAATTTCGTAGGGCGAACATAATTACTTAATTCCTCGGATCATCCGATATGAACGCATTTTAATTACTCGAGTAACATTATCAGTTAACCTCAAAAATGATAATGGATTAAGTTGATGTAGTTAACGAAGTGCTTACTGCAGACTGCTGTGAAGTTTCTTGCTTCGAAATAAGACATAAAATAAAGTGAACATGAACGGCTAAATAGATAAGTTGGGGATACGCGATCGGTAATGGTACCCAATCGAAGCGTAGTAATTCGCCCAATCCCTCTCGAAACTTCTTTATCCCCTGAAGATGCACAAAAAAATGTAAGTAAAGACAACCATTCATAACTAAAACATTCATTGCACCTGCCTCTATTCAATAAATATTAAATTACCAAGTTTCTGATTACTAAATAAATGATTAACGCATAGAGAAATTTTGAATTTCGAGTTTCTGAAGGGAGTTTAAAAATAGATTCTCTACTTTTTCAGCCAATAGGTTCTAATGGAAAGCTTATTCGACTGATATTGTTTACGTTCTCATATAATACTAGAGAAATCATGAAATTATACGTCTCAACAACACTACCTCGCATTGAGAAATAATGGGGAATTGCTCAATATACCGATAAGATTTCCTGTCCGGGTGTGGGAATCAAATGTGCGCAAAAATATTTTCTTGCCTCTTTTCTAACTCGGGTGTAAGCACAACCAGCATATTTGCGTCACTTGTGCAAATCACATCGAATGATAGGATTGAACTACGTTGTTTAAAACGATGTTTTCATTAGGTGATCAAATACCATTTCAGGAAAATTTTCTATTATTGCACTAGAAACCACAGTTGGATCTCTATGAATGCTGAGGAGTCCTAGGAAGTCAGGTCCAGACCCTTCATGCATCTTACAGATTTCAATATTCACCCTTATAAGTACTACGCATCAGTGATAAGTGATGTTTGAAAGATTCTGTTGTTTTAATAGTGCTTATGAAATTAGGAAAACGGCTATAGATTTGACTGCATCCACATTAGAGCTAGGTCTTTTTTTTGGTAGTTAACTCACATCGAATATATAAACATAATGAATGTCGGCCTGGATGAGATTTTCCTGTCTTGCCATATAGGCAAGTGAAAGAGCCCACTGAAATGGTAGCCAATATTTTGGATAATCGGAATAAGTTTCATCGAATTTCTGCTTTTCGTGTGGTAACATAAAACCTAAAATTAAGCCTGAAGTGCTCGTTAAGCCATTTAAATGGACAAGCATTTCAACAAAATTTGATACATCTGAAAGCAAAGCAAGAAAGAAGAGAGAGCGTTTATTGCAGCGGTCGTATTGCAAGTTCGCTTTTTAGTCCGAGCAATTTGAGAACCGTATAAATAATCAGTAGTGGATAACTAAGTAAGCGAATTTCAGTTAAGGGATGAAATTACTGTTGTATTTTAACTGTTGAAATTGATTCCAGTTGCTTCCCGTTTTCCTCATTTAGGTGCTACTCACTTTTTGCTAGTGCTTTTTTAGTAAGTTGTCAAAATGTTGCACTTTTTAAAAACAATTAAGCTAGATGCAGTCGAATTACAGTCACAATCGGGTGATTTCGACTGGTTGCTGACCGGAAAGGATCCTAACCGAATATAATTACCGTGGACAACGCCATGAAATTTACCCCAATTTGCCTTAGAGGGCAACGTTTCCCTCGGAATGATTCGATCGTCGACTTCTATCGATTTTGCGATGCAAAGTGGCCGAGCATCAAAATTTCTGACTTTCGAATGAGTGCTTGACCCCTACCTTTATAGTGCGTATTCGAAGACGGGAAGAAATGTTGGATACTTTTGCAAGCTTTAAATGAACGTTACCGAATCTCCACAAGTATTCATTCGTCTGGGGGCAACCTTCAATAGGGATGCAGCAGCGGCGGTAGCTTTTACAGTAGTGTGAGAAGGCGCAAGGAGCGACAGAAGTGCTAGCGTCAGAATACCAGCAATCGAGTAATTCACATTCATTATTGAAGTCAAAACAATAAATCTATGGAATCGTTCAGTGATTTTTGATTGCTAAACAAAGGCAGTTGGAACCTAGGTGAGGGGTGTCATTACCATCACAGGAAAAAAGGTCTGAGAAATGCAACAGTCAAATGATCACTGATCTCAATTGGGTTTTCTCTATGCAGTTCTCCGATGCAACTATTTTCTGAAGTGCAGATATGGCGTATGTTCAATCCAATTCGGATTTTGATCAAAAAAAGGGATATCTGGATAAGAATACTTGTTAAATAGTGATGACGAATAATGCGGTGTACTTAGGAAATCGTTAGTTGAATTAAACAGAGAATTGGTATTCATATGCATTAAGTTCAATATAGCTACCTGAAACGACAACGGTATCCATAGTTGGAAATCGTTTCCTAACCCGAAGACTGATATCTCGATAAATTAGCACTTGACCAAGGCAACAGTATCGCACAATATTTCTTCTAATCATTCTACAGCGCTCACTTTTGCCATGCACATATCCCGCAACGATCAGCGCTAAACTGGAAACATAATCACAGATTATTGGCGCTAAACGTTACAGTAAACGACAGAAACACAAAATGCACAAATCTTAAGTTCTTTATTAAATCAGTGATAACACAGGGAGAACTCGTAATCTGAATGAATGCAAATAAAACTTAAAGATATGATGCAAGTATAAAAATTTATTTACAGAGAAGCACTCTACCACCTACATTTTTGCTTTCCTGCAAAATTCCCCTTTTTGCTCGAAGGATATGGTTGGCTATACATTTTGCGAATAATCTCCTCTTGTAAACATAGCTGGCCATATGTATTTTTTGGCCATATGTATCGCCACAAATCATCAGTTATAAATTTGTGGAAAATCGAAATGAAATAACTTCAACGGAAATAACTTCAAAGTGTGATGGCTTTCTGTTTGTCTAACGATTCTAAATGACCACTTCTATCGTCTATTACATATCTATTCAAATGAAGTTGAACTATTTAATGAAATGCACTAATATTTTTCTCTCACAGCAACCAGTTTCTCTCATAATAACTGCATTGAATCTCGACAGTCTTTGCCTGAAAATCTACGATCAAATAGCTGCAAGTTAACGTTCCACTGTCAATATTCTATCTACCTATCAATGAAACCAAGGTTGTTGAGCAGGAATGTCCATCGTTGCACAACAGCTGTCACGAAGAAACCGAGCATAAATTCAATTGGAATGAACATTTTGAATCTGTCTGCTGGATTTAGCCATGTGATGAGCTCATCGAATCGCCTGAAAAGTTCTTGTATCGCATGGAGGGCAGTGAAGAAGCAGTGACATCTTTCAAACAGTCGAGTGAGGAATTTCAAAAATTCCCAGTTTAACCGAAGCTGAAGTAATGCTTCCGAATAATAAACACTTAATTTGCTTTCTGGAGGAAACTTTAGGAAATGCTACTACGTTTAGCTGAATTGGTGATAAGCGAAGCCAAACAGCAGTGTTTGGAGGGTGATTACTATAATTTAGAGCGTTGTCAAATACATCGAGAAACTGATGATCACAGCAGGAGGAAAGGCAGCAGGTTTCTAGATCAGTTCAAGTGATTGTAATTACAATGCAAATGAAATTTATAAGCAAACATATTAAGCAAATAAATGCTTTTTTCAAGAAGTCTTTCGATACAAAGCACTTCGTTTAGATGAAAGAAATGGACCGTCCTCAGCTCTATGAATTACTTCAAATGGTTGATGGACATGAGAATAAACGACGCTTAGAATCGACCACCATCTTTAAAGAATAATTTGAAATTATATCAACAAGTGAATTTCAGCTTCGTCGTCATTTTCAACGTTTCTGTACTAGATATAAAATGTGAATAATGAATCAAATTTATTTAAATAAAGATTTGAGGTTACACAAGAGATCATACTGAAAATTTAACCTCCTTGCTTCATTGGACAAGAGGTAAAGACGAATGATATTGACTGCATTGAACGCTAATATAAATAAGACAAGCTCGATGAGCACGAGCTTCCATATGCTCCCTTTCCATCTTAATAGAAGTCGAAACAATGCCCATGGCTTTGATGTTGAGACACATAAATTGTATGACACGGTCATTGTGCATTTACCACACGATCTGCAATACTTTAATGGATTTTTTTCTCACTTATGGATTTGGTCGGTCGGTCAATCGATGGAAATTGCATTTTATACTGTAAAGTTCGCTGAAAGGAATTACTAAAGGAGCGCTTGAAAAGCATTCAAAAGCAATTTGCGGCTGAAAATGCTGAAAGAGAAAAATACGTTCAACGAAGTTACGATTTCCAAAAAAAACTATGTGAGAATAAATTTGAAGTCTCAATTTTCTCACATCATCAAAATTGCTATTCGTCCAAAAATACTCGATGAATATGGGCGAAAATTATTCTGCACTATTTGGCGTAGCCATATAGAAGATTTCAGAGGTGGTATGGTGATAATAGCTGAGGACGCTCAACTTGGGGGCGACGAGGAACGTAATGAGGGACCGCACCTAAATTACATTACAGCTATTATCAGCGGAAGTATGATACTTCTAGAATGATTCGATACTTATAAATGCAAAGTTTCATCATATATAGGATTACAATATAGTTGCGTAGGCATATATTTACTTTTATTTGCATTAATTTACATATGCACAAAGCGTCGAAAGGGCACCACAAGAATATCAAGTTGTATGAGATGAGGGGTCTGCTATGTATGGTGGAAGGGAAATTGTTTTCGTCGATTCTTCGAAACTTCTTTTTCTCTGATTTTTGAACAGTGCAGTTGCTGAGTATGAATTTACAATGGGGCATCTCTGAAAAGTTTAAAGAGCACAACGTTTAACAGAAGAAAAATAAATGGAGCAAATATTCCATGAAAACAGCTACTCGACTACAGAAGAGCATCTAATGTTCCCTAAACTATTCATTTGCATCGACAATCCTCACTGAATTCTTTTACGTTCACTACAAAAAGAAAATGATTTAAAGTGTTTTATAAAATTCTCAACAGTGCTACGTTAATACCTCAATTTTTTCGAAGAATTAATGGACGAAATTAATGCAACATCAGGAATTTATTGCTATTTCAATTTCATCCGATTTCATCTCACATTCATATTTGCTGAATATAAAAAAACGCAAAGCGGAGTAGAAATCTCTACTCAAACGGATTTATTCGAGTGGAGAAATCTCCCCTGACTTTCCGCAGTATAAAAGTTGTCGCCTGATATAAAAGAAGTGAGAAATATAGTATAATATTACGTATATATATACATATATATATATATATATATATATATATAATATTATATTATCTGATATATATAATATTATCTATATTTATCTGATATATATGATATATATATATATATATATATATATATATCAGATAAAACGCTCACAATGCACTTTGCGAAAAGTATTCTGAAAAACTGCGTAAAAACGAAGTGCAAATGTTGAAGGAGAAAACAAAACGATAAAGTTTTCAAAGCGCACTCTTCTTCAGCTCACGTTACTAAACCTCGTGATCCTACAAATGTCCTGTTTTCGTGACCATCGATTGTCGGAAAACTATTTCGACTTGGTTCATTAGATATTTCAAATCTATTCGCGACTATAACGAACGAAAAACCAAAAAAATCCCAAGTGATTTTAGCAGTTGTAAATTTATAGTCTCATAAATGACACTAATATACAATCTACCCGAAACCTTTTGTAACTAGGAAACCTATGATCGTCTACACTGTTGACAATTTTCAACTGCTTCCTTATCACTGAAAACATCGGCAATAGGCTTGAGTCATCGGCGGCATCCGTTGCTCCCGCTCACATTTCACATGCGCAACCCAGTGATGATTTCCATTCTTTCCAATGAATGTGCTAAGAAAAGAAATTTCAAACTTTCTTTTAATGTGCTCCTCGAGAGAGTGACATAGGTGGAACAGTAAGAACGAAAAATGGGGGAGGTGGAGTGGCAAAACAATTAATTTTTGTGGAACATCTTGAAGTTAAACACCTAATCGCTGGTTACATTTGGCCAACGATGCGGAACTATCAAATGAGAACTTTGGCCAAATTTGACCAGCATTTGCTTAATTTCACCATTCCCAACATTTCAGAGAGGATGAAGATTTTGGGATTCGCTGTAAATGCTCAAATTCTGCAATGTTGCCGACGCTAAAGTTAATTTACAAGGCGCTATTGGAGAGAGATGAAAAGCATATTCGTTGAAGTTATCATCCGAGATGTAATGATGAAACAGAATCTTTTCGAAAGTTTTTTCGCTCACGCTTATTTTTTCAATTGCTCACGTTATCAGAAACAATAACAGGTCTATATAAATGTACAAATGTGCAAATCCAAATTTTACAGGAGCGGAATAAATAGCATGAGTGGGAAATTCAACCGTTTTTACCGAAGAGTTAGGAATGCTTCAAAAATAGGGCGATAGAAATTTACAAACATGGATATATATATGGAAATTAAACTACTCGCAGGCATACAAAAGCAATTTCGCATGCCGTTAACGTTATAATTTGGGCAATAAATTTAACGTTAACAGCGAAGAACAATAAAAAAGAAGCTGACTGGGAATCCTAGAAAAGTATTCAAGCTTGCAACCCATACAGTATTGTTACAATGTAGATGACATACAAGAAGAACAGCACCAAAAAAATTCATCAATTCAAATGATGCTATTCTTAGGCAACGCGATAATCGTCTATTTGATAGAAAGTGGATTTCTTCATGGCTGGAATTGAATGTCCTGCCGCATAAACGAATGTAAAAGGATCTTGCTAGGGATTAATGCTACAATAAATCCAAACCACTATATATATGTTGATTCGCTTCTTAGACTTTAGAGTGTTCGAGATGTAGACTCATCGTCGTCACCTGACTATCAAAATGCTAATGGTAAAATACAGTGGATCAAATACCTGCCAGCTATTTGCCAACTATAGCCTTTCCGCATCTTTAATGGTTTTCCTACCTAAACCAATTATGCAGATGTTCGAATACGTTGAGTTCTACAGAATCTAGACTACATGATGTATATTTTTATTTCAGATTAAAAATATTTTCAGATTATAAGATCCATAAGCATATAGTCGTGTACACTTCACTGGTTGGATCATTGAGTATGAAGCATAAGATGCAAAGGGATGCTAATCGTCCTAATGCAAGAAGCTTTTAGTTTAGCAATAAATGGTGGAAGAAATCAATGCGGCAAAAAACGAGACAACAAAGCAACGAAGCAATGCTCAAATGAGAAAGCAATATTCAATGCGTCATTTCAGAAAACAACAAACAATGCCATTTCATTTGATCGAACAACTGCATTACAATTGCTGATATTTTCATGCAACGTTTTCAATCTCGTAATATAATCATCGACGATAAAGGTCAATGTTTTCTATGAAGAGATCGCAACGAATGAACGAACGTTACTGTGTAAAATACTTCCGGGCATACTTCAATAACTATAATGATGCTATTCGAAAAATAGGTGCAAAAATAGTTTCTTTCATATTTTTAATGCCATATGAATTGAATTTTTATTCTATTCCATTTAAGTTTCATCCAATGATGCGGCTGTAAAAGTGCTCTCATCATTATTAGGAGGTGGTGAAACCTCTTGAAGCCAATAGTTTAAGTGAACTTAGATCGTTACGAACTTAAACGATCAGTAAAAGTACTTCTGTCTGAAAATAAAATAAGCAAAATTTTTTCTTGTTTCAGTGGAAATTCAAATGAATTTCTGAGTGATCGTCGATAGTTTGCAATACTTGCTTAGTTGTTCGATTTTAAATCTGAATAGTTCCCAAATGAATAGAAATTTGTGGTCATTATATCTGCGGCGAGTTTATGAATCATAGAGACTACTTTCCACAACAACGAGAGTAATTTCATTGAATGTGAATAATTTTTATTGCCATATGAAACAACTGATATATTTTATAAGTGATAAGCAATAAAACGTCGATTCGTTCCATTTTCATCGGTGCACATAAGTATTCCTTTAGTAGGCGTCTTTTCGAGAAACACTGAACGACCGTCACGATTACGTAGGTGATAGGTGATTGATTTCTGCAATGGAAAATTATCGTTGCACTCAACTATGCACTCTATTCTCAATTCGAAATAACTATTTCATCCAAAATTGAAATGTTGAAATTAGCAGATTTATAGAACTTTGAATTAATATACTCAAAACTCCAATAGATGTTGAATGGTTCGAAGTAACTGATCAATATCGAGTTACGAAATGAATCATGAGACTTGAGTGAAATAATAGCTTCACCGATAAAGGGAAGTGAAAAGGGAAATCGAATTCCAAACAAAACAATTAGCAAATCACTATATCGTTTAAATAAAGAGCATATATATGAACGATTAAGGTCAAATATTTAGCTTAATCTTTTCAACAAACCGGATTATTTTGTCGCGCAACAGTTAAGATATTGCCATCATCAAGGCGGTATTCTCTGCGTTCACCATTGCTCGTTGCAATTACGTCACTGAAGGTGCGCAATTCAATAAACTGCAGTAAATTCGATGAAATTTTTTGCACCTTCATTTGTTGGAAATTTGATGGAAGCGTTTGTTTGTTTGCATATATTTTTTCTTTTTTATATTTAGCCGATAACTCGAGGAGGAGACATTCGACAGATATGGGAAAAAGAATGGGGGATGAACATAGGCGTGGGTTAACTGTGAACAGATGCCGGAAGGTCTCATATTGTTTCGTCAGCAACAGTTATATTCAGCGCAATAGCTTGTGGAGCAAAGTTTTTTCTGTCATGAAATGCTCAGGAGATGACCATTACAGTTCGTTTATTTATAGGTTACCCGGTGAAAAATACGCATTGGAACAACAAGAACGACGTTAGAGCATCCGCTAGACTTTGCTGCTTCCTTAGGCCATGAGTGAATAACATTTATTGTCATTTTTAATTCTGGAGCTTTATCCAACATTGTATAACATAAGAACTTATGGCAGTGAAGCCGTATTTTATACGATTAGAATGTAGAACGCTATGTTGCGTAAATTAAACAGCACCTAGGAATATTTCCTCAAATAGTCTTTCATATTTCACATCCCGATAAGCTTATGACGGAGCCACTAAACTCATTTTCAGCTACTTTCCACTCAGTCGAAGACTAGTACTTTCAGACAGTTTCTTATAATTATATACCTTGATGCAGTTTTATTGCCTGAGCGCTTTCGGCGTTGTGTGCCAACACTGGTGGTACTTCCTTCCTAAAAATATAATGAAAAATTCAGAATCACTGATAATGACAGCGCTATAAGAATGCAAAAGAAAAAACTTATGGCGAGATAAATCTTAGATAATTTATCGCCGTGTGAAGATCTTTTCGAAGGGGCAGTTGCTGTAATTTCGGACTAGAGAATCGAGCCGAAAAACTTCTTGCAAAGCAGTTCCATTGCTTTCCCTTCCCACATCCGGTCTCTCTTGTCCTAAAACTGACAAAATCGCCGATTTTACTGACTGAAATTGCATTTGCAGTTGTTGCACATTTATAACACAAATAACCGGATTCAGAACACAAATAACTCGATCATAGCGTTTCTCAGTAACTTATAACGATAAGATTTAACCCATAATTATATAATATGAAACGCAATGAACAGGAAGAATTTCACATGCTCTGCCGTTCTCTTTTACTGTCGTAACGAGAGTACGTGTAAGCAGTAAAAGAAGCTTGTGGTGGTAGCTGCATCACAATCATAACTCACCAAAGATCTACTAATTGCAAGTGACTCAGGCTGAGCATTCATATTCTCTTTTCGTAGACACTGTATCGTCATCACTAGTGTTCTTCTTCTAACGTAAATAGAACGTTCGTCGGATTCAAAAAATATATTCAAAGTAGACTCCACTTCCTATTTCTTAACGAATTCATTACAGATTGGCAGTGTAATAGTGGTAGAGCTGTTGCAGAGAGGTGAAAAATATTCAACTAAACTTTCCTAATCCAGCAGTATAGAAAGTGCTACCTAGTGCCGTAGGGTAACTTTTTGGAGAATCAGATCACTTTAGAACCATTCAAGGAGAAAAGTTGACCAAAGGATGGGTTCATAAATTGCTTCAGCGATGACTGAGCACGGAAGAAAGTAGTTTCATGCGCGATTTTTTAAAGCTTGTTATTGGTATTTTTCATAATGGGTCTTCAATAAAGAAATAAATTGACAGGTTACCTTCCTCTGATCTCCGCCTACTGTCTCTTAAAATACGGAAGTCTGAAAAAAAATGATAACAACGAGTGTCAAAAAACGAATATATTCAAGATGCTTTAGAGTTTACCAGAATGGACTGAAAAACCTACAACCTCCCGCTGATCCCGTTGGGAACTCTGTTGGCTGCTGCTACCTTTATGATCTTCCGCATGTGGCGATGGTTTTGGGTTTTGGTCGGATTTTTCCAAACGTCTACTTTCTTCTGATGCAATTATACTACTCGCTTCCTGAAAACTCAAAAGTAATTTCATATAATTTCGAAAAAAGACGTTATTCACCGGTGATATAATGAACTTACAAATAATCCATTGTAAGAGACGTTGGCTTCTAAAAAAACAACTCAAATTGCGTGCAAACTGCCATATAACTAAATTTACGTTCACGCAGATGGATTCGTATGTGTAATCAGCACAAACGTTTATATAAATGAATACATCATTTTATTCTTGTCCCTTAACAACGCTAATGCTCCATTTACCACACAAATAATGCTTCGCTGCAAATGATTTCAACTAAAAATTGCTTTTTATGGTAGAGCAATCATTCAGGCACATTGTCCTCCAGCGGTAATAAGTAAAACTGAAGGTAAGCGACTTTCTTCACCATTCAAATAACTCAAGCATAGAACACCTTACTCTCTCACATCCCCACAGAAATTGTAGCACACTCATTCAGTTTGTTTTAGAAAGCGGTCGAGTTTCTACAGTTCCAAGTGTGCAAAGTATTGCTGCTCTCACATCCCTGTATCCGTTGTCTTTTTCACATTTCTGCTTTCGTTTGCATTTGCTTCAATGCTTGCTTCGATTCGTTTCAATAACGAAAGTGAAACATTTCATTCCGATCGTCAACGATGATATTCGACACTCGAGCAAAACAATTTATGCAAAATTCTGACTTCTAACTCTTTTTTCTCCATGGATTATTTCAGCTTCAACGCTCTCCGAATGATGCGCAGTGCATAATAGAAAATTGAAAGTGCTTAGAGGATTGGAGAAAATTATTTCCTATGGTCATTGCTTTATTGCATTTCAGTATAAAATCGAAAGAGTATGAATGTATAGATTCTGTTCTCTTTATCGAATATCATTAATAGCATGACTGGAATTTTTCCATATTACGCATCTAAAGTTGTTCGAGAACAGTTGATGCATTCTCATATTAGGACTATTGGAACTACTTTTTAAATACGCTGAAATTTTGCGCTAATCGTTCTTTATAAGCGGCGAGAGTTATCATTAAGCGATGATGGAACGAATCAATTTCGGCTATCGGAATGGATTCTCACTGGAAGCCAGTCGAATTATTAAGAAAAATGGAAATGGTGCTATTTCAAGGCTATTTCAACCGTCTATTGGTTATGGGCGGCTGCAAACAACGCCAAGGAGAAGAATTAACCGTTAGTGCTAAAAAAAAAAAAAAAAAACAGATCGCAATATGTTTTCTTCATAGAAACTGCCTTGAAAGTCGAAGAAATGTAGTAAGGGTTGAAAAACGATCTGTAGTTACGTTATTTAGTTGGTGTGGTACGATTTATTTACGTATTTGTTCAGTAATAAATTTGGTAAAATATATAAGTGATATTACTGAAAAGAATTCACCTATAATCACTCTCATCACCGTTTATTTAACGTAAATGTCGATGAATCAGAAAATATGAACGCGCTGAAAATTACACCGCGCTCATCTTATGCGCATTAATTGGCCATCATAGCCTCAACCTTATCATACAGAATGCAGCTGTTATTTTCGTTGTTACGGTCTACTCACGACCACTCATCAAAGTCTTTTTACTAACTTTGTTCTCTTTATTTAAAGGAATGTGCGAATCAATGGCATCTCATGTCGCCGCCACTTCTGCTTAGGTGAAATTATGGGGTAGCTGAAGGTTAGAGCTTAGGCTTGCAGCCTCTATTAGATGCTGATAAGTCGATTCAACGTTGTTGTGCTAAAGAGATGAAAGAGGTCTTGCAGAAATATCCTCGTGACGAAGTAATTCAACAGGACGATGGAGGCCCAATCTAGTCTGAACTCATCTGCAACCGACGTCACATCAACCAGTGGAGTGCATGAACCAAAGGTGTATTTTTATGCATGAAAACATGATTACCCAAAACTGAAAGAGATTTTTTTCTGTAGAGGTATAACTTACAATCGGCATACTAAATGTATCGCTTTCCTCGCTGTGAAGTTTGGTGGTACTTGCTTCTTTCTGGATGGCTTCGTGCTGCCGTTGTTTCGCGAGTAATGCATTGCCGAATCGCTTAAAGAATGTTCGTGCCCCTTGTCTGCAAGGTGCTCTAATATTTCAACATAGATGGGAGTTCTCGTGAAAGCGGATGGCAAGAGGTGAGGATGAAAGTGGAGGAAATATACGAGATTATTTTTGCTAGACGAAGTTGCGAAATCCAAGCAAATATAGAAATATATCAGAGAAGCTGGCATGTTATTGACGTTTGGACCTTGTGCAACGGAACGAACACGTCTGTGGCTTGCAAAACGATATTAAGACGTGAGAACTAAGGCAGCAGTATTTTAGCTGATTGGAGTGGTCGTGCAAACGCCGCATAAATATCCTATAAACGCGCATAGATTCCTTAATGTAGGATGAACGAGATGGAGGAGGCGAAATAGTGGTGACATTTACAAAGCGCGACAAGATGAACATGAAATGTAATTATGTATAAAAAGTTGCCTACGTATAAGCCATATACCAATCGACTCAGCTTATATTACCCTGATGGAATTCGAGAGTGACCATTTCGAAAAGTACTATTGAGTGAAGTGAGAAATTATTTTACAGTTTGAAGGTATAGATTTTTGTTGCATCACATGAGAACTCTTAAAATGAAGGAAACGAAACAAAATCCGAGTTTTTCTGAGAAAGTTGCAACATAAATTTTCACGTTGTCCGCAAAATGAATGAGTTTAATCTATGAAAATTGGCTAGGAAGTTTGTTAGCGGAATCATATGGCGAAGCAATCTGTACTATTTCTGCAAAGTGGGAAAAATGCGATGAGAAGAGTGATTTTTTTTTCTCCTGAGAGCATAATGATGGATGATAATTGCTGCGGGCATTAGAAACTCCATACAATTCCTCTCATTGCCATCAATTAGTGCAGACAGTGAACGCGAGGAGAGAAAAAACTACGAGCAATAAATATCTTTAGTATCACTAACGAATGTAATCAAGATTTCAACATGGCAATGAGAAGCGTAAAATGACGACCGTCATTTTACGCTTCTCATTGCCATGTTCAAATCTTGAAATCTCTTTTACGCGTCATGGCTCTGCGAAAAGTAAGGATTCGCAGGCTTTCGGGATTTTTGAATTTGTGAAAAATTTCGCTAATGTCGGTGAAATTTTCTTTCATATTTTTGTGAAAACAAAAGTTTCAGCAAAATTTGTTCATAAACCTGAATAGTTTTTTCCGTAATCGACCTGAAGAGGTTATGGGGACTCTGATATTTCAACAACAATCCCCATGAAGATGGAAATGTTCTTTTTTCCTTACACAACTCATCAGTTTGTGCTCCAAAAGTTCACGTTTTTCATGCTTTATTTTATAGATGAAAACTTACTCGGAACTAATTTCGCGTATCGTCAACTGTCGCGGCATTACGGACCCTAGGAGGCAATCAGCCGTATGGCGGCTACGAACTTTTACAGAATACCTGTAAACTTTAAAAGAAGGCTCATTCAACATCTTTTCAATGCATACGTTAGGTTAATGAGCAATATTTATCTGTTTATGCATTTAATTACAATAATGGTTGATTGGCATCTTCATCTTTTTTTTCACCTTTTCATTTGATCAGCTCGATGTGTTAAATTTTTTCGCTGTTCATCGTTCGGATTCACTTTTTTCGATTATGTAGAAATTCGAGTGGTCCAAATAATGAATTCTCGCAAGGTTCTGTTCAGAGGGGCCACTTAGTACGTCCAATCGATCAGCAAACAAAAACCTTCAAAAATGAAGCAGATCTTGTGCGTATGCATGATGCGTGTGTGTTTATTTAAGTATGCCTATGCATCCAAATGACTTTGTGGCGCATATACTGAGTACGCATTCACTGGGCATAATAAGTGAAATGAGCGGTGAGCAATTTTGTGTCATTGCTTGCAGCAGTCTGGTGAACATTTTTTCAGTTGACGACGCTTCCACTCAATTTAGAACAGCTTTTATTGCTAATTGCTGCAAAATTTTCACCACAAGAACATTCTTTCATACTCTATAGAACCTTTCTAATGCCTGTACTCTTGTAACGATCAGATGAAAAATTTGCCCATAAAACTTGTGAGGATTTAAGTGTGCACATTAGTTTTCAAGAGTGCTTCCTCTAGAATTGGACACTATGAGGGCTGTACAAGCTGTCACGACGAACGACTTCTGTTCTCAATGTTCGACGTTCTCTCCATTGATTTCTCTCCACATGAATCGGTAAAACAAAGCTCACAAGTGCTTAAAGCCAACAGTTCTTCCAATCGGTTTCTAATTCGTCCGTAAACTTGTAGAAGGTCAGTCTTTAGGTCCGTCCTCTAGTGATTAAAACTCAGTGACCTAGTGGTCAACATTTGTGGCGAACAAAGAGATCATTATTCAAGCTTAGAGAATAAGCGACTTCAGTTTGCGAAATCGAGTAGTCCTGCGGTCGTTGCAACCGAGGAGTTTCCGTAGAATTACTGATGAGAGTAGCACGTGTTAGGGGCACAGCCGAAATATTTACAATACGGTCGGAATAAATAGGGTTAGGGCAGTAGCGAAAACCAAAGAAGTACCAGTGCAGCCATTTATTCTATGCAATTGGCCCCATGAGCTTCTGATCAGAGGCTTCTCCATGGTCAGAATCAAAATTGGAATGGCGGAGTTGGGTTCTGGCAACTTCCGTTGTCCGGGTCAGCTCCGCCTTCCATTTCTTCTGTTGCATTTGACGCTGTTTATTCCATTGTAACGTTTCGTTTTTAAGTTGTCATTTCCGCTTAGTGCACCTTGATTTCCTGTTCACGCTGCGTCGCTAAGGTGGCTAGTCCTTTTTTACCAGGCGATGTGACGCGATTTGCGAATGCCAACGACATTTAATCAAAGTTTAACTGACGTTTTTGATTTTCAACAATTCTGTAGTAACTTCTACGCCTTCTCGATTTCTGCTTGCCGGAGAAGAATATTTCACTGCAACAATGAGCTTGTACATTTTCAAGTATTTTCTCTTTTGTTGTGGTTTCCTCTCTACCTTTAGAGTTTCCGGATTTGTCATAATGGCGTAATATTCTTCACCAATGCCCACTGTCGCTTTTATGAAAAGTATGTCCTCGAAAGTGTGCCAGTCACCTACTCTTGTTGTGCACATTATACAAAGATCATCTGAAGTAGATCTTCGGGAAGAATTTTCGATACGATTAGAAATCTCGAAAGTGCAGATCCCTTATAATCGGGAGTCCCGCGCTCTCACAGATCCTTAAAGGTAGGACTTTAAGGCTGGGGGTCCTTGGGTTGACTTATTCTTGAAAGTTAGAGTCTTCGCTTTTCAATCCGCTGGAAACCGCTTCATCCGATTAAACGAATCAAGGGCTGGTTGGAACGAATAATGACGTTGTAATATTACTGGATGCCAGAAACATCCATATGCTGGATGCCAAATGGATGCGTCAAAAATCACTGAATGCCAAGAAACTGCACATCCCAGTTTCGGAGACTCGCAGAAAAATGTTCGTAACCTTCTGGAACCGAAAAACTTGCAGAGTACAGATTCACGGAAGTAGAAGCGTCACGAGTTTTGAGAAATATAGCAGTGCCTCAAAATCAGATTTGAACTGCAGCGCGAGGTCCCGAGGTGTTTCGCCATTTTCCGGAAGTCCACATTGCTAAATGCACAGAGAATCTGGCAATTTCTGAAAGGCATCAAAGCCGGTGCTGATAATGCTGCCCCGCAGTACTTTGCCTTGTACACCAGAAATGCTCTAGAGTAGAAGAATAGAGAGATTTAAAAAATGCCGAGATCGCTCTGATTTTACTAATGGAAGTCGACAGATTGGGTTGGCATCAATGATCTTTGTAAACTGAACAAAAAAAAATTTTTTTATAAAGGATAGTGTGATTTCTGCTATCCTTATTATAATTACGTCCTAATAACTACCTCTTAACTTCTTCACAAGTGCAATCAACTATAAAGCTTACTTTGTTTGCTTTACTTTAATCATTGGATTATTCACTGTGGACGAAAATCTCTTCAAATCGCTTCACTTTCCTCTATGTACGAGCAGTTTTAAGATCACACAAAGATCACTGCTTATGCTGTTCTCCTGCACATCGGATGCTGTGAAAATGAATCGCTTTTGCTCCCATTATAAGGAGCGTTGGGATCCACTTCTATGCTATCGACTTTCCGATGACAATGGGTACAATCGCTCAATAGGTCGGAGTTGAACGATCGGGCTAAATGCAAGGCAATATTTTAGAATAAAACTGACGGTTCACGATAATCGATTCACTGTTGCTCACAAAAAAACCCTATCTGCTAACAGGCTGCGCATGAGCGTTTCTGCAAGGAAGGACGAAGTAATAAATATCGATATTTACGCTCATTTCTGATGCTGTTGCATTTATTCCATCTGCATTCCTTGAAAATTTCGATTCTTTTCCACAGGTTCAACGAGTGTAGCCAAAAAAAAACAACAACCTATACTGCATAATCCCCAGTTCACATATGGTTATCTGTTTATCATTTTGAATAATAGTTGATGTTTCATCTACTAAACGTCTAATTAGCCTGTGATTCGAATCTGGAAATATGTTCATTTATATTCGACTATGACGATCTTATGGAATGCTGCCGTGCTATGATTTTGCACATAACGATCACAAATTGCGTTGAGTGTTGCTATATAAAACTGTTCTGGAAGATTTTAGTGGATTTCAACAAGAAAAATTAAGAATTTCACAGTGGCAGGTTTTTTTTTTATTTTCCATTCTCTATATAAATATTTACAATGAAAATAAATTCATATGAAAATTCAACGTGATAATGTAGCAACTTTTACACGTTCAATTTTCTTAGCACTACTATCGACAATAGTATCCAAATGTAATTGATTATTGATCGGATAGACAACATTTCTCATGAATCCACCACCGGAAACGATCGTCAATGGCGCCACTTTTTTTGCAGCTCTTACTCGATTAGCACCAATCGTTCTTTCATTTGTTTTGTCGATATTTGCGCTCTTTTTTCGGCAACAACTACGCACATCACGATTGAATATCACAAGTATAATCCTAAAATCTGTTCGTATAAATTATTTTTTGACTATAATCGTGAAAGTATTCATGAAATAGTTCGAGCAAATCTTGAGAGTGAGACAATATTATCAAGTATAAAATTAGAGTGAGACAATTATATAGCGCAATTTACTTCAGAAAACAACAGATTTCAAAGAAAAACTTCAAATACGATGAAGGAAGAATAGAATGAATGTGAAAAAAAGTTGTTTCAAGTAACATTTCAGCTCTGAACTGCTGCATATTATTTCTAATTTTGCTCCACTCCTCATTCAAAAAGTGAACGTTAAAAACCAACAGCCTTAATAGATGCTTTCTGGAGCAAAATGTTTCTTCAGCTATTGCAGAAATGGAAATTTCCATAACCGTTTCTTTCTCATAAACTAATGGTTATGCGGTCATTTTGAAAATCGATTATAATTTAATTCTATTCCCCTTCATCAATCGTGGCCATTTTTATCAATATTTCTTATGAAAAGTCTTTTGCAAAAATTTCGAAATTAAAAGTTCAAAATATCGATGAAATATGTCTTCGATTAGCTGAAAAAAAATTAATTTCCATTATTTCAGGTGTTTTTACAAATAAGCACCTGGTTTAATCCAACGTTGAGAAAAATTATTATTGACGGATAAATTATTTGCGTCTAACGCGAATATTTCCCTTATTCAATAAAACATGCGTGTACCGCTTAACGTTGCCGTTAGAAAGTCACCTGTGAAATCTAGTTTACAATGAGGAGCACTTTACACTTATAAGGCATTCACATCAATGATATTTGCATGACCATCGCGATATGGTGCTAAGTTGTTAAGCAATATTTCAGGATGAATGTCTCAGAATGTCTTTAGCGCATTCGCCATCATAGAAAACGCCCATCTCGTCAGTCATCTAATGTGATGGATTAAAAGAGCTGATAGATCTAGTGATGATTCATTGAGAGGTATGAAAAAAATTGATTTTCCCCAAAATAGAGTATGAAATTTTTTCCCACCGTAACTGGTAAGCAATTCAAATGAAACAATGAACGATTGCTGTATTTAATGCTAGTTAGTGTTTTAGTTCAGCTAAATTACACAAACAACCGTCCAAAAATAGCACTCTCGGTTGTTAGCGTTAAACAAATGTGATTTTAGGGCCGAAGAAAAAATAGATTCAATGATCAGCAAAATCATCATAGATTTTTGAGCACGTTACCTGCAAATATGAAGGTGTTTGTTTCCTTGAAAACAAAAGAAAAACTAACATTGATGGGGCTTACTTAAAGAAGAATTAAGAACTACTGAATTTCCGCTGAATAATTTCCACTGACATTCTGATCAATAAAAATAAAGCTCAACTTTTCTTTTCTCTTAATTATTACAGTGTCTTCTGTCGGAAACACTAACCTTTCAACGTCGCCATTATAGTGGGAACTTCAAACTCTCTCTCCACCTGTCATATGTTGCCTAGCAACTAGCTTAAGAACTAAGATAGTAATTATTTTTTCGAAGCAGGAAGCACATTCGGTGAATTCATCCAGAAATCACCCATGAAAGTTCTCCTATACAATAATTAGAAGCATAACTGCACTCTAACTTTGAAGGTTACTAATAATTCAGCCATCGGCTCATAATTATTCACTCATGAAATGCCATCTTTATGAAGAGATGCTAAATTATCACGATTTCACATAGACGTCAGCAATACTGAATTTTATATAGCAAGTACTACAGAAGGATGCGCTCGGAACAAATTTCATCATTTTTCCATCATAGGATTGATTTCTTCAAAAGCTTTATTGTAAATATGAGATATTATACAAGTGAATGCCCTACTTGGAAACTTTTTATGTTTCATGGTTCCTTATTTTTTGCATAACCTTTCTTTTATTTCATTTACATGCATTTTTTGATTACATTCAGTCTTTTTTAAGCAAATAATCCCTATTCCCTCTTGAATATTACACAGCGTTTGGGTGGCCATAAGTTGATAAACTCTTTTCGTCTCATTCATCTCTCCAACATAGTTGTATCAAGTACGCTTTATCCGATGACTGCAGCACTAGCTAACATAAAGAGGGAATATTCGTGTTAGCAAATACAGTCTTAACGTTGTCACTCTTTCACCATTTATTATTTTCACCTTCCCTTCTCACTTCCTGTCTGAAAGTTCCTCTCACACTCACTCCCTTCTCCTGCTGTTCTCCCTCTCCTCCCCCCGGCCCCCACCTTTATTGCGTTGAAATATTTAATTGAAGGTTGAAATTTAATAGAAGCTATTGATTTCATATATCAATTACCGTTCAAAATACGACTTTCCACTTCGTAAACAAAAAAATTACACTCGTTAAGCACTTCCCTCTTAACTATTGAATATACTCTTCGGGTAATATCTCTACTGTCACGTGATAATTAGGCATGCTTTGTTTGTGCGGAAATGTGAGTTTCTTCAGGAACAACACAATAAATCAGTAAGAAGTTTAAAGTTTTCTTGAAATACGGGTATCGCTTACCCGTCGACCGTATGGAATAATTCCCATACCATAGTTGTGAGCATGAATGCGGCCCACTTCGAACTCGCTAACTGAATAAAACCATAAAAATTTGCCACAGCAATTAGATACAGGCTTTCAGAGCAGCAAGCCTGCAAAAATATGAGTTATTTTTATTCGCACTTACAGTAGATGTTTTATGACATGCGATATTTTCCCCATTGAATGAATAACTTATTAATCCTATTCAATATATGCATTCGTTCACATTCCTACAGCTGTCACCTCAAAGACTGCTTTAAAGGTTGGTTCATGGGTGCAGGAAAAAAAATGCCCTTCACTAAGAAACGAAATTATGTGACGTTCTGCATCAGTGTATTTCACATGTGCATTAATCGCATGCGACCTGTTACAAAAGAAAAAGAAAATCTATATAAACTAATATCAGCCGTATAAGACTTTCCTCCAAATCTGTGAAAGTTCCATTTTTCGTCGGTGAAACGTAGCGGCGGTGAAAACGAATGACCTGTTTTAAGCATAGTTCAATTATTGCGTAAATTTTCGAGCATATGAAGTCAAAGTCTCAATTGGGCTGTAATTTCACCATTCAAAATATTTTCTTTCCAAGTATGTTTATGGGACGTAATTCTGAAAGATAACTTCTATCATCACTATTGGATTTCTTTGCTTCCGTTACTCCTCATATTCAATCCATATATGAGTTGAGCTTTGATCGTTTTGCGATTTTGTGTTGATTTCTCCCACATCAACATTTATTGAACTTAAAATCACCTGTAGGAAGAATCGGATTTCGCGTTTTCGCCTTTGCTGTTGCTCGTTTATGGGAATCGCAGTAACGCCGGAAACGCGCAATGTCTTAAAAATCTCTTCGTGACATTTTATTTCATCATTTCGCATTATGTGATAACGTTTAGCGCTCTTAGCGTTCGAGAACAAAGAAAAAATCAAACATATTCAGTCGGCATTAGTGACTGAATATCGCTTTATGGATAATGGAATTGCTATCTATAAAAAACGTCGTAAGTAAACGCAGCATCGTTTATCAGTAAATGTTGCTTGCGCCAAACGCCTTTCTTATATTGCAGGAGGAGGTTAGATCGAGATCAGTAACTTATATTAAACATTACTTCAATCGCAAATTTAGACTTCAACAGAGCCGATTCATTCAGAATTCACTGGGTTCGAAACGTAACAAAATAAACATTTCATGAAATGTTATATTCATCCGTTACGCAACATCTATGCTAAAGCTCCGCAATGACTATTGTTTGGAATGATACGTTGCACTACCGAATGATAATGTGAACTGGAAAATTCTAAAATGCTCCGAAGCGTTGGATGAAAAGAAAATTTATGAGATTCCATAGATGAGTGCATCCTAGTAACGATAGTTTATTGTAACGAAAAGTATAAAGCACCCTCACCTGATGAATTGACCTCAGTTTATGAAATATAAATGAATTCATTAAAATAATAAATAAAACAGCGAATGAATTAAGGCTGCATTCAAAATATGTGGAAATGAAATAGCCGCAATTGGAAGCCGAATACGTCCACGTATATGCGCTACTATCGAAAAAGAAATGGCAACCAGCTGTAAGCAAGCATTCTTCTTAATTATTTCAAAGTACATTTTCAGTTTGAATACAACATGGGAAAGTCTCATTTGTGGGATGTATCCACTTCCACAGTTGCTAAAAATTAGTGAAATATATCCCGTTCCACAATTTTATACTCGGGAATGGAGAAACTGAATTTCTTTTTGCTGAATGCAATATTCGCAGTTGAAAAATGCCATTGGCTAAGGCGGCGAGTGCTTATTAGCGAACTAATGCCACCGTAAATTTTCTCTTCCCGTTGTTGAGCTCACCTATTGATGTGCAAGGATAGATTATTGAGAGCAGTATGATATCATTTACATCTATTCTAAATCTATTTGATAAATACAACAAGCGCCTCCAATATATCTTAAGTGAATGTCGGGGAGCTAATTCTATCAGCAATAATAAAGCGAAAGGAAGTTAGTTTCATGAATCAATTCTGATTGAAGATGGCTGAAAAAATGAACGCATATGAAAGCGAAAAATGAATCCAGCGTCAGATTTTCTGGACATCTGCCTACAGATGAAGGAAACAATCCTATAAAAAAACCACTTACGAAACTGATAAATGCAACTTTGTGTAAAAGCAATCAACCAAATAGTTGCAATCCAACGAATTGTCATCGTTGTGTTGAAATATTTCTGATAAAGAATTGGCCATGTGATTACAAAACACCGATTTATCGTTATCAGTATATTTGTATAGATGCCCGCATAATAGAAAACGATCGTTAGTTGACCGGCTGCATTGGCGATAAACTTATAGCCGGTTATTAATTTCATCGTATGATATTTTCTAAAATAACTTGAAAATATGATGCTTTTTTTCCAATGGCATGAAACGTATCTCCTTTTTTTAATTATTTCTAGGAGTTTTATTGGCAATAAGAATGGAATAAACGCCTTTATTATGTCACTTATGCCACCATCGATAGTTATCAGATAAAACGTCGTGAGTTTTTCTTCAACCTTCACTCGTAATCTATGGAAAAGAATGCGCAACTTGGCACGCTGGCATATTTTCATGCAAATAACAGTTTTCCACCCTCCTCGCAAAAACAGTAATGATAGACATCCTAAGCTGCAAGTATATGCTGCACCACATTCGGTATTAAGAAGACCATGAAATAAATATACGTCGACTAATATTATGAGGACATCGAACTTTGTCTCTGTGAGATTATTTACATCACACTGAGAGATGTTTTCGGCCAAAGAAGAAAAAATCGTTGAAAAAATTTCCCCTTAACGATTGCAGAGATTTTCCGAATTCCAATTGAAGCTTTTTTTAGAATAAAAGTTACTAAAGAGAGATAACCTACTACTAAAAACTTTTATGGAGTGATAAAAAACCAATGTTTTCTGGGCAACTCCAGAAAAATAATGCCTACTGTGTACCAAATGAGCTCACTCAATATATATTCATGCAATTTTTTCTGTGTCTATTGGCAGCTACTTTCACTAGGAAGGCATGAGTCGTTCAGTTCAAAAATCGCAATGCTAATTTTAAGGTAGACGACTATTCACAATGGCTATCATATTAGGAAGATTAAGGCAACTCTAAGTTCTGTCACAAAAACTTATCAAACGTGTAGACAACATGTGTCTGTGCATGTATCGAAGAAACATGCAGAGCCTATCAGATAGGAAATTTGTGAACACCATAAAAACTGAAAAACATCTCAATTTCCTCACCATAAAGAGTATACTTTGAAGGGGACTCAGATTCTCTAGAAGCAGGTCTTTTTTCACAGCGTCATCATAAAGCAAATGAATTGGTATAGGAATTTTTGAATGTCTTTTGTTGGTACCTCTACAATAACATCTACATTCAGCGATTGTATAAAACTGTCACCACAGTGCAGATGAAAAATGTACAATGTTCTATTTAGGAATAGCTTTTTTTCTCGGTGGAATCCGACTCATAAACGACGATGGATGCCGTTTACATCGAATTTAATCCTTCTTGGCGGATTTCTCGAAAAAAAATACTGACGTTTCATCACATATTTATGTGAGTTAATGAATACCCTCAATTTAGGGAATGGAGAAAATATGATGAGGTTTGAAGAGACAGCCAGCAGGATAAAAGGAACTCTCTTACCGTTAAAAATGAGTGGGAAGTAGACTCCTCAATTTGAAATCATACTGGAAATTTCTTTATGTATTAAGAGAAGTGATGCTGCACCGAAAAGACCCTATCATTCGATAAGCCATTTTTACTTAGGCGATTGAGGGATGAAAGGGCAGGCGGATACAGCGAAACAAAATTGTGAAGGTATTTCTTTTCAGATTTTACGTAGAATTTTCAGTTCGTTTCGAATATTTGTTAGTTAAATGTCATTGAAAGCTTACAATATAAGCAAAGGTGCCGCCCAAAATGCGAAGATCAATAGAACACCTAGATTGCCAAAGGCATGCGATGCACATGAGTAACCGAATGCGTTGCGTAGATGATCCATTTTGAAAATTATAAACGCCGAAATTCCATTCGTTGTGATTCCGATGATGGCCACCTTAAGTGCATAAGCGTTTGCCAACGAAAAACAGGTTGACTTTTCTTCAATTTCAATTGTTTTTGTTTTTTTTAGAGTGCTGCTTGGATTGAATTATATGAAAAATGCTTCACTGAAGAACATGAAATAAAGAATGAATTAAAGAATATTCTTTGCAGTATAGGTGAATTCGTAAAGCAGTCTTTATTAGCAGCATGATAAATCAGCAGTCTCTTTCATAAACAAAAATTCAAGTCAAACATCAGCTACATATTTTCGTCCACCCTTGAGCTTTTGCGCAGTCACAATAAAAAAACTGAAAGGGGAAGGAATATACTAAAGAATTCTGGAAAATGCTGAAAATATAGAAGGCAAGAAATAAATGCAGCAATCAACTGTGGACATAAAATTCGTAAAATAAACCTTATCCTCGTTACGCTAACAAAAGCAATGTATGTCAGCGAGATTCTTAACGTCGATATACGAAATTCCGAAAGAGTTTTTTGTTTCTGAACAGAAGTGAGAAGACATTTCGCGCTTCATTTGATTAATACATGCAGCAAGCATAAGCAAGAATATTTCATAGCCGAATAAACTAATTTTTTATATGGTAACTAACTTACTATTCTAATAAAGTTATAATAATTATAGTCGATCTTAATTCGGTTTCTTTCCTTCAAGCCAATCATAGAACAAGTATGCTCTGTGGAACGTCGTGAATGTTTGTAAAGGAACGCTTTGCCAAGGAGATTATTTGTAATGATCGCACTGAATTCCCTCTTTGTTCAAGTGAAAATCGTCTCAAGCCGAAAGGAAATAATACACAATTTTACAGTGGTGTTATCGCATCTATCGAATAAAGTTATCTGCGATTCAACACATTTCATGAACTTATTAATACTTTAAACCTATCGCACAATCTTAATCAAACTTAGAATAAATTATAGAATAAAAGTAATCTTTTTTCCTTTCAGACATGCACGAAGGTGATTAGCTATGATGAAATTCATGTTGGCAGATGTTTTGGTAACGTTTTTGACTATGAAAACCCTCTACGGTATAAAGGTAAAAATGCGCAGAGAATTTCCGATGGTTGTTTTTTGCACAAGATCGGCATATTGCAGCAGACCATCGGATTTTCACAGATTTATTGATGAATTGGATCGGCAATCCTACGTTATCACTTCAACTAAAAATTGTTGGATGAAAATACTAAAGCTTTTAGCACATTCAAATGCGATATGAGTCTTCATAACTCGAAAACAAAATCAGCATAGAAATGTGATAAAACAAGAACTTACTATAAAAATAGCTGTTGCCGCAGCAATATCATCGGCTTCATCGCTTTCTGGTTGCATTGTTGGCTGTAAACGAATGGTTAGGATAGAGTGAATGTGTATCACACAACTACAATGGACAAAAAATACTATGCATAAATAAAAGCACTTCACACCTAATGAAGCGAGTGAATCATTTAAGCTTGATTGCAGAGTATGAGTATGAAGTTGAGTGTTGCTTATTAACATCAGCACAAAGTTTATGTTCAACGGGAAGACCACTCCTACTATTCAGATGATATGCCTCAATGGACTGATAATCAAATATCAATATTGTAAAGGAACTTATTTCTTTATTTCACTCTGTGGTTCGCATC
This sequence comes from Parascaris univalens, assembly GCA_037576465.1. Taxonomy (NCBI): domain Eukaryota; kingdom Metazoa; phylum Nematoda; class Chromadorea; order Rhabditida; family Ascarididae; genus Parascaris; species Parascaris univalens. The sequence continues at coordinate 235,296,477 of CM075173.1, read as the reverse complement.
GATGCGTTCATTATGATGAAAAAAATGACTACTTTTTCAGTGGTTTTTTTTCTTTGGTGAACATTGTTCTGTGACAGAAGACGATAATGTGGCAGTGAAAGAACATTAATATCGGATTGTTTATCATGAACTTTTGTCATACCTTTCACTTCTCTTATCCTTTCAAGCCGCTCAATAAAATGCTAATCACATCACTTTCCCATGGTTCAGTGCACCACCTCTTCGTCATGAAAATCAAGCAAAAAAAAAACCATTGAGCTACTCGAATGTTACATTTAACAATAACTCAAGTGGAAAATTTCTAAGTTCACCTTGAGGGACGGAGGTTATTCTTTAAATGCTAACTGCTGAAGCATATTTCAGTATCATAATGCTTAAACGAAAATCCGACATTTTCTGTGTGCTTCTATTTCGATTGACTGTAGAGAAGGCTGTTTGTAATAAGAGTGAGTTTCCACAGTTCATTAGTTGACTTGGAAAATGTTCATTCTCCGTTCATCTAGCTGTCACAGGTAACAGGTAACTGAGAGCTTTTTTTGCATAAACGTTTAATTTTCTCTCGTACTTAATCACGAGTTTCCTTTATTCGTCGTCGTTTGTGAAAACGAAGAACCCGATAATGACCACGAACTTATTGTTCTCGACGGTTACCTTGTCTAACTGATGCAGTCAGATGATGGTATATTGGGCAATAGGCGCATTTGGAAGGCTTTATATTGTAGAGGTTTTTTTGTAGATAATACACAAATAATTTGCACACTTGAAAGATATGGAACGAAAGGAGCCTATACATTCCCTGTTATCTCCCGCTGCCTCTACTAGTCGCTGAAACAGTTCTTCTTTTTCTTATCATAACTTCCAACTGTACTCCGCTTGTGTTGAAGGTAATCTTCAAATTCTCTCATATCGGCCAGTTTTCGTCATTCGATATTATAAGCTTGTTATTCTGTCGTCTTTTGTTTCGAGGTTGCGCATAGTAGAGGCGGTATATTTCAACTGCAGACTTACTTGCCAGTGCTGTTGCTTCGTAGTTCTTTTTAGCCACTGCTACCTTAAAACTCATTCTCATTGACTGGAGTTCCATTCCTTGCACATCTTCATAATCTCGCCATTTAGATCGCTGATTCAGTTGCCCAAAACTTCATCTAAGCGCTGTATTTCTTACTCCATTTTTTTTCTGTACAGTTTCTATCCAACAGACAACTTTGTAGTGCGCAGCCTTCGTCCTCCATGCTTTCAAGGTACCACCCTCCTGTGCAAATGTGTTTCGCATTCTACTAGTTTTATCTTCAGAGAGGTAACGCAGGTGTGGTTCACGTAAACGAATATCCCATTTCCAGCACTTCATGCAGTCAGTCAGTTTTGAAAAATAATGGAAGGCTTTAAATGTTTTCAGACACAGAAGGACATTGGATAGCAAACGAAAGGAATTTGCACATTACACAAGAATTGAACTCAAGATAGTCATAGTAGCGACCTTTACGGTTAGAACAGCAGTATATAATTAAACCGCTTTATTGTTACCCAAACGAGAGAATTGCAAGAGCACATATTATGGAGCTATTCCGATACGATTTTTTTGCTAATTTTTCATAATCATCCATTCATGCCAAATGTGCTCCATAGTACAGTATCACCTAAATACAAAAAAACTCAAGTAAAATCAATATCTAAAATTAAGAGGTGACACTAGCCGATCAACTAAGTTGATCGAAAATTAGTGCATTAGAGTTGAGAAATTCATCTGCTTTAATTTCATAAATATATAATGGCAACCACTGCAGTCGTGGGCTCGACTACTGTCGGATATCATATAGTATGGCAAGGAAATTTCCCGATATTAGAACATGCACTGTAACCCGATGAAGTGCTAGTGAATTTCTGAGTGAAGAGAGATGATTATGGAAATAATTAGTTAAGAATAAAAACAGAGAAAGCAACTGAGAAGGAATATGATTAACTATCGAAGCTACTGATACATTTTTACGAGTTAAATGCACTAGAAAACTCACTAAATAAAAATATTATTTCAAACTGTGCAATTATTCGCAATTATAAACCGCATATTATCATTCACACTACTCGCTCGCAATCTTCTTGAATTATCGCTGAGAAACTTTGTCGATGCATAAAAATGTAAAATGAAGACAACAGAAAAGAGGCACTCATTAATTTTCTATGAAAGCAAATACTGAACAGTAATATCTTTCGATGTTTTTTTCGACAAAGCAGATGCTTCCAAAGACTAAATCAAATACCGAAACCTAGAGAACGATGTGAAAATCATTCCTTCGTTCGGATAGGTGAGACAAAATCACAAGATGGTAGGCAGAAAGTTCCAAAGCAGATTGCTTATCAGCTGGTCTTCAGCGCAACTGCTGACCAGCTGGTGATATCCGTCTTTCAGGCACCTGTTATAACGCCTCCTGCTGTACAGTGTTCGCTTGCTTACATTCACACAATTTTGTAACTGCGCACTGCCCAGTACGCGTAAATGCCAACGTGGCTTGATCACAGGTTTCTGAATCCGATTCACGAATCATTTCAGTACTTTGCAAGCATTGCGACGGCTCAAACACAGAAAAAAGATTTATAGAAAAATTGCTGTCATTACCATTATATGGACGCAGACTAAATTTAGAATTTGTTACCCATATTCGGGGCTTGAGAAGAACACGTTAAGGATGAGTGCGCTTGAAGTTCGCAAGCTAAATAAAATAGCATTAATTTCTTACGCTCTACACCGTGATTTGTAATGGTGAGCTGAAAATTTTAGCTTTAAATATGTATACGAGGCTCAATAGGAAGCTGAATATGGCGATCACGTTCGAGCGATCCCGGGTTGAAAATTACCTTAACATTGCTTTCAAGTCTATCGATGAAATGAGCTGAACGAGCAATTTTCTTGCTGAAATTTGTAATAGAGTTCTTTTTTTGAAAACATCCACTTTTATGACACGCCCTATTTTCACAGAAAAATTAAGCCAACAAAAGTGTATACCCGTGTCCCGTGCTTAGTTGTATGTTTTAGCGATCGTCCTGTTTTGAGGATTGACTCGGCAACGTCACCGAAGACTTTCCCTGTATCCTGCATGCAGCAACCACTGCAATTGTGAGGATAAGTTCATTTCCTCGGGGCACAGCAAACAGCGTTAAATGAAAATGATCGCACTGTGATCTCTTTCCTTCTCCACGCGTCCGTTACGTACATTTTTATACTCCTATAAGTTTTCGCAAACTTATCGAATAAGCAAGTATATGCGATTAGACAAGTCAAGAGGCATCTTTCAGTTGTGTAATAGTCGGTTATCAAGAATCATCCTCCTGACTATCCAAACTGCTAGAAAAGAACCATTTCGCATGCATAATACCAAGTAATCCTTAAATGCTCTTTCCAGCGACTTGCCATTAAGCGATGCCATTTGGAGACGACTGTCCGTGATAGCCGGAGAATTTTCAACTGTTGCGAAAAGTGGTCACCCTTGCTAAGGAGGGAATCGACGCGAAGAAGATAAGTCGGAGATTTGTTAGTAGCTTTCAACCTTCGCGAGGTGGATAACGAGCGGACAGTAAGTACGGTCAAGGAATCTCTGTGTCCAGATGCAGGCCAGCACTAACTGCGTGAAGACGATTTCAGCACCATACGAATCAAAGATGAGGTTACCAGCGATGACTTTCGTCTCATTTATGTCGCAGAAGACGTGCATAAGACTGTATGATTCGCCACCGTAATCGCAGCTAGTACTCTTTGTCAGTGAACTTCATGATGGATCCACAAGCGCAATCTTTTGCAGTCTACTACTTACCGCAGTGACTGAAAGGTTCAAAGATGACCACAATATGAAGAGGTCTTGAACAGCTTGTACAACTGACATCTATCTTGTCACATCTCGACAATATGCCCAAACACAAGAACGACTCTGTAGTCTTAAAATACGTCCGGCGGTTACCTTGGGCGAAGAACGGGTTCCGGCGATTGCCGAGATAGTTGGTCGCACGTCTCGACAACTTTGTGTGAGGATCACACAGCTCGAGTAAGAAGTTAAAATCGCCAACGGAGAAGTATATATTTGCCAGTCAATCTGATTAAGTCCCTATAAATTATGGCTGGCGAGGAGACGCTACGAATTTTTAGGCAAGGAGTAGAACAGAAATGATATAGAGTATAACTTGTAAAAGAGGGGATCCCAAAAATAGACGATGATCGAAAGCATCACACAATCGCTCGTACGTTGTGAGCAATAGGTACATTTGCGAAATGATACTAGCACGCATACGTCTCCACGTATGGCCACCTCAACGAGCTGTGTGGAATTGTGTCTGTTGTCGAACGAAATAGACAGCTTTACATTGCAAGCTAGCTGACCGAAGTACAACAGAAGACCTAAGTCAGTCGTTCACAGCAATGAAACCTTACATAACAGAAGAACCGCCCGAGCTATTCACACCATTCAGAAGCATATATTAAAAGGATGAAGGCGACAATGTGTTCTGAACGGCCGATTCGTCTGACCGGTGCACATTGCTCGAGAACGCAGATGGCGCTGTGAGCAGAATTCATGCATTCGCATGGAACGAAAACGAGCAACCTAATGCGTCCCGACAATCACCTGCACAGAAAAGGCCGCCAAAAAAAAAATTATATCACCATCCCTTCTTATCAAAGGGAAAAATGGAGTGCACCAGTGCTACCTCCGTCACCTCTAGCCAATGACCGCCATCGTGGCACATGTCGGTTGTTTAAAAAGGGGCAGAAAAGCTATACAGTTTGTAAGTAGCTTTTTTCACAGGACCTATCATCATGTAGTCATTGAAACTGAGAAAGTGCGTCATGTCATAGTTACCCTCACTCTTGTGGGATTTGAGGCATTTGAAATCGGAGTCCTGGCAGCTGAAACTGTTATTAGTGTCCCGAGAATAGGAACCTCGTATTACGGAAAAAGGTGTCTAAGTTGGCTGCTACAACAAACGCGTAAGCATAGCCATCAACAATTGAAAGAGACTGCCGTTTTAAGCAGCTTTTCGACTGATCAAGCCACTCTCCATAAACAGCAACGTGGGCTTTGCTTAGGTTTATAATGTCTCGAGACAGTGGGACCAGACAACTGTAGGCTGCATTTCCAATACGAAGTTCGCAACAGCGTGAACGAGCATCGACGAAGCATTTGAAGCAAATGACGACAGACAACGCGTGCCACAGAAAAATGCTCCCTCCTCCCAGGAGGTCATCTGTTTCAATGGACGCAGATTACCGCTTAGGAGGAGCACTCCAACAAAGAACGACTGCCTCAAGTGCAATTTGCTCGACATAAAAACGCAACTACATGATTGCTTCGTGCGACCGTCCACGTTTTGTGACTTGCCAGCCGAAAGTTCCATTTACGGAAGACAGTCCAGATCATGTTTGCCCAAAATGTGGTATCTCTTTTTCTCCTTTCCGCTCTCACTCTCTTACTCTTCTTCCCTTTCTTGCTCCACCTTCCTCTTCCTTTCTTCCTTATCTTTCCCATTCCTTTTCCCTCCCCTCATCATTCTCCTATTCCCCTCTTTCTTCCTTTTTCTCTCTCCCTTTGTTTCCTACAGTCCCTTCTCATTCTCTTTCTTCCTTCCTCTCTCTCTCCTTTTTCCTCCTCTCGCTTCCTCTCCTTTTCCCCTCCACTCTTTCTCCCCCTCTTCCGTTTTTCTGAGTCTTGAACGTGTTGACGTCGCCGGCGCAAATTTTTAGGCGGCAACTAAACCATCCTGCCAGCCGATACGTTCGTTATTTACAAGATGCACTCTTTCGTGTTAGTGGGTTATAATGCCTTCTTGGTATCGCCCCCGTATCCGCTACAAGGCTTCATCATGCACTCATTCAGCTAATATATCTTTACTAGCACAAGCAGATGTTCCTCAGCTGATCAAATTGACCACTGCTGGGCTTTCTTCTTACTCACATGCTCGATCACGACTATTGTGTAAGAACTCACATGCCAAAGTTTCAATTATTGGTTATAAATTCGAGGAAAAGGGTTACGATACGAAATTACGATACTTTAAAAAATTACGACGATACGAAACGAATATGAAGAAAGAACATAAGGCATAGATGATCTTTGCAACAGAAAGCGAACAAAAATGCGATAATAACGGCCGATGAATTTAACGCTTAACATCTGAATTAAAATCATTTCTCCTATTCGAATCAAAAACACGTAGCGTAACAAAAACATCGGGCAAAGAATATGATGGCGTCATCAGCTAACTCAACGAGGAGACATTTGAAGAGTATCGTTATTTATTTCATTGATTATGATTGCATGTTGCGTGTCAGTCCATTTATCGGTATAGTGGCTAGCTGTTAATGAGAACGTATTTCTTTTATGAATGTTATCCTGTAAACATTCATTTCTACTATGATTTTCTCAAAGTCACTTTTACTCAACACGAGTTTTACATTTCCTATAGACGAATAAACGTTTGAATAAACACTATGTAAAAAAGCTGAATGAAGAAGGCAATAAAAACTGATAGGAAATTATAGCAAATCATCGATTCTTCAACAGTTTCATTTCGAACGTGGATTATGTTCGATCAGAGCATTGCTCTATGCAACTTTAGGTTCTGTGATCTCGAGTTTTCATCGAGGAGTTGAAGGCCTATGAAAGCGTTCGTGCGAAACGACACACGGTATTTAAAATGCCTATATTTGCCGTAGTGCATAAAATTATTCGCGAGTATTCTTTTTTTCGAATAACTTACTTCCAGTAATTCTAAATTCGCTGTAATTACTGCTTTTGTTATTTTAAACAAAGCATAACACCATCCTTCTACATCAGAATTGGCAGAAATATCGATCAAATTCAAGACAGTAATAGGCACTGCATAATTCCACCAAAAAAATTTAAGAGTTAGGCAGCTCGACAGATAAACCACTGAGCAATGATATGTTGATGGTAGTCATGAGGGAAACGTTTCAAGGCAATGGGTCGCTGATCGGTCTGGTCCGCCTGCAGTCTCCTTTATTAGGCCTATCACAAGTCAATAGCTACTTTATTTTCAACTTTAACGGTTTTTGAGCCTGAGAATGAATACTCAACATGATAAAAGGGACGATACTCCTGATGTTTGAGTAATTAAGATGCGCTAATAGGAAATGTCGAAACAGATTGATTAGTGAAGAAACGAAGCAGATGATTTTGCCGCCCTTTGTGCATCTGCCATCGTTCGTATACTGTTGATGTGATTATCGACATGAAGATATATCGTATGATTCATGTGAGCATGATGTAAATTAATGACAAAATGGCTAAATAAGAACTTTTGCTCTTATTTGGATGTACCACGACATTCAGGAATCCGGCCTTTTGCCTACCTCATAAGTGGTTATTTTATTTATGAAGCAGTAGTGATAATATCGACTAAAGAATTCATCGAACGGTGGAGCAGAATTATAGCAAATGAGTAAGAATGAATCTCTGCTCCATCTCAAATGATGAAGTTGAGAGCACTGTCAACAAAAATTAACCTCAGGTTTTCCAACAGTAATGAAATCAAGTGTCTCATGAAGGCTTTCTGCAGAACATGTCGCTATAAAATTCCTCGCTGATTTCGCCCGAGTTTGTCGGCCCCCCATAAGGTGCTGTAATTAATAACCATAGCAAAGTAAATAGTTAAGAATTCATTGTATTTTTGATTTTGGAATGCAAAAAGGTCCAAAAGCTTTCTTGAAGCATAATGAAACTTATATACAAGAAAAAAGATTTCAGTGAGAAAAGTTGCTGCTTGAAAACTTTTTTTAATCTGATTCAATTCAAGGAAGTATAGTGCCTAGAGAATAGGCAACGAAATCATCAATGCAAAAGAAGAAAGAAACTTGGAAATATAGACAAGAGCAAGCAGCACTTGCTTAAAGCAGCGATGATGAGCGCAATCGCCCGAGGTGCATTATCGGTCATTCAAACAAAACTTTATGTTATATCAAAAGCAGTTACGTGGGATAGTAACACCAATGAAATGCGCTCATCAGAAGTGTAGATGTTACCATTTGTTGCTGGCAAAATTAGCGACGAGGAGTGATAAAAATGAAATGGCTCATTCGACAGGGCAGCATCCGTTATATGTGCAGGATTGAGAGGAATCCTTGTTGTTGTACCTACGGAATAAAAAAGATAGCCTCTTAATCGTGAATAAGCGTGGAAATAAACGAAAACGAATTGAAAGGTTTAAGTACATAAATGTAGAAATGGTAGCGGAATTGGGACATATATATATATGTCCCAATCCATATATATATATATATATATATATATATATATATATATATATATATATATATATATATATATATATATATATGGGAGATAGCGCGTTTGTTTTCGAATAAGCATACATATTAATTTGCATTGACGTTAAATATTCAATTTCATAGTTGTTGTAATAAATGGTGAAAGATAATATTGAACGAGTCTAAACAACGATGCCGAAATTTTAGACGTTCATTAATTTCAACTTTCAGTTATCGTAGAGATGATTAAATTGCATCCACAATTGTTTGAAGAGGTGTATCATTCGTCTCAGATCGTGCTTCATATCCTCTCCCATCTCTTGAAATCTTTCGTTGAAATCAACGTGTTACCTATCATTTAAGGTGGATTACCGGTCAGCTGATGCAGCACTCCATTACTGCAATTAATGAAACCAGATGTTTAAAACGACACAAATGCATTCTTTTTTTCACCTATATTTCTTTCTCTTCACAATGCATTCTCCTCAAAGAAACATTCTATTGACCACTTTTGCAAAAATTTTGCTACAATAAATGGCTATGTTTTGCGAATGCACTGAAAATGAATTGGAAAATGTAGGTTTTTGTGGTGAAAAAGACTTTTTTCCTAACTTCCATTTGAGATGGATTGCTCAACGTTGCAAGTTAAGCATATCTAGGCGCTTACAAGCTGTACTCAGACAATAAAAGTAAATCAACTGCAATTGCAAGGAAACGTTTCTAGGTGGCTGCATCCTGTACGCTGCATAGGTAGTGTACGCTGCATCCTAATTTAGTCTTATCATTGCTAGCTTGTTTCCTTGCTATGATAAGCTTGCTTCAAATGCAAATTGTTTCGTTGAATACAGCAGAAGAATAGCTAATAAAAGGGAAATGAGTGACAAAATGTCGGCAATTTGATAGAAGTAGTCGTTGCATGAAAGCTGCATAATTAAAGTACTGCTAATAATTCAAGTTGAGTGAATAATTTCATGGACGAAAAAATTCAAAGCATAGAAGCATTTTGTTTACACTCAAGGAACAATTTCCTGTTACGATTAGATATTCTTCGATGAGCGTTCCGCATAATTCCTACTTGAAAGAATTCAACTTTATGTGTACTAAGCAAATCTTCTCCGAAAAATGCGTAGCACTAACGAATAATTTTCATCTAAAATGATTCAGTTTCATTTAAAACCTCAAAGAAGGTGTTTATTGAAGTATTTTTCAACACAAATTTGTTGTCCGATCTCATAGAGGAGAAAACTCTTCGAGGCCCATTGAAAAATATTCCTCTAGAAATAGCAAAAAAATCTCATCGATTGAACAAAAATGAAGATAATGCTGCAGAAATCAAATAGATAGCAATTCGCGGTATATGCATAATATGCTAGATCTCACCTACTAGATGACACACTTTGTTATAGCCTGAAATCATCGTTAAGTCTTCTAGGGATTCTACTGCGAATTCTTTTTTTCCACATCACATTGCGATATTTCAAATTTGCTTTTTTTTCTTTATTTTTGTGGATTATTTTCCAACTGAAAAGAAAAATTGATAGGATTACTCCGGTGACGAAATAATAGGAGAATTTGAAGTGTCTAAGAAAAAGCTCGCATGACTTTCAGCTGCTATGGGATAGACAGATTCTCAATACGTGAGATGTCGAAAAACAACTTGCTCTATTCGGAATATGCAATTTTGCTCATCTTTTGCCAACTGAAGCTTTATTTTCACTTTCTAGAGAAGAAAGTCTATCGATGAGCTTTATTCTTTCATTACTCATTTGATAATTGAGAGAGTTTTACTTCTTTTATAATTGAGATAGTATATATTCAGATATAAAAAGGAAACGAGACGGGAAAAACGGCAGATAAAAAATCTAACATTGAGTGGCATGATCTGGGATTTCTCAGTGACGTATGCATTAAGCTTATGGTTAAGCCACATAATCCTCATACGAATTTTAGGATTTCCATTAACAAAGTAGTGGCATTCACTATGTTAAGTAATCGATCGTTCAGCAGAGCCCTTTCAGAGAAAATTTTTGGCCACGAGTAATGAAATTTCGAGTAGAGGCTTTCATAGAACGATCAAAAAATTTGAGAAATATTTCCTGAAAGTGATATGACGGTGAATGAAGAGCAATAAAATAGATGTGGAAGAATAAATGCGAACTTCTTATAAGATGCTGCGATGAAAGATCTCATCTTTCTACCCAAAAGCAGCAAATAGCAGGTCCTCAAAAGTGAGTTGTTCACTGGGGGAAAGATGGACGGTATTGTAGAAGGTGCACGAGATGAAAAGCTTTGTTTTCCATTCTCTGAATTTGCAGTTTAGACGAAAAGGTGAAATGTTCTTAGATTGCGTGCTACTTCGCTATAACGAAACTAGCAAAATATAGCGAAGGTGTACTGATGTAAAAGACCAACTATGTCACGAAATTTAATTTAGCGCGCATGAATGGCGGCATAGCAAATCCTCTAATGAAATATGGGGACGCCAATTGGGCTAAAAAGAGACGAGCTACAACGTCTCAGATTTGAGGGAGTGATTTAGCTATTGAACAAAATAGGCTTTTATTATTATAACAGGGTCTGAGACAACAATTTCCTCACTTCAATTACTATTAAACACCAACTATTTATCAAATTGAATTTATGAATAATCTCATATAAGCTGTCATGATAAGGCAAAATTCATGTGATTGGAAATCTTCTGAGTATATTCTTGCATGTAAAATTTTGTGTTTGTTAGCCGTTTTACCTGCTTACATATTTCAACTATCAGATTGTTTCATTTACAAATCATAAAAATCACCACAGTGGGAAATAATCACTTCCTAGCTCATACAATAGTTTTTACACAAGTGAAAAGGTATCGATACGAAATTTGCATATATCAATCAGCATATTTCATCCAGCTACTGCTGGCTGTAAAGCAGCAATTAATTAGGCTCATTGGAAAACGAGTAGCTTCCCGCACTAAACATTGAGATCTAGTCGAATGCCAACACGGTCCAAACAAATGGCCAATCACAAATCCGTTTCTTTAAATATTTTTTTTTTTGCGAGTTGTAATCATGCACTATTGTGTGACAAGTTAATGTAGCAGGTATCCACAAATTATGGCATATGCAACTGCAACAAATCTAACATGATAATATCTGAGGAAGGGACGAACATATCAGTCATATCTGAGCTACCAAATTTCCAGCGCGAATCAGTTATTAGTACAATAGGCACTTTATGGCGGAGCCTCAGGGTTACAGACGATAGGCATAACTTGTATCTGGCTTCTGGTGCGCAATGAAAAGATCAGCATTTCGGAATGTGCTACTTTTACGGTCAAGTATTGCGTTCGAATTGAAATCCGACAAAGAAACCCAAACGAGCCAAAACTAATGTTTTCTATTCACGCCAAAGTGAAAGAAATTCAGAACGACCAAACCAATAAGGTCAGTTAAATTTATTTAAAACTACTGTAAACGACTGAGCTTTGATTATCATCACGTTGTTGTTATATATCGTGTGGTAGCCGTAATCAAAATCGAGATTAGAAGGGTAATATTATCGCGTTCATATTGTGTTCTTGAATTTATCGACAGGAGCATTAGAGACTGTAGTTGAAGGATATAATCTAGCACTTTTCATCGTTTATACTAAGGACAGTAATCATCATCTTCACTGATTGTTGGCGTTGTAGTTGGCCAGGATCATATCGCCTACTCCATGAACGATGTTTCAAGCCTTCTTCCGCACTCTAGACGAGTCTTGAAAACTTGTGAATTTATATCGGCCTTGCAAAATTTCCACACTTTATCAGATACATATAGAAAGAACTCTTTTTTTATTTTACGTGCTTCTCATTGCCTCTTTCATTTTCCAAGATCAAAAAAATGTGTTTGCAAATGCGGAGCTCAAACTCTGGGTGCAGTGTGAGCATAAGCTAGTAAAATAGAGTTACGAGCCACTTTTTGTCCCTTTTATTGCCCCGACTGAAGAGCAGCACTGCTTAGGGACGAAGAGAACGCAGTTATGAGCAAAGGTGGCATATGTGTTAGCATACGCCTGAACTTATATGCAAAGAGGGATTCTATCATTTAAAATCTGAAGCTCACCTTGTGCTCAATGCAATCTCGCACAAAGCCATCCATCGACGTTATTAAATAAAGCTTTAGGCAACCTATGATATCTTCAACCAGATTTTGCGTAACTCCTCCATCAACTTCCCCACCTCGCATGTAGCTCGCTTTAGCAATTATTCTGTTTTCTGAACTCGATCTCTTTACACACGCCTCGCCTCGGAGACTCTTTAAGTTCAATCGTTATTTTGACGTACTTCCCAGACCTTTCGCAGTAACTGCCGCCTCCCACATTCTCCTCTATTATTTTAGTCTCTGCTTCAGATTTCATTCAGCCTTTCAACTTCAGAGAATCCAAAGCCATCATGGATAAATTTTGCGCCTTCAGAAAAAATTGCGAATCAATATCACGGATCGTGAAATGTGTCGTCGAACCCTATGCAACATCCGAAATAGTAACATCAGGGTCAAAGAAAAAGAGAACAAGGCAAGCATGCATATCGTCAGTGATGGGTTTAGGATGGTCATATCGTCAGTGATGGGTTTAGGATGGTGATATCTCCAAGAGCAAAACGAGAATACCCGAGTGTTTTACGCTTGAAGAATGAATACGTTCATCCACGTACGTTGTATGCAGACGGCTTAACGGTATACGTAAACAATTACCTAAGCAGCGCGCATGGCTTGTAATTCTTTATTGCGGCACTCGACGGCCAAACGATCGCTTAGTGCAAGGTCAACGAAACAAAATGATATATGCTTAGCTGAGTTTGCAAAAAAATGCTTTAAAAGTGGATGACGCTAGAATTCCATCGAACGCTAAGGCTTTGCTTTCTTACGCCAACTTTCGCCGCTTTGAGCACTCATTTCACAGAATGTATTTCACCGTTCTCTTCTTAAAGTCAGTCACACACATGTTACTGCCAACTCAGCCGCTTCAATTCGCTATTGCTATTCGGGTATACGGTTCTAAAACAGCGAATTTTCCTTGTAATTAAGGTTATGAAGAATGGGTCCCAAAGGTGCAGACGACAGCCGATTGAGAAAAGTATTCGATCATTCTGAGTGGCGATTGATTTATTTACGAAGTAGTTAGGAATATAAAAATAATTTTTTAAAAGGACTTAAACAGTGATTACTTTATATAAATGAATCCGCAAGAATACTGCAACGTCAATAATTCATTGTTTCACACTCTATCATTCAATAAACGAGTACAGAGCTGTGTTAGAGTCGTTTGCCGTTGCAAAATGGCTTCATCACGGCTTTATTAGCAAACCCGCCTCAAATAGCATTGAAGAAAAAATAAAGTATTACGTGAATTTTAGTAATTTCAATAGAATGTATTCGACTTCGATATGATGTCATAAGTGTATTGGTTTGTACTCTCGAAAGCATTTTGTACAGCTTATATATGAATAAAGAATATCACCACTTCATACCCCGATTTTCTCACTAAATCTATGCTGAAGAAACGAGAATATTTCGGATAGAAATGATCACCTATTGTAATATATTTTCAGATAAACTCAAAAAATTTTGTTAAGTCATTTAAAGCTTCCGCAGTTTTCAAGTTGAAAATCTGCGAAAATTTACTAATGGAAGCATCAATCAGACGATCGAAGAGAGGTTTCTATCAAAGTGACTCATGCTGAAATTTCAGATTATAGGTGTTACGTATAAGCTTAATGGCTTTTTGATCCTGGTTGACTCTTGCACTTGTTTGGCTGCTGAGATAACCATTTTGCAATGAAAACATTTCCTGAAGAGTTACCGAAAAAATCACACTTCCAATCTGCTGTTCTTTAGAAAGCAATTGGATATTGAAAGCATAATTCGTTGAAATGAATGCCAATTTCAGATAAGTCTAGAAGTTTGACGTCTTAAAATTTGATTAATGAAACTGGATATCTTTTAGGTCGCTCAGTTATATTGCAGACTGTAGTCGTTAAATTATGGTACTTAGTCTTCGTACGATGTGGGAAATCTAGCCAACAAAGCGCCAAGAACATCGAGGACAACATTTAGGATGACAAGCACTGATATAGATGTTCCTTACCTGAGTAATGTTTGGACTCACGGAGCTGCGGATAATAATGGAGGGCATGCTCACTTCTGCTATTTCCCAAACGTACTTGGGGGATCAACAAGATCAGTCAACAAGACGATGCGTCCTTTAATCCAGGTTGGACCTTCCGATTTGGTTCGAAATCCGACTCTCCAGAAGGCAATAAATGCTATCCCGAAATCACAATTGATGAGAGGTAAATGGCCTAAAAATTTCATGCGTTGATGAGTATGCATAGCGGTGGATCATATGTTGTAAATGAATTGACGAGAAGTATGCAACTCAATATACGCATATAAGCAATTAAACAAATGTCCCTTGATTCCCACTCTTATTCCTCATTTATCGCCTCATTTTCACATCAAAGCTTCAGTGAACGGACTTATGCGCAACAGTTATATGACTGCAAAACGAGAAATGTATCTGGGAACACCATAACCCTACGCGAAAAACTGCAGAGGAGAATTTAAGGCGGTGTTTTCATGTGCTTTAAGCGCTACGTTCGAATGTGATGGCAGTACTCGGCCGAATTTTTACCCTAAAAGTTTTCACTTTTCCCTCAGCAAACCGCAAGGAATTTTTAGAGAAGTCTAGGAGGTCGTAAATGCACGCAACTAGTCGACCGTTGCTTGTTCAAAGGTTCACTCGAACGGATGAGTAACTTAAAGTGTTACAGATATTGGTAAAGATTGAAAAACATGTTCATTAACATTTGAATGTATTAAAGAGATATAGGATTAGAAGGATACGATGGCCAGTTCAGTGCGAAGTTAAAAGCTTGTGGCGATGACTCTTAAGAATCACACTTGTTTTTTTCCACAACTGAAGACATTCACTCAGCTCAGCATGACACACATAACAAGAAATGACGTAGAATAGCTGAGAATCTGGTATCATTTACTGAAAAAGTAAGTAAAGTTTCCTGGGCGGTTCCCCGACTTTCCTTTGTGCTCCTGAAAGCAGGAAAATGCTTTCTCCCGAAATTACATCTTGTCCTTCTAATTTTTCCACCAACTTTATCACAGTTGCTCAGCAGCAATTTACTGCAGTTGTGGGGAGAGGGTATGAGGCTAACATGATCACTCCGTTACTGTGAAAGTCAAGTTTTGACTAGATGAGAATTGCCGAATTGAAGTTTTGTGCCGTATGGCAATATCGCAAGCCAGACTCATATTCTACATGAGGGTCAACGTTTTCTAGTGGAGCATTGATGGTCGGCTTCCAGTTCACTTCACTTCTCACTTTTAACCGTTTTCTTTTGATGCGTCAAAGATGCTTCGCGTTTGCCGATCTCGCTGAGGTCGTCGCTAAGGGGGTAGTGAGAGTTCGGTTCAAGCGCCAGCAGTACTGTTGTCGGAGCAATGGAAACAATTATTAAAATCCATCAATTTCTAACACTAAACGTGAATGTGATCAATCTGCAGCAAATCTCAGAATCATCACTGGTAATCATGAATGCCGAACTCAGCAGTAATGAAGTGCACGGTTTCCGACATGAAGATCCGGTGCAGAGTCATGCTTTTTCCTTGTTTAAGTCGTGTGCAGCCAGATGCCTTTTTCGGTGAGAAGTTTTCTGATGTTAAATTATACTGTGATGCAAAAATGGATTGCAATATTCCACGGTCACTGCTGCATATCAATTTCATGGATTTTACCACATCTTGTTGAGCCCTAAATCGGGCAGAAAAACTCCAGGTGGTCTTACAACCTATGATGAAATGGGACCTTATTCCACGACGGTCTAAAATTTCAAAGCAAAAGTCAGAACAATCCGATGTACAGGGCTGAGAGTTTGAAAGCTGAGATGCGGGTATCACTCGATGTTTTCAAACATAGAGTGATACTCGCATCTAAGCTTTTCCTGCAAATCGTTATCAACTTTTCCCACTTCCTCTCCGAATTCTGGCATCCGCAGATGAAAAGAAGGAAACAAGATCTGCGAAATCTTAGTTTTTCAATGCTTCCAACCCGTTTTTAGAGTCAGTCGCCTCTCTTCGATCTCCTTATGTTTATTTTGGGTTTTTTTATACAAAACATGTGGATAATGAGCGAATAAGTTGTCACAGGTCAGTGAGAAATGAGCATAAACCAAAAAGATACTATCGCGTTGATCATTTGCACATTATTTATCAATGGATCTGCGCTGTAGCTGAGTTGTTGAGATCGTCTTTGCGTTCTTGATTACTGCAAATAGCGCGCGATCACGTAGCCAGATGAAAAGAATAAAATTTTCAGGAAACATCATTATTCACCAATGATATCTGTTTTCCTGAGGTCCCAGAATATGAACTGCTTCAATAATGATTTATGGAAGTGCGCATAACGAGGACCATAGAAGGTGCGAGGGAGCTGAGCGGGCTGCATTATAGTCAAATTCGTAGACAAAGCAGCCAAGCTGTTGGCAGCATGGTTTTTTCGATAAATTTTAGACGATCACAAAAGGCAATTCTGAGTCTTCCCAATGAAAAAAAAAAAATTACCGAAACGTGGAAAAAGGAACACGAGTATAGAAAAGTTCATAATTGGAACACGAGTGTAGAAAAGTTTTCACGAAAATTCAATGTTGATGCACTAGATGCATGACGCAAGAAATGAGAATTCGTAGAAAGTCTTATACGGCAAAATATAATGTGTTCTTCTTGCATAGAACACTGGCTTGATAAGCGTTATGGTTAAAGCTTGAAAAAGGTTTAATATATTGCATGAAATGTTCTTACGTCAGAAGAACATTTAGAAAGCTCATTACCTTGGTCGTAATTTACGAGGGAAGAGTTCCCTGATGAATATGACACTAAAGCGGCAGGTGTAAAAGTATTAGTAATCGCTTCGAATATATGTTTTATTAAACGTAGATAAGTGAATATAGAGTGGCGGAGCTTCTTATAAAAATAAATCACTATTTGATTCCCAATTCATTCATTTAGTAAAATGAAAATATATATTAATATACGAAGTTTATAACTCCTTCATGTTTCTGTGGAAGTAGGCGTTGTATTGAAGGTGCGTTATGATCTTACTAAATGTGCCATCTAAAGGGTACGATAGCCGGAAAGTTATTAGATTCTATATTCCACACTTTGCCTCTTCCAGGCAAATATCTTTTCAGATCACACAAGAATGGGTCAGATCAAGTCTGTGCAGGTCTTCATAATATTTAAACTCTCAAAGTGGTCTTCCAGCAATATGGTACAATTGTAAATTCATGCAAGCACAAATATGTAAGTCGTGAAAAAAATTCTCACTACCGTCATGGCCTTGTCAAGCAAGAAAGAAACATTAAGGCAATAAAATTAAGCCTTTATGTTCTAAAATTGTTTTTACTCGTCAACTTCCACCGTCTCTAGAAGATGAATGCAGGATAGTAGTGAATGCTTGGCGACTATTTAACGATCTTGCAGACCACAAACTAGTGTAGCCGAAACTCGTATTCCAGTTGCAATCTTTGCGCGCATTCCATTGTACTTCATCCAACCACCGAATCTGCTCAGTGCTTTGCATTGAAGCATCGCATTCACGATACCGAATTTAATGAACTACTGAAGTCGCTTGATGTCCTTTTGCTATTTACTCGGACCACGATGGGATAGCGAAGAGTGCTCTACTCGTTTCAACAACTTTTTTCGTTCATGAGGTGCATATATAATTAACGGCACACATACTTTGTTCTTAAGAGCACTTTTCCGAATCACTGCATTTCAAAATGTCGCGAAATTGAAGCAAGTGAGTTGGATATAGGTGAAGGGATGGACGTCGTAGTCTCTACTTTGGTCGCTATCTTTTTGTCTTGTATCACTGTTTTTCCTTAGATGCAACGTTCCTGCACCAACATTAATTTTTTTTTCTTCGCTGAATAAAGCTCTATCATTCGTTCGTCTGGTGCCCATTTCAGATAGAAATCATTCCACAATTTATGGATGGAATCTTCCCCATTATACAGTCAAAAATTTTCTTCGCTTTCACTTATGTGCACCGTCCAATTAATTTCAGCGGATCCGTTCAGCTGATGAATAAATCGATGAATAAACAAGATGAATAATAAATAATCGACGGGCATAAATGCATAAACGAATAAATGAACAAATAGATAGGTATTCTTGTGGGCATCGCATATTTTCCTCAACAACTGCTTCCTTTCTCTCACACTATCACCGAATCTGATGAACGCACAGGATGTGTACTTGCTTATTTCGGTTTCTAAAAAATTCATTTTACTCGACAACTTCTTCATTTGAATGGTACTTGCTGACGCTATGTATATATAGCGTCAGCTTCATAACAGAACTTTTGATAGCACAAATTGCAGTCCTATGTAACAGATTATGCACATCCATATGGCCATAAGTATCAAAAGGATGATCTACCTATGCAAGCTTTGGATGATTTTTACACCAATGCAGCTGAAAACCCCAAATTCAAAATTATACGGTCATGCCCATGAAATTTTGCGTAATTCCGTGTTGAAGGGCTCTAACGCTAGAACGTCATTCGCATAATTCATATTCAATTAATCGAACGATAAGACGAAAGTGTTTCACACAAACACCAGCTTCTCAATCAGCCTAGAAATTGAAATATTTTCTTTCCCTTCTCCCATCCTGTTTTCGAATAAGTCATCTCATAGATGCGGTCTTCAGTGAGGAAACATGAGATAGCACCTTTTGGTCAATACTGGATAACGCATTAGACACATCAGCAGTATCACGTTGATATGTGATGTGCAAGAATTACCTCAACTTCAAAGGATCAGTAATACGATTATAACATATGAGACGTGTTATAGACCCCGTCTGAGCTGAACGCCATCTAAGTGAGCAAAGAATATTAACGTTGCCTTAGCGATGACAAAAATTAGTAATAATCATGTGCAGTAATGGGTCAGAATTTTCGTCATATGAAAAATTCGTTGAATAAAACGTAAGATGTACGTCAGCTTCCATTTTGCAAAACAGCATAAAACTGGAGAAAATTTTTGGATGATTGTAGTATTTAGAGTGGGAAACAATTCATTTAGGGGTGAAATAAACTACGGAGAGAAACAATTGTGATTTATAGGGATGATGAAAAACAAAAACGTTCTTATTGCAGGTGTCAGTTTAGATAGTACGATCGTGAAAATCACCAGTAACATCTATAAAATCTGATGAGAATGTCGGAGTTTGCACATATCCTCATGCATTGCTCTATAGGCCGACGAGCATTGCAGATACCTATTTCCATCATTCTCTTCCAGATGTATGAAATCATTTCCTCTATCGATCGAATTAACCAGCAATTCAAGTTATTTCACCTATCAACAAATGAGAACTTTTACTCGGAATTTTTTTCCGTGAATCTTCTTCATTGTTGCTGAGAGCTCAGAATGAGACTTGAAACCATATTTAAAAAAAGGCAATCAAAAAAAAAGAGTTTAAACAAGCATTAATGGAATCTGATTGTTGTAAATGTCAGCATTACTGTCGAATGAGTTGAAAAGAAATGGCTGCTAATAGCGGATTAAATAAACAATTTACATCTGCCGTTAACGACAGTAGTGATGAAGTGGAAACGATTGTATGCAAGTGCTCTAATAATTACTTGCACTCTTTTCATACCTCAATAGTTGAGCTACTAGAGCACCGTCTATGTAATTTCCCTCCTATAAAAATAAAATCGCAGCTACATATCCTTATAGAGCCGAAAAAAATAGAGACGCTCGCTCATTTGTTATGCTCGTTTTTCTAAACCCTCATTGTTTCTATACAAATTTCTGCTCACTATCATCTGTCCTTGTGAAAAAATGAATTCCTAATGCATTTTATCGCAAGAAAATAAATGCTCAGCGTGTGGATATTGCGGTGGCATGTTTTAAATGAATTCTGAAGCAATTTTTGTATGAATATCGAAATTTAAAGTCGTAAAGCATGTGGAACTTTTATGAGTAGTCTTCACACGGTTGCACATAATGAATAAGGTGGGCGGTGAGACAAACTTCTCCACTTAAACCACGTATATGCATGTATACCTTCATAGAAAAAAAAGAAGTTATATTATTGTCGTAGCGATTTCTATTTGTTAAAGTGCTAATTTGTAGCATAGAGAGTAAAGAAGGTATGCGTTCAGGTTAAAAATACCAAATTCGCATGTGATGAGGATTGCGTGTTGCATGATCGACACTTGAAAAAGTGAGGATTTCGATGGATTAGCTGAAAGAAAATTACTGTCTGCAATATAGAGAAATTCCGTTGTTAATTTCAAGTACTATCAAAAAGTGTGTTGTTTCAAAACAGTAAAAGATAAAATTTAAGAGGCAGACACTGCTAAAAAATTCTATTTAAATATATCCGTAGAGTTAATGAACGAAAGCTCTAATTGTAATATAAAGATATCACGCCAACTTATTACTTTCAAACGCTAGGCCTCATGAGAAAAGAACAATCGCCGTCCAACAGACATTTATTATCTGCTACCAAGGGTATGCTAATGAACTTCGCATCGCTTCGTCTCTCTTTGTATCAAAGCAATGTGCAGGATATCCCCGTGTTGGGTATGGCACTAAAAAGGCGATGCAGGATACCTACTTAGGACCAAAATCTACCTGTGACCTAACATTGCTGGGAACATTGTGCTTCTATGGTCGGTTCTGGTTCATTGCTCTTCATGGGCGCCACTGATCGACTACTGCCTGAGGCTGTTGCGAAAAAAACGAATTATAAGCATTCCAAACGTACCTTGTATCATAATCATCTCGCAGCGAATGGGAGTTATAGAAAAAACATCGGGGTTTGATATCCCACCGATGCAAAAGGGATAGCTAACAAGTGACATTTCTTTTCCCATCAATCCATTATAATCATTGCTGGAAGAGAGGTACGATGCTGGGTATTTTATAAAACGTCTCAGGCGCGACTAGCATGTCCGTTGTCACCATTTGTTCTGTTCATCTATTTAGCGAATGGTTGTATTTATTTCTTTATTCAGCGTCTCATACGTGGGAAATAAACAGATATAACTTAGGCATAAAACCGTTATAAGGATAACTTAGAAGAAATTAACAGCAAAAAACAGATGTATGTCCGATGACCAATGTGCAAAAGAAAACCACGATGGAAAGCAGAAAAGAATGTGCGAAATAACCACCGCAAGAAGGTCAGCAATTTATAACTGCTGCTAGTTGAAAATTTGGCAGGTAAGAGAAGGCAGAGCTTGACATTCCAAAATTGGGCTGGCTTGTCTGCGTGGAGCTAAGCCTACGTCTAAAATAAGTCTGTTGGCGAAAAATAGACAAAAATAGAGCTGTCGTATCTGTCTTACGAGTAATTTTTCACAAAGTGATGCAAAAGGGTCTAAAATTTTTTGCACACGCACTTGAGATTTACTTCAGATAAGTTAGACAGGTCAGCTGGTTGCAGATCAGAAGAGAATAGTGCCGCCTTGCAAGATATGTTCAAGAAGGTCACGAGCATACAGGCTAATGAAACGACTGCCCAGTGTTTGTCATAACGCTAGCCTAAGTCAGAATTTGGAACATAAGGGTGCTGATGTGCTCAAGAATTCACTTCAGCGCGCATGAAGTGATCGGCAGCAGCATGAAGATCACTGGGCGCAAATACGTGATCGTGAAGATGAACGAAGCCATCATTGCGAACGAGAGTCCCTCCCTACTTGTTTGTCATCTCATTGTAAAATGCCTTAAACTGCTCCTTTCACCACTGCGTTGTCTGGCACTTTACCCAACCGCATCTCTATAGAGAGCGGAGATCCTCAGGAACATCTCGAAGACTAGAGAGTCAAGAGGAGCCAACCGTTACATATGGAATTTGGACAAATGAGAGTCGGGAAAGAACATAGTACCACATAGCGGAGGAGGACGGGATCCAAAACCTATTCACCTGGAATTAAAAATCTATTATTGCGGGGTCATCACAAAAACGAAACACCGATAAAACAATCAGTGTATTTCATTACGAAACGCAAACTTTATAAATTACAACTCCGAAACATTTTCATTAGCTTGATGGTGAATGTGCTGAAAAAAGATTTACGCAGCGTTTTAATCACTCGATGAAAAGGAAACAGATATAAGTAGCAGAAAATGTGTGCAATTTACGTAAAATATGAAAATAGTTTTTTTTTTTTTATTATTCGCTATTTGCGCCAGTTTATGATAGTTGATTATCTACCTCTTTAGAAGGGGAGGGAGGAGGAGGGAGGGGAGCGGAGGGGAAACATTATTTCCGCTTACTGCGTCCAAGCCGGCAATCTGAAATAATTCTGCACTACTATTACAGTAACTCGAAACCACTGAAAGTCATCGGAAAGTTGGGGATGGGTTCGTTAATGCAACGATCAAAGAAGGCATATGGGTAATGTGATCACATACATAATCAAATAGAGGAAGAACATTAGCCTACGTAAAGTATAAAGTTGTTGTGCCACATGGCCAAGTTCATTTTCCTGTTTTGTCTCAGTCATTTGCGATTTTTGTCGAGTATCTTCGAGAGGAATTTCACTGTTATCGATTGGTTTGTTTTCAGTGCTCTCAGTTCTTCTTGAGCGTTCTTCGCTTTCCGAAGTGATAATAGTTGGTGGATTGAGATCTGGATTAACAATCGGCAAGTTGTCTTCTTCAGCATCGCCCGTTAGGAGTCTAAATAATATTTTATGATAAAAGAAGATTTGCATCGTTTAAATATTGAAGTGTGATCCGACGAATCGTCAAGGTGTATATATGTTAGCCGCTAAGAAGTTTTTTTAGGGAAATCACTTCAAAAAAGCATTGCGTAACATTTTTGATGGAATTTCAACATATTCGTAAGAAAGAAAAGTGCCACTCGTTAACTCATTACACAAAGTGAAGCGTTCAATCATAACAGTTGACGTTCACAGCGATAGGTTGCGCAACTGATTTTATGGATCAGTTATCGCAACTAACTGAAAGAGCTTTAAGTCCTTTTGCAATAGATTTTAATCATGGCGGGTAAAATTATATTTTAGCCCATTTTGCCAATGAATGGCTTCTTTAAAAGGAAGCTTATCCCTTTTCATTGCAAGAAAGTAGACTGTTCAATGAGGATTTGGAAATCATGTCTCATGAAACGAACTATCTTTTGCAAGGATAAGGGGATTTATAAACAGGCATATCAAGATAGTACGAATATTGCGCTCATACTTTCCTAGGTCATCAAATCAGTAATTTTTTTCTTCAGTTGAGCACTCCGCGAGAGTCATCTATAACAGTTTTAACTAATGCGTCCGCAGAAGTTTCTATTTTCTCTTCATATTCTAAGTATGAGCGCAATTTCGCACCGTTTTGATATTCCTTCTTTATAAACGCTCATTTCTTCTTACAAAATGTCATTCGTTTATGGAATGTGATTTCTTCTATCTTACTCAGATTTTTCCAAAACCTTCAAAAGCGATCATCATTTCTAGATGTTCAATTTTCTCACCATTGAACGTTTACTATCGAATTTCTAAATATTTCTAACATAACTGCACAATACAAAACAGTTATTATGATCGACCCGAGAGGAATTAATAGAGATTTTTGAGAAGGGGAAAAATTTGTGTTGATTTTTCAGCTCATCAATTCTCAGCGAAACGAATCTTCGCATAAGCAAATGCATGAGCAATTCAATCGGCAAACGTGTAAGCATAAACTTATATATACATATATACATAAACTTATATAATCTGTATTGCATAAACTTATATAATCCGTATTGTTACGAAACTATTCTTGGCGAAAAATTTTCGGTAGGTAACTTATGTATAGAGAGTTATGATTTGAAGCTTCTAAGAATTTTGCAGAATTATCCTCCTTAGTGAAAATTGAGGAACTAATAACTTACTTCTGTGGATCGAACGATAGACCTTTTATGCTGAATGGACTCATTTGACGAAGACGCTCAGTTATATTCGTCATCTGTAAAAATCCTAACATGGCGTTCCTTCAGCTTTCCAGTGCCGCTATTCAATGTTCTATCTGTTCCTACCAAGAAGCCAAACGCTTTTTCTGTTTAAAGTCCCACTTCAAGACAAGAAGAAATTTATAGAGAATGCATCGTATATATGAAATTTTCAAGAAGATGGGATCAACTATCATTTGATTCACTTGTTCTTCAGCATGAACTTGCAGATGATCGACTAGGGATGCTCCTAACCACCTTCTTTCAAATTAACACCTCTGTCTTTGTGCGGAACATTGAAGGCGGAACAAATGAGGCAATCAACGAACAAAACGGAAGTGATGCATACGAAACAAAATCGTCATCTTAGTTCTCTGATTTTCTTACAGCCTATGAAATTTTTGGAATAATATCATGATGAACTCCGAAACCGAGTCTTTCAAAAGCACATAATGTATGTAGTAAGCATTACAATATATGAGATTCTATTTGTTTTGTTGTTTATCTAATTATTCATTTATTTAGTCAGCACTTTAGTCAGTCAAGGTTCATATATTTATTCTCCTTTCCATTTATTTATCTATCTATCTAGTTATTCATCGAGGAATTTATTTCACCTACAAGTGCGACTATACTCTGATCTTCGTGCAATAAAATCCTCTGTTAAAACTTTCACACGCAGAACAGACCCTTTCACACAACTCTTTTTAAAGTCTTTAGAGAGCACTTAACCTCCCCGCAGTATACTTTTATCCTAGTGCGTGAGTGAAATATTTTAAACAGCATTTACTACAGTAAATGATTAGCCATTTAATATTGCTGATATATGCATTTACGTATCTGAATGGGAAATTGGAGAACAAAATCGGCTCTTCTCACTCCCTTTCTTCGTGAAAAATATGCAAAGAATCTTGTGAATGAAAAACTATAGGCCTTCAAAAATTTCGCTGACTTATTCGTTATTTTCTTGCGTTTAAAAATTTACTAAGTTCAAAATCCAGCTGAATGCCTGTGCGTGGATATTGACGGAAGATTTCCTCTTCTTTTTGGTTCAGTGTATTGTTGATTTGTTTTTGTCTCTCGACCTAATATTTAAAGTGCTATACGCTTCGAACGAAATAACAAACCTACCTTGCTCGTTGGCATAATAACGGCTTTCAAATTCAAGTTCCACACTCAATGAACAACAATGATAGTGCGGGACATACGATAGGTAGAAACGATTTGCATATTAAACCGAATATTGAGAAGGTCGCGTTTAAGCGAACTCATTGCTTGGGAACTTTTTTCCATCGAATGGATTTAGTAGGCGGAGACGGAATCTCATGCATTTCTCCTTTCGCAATATGTGGTATAGAGAAATTTTCCTAACAATGAATTTAAGAAAGTAAACGATTAATGCTCAGCAAATCACTTCATTCTATAGGAGGTGGGCGAATCATATTCAGCATAACTGCTAGTGGTGAACATTGAATGCACCACAAACCAACAACTCAACAGCGTAAGGATCTTCAGAGATTGTCAATATTAGTAGGGGATAGTCACACAGAAATGAAATAAAAACCCACTCACGAGATATGAGAACGATGTATCAATAGTGGTGTTGAAGAATTTACATAGGTAACCGCAAGAATAAAATTGTTGAAAAAGTTCAATCTTGAGATAATTCATCAAAACTTTGAATTATTCGCGAAATTTGGAAGAATTCAATGAGAAGGTTTCTTTTTTTCTCGTTTAAAATGGTTTTTCAGATGTGCAAAAAGCACTTCAGCGGAAACGGTTGCATGAAAATAGGAAAGAACTCTTTTCCAACACTGCAACTGCTTATAATCGATGCAGTTCATAGGGGCAAAACTCGTCGTTTATGAGAGATTTATTTTGAGAAAGAGCAAAACTTGAATAGAATTCAGAGAAAGCAATGAGTTCTCAGCACTTATAGGCCAAGGATACAAATGAAAGTAACCTGAAAGGGAAATTCGAGATTGTCGGGAAGTACATTTTCGAGATAATTGATGACAACATGTAGGATGAATGCGATTGCCGTCAATGATAGATTAAAGCCGTATAGTGAAACTAAAACTTCAAAATTTCATTCAATATCACAAATCACATTGCCGTAGTCTTTTTCAACGATATGCTCACTAGTGGCAGTGAGACATTCGGCATAAATTACCTGCACCAATAATTTCGAATGAGACGGTCACTAATACGGATGCTTCTGCACCACATCCACAGTAGCTTTCAACTAGTCTTGGGTGTTGATTTGAAGCCTAAACATGCAGATCGCGATATCATCAGAAAATTCATAATTCGTGCATATACCATGTAAATGATGCATTTAATAAAGACGCAGACAAGGGTGAAAAGTAGATAATTTTGTGTATACCAGTTGACACATCTAGCGGATGGTAAACCATAAGAGTGAATGGAAAGTGGTTAAATAGACAGGGATTATTGTTAAAACACTATACCTTTGGTCGTGTTTTCTATAAGCTTTTATATCTTTGCAAGCATTATTCCATACTACTTAGTGTGATTCTTCAGAAATGTATTACAAGTGTGATTCTTCAGAAATGTATTACACCTGTTTTTGAACTCTTTGGAATTCGGATGGAAATATCCAAAATTGTCCAACGCAATAACTTTCAAAGATGAATACAGCCATCAGCTCTAGCAATCCAATTTCTTTTCAACACCAGAAGATGCGAACTCTACTATAGCTTCATCATGCAGCATTCCTTATTCAACCTTTATTTATTCTAAAACTCTTTGAAGTTTCAGGTATATTCAAGCAAAATTTGCAAACAATCCCCATAATTACTGAACACTCAAAAAATTCAGCAATTTCATTCAGTTTGTTCAGCATGTTGAAAGGAAATGACCACTCAATATAAACAAAAAATTTGGACCAAATTCCTAAGCACCAAAAAATTAAACCTTCTTAGGAAGAAACAAACGCATTTAATACTTCTCTGCACTGTTTTAACGGCTAGTTCCGGAAGTGGTACTGGCTCCAAAGACGTCGAAGTGAACATCATTCATCTTTGTGAAGTAAATGATATCATCTTGGTATAAGCCATTGATTTTAACACCTAGTGCACACTCTACTTTTCTGCCGCAGGATCTGTTTGAAAGAACCGCCTACATCACTCAACAATTGAGGATCAGTAGTATACCAATTCACTCACGATCATAATATTTCCTTATGAAAATCATCATATTTCCACTCAGAGAAATATTTATAAATGAGATTTTAATGAGAAATGAATATTTGCTTCCATTATTTTACTTAACAATAAGCAATAAAATATGCCGATCTTATCAAAATCACTGTCATCCATTGTCGCAGAAAAAAAGCTAACCGATTTTAGGTGTACCACCGCTTCCAGGTGGAAGTTTCTTTAGAAGATCCCAGCCGAAGAGTCCTTCAAGTAGAATATTGAATGTCAACATCGCTATTGCAAGCGATGAGGTGTCAATCCAAAAAACAGCAAGCGTTAACAAGCTGGTGACTAGCTGCAATAAAACCATTGAAAATTGATGCACTCGAAGCACTTTGCATTATTCTTCATCGACCATTAATCGGAACTTTTCTACAGTCAAAGCTCAGGATCAGGTATTCATAAAGTGATAAACGCCCTAAAATATCTTCAGTTCTATTATCGTGATCTATGAAAAACGATTGCTGTATTTGAAACTTACAATAATATGATAAAAAGTTTGTAAGCGTTCTCATTGCTACCTTCTTCTCCCTAAATTCGGATTTGTTGATTATGGATCTGTAAAAACTTGCCACATAAACGTCCTTTAAAGTTGGCACGAAGCGAGGCAAAATTCTGCCTGCAGTTACTGCTTCTCAAACTACTGCCACTATGAAATGTATATATTGTGGCGTTACTTCGCTCTATTTGCAAAAACGGTGCAATTTTATCATCCCTATTGCTATTGAACAATAGTTGAAGGTCATTTAATAGTTGTTTTCTCATGTTATGCAAGAAAAACGCAGTGTTTAATGCAGTAAATACCCAAAGTTTCACCTGAACTATTTGATGAACAGTTTTTCCTATCAGAACACTCGTTAACTTTTCGAGAATGTGATAGGATTTACGGAGCTTCGACATGAAAAACGGATGTTGTACGTCTACTTGCTTGCAGATGAAGCCGATTAACAACAGCCGAAGATCAATAACTCCAGTAATCCTCTAGGCTCCCTCGCCTATTTATTTTCTCCGATCACTCTTTTAATAATCAGCTGGAAAGAGATACTTGTAGGCTCAATTGGCTGTTTGGCGATGATCAACTCGTTACTAAGCGAACAAGGAGATATGAGTAACCTGCAGCGCAAGCGTAGATCATCTCTAAACATGTTGGATGGGAAAATCCATAGACGAATGGAAGGTACACCTCACACTATAATGGTGAAAATATCCTAGAAAGAAGCATAATAGCCGTGGTTCTGGACTTCCTCATTAGACCCTCTCTAATTTTGATTCCTCATTGATCTATGAACATTCTGAAGGTAAGTTTTGAACAGGGTACTCCCGCACCTACGAAGTCCTCTGTAATTTAAATGGCAAGAACTTAACAAAAGAACCTCCTGTTCGGTAGCCCATCCGAAGGCAATGCGCTTCAATCGCCCACATATTCGGTGAATTGCAATTTAGCGGTTTGTCAGCGCTGCATTAGAGAGAGAATTTCAATCCCGAGAGATTTCGTCACTCAACGCCGATCTCATCTTTTGTTCCTACCGCGCGAATAATTATTCCTGCTCTTATTCAAATCATCATAAGAAAGATGCCTTTTCCTCTTTGCTTTTTTTCATCCGTTTCGTGCCTATATTTGCAAATTGCTATCCTTTGAAGGTGTTTTTGCTGTTGTTTTACCGTTCCTATTGAACGAAAGAACCGATCTTTGAATTAGCAGCATAATTTATTTCGGTCACGTTTTGTATAGTACATGATCGGTTGTATTTGAACACCATATGTGAAGTTTTCGCAGTAAATTTCCTCTGATATGCTACTTTTTCATATTTGATGAGGTGAAGATTGAAATATGTTAAAAGAAAAACAGATAATTCGGCGTTATAGCTTCACTTTCTGAGTTCGAATTTTGTTCTTCATTCTCGTCAACGTAGTTGTTGGTTCTTTTCTTCATATTGAAACTTGTATATTGATTGCATTATGAGCAATTCTCTATTCAATATTTCAAAAAATCAAACGATTTTAAGCCCATTACGTTACTAACCGCAAGCATTCTTCAATGGTACATTTGAAATTTAAGAGCCATGTTTATTTTAGGCAAATTGAATTCTACATCCTGAGTTACCGTGAATGTCGAAATAAACGTTTTTCTGCGCATTATGGTTTTACGTATCAATGAATTATTATTTCCACATAGGAATTGAGGAAAATCGAATATTAGTATATCAGTTCAAGAGAGCGATATATTTTCCACAACAGCATTCCATTACTTACATTAAAGTGATGAAAAGCAATTGTAGTATTTTGCTGTACAAATCTCAGGAAACCTTTTCAATAATGTCCTCAGTTAATTGATATTTATATCATGATTGGCATTATATATCATAGCTGAATGATAGAGGAGATGGTATATACAAAAGGCTGTAAATTGAATAATTTTAGCGAATATTTTTCGATAAATTTCGCCGAATTTCTTCGACGATTTCAAAAAACTCGCTTCACCATTTTTCCTCTCGATAGAGAGCTTCGAATTTCGCGTGTAATATGATCATCTCTTGAGCAAATAGAATTCTTTAAAGAGGCAATTGCTGTGTAAATTAAGTATCGACATCGGAATAGAAGCGATTATTCATGAGCGATTTTCGTTATCATTTTGAGGTATTTAGCTCAATATTATTTTCTTTTAAGAAATTCCATAATATCTTCACATTTATTGCTAAGCATAGAATATCTTTAAGCGGATATTGAGAAGAATGATAACTTCTGAGTTATTCAAAAAAATTTCTAAATTGCTGTAATAAAATATTGTCTTCACGATAGATTTGCTGTAGGAGATGGAATTGCAAAAAAATGTCGGCGTGGATGATTTCCCTTCTTTGGAATGATAAATAAAACAGATTTTTAAAAAAAGTGTGAGAGCAGTGAGAGGAATTTTTTCACCAGAAAGCAGAATCATATTGCTTTGAAAAACGCCACACTGAGCGGAAATTGCCGCACATATGAATGGGATATAATTATTTCCGATTTTAGTGGAAGAATCAAAAGAAGAAATGTGCTTGTTGAAATTTCTTTCCTTGCGATTTCAAGAAAGACGTTTTTTCTAGGCTTTTTGAAATCAGCACTTTACTTGCATGTTTGGTAGTCAGTTTCTCAACGATGAAATGCTCGTCGCTCGATGAATGTGGAGGTCGATAGGACTGGAAACACAGTGAATATAGTTGAGAAGGGAACGAAGCAAGGGATGATAAAGATAAGTGCATATGATGGGACAATCACGCATATCAAATCTTGCAAATGCTACTGAACAATTCATTAGCCATGCAGGATCGGATGAAATTCATTTCTTTCATTTGATTTCTATCAAGTTAGGAAATGATTAATCGTTCCCTTACGGTGCATACCTCTAGGCAAATATTCATTTAACCAAAAGCTTAGATCAACTATTTGTAATGTTCTGTCGAAGTCGAATGCTCACTGAGTAGACTTTATAATGCCTTTCAAATATTTACGAATATCAACATTGAAATTTGAGAAAACTTCTAGAGGCTCTGCATGGATATTTCCAGAAAAAATTTCTCGTGACTGCCGGACATTATCATCTTCGAGTACCGACGGGGTTACCGAATATCGATGAAATATTTTTTTAGTGACAAGATTGCTGGCGGTAAAACTACGAAAGTAGGTGAGCGAACCTTAATCAGCTCGACGAATGCTGAATGAACAAGCTAATTCAGTGTGAGCATATTGTCTCTAGTGGTGAAGTTTTTGTTCGGGTCCTACAACTAAACAGTGCTACGGGGAACGCTAGGTTTAGCAAAAACACTTTAGTACGAAAATTTATTTGCTTTTTACGATGGTAAAGACACTTAGCAGCCTATGAACGGCTGTTCGAGATTCGCCGACGAATAGAAACTGCTCGATAAATTCACCTCTTTATACCTATCTACTAGTCGGTGATTACCGATATATCGATGTCCAGCAATTTTTTTTCATCGTTCACTTACAAGCATAGAAAATTTGTAAATTCTATCACCTATCGTGTAGATACACAATCGGTGATCGAATTTTATGTTCACAAGTGTAATCGCCAACTGGCAAGCGCTGATTTTCGGTATTCAGTATATTCGCTTAATTCAAGTGAACACTCCGCCAGCAGTACCCATCTCCAGTTTGAGAATTAATTTTACAATCCAGCCTTTGTGTTCTCGTTTTTTCCAGTGCTATAAATCATGTTGCTTCCTACGTAGTGAATAGCTTACTTTGTCGATGGCACTTGACTTAGTTGTTCTGACAAGTGATGAAATGGCAAAATGCATTTGGATGGTGATACGTAAAGATGTTATGAATTTTGACAGCTCTACTATACCGTTAAGAACGACGCTGATTTCTTTGTGTCAGTGGTTACCATAGAAGCAATTTTCCACTCTTACGGTGTTATGTCTTGTTTGGTTTAAGTTGATGCCCTAAGAATATTCATCATTCTATGTGTGATGGACATTGTTTTGTGGCATCCAAAATTTTTCATTTCCATTAAAAAATGGAGAGCGTTGTTTCAGCATCGAGATCCTATCCTCTCTGAAATTTCCTTCATTGGTCATGACGGAAGGTCGGGGAATCGACTAACCGACTGTTCTCATGCGAATTCCTGTCTCGTTTACACTTCCCTGAGAAGTTCAACTGAACCGATCGAAGGGCAGCATTCCCGTTTAGTTTCATTGTCAATAATTTGATCGCCCAAGGGGTATTTTCTTTTGAACACGTCACGACGAAACCTACCACATTAAATAACCGAGTGGTATAAAAAACCTCGAAGCGCAATTTCTTGCAGCCTTTGGACAAATTGTTCTGCAATTGCAACTCCATTGAACGCAGCTCACTATGAGCTCGAAATGTCCTCCGAGCTCACACTTGTATCATATATTACACTCGAAGCGCATTGATGGTCGACTTTTGTTGCTTGTGTTAAAGGGAACTCACACTTGGCAGAATTACGGTAAGGCCGAAATATGGTGCGTGACGCTTGATCCTTATACCAAACTCGATGAGAGACCAAAACCACTCAGGCTGCAAAAACGTTATTCATAAAAATGGTAAGAAGGCAGAAATTTGCAGGCATTTTTTACCATTATCAGACACATCGTCAAGGCTGGAAGGCCATTTCAAATGCGAAAGGACGCCGACGACTTCCTTTTCATATGGTACCCTCCAACTGGGACTATAAGCAGCAAGATCTTTTTCTCATAGGAAAATTCATCTAAGTTTTGACCTCCATAATGAAGTGAGTTCTCAGCTTGTGCTAACTGACATATGCAATCTTGGATGATACGGCACAAATATAATGCAAACTGATAATAAGTGTGGAAATACAGTTTATGCCGATCTGCATAAATTCACATACTCATTTGGATAATCCAGGTCAATATCGATTTGAAGCTCGATGGACTCAGTGATTAGTCGCTTAAATTTTGAATGACAACTTTTTCTGAAAATGTTAATGAGGATGGCATTTGTGTGCAAGGCATTTAGAATGATTTGCACATGATAGGGAAATATTTTGCAACCATATTGAAAGTCCTACTCACCTGTCCGTCTGGAGATTCATCTTTGCAGCCATTAGGTCCCCAATAACACTGCCGCCGCCACGTGTCTCTCACTTCCCATCCTATAACATTCTTTTACTTCAGCCTACTTATATATGTATACATTATATATATAATGTATATGTATTAGTGTATATTAATGCAAATGTATAATGTATATTTAACATTATTTATCTATATACATATATGTTTTGAACATTATCTATATACATATATCTATATACATATATTTATCTATATACATAACATCATTTATCTATATATACATATATATATATATATATATATATATATATATATATATATATATATATATATATATATATATATATATATATATATATATATATGATTTTGAAGTGGCGCAGCGCATTCGGCCAAAAAAAGAAAAATCTCTTTCGATGCTACGTTTTTTTGACACCGATGTTGTGTCTTTTCTTTCAACAAATCTTCAGATATCAATGGCCGATAACCGTTCATGTTTCATTGGAAACGATCGTACTGATGAAATTTTCTTGAAGAACGACAGAGACCGTAAAGAAACCTTCTACGACACACGCTAGTTCTCAAAATTTCCTTTATTAGACATGTTTTCTTCAGAAAAAACGAATCGCGTGGGGGAATTTACAAATCCGTTCAGTATAAAAACGATTCAAAGTTGGAAAATGTATGTGCGCAAATAAAATTTTCGCCACAGGAAGTTGTCAGAGTGTTCTGAATAGTGAAGCTCGTGACGCAATGTCGTGCGAAGCAAGCGGGGTGGGGTTCGACGGAAACTGATGTGATAATCATTTTCCGCATCCAAATACTCTGCTCATCATTAAACCAACATCTTACATTATTATCAAAATGAATGTTAAAATTATGACCCAAAGCCATCCTCACCCTCCCTAAGTGGTCATTTGTCTGTATAACTTTCCAGACAAAAGTGTGACTTGCACCGGCAACAACTTCTTCCAGAAAAAGACTAATCCACAGTTCTTTTGCTGCTATTATGCGTAATAACTAAACAAGAAGACGGTCAACCGGAACGGTGCTGGCTGGAGAACAGAGTATAAACTTTGCCTAACAAGCTGGCTTGGTTAGGCATAGAATGTCATAACAAAGTGTTCTGAGAAATTTTTTTATTCGGTAAATGCAACGATGGGTAACAGGGCAGAAAAGAAAATGTCAAATAAGCGGAAGTTTAACGTGTTGTAACACCACTGTAGATAAATTCGCGAAATGTAGGTTACTTTATCTTCCAAAGGTGTAAATTTTGCCTATTTCCCCGCCACTTCCTCACCACTTTACATTTCAGTACCAAATATTTTTATTTTATGAATTATCAGAATTAAGGAAAGTTCTTCGCACATTTATTGCGGCACTAGCATGGCGATTTCTATGCTATCAAGCAAAGTATCGTTGGAGACTGTTCTAATCACTAACTCTTGCATAACTAATGGTGTAATTATCCAAGTAGCCTATCTTCATTAATTCCTTCGAGGAAGTATCAGCTAAACGCACTTTTATATTGGATAGTATAGCACTATCTTATGATTTCATCGATCTTCGCTTTGTGCAGCCCTCACACCATCTAGTTTCTTGAAAATACTAGTTATGTTCCGCTTTACTGCTTAGAAGAGTTCAGCTTCTCTTGAAAATTTTATCAACGATTTCCCATGGTTATCACTTATTCAACTCATTAAATTTAGACGAATACTGGCGTACCCATCCTAAACATCTCCCACTTTAACACGAACTGAATAAACTTCTAGGTGGATACTAAGCTCAGATCGGGTGGATACTGCATGACGGGTTGCCTAAATTCATTTGTGTGACTTATGGAGAACTCGTATCGTATGAAGAATCAGTTTTACACTAGTGCTATTATTAACTTCAGAAGCCGTCTTGAATTTTTTGAACATCCGCTGGAAGGCGTTTTTAGTTGTCGGGAAAAAAAGAGACGCAAATTCCCAATTTCATTTTTTATGTTTGTTGCATTTTTTGTCAAGCGCATTAGAATTCTGATAGGAGGAAATGTGCTTTGAAATCTTCAAAGCCGTTGAAAACAATAGATTGTAAAAACACGCCTCTTCTCGTTTGTCAATATACTCTCTTTGTAAAAGTGAAATGAATCGTCGAAAATTCAATGGCTTTCAAATAGATGAACTGAAGAAATACATGAATAAAATGTTCGCTAATGAAATGATTATTTTAGTGAAGCGGCTTTTTGAATTATCGCCAAAGGTTGCAATCAGCTAAAGTAAATTGTTCTAATAAAGCCTAAGGTGCAGTAATTTAGGAACATGACGACGTTTCATATATTCGAGTAGGCGGTCTCAGAAGCAAACGTCGCCGCCTTGATTATTTGATCCGTCTATTGAACGACGTTCGCATAAAATTGCCACGTTCGCTTGAGGTGCTCCATTATTTCTATTCAGCAAGCGATCGTTCAACATCGTTCATCCTAACCGCATCCCCATAATGTGCAATCTTTCAAATATCCTCATCGCATTCTTCGGTTGCATTGTAATTGTTGGATCAACAGCACTTCCGTCATCACTATATCAACGCACGAGCAGTGATCTACGAACGTTTCAAAGGTATATCATTCTCACGTTGGAAAACTGTTATGCTCTTATCTATTGCATGAGGAGAAAAGGAACCTCGAAAAACTTATAAGTTTGACATTTGGACAACGACGAAAGCGAAGCGGAGTACGAAAGAAGAATTAAACGCAGTTATGTCCCACCACTAAAATCTCTCCGAAGGTAGACTGCAAGAAAATATTCGGATGAGAGCTCCTCCGCATTACTGCTCCAAAAAACAGCGAAAATTCCGTAAATTTCACTAGCATTTGCATCCAGAATTCTTGCGTTATCCATCTGTAGCCAAATCCAACTCCTCTAACGCTTCAAATTTCATTTCTGCAGACATCCTATCCTTACATCCGATGTTCTTTGCAATATTTTCCTCCACAATAAGCTTCGTTGGACAGCTTGAAAATTTCACACAGAGAATGTTTGTATATAGTGAGTTGGATGATGGACTAAAACTGATTACGAACGCTTCGCTGTGTAAACACATTTTTTTCATAATCCTCTTTGCCATATCCTAAAATTAATTCAAGAGAATGTCGAAAGTCTCTAGAAAATTATGGATTTCCGGACTTAAGGGAGGCAAGGAAAAGACAGAAGCTGAAAATTTTAGAAATAAAAATGCTCATTGAAAGAAGTCATAAATCGTCCAGCTGCTCTATGCGAATTTTGAAGTGGATATGTTGCAGTGCTTACACACAGAAATATTTGCAAAAGATGTTTACCGCTGAAACCGTATGTTCTAAGTAGTCTTTCACCTATGTTATTGAGAAATTGGTTCCTCTTGTCTTCTTTGAAATATCATGTTTTGCGAAAGGCACACAAAACGAGGTTGTCCTCATGTATCCTTCACTTCCGAGGGGTACCACACGAGAAGGAGCTAGATTTCCTTGAGAGGCTAATCGTTTCCCATTTCCTAAAAAGAGGTCGTGTAAAACAAAATCGCATACTTGCACTCCCTCAGAAACCACCTATGCTTTTCAACGGGAGTGCTAATGTAACAGATGGCATTTGTCTACACATATGCCTAGGCAGTATTTTATCTCCTTGGTCACCTTGATGGGAAATGTGGCCAGATTTGATGAGAGTACAGCAAAGTCGAGAGAAAAAGATCGCCGCCAAGTAAATCACAAGACAGTTGGACAGCTGAAAAATTCTATCCAGGGCCACTTCCTTTTATGCTCCGTTAGTTTCTTTTCGCTGCCAGACGCACTCCACAACTGAGTTGAATATGTACCTTCAGTACGTTCAGAAAGACAGAGGCGGAAAAAGGGCAGCGGGAAAAGGAACTTCTCGGGGCTCTCTCACAAAATGGGTGGAAAATAACAATCGGATAATCTACCTTTGTAACAAAGGAATCGGTCCAGTATTTGCCATACGTAGGCTGCTGATGAGCGAAAAAGTTCCCAGTGCTGGAGTCCATGATGTTTACATACAAAATGCGGGAAAACATCAGAATATCTTAAGCCTTTCATGAATCATCACTGAACAAAAAACAATGACCAGAGACATCCTAACATCGTTCTCACACATTACTCAGTCTCATCATATCCATTGCTCTCTCCGCTCGCGCTGTCCGAACTCTTCTCTTCAGTACGAATAACAAATAGAATTTATTTAATAAATGGAAATTTGATCATATTGCTTTTTTAAACTCACTTTTCATATGGGAGCATTTTTTCGCACATTTTTTTCATCGACATTTGATCCCTCATCTAGGAGCGGCTAAAATTTCCATTGCATCCGCTTTTTCATTGTCATTTAGTGCAATCATTTATTATCTATCATCTGCAGTAGTAGTAAAATGCTCATTAAACTCAAACGGTTATTATTTATATAAAGAGATAAAAAAACGCATTCTTAATATATTCATTTGATCGCTCAACAATAGCGTATTCCAAAAATAAGGTGGGCAAGTACACGTCGTTATTGATACCACTTAACTATTGCGGAAAAGTTCCAAATGAACAAATTTGAAAATATGTGATGCTTGATATCATAGGAGTATTTCCCGTTGCTTCCCATAATATTTCCCACAGTTGATTAGTTTCTTTCAAGAATTTGAAATCGATGAGCTCGAAATAAACAAAAAAAATTCTAGTAATTAAATATTCAGATCGGTGGAAATTTACAAAACTATCAATATCTGCAATTAGCTGATTTTAGTGACATTTGAAATAGTGCATCTGGATGAGATGGAAGAATAAGCAATGGAAGTTATAGGACTTCGAAAAAATTTCGTTTGATTTAATTTAGAATTTCCCATCCTTGCAACGAAACAGTGACAATCTCATCTTTCCAGCATTAAGTCAGAGGATCTATCATTTTGCAAATCATCTCTCAAAAATGACCTAATTCCTACATATTTTCCACTCAGTAAGGGAGATAAGATTTGTTCCGAACTTGTCGCTGAGTGTTAGTGCGAAGAAATGAGAAAAAGCCAACTCATTTTCGTTAGATCGAGCGAGATCAAATATCCTTATGTTCAAATCCGGAAAGGAACATGGAGAACAATATAAATGCTTAATAGACAGCTACCCATGAAAGTGAGCATTAAGATAAGCGGTGCGAGAAAACGCCAATCGGAGCAACTTTTGAGACAACTAAAGATATCTAAATGCGTTTCACATTGTGACGTAAAAATTCAACCCCTTTGACCACAGAAATTACCGCTGGACAACATCCCATGAAATCTTCCACATAAGATAGCTTAATTGTCAAAAAATCAGTTGAATCACTTACATCCCAAAATTCGCTCAAAAATCACTGAAGTAGCAGTTTTAAAAATGGCAAAACTTCTATGAATAAATTACCTACTGGAATATTTTAATTTTCTTGCCTTATTCAGCTTAAATGGCCTCTCCTACATAGAATTCGAAACGAGTAGGTTGAAGAAGCGATATTTGTATGTAAAGTTCTAGTTCATGCTACCAAGTAATCTTTATCATCTGTTTCCGGCTCTCTTTATCACAAAATACGAAAATAGTTCATTAATCATAGAATTTCAAAACCGTAAAAGGAAACTTTTCTTTAATCATAAAACATTGAATTCAATAATAGACAAAAAATCTCATAGAGAGAGAAATCTGAATTTTCGACGAAAAAGATATTGACAGTGGTCTCTTCTTAGCTTTTCAGGTGCACAACATTCCTTAGGGTGATTTATTTTGAAAAAGAAAAAGAGGAAATGCCTTCTCTCATTCTACTATGCCGTTCGTTCGATAGTTTTTTTAGATTCACTTATTGCACGATAATTACTCCAAATGTAGTTGTAAGAAAGATATTCAGATCTTTTTTTTTCATTTGAAAGTACCACCGTCGTTTTTCCCTCTACTTTTCGTACTTTCAAAGCAATATTGCTATCAGATCCATATTCTACTATGCAAAAATGAGAAGAAATAGACGTTGAGGACATTTGATGCATCTTTCATTTGCGTTGAAAGCATTTACTGCTTTACAGTGGGAAAAAAATAACCTTACGCAAGTATTCCGTCTCTTGATGGTATGTATCCTTAGGCTTGATGGCATATATCCTTAGGCTTGATGGCATATATTCCTAAGCCTATTGATCTTTCCGCGTTGGAATTTCAATTCGAGAGTCCATATGAGTCAAAGCAGGAAAACATTAAGTGCGCTTTTTCTTGGATTTCTTCCTCTACCTTGCATACCTTATGTACTACAATTAATACACCTTATATATTCTGCGTAATTCGCAAGTAAAATATTCTTAACTTGATGGAGGAAAAAAACGAATTTATTTCGAAATTCACAAGATCGACCATTTTCATCAAAAGTGCAAGCTTCGTTGTTTCTCGGTTCCTTGATGGTCGTTTCATTTGTTAGAATTCATAAATTCCACCCTTCAAAAAAAAAAAAACTGGTATGTACTTGCAATATAAGAGGAAATGATGAGGTTATCACACGCTACATATATCGAAAGATGCGATGATGATGCTGACACAGTTACAAGATTAATGGAGGTGTAGTGAGCTGTAATGGTAAGAAATTAACCGGCAGGAGCGGAATATCGCAATGAACTCAAACGCTTTCGAAGAGTACAGTTTAATTTACTTCATTTTCTACCGGTAATTTTCTCAGTTAACCATAATACACCAGTTACCCTTATTCACAAAATCACTTTCGGATGTATTTTGCTGATCGAGCAACTCGGAGATATAATTTGCCGGAAGCGCTCATTTCCGCAAGTTTTTCTGACCCTGTCTTCTGATTTCAGCGTGTAGAACAACGAAAGTAGAACAAATTTTTTTCTCATTTCAGTAGCATAATTCTTCGCAAAGTTGGGACTTGAGGAATTTTTTTTTCGGGGGGGGGGGGGGGGGGGGGGGAAAGGAGAGGAAGAGACTTGAAATTTGTTACCATCAAAGGATCTTCTAACATAAATTGCATACCACTAAGCAACATCAAGTGTATCTCCTATGCTGAGAGCATAAAAACTTGTGGAAAAGGATTTGTAAAAAACCATGGCTACGGTCTCATAAAAGCTGAGCACAAGTCTCTCTTCTTTTAACTTCGTAACCACTTCATAGTCACCCACGGAATCCACGGCAAATGGAAGCCGGATGATTTAGAGGGCTTCAGTTGAATGAATTGCTAATCTTAGTCAATTACGGCGCCCGATTCTACAGTAAGATGAAGGTTACACTGTTTATAAGAATGGGTTAGAATGCACAGAGAATAGGAGAATGCAGGAAAAAATAAAATAAAATAAGGAAGAGTAGGAGAAGAGTACATCGGAGATTTACGATGAATAAACATTGGAATTTTTATTAATGTGAGTTTTCGGGAAAAAAAATCATTTTCGCCAATCTCTTTTTCTGAAATTCATAGCCATCAAGCATGAGTGTCGAACAACGAATTTGAACGGGATGCTTTAGAGGCTTTACGACGACCTTGAAGGTTTTATCAGCGAACATTACTAAGTTATGATGAAGCGGCAAGGGGATAAATAGCTCATGCAATCTGTGAAAGAACTAGAACAAAGAGGAGGCTATGCCACCTTAGAGCTCTAATTCCTTATGCCTAATGAACTGCAGTTCATTTTGTATGACATCAGAACTACCTGTTGCATCACTTAATCTAGTTGGTTATTTCTTTGAGGATATTCCATCTTTGGTGCGCATAGATGTAGACTATGTATTAGTAGAGGGGTGGATATTACGTAAATATCGTTATGTTCGATACTAGACGGGCTTATCATCGACGCTCACATTCAATGGTCAGTATCGGTCACTTTATCATTGTATAGCCGCGCATAGTAGTTTTTTACCTAAGAAATATCCTCCCGTAATGAAATCGACCATTTAAACTGGTTATTTCATCTTGCCTAACGTTCCTTCTCAACCATCTACTCTTCCAGACTAAAAAAGAACACTTGTTCCCAACGATTTATCACGTAACATTCATTTCAGTGGCGATTCCTTGTCAACAAAGTGCAGAATGAGATCAAACTTGCAAACACTTAACGGCAATCGAGGAGTCTATCTGTCATTTAAACCACCCGTTGACCAGAGTAGAACCCATAAAATGTTGAAGCTGACTTCCAAATTTTGCTATAGATTTCTGAAATTGAGTAATGAATCATGCTCGTTTAACTAGTGAAGTTGTTTAATAACATAATCGAAACTACTGAGAATAGCCAGAAAATAGACAGTTGAGAGGATCACGCAATGTTTTGCTAAGCATTATAGGATAAAACCTTTCTAAGTTGACGTGATAACGGCAACTGTCTTGCCCCTCAACATGTTTCTTCCCTCCCATGTGCTTCATAGAGCGTATTTTCCAGCACTTTATAGCGGTAATTCTAGGAAGGCACACTCTACCTCAGGGAATAAGAACTGCAGGAGTGAACGCTGTAACAGCTATTGTCCTTCCTCACACACTGCTGATTCCTCTAAGCATATGCCAACTCTCCTATGGCATTGCATCGACGTAAACAGAACATTCATAATGTCAGTCCGATCAAACAGCTTGCGACGCAAATCCAAACGACGCTGCTAGTGAAAACAGTGGTGATGGGTATCACCGAAAATATAGCTTTCTGATGTGTATCTGATCCATTTTATCACTCGAGCATGTAATGTTGCTGTGATTTGCAAAATCTGAAGTTTTTCTTCATCAGTCCTAATAGCTATTAAAAATTATCTTGGTTACATAAGATGAGACTTGGAGGTAGGCAAATGCGGACAATATGCGAATTTGTTTTAAACTATATAAGACATGTAAAATGTTCATGTGCACACCATAAATTTGTACGAACGGTTTTCCGAGCTTCGACCGCATCAAGAACAGAGAAAAGGATAGAAGCTTGTCATATACGCATATTGGCGAGGAATTTCGCCGTCGGAACGCTATTACTTTTGCTAATTTTGTGAACTTCTGACCACAAAAAGGTAAGTTTTACTCCTAAAATTTAAACTTCTGCAACTATGTTGGAGAAATATGTTGTAGTTCGAATTTTACTCTGATTTCTGTCACCTGCTTTGACTAATTCAGGGAATAACCAATAGACGGAAATAACACGACAGAGATTTGCCCTCGTAAAATATGCATTACCTACTTTCACTGACAAAGGCTATCATTAATCCAAATTGGTGCTACTGACTTTAGAATCGAAACTTTCACGATTTCAGAAGAACCAAATTCCATATCGCTACCAACTGAAGGCATGCCAAGGCAAGCCATGCTAGAGAATGAGCTCAGATTTCTTCATAGGCCAGTGCGTCAGATACCTTTGCTCACCTTTCCTCTGAGGCAATCATCAAATGAACCAGCAAGTCGAAGGTCCATTTCGCTCTCTGTTTAGGCTACCACAATTATTTCCAAGCCAGTTATTCAAAAAAAGTAAGAAAGGACATCGGTAACACCAATGCCAAACAATATGTCCGAATGCTTAGTTTTTTAATAAAGAGGTCTACGTATATGATCGGAGATGCACAAAGTCCAGGATTTCGGGATTAAAGGCAAGGCTGTCCAAATATTTTTCACGAATAGGTAACAGTTTTTCTCCAATTAAGCAAGCAAGCCTTTTTGAAATAACAGCAGGAATGTTCAAAATTAGCAACCGCCATTAATGTGCTCACTATTTGCCTTGATGATGTGAAACAGCATACTCTAATGTATACCTATGTGATTTCCAAATGAGCAATTTATTTGACGTTCTCACTGGATCGAATCTCAGTTTTTATATTGCCTAATAGTGCAGTTCACCTCTTACGTCCACGCTAGCAATTTTTATCAATCATAAAAGCCACACGTATAGATTTTGAGATGGTCATTGCAAAAAGAAAATTAGTGATTACTGTCGCTAGCGGAAACGTTATATATTTTTTTATTGTCTCCAAATCCATTAGCTAAATTGTAGCTCGTTCCTATTTTTTATGAGCAAAAGAATTCTTACTGCTACGTCACGAGTATTTGCACTCCTTTCATTTATCGTTTCAGTTGAAAGTACTAGACCTACTTAATATTACAAGTGCAGTACAATTCATTCCATCATATGCGTTCACTCATTCAATTGTTCAGTGTTCTCATTTTATATCAGTTATTGTCCGTCATCGAATTGTATGTGGGGATTTTACTTAAAAATGTGCTCCGAAGAAAAACGCCCATCCTCATGGCTCTAATTCCTAGTTCTGATGAGTTGGAGGATGCATCTCCCTTATGCTTTAAATTATTCTCCA
Organism: Parascaris univalens; assembly: GCA_037576465.1. NCBI lineage: Eukaryota > Metazoa > Nematoda > Chromadorea > Rhabditida > Ascarididae > Parascaris > Parascaris univalens. The sequence continues at coordinate 235,253,113 of CM075173.1, read as the reverse complement.
TGTTAAATAAGTGGTTGCAACATATTCCATACTTGCCACTTCTTTTGGATCTTTAACTGCCCTCCACGCTTCATCTCCTCATCTTCAACCAACCTATAAGAGAAAAATAAAGTGAACATGGGCAACTGTTGAGTTACTAGATGAACAGGCTGTGCAGATATTCTCAAAGAAGGAACCGTGGTGTTCCTGGACATTGAATTCTCGCAGAAGTCATAAATTCTCTCAATGCGTGGGATAGGAGAGGAGGTTCAAAAAAAGAATGAGAATTGCTAACAAAATTAACGATTTGAATTAAAAACTTCGATTTTTGCTGCGCTCAAAGAAACCTTAGAAGATGTATTCTTCAAAAGCAAGACCCTATATTATGGCAGTCGTGTTTTTTTTACACTGCAGTGTCTAAGAGAACCGTAAAATAATCATAGAATATCAGTTATTTATTTATTTATATTCGTATTTATATTTATATCTACATTCCTATTTATATGTTTATATTTATATTTATATTTATATTTATATTTATATTTATATTTGTATTCACGTTTGCATTTATATTTAAACACATAAATATAACAATATATAAATATTTAATTTATAAATTTAAAAAATTGTTGATTTATGTATTAATATATAAAAATTTACATTAATATATAAATATTTAATATATAAATATTATATATATATATATATATATATATATATATATATATTTCAAATATTTATTTATATAATTATATATTTAAATATTTGTATAAAAATATATTTGTATATTTTTATATGTAAACGTCCAAATATTTACTCATCTGTGAATTTTCCAAAAATTCTTGCTTAACATATTGAATTATTTTCAATGTAGTACCGTTCATGTCAATGAACATCATGGTTCGATAAACATATTAAGGTTCACTGTATTAAGGTTCACTGTTCAGTAAATGTTTAAAACTTAAGCACTTCATCGAATCTTGAATAAATTTTGTTTCCCCCTACTTATACAAATCCAACTATATCTTGAAATAAGTTGGCGAAACGATTTTTCGTAACCGATTCCTATTACCTGTACTTCCTCAGGCAATATACGCTGCATCGAAATGAACGAACATACGACCTTAGCTCTTATTCTACTGACCGTTAAAATATATCTTATGTGAAGCGAGCTTCTAAAGTAATAATTAGAAGCAACATGAACTGCAGCTGCAACACTTCATCCTTTCCAATGTAACATTTTTCCTTCTGTTTATGCAATAAACGAATTGGTTAGATTAGCATATGGAATACGGCCACTGAAAATATTCTCCGCGTTAGTTTGTAAACGATAAATTATAGCCTTTCAATGTTAGCAGCAATGAATGCACTGCAACCTTTGGTCCTGGTCCGCTGCATCCATCAACTCGTATTCTGTTAAATATCACAAAATGATTGTGTACCAGAAATGCAATTCAAATGGGGCAAATGTGAACGAATAATTGTGATACATTTTCTTTTCTTCAAGAAAGACAATTTATGAATGTAACGAAAATGAACACAATCAATATTATGTTGAATGGTGATGAATCTCATATCGTTTCAAAAAACGCGATCACTGTGTAATGCCGATTGCTTCTTAAATGGTGGCGTAGAAATGCGGCCTTAAGCGACTTTCTGAGTACATCTCTACGCTATAGGCGTACCAGAAATGCATTTTTCTGTATTAAATCACGTAGCTACGTTTGATTCGTTATTTAACTCTCGAAATTTACGGTGAATTTCGAGGAATTTTTTTCTTGAATCCTCTTCGAAAACTCAATGGAAATTCTGGCACTCTCCTATATCGGTGAATCACTTAACGCTGATTTAATTAACTCTGCTTTCGAATTTATCGTTTCTTCTTTATATGAATGAGCGGAAGGAAATTCGACTTGGCTTCTTTTGCAGTGGTATGCTGAATTCATTGTCACCTCATACCGCAATAAGAAGTGCAACTAGAGAAACGCTCGATGAAATGTTTGCGCAATGCGTACATATATATATCATAAAAACAGATCTCGCGATAGCTTAAATATCTGAAAATAGAGCACTAATAATACCACTCATTCCATAGTTCGATAGAAGAACAAATTCTGAAGTTCAAAGTCAGCCATGTGACTGGAACGCAATTTGAGAGTTGCTTTAGTGACAGTAACACGCAGCAGAAACAAGCAATCGCAACAGCATTCGATACTGTGGCGGCTTACTGCTTTGGTTATATTCATTGAAATTTCCGTTCTCATATGCTTTGTTGTTAGCGAACTGAACTCATTTAGCGAGTAAACGCTAATTTATGAGCGTAGAGACTAAATTCTCCTGAGGATGGATGTTCATGAAAAATTTCATAGAAAGCAATTTAAATTTAAACTCAACAATTCGATTGAGCAGATTTTATGATATGCTTTCATGTGTTGTGGTATTCTTGAAAGCAAAAAAAACTTTTTTTCAGTCAACCATTACGATCGAAAAGATGGTACGATTGGAATAACGATGATACACGACTCCATAAAAGATGGTAAATTCTTGAAATCCCCCCTAAACTTACGAAAATGTGAATATCGAATAACATAAGAAGAGTAGGAAGAATTGTTTTAAGTTAAATAGAGATTTTTTTCTGGAATTTCCAGTGAAAGCGAAAAATATATATCTTCCAGGAAGCTACAAGTATCGTTAGGATATGAGGTTTTTGCAAATCCCGCTTATTATAGCCACAAAAGTAGAAATTTTTTCAGAAAATTATGGCTGGAATAAATGATTAGAGGAAGAAATAAATCCTCTATTGAAAAAATAAAAAACCTCCTTAATTCAGAAAGGTGACGCTAGTGGATTAGTACAGCCACCAACAACGGAAATGTGATAATCAGTCGGAATGAAATTGAGATTCAATGATTAAATTAGTTCCATCTTTCATGGTTAGGATGTTCGAAGACTGAAATCCACAGATGAAACTCATGACAAATTGTTTTTCACCTGACTGATAACCTTTTCAAAATGTGATCCTTTCTTGCAGATATGCTTGATGAAGTTTGGCCACCCCTCCCCCTACATGCATAAAATAGTAATGTTCCACTTCTCGTTTCTTTTTGATCCTCTACAGTGGAGGGGTATAACACTTAGAACGCTTTGCACAGCACTTTAAGTTTATCCCGTTCGTATGACAAACGGTCGCTGTGATATTCATATTATTGAACTAGTGCTTATACATGCACGATCGCTTCTCATCTATTCGAGGGAGAACACTGGTCGACTTTAAAATATTTTAAACTTCATGTATAATCGAACCGTTTGCAATAGAGGGTTGACACATTCAACGGATATAAATAGGCCATCGCCTAAGAAACAAAATATCAACTTGGAAACGGGTAAACTGGAACTACGCCTGACTGCATCCAGCACTTTAAATGAAGCTATAAATCTTGAAGAATGGAAAACTGAGACCCTTTCCATATGTAGGTTTTACAACATCAGTAAGAACTTTAGTGTAATGAGCCCGCAGACTGGCATTTTATATTGGCAAAACTTCGAACGCTCATTGTCGGAAAGTTTGATAGGTAAATTTTTCCAGCGGAAAATTCCCACATATTTATTTCACCAAATAGTAAGCTAAAGGCCGAAAAATTGTCAGTTTTTTTCATTCTTTAAAATTTTTCATATTTTGTGGCATTTTTCGGGAAAATTCCGAAATTTACTACTAATCTTTTCTTGCGCGGTGAAGTCTGAGGTGAGGCGCGATCACAAGTGACCATAAATGATTTGGATCGATCGCGTGAAAAGTTTTGTAAGACGAAATTTGTAGCAGAAACAAAGCTTCTACGGCAGAACCCATCATTACACGTGTGCAGCCTCACATCAATCTTAAATCTTCTGGAGCATTTTGCTGTCACCTCACAATCACAAGTGAGGAGCGGTTAGAGATTTCACGGTCGTAAGCTTCACGCTAGAGTGGTGCAGATCAATAGACTGCATAATATGACCACCATTCCTACCGGTCAAGTGGCTATTACACCTACTTGTGATTATTCGTGTAGACTATGTTGCTTAGACCCAGGAACAACGAGTTAAATTATTTATTCCTGAGGAATGTTAGTTTGGATGCTGTTGTTGTTTTTTTTTTTTCAGGTATGACTGGCAAGTATTACCGCTGAGCGACAGTATCGATTTGACGAAAAAAAATCGTCTTAGTCACCTGAAAGGATACCCTCATCCGGGAAGTGATTGGTTCTTGGGTTGACACAAGCACCTGACTGCATTGACAAAATCAACGTTGTTCTTGAAAAAAAAAAATTGTTGGCAAAAAATTTGTAGTGAACGGAACGTTGCCGCTGAATAATCAAACTCAATAACGATGATCACAATAATGGACCATTTTTCTCGTTGAAATCTGATGACTGTACATACAAAATGCTGGCAACCAAGTAAATGTTGAGAACTGGTGTGGAGACAAGTCACTCAGTGAAATTTTTGAGGTTACTTGAAGTAAATCTCATTTGATCCATCATTCTTTACGGCACAATTCTGTCTGAAAGAGAAACCGATGCAGTGATAATTGTATATTGCCACTGTTTCTTACAATAGCTGTTTCGTTCACTGACTTCCTCTCCGTCGCCAATCACACAGCGCCTTGACGCTTACAAATATCCATCTTCCTAGCGATTCAACGGCCACGATAAATTATAAAATGATAATTCATTAAATGCAAAATCGGTTAGATGGTATTTCTTTTCCATAACTGATGTCGTGAATTCAAGCAATATTCGAAGATCGATCTTGAAGTATGAAGAGAGATGTGCAATGAGACGTTTCCGTCGGACGATTAATGTATCTCTTCATGACGAAATTATCTCTCAATTCGCAGCACTCAAACAACGATAAATGTTTTCATATAAATGAATCTTCTGTGTTCGGTGATATTTCTTATTAAGTTCGCACACACACAGGTCGATCTAATTTTATGGGAACACGAAATGAAGAAATTAACGTTGAATATTAAATTTCTGTGGATTTAATCGAATAGCACGTTTACTTTCGGGTGGAAATCACCGAACATCCAACTCGTTTTAATTTAATTTAGGGACGAAATTATTCAAAGGTGGAAATGTGCTAATTCATGTGATTCTGTGTCTTTCTCCCTGTCAGAAAGTCAAAAATATGAAATTGCTGAAGAAGAAGATAAGAAATTTGATGGTTGTAATAGATGCCTCCTAAAGAGTACTTGATGCTGATTTATCAAATTTCAATTATACATAGGTGCTTGAAAGTGCCAAAAATTTTCCACTGATGTAAAAGTATGTGACTTTCCCGAAATGCACGGCTATGCAGTAGTAGCATTGATTCGGATACAAAAATAATATCACCGTTTTCACATTACTTACAAATAATCCACAAAAGTAATTAGCCAATTGACGCAATGTAACGGTACCGATGATGCCAACTCATCCAATGAATCTCTTACAATTGAATTGAGTTACAAAATTAAATATGAATTAAATTAAATTAGCTAAGTATCAAACTATATAGTAGAAGATTCTTTAACTTAAAAAAACCAACTGAATACATTTTCAGCGAAATTGCGAATATTTAGGGCAAAAATAGCGCTTTGTGACTGCAATCCTCACATACCGACATTTAGAAGATATATCAGCAGGAAAATCTTTGAGCTAAAACGAACTCATCGATATCGTAGACATTTGTTCCTGCCGGAAGCGCAAATTTCTTTCTTAAATTTTAATGCAATTTGCTCTTCGATGATATTTGAAATGAACTAATGAAATATGCCTATAAAAACATCAATAATATACTTTAAAAATCGTTTCAATATCTCATATCCGTTCTCATTTATTGCGCATCTTGAAGTGATTTTTAATGTTTAGTGCAAATTAGTTCTGTGGAAATGGGTTTTTTGTTGACCAGCTACTCACTGGCGCTTGCTCACACCCCCACAAAAGCATTATGTGGGAGCGTAAGCAAGCCCAATAAGTCATGCAAGGAATTTGTGACGGATATTACCACCCCTTGTATTCATGTTGCGGAAAAAATATAACTAAAGCAAGGAAAGAGAGCGCAATGTATGTCGACGAGCATCATAAAGTAAACAAATTAATTACCAATTTCGCTATAATAAAGCAAAAGCCGTATTGAGTGGAGAAAGCAATTTTTTCGAACAAATAGGCGACGCTAATTATGACAAGAGCAGATTCCCATGAAATAGACAAGATAATAAATTTTCGAGAAAAAACGAAAATATACATGAATTCGATAAGCCTTACTTTTGGAAAAATTAAGCTCAAACGACGAAGAATTAAAATACATTGAACACTTTCAGCTTCGAAATTAATTTTATTTGAAAAACTAATTAATTAACTAAAGCTGCGAAGTTCATTAAAAAGTTCAAACAAACCTGCGACATGTTTCTTTGCTTCGTTGTTATTCAGCGGATCATAGCTAAGTTTCACAGCAGGCTTATTCCAAGGTGCGTTTCCCGATGGATCGGAGAGATTCACCTTCGAGAGATCGTAGACCCAATCAGCCACAACGATTGGACATTCCTGACAAATTCCTCGATCACTTACGTCTATATAAAAATTTATTTTTATTAATAAACAGTTTCCAGTAACTTTCTAACGTCAAAAATTAGTTTTAGGGGAAAAGAAAATAAATGTAAGTGGTGAGTCCTAAACATTGAATATCATGAAAGTGAATTTTGTACGTCTAAATAAAATGAAAGTGGAACAAAGATATTGAAGTTTGACTGCAAACTATTCTTGATTATCACTTCTCTCTTCCTATCGAAAATGCTTGCAAAAGTGAACTTTTTTGCGTCGCTAGATTACTGCTCTCATAAATAGTCAACAGACCCATCCGAGTCTGTCAGAACTGGCGATCACCTAACAGCGATGCAAAATTTCAAATTATAAATATATGCATGAAAAAATCTCCAAAAAGCAATCAATACCTGCTCATCGTATGGGTAATTCGTGAAGTCGAACATGCATGTGACATAGAAACTGAAAGAGCCGGATGCCCATACTTTACCGTCACTACCAACTGATGCGGGTAGTCCACCCATATGCAAATACCAACTATTACCTCGTGCGCTACAAAAACATGACATATACAATCAAATATCTATAGAAATGATCACTGTCTTGTTTATGAGATCCGTTTCCACAAAGAATATCTATCTATAAAAGCGTATGAGAAATGAATTGATTTGGAATAAGTATTTGCGATTCTCCATCAGGTTATAGTGAAATGATCAACGGTATATCAGTCATAGTTGTATGCTCAATGTAAATCAACAAAGTTTTCTCGTTTTTTTAATGTTCTGCCACATCAACATTCAAAATATGCAAACGAAATAAGATGCAGGCGATAGTTGCAATATAATTCTTGCGCCTTCATCGGACTTTCTCCGAATACGCACAGGTATTTCCTGGAATCCCATAAAAGTGATATATTAGTATCACGTTATCTAAAATGTAGTCTTATGTGGATGATTCAATACATCGTTTTCATGATCACGACATTATTTCTACTTCAAACATCTGATCCTATGGCTGCAGTAAATATTGAATAAGAATATATCTATTCAGTGACTGTGCTTCCCAAGTTTGAGAAAAAAAAGTTCCTAAAACAACGGTAAAAGAAAGACCTGTTGTAAAGAGAGAGCGCTGGTTGCCAAATTTTCCAACTGTCGATCGCAATTCGACGTGTGTTATTATATTTGCTTGGCTCCCATTGCAAATATTCATCAATCCATGTTGCCCATAATAAGCCATGAAGCATCATCGTTTGCTCATATTCGTCCTAAAATATCCTCATGAAACAGAACACATATCAGACGATTGCCTCTACAAAGGAGATTTTTGTCATTATAGGCGTCTTAAAAGTTCAGCTGACTAAGCTTGCTACATCTTGCTATGCATTAATGAATTTTATTCCCCCACAATGACTGATTATTAAATAAATTAACATGTACTTGTATGAACTTATATACTTATATGAACATTTCTTCAGACTAGTTATTTGTTACTGAGCTAGTAGCCACACACAAAGACCACGCAGTGGTCACCTTTCCCTTAGCAGCATCGTTGCTTTACTGACTTTATTAGTGTATCTAAGAGTTTCTAGCCTAATGTTTGCACATTTAACTCTCTGCATTGATGGATCAACAAACAAAACGTTCGCATCAGACTCATTTCACTCATTCTCAATCACTACCTGCTCCCGTACCGTCGAAATGAATTTTCATTTCACTGAGTGTGTGCTGATCTTCAATGAAATTATTTTTTTGTTATTATAACGATTGTAGGGAATAATAGAAAATTCCAAAACTGTATTAGTAACTCGATGGACTAACCACTTTTTCGACATGACTTATCAGCAAATAGACTTGTATTTGCATTGTTGTCGACTCTTTCTTAACGGGTCGATGTTTGCGATTGTATGATTTCATGAGGGTATCTTCGAGTTTCTTGTTCGTCTCCGTTGTCCATGATTCGACGCCAATAATTAATAATCCAGCTATAAACAATTGAATTTCTAACAGTATGATACATTGCTTCTGGGTTGATAATTTAGTGCAACAAATGAGAAACTTTCGAACAGTCCACGTTGCGGGTCAAAATCCACTGAACGGGAAAGAACTTTTAAAAGTTCACTAGGAGATGAGGAAAAGGTTGAATGCACAAAAAGACTGAATGTTTTTGCTCATATTTCTATCATGTAAATAAATATTTTAAGGTGGAATTTTTATAAAAATTTGGACTAAAACATGCTGAAGAATCACGAGTCATGAAGCTGTCGCGGATCTATTCATCTTTCATGAGTGAATGTGAGAAGTGCTCTGTCACCATCTTCACAAAAGATATATATGTATTTTATTTATTTATTTATTTATTTGTTTACTTATTCATTTATTCATTTATAAATATTCATATATAGAATTTGGACGACGTATAAATAATGCTTGCATACGTTCCTTACCTCTGTCTGAGAAATAAACCGGCTGAGCCGATGATATACGACGAAAAGAACAACGTCTTACTGCAAGTTAATTTATGGGCCTATGTATCCAAAAGTACTTAGTTGAAAAAAATTGCTCTTGATTCCTATGGAAGCGATGAGAAAGCAAGCCCAAAAAATCTCCCCATTCGGAAGTTTGAAAAAGTCATGGGAAAATTACTAAATGAAAGAAAATGGATAATTGATAAAGGAGACCTAGAAGATTAGACGAAATAGGATAAATTATGTGAGTGAATTTGATTGGCTTGAAGTTTTTCAACTGTACTTTGTATACGTCTGTAAATTTTCACATAAATATACAAATATAAGAAATACGCGGATGTAATATAACGATTTTTGTGAAAGTTTCTAATAGGTGGTATTTTAAAGAAAAACAGCAAATCAATGGCTTCATTAAGGCAACGGTTTATTTTTGAAGAAAAGAAAGGAATAAATTATAGAGCTATGAAAATATCGAATAACTCACCGATCAGAGATATCGAAAGCTGCCACATATGCACTAACTTTTGTCAGCTAATGGATCCATTCGTCGCTTATTCGATGTGAATGCAATATGATATTTAAACATATCGCAAAACGGTAATCGTATCTCTGAGCAAATGCATTCAACTAGTGCATAAACAATAAACACATCCGCCTTCTGAGTTACGTGATGATCAGTTTTCGATAAACGTCGATATAAAATTCAAATCATTGATTGAGAGAGAGAGACTATCAATTAGATCATATCTTTCTTTCAGTACAGTTGTTTCCGGATAAGGGAAATCGTATAGCAAGTAAATTATCAATTGCAAAGCCTTGGAAATGATCAATAAAATGACTTAAAAACTTCAAAAACTTTCATATTTCTATTTAATAGAGATATAGAATGCAAGGAAAAAAATTGCTGAAGAAACGTTCGAAGAACGATTAAATAAATAAGAGGAGATCGATTATGTAGTAATGTACTCTATCATCTTCATCCACCCACTTTCACTGATTTGCAAAATAGCAAATGAACTGTCCGTTCAACTTTGAGAATCTCCTCACTTAGAACTGAATTCATCATGCCGACATCGATGCCAAATAACGGTGACAACTTCTCAGCAACAGATTTTCCATTTGAACGCACAAAGCAAAGTAATTTTTGCAATTTTACAACAGCATTCATGCTCGTATAATCAAGCTCCATGCTTTTTAAGAGAAATATGTTATCTTATTGTAATTAATACTTGTGAACAGAGGCAATTCATTAAACCGGAAATAATTCTTTGCTTCATGAATGAACATTATCCGCATTTCTTTAATTTTTAAGTTTTTACCTTCATCTCTCATATCTACTGATTCAATTAGTTGAAGAGGAATTAAATTTCGAATTAGCTATTGATAACTACCAAGCACCATTGGCAGCATGACATGAGCTATTCGTTGGAAAGTTTATCAAATCTTGGAATGGAGGAAATAGTGGTCGTGATCCTCGCACTCAAACTCCAAATTTCCAGCTGGCATTAGCGAAATGATAACTTGCCACCGTAGTCATACACTACTTTTACTTCCATACCTTTTTGTTCTAAAATTTCTCTTTAAAGCACTTGCGACTAACCTATAAAGATATTTGGTGCATTATCGGTTTAAATAGCCGACAAAGTGCTAATATTACCTAAAGTTGAAATATGCTTGAAATATGAATATCGCCTGCACAGATCTGCTGCAGTGTGTCACAAGTAGATATTGGCAGCAACTCAGCAAATTATTGGTCATTCACTGTTTTTTTACTAGGCAGAATTAGGGCTATTCAATCCGCTAGAGTTCTAACAGTTCAGCAGAAGTTAATTGCTAAGTAATGCAAACTAGCTTCGCTTTCCTGCGGTGGAATCCTTACCTGGAGAGAAAAAGAAAGGTGTTTAGACGCTCTCCGTAGTACGAACGAAAACAGCTTTCAATATTTTTAGTCGCCTCATTCGCCTTCTCACTGTTATCAGCGGCAACAATTTTTTTGGAAAATGCATCCATCAGAACAACATTCTTTCGACATTCTTTCGAATCAAAACATGATTCCCATATTCGACACATGTCGTTGATGAGTCAAACATCTTGTTGCTCACTCTATTCAGATATCTTGTACAATTAATATATAAAATTTCCGTTCATAGAAAGTTTTATAACTCCAATAGAGCAATCACCTTTTTCAATCATTTTGTAGCTCAGGAGCGTATTTATTTGCTTACTCAAGTATGTAGTTGCTTACTTATGAATTCTTAGCGGAAAATGAGATGTTCGGAAGCGCTCTTTGTGAAAAATGTGCTTTACTGCAATATTTACGAATCCTAAACTTTTTCCTATAGGACATCAGAAATCAGCACCGCTCAATAAAAATTGTAAGTTAGGAAAAACATTGAAACTAGACCGATGTGACGAGAAAACGACGGAATGATACGCTTTCTATTCAATATTCTCAGCCTACAGCTTTGTGGATGGTATTATTCGTATCGAACATTGCGGCCAATAATCGATTATTTAAGCTTATTCTAATGATTATTACATTCTATAAATTTTACGATATCTCTCAGTCGAAATTTTCCTCTCCAATAGCTTCCCCATGATTTATCATAAATAGGCACAAATGTTGTAAAAAAGGCGTGCATTTCATACATTCGAGTGGTGAAGAAGAACGAAAACAGTAGGAACCTCATGACTTTTTAGTGTCTACCATCGAGTGTAAAAGAAATCTTATACTCTTTGGTGGATTTTCACAAAAGGGTTTCGTTTTTTTAGAACGATGACAAAAGTATGCTAATGGCGGAATTTCATTCGTTAGTACAGCTTCTCTCAAAAATTCCACAGCAGTTGCTATCTAGATTACTCATCCATCAACGGCTATTGTTGAAGAGTCAAAAGCTCAGCTCCTCCTTTCGAATTCACGGAGACCATAGCATACCTCGGCCTTCTTTGTTTTATATGTTGCTTTGAAATTCGAAGGCCAGTTTTCATACCTGTGATGTCTATTATACTTGAAATGCGATTGATCGGTGCACTCATTACCTGAGGCTATAGACACCAGGTATTGATTCCATAAAAAGCACGGCCAAACCTCACACATGAAAGTGGGTGAGCTGCGTTTGATATGGGCGAAAGGCATCATAAATGTGCCACATTTTCCAACACACAGATGAGTCAAAATTGTATTTATTTTTATTTTTTTCTTTATTTATTTTTAATGAAACAGAACGCTCCATTCGATCACCCTCTCTTTCCTTTACGAATGAAAATTTTATATATTACAGTTTAATTCATGTTCTAAGCAAACAACAGTTCAGTCATATCCTGAACGTATAACTGATAACGTTTGAAGTTTACGTTGAAACAACAGACGAATGCAAATATACGAATCGTTTCACAAACATGGTGAAACCTTTACGCCCTCCACTTATGTCCACACGATTATGCATTTCCGGATGAATTATTGTAACGGAATGTACATCAGATGATGGCAAATCAAAATTCCTGATGCAGTGAATGCGAAATGCCTTGCCTTATTATTGTGAGCAAAAGCGGAAAAAAACGGAAACGTGAAATCTACAGAAATAATCATTTGTTCGCATAATAAGTGGAAAATATGCGCTAAAGAATGGCGCAATAAACGTCTTTCAATCTCATCACTGAAGTAAAAATCTTTTTGGAAATTATACGAAATCAGAGAAACAATCAACTATGTGGCTTATTTCAAGAAAACTGACATAATTTCACTGCAATGAAAGATTTGTCAGATTATATTCTTGATACTATTAGACACTCAAAAGCAGAGTAATCACTATGATAAAATCTCCAATGAAATTATTTTTCACACTGAAACTATTAATTATCATTAACGCAAACATTGAAGAAGAGTCAAAAATTCGAAAATGAATTCGGTTGTTCAGCTGTTGCTGTCGATACCTAAATTAACTAATTTCAGTTAATTAATTATAAGAGATGAAGTCTTGGAAGTAAAGGTCACCTAAAAAGATTCAATTCTCTCGGTTCTCACATCACACTGCTGTGGAAGATTAAGTGATAGCAGGTGAAATCCCTCATCTCCAATAGAAACCTTCCAAAAGATGTAAGTTTATTTAACAGATTTCAGCTAATCAATCTACTGCTTATAAAGTTTTCATAGCTGAAAGCGCAGAATACTATATGGTTTGCATTTTAGCATGAATGAGCTTGTTAAACTCTGTTTTTCATCAGTAAATAAATCTTCATTTCTTTGTTGCAATCCTATTCAGCATGCTTTTAAGTTGAGTAAATCGTACTCGCATTCCAGAAAAGTTTTCCTGCTTTTTGTCTGTTCGCTAGTGTAAAATAATTTTCTGATGACAAAGAGTTATTTGACGCCTTCCAATAGATGCAGGCTGTTACGAAAATGAACTAGAAATTGCTAGCTAAATCGTGCAAAAAATGTTTTCATCAAAGGTTTATAATATTCATGTGTCACGAATGACGGATTGCAATTTATTCTTGCTAAAATTTGCCAGAATTGCAGAATAAACAAATGCATTCATCATCGCTCACTTGAAATGGATATCAAATGTGCCAAACACTTGGGCTGATAATTTTATCCAAGTAGAAATGTCACTTTTGTTCCCTAACCATTCTTTGCAAATCCGCACCAACTAATATAGCTCATCCAATTCATCGACGCTGACTAATATACCACACTATTATAGCTCATTTCATATACTGTTTAGTAAAATCCGTATAGAACTTGATATACCAGTAAATTTTGTAGTGCTTTATTGCAACGAAGCTGCCTTCTTGTTCAGAATTTTTATTGTTCAATATAAAATGTCACTGCTTTGCCACGGCTATTCGAATTTTCCGCTTCTTTCGGCCCCATAAGTGATAAAAATTAAGCTCATATTCTATGAAATTATCTCACTCCATGTCAAGTCAGATGAGCAGGTTTTGTTAACGCTTTCACTTCTATCGCAATTTTTTATATCGCCCAATTTCTATCACTATGGCTAATTTTATGCCCATCTCATTTAATTTTTGTATGCTCTTAGTATGCGATGCTTTCATAGAAGCGGTCATCTCACACTTCAGAATCTGCAGTGAACTCAGCTGTACTATACTGCATCATGCTTAGCATTGCCGCACTTGCATTGCATTATGCTATATGCGATATATTTTTTTCTGCTACACTATACAGTCTGGCACCACAATATGCTGACTGCACAATATTGTACCATGATAGTTTGCCACATGTTAGTATAACTTGTTATTATGCGTTACTCTCGACCACTTTCGAATATATCACATCATCGAATGTTTTATTGTTCTACGCTTTGGCGTATGGAACTGTAAAGATCAACCATAATCTAATTTATCTTGAGAATAGAACCATTTCAAAAGCCTCGAAAATACAGGATGAAAGGGGTAGCGAGAAACGGGACGATACATAAGGAAGTGAATTTTTTGCATGTTGTGTGTTTGCCGTGTTATCAACGATTGTCAACGATAAGCGAAACAAATCCTAAGACTAGTGGTTTTGAAACGCTTTGAATTTTTTCAAAAATACGTTTTGATGAGTAATCAATCGGCTTCGGCCTGCTTATCTGAAAATGAAAAAAACCTAATCTTTAATATCACCTAAGAATGTAAAATGATTCATTGCAATATCTCACCACTTTGAATATTATTCCATATTATATTCCATATATCCAAAGATATATGAAATCATGCAATGTGACGTTGAAGTTCGCATATTTGTCACTAATCTTTTATGGCGCATAAAAATTTGCTAATGGAAATAAACAAGGAGAAATGGAAAGGTCTCCTGATGATAGACGAACGAAAGTGCGATAGCAAATAAAAATTTCCAATCCAACATAATTGCGAATTTCAAGAAGATTTTTCAGTACGGAGTGGTGTCTAAATTTTATCACTCCACCAAGACTGGGAGATCTGAAACATCTGAGGACTGAATTTTCGCCGATTGAATGCTAAAAAATTTTCCTATTGTTTTTTCTTTCAGCTTATGATAAAAAGGGCAGATTTGTGTTACAAAATGCGCATCTATTCTGTCATTGCGACTTTTTCCGATTCGAGTGCAGCTAGAGGCAGCTTTCTTGGATTTACTCGAGTGGCCAAATATCATGCTGAAAATTTAAAATAAGAAGTTGCTGTCGTCGTTCTCAAAGTGACAAGAAAAATTGTGGATGCCCTTATGATCGAAAACGAAAAAACTAAATTAGACAAAATTAGGTAATTTGTTGCATGGCGATTCCTTTATTACTGCAATCGATAGAAAATAAAATACCCGAAATGGAAGACAACTCTGCGAACATCGATGAAATGCCCACTTCGTAGCCTGAAAAATTCCAACATTAGCATTCTCTCGTACAGCAGTGCTAAACAGGTATGATATAAAGTGTGGAGTTTTTACTAACGGTAGAATTTGAAGAAGGTAATAATTGATTCATGCAATCATAATGAAGGTTTCTCATCAAAAAAGGATCGAGGAGTGTGGGCGTACGCATTTCGAGTACAATGAGACATTATTATTCCAAAATAACAAATTAAGCGTTGGTGGTGTGCGTCGTTAATGATCACTTGAATTGCTGGTATGATGAATGCTGAAAATATGAAGAGAAAGATAAACCATGGCATTTTATTATCATACTGATGAGGGTGGATTATAAAGTATTCTCATTTTTCTATAAAGGATGACTATTGACGGAGCAAATGTTTATGCTTCAAGGTGCTTTATATTTATTGAGGTGAAAAAAGCGGTGCATATTTCTTATCAATTTTGCATATTTTTTGCAAAAAACATTGCTTTTGCTCATATTATTTCCTCTGATAACACAATATCATATGGCCTTAAGGATTGACGTTTACGAAAAACTTACGCTATAAAAGGCTCTCATATGATGAGCTCAGTCATTGCTTGAAGAATGTTCAATTTCAGAATTTTTCTTCTCGCTGTATTGCTTCAATTCGCCCTCGCTGCTCTCATAGATAAGTAAGCTCCAGTTTTCTGCACACCTAGTTATCGATAACGATTCCAGCAACTGTACAACTGCTTAAACTTAAATTTTCGAATTAAAGAGAATTTCATTGAGAATGGCTTAGTATAGGATCGGATAAAATTTATTCTTTTGGTATATGAGCAGTGCTCATATATGCCTACAAAGACTAGCAAATGCTCGTCGATTCTCGGTGAGGGACGGAGAGGGTGGACTGAGGGGAGGGGTTTGTGTCCTGGAATGTGAGGGGTTGAATAATCCAGCTTAAAAAGAAAACAAAATCTGGTCAACAACTTTAGGTTGCTACAAATACGTTATTTCACAAAAGGCACGTTAGTCGCAGAAGATTCTTTCGAGCATCTATCTGTTGAGCTTGAATAGCCAAAATTTTTTAGGCAGTGGAAATGAGTGAGGTTCCCTGGTGAAAGCTTTTATGAACCGAAAATTAGCTAGCATACTTTCCGCAAATGAATGAAACGGGAAAAAGGCTATCGAGAAAGTGTTTCTGCGGTGAATGAATATTTAGGTTTCGTTGATGCAGTTGTATTTAGTGTGATAATTTTAATTTAACTTGGCACATTAGTAGCCTCTTCAATCGTGCGAAAACAAACAAATATAGCCCGGTGTCAGTTTTACTAAGAAAGAAATTAGGTTTGCAGATCTTGAGAAAGGAATATGTGGCACCAAGAAGCACCTTACAGAGATGATTACTAGCCCGTGCATGGGGATAATTCTATAGAAAATAGAAGGATGAAACATCGTCATACTGTGTCCATTCAATTTGCATTCAACTGTTATATAAATAAAATTTCGCTGAAAGTATTACGAACGACCGGTGCAAATAAGCAGTGAAAAAAGGACGGTCTGAGAAATTTGCACAATCTGAGTTTCTTATGAATGTTCAGGATAATAAAATCTTTCCTCTGGATAGAGTACAGCTAAATCCTCCTCTTTTCTATTCCCATTTTAATCAGTTAATTCGCCGAGTTCTACTTGTTAAACTTCCAGCAATGAGCACTGTGAAGGTGATGGCCTCACCGTTGGCTGCCGTCCACATCAAGAAATCACGCACATGATAACACGTCTGAAGAGGGAAGTCTATCGATTAAAAGCTTCTGCTGATCCGAATTGTACAGTCTGTTGGAGTGCACCATGCTTAAACGGTGGTACGTGCATTCCACTAAACGTCACAGAATACAGGTATTTATGATCCATACTAGTTGAAGTTTTGCTTGGAATAAAGTGGAAAAAAAAATTTTTAATGCTTAGTAAGCTTCCGTTGAATGAATTTTTCATTGGCTTGAGGAGGGAATAAAAGTTTATTCTTGATTGTTCCAAGAAAAGCACAGCAAAGGCTGCAACAATTTCATGATTAGAGGAGCAAAGCAATATGCATATTCGTTTCATATGCAGAAATGAAAAATTTGTTGTTCCATTTTCTATAAAAACCAAATTCAAAAGTTCCACATTCCATAGATTTACACCATTCAAAATAATACTCCATTATTGATCATTTATAGGTGGAAATTGTATAACTAATTTCAGCATACATAAAACACTCCTTGATTAAATGGCAACAGTATCCTCCAATAAGTTGAAAAATGAAATTTAACGATAACTGAAGAATGTTTTGCTGAATTCAGGAATATGAGTATAAAAATGAGTTATTCAGATGTGACTGCCCATCGGACTACTCGGGTAAAATCTGCCAAACGCATATGGAATGCCATCCGAATACTTGTGGAGCGAATGCCGATTGTTTCGTCACGAATCATCAAATCAATTGCGTTTGCAAATCTGGATATACTGGTTTGCACATTCGCTATGTCCATCTTTATTGGAAATTTAACACCTATTCAGATTCCTCTCACTACAGTGAGAAATACATCTAATGAGAACCGCTAAGGACGTACGTTGAAAACCAGCAAAGTAGATGGGTTGTTCAAACGAAGAGGAGGGATGGTAAATAGTAGAGGCACATCCTGTGATTTTTTCTGCGCCTTTCTCCATCAGTGCATCATTCCATGTGTGATTTCATGACGGTCATATTGGCCATGCGAACTGAAATACGTGATGAAAACATTCTCCTTCATTACTGTATTATTCCAAATAACTGACTGTAGCCATCACAACCCCCAGTTGTGCCACATGCCTAATCAATACACCATAGTACCAGGGACTGAGAGAATATCAGCATAGTTGAATTTAGGGTTAATTTAATTTAACAGTGAAAAAATTACTGGCTCTCTTTAAGTTATATTAAGGACAAGAAAACAGTGTTTCATGTGATGCCCCGATGCAAACGAGCGGAGTCCTCATCACTGAGGTATGCAGCGAAATTATCCGTTTTACTACAATATATATGCGCTGAGAAAGGGAACATTTATAGGCGATCCTTGGAAGGGTTGTTTGACGAAAACAGTGAAGTCGTGCATGAGTGGCGATCCACATTATACCACATTTGATGGACAGGGTTTCGACTATATGGGCACTTGTCCGTATATATTCGTCGAGCCATGCAATGCTACTTTGCCGAAGCCTTACAATTATTTTTCAGTGAAGGCCAAAAATGAGCAGTCATATCCAAGCTCGCAGTAAGCTTTCCTCCATTTCCTTTTCATTTATGAAATAAAATGTCTTATACACAAAAAATAACCGCTTTCTTGTTTCACATCATAGTGGCTTTTGGGGGCTTCGTCATCAAGTCTCTATGTCGAAAATCGATTTGAACGAAACACAGGCATGATCAGTATATTACAAAAATTCTACAAAAGTTCCACCTTATGTGGAATCTCAAACTTAGATTCTCCTCGATACGAGATTACAAAGCCAAATCCTTTCATGAAGTAGCTATATCTATGTAAGGGAAGAAAGAATACTCTAATTCCATCATTTGGCACCGTAGATAATTTAGATTTCCAATTTATCGAATATGTTATTATTATTATTATTACAGCGTTTCGACTGTTCGTGAAGTTGAAGTATTGATGTATGGGCAAGAATTGCACGTCGACTGCAAGTATAATTTATTCGTTAATGGGATCAAAACGAAAATGCCTTTCTATTATCCGAACAAGGATAAAGCAGCAGTAAATTTTGTTCCTATTCTTTTTCTTTGAAATATATTTCCACAATAATTTTCCTATTTTAATGAATCCATTTCTTTTTTCTTTCTAATTTTTTCAGCTGGATCTTCTGAGAGTGAAAATTGAGTAAAATTAGCAAAATCGAAGATCACCTCTAAACGTTTCAAAAAATCTATGATGATTCCGAAAAGACCTAAAAGATCTCAGAAATTACTAAATTTCTCCTATTTGAGGTACCTCAGTCAATCAGAAATTTTATGGATTTCTTTGAATCTTTTACTATTATAGTCGGTTACGTTATATTTTTATGAAAAAAATATATATATATTCTGGGAAAATGAAGTAGGTTTATGAGGCATAAAAAGTTTATGCAACATATGTCATCATTAATAATGTCTTTGTATCGTGTAAGCTTGCAATTATAGGTTTCTGCGACTTATGACAAAGGAACAGTGACGATACTCAATGATCAACAGATTCGTGTAACGTTCCAATGTTATTATCTTTGCGTAGAAATTCCTGATGAAGCGGCACTTCAAGGACCCGACGTACTATGTGGATTGGCAGGGAATCGTGATTTTGATTGCAGAAACGACTTTAGGAAAAAGTAAGTTGTGGTTGAATTTTGCGAATTGCTTTGCTTAATTACAGGTGCCACGGTAAAACGCGCTCGTGTTTAAATGAATGTTTTTCGCAGCATCTCGCAAGAGCAACAGTTCCATCATTGCCTCCGCTCTGTCTCTCGAGCTCCTCTTAGTTCTCAAAAAGAAGGTACCCTTAAGTTCAGTCGAATTATCGAAATGTGTTAATTAATTTTTGCTAGGAACATTTATATGCGGCATATGGTTTTAGCGTTAGAATATCGGAAAGTTGTGAATTTTTTGTGCTCAATACATAATCAGTAAGAGTACTGCTGACGAGAAACTATATTTTTCCCCAGACTTTCATCTGAAATCCTTCGTCTTAGATTGTTGGCAGAAAAAAGACTATTAAAATTCAATTATTCAAAAGTATCGTTGTGTGCTTTTCACATGTAATATTCTCAATTATCCACATATAAAACTTCATGAGAAAAAAACAGTGGATAATTTCAGGGATGGATCCATCTATGAGGGCATTACGTCTTGCTATAATTATGGTCGCGAATTTACCGAGGAATATGGTGATACATATATCACAGGGGATTTCTTATTGCTTACTCAAAAACCAGGGCAATGCTTAACGGGAGCTGAAGTGACCAATGGATCGATCATCTGTGTAAGCTTTTGCCGAAAGCATCTGTAGCGTTGCATGAGGGGTGAGGCGGTTCCTGATCTATTCGTTCGACCGTCTATCTCCGACCGGATCGCCTTTCGCTTTTATAGGGTCACGCAAATTCGTTGTTGCCAGCGATATTTGCTCCTAATCTTCATGGGGAAGGTGTTGCTTAGCGCTTGTGAAATCTGTTGTGAGAGTATTCGAAGACTTAGTCAAGTTGTTTCGACTTGCGGTTTTCGTGAAACTGTGCATCGAAGATTGCTTCGACAGCATCTCTCAGTATACGAAGAAAGAGACATCTTGAGCGCATATAGAAGAATCTATTCTGTATATATATAGTACCAAAACTTCTATATTCCTTTAAACAGTCAGTAATATCATCTTTGTTACAGCAGTACTTCTATATCAGTGGATGTTATCCGTTGGCCTTGCAGAAAATCATCTCTGGGAGTGCTGTTGAAATAAACTTCAAAATGCAACCAAATCATTTTTCCTCAAAAAAAGTCATGAAATATTTTCAAAGTAGAAAACAAGAACGAATATCCTGCTTTTATTGCTCATTTTATCGAGTTCATTAAGAAAAAAACAACTCACCAGAGATGATCGACTTGTGCTGACGAATAAATATATCGTCGGCGAGCAATGAGCGATGAAGGTTATAAGCCATGAACACGCTGAAGTTTCCTAACATTAAAATACCAGCATCCACTCGCATGTAGATTTCATTTTAGGAACTTGCTGAAGCAAAGGCAAAATGCTTACCGATTCTGGATGCAATTAAAGGAAATGGGGTATTCGCCGCTTGCAGACCACTTGGCGAAGCAATTATTAAACAGGCTTACGATAACTGTGCCTATGATACATGTCAGAATAGCACAATGCTTTGCGATTCGTTGGCAAATTTCGCGAGAATTTGTCAGAATAATATATTTGGTGAGTTAACTCTTGTGCATTTTGACTGAACAGAAATATCGAATACCTTACGAGGTATTCGATATTTCTGTTCAGTCAAATGACATCTTAATAGGTGACAGTCGTCAAACAAACCTAACAGCCGCATACGGTCACTTCTGTTGACGTATATGTTTCCTACCAAATTCTCTTTAAGAAATTATTCGGTTATCAATGAAGCTGAAGCACCGACCCGTATTGTTCATCTAGGTTTCTCTCTGCTCACCAACTGCTTGACTAGAATAGATATCAGATGTGTGGACAAATACAAATATGACTGAAAGTTTTTTTTTTTCAATTTTTCGCTGACCTGAATTAATCGTTAACGTTGCAGAGTTCGTGCTTGCTTCTCATATATTAGAGTTTGGACACTTCAAATGACTGCAATTTTTGAATTCATAAAGAGAGAAAATCACGTCGTTATTATGAAACATACCTTGCTTTTTGCAGTATTTGAAGTGGAATTGAGAATAAAGTTGCGAATGAATAGCAAACTATAAGGGCTTCGTACTCCGTTGAGCAAGATTTGTTGCAAGTATTCTTTACAAATCTATTGACGCAAAATGAAAGCTTTTTTAAGACACCCCACTCACATGGCGTCATGAATTCAACTGTTCGGAAATCAGCTGTCCATTGAATGCAGAGCAAAAGCCATGTGCAACCGGTTGTCCACGGACGTGCTCGGCTCCCGAATACAGTCCACACTGTGATAAAGGTGTAACATTTGAAATATTATCACCATGTTGTCTATGTTTTAAACGAAATTCGTACGTTTTTCATTCGTCTAATATGATTTGACCCTTGCTTCGATTAAGTGCTTCGGCGATCCTCACTTTTGGTGTTTCTGCGTTGCGGCAAACACTGAATTGCCTCAAAAATGAGTTGCTTTTGAAGGGAATTTTCTCACTGAAGTTGTCAGTGAACGAGATAAACATTACTAGGAAGAAGGCAAGTTTTCACCACTATTACCTTCCCCAAGTTCATCATTGGCAGCATTATTTATCACACGAACTAGTAAAAAACATTTCAAGAATAGATCAATTACACATTGATAATCTTCACGTCTCCAAAAAATAAAAGAATGACATCGTTTATAAAGCTGAGATTTGAGATTTGATTCAAACGCAGATGAAATTATTTTCAAAATTTCCAGATTCTATTTTCAGGATGTGCGGAGGGTTGTGAATGCGAGCCACCATACGTGCTGGATAATTCGAAACCTGACACTCCATTATGTGTTCTTGTCGAAGATTGTGGTTGCACCGATCCACAAGGAAATTATCATAGCGGTATGACTTCATTGTTCATTGAAGAAGTAGAGGAAACTTTCTGACCGTAAAAAACTGGTTAGGAAGTGAATTTATTCGGAGGGCATAACATCAGTGGTAAAACTGCGTTTTCCACATTGCGTTTAATATTTAATTTATAGAAGGTGATTTCAAGAAATGCTTGCCGTGTTCTCATCTCTTCCGAGTTTTCAGAAGCCCTCAAATATTTACTCGAAATTGTGGTTGTCTTTTCAGAACTATACACTTCCAAATCCTCATCGCTTTTGATTTATGTGAATTATTTGAAGTTATAGCGAGAAAAGATGTACAATTGAAGTGAATAGATGAACAATGATAGAAATTCATTGACGGCGAGGTAAATTAATTCTGTCGTTATTTGCAGCCGGCGATCAGTGGTTGACCGACAACTGCACTAAAGTCAATCTTTGTGTAAACGGAACGTATAAATCTTATATTAAACCATGTTCGGAGAAGGGTTTCTGCGGTATCGATATGGACCACAATTATCAATGCATTTGTGAGCAGGTTAGTCGGGAACGCTCGGTGATTTTATATAACGATCTGAAATTTCAAAAACGAAAGTAGCTAATGCGCGCAGTGAGTAACAACTATAGTAATTATGTAATGTTAACTATTTAATTCTATTGTGCAATAATGATGGAGTCAGAGGACGAGGGACGGTATTTATATTTCAGTCGTACATATATGAGCAACCGTATTCAGCTATTAATCACTCATGGATCACCGCTTAACACACGTCTTTCGAACAATATATAGCTTTAAATAGCCCGGTGATATCATTCGCACAATAGGAATTCAACCTTCGAAGTATGCAGATTTAGTGAGCAATAAATATTAGCCACTTTTCCAACCTAGCAACCTGCTGAGAAAATGACTGTGAACAAATTCGCTGTATGAAATCCAATTATTAATTATCTACAATCAGTAAAAAGATATTTTTGTATGGTAGCGGGATGTTATCAACGGTCACATGTTGATGTTGGTGATCTTCTTGCTCTAGTTGGAAGTGCTCAATGATTTGAGTCTATTCTTGAGACTTATTCTTAAATGCAAAACAAAAAAAAAATTCAAATCTGGCGAAGTTACTCTTACTTGTCCAATAAATAATCAGTCCAAAGATTACAAGCAAGCAATGTTTTTTAGGGCTATAAAGGTGATGGATATTTTTGCGGTGACGTCGATGAATGTCTTGATCCTAATACATGCAACGCCGGCAAAAAACAAGGAGTATGCACCAATCTGCCAGGTATTCCTGCGAGGAATTTCTGAAAAATTATTCCACTTTGACTTTCTACGAGTATTTTCATCTATAGCCCTACTAACTACTTAGAATTGTTTAACGTATATGATATGTGCGCAATTATTGAAACAAGTCATCAATAAATTAAAGTTAGGAAAAGCGTTTTCTGACAAAAACGAAACAGTTCGTTAAATACGGCTTACGAGACGGTTCTGCCTCCCTTTTCAGTGCCATGTAAACTTTCGATCCAGAATGTACTGAAATTAAATAATCGAAGAATTCAGAGACTCGATTGACCGGGAGCCGTCTTATCAACAAACGCTATGAAATCCCATATGATAATGTAATGAAAGCCAGAAAAAAAAGATGAACAAATTGAATAGCTCAAGTTGTCGCTTCATGGCTTATTTCGTATTTTAGACATTATTTAATTCACTTTTAAACAATATAAACAGGTGATCATTTCAGGTTCATATGAATGTACGTGTGATGCGTACTACAATGATGGCGGCAACTGCGATACTTTCCTTCCATATCGACATTGCGCTGATCTCTATAAATACCACAACATTCATGACGACGGTGCATATATGTAAGCAAAAATGATGTTTTTGTTGACGATTCGTTTCATTGGAGTATAATCCAATCAAATCTTTTTACTGCCGATCATAGCAAATATTACTCGGATGAAATATTCTAGCCTAGATGGTTTCCGTGAATATTTTTGTACAATAACTTTCGAATGTTACTAATTTTTTTCGTCCTAACTATTTTTTCCTTCAATAGCTTCGATCTGTGAACCGCGGTAGCAACGCTTGCAACTTAGGAAGGCTATGAAGGGCACCATCAGTGCAAATGCATCACCGAAGGTAAATGCATTCATTATAGAATAATGCCACCATATCCGTTTAATGGGAGGCCAGCGTTCTCACCGAAGGAAGTCTATTGTGATATGACAACACAAGGTGGTGGCTGGACGCTTATGTCGAACTCATTGGATGACTCTATGTCAAACAAAACTTATCAGCAATATGTGGACGGTTTCGGTGATGCACGACGTCAGGATCTTTGGCTTGGCTTGGAAGTTATACATCAGATGAGTGTCCAAGTTGATACAAGGTGCGCTCTGTTGAGCTATCCATCAAATAGCCCCATATGTAAATGAATATATCTTATATATAAATGGCCACCTCACCTGAGTGATTAGAGGTGGAGATTCTGATGTTCTATTAAAAAATGAAGCTTTCACGATTGTGTAGAGTTTATCGTAAATAATTAATTAGCCTGCAAAAAATTGAATAGTTAGACATTGTTATTGCTATTCTGGTAAATTGTGTTGTTACTCATAAACCATGAGAGGAAAAGACGGAAATGAAAATCTGTCCCCACCAATGTGAACTAACTGAGTGTGCTGATGTACCTGAATTCTTTTCAGCCTTCGAGTAGACCTCTATCATTGCCCGAGTAAATGGAAGCCAGGTAAGAGCACCTACTGCACATATCCATCGTTCACAGTGCTTAGTGCAAATGAAGCGTACGCTGTGAAAATTCCATATGGATGTGATGGTAGTGAATATATCTATGAAGATGGTTGGTTACGTTGGGATGAAGAAATCGGACCTAAATTCACCGCATACGATAGTGCTGACTGTAAGTGTTTCAATGAAATATTGCTTGCATTCTGAATCTTACTCGTGTACTAATCAGGTGATGAGTTGATGATATGATCGAATAGTCGTAATAAAAGTTTGAGACTTATGTTACAGCGACGTATTTAATTTCTATGTTTATAGTGTTGATGGTAGACTTTTCTCTTCTTCTATGCAAAAAAAACCCCACAATCGTTATATTATATAAGAAATTTCAGTAAATAAATATACAAGGTGTTTTCCCGAAATACTTTTCGAGTAAGGGAAGAAGGCAGAATAGTACAAAATGAATTATGTGACACTTTCGCATCGCGCTCTGTTCTCGTTTATTGTAAAAGAAATACGCCTACAATGTGGAAATTATTCGGTTCATAGGTGTAACTGCTGTTGTGAACAAATCTGATGCTAATATAATCTGAGGAGAACTCTTCTTTCCTTACATCGAAAAAAAAAAATAATATTGGAGAGATTTGTTAGTTTTAAACTTTTATGAAATTAACTTTAGTGGAAATTTTTGTGATTTTAATAGGTTCATTAATTTTTTTTTAACATAATTTTTCCAATTTTATTCTAATTTTACAATTCTAATAATTTTACAATTTTAAATTTTTCCTCTCAATATGATGAATTATTGCAGCCGAATGTGCAATCTATTTCCGTAATACGGGTTGGTGGTACGATAACGAACGTCTCTGTGGTGCGGCGAATTTGAACGGTAATCGTTACTCTTGTGTGAATACACCGATAAGCGGTGAACTTAGTCATTACCTCAAGTGGGATGGTAATCCGATAAGTGAAGCACATCTCTATCTACGACCGGCGAAATTCCCCGATTATGAAGCGTTCAACGATACGGCCGGTGTTTTAACGACAACTATGCCACCGTCCACGACGACTATACTCATGACGCAATCAGCAGTCAAGAACACAACAAGGACTAAGGCACCACTGATCAAACCCACATATGCTTCTGTCATTCCGACAGTTTCTCTAACCCCTTATTAGCAAGAGATATCCTGGAATGAGCCATTGGGGAGATGTTCAGTAGTAATAAGCAAACTCCGATCCCATTCTTTTCGAAAGTTGCAACCGATGTATTGCGATGAGCAAATAAGATGAATTCTACAAAATATATTTTGCTTTGTAAATTATGACTCATGCAGTATACATTGTGTTATGTGGAAAAAAAGATGCAAATAATAATTTCTTGTTGCACACAACGACCACAATGGTTCTAAATTCTTTTTTCGCCCACTAATGGTGCAATTTTTGCGATTATTTCTTACGGACCCTCCTCCTTCTTTTTTTTGCTCCTATAAACGCGAAAAAAGGAACTGTTTTAAATAGAGAAATGTAAAAAATATTTTATGGATTAGCAGTTTCTCTGCTCCATTAAGCCTTTTATCTCAATGTTGCATCCCGCCGATTGCTGATGTAGCGGTGGTAGGCGTGATTTCGCTCAGTGGAGTTACTGGCGTCATCACCTATTCTAAATTGCACTTAGCATCGATATTGCTCTTAGGTGAATGTTGCAACATTAAGTTACAGATTTCTACTTCTTTTTTCTTCATTTACTGAACTTCACATCTACGAAAGAGTAACTTTTAATTAGCAACTCTTATACTATGTTTATCGTCAAATAAATTTCCCCCCAGCTCGATTTCATCTGGTTAATTGAAAAAAAAAATCGATCACAACACTTATCAGTCCTAGCGTTGGGTATAGTACAGAAGTTAATGAGTGAAAATAGGTAAAGATGATGCTGCGCCAAACGACAATTATTGAGCAGTGTTATTAAAGATCTGCAACATTTAGCAGTTCAATCAGTTGAAGGCGTTCCATTTTCCACGCGGTTGTGTTTGGATGTCAATCACCATACCGAATAACGCACTGGCCAACATTAACTGATGAGAATATAAACCTGACTGAAATGATGACTAATGAACACCTGAAAATAAAACCATTTCAAGTAAAAATTTAAAAAAAAAAACAACATCTACGTCACGGATCACAAGCAGATCAAAGATTTCCCGGCTGCATTTACTGGTAAACTATATTGGTTAATCCCATATGGTACAACTCTCAAGATGAACTCTGTGAAACAACAACATAAGGTGCGCTTTTTTTCCGTCGCAGCTAACAGGTAAACGCTTGACGGCTTCTCATTGGTACATACCTGAAATGCACACCAACAACGTCAATGAACCCTTGACGGCTTTGAAGCGCAAAATGCGGTGAAGTTTCAGACCCTACATTCACATGAATCGAAACAAAAATCCTCAAACGAGTAGTGTAGTCGGATTGATGTAGTCGGAGAACGCGTAGGAGAGCACACTACAAATAGGCATTTTCCTAACTTTTTAGTTGATAAGTGGGATAAATCGGTGAATTGAAATTACTGGGCAATACAAAAGTCAAAGCTTTAGGCTAACATTCTGATTATTTTTACTCCACAGCATTAAAAAACATATTTCGAGACTTCGAATGCGTTGGCAATTACCACAGAACAATTTCGTGTACAGTGGAGATTATCACATAATTCCACAAAATTTAGCCTCTCGCTTCCTCACATCTCCTCTCGAACCGGATTCACGAATGGCATCAATTTTTCCAATAATAAGGCCACTCTTCTGAAAGTTCAAGACCGTTGTGACGACAATTCATATGTAAAACTCGGCATTCCCTAAGTGAAAACTTTTTTGAATAAATCTACGCGGATTAAGTGAAATGGTATGATGCGTAAGGTTATCTCAAACGCAGAAAAGAAATGTGCACTTGCAACGACCTATTGGTTCTTATTTCTTTCGGCAAACTTGTATGGTTAGGCTTATTACGTACCGTTGTATTTGAGAAAAGGTTTGTAAATGTGTCTGTTCCTTTGTCTATGCTGTGGTACATGTGAATTAACAAACGAGAAACTACAAAAATTGATGAATACAATTTCCACTATATGGTTCTCTTCTTTACTCTGTAGTACTTGACTCATCAATTTCAGGTGGAACTACAGAAGAATGCGGTGGCCGAGATTATTTAACCTATTTGAATTTTCCGTTTCCAATGATTGTCTTATTGATACCTTATAGGAAGTCTAGATGGATGATTATACAAAATAGGTATTTGCGTAGGTTTTTCCATTTCTTCTTAACTGAAAAATATAAACTGTAGCATTTAATTCGCCCAGTTGAGGGTAACACTAGCTAGAATCACTCATAGTTATACCTATCATTTCAAAAACGTATCTCAAAAAATGATCAGTCTTTACCTTAGCTGTTATTTCAAGAAATGAAATGAAAAGCTAAAGAAGAAAATTACACTATGAAATATCGATGAAAAATCAATGGGGAATGAAAATGATTTACTCGAACGTTTGGAATAATTTTCAAAAAAAAAAAACTCTTCATTGGTCGCAATGAAGTGTCGACATAAATCCAGGCTATCATTCACTCCAATTAAACGATGAATATTTTTCCAGTAGACGGATTTTCTCTCATTTCTGGGATGTTCGAATATCTCATCTCATTGCGCTCATTTGAATCCCAAACTTGAATTTCATTTCTACGCAGTTTTTAGCGTCTAATCCGTTAGCGATTATTATATCGAACTGAATTAGGAAAACGTTTAATAAAGAATATTGGTACATAGAGCTTTTTGAATTTCATCTTTAATACGGTAATTTCAAGTGACCTTTTCATCTGAATACTGATTTATTCGCAAATAGGAACAAGATAGCGTTTGCTGGAGAAGAGAAGAAAGGAAAAGATAAAAGCAAGAACAATTTTTGTTTATAAAATGTCTAACTGCTTTCGTTGGAAAAATTCGCATAGAATTTCCCGTAGATAATAGCAATCAAACAAATAGTCATCAAAGCCTTTGCATTTAACGATTGGTGCATTTAATACGGTTACGATGTGATGCGTCTTTTCTGAACAAAGCGCTAAGAAATACTCGGTGAAAGTACACCTCATTGAATAGCTTTTTTTCAAGTTACCTTCGAAAATAATGCCCTCATATTATGGATAAGTTGATTGCTATTTCTGCACTTTCGTATGAATAAAATATCAATTATTTTCCTCTAATCAATCAAGAATGATAGTCTAACGTTGCCTAATCAGCTGATAATTTTCCGCCATCTCTGCAGCTCCAAAAGTTCTTTTCTCACGATTGGCAGTTAAAAATGGTTTGTATCATAAACAATCACTGTGACGAGTGAATTGCTGGTACTAGATCTAATAAAGTCGGCGGGTGTCTGTAACGCAAGTGAACGGCAGACAAACAATGATGCACGGAGTGAGAAGAGGAGTCCTGTTTGACGTTCCAAAGCGGCAACCGAGCGTTCAGATTAAGCGCCATGTAGGCAAAGTGACACAGTGGAGCCCGGAGGCATCTGTTCGTACAATGAGGTACGCATGAACCTTTGCCGCGAAGCATACTTTTCAATATCTGAGACTGAAGCAATCCAGTGGAAAGAACAGAAATGCTCGCAAGGCCACAAACATCCTCGCATAATGCGTATGTATGAAACATACTCGTAGATGCACTAACGCCATGACAAGACTTATGTGGCACTAAATTGAAAAAGCGCTCTCTATCACGTAATACCACGAACAAATATAGTATCATGCGTTTGTTATTGGTGCATGTGATTGTGCTTTATTTCCATGGGTTCCAACTTCGTTAAGAAATTACGCCGATATGCTCACGAACTTTTAAAGTGGAATATATCGCAGTTCCTTAAGTTCGTTTGCATTTTTATGCACCTTTGCTATTTGTTGTTTGGCGTATCTTCATCTTCATCTTCACGCTTTCAACAGTACATCTATTCACTTCTATTCATGGTAATGCACTTTTCAAGTTTCCATGATGGGCATTTGTGGATAGCAAATATAACTACATAAAACTTTTATTTTAAGACTAGTATTTCACAAGGTATGCAAAGTTACAATCACTATGGATAATGTTATTAGCGGAGTTCCTTTTATCGTTACCTACAAATGTTTTTCAACCTTTATAACGGTGATTTTTTGGAATATCAGACGCCACCTTAAGCTGAAAAAGAAAATCTATCGACAAATGGTTCATATATTTCGAAGTGTTTTCTGCATTTATGAAGAAATTCATTGCTTTTTTTGAGAATATGTTATGACTTCGATGAATATGTTTGTTTTCAAATGTAATACAAATATTATTCGAATATTACTGAATGATTCAACGGTATCTGAAATTTTGAATGAAATTTACTTTCAGAGACGGTATATAAGAGAGAATATTTGTTTTAGAATCTTATAGGCTTTCAGGATGACAAAGCTGTTGAATATTTTCCTCATCATAAATGCTGTTTTTATTGCAGCTGAAAGTTTTCTTCCAGCGCAAAATGAAGGGTCCGTTCGAGTAATTATTTGTTCGAGTAGTTCAAGTAATTTTGCTCCTTAGTTGCGAATATTTTGGTAATCTTTCCTGTAGACCGTGCAGACAATTTTATTAGTTTTATCGACACAATTAGAGGTATCCATATGTCGACTAATTCTTCCCGTATAACCTAATATACCGATTCATTGAGCAACTTTATGAGGATATATAAGAACATCACCACCGACAAATGCTAATGAAAGCATAAGAATCTTCTTAACGCTGCAGAATTTAAAGGTAAGCGAAATGGCATGAAAATGTGATGAATGACACCGAAATACAATCACATATTTTGTTCTCTTCGTTTAAATTTTGAAGTTTTTTGCGGCACGATATCATTTGAGTCGTTCAAATTACAAAGTTTTCCTGATTATAGAATTCAGTCTTAAATAAGCCGATATCACAAAATCCTCAGCGATTAACATAGCATCAAGGTGGTTATATTCATCAACCTGTAAAAACAATTCTTCCTGCCTTATTCGAACATTTTAGTTAGGCGAGAATAGATTCGAAGGGTAAACACTTTTTCAATGCATCTTCATTGCGTCGATGCTGAAGTTGACGACGCTTTATTGCAGCGTAAATGCGGTGAAATGTTCGGTTGATGGCAAAAAGAAACGATGTTATTCGGCTACTAAAGTGCCAAAAATAGTAAATGAATTGTTGAAAAGGCTTCGCACAACAGCATATACCAGTCCATACTCTACGTCATGTTTGCACGATCCATGCATGAATGGTGGCACATGCACTCTTGTTGATGCCGGAACATACAGGTAATCCAGCCTTGCAAGTTTAGATGTTAGCATTTCCTCACTGTTGAGGGCACATATTCCCAACGTTGTATCAGTATTTTCTACTGATGCTACGTCTATTCAGTCTCTGAATATCTTTATAACTTCACTGGTATTATTCAGCTGTTTTGATTGCATCTGCACTAAAATTTGCCAAATACCAGCATTATGAAGTGATCATATATATATATATATATATATATATATATATATATATATATATAATACTTGGAGTGCAAGCCATGAAATTTGGTGGACGCAACATGCATCACAAGATATTGATATCTGCGATATATATATATATATATATATATATATATATATATATATATGTATATATATATCTATATATATATATACATATATATATAACGAGTCAACTTTAAAGCATATTAATATTTTTTAAAATTTGTTTTCTTGTTTCTTCGTTAATGTGTACATCCAATGTGTACAGTTGTCTATTCATCGAAAAACTTATTTATTGACTTCTTTTGCGAAGGCTCTTTATGCAGACTTTAAATTTTGAGCAGGAAAGACCTTCCAATTACAACAGGTGTGATTGCCCGCCAGAATATGCCGGAGAGCGATGTGAGAAGAAACTCGAATGTGGCCAAAATACGTGTGGCAAAAATGCAGAATGTTCGATTGGAAATCACCAGATCACATGCGTATGCAAAAGGGGATTCACAGGTTGTGTAGGCTATCAATGAACTTTACTTTAAATGATGACAAGAAAAAATATTTGGCTCAGTAGCTGTGTTTAACTGAAAAGAGTAACTGGCTCAGTGAAAACAATGTTATAATCAATCTGAGAAAAAGTATTGCAACTGTATATACGAATTTAATTATGACACCATTGCTAGAAAAGAACGTCGACTTTACACCAAAGCGATCTTTTTTGCCTCGTTACCTTGAAATTTTTCGCCTCAATATGGTATACCTTTAGAGTAACATAAAGCGAAAAAGTTTGTCAAATTTGGCGAATTAATGTAGCTCCAATTCCTTTTCACTGTTACAAGCTGATTACAGCAAGGAAACCTTTTCTGTTATATGCTTCAAGTTGGCAAACTACTTGAAGCATATAACAGAAGTATAGATAGCATATAACAGATACGTATATACGCCTTGTTATCTGCTCTAAAAGAAGCACCGAATAAGTGAACAATTCATTCAACAAAAAATTCACCTATCAAATAAAACCAGAGAACATCGTGACAAACACTGTGAACAAAAGGCAATTGCAGATTTTGCGAAATCGTTTCAATTCTGTTGGCTTGAAGAAAGAAATAACACTGCCACCGACGAGTGCAAAATTTTTCTTCAGTAGGTTCTTTTCCCTAGGTTCCTTTTGTGAAAGACCTTTGTTTTAAGGGGAAGCCCAGATCAGGAAAACTTTACTGCATGACGAAAGAATTTTTCAAACGATCCCTCCACCCTCCAGTCTCATCTTGGTGCAACTAGGAAAGTAAGTGATAATCCTTGCACTTTATTCGTGCAAAAGTCGTGCATCGCATTTCTTATACTCTGCCTCTTCAACATGAAACGTGAATGTCGAGCGTAAATGTAGAAGTAAAAATCTGAAAATATTTTAATATGCGATCGTATATTTAGGCGATCCACTTGTCGACTGTTCACAACGTACTGTTACCGCACTAATATTAGGTGATCAACATTATCGAACGTTCGATGGGTGTCATTTTGACTACATGGGAACATGTCCATATTATTTTGTCGTCCCTTGCGATGGCACATTACCGGAACCGTTCGGCAGATTTATCATCAAAGCAAAGAATACCTTTCCGTTTAAGGACTCGAGGTTAGTGAACTAACCGTATTTGTTCATAAAAATTCGAAAGAAAATATCATCTCCTGTTTCATCCAAGTCTGCAATGCATATATGAGCTCCATGCTGATGCTCAAAAAAACTTTTGATACCCACTAGGTTGAACATTAGAACACTGAGTATCACCAAACCAAAGTTTTCTGGCAACTAAAAAGTTTCAATGGATAATGCCAACGATGCGGATAATAGCAGCAACCGAGCATTTAGCACTTTTTTATGCAAAATGCGCATAATGAATCAAAACTGAGAAAAAAAGAATGTGATAGGTGATTTAAATGCATAAAACGCTTTGTTATGGAGGAATTAGATGCGATCAGATAAAAAATACCTAAACAGGAAAGACATTAGAAAAACTTTTCATATTTTTAAATTTCCAACGTGGATTATGCTCCTTTTTATCGGACCTATGACAGAAGACTGAAATTCCGCATTTCTGATCCGATGCACCTTTCGTTTCTCGAGCATCGACGGAATCTACGAGATGACACGAAGTTCGATTATCGCTCGATCGTGATCAAGTGGAACTTTCGCCGGATACTAACCGGGCACCAATTCCTTTCCTTCTTTCTTATTAGTATAATATTTTATAGGCAATAGGATCTTCTAGCTTTCTGAAAAAGAAAATTGTACAAAACACTGAGAGGTGTTTGTTTGATAGTTGAGGAATTGAAGACTATATATAATTCTTTTCGATAGAAGAGCTAAAAATAAACGAGCATTTATTAATTCATCCTTTTCCATAATATTTCAGTTCTTCATCTCTTCGTCAAATACAAGTCGAGATATATGGTTTGTCATTGTATGTTGATGTTAGCACCCATCACCTTTACGTGGACGGAATTTCAACCGCGATGCCGTATTTTTATCCAAACGACCAAAATGCCACGGTTGGAGAATTTCACCTTCCAAAGAACGTTCGCAGAACCATAAAAAATGTTTTCAGCCATAAATAAATGAATAAATAAATAAACATATATATTTACAATTTACTGAAGTAAACGAAAAAATTCTATAACTGAAATTCCCAAAGATGCGCCAATATGCATATTTGGGTTATGTGCAACGACAGACGAACGAAGCATTTAGAAAATCATCGAAAACGTAACAGCTGAAAGCATGTAAGTAAAAAAGTGCAGCCACGTAAGAAGATGGGACTTTTAAGGGAATAAGGCTAATTAGAATAATAGGCTGTGAGTTGAACAAAAGAAAGCAATAAGTGGTGGTTACCGGTTGCTTTAACAGAAGTCCAGGAGTTGGAGTTTTTGTGGCGATAATAGCACAGAATCTCGAGAATAGTAATTTTTTGTGGCTGTAATGTGTACGGAGATTCGGATACCTCATTCTGTTCAACTGTCATAGGTCAAACTGACCGTGTCAAAAGCTATAATTTTGAATGGTCGAAGTGAGCGACATTAAATGGAAACTAGAACAGCATACGACGAGCATACTTGGCAAAGCGAATATCAATAGTTGAAAGAAGAATGTGAGATAATTTGAAAGTAGATGTAATCATACCGACTTACTTTTACTTTGAAACAACATCAGAGTACTGACAATGGAGAGCTGTCCAAAGAATCGAATTAAATGACTGGCAAAACTTATCAGTAATTATCAGTGTCCGAACTAATCATATTTGTATTCTCATAGTTCATAACGATTCACTGTAAGTTTATGCAGTAATGAACAGTGGAATAATATAACTTCTAAAGGTAAAGCATGACTAACTTATATGGAAGTTTTTTGCACTAAAATTCTTCAAAAAAAAGAACCCGCTAACGTTTTTTCATTTATATTTCTTGTTGCTCATATATACCACTATCGCCACTTGCGCCAGTAAATACTTAACCTCATACACATTAGTTCGGCAACTTCTATAATGTTAAAACATTTGGATAGTGGAGAGAAAATGTATAGTTAGAAGCTCTAACATAACACAGCGAACTAATTTCCACTTTGATTATATATGCGGAGGCATAAATCGAATGCAGCAATGCTGAACAATCGCAAATCCTCCCAACTATATTCTTTGATTTCTCATCAGCTAATATATTTACGATTAATTTTGCAAGCTTCCAGCTTATCTGTTCACCTTTTAATTTCGCTTTTACTGTAATTTCGCTTCTAAATCTATGGTCGTTACGAGATTCACTTAACATAGCCTATAATATAATAATATATAGAATGCAAATATACTGAAATGTAACTTGTGTTGCAGTTTATTGCATTTGCAGAAATTTACAATGTTTGTTTCAAGGCATCTCATTATTTCCTCCTCTGTTTACGCATTCAATGCGTTTCCGTTTGTAGCGTTCGCACAAACGTTATGGTGGAAATTGCAGCGGTCAAGTGAAGATGAAAGTTCCTCAAGAACACAACAAAATGTTTGCGAGGCAGTGTGAGAGCATCCTGTTCAGCGCATCAAACAAAGTGTCTTTTCCACTCCGTTCTTTGCTCCTTCTCCTCACCCTCCTTTCCCATGCCTCTTCACTCTCGCTTCTCCACCTTTTGCTTCGGGGGTTCTCATTAAATGGCCCAGTAATTAAGTTAGTGACTTTATGGGAATCAGTAACTTTTGTAACGCAGGTCTCTGTAACCTACATCAACCGTATGGTGCTAATCCATACCGATACGAATATAGTGATACGCTTCACTTCTGGATTGTTGAGTGTGCAAATACCCGACGTTGATGCACTCCGCGGACCAGATGTATTATGCGGATTGGCTGGAAATATAGATTCGAATTGTTTGAACGACTTCCGGACACTGTATGATATTCGCGTATATCCTATCTTGTATAGCTATCTTATATTTATTACTTAAGAAAAAGATTCATTTCAGTTGTCGAATTTCTGATTTATTTAGTGTGGAAAATTCATTTCTAATCATATGTTACTCCTTAGTAAGATATTTCATTTATTTTAGCCTAGGCTTAGGACTTTATACTTTGAAATGTTTTCTTTACGGCAGGATAAATAAGGCCTCATTTGAATGATGCGTTTGAATCCAATGTTATGTTATGATATTAAATTTCTCTTTTTAAAATATATGTAAATTAAGCTATATTTATAATAGTTTTATTCGAATGATTGCAGTGATGGTTCAACGCTATGGAACAATAACTGTAGGCCGAAAAATAGGAAAAATAAATTCGGTGATAGTTATATCATAACTGATCCGAACGATTTCTTTAAACCTGATCATCGAGACGATAGTCGATGCCTGAGAGGTGATGAATTGAAATTACCTCACCATGAACGTGAAGTACGTTTTTATATTTATTTTTTAATTTCAAAACAATATCATCGAGTATAATCTCGGGTTTTTTTAATCTTCCCTCATACTAAATGGCCCCGAAATGATACCGATATCCCTAGTATTAAATGCCCTAATGGGACTCCAAATATAATCCCCTTCAATCAGTTACCGCGTATTGTCTCGTTTAGAAAGCATCTTCCACCAGAAGTCTACTCTAAGAGAAGCCAGCAAAAGAAGGCGATATAGCGGAAGTTGCATCTCACCGGTTCAATCTCCTACCGCAAAAAAACCTCCATTAATAAGTTACTAGTTACTAACTTTTGATTTTTGTTACTCGATGTGACCTTGATATGAAAGAGGTGATGTTATGAAAGAAACTAAACTACGATATGATACACTCTCCACCTGGCCAAAAAGTGGAAAAAGAATGATACAGTTCCCTTTGCAATAGAAATTTTGCCTCCAAGGCATCTTTTCTGAAAATGAATTGTATATTTAGCTGCTGCTTTCATGTGCAATCCAAAACTTACTTTCTAGGTTCCCATGAACGTTGCGCACAAATGTGAAGAAATTCGAAATGCTGAATATGGCCACGGATTGTTCGCGAAATGCCAAGGCCTTCATCATATCAATGAGTCGTTTAAAGACTGTGTTCATGATACATGCTTTGGAAGTACTCAAAAAGACAAAGCGGAAGCACATTGCCAAGCACTTGAAGTTTTCGTCAAATTATGCCAGTCATCACTACCAAGCAAGATTTTCATTTTTGACCATCAAATATAACCGTTGGCCAGTGGTCATTTGAAAAAAAGAGATAAAAAACTCATGTCTACATGAGTTTATGCCTTTCCACCTTAAGCTCATTTCATTGAGACGACATCCAAAATAGAAAATGCGACTATTCGAAACTTTTAGGTGCATGTCTACTCGAGTATGCACTTGGCATTATTCGTTGCGAGCAGCAATAATGATAAACATTTCTGGAAATTGCCAACTGTAGTTTCTTTATTAGGAAGAAGCCCGCCCCTAAGAAATATTTCTGTGAACATTTTGTGTTTAGTGCATTAAATTTACCTGTTTTATGAGCCTTATGGTTGGTTAAGGGGAAAGCATCGAGCCCATGGCCAGTAACATTTTGCACCAATAGCAAGCGCAATTGCTACCTACATGGTTTATAGCTAATAAAAGTTTCACTTAACAAACATTGCTTAATTTGCCATCAAAATTACCACTGGTTCCTCTCACATCTTTCAAATACTCTCTCAAACAACTGAATAGTGTCTTTCTTTTCCTTAAATAACTCTGTTCACTTCTATTCTTATGAAAAGATTAACCGTAGAGAAAATTTGTTTCAATACTGGTGCAAATCAAGAAAAAAAAGCTTTTTTTTTTCAGATACACCTCTGCAATGGAGGAAAGAGATGAATTGCGATGAACTTAATTGCCCAACTCATTCGACGCCTAAAATGTGCGCTACGGCATGTCCGAGAACATGCCAAAATCCAAATCCTTCCTTGCAGTGCAATGAAGGTGCTAAAATATATAAAAACTATTTGCACCAATTAACGTATCTCCCAGGAATCCCCAAATTAAAAGAAAACATGGACATTAATCTTTAGAGGCACGTGGACAGTAAATCCTTCAACTTTAAGGTGCATCTCGAAGAAGCATTAGAAAAACATTGGCAAAGATTCTTTCCGTGCTCGTTAACGTTGAATATAAACCTTTTGGACAAGCTGACACACCGCGCGATTTTTAGATTATTAACTCGGAGGTGAAAAAAGATCTATATCTTGGAATTTTCTTGGAATTTTTTGGAATTTCTTTGGAATTTCTTTGAGTGATCTTGGAATTTCTTTGAGTTGGTTGTTGGATAATAATTCTACTGTTTTTTCTTTTCAATTTGCATTTCATGCAAAATATTTTCGGTTTTACAGAAAGTTTTCCACCTGAACAGAGGCCGCTCATTTAGGATTACATTTAATGCTATGTGGAAGAATCAGAAAGCAAAGCTATCGAAACTGGAATCGGGCCATTATTCTATATGACACTATAAGATTTAGCGTTATGACGGTCAATTTCGGATAGTGCCGTTGAGTTTGAATGAAAAAGTGGAAAGAAAGGATGCCATCTGATTAAAGAATAGTTTAAACAACAGTTTAAACAACTCGATTCTGTCATAAGAGATTCACAACGGCGAAAATAGCCATGGAATTTTCTTCGAGTCTTACGAGGATTCTAAGTTTTCCATGATATAAAATCGTCATCGAAATCTTCGCCGTCTTATCTTGATGGCTCATAAACACCGTGTTATGAAAAGAGAGATAGGGAGACAAATTAATGCATAGCAAAGTCTCTTTATTTTTTGAAATTTTAATTCAGATAGTTTTCAATGGAAATGAAATGTTTTATGGAGGAGAATTGCTTCCTTTAGCTCTTCAACTGAAGTTCGATAAAGAATCGTAACAGTGCGCATGAGAATTTAGCTTGCTCTGAGGGCTGTGAATGCGATCAAGGATATTATTTGGATACCTCCGATCCGGCACATCCAGAATGTGTGAAACTTGAGCAGTGTGAACGCAATGATCGCGATGGAAACCATCATCCTAGTAGGTTACTTTTCGTGTCGCATTCAAGTGAATAGTGTTGCGCAGTTAATCCAATTCCTTCTTAAACTATCTATTCCTTATAAAGTTAAGTGAATCCTTCTTCAGTTGCCACTGAGGCACTGGGAAGGAGGCATTTTCAATAATTCCATTAATTGCGAGTGCCGATTTTTTTACACCTATTAGCCGAAATGGCATTTGAAAGCTTTCCCATTAACATGATAGCTTTCCCACATAAACAAAAGCGATGGCTACCTCTTAGAAAATAGCGGCGAAAACGAACGGAATAATTAATCGGGGAGAAATGAAAGGTTTTTTTTAGGTAGATCTACGATGAGTCTTATCAAACCATAAGCCGTATAGCATAATGATCAAGTTCAGCACTTATAGGAATTTAGCTCGGCCAGTATCTGTTCGGTTTTCATATATTAGCGGTATAGAATAACCAATAACTTAGAGAGT
Source organism: Parascaris univalens (assembly GCA_037576465.1). Classification (NCBI taxonomy): domain Eukaryota; kingdom Metazoa; phylum Nematoda; class Chromadorea; order Rhabditida; family Ascarididae; genus Parascaris; species Parascaris univalens. Next base: position 235,213,244 of record CM075173.1, on the reverse strand, counting down.
GAATAAAAGAATTCTTTGTAATGTATTAAAACTATAGAATAAAATTCACTTCTATAAAATATTTTTTATTGTAAGGAAATTCTATTCGAAAAAAAATATGTATACATATATATATTTCCCCATTTTAGCCGAAGAAATATGGCCCAGCGAAGATTGTAGAAGTATAAATGTTTGCAAAAATGGTACACTTTATGCTGAGCGGATAAATTGCTCAAAAAATGCAATTTGTGAGAGAAATGCGCGCGATCGTATCCATCGACATTCTTGCCCTGAGGTGAGCATTTAATCTTGCATTTTCTATAGGTATTTCTGTTTTACCTTTACTAATGCATAGTTCTTTACCTATACCTTTCATTTTCAGCATTCTTTTGTAGCGTCTTGAATATCTTCGTTAGACTTGAGCACCTTTCTCTATATGGAGATATTCATCTAGAACTTTCTGATGTTACTGCATAGGGAACCCTATTGCAATTTACGAAATGCGTGAAAAATTGCAGTGCCACTTCAGCTAACACCGGAGTAACGAAACCACAGCCGATGTTTGCAAAAATTAGCTTTACTCATAGTATAGCAAGAGGAAAATTTTCAACACGAAGGCATTATTTAAGTACCTTTAACATTCTAAAGAAATTCTTTACTCACATTGTTTCCTTCTATTTTTCTCATCATCATTCAGTAATTGTATAACTTCCATGTTTCAAAATAGATCACTACAATCAGAAATCCTCGTAAGTACTGCAGTGTATTTCAAGAAAATGAAAATTCAACACTTCACTTCGTTCAAAAGGCGATTATATGTTCTATAGGCATAGCTTAAAGGGTTTCCCAAGTGATGGCTATGAATGCGTTGGTATCGACGAATGTGCGGATCCTAAAAAATGCAATGCACATAGAGGACATGGAATTTGTTTGAATATTCCAGGTTTCTTTTTATCAAATCACTTTCATTTCGATCTATCACTTAATTCACTAACATTAACCTTAATATGAAATGATGCTACTCGTTTGTTTTTGTTCGTAAATTAAAAAATGCGCGAGTGAAAAAATGGATTTCTCCATTTTTTTTCTGGATTTCTACCTTATTTCGGATTTTTCTATCTACTAAACGAATCAAACCGATGAAAATCGATTTTTCTATTCGTATAATTAAAAGACCAAATTTGCAATAATCACTGCAACGTTCACTCCAACCAAAAAAAATTTCATTACATTCTTTTCTCTTATTTTCTATATTTGATGGGTTTCCTCCATTTTATTCATAGAATCATAAATGATATTCTTATTTATTTTGCATAGAAAATCGGTTATCCAATATGGGCATAAGCCGTTGTGTGGGCCCCATTCGTAATTTCTCTCAATGAAATAATGTTTGATAAAATCTTCCTGGGCTAAGAGATTTTTCATCGAAATGATTTGTGTCGAAAGAAAACGTACCTTTGAAAATATATACATCAAATGATCGTAACAAAAGATACTGCTTAAGGATAACTGATATTTTATCAGTTACAGTTAATTATATGATGAAGTAAGAGTGAAAATTACTTAATTAAGAATATGCGTAACATTTTTCATTCATTGAAATCGTTAAGGTTCTTATGTATGCTATTGCAAGTGGCAGTATGATAGCGATGCAAATTGTGAAGAATATCGACCACGTCGACATTGTGCTGATCTTTTCCTATATCATAACAAAACCAAAAATGGCGTATATACGTAAAAATTTCTTCGTTTTATTTGCGTCAATCAATTGGAGCTAAATAAACTTGCTAAAAAAAGTAATTTAAGCTAGTAAAATAATGGAGTTAAAGTTAGCTGAATGTGGTCATATAAATTCTCGACCCTCAAGCTCAGTGTATATGCGTATTTAGCATCCACATGAATAGCTGGATGAGATGAACTCGAACCAAAATAAGTGAAAAAAACATATTTAGAATAAAGCAAGTTGATAAACTCCTAAACAGACAAACATTGATGGATAGACACAAGCACTGCCTCGTGGAATCATCATATCTTTAATGCAATCAAGATAGTGCGGAAACTTTTCGTTGAAGCTTACCTTTTCTACCGGGCTAGAATCATCGAAAGCTTTATAGCAGATAACAAAAAAGAGCCTAATAAATCCTTTTATTTCTCATCGTATGCGTACGAAAAATATATCTGCAGCTATGCTGCTAAGAGCCGAAAACATTCATTATTATGCTTTTAGCATTAGACCATTTTCTTCGACTAGTGGTCCAGGAGCTAATAGAGAGGTATCCGTTTATTGCGATATGAAAACTGCTGGTGGTGGCTGGACGCTTATGAGTAGCTCATTGAGCGATTCGATGTCGAATAAAACTTTCAAGGAATATGTGACGGGATTTGGCGATCCATCAGTCAAAGATGTTTGGCTTGGTTTAGATATTATACATCAAATGACTAAAGAAATGAATACAAGGTTAATTTGATCTTAGAAAATCTTAGAGTTGAACGATTATTCGATGATTTATTGAACTCATATTTGCTTTTATTTCCGTATTCGATGAAAATTTGGTAGTATCTATTCGATATCGACGTATGTTTCATTATATTTTCAAGGAATTTTCGAATAATCTTTTTTAGGCTATGAAACATTGAAAAATAAATAAGTCAGCCGAGACCGATGTGATAAGATTTAGAAAATGGGAAAAATGCGAAGATAATTGAGTAGTTTGACTATTTCTAGTGAGCGTAAGAGCCATTGTGAATTCTTTACCACAATTTTAAATGAAAGATGCTTAAAAACGTTTCTGCAATAGCTGAGTTGATCGTAACTTCGAAGTAACGGAAAATGGACGAGAAAGAGCTTGGTGAAGACAGCAAGGGAGAGAATGGGCGAGAGGGAAAGGTCTCACAAATTATCCATAACAGAAATAATTTTCAAGTTCTTATTTGCTCCAATTTTTCAAAATTCCTTATTGGTGAAATTTTCTTTCTCCAGGGGGCAACGTGCTAATCGATTGCTTAGTTGTTGCTACTATCCTTATGATATTGCAGCCTTCGAGTGAATTTGCATTATTGTACGAATCAAGGAATACCAACGGAAACGGGTGCTTTAGATGATATTTATAGCACGTATTGCACTTATGCGATATTCAAAGTGCTTAGTCGATCAGAAGGCTATGCAGTCGATATTCCGTTTTCATGTAGAGGAACCGATGTGATCGAGGAAGATGGTTGGGTGAGGTGGACGAACGATGAGCGGCCAAAATTCACAGCATTTGATTCTGCAAATGGTTAATGAGAAAATTATCTGTTTAGAGGTGAAAATGCCTATGAAAATTAGACTCCTTGAGATTTTATGTCATCACATAGATTTTGAAGAGTAGCCGCATAGTTAGTGATACCAAAAAATAAATAGAAATAGTCGGAAATGACGAAATAAGGAAAAATCAAATATTAAGAAAAAAAGTGAACATGAAAAAAGAAATATGAAAAAATGGAATGGAAAAAAGAGTAAAATTGAACTTTTAAAGAAAAAAAGAAAATTTTTTTACGAAATAAAGGAAAAAGATCATTTTTTACCTACAAAAAGTGACGGTAATTTATGAAAAATCAAATTAAGAAAAGTGTTTTTTGTGGAATTTTCTAAGGCGGAGAAACAATTCCCTCGTATTAAATCGACTAGCCGTTCAATCATGGAAACATCTTCTGTGAGATGTATCAAAGATAGATATCACTAAAAAATATACTATCGAATTTCAACAATGGATCCAAATAGTATTCCCATATTATGCTAATTCATTTCGGGATCCCTATTCATTTTACAGGCTCTATATTTAGGAATAAAGGCTGCTAAAGGTAAAGAAAGTGCACTTGAACATTTTAATTCTAGAGATATTGCAAATATAGATTGCATACGTCAAAGATGGCGTTGGAATACAACAAAAAGAATGTACCAAACAATGTTCGCTTTAGTAAAAGTGTGCTTAAGCGATATACGTGGAGAGTTCAGGTGAACTGAGCTCATTTGAATGGAGTTGCTAGGTACAACATCACCTCAGCACTCATCGTAAGTTATAAAATGACATGCGCTACATATTCTCGATAATGGAGTTATAGAAATAAGGCAAATATTGAATAGCTTTTTTTGGTAAAAACTTAAAAAATTTCTATTGATGCTATATGATTTCTTAAGGAAGCGGTTTTCAGCTTCATGCTCGGAACTCTACCGTAACACAGGATGGTGGTACGATAAAAGAGACGCCTCTTGTGGAGCGGCAAACCTGAACGGAAACCGCTATAAATGCAACTCAAGACCATCCAACTTAGATCTCAAGTATTACTTGAAGTGGAACTCAAACGCTGTTAGCGCTGCGGAACTGCTTCTTCGGCCGACAGACTTCCCTCATTACGACAGAAGAGAAGAACTGCATGATGTCACCTCGTTAACAGCACATAACGACAGTGTTCCGCACTATTCGTCCGAAACGTCTATCAATTCAACGAGTATTCACAAGGACATCACAAAGAATTCCACACCATTTCGTAAATACAACGACACAGCAGCAATTCCGACAAAGACAATAAATGTCAATGAGGATGAAAAAGATAAAAAAATGCAGACAATTAATGCGAGGGCAGCTGGTGCCGACAATGAGAGCGTCTCGAATAGCCGACCACATGAACGCGATATCACCGAGATTCTCTACGAAAACCGCTCATTATCATCAAAGAGAACTGAATTGGAACCTGAGTCATCGCTTTCCCCGTTGAATATCAGCAACTCAACCGATAGTTTGTTTCCGACCACGATGGTGGCTGGAAAAAGCATTTCCTCACCTGCACAAATGGCTATCACTAAAGCAGGAGCTATACGGCACAATAAGTTCTCGTTGACGCGGGAAGTTAATGAAATTCCGATCAACATAAAACAAAACATTTCCACCGAAAGCGATACCCTATTCAACTTTATTATCACCAAAGAGCCCACTTCTAGTTCTAATTTTTCAATGCGTTCAGCAAAACAGAAACAAATATCCACCACATCCACTGAATCAGCGCAGCAGTCTATTGGATCGACACAAAAATCAATTAAATTAACAACAAAACTAATGAAAGGAACGAAATCAGGATCTACCACGACGCTTGCTGCAACTGAGACATCAGAATCAACAGAGCCAATCACACCAGAACCAACAGAACTTACGACAGCGGAAGCGATGGAGCCAACGACAACAGAAGTCACGGAAATGACAACTATAACACAGGAACCGCACTGATGACTTGCTGAGTGCATCGGAAGTTGCAGCAATAATCTGATGAACACGCGGATTCCTGAGTCTATCGAGTGTGTGATATCAACAATTACCTACGGCAACGTTACTGAATTAGTTATCGCAGAAAGTATTTATCATATTCGCTTCAACCCAGCAATATTTTTTCTTCTTCAATTCAGCAGTATTTCTTTTTCGTACGATATCCTACGTGTTATCATTTGAAATCTATGTAGCGAATGAATATTACGTAAGTATATCAATGCATAATTAATTTTTCAATGTTTATCGTTAATATAGGTTTAAATGTGTCACCAACAAAGCACCATAAAATATATTGGAATTTAAAGGCACCTGAAATTATTACCAGCATAACTAAACATCGATCTAAGACAGCCGTTAGAGAATATGAAATCGATCTCTAATAAGTAATATTTGTGATGAAAGTTTATGGCGATGATGAAATAATATGAATTCATCATAATCTGAAAAGGTTTATACCTTTACTTCCGTATATCGGCAATTAAAATTTACCTGTGTGCAGATTTGATTTCCTCACCTAGCCGCAAAAAGCACTCGATTTTTGAAAGCCTCGCGAAAATAACAAATAACTGCCGCCCAGCAAGTTCATGAGCGAAAACAACTTGACGAAGCAAATCATAACATAGCGATATCGATATTTCCAATTTGCGCCACGGACAATTATCATGATATAATTCGATGCAGTAAACTTAATTTAAATGCTTTTATGAGGATATAAATAATCTAATATTTAAAGCCTCTGCGTTATGTGAATTCGATCTGACATAATTCTCTATTAACATTATATTGCTTACGTTGATCCATTCGGATTTCGTTTCTCGTTTCGCTATTTTGCATTTAACATGAATGCATTTGACCGATTACAAATAAGCTTTCATAGATGAAAACATATGAGGAACAATCAGCAAGTTATATATTAACTGCTCTTGCGCACAGGAGAGGACTGATTATCACGGGATACCGCGCAAACTCTCTACAACAACTTCAAGCAGTGGTCGACGCCTATAAAACGACAGCATGCTCATTTACACGACATTCGTGTGCCTCCAATTTTTCACGTGGGGGTGGTCAGTGCGATGGTCGGTTCCGACCGTAGCGATACGCAGTCCGGCGGCGAATTCTCTCGGGAGTGAAGAGTTCTGGGTTGTCGCGGGTCCATAAGTGGCACCATGCTGTTGGGGAGATAGAGATGCCTTCTCCCCCACTCCTTTCCTTCCTGCGGTCGTCTTATCCTCTCCGCATTTTTATTGTTGATTTCATGGAGGCTTAAGAAACAGCTATAACATCTCATGTTGTCATCAGATTTTACGTCATCTGGTTGAGCCTCGAAAAAGAAGGAACTTATGAACCCCCTTGGGATAAATCAAGGATAATGAAGTGAAAGAGAGCTCAACACGATAGAGGAATGAAAATTCGAGTGACTCATGGTCAAATATTCACAGTTTTCGTTCGTAGGATAGTTGGAGTAATGCATTTGAAGGCACCTTCACAGCGTCGCTTCAATAAATAGAAGTTGGAGTTCGCCGATTAGTTTAGTGCCGTCTGTCTTCGATGTTCGCTTTGGCACCAAATTACTACGACTTTTTAATATATTCTCACTTACTATGATCAGGAAAGTTTGTGATAATCTCTATATGAAGATCATACTGCGCTGTGGGAACATAATTGAACGGCGTTTTTGCCATGATCGTGTATCTTTCCCAACGAGAGCCTCTTGCGTGCCAAGAAATATCACGTTTTCGTAAAGGTCATCAAATTTGAAGTATTCAATTCATCAAACTCATTAAATCATGAATTACTTGACTATTAAATAAAATTGAAAACTTCAATATTATCGACAGCAGTGGGAATTATTTTCTGGAGTCTTCCTAGAGTCTCTAGGGTATAATTGTGGTCACTACGCTCGGTTTCCATCAGCATTTCACCTTCAAAACGCTCATATTCCTCTTCTCTTCGCTCCATCAACGTTGTGAAATTAATTAGCACTAGCCAGGTGAACTTTTAGCTATCGGAAATTCCACAAAGTTTTTCTTTTGAGACCAACGAAAATTTCATTTCTAATTGACTTTAGTCTTTCTAAATATCTCATTGAAATTTTATTGGCAAAACTGAAATGAAGTTCCATTCGACAATCGATTAAGTAATACGCTGAACGCTGAACAATTATCAGCTTTCAGCTAATAAATTTGAATTCTTCTTAACATATTTCTTTATAAATATTCCAGGAAGTTAATAATTACTACTATTTTATGAATAAATGAGTAATTTTCCAATTATTTTCTTCGTTGGTCTCAATCAGACGAACAAAGTATATATCTAAACTTGAAGAGATTGAAGATATAAAAGATTTCTCATAGCGATCAAATTTCTTTACATTCACAAATCTTTTTTGACGTATTCGGATAATGAGTGAAATTTCGATTGAATGAAAATTTTATAGCTGCTAAATATCGCATTGAAAATATTTGATTTGAAATTTTGAATGAGAGCAGAGTCGAAGGCGGGAAATTTTAAAGTCAAATGATAGTTGTGCCCGGTTGATGCGTCCGAGTTGTCCGAGATTCTCAATGTGGTGTCGGTGTGTTGGATTGGCGGGTGGGTTCGAGGGGTTGCTGTCGGTGGTCGGTGGTCGATGTTAGGCGGGTTGTTGTCTATATATGTTGGTGCATTGCTTGTTGCTTTCAGATGCACATTTTATTATCGAATTAAGTGAGAACTCTGTCTTGCAATTCCTCATATTTTCCACCCTTTATCTATTATTTTCTCGCGTAGACTTGAGGCTCGAATATGAATAGTGAATTTAGTTCACTAGTTGGATGCGCTACCATAGAGATATCCTCTTATATTCGAAGAAATACCCACGTTGTGAAAGTTCTATGCGTTTATGCATGCAAAATTCCAAGCGAAATGCATCGAGAGGCGCTCGGAATATATGTGTGCATACATATATAATTTTAGAGTGATGAGTATGTGGATATTAGGCAGACAAGGTGAAAGGAAGAGTTGCGCACAATCGACGCACAAAATGCAGAAATAATTTGCGACTTAAAGCTAGACAGATTACAAGTAGCATTTAGCATTCTCATGCAAATGCGCTCATGAAATGCCAGCCAAATAGCATCGCAATAATAGATTTTTTTGCTAACTGCTACTGTAAGGAGTGATAGTTTTATAGGTTAGCCACATCACAAGTCTTCGTTTCCCGTCAAGAGAAAGCTCATGTGTCCGTGAAGCGTTTGTGCCGTTAATATTACACCTTCAGGTTCTCTCTAGTTTCCTTATTCAGTCGATTACTGCGTTATATTTGAACCTAATATGGAAACAGCTCCGCCTGTATGCGATATTCCAATGGAACAGAACATGAGCGAAAATGACAGCGTTGACTTAGGTAACGGCAAAGGTGAGTGTTACGGATAAAGTTCTCTTCTTAGTTGTTTTGCAATTTTCAATGAAGGTTTACCAGAGAGAGAAGAAAAAAGGAAGGTCATATATCGATATTTAAAAGCTTCATTTCATCAAAAAACATTGAAGATATTTGAGTAGAGACATAGGTTTTCGTTATGTTTAGTGGATGGATTAAAGAAAACCCATTTAGGGACGGTAGAAGAGGCGAGGAAACGTAGCTTAACCCCGTTGCAAAATATCAGCAATAACGCCTCTTCAGAGGAGATTGGCCACCATAATGGAGACGATGACGCTCCACCGGCAAAGAGAGCTCGTGAAGAAGCCACTGGCGAAGACATATCGCCTAAGGTAGATTTTTTCGGACGCTTCTTTGATCGAGACAAACGTGTTGATTGTGATTTCAAGCAGTTTTTAATAATTAAATTTTGTGGAACGTATATGGAATCGTTCCCTTCTCTCATGTCATCTTTATTAAAGTTTACTGTGAAATATTGCATGTGAAGACAGCTTGCTTTCTCAGTTTATGTATGGGAAAGATAGGAAAGTTTTATAGTAGCTGCAGTTCACCTGCATTTGTGACTTTAAAAAGTTAAGGCGTAAGAGGGTGTCATATTATTTTGCTTACAAATTCCAGTGGTAAATGAAGAATGGTGGAGGTACTGCTGGATTGAGTTGGAAGAAAATGAAAGCCTGGGGGAAAGCGGTTGGAAAGGGGATGTTATGCAAGAAGCCAGTGATAATATTGCCCAATAAATAGTCTTCTGACTCGTCTCCTGTTTCTTGTTTATGATGCATACTTATCAGATTGTTTGCTACTGAGGGATTTTAGAAACTGCCACCCATTTCCCGTCCCGGAGGTCGTTTTTTAAACATGTAGGACATCATCCTTCCGCAGTAGTTTTTTTGTGTCCGTCAAAAGCGTAATATAGGCAGACGTGGTCATGTAGCTGAGTTGGAGAAGCGAGGGAAAGAGAGAAATGAGAGTGGAGAATAATTTAGTTGCTTCTTTTCTGTAGATCTCGTGATCACATAATACCACCTGGTATATTAGCTGGAACTAAAACTTCCCACGTTTGGGAGTTATAATTCTTCCCGAGCACTTTATTATTCAAATTTGTAGTAATTTTGCTATCAAGCAATGATGTCTTCTCCGAAATTCCAATCATTGCGTTATCCTTTCCGTCGAGTAATTAACCAATCAAAGCTACAGAATCATTTATTGCTGACTGATTAGGCGAAAGTTGATGGGAGAAAATTAAAGTGATCAGATATTTTCGTGCTTAAAGTATATTTTTTTAGTTTGCATCCATAGGGAACTATGGAATTTTTTGTTTTTGATAATGGTGAATGTATTTTATGTGAGCAGTGATTGCGTTCTGTTGAAATGGATATATGTTCTTTTATTTTGCAGGAAACGGCTACTGTTGAAAAGAACCTAAACGATGAAAAAGCTGAAGGGAACGAATTGGTGACGTTGCTTGCGGCTGATGGCATCATCGGCGTTTCACCGGAGTATGTTGCTTGAGAATCGGTTTTGTCTAAATTATATGGAAAGTATTTTTTAGCGGCGGACTTATACTCCATCTTGCATGACATTATTCCATAGCTAAGACGTTGGACTTTCCAGACAGATTTGTAGGAATAGGAAAGATATTTGTTTATTGGAGATCGTTCGTTTTGATGCATGATAATAAGGGAAAACGGCTTGGTGTGTGAACAGTTTATTTTCGTATTTTATATGTTTACATTGAGCTCACTTTGAAAAGCACGAATTTTGCCGCTATTTAGACGTTTTTTCCTTCTGCCAATTCGAGAGAACCCGAATTCGAAGGGGAAGTTTTCAGTTGTCAATTTCAGGGGCAAGTTTCATGCTATTATCAATAAGGAGGATATCGTTTTGAAGAGTGACGATGGTGGACAAGAGTACACAATTCCGGTTGACACGATTGGACGTATTTTCATATTACCTCAAGAAGATCATTTCTTTGTTGCGGTAAGTTTTTTTGTAGTTGCAACCTAATTAGCACATGATTCAAGCTTAATGTTTTCCAGTTTTCAGTTCTTTGTAAATGGAAATAGTAAAGATTGCATAGGCGATGATACTATTAGTTGTAGTTTTTTTCTTCAAAAGGCCAGTCTTTAATATTTGAATTAGTCTTCTGGGTTTCTTTTGTTGGTTGTGCAGAAAATCTTATTTGCTGAAATTGACTCCACCATACTCTTGAGGACTTTCGTAGTTTTTTTTTTTCGGTATAGTGCTTTCAATGATCACTTTAATACCAGTTTTCCTTATTTTCACCATTTTCTCTTAATTTCCGCGCATTCCCTCATTTTTTCATAGACGGTTTATTCTTTTGGAGGAGAAGGAAACCATTTATGCGGTAGTTTGAACGATATCGATTTTACGGTTGACTTAGTGGGAATGAAGTGGCATTTCTGCCTACGATTCTCAAGGACTTTAAGAAGGACAGATTGGAATTTTTTCCACCGTGACATCGAAAATCGTTTTCTTTGCCTCAGGGATGGAAAAAGCGATGTGTTTCTACAAAATTGCACAAATATTCAGCTACGGTCTCTTTTTGTAGTAATTAATTATTTTATAAGTATAAGATTTATGTTTCGTTTACCATAACATACTTCGAAGGTCGTGATCCAGTGATGCGTAGAGGACAAGGGGGCTTGAACGTTCGATAGTACCAATTGCTCAGTATTCATTCCGTTTTTAATCATAGCATATTCTGTTGATCCCTCACATACGGAGTGAAAATTGGAAGCTTCATCGCTTATTTGCAGCTGGCAATAATTGCTCCTGTAATAACGGCGGATTGCTCCACAGGTTACGTCGTTCTTGAACTGCCCATTGACAAAGAAGTGAGCAGATTTGAGTAAGTCATCGATTTCTTTATCCTTTCAATGTCTTATCCTTTATAAAAGTCGATCAGTGTTCTTATAAACTTCTCTCGCAGGTGTGGTTTGGTTTCTGCGCTTTGAAAAATTAGCCACCGCAGTTGTAAGATTTTTCATTTGCTTAGCAGCAGCCACCGTCTATCATCTGCCATTTTTTGATTTCATGAAATAGTAACGCGGAAGAGCATTTGGACTGATGTGGTTCTGCTTATCGGATCATTCCACAACACGTGGAAGTAAAATGCTGAGCTTGAATCTCTCATTAACACAAGCATAGGAAGCTTTGAGACGTTTGAATGAATGAGGACGTCGTCGGCTATAGTTGCCAGTTGGTGAATCTGTTTTATATAAGTAAGCCTTGAGAGATATTCGAGTTGCATCTCATGTTATAATGCATTATATACAATTTTTTTTTCGCGGCTAGCCGTCTTTCTTCTTTTTATTGAGTTCTGGAAGTGGGGTTCCCATCGTGCAATCCTTCGTTCCTCTTCCATCCCTCACCTCGCTAACTCTTTCATTCCCCATGCCCTTGCTCCTCCGCTGGATCAATCTCTTTATCCCATTCTTTCTCCGCGCTTTCTAGAGTCCTACAGAATTTGTAAATTTAGGTGTGCTTTGCATTAGCAGCACCGCTGGTTGTCATTGCAAGGTTATTTTGGTTGCTGTTTTCAGGCATAGAATAGAAAAATCCGAGCAAATAGATGATGGTACGTCTGGTCCTGTGAGTGGTCCAGTAAATGAGCAGCTCACTGAAGCAATGCCCAAATTACTTTCGTCGCTGAGCGGACTTGATGTCGAGAAAAGTGTACTGGAGTCCAGGTTTTGCCACTTATTATTTTTCTGGATTTTGTTTCATTTCTCGGTGTTGTCAGTCAGGATATTCTGGGGAGTTTTTTCAAGGACGCATAATGTCCTTCATGAGGTTTCAGGTTTAGAACGTTGAAGTGTTAATGAAAGTATTATTGCGTAATTTTAGAGTCGTTCGTTTTGGGGGGATTTTTAACATCATTCAAGTTTGCGCATTGCTTATTTCTTAGCGTCCTTTTATTTATAATCGTTCATATTTCTCATCAGTAATTGGGCATTGTTATCATCGACAACGTTGAGACACTCGGTGATCCATAACAGTATGTTATTTGCAGTCCATCGATGTCGCTTTCGGTTGTGTGCACGTATGACGAGAAACCGGGATATCTTTTCCCACTCGAAGATGGCTTCTTCTTTCTTCATAAGTATTCAACGCATATTGCTTTTTCGCATGTATGCTTATTTTTGAATACTTTTCGTTTGCACCCGGTTCAAGAAACTTCAGAGTTTGTTTTCCGTAAAATTTGAGGCGTTTCTTCTCATAAAATATCTTTCGGCTGAAGACCAATAAGCGGTTCCCATGTGGAATTTTTGAGCATACTCGAGAGAGATGGTAAGACTTCCGGAGTATAATTACCAGCAACAGAAATCGGGGAAGGGGATGTTCAGTTTTGAATGAACAGAAGCGGTAGTATTCTTCAACGGGCAGAAAGAGAGGATTAATAGAAACGAAGGGAAAGCGTCAGCTGAGTTCGGTTTGCAAAAAAATTCATGTTTGGCCTGTCGCCATTTTAAAAAAAGGTGTCTGCGCGCTTCATATGAGAATCAGCCTTCAAAACTACGTAACCAGCCAACATTTCATAGGTAGTAGATGGTTTTCAGGAACGGTAAATGGGGAACTTTGAGTACTGGGCGGTCAGTTTGCATCCCTCCACTTCGGGGAATAAAGGAGGTAGGTAACGGTGGTGTGTTGTAGTGTCAGGAGGTTAAGTTTTGGCTGAAGTGTGGTCTCTTCGATTGGACTTGCCATAATGATGGTGCATCGGTTTTTTTTTTCAAGCTTTGAACCAATGGAAATAATCTGAACATTGCCAGTTATATTCTAATCAGGTTAGTTTTGAATCTGGTCGAGTTTGAAGATAGATTAAATGGACTGTTTGTTCTCATTCATTGTAGCGTTCTCCTTCCTCTCGAGCGGAGAATATTCAGCAGGGTCATTGATTTTACGCAGTAGGTGATGCAAAATATTTACAGCGAAAAGACGGAGATATGGGGATGGCGAGGATATGGACAGGATCGTACTTTAATGGAAAACTCGTACATTTCCGGTAGTGCTGTCCTAATCGAAAAGCTCTTTAGAGGAAGTTTTCGATCAGGGACTTGATGAAAGAAAAAGACAATTTTAATGTTTTTGTTTTGTGATTTTTCGAACGTATTTTCAGGTGTTCAAAGCCGATTTCATAGATTCGAAGGGCTGCGACAAAAAGTCCGATTTAGTGCTAACGATGAAGGACTCTACAGTGGTGAAATTCTGCAACATCGAAAAGTGCTGTAATTCGTTCACGTTGTTACCACTGTTCTTTACTGCGTTGCTGTGAACGATAGATAATTGATGTTCTCGTTGAGGAATGCTTGAATAATTGTCCAGATGTATTTCATGGGCTGATGTGGCGAGGCGATAGCTGGTGTTGTAATATCTTGCTGTCGTGCAAATGCGAAGGTATGAGTAAAGATCTGAAATTGCAAAGTAGTTTATTAAGTAGGAGATATATGCAACGTAGTGCGAAAGATTCATATATATATTGTATTACATGAATTCACTTCAGTTCGTGAGCTGGTGCAAGTAAAAATCCGTGTGAAAGCTGATGAGGTGTAGTTTGCATGACCACGAATATCGTGTTGTGAATTACGCTTTCCTCCAAGGGACCAAAGATTTGAAAAGGCAGTGCACCATTAAACTTGTGGGGAAAACCATTTCGCTGGGCATTGAATCTTAAAGTTATATTGGAATGGTTTTGTGAATACTTGATTACTTCCAGGAAGGATTTCTATCGACTGGATATCTTTGGCATCGAGCAACGCATCGTTGAAGGTGGAAGACGTCTTCGACGTGAAGCTGCAAACGGAAGTAAGCTGATAATAACGGAAGAAGTTGAAGACAGCGATGATGGTAACGAAAGAAGTTTATGCTTTTGATTTAGATATTTTAGAAAAATTTCGGACGATGATGAATGGTGCGGATTTGGATTACCCCATCCCGCACTGGATACTTTTTGTAATATTGAAGTGGCTACACTCCATTTGTGAAAATGACCTCAGCCATTATCCTGGTTGGTTAGAGGGTGCCACTCGAAGAGTTTAATGTCCGTGCGCTATCTCGTCTGAAATTTAACACTTTGTCCTGGAATTTTTTAAATTTTGATACCAAGCCTCCCAGAATTTTTAAGTCCTTTATTGGCTGTTGCAAACCGCCTTTTTCGAATTGAAAGTCGATGAAGTGTGTTTTTCTAATTTATGTGATCCGTATTTCCGCGGTTAGATCTGCAGATATTACCATCTTCATTGACGGCGAACCTACGTGGACAAGGTAGCAAAACATTGGCACAATTTTTCCAGAACTAGCCTCCTCCACTCCAGTAAAACGACCCCATCTGGCCTCCTTTTTTCATCTACTGGTCCTATCACTTCTTCCGTTCTACAATAGAATTCGATGCAATCAATCTCCTAACTTATCTGGAACGTGACGCTCTTTTCTCGTTCAGTAAACTTTTAAAATCCTTGAGAAGGTTGCGGTCGTCGAATTGATTTGGACTAGTGTTGCAGGTCACTTTGAAAAGTGCTTGGACACGATTTTTGGTTGAGGTACAACATAGTTGATTTGATTACAACGTAGTAATCTGAATTCATTGCCCTGTTCCTCGCGATTCCCGCATCAACATCAGTTGTTGATTTCGGATGCCCTTCCCGTCAAAAAATCTGAGCGAATACCCCATCACCGACTTGCTGGTGGAATTAGGTGAGAAATGGTCTCATTCGAGATCATTGGCACTGGTTTCATACTGTGTCTGCATCTTACATCTGTACCATAGGCGCATTTTGTCCACTTCTGGTTTATTGGAGAGATTGCATCAATGCCATTGGAAAGGACGATCTGATAAAATTGTTGGTCGGAAATTGTGGAACAAATATTGTATCAGCTGGTAACGAAGTTGTGCAGTTAATGGGCGATTTGAGTTTCGCAGTTAGTGGGTTAGTTAACGGGTTGACTTGCCAATGATCTGTGCTTATGGGAAAGTTCAGAACTGTTTAGATTGATTCCCCCGTTTTAACGTTTCGTGTATGACCCACGAAATTTTAGATACTTCAGTGGATGAAAGGGAACTCTCTCAGTTGCTCCAAATTTCAGATGATTACTTGGAGGATCGTGCAAAAGTAAAGGAGAAAGAGGAGGGGAACGAATCGCCTCCTGAATCAGATTCGGAATGTGAGCCGTTGGAGGAGTACCAGAGCGATGTGCAAGATACGACGCAGGAGGATGAAGAGGTGGAGGAAGATGAGGAGCGTGAAGAAGACATCACTGAGGAGGGTGATGATCAAGATGAAAATGGACAAGCCGCTGGGAATGAGGAAAATGCGGATAAGAAAGACGAGAGTGGAGCTCTTAAGAATACGGCAGAGGCAGGTGAGGGAAACGTGCTTGCAGTTGTTGAGAAAGAGCGCGAAGCCGAAGGCAGTACAAAGGAAGGGCGAATTGGTGAGAAAGGCACTGAGAATGTGAAGAAGCAAGAAGTTGGCGGGGAGGAGAAGGATAGCGGCAACGTTGGTGGAGAGAAGGATCCTAAAGAAAAAGAATCGATGGAGTTGGGAGTGATATGAAAGATGAAGAGATGATGATTCAAGGTCGCGAACGCGCAGAGGAGTCGTAGTACTGCTATCACATATTGGAATATTGGGTGTCCATTTATTATACTGCGCATTTTATACTTGTGGTGAGGGACAAATGTTGATTATTTCATGTAGAAGCAATGCTATTTAATCTCCTTTGCTTCTTGTTGTTTAATCTCATTTATTACATGTTCTACATTATTCGGTCGTGTGTTTAAAGCGCTGAATATTTGTATATAAATGGGAATAGATGATTTTATCGTTATTTTTTGTCTATGGAAGGATATAAGATGAAATTTTTTCGACATATGATGATAACGTTTATGCGGGACGATATCCTAAGATTTTCTTTTGACTTCTATAGTTTGCCGTTAAACATTATCGGATTCTCTTTCGTTGTATCGAATCGTTTCGAAGTTGGTGTGAATTTTTGCAGTGTTTCTCAGTGGTTTTGTATTTTTATTTCATCTGTTGCGTCGATGAAAATGTATGAAGTTTTGTGTCCTATCGGTATATATTATATGCATGCGATTGCACGTCAATGAAGGCCGATACTTACTGGCTTATGATTGCATGCATTTTTTGTTTTTTAATGAGGGGTTTAGTATAATTTGAGAGTCTACGATGCAACAAACGTATCTTGACGATGGGTATATGTAGTAGCGCTGAGGTGATTACAGCGGAATAGGGCTTTTTCAGTTGATTGATCGCAGTGACGATAGGGAGTGGTGGTGTACCAGCGTGTGACACAGGATGCTAGTTTTCGATAGATTCAATCCTATAAATTCAAGAGATGAGAGCTTTGCTTCCTCTATTCTATCTCGGGACTGCCGTAGTCGATCAATACACTGATGCGGTCGGTTTCTTTCAACTCGAATAGAGAGGGAGTTGAAGCGCTCCATTTTGAAATTAAAAGTCTAATATATTGAGATAAAGAGACGGGGACCAGCAAAGTTGGTGCACACTAAAATGTCTGGGATCGGTGACATTGCAGCATCGAAATGACCTTTTTGTGAAAGGAACCAGCTTAAAGTGAAATGGCGAGAGAAAGGTTTCATCTGGGGTCGTTCAAAAATTCCAGTTTTTGGAGTGGAGGTTAGGTTGTCTAGATTGCGGGCAAGTCTCGTGATAACTGTCTAAGTGGAATTATTTTTCTATATGTTTAGGCAAAGTATTTTACAAAAAACTGGACCAAGTTTTGTCTGTCCGAGGTTAAAATATGAGCCAAGTGATGCAGGACGGGCTTACGCGTTCGAGGCTGGAAAGATAGAAGACGAGGAAATGGATGAAAGACGCGCCTTGAGTGCATGGAAGAGGAGGTGGAGGTATGGGTGATAGATTGGCATCTTCATCATAACATGGACGATTGAGTAAAATTGTTGACGGTCGTTTGGTATCACTTAGATTCTTGCTATTTTTCTAAATCAACTTAAGGAAATTGATGTCGTTCGAAGAGGATTTGGTGCGCGATAGGGTGCGGCCCCTTCAACTAACTGCTTCCGCGTGCAGTTGGGATCATGGGAAGGGAGTGCAGTGCTTTCTATGTCTCTCCGACATTTGTTTGGACTCACTCGTGTAATACCACTTATGGAAATTAAAGGGAAACTGGCCCTTCGCATCTTATGGATATCTCCAGGGGTTTTATTTGACAGTATGGCACAACAACATAGCGTATATCTGAGAAAGTAAGCATTACGCTGAGAAAGGGGGCCGAAAAGAAAGCCTATGAATTAGTTGGGAAAAGGAGTGAATATAGAAGTAAGAAGATTTTGCGACGTGTGGGGCATGCTTCATTATGCTTCCATCGGGAAGTAGTAGCCGTTGTTGTGGGAAAAAAAGTAATTCTCAATAATATTACGTTAACGACTTTAATTGTACTTTTTTTACTGGACACCCTCGGCATACATCTGGACCCGTGTTCTCAATTCACGGACGAGAGTTCTCGAGAAATAATTTTGAATAAAAGAGCTGCACCGCTGGAACCATGGGTGCAATTGGACGACCATAACCGCTTCTCGCAGCCTACCTCAACAAGCATCCATCCGACTTCCTGCAGCTACCGTGGACATCTCTCTACTGGCGAAATAATCGATTGTCGTTTGCCTCCTTCAATTCCGAAGCTGATTTCGTGGGAAGAAAATTTAGCACTCTCTATTTGCAGATCTTAAAGAACGCACCAAAAATGCATATATCAGTAATTAGCACGTCGAGTTCTGTCGTTTGATACTAAAATTATGAAAATCGGAGATAGGAAGTAATTTTTCCACATTTTCCCTCACAGTCGGGGAACCGCTCTTTCTGGAATTTTTTCCTCGGCCATTTCTGAACCCAGCAGATTTTATAAATGTCGCTGGAGAGGTCTCGACGAGCGCATCACAAATCAGGAAACCCTTTACGGCAGCATCGAGCACTGACCGAGAACTACAACCTCAATAATCAGAAAAGTGGACATTAGAGGAGTGGTGGATGATGGAATTTATTTTCACTGTTTGTTTCAATTGAAATAATTCATATACCATCGTGATAGATCCTTCACAGTTCTATTAGATAAATGAAATCACAACTCTCCAGGCCTATCCGTTCTCGAAATAAAAATGCGGAATTATCTATTATAGTATATTTTCATAGTGAATTAAGATATTTTTTAAAAACTGATTCTTTAATTTTTATATTCTGATTCTTAAACTGATTCTTAAAAACTGATTCTTAAATTTTTATAAAGAACAAACTCGATGCCAGTCAGTCTATATGATACATATAATTAAAGAACAACAGAGTAGACAATAGTGAAAATTCGAAGATCCAGGAAGGCGACATAAATCGAAACTATATTGATGGCAGATAGAAATGAACATACGAATGGACGACGAAATATAAGCTTGGTTTTTACGGGCACCCATGATTCGCTATTCCTAATAGGTCCTAAAAACGGCACGAAAAATTCGAAATCCACAGAGGTATAAACGTTTCCGGATTCTGTACATTCTCAACACTTTCCGAATTCTGTACATTCTCAACATTTTCCGGAAAAACTTTCATATTCAGAAATTTTTTCTTCATTTGGCATACAGCCGACAACATGCGCTAATGGACTGCTCAGCTGATGGAAAAAGAAAAAATTAACACATCCCTTCAAACACATAAAAAAGTATCGACAAAAAATGATTAACTATGGAAAATCCATATTGTAGAAAACATCTCAATCCAGAAACACTTAACAATGGGTCCCGTAAGCATCTAATTTCCAGGATTTTAAAGAAAAATGATGTGAATCGAGCGAAGCATTCTTGACACAACGTGAACGAAAGAGTAGAGTAATTTAAGATCTTCTGTATTACGAACAGATAGATAATCATTCAACGATAGACATAGTCGATAAAAGGTGACTATCGAATGAATGCCATAAAATTTTCAGTAAGCAAGAAATCTACTCGAAGACAAATGTAAGGAACGGAGTTATATTTCTCGATCGTCCGTCACAAGTGGCATAAAATTCCCAAGGAATGCTCTCTACTGAAATTCAATCTACCTGTAGTGCCTTTTTTCGCTCAATTTTAACTGAGCATTGCCTTGAAAGGTAGTACTTGTTTTCTTAAGTAGTGCTCTCAAGCGGCGTTATAGAAAATCCTTCGAAACCGTAAAGCACTGAGCTGAATTGTACTGAATTTCGCATCGGAATGGTGTTACAGCGATAGTGTGAAATCGATGCTTCTAATATGGCAGAAATGGTCCACGTAACGTTGGTTTTAACGTAATTTCGAAACACTATTTTGATTTGTTAACTCGACATAGTCTTTCATAAATGGCGACTGATCTGTCATTTAGTGCATAAGTGTGCGTTTATTTTATAATTTCCTTCAACTAATTTTTTCCTCGCACTCTATGAGAGGTAAAATGCGAACAAACGCTTACAAAAGTCTAAAGAAAAAATATTGTTCGTCGAATAAAAACTAATCAAAACAATAAAAGAGTTTTGATTTATCAACTATCGCTTATGTATCTCTTCTTCAGCGGCGGCGAATAAATCCAGGACCCGTCCGCGGCGGTGGACAGTGGTCGCATGATCCTGGTTGCCCTGGTGGACCTCTAGGTCCAGGTGGACCATGTGGTCCAGGCAAACCATCAGCTCCCTTTTCTCCTGGGTCGCCAGGTGGTCCTGGCGGTCCACTCTTACCGGGTTGGCCGTCGCGTCCAGGTGGTCCAGGTGGCCCTGAAAGCAAAATGGAATTGACGGTGTACTTTTAGAAAATTCATTTAAACTGCAGGGTTATCTTCTGCTGTTGGTCGTGCAGATTCTCTAACTGCCTTTCATTGCTCTATGTTCATGTAATTCAGGTGACAGTGGAACTTTTAATGAGTCACTGTAACACTGATTCGCATAAAGGAGTTTTATAATTTGCTGCATGTAAAACAAACGATAGGATCACTCCTTGTATTATATTTCACGCTCCGAAATTACCGGAAGGAAAGGGGAAATTATATTTCCTGAGGTTGATTGTTCATCCGTACCTTAATCTGAACCGTTTGAAAGGACTGCACGAATAATCTTTGTCTCACAATGAGAACCACCAATAACAAAACGCAACTTTGCAAAGCACATTTGGAGGGCGACAAAAAATAATATCATTATTTTTTTAAACAAATGTTCAATGAATCGTTTAGCTAAATAATTTACCTTGAGGTCCCGGAGGTCCTGGTGGTCCTGGAGGACCAGGTGGGGCGCCGTTAATAACCTTGCCTGGCTCGCCTGGTGGTCCTTTGTCGCCTGGAATTCCTGGCGGTCCTTGTGGCCCTTGAGGTCCTGGTGGCCCGGGCAGCCCCGGTGACCCGTCATGTCCTAAAATATTTCAGGTCTATCAGCTTTGTAAGTGTCGCACTGGTAATTTATACGCTTATAAAGGAGTAGGTAAATAACAATCATCAGCTTGTTAATTGACCCAGCCAATTCAAAAGAATTCAAAAAAGTAGTGTTAACTTTAAAAATACCGGGGGAAGCTCCTGCTGAGGCCTTCTAACGACGAAACTCTACCTGGTGCTCCAGCGTCTCCTTGTGGTCCAGGAAGGCCTTTCGGTCCAGGTGGTCCGGCTGGACCTGGTGGTCCTGGAGGGCATTTTTGGCATGGTGGCTTTGGAGGCGGCCCAGGAAGGAGCGTGCCATCACGACCTGGAGGTCCTGGATTTCCAGGACGACCCGGTGCTCTAAATATTAGTTAGCTGAGGTGACGCGTCAACAGCTGAATTAGTCTGAACATGAAAACGTAATAATTTTCCCTCTAATCCCCTAAGACTACGTAAAAGAGCTTGTGATCTCATTCGCACTATGCATAATAACTCATCGTCGAGGTATTTATTTTGATCTCGAGACATCTAAGATTTTCTGATTGAGGCCAAATACTTCATGGCGAATGGAAATTGTCATAAACGATAATGTTTCGATGGCATACATTGCCATTCGTAGAAGACCCATTCTCCTGCCTTTCGTCAACTTAACTTCCTATCAAATCGCACGCACTCTACTCATGATTACCGGAAATTAAGTTCCTTTCATTAGTTCCTCGCCTATGGCTTACCTTTTCGGTTATCATTTATCGTGACATCCAAAAAATCACTGCATTTATTCGTTATGCTATTCGCGTTTCTGCTGGCATCTGAAGTTGTTTTACTTTTGTATGTGACATTCGCATGCACGTTAACGTAATGTCAAAATGTGTTCATTGATGGTGTATCATGAAAGTGCATTTGGACGCTGAGGTTGACATTCTGAATGGCCGCGATATATGAACCGTTCAGCGCATTACAGAAGGAATTCGACTTTCCACAGCAGTGGCCATTATAATTTAGGTCTTTCAACGAAGCAGAAGTTATCGAAAGTGTGGGTATTTTTAAGCTTTCATAATTCTTTGTAAAGATTCGCCTGCTAAACTTCTCACTAATATGCTTATAGAAAATTAAAGCATTTCAATGATTCATTAAAGATAAATCCAATCTTTTGAATTGTTCGTTATTCTGTTTGCATATAAAAAATTCATTCATAAACTTCTAAGCATTAAAACAATTTTCTTCCGCTCTTGTCAGTAAGTAATAGGGTTTCCTTGTATCATAGGAACCGACAAACTGCGATATGCGAAGCATCAACGTTTTCCTCCGCTCTCGTTCAGAGCTGGATGTTTCACATCCCTCCCCGTATCTTTTGTTTCCATCACCTAAATTACTTCACAAAGTAGGAATGACTGGAAAACACATGACACAGCAACTGACCCGAGAAGTCATGCGAACTAGCAAAACCAGCCGTATCTTCATAGCCCAACAGAATCCGGTAGTGGAACCCAGTATGACAGTTCGTTGGTCACTGCCGCTTCAGTTCAGAGTGTTGGGCATTACTACACTAACGTCATCTTTAATATTTTTGTTTCTTTTTTTTCAAATACAAGTAAATTTACATACCCCGGTCGCCCATCTCTACCAGGCGGACCTGGAGGACCAGGTGGTCCCACTTGACATTGGCAGCAGCTTCCCGCCGAAGTAGGGTTAACATTTCCACGTAAATGATGAATTTGCTCCGCTCCATACTGGCGCTTGGCCCTGTTTATCGTTGGTGCTCCGGTGATCGCTTGTAGCTGTACCATCTCTTTCCACATATCGCGTGATCTCGTCTAAAATTTCTCGGCAGTTCAGATCACTGCGAAATCTATTTAGACCATAAAGTATTATGGCTAGTTAATACGACTTTTTGCAGAAAAACTTCCCAAGGAGCGCTGGCATGAAAGAGGGGGGAAGTTGGTAGGAGGTCGAACGAAAGGGGCAAAGGTGAGACACACGGTGATGGATTATGTGACTGAAACAATGCAACATTACAATAGTTCTTCTCTTGTCATATATTTTACGTTAAATAGTTTTCATTTAGTTCACTTCCAATTGCATCAACACAAAACAAATTAATTATTTTCCTAAAATGATTGAAGTGAACGACTAGTAAAGAGAAATTAGGACGATATGATTGCCATGATGGATATATAATTATGGATAATTGCCCTCGTGGATGATGGATCGTTAACACAAGTGATCTAAGTAAGCGATCGTGAAAAATCCGGCGAATCTGCCTATTTAGTAAATGTTCCATGTGACAGTAATGCTGTAGGCAAAACGATATCATCGAATGTGTGAGCTATTAATATATGCACAGTGCGTTGATATTAATGGAGGTAAAAATACCGATAGTTTGACGCATATATGTAATTTACAGCATAAAATAATTAGTAACTACAACTTGTAATGACTTTATATTTCAAGTGCTTTCATCATAGTAATTCTTAAATTCAGATAAATGAGAAAAGAATGGCTAATATTTGCGTTAAATGAATTTCTACACATAGATAAATGAGACGATAATTTGTTGAACTTAATGCAAATGTTAAGTCTTGATTGGAGCGTAAATTTCGCTCTCTTGTTGCTCAAGCAGGTAACCGTTCTAGCTGTATATGGCAGCAATTTCATTCAGTTTTTCCCTTCTTTAAGTAAAACAATTCGGTGATGGGCGATATGTTCCCTTGTTCACGCAGGACGATAATAGAATGCTTGAAGGCGCTTGAGCCCGATACTAATATCGAGGACGTATATTTTCAGGATGTCCTAAATCCGCATTTGTAATTCACTTGACATTTTAGAAAAAGATGGATTTAATGTAACGAAGTGAAATTCTAGTAGATTTTTTTGTGGTACTTTCCTCTACGAGTAAACGAAATTACGAAAGCCGTTAATGGAGTTACAAAAAATTCACATGCGAAATTGCACCATTCGTATGGAAAATTACAAACCTTACAAAAGTCGACTTCATTCTGCATGAATGATTGAACATTTTGAATGTGATTATAGACGATTGGGAGTGTAATCACGCATGATATTACCGAAATAGTCGAAAAAGCAACTGCCGCAAAAGCGACTGGTCGTAAAGAACGACGTTTTCGTGGTGTCTCTTCGTCTCTCATTAGGTACCTATAATATTCCATCTATTAGTGAATTTCTTACTCTTCATTTCCATTATGAATCTCAATTATGCGTAGAGTTTAAACAATCTTATCAGCGATAATCAACAATAGCGTATTTTCTATAGTTTCGTCTTTTAGTGGTAGAGAGATAATCACTTTTCCAAATTTAATACACTCATATATTACTGAAATACCACTGAAACATGATTTAAAGCGAATAGTAAATTGTTTAGTGGCCTGATGAATGGATCATTCATTAACTTATCAAATTGCTCAAATACTTAAAAGAGATCTTACATAATCGAAAACTTCACAGGTAGAAAACATTTCTAAACTATTGTTGAAAGTTCTCTCATAAAGGCATTCATTAAAATAACTTAAATACTGCATAAATCAGTGAAATATTCGAAATTTCCGCTAAAGAAAACTATTCCATAATCGTTTGGCCATATAAGAGAATCTGAAACAGACTAAATACACTGACTTCAGTGATCATTATTGTTGTTTCTAAAAAGCGTAATATTCATCGAAATTTCCGCAAATAGCATTCAAAAGAATCACATAAATTTTTCCTGTCTAAATTCCGTATAGTGCTCATAAATCTAACACATATTACTGAATTCTAATGGTTGTGCAAAACTGATTTCTTTTCTCGATATATATATGGGCTCAAATTATGCTATATTTGTTAGTGAGGTATAATCCTATGAAGAATTCGAATTAGACGATAATTTCATACGAAGATTTAGGCGTCGCGGGTTCGTCAAGAAATTCCAACTTTTAGATAACTAAGAATACAAAATAAGGCTTGTGTAATTGCAAGAGAATAGAAATAAGATAGAACTGTGAATTTTGACCGATGATATTACAGCGTTGGAGGAAATTGAAGGACGCCCATACAAATTTAACAGTCACAATATGAGCACAACGATAAGATTGGTGTTCTTTTGTATGGAGATCCGTGTGACCTGCATTTAAGTGTGGCGCTACGTTTGTGAGATGGCAACGACCTATTTGAGCATCACCAGCTGCTCACCCTCTTTGATTCCACATCGTATCGAATGAAAATTTCATGCACACACATTTAACTTTATAATGTGTGCTTCAAAATGGTCACGATATTAGAATACAAGGAAGTAGTTAGCTTTTCAAATGAAGGCAAGATTAAAGCTATAATAATTTTTTTCTGCAGTGCTTACAAGAATAACCTAAGGTAGTAAACCTGATATATTACTGGAACCAGTAATAACTGAAAGATTATCGTTTGTTGACATTTTATCTGCAGAATGCAGTAGAATATTGCAAGTTGTGATAATTTGTTTAAGCAGTCATCTCCAACAGAATGATGATACAATCAAATGCCATGAGAATGCCATAGAATTTATTTCACGTATGTTGTTGTTGGCTGAAGATGCTAATATACTTAATGTTGAGATGATAATAAAAACGAAAACGATTGAACACTGTGGGTTATAATCAACGCATAATATATGAATAAAGGTGCATCGTGTTACTTCTTCATGCAATTGCAGTTTTATGGCGAAATTGGTAAACATCGGAGAGTTGGATTTTTGAATATAGCAGCGAAATAAGCTCGATTAATGCATCTGTTATTTTAAAAAAAAAAATGCGTCTGTCACCTCATACTTTATTTATTTTGTTTTATAGAGGTGAAATATTCATACGTACTGAGTTTGCGAAAATTCTCATAAAAACGATTCGACTCGTTAAGCCAGCTTATTGACTATTTGAATGACCTGCTATAATAGCTGGCTTTCACTTTCTTGATGACCGATTACTCGTACTTCTTGGATGCGAGAATCTGAGGGGTTTATAAAAGTGATTTTTTTACTACTTAACTCTCTGGAAGATATACTTGCAATATTTCTTTAATATCTCAAATGTTTGGCGTTCCATCGGAATTTTTCTCCAACCTTTCATTTTTCTACGAAAATTTTAAGGTGAAGTTAATCCACCTTCAATGAGCGGAAGGTGATCAAAAGTGCTGCCTTATTCACTGCAAAATTTAGGTTACTAGGGTGAATTTAAAGCGCGCAAATTACGGCCGGATTTGACCGATGTCTCCTTCAATAGCGCTGTTCGTTGCTTTTTTTTCCAGGTAACTTCGCATGGCGTCAAGGTTGACATGACACACAGCGGTCTACGGCCACAATAACCGTCACCTATTGATCAAATCTATTTAAGGAAAGCATTTCCTTGAACGGAGAGAAGAAAAGATCTCTACTTGAGCATTGTGTTGCGATGAAGAAGGGATTTGCTATAGAACTTTATCCAGTGGACAAACATGGCACCATTTAATTTAAGTAAAAGGTGAAGACAGGAGAATGAGGTGCTGAACTTGATAAATAAGAAGATAGCGGTATCCGTGTGACCAGTTAAATATGCAATTTATAAGGGGAAATTCACTCGCCGTCTATATTTGTTATCGATTTTCACCCCTAATCAGTGCAACTAAAATTCACTTTTCATATCATATTCGAGAATACAAAGACCACAAATGAACTGCACAAACTCCACTGCGATCAACACATCGATCTATGTTAATCTTTAAGAGTTCAGTTATAATATATTATTGTTCAGTTCGCAGCACTGCTCTATAAAGCAACTCTCCTCTATTTCGATTAATTGCAGTCGTGAAAATAGCTGCCATATTTTAAAGCTGTAGAAATAAATAAGAATTTGCGTCATTTCTTGAGGTACACTTGTATAAACGAACTGATTGTACAGTTCTTGAACGATCTGAAAGAAAACCTATGCGAAACACTGTGTCTAATAATAATATTTTCATGAGACGATTTGCAAAAGTCTTTTTTTTTTATTTTTGCTCATCTAACTACGAAATTATTCCTCTAAGCTAGAATTCTTCGTAGTACTGTTCCAATAAAGTTTCATATAATTGGATGAAAATTTCATCGTAATTTCTTTGATAGATGTACTGAAAAAAGGTAAAAAACATTATCCTCCTACAGGCGTCCATAATATCTGAAGCATTACTCAATTCTTCACTACCTGAAGTCCTCTTATAATAAGGCACAGCTTGATTCATTTGGTATATCTCCTATCGATCTATAGTCCATTTTCATGTTCTTGTGCCCTCATTAATTCCTTTTAGTACTGCACACCATGAACGCTCATGAATATTTTCATTTAAAGATTCTCTTTAGTTGTTTCCAATGCTTTTTCGCTGGCTTCCATATAATTTCTCACTAGATTTCCCTTGATCGGCATAGAAATTTATCACTTCAGCATAATATGTTGTGGTGTTATGGAATAAGGGCCATGAAGTCAATGAGGATACAGGTGTAAATGTGAACGGTTAGGCAAGGTGGTGGGGTGGGCTTAGTTTTGATGGCGCTGTCAAGTGCTGCTTTGCACATTCCATCCTATTATATTTATTCGCTTAGTGCCACATTTGACGGAAATTATAATCTAACAGCTTTCGGTAGCTTTCGAAGAGTTTAACAGTTAATGTCTGTTATGATCGGATGTTAGTTAGGTGCTGAATCAGAAATTCTGCACTGTGTTAATAAAACAATGAAAATTTCGCCATATGCATAGAAATTTCTATAGTCACCTTTTTTGGTTGAACTTCTTTCCAATAAACCTCAAAAGTGTGGGTTTAAAAAACCGAATGGAATGCAGTGAACATTCGGAAGACTTTCAGCAGTTGTTGCTCGGAGACTATCCCCTCTAATGATGAGAACTGATATTATTGCATTCCATTTGCAGATGGTTATATAGGTAAAATGTTTTACCGGTTTCTGAAAAAAAAAAGATTTAAAAACATTCTCAAAGTGCGCACTTATAATTACACAAAATACGTTACAAAAACGACGAAAAACATCAAAGTAGAAATATATACTGCACTAGGAGCATTGCACGAAATTACTGATATATCGAGTACTTTTGAATGGCCACCCGAGAGCTGCAAACAGCGTGAAGGCAAAGACAAGAAGAATTGATGCGATTTATACGCTTCATAAACTATCAGCAGATAAATAAATAGATAGAACAATGCATCTGTGTTTTGTCAATTATGCTCGTTTACATGAATCTTTACCATAGGTTGGTTTTTCCGTGGCATGGCTGCTATGAAATGGAAAGTAAAAACTAGAGTTTTTTTCATTGATTATAGCTGCCATAAAAATCCGTGGACCATTGCGACAGCCGATAGAGGAAATTGTCCTAGACTAATAAATCAGATTCCACGATTCTAATTTTGAGAGCTCGAAAGGTGGAATTATAGGATAGATGGATAAATAGACGGCGACTGCCTTATACGCGCATCGTTGCTATAGAATGCATTTGCAAAGAAAATTTTCAAACGCACTCTATAAGTTAGGTGAGTGTCGTTATAAATGCATTCAAATATCGTTGACGTTTTATTATCATGGCATATAAATTCCGTCTTGGTCCAAAGCTCTTTTTTTTTTTCAAGATGAGAGGTGGAAGCTGAAAAAGTATCATATATTCGTGTTAGTATTAGTGTTCTCCTCCCCGATACATTTCAATGGAAAATCATTCGCATTCATCGAGGTTCGCGATTTTATACTATGCGAAGTGACTTATTTCTGCAGTGCAGAATGCGTCAAAACTTATCTTTCTGTCTCTTCAGTGATCTTGGTCACTGATCTATCGACGAAAAAATCCGATTGGAATCTGCTTGAAATGTATGAATGGACCTCATTCGTTGATCCTATAGAGAACTTTCGACGAACAAGTTTATGAATTCAGCAAATGAGGGAAGATTTCAGAGTTGGGCAGTTCTCCACAAAAGTGAACATGCATAAGATTTCAGAATTTTGTCTATTTGAAGAGCAGTGCAACATGGATTTGAATAATCTGCGACGGGCTGAAATTTTTTGGCTGTTTCCGCTGTTTGTTTCATGTTGGCAATTGACTGAAATCAACGATTTAACGTAATTATCGAAGCAAATACAACCATTACAGTCTAATTAGATTATCATATTTGTCTATAGGCGTAACAACTAATGTCGTCTTTCGTTTCTTGGCAAAAGAGTTCAGTATTTGTAACGTATGAAAAATCATTACTGGCACAAATCACATCGAATTGACCGCCGAATTGTGCTTCGGCAGCTAATTGAATGAGGCGTTTCGACGTATTCAAATTTCCATCGATGTTCTGTAATACAGCAAAGATTTTTTCATGCAGTGGAAATGATGAGACAGTGAAAAATTATGGATAAAAGATTAGATTATCTCCGTCACCGTGCAGATATTCGAATCATTCGTTTAGGATTATTTCATTTATTGAGATAGAACTTCTCAATATAGTTTTATTTTTCTCAAACGGTCACTTTATTTTCCCTCCTATAAGCTTCCAGATTTTAACGATTCGCATCCGCTCGATGTCGGCAAGCATTGAAAAAATTAATATTTCAATAAGCACTGATTCCTCCAATTTTACGATCACTGGAAGAATGAATGCAACAATGGAAAAAAAGGCATAACATGAACATTCGCAATTAAGTTCTCCGGTTCAGTTTGTTATTCGGAATGTGAAAATAAATGAACTCAGTGCAGTTAGGCATTTAAGTTTCGTTTGAGGTGACCGCATTTACGACTTCTAAGATGCCGTTAATTTTATAGCTCCTACTGAGCAGCCTTCTAGCAGAAACTAACTGACCCTACACAAATAGCAGTGCATAGATCATCGGTATTTAGAGGACATGATCGTAATATTCGCAGAAAATTATGAGACGCGTGCATTAAATTTAGATGCGAACTTATTTTCCAATGAGACGCCACGCTGTTCAAAACACACACTTAAGCGTTGAACTTCGGCAAGGAGGGGTTTACAAGCAATGGAAAAGACATTAATTTTGTCCACCTAGAGTATTTCCATGAATTTATTCGATATTGGACGAAGGGAGGGGCTTAAGGAGGGTTTAAGCTTGCAGTCTGATTGCGAAGGAAATTTAAGTGTTCACATGCTGGAAATCATGCAAATGTTCTATACCTCAATAATCAGCGAACGCAAATCGTCACTGTTGCAAATAGTGTCGTTTATAATCGAAAGCTGACTAATCGGTATGGCATTTTTGATCTCGACGAATAGCGTTGCATTAGCGTCCTCACTTAAATCGTCGATAGAATCCAAAGGTGACCGTAACTCTTGGCTGCTTTTTGAGTCCTCTTTCTAAAGTTTATTGGCTAATGCATTCAGCTATTGCATAAATAAACCTTGATTTGCGTGTTAGGCAAATTTAGTTATTGCAAATCGTTTAACAACTATTTCATTAAAACTCGATAGTTTCGTCATTTTTCATATTTTACAATTTTCATAGATATGTTTTGAGGAAATGAAACTATACGAATTCAATAAATCTTCGATTTAATGAGAATAAAAACCTTTAAAAATATACTGAAACTTTTCTATTAAAATAAGGTGCGAAATTTTAACTAAGAAAGAGGACATATGAGGAAAAGAAAAATGTTCAAAATCCACTTGCGAGGTGACAGACGACGAATTTCCTAACAAATCGGTGAACCTTACCTCGGCTGCCTCCATAGGTGTAGTAGTGATTGTAGTCATTTCTGTGGTCTCTTTAACGCTGTTATAGTCTTCCTGCGTTATGTCGCTCGTCACGACAGCAGTATCAACACTACGTTGATTTCCCTGGCTAGCACGACCTTTTCCCGAGAAACCTTGGGTACGGGATTGAAACGGATGAATATAGACTTGCTGAAAATTTCGAAAATATTTATCATTTAGAATGGTCAGGAACAGACAAGAAAATTTTCTCTTTGCCTTCATCGTATCGGACGGAATTTAGACGTGAGTCGATGCTGCTGTCAAGTCATGTTTGGAGTAACCGCATGACATTATCTGTTTAACTACAAAAAATTTTCTCCCGCCTTTTCTTTCGTTCTTTTAAAGCTTTCGTAAG
The DNA here is from genome assembly GCA_037576465.1 of Parascaris univalens. Classification (NCBI taxonomy): domain Eukaryota; kingdom Metazoa; phylum Nematoda; class Chromadorea; order Rhabditida; family Ascarididae; genus Parascaris; species Parascaris univalens. Next base: position 235,182,047 of record CM075173.1, on the reverse strand, counting down.
CAGTAGCTAATAAACTGCATTTCGAAGATAAGAAGACTCAACAACATTCTTTGGCGTAATTTGTAATGAATTTAAACCAGATAACTTGCATGTGCTCAATTCATTCTCCTTTGCAGTATAAAGAACGTGAAAGAATGCTAAAAATTTCAGAATTTCCAGCTCTAAACCTCCAGCAAACGAAGCGAAGTATCACTCAGAGCTCCCTGAATGCAGGGAAACAAGTAGCAGTTATAAATAATGCATCCTAAATTTCTCTAGCAAAAGTAGCTGAGTTATGCTTATTAGAAAAAAAGGATAATTAAATAGCTATATTATTTTCGATTTAACCGTTTGAATATTTCAAATATTGTCTACTCTAAGCGAAAGTTTGAGCCTATTTAACTGGACCACATGCAAAAATTTCCGTCAGATTTGGGATATATTGGAGAATATCTGCTTATGAATGCATTCTCAAAATATCACTTCAGTATTTTTAGTGAACTCATAACCGTGTTTAATTGTCTTTTTCTTACGTTATTGTATCGAATTAATTTTTTTTGCAAACAGTCTGAGCATTAGTTAAACGACCAAAGTTGTTGCGATTTTAATGAGTATGGGCTAATGCTGATGATTAGCTATCTGCAGTTATCGGGAAAAAAACATTTGGGATTGACACAGGCCTCAATTCGGATCTGCCGCTGCTGTTCATTAGAGGCCCTGTTCGCATCCGCGACTGATTGGCTATCAAGTGTTCGCTGTGGAGTACCACTCTGAAGTTAAACATTAAACAAGTGAGAATGAAATAAACTGTCAATGAAAAGAAGGAAAACAAATATGTACTCGAAAAACCCCATATAATAAAACAAATAAATAAGCACACCATAGTAACTATTATTTAAATATTTTTGCAAACTCACATTTGCATAAAGAACTATAGAAAAATTTTATGCGTGTCTTTGCATGCGTCTGCAATTCAAGGCCAGCGGATTCATCGGCTTGTTTTCAATCAGCACCTCGTTAAGCGAAATTATGCATTTTGGCTATTATAATGCATACCACAGTCCATCTTAGCAAATTCCAAATGATCATTCCGAAGAGCTAAGCGCACTTCAAATCGTTCAGCAGTAATACCTAGATTCGATAACTGCAAAAAAGCCACACATAATTTTCTTTGCTTGTAAATTTCAAAAAGCATTTATCGTTCCTCTCTACCATTCAGATCACAAAAGACGGTCGGTTTTATAGAAATTATGCAGAAATGACCGAAACCCTCAGAATATGGATGTGTTCGCCTATTATAAATTCATGTAATTGACTGTCGATTTGCAGAAATGAACGAAATTACAAAAGCGTATATTGTGAACATTTTTCAGCACTATTTTCAATCTGTTTTGGCTTTCAGTGCACTTGGGCTCATCGAATGCTCAAATCTAAGTTTATAACAGTATAACGTAAAGTTAATTTTTTTTTTGTTTGCGAGAGGCTGCATTTAATAAAATGTAGATATATATATATATATATATATATATATATATATATATATATATATATATATATATATATATATATATATATAATGTATATTTAAGATATATATCTTTGAAAAATTATGCTCATTTGTTTTGCAGATCAAAAGCACTTCGCCTGTTCCACGGAATCTTTCACGCCAATAATCAATGCAAATCGTAACTCAGCTAAAGAAATTTAAACGATAGGAGTCTATTTATACTACCAAGTCAGAATAAATTCAAAAAACTTGTTTCCACTAAATTCTTGCTGTAACATTTCCAGAAATAATCCATAGCAAAGTTGTTTCTATTATTATCGTTAGACAACATGATGTCAGCCGCTGTGCATATTTACATAGAGAACGCAAAATGCAAAAAATTTTCGCACAATGCCTAAAACATTTTTGCTCCGATTGGTTGATGTTATCGAAATTGCGGCTCTAAAAATAATTACATTTGAGCGCTTGCACATAGGTCGGACTTGCAGACGACCCTCTGCAATAAGGTCTTCAAACAGAAGTTGCCAAAGATGATGGATAGTAAGTAATGAAATTTTGTCTCATACTTAATACTAATCAGTTGATGCGAAACAAATTACGGATATTTGATCGCGATGTTTCGTTTCACATCATCCGAATGACACTGTTAGGACCTTTTGGCGAAAAAATTACCGCAGCGATCGAATAAAACAAAATGTGAAGCTTCAAATATTTATTGTAATTTTATGAAATGCTTAGGGAAACGAATGGAGCGGAAAAAAGCATATCATTTGTACGCTGCTTTGCTCGTTTGATTTCTCCGATGCAACTTTGCTCCGCCAACGTGAATGTACTACTCGATATGGAAATTACAGCTAGAATGCAAGGATTTCAATTTCTTTTCTATTTGAATTTATTCGCTAATTTGAATTCCTTTTTTTGTTATGATGTGCAACGAAAATATTGCTGTAAATGAGTCTGTTCATCCAGTACACAATGAGACAGAATGTGAAAAATATTTCGGAACTGGACAACTGATTCTTATAGCAGCTCCTTATGCTGATGGCAGTTAATTTCATTGTTTCTACTAATATCGAGTTTCCTTGATGCCCTCCATAATGAAGAGCTATTTTGAAATTTCACTGTTATGAAAAGTGAAAAGTATTAATATCGAGTAAGCTTGAAAAACTGCGATTTTCCTAATTAATGGCTGCGACTCGTTGCTCGGGAATTAGTCAACGCTTATTACTATAGAGTATCATAATTTCAACGTCACAGAACAAAATCTAAAAATGTCAACATAATAGAATGAAATTGTTTCTTGGAAAAATCTAAATGAAATTTGCTACTGGAAAAAATCCTCATTGCGATAGTAACGAAATAAAAGGCACTCATACAACATGCTAATAATACTCATGCTGCCGGTCTGCCTACAAAATATGGCGAGATGTCTGATTTAACAATTAGCGGTTGTGTTTGTTCCTCTTAACTCAGCGGTGAGACATCAGTGTGAAATCTCCTGGAGAAAGAACAAGTTCTGCAATTAGCAATGTTCACAATACCTCCAGTTTTATAGACCGTCTTTGTAGCTAGCATAAAACTTACAGCTTTTTTTGTTAAAATATTCCATATGTTGCTTCACAAACCTGCAGAAATCTAGGTACTAATATGGTGAGACACAGGAGAGACTTACCGGCGCCAGAAAGTCCTTTCCAAAGCCAGACGAAGCAGCCGATCCAACACTAGCGGTCGGGAGAACATGTGGTGTTTGCTTCAATTGTTGATAGGCAGGTACTGATGGTAGTGGTGATGGTAAACGTGAAGCTGTCATGAAACCTTGTGGAATAGGTGGTGGAGGTGGGACAACGGGGAGTGGAGTTCGCTGCATTGACTGCGAAATATAGGATGGCCTATCATTGTATGAGGGTTGTGGATTATATGGTGGCAAATAATTAAGCGATGGCTGTGAATTAAACGCTTGTTGAGGGTATGATGCCTGAAACTTCAGAACGCATCATATAACAAAATTACATCTAGTTAATATAAATGAAATTCTTTCGATTCATCTTTTTGCACTCGTCTGAGCGCGCTCACAGATGATAAACGCAATTTTCGGTGAGTTCGAATGGTAAAACGTTGGTAAAACGCCGTTCACAAAGTTATCTTTCAATCACAACGATTTCTCCATGCTAAATGCATTTTTGAAAATGTTTCTGCCATTTGTTCAGTTTCATTTAAATACCTCCAACTAACATGATTTTGCATTCGCCATTTGTACTTCAATATTACCTATAAAAAACTTACCTTCATCTTTAGCGCATCCTGCAAAATGCAAAGCAATTTATGCAAGGAATTCGCAGCTGCATTGAAGTGGTTAGTGCATTATGCGTGCGTTTACGGGTCTATCCATCGGTTTCAGCTCTCAAAGCAAAGAAACAAGAGATATGAAATTTTATAGGCATAGGGCGGTGAAATATGACTGATATAATAAAACGATATGATAATCATTTCATCATTATCACAAATGATCGGTCAACTTCCGAAAGAACGACGTCGTTCAAATATGCTGAAATTTGCATACATTTTGCAACTGGCTAGGTTTTCAGTTCACTGAGGTCAAATTCTTGAAATTAATATCTTCTGCAGGATTTATGTGAGGAATTAGATCAGCTGAGATGTCAATACACTGTTGCAGATAATTTGTGATCCCATGAACAACTACCAAAATCGTTCATCTTAAAAGTTCCTTTGAGGTATTCCACTGATAATTCGAATATCGTAGCAGTTCTGCTACCATATTCGCCCCTTAACAACGTATTGCATCAGACATAGGTGAACTTATGCGTACATATGCATAAATATGATAAGTATGCTCTTCAAGTGGCATTCCCGAGCAGTCGGGCTGAAGGCAGGTGCCGTTTTGAATTCTCTCAGCATCAAAGATTTTTCGTTTATTGCAGAGAGAAAAGTTTCGCGAAATTTTATTTTTCCATTCATAGCGTTGAATTCACTATGATCAAAACCATGAGGCTCAATCTTTTTTTGCATCGATTTTCTTTGCTATTAACGAATCAATGTTACAAGTAGTTCTTTGCAATGCTTCACCCTTAGACTTTTAGAAACAATCATGCACGACAAATAGACGCTATTATTCAATTAAATTTGTAGGTTTGTAACATGATATGCGAAGTTTTTTCATAATTAATACTTGAACCAGTATATGGTAATTGACCAACCGCTCGCATTGGAGGTAAATAGTGAGGGTGCGGTGACTGCGCATAGTTTGCGCCGAGAAACGCATTGCCGACTTGGGGCAACGGAGCGTAACCTCGACCAAAATTTAAACCATGGTTTGATGTTCCAAATCCATTTGTTGCAACTGTTCTATCCCCACCAACGGGACATGCGACAATAGGTGGACATACAGGTGCTGCAATCAAAACAATATTTTGAATGGACTCTCTGTTTACAAAAGAAGCAATTCAGGTAATCCTTTACCTCATAGTCATGATAAGCGCTTATCCCTCACCGCGAAATAAAATGTTCAAGGACCGTTGAACGACTAGCAGTATTTCAACACATTGGCATGAAATTTCTTCTAAAATTATTTCAGAAGAGTTTGAGCAAATTGAAGTTCTCAAGTTGATCGAAAGTTGGAATCAAAAATTTTATGCAAATAATGATAAGGGTTTTTGTTTTATTATTGCTTAATTCTTTCAAGCGACCCATTAATATTTACAAAATGTGGCTATATTAAACATAACATCGAAAGTATTATCACTGTTTTGAAGTGCTTCGTCGGATGCACAGGTTTCCATATGCTGAGATGAGTTAAGATAAGCTGCTAAGGAAAAAATGGAAGGAGAAGGCACCATCTTGAGGGAATTTACATAATTGATAAAAACCAAAAAAGAATGGATGAAACCTGGGTGTGGTAAGCAAATGAGTTGTGGAGGACATATTGGTGCAGGAGGACAATTGCAAATGCCGATATTGTTCCAGAAAGTACCCGACGTGAATTTGAGAACGTTGATTAGAATTAGCCACTTCATCTTGAATAATTTAAGGTTTTTTAAATATATGCATCGGCAACCGTCGCAGTGAAATAGAAGTAGAACTAAACAATCATAGAGCGTAGAAATTAAACGTCGAGAAGTTGGAAAACCTTCCAATGTAATCGCTGATTCTCTGAGCACGCTACTGAAGTGTCAAGCACAGCATTACTTTTTAGAGAATAGACAGAATTACTCAGTATAACTGGAAAGATGCTTCATAAGAATTTCGCTCATTGTCGGGACGCGAAACTTTGTTGATAGAAGAGACATCGAAAATTCATCCCACAGAAATAGTACTTATCCGCTGACATAACTACCATATCCACTGAACCTTTCTCTTCCATTCATTTCGCTAACATAATGCGAGGAGAATAATTCCGTTCCATTTTTTCTCCTTTCTTATTGGCTACAACGTTAAAACGAAATTTTCCAACAGTAGCAAGAAGTTATCTGAATGTGACTGATGCAAATAACATACACTTTACCTAATGTTAATCAAACAGGAAAGTTATTCCTATAAATAACAGCATATCCAATTCTGCCTAAAATAATGATTTGTATGATTCTGCGTTTTCCAGTGGTTACTGCGCGATCGGCTGTAAATAAGTTCCGACCGGAATTGTCAGCTTCGCTCAGTCGAGCCACCTTGCCCAGTATCGGGACGAAGGCAGCGGAATAAGACCCGACGGAGTACGAAGAACAACTGTAAATCAACTCCTCAGCATTCGACGGCAGGAGAAGAACCTAAGCCCTAATTTTAACGCTACCAACCTGCAGAAAGGAGAGGTTGACCTCCAATAAGACGAAGTGATGTCTACGAAAGACCGTAGGAAGCAACAGGTTCAGGGAAGCGTTAGCTCGCAGCAGGTGGAAATAATATGAAGTGACGCGACTGTTGATTGAAATAAATGAACAGATAAGTGAATGAGTGAATAAATAAATAAACAGACAAATAAATAAATAAACAAATAAACAAATAAATAAATAAATAAATGTCTTGCATGGATTCCCAGATTTTCAAGAATGTATGGTCTAAAACATAATCTCCTCCAATTCATTCAACATATCGCAACATCAAAACGTCCTACAAATCTAAAGGCATGTGAAATTATTTGCATACTGTTTTCTTTGATTAATCCAAATCCATTGTCTCCCATTAGCAATACCGCAAAATAAGCAAATGAAACCCACGACAAAATGTGTTTAAATACAATTTTTTCATTGCAATAAAATATTTCAAGCTTTCCCCATTGAATTAAACTTCGACGATGACATCCATATTCATACCGTCTATTTCTATCATTGCTGTTCAAGCGAATTTCGCTTAGATCGAATATAGATATCGTTGAAGATTGGAAGAGAGGACAAGATCGTTTATTTCATAATTAACGAATAAAATCCAATTCAGATGCCTAATCATTTCGGGTTGTGATGGTTTGTGCTCCTGCTTTTATAAGTGTTGTCTGCTTGTCCGTCTCTCTGTTCAAATATCGCAGTTCAGCTATTGCTTAAGTCTAAATTATGGAATTTCATAGCAATTAATATATGGTAGAGATAAGAATTAGTGCGATTTTCTTTATGAATCCGATGACTACTAAATGTTTCATGAGTATATTTTTGCATAGTACAATTTGATGCACGTTATTTGCGTCAGATCTTTATTTTAGGTTGATGGCAACATAGAATAAAAAGAACGAGGTTTCCACTGGAGAATCTTTAGGACACTCAAAATATAAATTATTTTCATAGTTTAGCTGATTGGTGTATAAATTATATTTATATTCACTTTGATGGGAGGCTATCAGTTCATATGATGCTTATTTGTTATAAATTAATCCCATAAAGCATAAAATACGTCTTTCAAAAAAAGTGATCACATCCGTCATATATAAAAATGAATAGGATAATCGTTTATTGCAGTGAAATTTGTGCAATGATGAATTCGAAGTTAATGAACGATTTGTTTGCGATATTCGTCGGTACATTGCACACAGCAGCGATAGGAGAAGGATCATTTATGTGAAACGTTTGAACTGAGCACAATCATCTCTATAAGTGTCACTTTCCCATTTCAATGAAATACCCGTAGGCGATGCCATATGTCTTAATGGCGAATAAAACGGCAAAGAATTTCTTGTTTTCATACACTCTCATGAACCGCAACAAAGAAAAAAACAACAACAAACAAATTGGAGCATTTTTCATCACATTATTGATGCGGTTAATATTCTTGTCGCAATAAAACAGCCTAAGAAATTTCTCAACTATTACACTCGAAATGTTGGCGCAACTAATTTATTGTTACGCTATTGAAACAAAGTCGCCTCATAAAGGACCATTTAAGCGAATGACAGCTCCCCATTGCTATTTCAGAAATCGCAATAGCTAATCCTAAGTTTTCTCTATAAAATCGTGGAAAGCTTTTCGAACGATTATGCTCAAAATTTCGCAGCTGTTTTTGCATAGAACTAACTTCAGCGTAGAATTCATGTGAAGCGCAGAATTCGTTTCAGTGAAAACCCTGAAGTAACTTATCGAAGAAGTAAAATTCTAAGATAGAAAGTCGCCGCAATGCTAATATTCCATAGTTACATATTTTTTGCTTTCGGTTTTCGACACTCTTCGAATCTGCGTATACATGCAGTTTTCTAACTGGAGAACGACAATGATATATTGCATAAAGAAATGCGACGCTTCTAGCCGTTCCAGTGAACCATGCCTCCAAATCCTCTAAGAATGTCCAAAGTAATCTATTTGGAAGAAATTTTCTAAATTAGCAAATATTCCTTGTTTGCTTATAGGTTGCCATAATTCTGGCGTGACCGTTAAAGTTTCAATTTGAGAAAAATTGGTGAAACGCGCCAGGTGCGCTTCCTTAATTCGTCATATTTCGTAAGTGCTTCTATCATTCTTAACCAACTCACAAATATTCGGCGAACAATTAAGCAGTGCCCAGCGTTTTTTCGACGGGTTATTCGAAAATCCCCCACCACTGGTCACTTTCATTTTGCAAAAATTCGTTTGTAAGCGGCGCTCATTCTTGTAGAAAAAGCTGATGTGTAATTTTTTTTTTCAACAATGGCAAGTCGTGCAAAACAAGATCAATAGTACGTAAATCATAAGTAGGTAATCATTCGTATTTACTAACTGCTTGGATGATTTAGGTGATTAGATGATAGGAGTCGTCATTTCTGAGGTGACGAAAATTGCAATGGTGCGATGCAGCATGCAAACACATCTCACCTACTACTGTCCGATCTTCCAGGATTGAGAACTTCGCCATGATAGCTTATTGATAAGATGTTACAATAGAAGTTATTCGATCTCTATCTAGGCTCGCGAAACGTATATTCTATTGTAGGAACTCAGTTATTTTCGCCCAATATGTACAACTATCAAGACCTCTTTTTGCAAGCTTCGATGATCAGAAAGCACTAAGATTAATTTGATTTATTTGAAACAATAAAGGCAATCTCCAAATGAGGTATGAAATGATGGCAATTAGAATAGAGTGCATAAAATAGAGATTCTAAACATCAACGTTGTCTAAGTTTTGGGAAGTGCTATTGCAATTTGGCATTTTACTGTTCCATCAAAAATTATTGCCGCTCTAAATTTACGTCCGTCTAAAAAAAATCTTCTTATAATAATCGTTCCGCTATAGAACGGCAAATGAAAAATTGCTAAATCAGAACATTTCCTTCTTTGAGATGAGCTAATAGGCGCATAAAAAACCGGACGAGCAACTTTAGCATGTCATATATTTTAAAATGATCGTATATGTGTATTTCATTTATTGAAATATGATTAAATAATTATAATTTAATTTAACTTTTCAAGTTATATATTAATTTCAACTCATAGAGTATTTTTAAACAAGAACTGAAAAGAAATTGTCTCAAATAACGCGAAAAAAAATGCATAGAAAAGAAAATAGAAAAGAGGAAAATTTCATTCCCGAAAATGATGGAAATTCATTGAATGAACGTTTCGAAGGCAACGAGACAATGACAGAAAAAGCGATAGACTAATCCATTGAATCGTTGTTATCTAAAAATTGGTCAGTCATTGAAAATGAAACAAAAGGTTAATGTTGATTTCGACGATTTCTGTCAGTATGACCTCAAAAAAAGAACGTATGATAAAACGTCGAAGAATCTCGTTGATATGGGCGATAATCGATACGTATTGTGTTCGCTGATGCACAATGAAATCTCTTATCATTATTGCATAGCGAATTTTTATTCAAAACAGCATATAAAAAGACGTTTTATTTCCTTTAGACGAAATAGCATAAAAACCTATGACCATTTATGTTCATCACTGCCTTTTTTAAGGAAGTTTTCGAAATATCCTCAGCAATAAAAAATAACGTACCACCAAGAATTCGAATCGATTATCATACTCAATCATACTTGTTTTCAGCATAAATTATTGCTGTTATAATTCTAAAGGGAACTTTGATAATTTCTTCCTTTGCCTACTGGACCATAGCTCAAATTGCCCAAATGTGACATCGCTTTGGAACTATTATCACTGCCACAGGAGACTTTCTCATTTTCAAAAATAGAAGCGCATCCATATGAAATTTCAAAATCAGAGTATAAATAAAGATGGAGCTTATTTCTGATATCCTTTTTTCACTAAACCGATGATTTAATGGGTCCAGGAAGCGTTTTAAACGCCAGGATTGTTGGCAGATCCATAAATTCTACAGACAACAAGGATTTTTATTTTCAATTTTTCCATAACTATTTTGCGGAGTGACCTAAATGTATATTTGAAGCAATCGCCGCGTTTGTAAAAACCCCAAAAGATCTTTTCACTATGCCCCAATATGGCGCTTATTATGAATAATAATAGCATTTTCAGAACATCATTCCTCTTCCCGGAATTCACCTTTCTCTCTTCATCCTTCGGTGTCTTTCTTACTAGCAAACTAATAGCTGAAGTAAGGACACATACCTCATAATCAGTAACAGTAAAAAAAACGGTTCTTTCATCTTTCCATCACCATACAATAAATAATTTATACTCAACAGTTTGCAGGATCGCCCTGACACCTTTATAATTTTATTTAAGTATTTGCATAGTGAACAAATTACAAAGAAGCACATTGAATACCATTGTCTAGCAACGCACATTTCAAACTTCCCTGGAAATTTTCTATGAAATTCGCCGTCTTCCAATGCCAGTTGAAGAATTATTGCGATAGATAGTTCACTTCAGATGAGGTCAGAAAGAGGTCTCATCTCTGCTCTCTAATAAGCTCATATTTAATTTCCAGTTGCAAGCAATTAATTTTTATTGTTGATAGCAAAAGTACAAATGTTCGCTCTGTTATAATTAGATCCCAGAAAAGAGCGTCGAGTTCTTCCTGTAAGAACTCTTGAAGTGTTAAAATATTTCCTTCACGTTGGTATTAATCTTGCCACTGTACCGAATTCAAACTCTCGACATTTTCACATTCAGCATAGAAAGGTCAAGCAGTTTGACAAGTACATTTACGAGAAAGTGATCTTTGCGTGGCAGTGATCTTGTCGCCGACGGTAAATCAGAAAATTTCCGCATACGCTTTCATGTTGTCTGAAACATTTCATATCTATCGTCTCAAAGTGACGATCGTCGATGCAGTTTTTCTACATTCTCCACATCTCATGCATATCGAAATTTCAATTTCCCTATCCATTTATCTGTGGAAACACGATTGGTTCGCAGACCAAGTTCCTTCAAAAACTTTGTGATATTTTTCTTTGTTTTGTTCATGTAGAAAATATTCACCGTCGAATGCATAAAGATTGTTTAAAGGGGCATTTTCTTGAAGAATTCATAATTCTCGAAGAAATTTTTTGCATTCGTTTTCGTTATAATCGTATTAAGTATATTATACAGATGAGGAACAAAAAAGCTAGCAATCAGCAGTGTAAAGACCCACAGAACAGTCGAAATATTGAAGCTGCTGAATTTGGTTGAGTGCAGTCTCTTCAGCCGATCATTTATAGGTGAAGAAAATGTACGAGATTAGTTCTAGAATCAGTGATGAATTTACATCTATAACCTATGAGAATATTACCCTAGGCTCTAATACGCATAGTTTCTGGCCGAATACCTTATGAATTAAAGCTGAATGTCAATTACTTCACGAAATAAAGCCAACTCAGTAAAAATACTGTTATTTTTTGATTCATTGAACCCAAAATAATTCTCATTTGTTCATATATTCTTGACGATTGAATAAAGACTTCCATATTCGCTAAAATGTTTATTTTACCCAGAATGCCTACATAATACTGAAGGTTTTTAAACAGAAGTCGAAACCACCGTAAAAGTTGTGTGGGCAAATTTATTAGGATTATATTCAAGGATACTAGAGAGATTAAATTGTAACTACATGATGCTATGCGTTGTGCGGTTGAAAACTTTTCAAAAATGGTTATAGGAGATTCGCGTTGGCTTATGAAAAAAAAAACGCCTCGAATGAGGAAATTCTCCTCATATATCCGTCACTATGGATGTAAAGGATTTATTTCGGTTGTGGTGAGGTAACTGATTGCCAGTACTTAATTGCCACCTGAGTTAAGAACGTTTTATGGACACACAAGTGACACTTTGAACAAAAAATATATCTTAATTTAGCGTTCCTTTCTATAAACGGCGTTGTTTAACCGACCGATCATAACAGATGAATTTTGACTTAATATCAATCCTAGTATCTAGGTCGTTGGCTACTTAAGTGTTTTCATGACAAGTGAGATCAAGATATTAAGCCAAAATTTCATGCATCCAGTAACAAGCGATCAAAGTGTGATCGGCAAACTAGAGCATACAGTCGTTCGCTTGTTGACATGTTGTGAGTTCCTGTGCTCCTAACGTTTTTTGTATTTAAACCAAACCGTAGGGGGAGGTCAGAATACAGTCCTGAAATACCCTGGAAATCACTAAAATGCAGCAGGAAAGTACATAAGTCATAAGTGCATCACGACTCCGTCCTCTTCGGTAGCTGTAAAAACAACTTTCCGTCCTCTTACCATGTAGCACCGAAAGCACCTTAGAACGTGAAACAGAATAGAAGACCTCTTGAAATCCAGGGTAGCGCAATTTATAGTCCCGTTGCAGTTTACAGTCTAATGGTCTCAGATCTAAAAGTCTGGATTTTATGCCTGGGGAAATAAACCTTTGTGGAAAGATGATGCAACCTTCCCCGCGTATGCAAAAAATAGTCGTTAGCTTTATAGTTCAACTGAGAGTACAAAAGATCTTTGCATAATTTCTTAACGTTTAAAATGATTGAAACAAAAAAAGCATATTCAGGTGTTAAATCTCTGGTGATGTTTCTCCTCATCACGAGGCCTTGCTTTGCCCTGGACCTTGTTTTTGCTCCTCATATACATTGACGATGTTACTGATAATAAATATAGTAAGTATTGTATGATGCTGCCTATGACGTTCCTATACCACAGAAGGATCTTCATATATTCTCCAACTGTTCGAAATTATAACGCTTAAATATTTCTCATGAAAAAATTTCAAAGCTACATATCGTCTTGCAATATAAATATCTTCTAAAGCTAGGAAGTGGGTGGTGTTACTTCTCTTATAGATGGTGGTGTTCCATCCACTAGGCCGAAAAGCCATCGAAAACCGCAAACTGTTTTCACCACGGTTCATAGCATAGACATATTTTGCATTACAGAAACGCCTTCAACGTTTATTGCCCGAGCGATTTTGCAATTCTGCGCTGGTCTATATCATCCGAATTTCGTTTCTGACATCCGCTTACTAGAGAATTTTTAGAAATATTTGACACAGAGAACTTTTCGCAAACCTTTTCGTATTCCACCGTCGGCTGATTCGGACTTTCAGAGGGGAAATTTCCGATTTGAATTCACTGAAACTGAATTTCCATGTTTGCATTGAATTCTTTTTGCGAAATTGTAAGCAACTGTTATATTATAACTCCTTGCTGTCACAGATATTTCAGCTTGCACCTCCTCGTATTCATTCTTCGCATCAATTTCAATTGTCCAAAAAGTATCGCAACGTAAAAGTCTGCAGAGCTGACAGTCCTAAGTCAAACGACCATGGATTTTAACTTTTGCCGATATCGTTTATCAGCCTAGTACCTAAGCTTTTAGGCTGCACAGTCGACTCGACCCCACTTCGGAAACCTTTAGTTTAACGTTTCATAAGATACATTTTTTAAGTGGAATGAGTTCAGTCATATCTATTTTGCTCGTTCGAATTCTGCCTCTCTTTCCCTTTTCCTTCCCCCAAAAAACACATCCAGATCGGCTACGAATTCAATATTGGTATACTATAAGAAATCAATGTGGACATAGTGTCGAGCATGATTTATTCATTATAATGTCTGCCGAAAAGCTATTTATTTACCTACCTATTCACTTAATAATAACAGATTCATTAAGAATTAATATCTCTTCGTATCGCTTCCATTTCCGCTCAGATGAACATGGGAGGTGGGTGAAGCTTAGAGCTTAAGCTGGTCTCTAGGCTACTGGATAATCAAGATTCAATCGGCTTTATTTCTCCTGCGAAGAATCCAAATTTTCTTACCTCCCCTCCCCCTCTCCTTAGTCCCGATAAGCGTGCTGGTCGAATTGGCTGGGTAGGATGGATCCAAAGAGTCTGTTCGGAACGTTACTTAAAATCGATCATGTAATGATTAATAAGAACCGGGTGAATGCTTAAAAACATTAGCGATACGATATTCGAACTTGAAGCATTAGCTTGGAAGTGCACAGTTATTTTGTTGTGGTAAAAATGTTTTTCTATCTACGATATTAGATTTGCTTGAATAATTGGATTGATTAAAATATGAAATCGTTATTTTGTATGCCTCACTCTTATCGGTAATTTGTAGAAATATTTTACTGAGATGATGCGATAAAAAAGCTCATTTTGTGATAATTCTGTGGTAATTTGTGGTAATTCTTTTTTCTTATTTATTCACTCATAACGTAAAGACTAACGAAATCGAAGAGTTCCTATTCGCTGAGGCATGCTTTCGATCATGGAAATTACGACATTAGATGAAAAAACATTCATCATGCATTTCCGTCGTTCATATCGATGAAAAACTACGAATACTGATTGTGGTAGATTTTCATAAAGATATCAATCGATCACTGAAAGCATCTTTACTTCCTCATTTAGCGTCACTTATATACTAGCTGTCCAGCTAAATATTATGAAGTACTCCGTATTTGTTGACATTGTTCCGCTGTACGCAATATTCATATGAAAGTTGCAACCGTATTTGCTGAGAGGCCAAAAAATGTATGCATTATTTTAAATTCACCTTCCTTAGCTTATGGAATATGGAGTCAAGAAGTCAAGTTTATGTTGTAGTCGTCTGAAATCAAATCCGCTGAAATTATACTCAAATTTCCCATTAACTTCTCTCTTCCGTCGATAACTTTTCAAAGGATGTGAAACACTTAAGGCGTTTTTATGCATTGTAACAATATCTTGAATGCTGAATTCGTTTACGTTGGCATTTTTGACTAAAATTTCAATTATATTTCGATTAGGTTTCATATAATTTAACGCAATTCCAAGATTATCTTTATGTAACGTTGAGATGGTGGTAATTTCGAAGATGAAGAAGCTTATCGATCAATATTTATTCGATCATTTCATACAAGTTTTTCCGACATAAAATAATTGATGAAATAAAATGCAAAATATTATACCTCGATGAGAAATAGCGATAACCTCTTTATATGAAAGTACGAGTATAAGAGTAACAGGCATTTCTATCATATTTAGTCTTCGTTATTAGGCCTCTCACTTTACAATAGAAGTTTGCTAAATTCTTAACCATTCATGAAAATATATACAAAAGAGCGCCTAACATTAATTCTTTATTTTCCTCTCAGAAACTTACGTCAATTACTTATTTTCTCTTTTGAGCTTGAGTTAATTAGTGATTTTCATTTTCGTTGGGGAAAATTTCATCTTCCTTTTCATTTTTCGACATAAAGAATCCGAAATATAAAAAACTAATGCAAATCGTTCCTCGAAAATTATTAACGCTGAAATTGTTCGCATTAAATTTCCGAAAACTTCATCGTTCGTATATCTGAAGGTATTGTCACATCTTACACTTAAGAAGTTTGTATGCCGCAAACGATTCTGCATGAAAAAACAAATAGAAATGAAAAATATGCCTTCCCACTGAGGGAATTCATACAGATATCACTTACGCCTAATATTGGAACTTTCCGATATTCAGTGAATATCAGTGGTCATCTATGATCGATTCGAAATGTCTGCATCGATCACGAAAGAGACGAAAAATGAGGAGATGGGGTATTGTGGGAGGGAGGGAGAAAGGGAGGGAGCGAGTGAACGAAAAGGAGAAACGCAAAGAAAAGGTGCAAAATGAAGCTCTCAATTAGGAGGAAATGATATTCAGGGAAAACAAACGAATATATCGACAGGAATAAGACGCATAAATAACTAAGCTCACTAATCTCCAATCGAAATAATGGCAAAGAGTTGACGATGCCAAATATTTATAGGAAATATGCATTCTTCTAAAATTTTTCTTATTGAGAAATGAGTGAGACAACAAAATATGTCAACGACAAATTGAAAGAGAGGAATAAACGAGAATCGAGAGTACTCAGATTTGTTCCGTCAGAAAATGTGGAGAACGTTTATGTGTTTCTTAATGCATTTCACTTCGAAATGCCGATATAGAAATGGGAAAATGATGCACGCTCATCTGTAAAGAAATACTGCTGTCCATTGCAGGTCAAGTAAAACCGGATCGGACTTCATCATCATCTATAGATACCACAGCTGCCATTCCGATAAACGACTGGTCCTGAGAAATTCTTCGAGTACTTTATTGTATCAAATCAAGACGGTATGCTCATCCTCAAAATATGAGCGAACCGGATGACTTTCCACAAGTGACCGGAAACAATACGTCGTGCGATGCGTTACAATTGGGAGGCTTTGCGTAATCTAGAAAAATGCTCCGCTAAGCAAGAAGTATGGAAGCTGCAGTACCTTAGTGGCTAGTTCTTTGCAACATCTGTGGTCAGCATTAGTTCATGGTGACAGTTGCTACAATAAACTCATAGTAATATATTTTAATTGTTACTTACTGCATAAAGCTTTAAAAAAATACGATGTGCGACATCGGAATGTTTTTTATTCAGGACGTCATATATATTCATGACCTCTGATTCATTAGGTTTACTTACCTGTTATACATACTTGAGGTAGGTCTTGTGCTTCCAGATGAATGAAAACCTCGAAGTTTGAGATATAAAATACTTATATCGCGTCTTGTCACTTCCTCACTGTTCGTTCCCCTCAATGCACCCTTTCACGTTTCTTAGGAACTTTCCTTCATTTTCGTATTGAAGGATTTCTATCCTAAAGGATTCCCACTGTAGTCCATTAACTGCCATTTATTTCTTTTTGTTAACATTTAGGCATTGCAGTATCTTCGATTGTTATTTCAATGCAATTCTGCTTTATTGAAGATGCAGTTGTCACGAAGTGATCAAAACAAATGCGGATGCGGAAATGCATAATTAGGTAAGCGGAATTTTTGAGTAATAGGGAGAAGGCTAGTCGCACTCTTCGACACGAAAAAGATCTTTAGCTTGAAGAAGTAAGAAGTATCACACCAACGCTGATTTATTTCAGCATACTGGGAATTTGCAGCAAGCTTTTTCGTGCGGTCTGACTTATCACGCATACTTCTGCATAAGATATCGTCATATGTCTAAAATTACTTTCTAATTCTGAGGGGTAAGTAATAGGTGGTGGCAGTAGGAAGGAATTAATCGCATATTTGTGCGCCTATAACTAGTACCAACAATTGCGCTCACTCTGAGACAGTGGATAGTAACAAGGAGAATCATTACAGGGACACGTCTCTATTGAAAGTACCTCAGGATGTAGCGGTCAGATATTTTGCGCCACTTACCGCCTATATATAACACATGCCGCGTAACACTTGCTTCTATGCATTTCGTGAAAGTCATCTGGTTCATATGAGTAAGAATTTTGCAAATACATGCAATGCGGTTTGAACGTCATCGAATGCCAGAATGTCAGCTGTCGTTCTTTTTTTCTGAGAACTCTCGTCTCGACTAATATTTCTTTCAAAATTTGGTCATATTACCTTCCCACGGTCGTTTTCATTACAAAATCTTACACCAATTTCGTTGATGTATTTAAATAGCAACGTAAATTCTCAATTCATTTGTAGCCTTTCTTTGCTACCAACAAAGAGTTATTGCTTTGAAAGATGGAATCACGATTTCCATCTTCAATTCTGAAGACCTCACTTCAATGGTGAGCGCACTCACCGTCAGAGTTGGCTATTTTTGAATAATTGAAATAAAGAAATACAAGCCTACCAGAAATCAAGCAATGATTTGCTCTCTGAGTAATTTTCCACGCAAGCCAGCCACATATGAATGTTGTGTGAAAAACTATTTGTTTGTGTCTTTTCTTAACCTTCAAATGTGACAAATATTCCACATTTATCCAGAAAAATTCAAATAAAAACAACAATAAAAATGCAAAACACTAAATTTGCAATCGTAATTTACTTGATTCCCACAATGAGCAAATGACGTGCAAAATTTATCGATTTATTCATAGAGTTATTGAAACTTTTTAGTGGGCACTTCCGTTGTGCTTATTTTTAGGCAATTTAATTCGAGATTGAAAGCGCTTATGCTACTTTTCAATAATTATGCACTCCAATACAGAAGCTGTTGAAGAAGAACGACCATTATACTGGATTAAAGACAATAATATTGAGGGGGAAAGAATCACTTCTCCGATTCAGGAGAGTAAACCTATCAGAAAAATAGGCTTATATGCTAAATTATTGAAACAAATGAAGAGGAAGATGGTGATTCAACTTTTCTAAGCGATTGTTGCATGATCAGCTTGAAATTTAAACTCTCATCTATGATAAAATAAAGAAATTCTGAAGTGGTGGAGATGAATTTGTAACGTCAAGAGGTTCAACATTGAGGAAATCAAAAACATTTTTGCCGATCTCATGTTGTTCGAATAATTCGAGTGATTCTCGTTCATTTGATGGTGGCTCACAAATCTGCGGATTATAGTAAAAGAATGCAAATGAATATTCCACATTTCCTTTCTCGACAGTCATATCAACGTAACCCTCATTTGCATCTGCAAATAAATTTGATCGAATACGCATTAAGAAGATTTGCACTCAGAAAATAAATTTCACTGGTTTTGAGTTATGATATGAAGCTACAATGCTGTTGAAACGTTACTATTATAAATTCTCTACGGTGATAACCTCATCTCTAAAGATTTATTCGTCTCACAGAAATAGCATAAAAAATTTCACATATACAACAATATGATAATTTTTGATTATGGGGCCGGAAGTAATGAGATGATTGCGGTAGACATCTCAGAAATATTTCGGGGTTTATTTAAGCGAGACGATACGATGCTTTGATATGATAAACTCGAATTTTATGCGCCCATTTAAACGCATATAATCATTAAACTCACCAATGCTGAAATCAGTTTTTGCATGTTTCTCAGCCATTTCTTTCAACGCCATTTCCATACCACTCATTAAAAAATTACGCACTTCATAATCCTTCAGATGAATCGATGCTGAGCAGAATGATATCTGAAGAATTGAAATTGAATAAAAGTCTCACTGCGATGTCATTTTGAAGAGAAAAAAACTACTGAAGATAAAATTCGGATAATTTTCTCCAATAGTATTTTCGAGAAATTACGTTTTTAAAATGTTCACTTTCATGAAAGAGCAAATATTCCCGTGCAAAGATTACTGAAAGTTATTACTGATCATGCCTGACAAAGTAATTTAGATTCTAACTATTTCATATTTCTAAGGATAGGTAAAGAAAGATCTGGATTTCCAGAGGAAACTGTTAAACAACTAAAAACGTTCGTCACATTTTCTACTTTCATATGTGAAAAATGACGAAGAGCTAAAAAAGAATGGAAGAAAGCATTGAGAAATAAAACTGAAACCATATTCAACTTTCCAGTGATCTTAGTGAACTTCTCACGAGCTCTTATCTATACATTCTCAGCAAAAACTGATAAATTTGTTTACATGGAACATTCTGTTAGGCTAAAAATAAAAAAACGTTGCAAAACCTGAATAAAAGTTTCAAATGTCGCATCGACCAATTTATCGATGCAGTATCGTAAATCTTGAATGGGGCACGGGAACCACAGTTCTCGAAATGATTCACGCATTATATCGACATGCAATGATAGAGACTTCAAACGTGAGATCAAATTGCATGGCGCACGTGAGAGGAAGTTTCCCAAATATCCACCTTGATGATAGGGTGACGTCTCTGGAAAATGTTTTGTTCACCGACTGATCCAGTGAATGCAATCGTGGTCTTATCACTGCATAAATTTTAACTGATCAAATGCTTATCAGTCTTTATCACAATTAAAGATAAAATTTTCTCGTTCTATATTTGAGAAAAATAGTTCATCCTAAGAAATTACAACGATGAGCGCATCGACAATTTAAATAGATATTTTTATTGATTTAATGCATCTTAGAGATTTTATTAATTTTTATAGGAATTTTTACCTTTAAAATTATTTCAAACCCATTTATTCCGACAAATTTACTGTTCACGTTCCATCTTCTCGCGTTTTACGAGTTCAAGTTGGGTTAGACTCCCAACAGAGGTAATATTCCCTTAATTTCGCTGCTAACTCATTAATCATAACTCCTTTTCAAAGAAATAGGCATTCAATTTCTTAAGATTAGAACCCTAATATATATAAAGTGTCAGCGATGGTTACATGGTTAAATAATGCGCTATTGTCATAGGCGTTCATTTTTTGATAACTGCTTTATAAACGAAACTTCTTCACCTATTCAACGCCACCTAGTTTAAGAAGCCAGTGATAGCCAACTCTATAAGTTGCTAATATGAATTACCTCAATAAATACCTTCAACTCATATATATATATATATATATATATATATTTACTCTAATATTTGAAATTAGCTGAATTATCTTAGCCACTCATAAAAACTACAATTTCGCCTTCTACTTTCCTGAATTTTCACTGCTTCTTGGCATAAGTAGAAAATTACTGCGTTCAAATGATTGTCTTGCATAATAATCACCACAATCCCAGCTCTTCTTACGAGAAGCTTTATCATCGATGTACTTGAAAGATGCTACCTATGGGTACTTACTTCGTTTTCTATGCTAATGACGAGAAATTTTATAGAATTTTTTTTGCACTTACATTTGATTTTCTTTACGTCGATTTTTAAAAGATGAACTTTTTGACAATGAATTTCCATGTAATTTTTCCGCTCACTGTTTGCCTCAGTATGAGGAGGCCACTTTTCTCAACCACTATTTTACTCATTTATGCAGAACCTGACATGGTGATGAAAATTGAACGAATCTGGCCAAATATCTCATCTATTATTACAAAAGTCCCACTAAGCGTCGACATAAGAGCAATTAAATGGCAATATGAACGGTTTCCGCACTAGGCGTAACAAATCTTTACGTATTCAGTCGAATGCCATAGAGAATTTCAGCTTTTTACTCAATTTAAGATATTAAGTAAGTATCACTAAAGTCACCAAGAAAAACTAAAACGAAATGTTGAAGAAGAGACGAACTCTTCGAGAGCATTTTGAGAAAATCGAATAATGCGATAATCGAACAAATAGTTTATTTAGAACCTAATAATTAATTTACCAATAATTTCCATATATTCTCGATAAATTTAAGCTATTAAATTTCTCATATTTGAATCAATACCCCTAATTTTTGTCTCCACTCCACTAATCGGCACAGTGAATCCAGCACCATCATAATACATATATTAACGTGATGAAAGTATGTGCATAGCCGATATGCCTTCGTAGTTATTTATTGTCGAAGCATAAATGAGTGTAAAATAAATCTTTCTTTTAGTCACTCATGATAATTCAATTTTGTGTCCATCGTATATATAGAAATAAATTCAATCCTTTTTTAAAGCTTAAAGCATATTCTATATTATGCTACTATCATAGGCAAATGACGTATATAAGATCGCAAGAGGTCAAAATTATTTAAAGAATAAATTTGAAGTGAAAATTTTTGATTCTGTTCATGACGATTACAACTGAATCGTTAATAGAAATTTAAAAACTAACGTAGAAGAAAGTCTTTGAATTTTAACGATAGTAAAATTAGAAGTTATGAAAATACCTCTCAATAAACGATTTTGCTTCACGTCGAAGTGTCCTTGTAAATCGCCCATTTCTTTTATTACGATCACTACTTGAGTGATCTGATCACATTCTGAAAGCACAATTGATCGTATCGTTGATGTTTCTACGCGCTTCACTACTCTACTAATGATAGAAAAAATGCCTATATAATTACTGAAAGACTTCAATCAACCTATGAAAGTTCTTTAATATGGCAGAAGTTTTCATTGTCAATTTGTTTGCTTATTTTCTGAGAGACTTCCTATGCTTCTATAATGGAATAGAGAAATTTATTAAAGTAGAGCTTAGCTTAGTTATTTATAATTTTCTCTCTTCATTTGGAAAGAAATTGAATTCGTTTTTTTGCTTCATTTAAATGATGACATTAAACGATTGTAATATCTAAAAAATCCAGGAAATAAAATGATATATTTCGGCTAATAAATTCACTCGGATAACAATTACAGCGAAACTATTCTTTCTAAGAAAAGAACATAGAAATGAACTTACTTGTTAAGATATCAAAGAGATTCTCTTCGGCGAACGAACGTTTCGGCAATCGACCAGAGCTACATTGCAAATAGCAATCGGATGCATCATCACTGATCTGCAAACATCATATCACTCGAAATATTACATCTAAGAGGAAAGAGGATCACTTAAATTATGATTTTTTTTTTCCTCATCTTCATAGATTTCTTCACTAAACTAAACGAATATTTTCATTGGAAATTTGCTAAAAGTAATTTTAAGAGTGAGATTAATTTCGTATAAATATTATTGTTATGTAGTTTAATGAGGAAAATTTTTTCAGCGAGATAAATGCAAATAGATAGAGCACAAATAAGGAAAATGAAACGCTATGAGAATAATCACATCCACAATGAAATAGGAAGATTCAAACTTCAGTTTAGCTCCCAGAAATTCGCTTCGACTGATGTCGTCCTTAGATGTGATAGCAAAAGATTATATACTGCATAACACCTATGAATTATTTATGGATCGAGAGCAAATGTTTTGCTTTTTTTGCTAACTATTGCTGCATTGGAACTTTCTATTGAATCGGTTCGGTCCGACATAAGCGCCATTTTTCACTACATGCAAATTTGAGTGTTTTAAAAAATCTAAAACATATTGTACTTATAATGAATGAGAAGCTTTACCTGAATTTTATCATATCCTTGCCACCTTCTTACAAGTACACTCTCGACATATTGTGAACTTTGCTGAAAATTCTCAACTTTGCAGTAAGGGAGGAAAATAAAAGAAAACGATGAGGAAAAATAGCACATAAGCGACAACAATAACATTCATTACTACTGAAAATAGAAGAAATCGGAATAATATTGTTCCCATATGAAAGGTGAAATTTTCAGCAATATCTTCAAAATTTCTGGCTAAAATTTCACCGACAATTCCCTATACAAAGGTATTTTTGCAACTGCCTAAAATTTTCGAACGTTGAGAGCATAGAGCGATCAGAAAAAATTGAAGTCAATGATAATCAAGGGAAAGTATCGCGTAGCGGATATCATAACTACCAGCTACCCTCCAACTTTCCTCTCCTCTTCCCCCCTTCCTTCTAAAAAAAACCTTGCCCACTGCTCTCACTGACTTAATTCTCGAGGAAAAATGATAGTCCGGTTTGTTTCATTTTATCAGGTTTAAATACTTCAATTATGAACAAATTAATGGAACAATTTTTCGAGGACTATCGACTGATCTACGTGGATGCATTCCCTAGGCAGCATTCGATCGCTACAGTAATCCAAGCTATCGCCGATCGACGTCAACAGAAATTGTCGCTCGCATCGGTGGCATTCGATGCGTTTGTGAAGTCGCCACAACATTTCTATCATTTACGACAATGAAAGCGCTTCTCAGTAATGTATTCTGCTTGCAAGAAATCGATCCGATATATGGTTTGTTATTCTTGTTATTTGAGGACAACGTCGTCGATTCATTGAAATATTTTTTTGAATCATTTTTGAGAATTACGTCGAATTTCGTCCATCGTATGAAAAAAATTCGAAAACTTACTTGAAAAAATTTCCCGTATTGCAATAAAAAATCATAAAAAATTCTCTACGAATGAGTACGAAAATTATATTATCTCATTAATAGTTTGGTATTATTTCATTATATTGAAAATAACCGCTAATATTCGTAGAAATATGTTCAGAACATACCTGAAAGTTACAACTATCTTCGAATGCGAGATAATCGTCGAACCTTTGAATAATTTCCGGTGGAACACATTCATACAATACACAATTTGAGGTTTGTGGTTGATCTTCTGATGCGTCCATTAGTTGTCTGCAGATAATTTTTTAAGCAAATTGATGAAATAATTCAATAAATCATATTGCTTCAGCAAGAACGCCTCTTGTATTGAAAAAGGTGCGGTCTTACTTATTTCTCTTCGGAAAAAGCCGATGAGAAATAAATAACGTCGAGCCTGCTTGCAAAGATTCGCCCTTGAAAATCCCCCTATAAATGAAAGATCACGATCAACCGTGCAGAAAAAATGAACGCGGAAATTAAGCACACAATGTAAATAACGCTACTAAAAGAAATTCTTCCGCTCAAACACGAAGCTATAGGCACGTTTCGAACAATTTAACACTAAAATTTCGCTAACTGCAACGAGAATCAGTTTCGGTGAAAAAGGAAAACTGCTAAATTGGAGAAACGGTAATTTTGTTTTTTCATTCAATGATAACGTGCGAAAAAGGGATGAAAGAAATGAAAACGAGATTCCTGAGAATAAAGCGACTCGAGTGAATGAGAATCGGGGTGGAAATCTCTAAGCTTTGCTGACCATCACAACGCGCTAGCTGAAATTGGAGATTCAACTTACAGAGATGATCCCCTAACGCTGTTGGAAAGGAAGAACCTAGTGTATCACTGATAAAACATTTCATAAAGTGACAAGCAATTGACAGGTTTGTGTTCGAATATAATTCGTTGGTGGACGGGAGGCAATTTGTCGACTCATTGGAGTAATTGATTGACATAGGTGTTTGCAAAAGCGAATGCTCTTCGATGCAGAGTGCTCGCTGCGCTCAACACTCATTTATCGTCTTCTCAAAATAAAACAGGTGTCCACGCCCGACGTATGCTGAACAACTGGCGTGCGCCCGCCTCTACCGGCTTACGGTATCTCAAATTTCTCAACGGGAGAGATTAGAGGAGCATATCAAACGGAAAGATTCTGCCCGATAGAAGTGTTATCAATGCTACTCGCACCTTTTAAGCTTCCAGAATTAGTGGATACGGAAACTGTGAGAATGTCAGCAAGTATAGCTTCAGGAAATAAAGGGAAAAAGTGTGACATGCTAATATGTTCATGGAATTCCAATACCTTATAAAAACGGAAATTGCAATAGCATTATAGATTTCTAAAGGTCGACAATAAAAATCTATAAAAAAAAATGATGCGTAAATGACGTTAGAATGGGTCACTTTGTAGTGCAGCGAAGCGTTCGAACAGAAAACTTAAATATTCCCATTTTATGGTTGATCATTTTCTATAGAGAATATACGCTGAAAAAATTGCTTATTTTTCGAGAGCTTGAAAAAAGATATGGCTTCGGCACAAAGAGAAAATTACACTTAGTTTGTTCTTCTTTCAAATGTCGCCAAGAATTTCTCTCCGTCACTTTAAAGACTAATACGGTTCACTCACTATTAATGACAAAGTAAATATGCTTCAAAATTCACTTGCATTAATTGAAAATATAGACTTTTGCGAGCGCTAATACAATTCTAGAGGCGATTTGTTTCAGTGCCGGCGTTATCAAGATTGAAACTGCTGGGAGAGAAAATCAATAAATCACCGTTACCAAAATACAATGTACTTAAATGGATGGACCTGACCTCGCTGAAATATCAAATAAAGGTGGATGACAAAGTCAACTCCATACTGTAACTCACTAGTACTACACTAACGATACGGAGAGTTTCGACCTTAGCTATAAGCTAGAATTGAGTGCTGGTGTATAAACAGCACAATAAGCAATGGAGTGGAGTAGTCGCGAGAAAAAAACTGAACATCATGGCAGCCAATAAAATTGCATCAGTTCGGAGAATGCAGTAAATTCTTTGCATTGTGGAAAGAGTTAAACATAAACATTTCATCGACGTTCGATTCCTACCTGGGAGACCTCATAGAGAATTTGGTGGAAAGCAATACACCACAACTGAGCGACACAAGCTTAAGATAGGCACATAAAATATGCTTTAAATCAGCTTCTATGGCTTCTAAAAATGGCGACTACAAACCTTAGTAGCAATGAATGCTTTTTTGCAAATCAACTCAAACCTTCAATGTATATGCAATCATGCGGTAATAATCTATCACGTTATTAGCAATGAATTTGTCAAATAAAGTGAAAAATTTATTATGGCAGAAATAATGTCGTGGTAACTGGGCAAGTCAGTTAGCTGAATATAAAAAAACTCCATGCGAATCATAGAAAGATGCCATGAGAATCAAAGCTACTTATAAACAGTGCCAGCACAAAGTACCATCTGTGAAACATGGATGTATTGGGTAGTGCTACAGTGGCCAATTTCGCCATAAAAGCCATAATGGAGGTCAAAACGAGCGGGACCATCATTACTTCATTGCTTTGGAGAATTAAAAAGAGCAAACAACATGAGTCGAACAAGCTGCCTGAAAACATGATGCCAACTGAGCTGGTAAATTTATGGACTAGCTCCTTATGCAGCAATAGATGGGTTTCCAGAATATCAAAAAGTGGTCGAGTGAATGCATTAAAGGAAAATATGGCTGAATTTGGAGAACCGTGACCGTGGGAAAAAGAAATGTGGACTTATAGTGAGGACAGTTATTACATGACTAAATACTGGAGAAGACTGATCTTTTGTGGGGTGCCAAATCTATGAACCAACTACTCTACCGTACCAAAAAAAACCTTTCGAACCCTTAACTATGAGAAAGTTTTACTTCAGCATCGAAGTGGAAAAAAGCGCTTCTTTTCTTTATTGACGTTTATTATAATTCAAGGAGGAGATAATGTAATTGAAAGTGGTAATTTTTATAAATAACTGGAAATAACGGGCATAAAAAAAGAAAAATCGAACATTGGGAAATTATCAGCATTTTATTAAAGACGAAACATTTTAGTAAAGACGAAAGTTTAACTTGATCAGTAACCAATTCATGAAACTATAAATATGATTATAACTGCAACCGCTAACAACAAAAATCTTTTCTTAGCTATACGGAATTTGAGTTTCTTGTAGCTCTGTAGGATAGAAAACGAAATCGAAGTGAATAGCGACAAGTTTGCTCATATATGGTCTCTCATAAAAGCCCAAGTAGATCAGCAAATGATGTTGCGTCGATAGCTTAATGTGATATTGAGTGTTTTCCTAAGGATTAACTACACTTAATCACACCACTAAACCACACTGTAAAAAGTACTTTAATAATGACTTTTCCATTTATGTTAGACTATGCTCATATTGTATTCACTCCAATCCATTGCTCAGAGTTTCTTGCTTATGTTGTCTTACTTTCAAAAAAAAAAATGATGACAGAGCATTTTCACTGAAAATTGTTTCAATTTTACTCGATATTTCAGTGGATTTTATTCCGACATCTCTAAGCTTAATAAGAGCAAATTCTGCTATCTTCGCGTATCTATGCAAATGTATAAGCTGAGCTAAAAATGCTTCGAATCTTAAGAAATTTCAGCAAATTTCATATGAATTTTTGATTTTATTGTAAGTGATGGACTCATGCTAAAATATCGAGCATATTGACAATATAAAATGTAAAAATTTTATTTCTAAAGGAGAATTTTTATAAGCTTTTCGACACTAAATTGAATCGTCTATGAAACTATGACTCACTGAATTTACCTCGTTCATCTAAATTAGGCTGTTGCGTTGAAATGTTCCATATTCTCATAAGTTTGAAATAAATTGAGAGGCGTAAAAATTTTTCATTTCAGAACAATTAAAGATAGAAATGAAAAGTTCCATTATTCAAGAGATAAACAACTGAGAGAATCGCAAATAAGAGAAAGAAAAATCGGTTTTCCATGGTTGGAAACATTTTCTTAAAATCATGTAAGATAGTAGCGCTCAGATTAATTTCTTTTAAAATTTGACTTCGGAAATAAGCGAACTTTTCATTGCAATATATCCGCGCGAAGAGGAACAACTCAAGAAATGGTAAATAACGAATTCAAATACCTATAAATGGCACAACTGGAAGTGAATTATAGTAGACGCATCTATCTTCTATTTACATCTGAGCAAATCACTACTGCCTAAACGATCGAAAATATTGAGAAAACATACTAATTCATATTTTCCCTAACAAATGTCTATGTCCAACGAGTTTTTGGACCGATATTCAGAAAATTTGCCACATAGACTCGACCAATTTATTTCTTTTGCAACAAGCAATTGATATGTAGTTTCTATGAATCTTTAATTTTTATTTAGTAAAATCAAAAAGTGGAAGTATGAATTGGCCAATGTGCTTAACAAAAACCTCAGTAGGTGACAAAATTTCTGGATATAAAGCTTTTGCAATTTATGGCGATCGAAGCATTAGATACGCAAACATTCGACCACACATGTGTGTAAAATGTGATGTTATCGAAAATCGTTGGTGTAACAAACTTAAAATCTCGCAAACTTTATAACCTCATGTATAGAAAAACAACTTTTCGATAGTATATAACGTTAGAGTGCGTCACTGCTGAGCGAAGGTGATGAAGAACGGTAAACTGAGATGTGCTCTTCAATTGCAAAATCAAGTGCGTTGTTGATTGCTGCCATTCGGGAACTACTCTGAAGTGGCTGTCGACTGTGATGCCCCACTGGAATGCACGAAGAAATGTTTACCAACGAAACTTCTATGACTCACTGAAATTATCAAAGTCCACCGTAATCGTTTCTTATGAACATCAATAAATGTCCCTGTTTTTTTTTTACATCACTTATATAGAATATTATTACATGAAATTATTGAAAAAATGTTTTCCGAATTTCCGTTTCACAATGTGCCTCTGATGAATCTCTACTATTCACAACTTTCTTTCGTTTCTGGTCGGATACACACAAAAAATATCAAACTGCAGGGTAGACTGTTTTTTAGACGAGTAACAGAAGGAGCTGACACGAGAACAGGTATTTTCTTTCAGGATAGTAAAATCAGCTATCAGCTATCCAACTTCGAGTGGTCGCCCACTTCAATTTCGCTCATCTTATATTTGCTATTCGATTAGGTTTCGCACCTAATTTTTAGATTTCTTCCTCTGTCTATGCAGCAACAGCATAACCAAAATGTAAATCGCATCAGACAGCATTGTCCTTTATGTAAAGTTAAGATATTTATGATATCAATAAAGCTTTCATTAATTAACAGGTAAGTTCGAAGAATGAACAGTCATTAAATGACTGGAATATTACAAAATGGAGTTATTTATGGTCCGATATCTAGAGCGAACATTCATTTCTATCCCCTTATGAAGATATTACAAAGTTTTTTTGCTCCTGGAAATGGCATTAGATAAAAACAACACATGAAAATATTCATTTAAAGAAAGGATTCATGTTGCATTATTAGTTTTTTATTTTTTCATTTCTTGCGTTTATTTTCTTCGCTCATTTCTTGGTAATAGCCTATTTCTATCCTATTGATATTCTCTTACAATAAATCACAGGAACAACACGCTTATCATATCGTGAATACATCACTGCTAGCAGAAATTAGAAAGGACTCATCTTAGCTCGTTTGCAAATTGTTGGATTTTCTACTGGGAATGAATCTTTGCTTAACTTTACAGTGAAATGAAAATTGTTTTTGACAAGGAGGAGGAGCAGGACTAGTGACTTGTGGAGCTAGATTAGCGGAGGAAATAGAATGCCCTGAAAAATTATCGATAACGCTTAAAGCGTAAAAAAAACGAAGTTTTAAGAGACCAAGGGTCTGATCCAGCTGTTACCGATTTCCATTACTCCATACGCTGCGCTATAGCTATTAGAGTACTGTTGAACGAATCAAGCACAAAACAGTGCATTTTCTTTCTAGCTTCATCGTCTCAGTTTGCACCTAAATGATCGCACAATTCGTGAAATTGTTATTCACCTATGCAATTTGCTCATTCATTCATTTTTCTCCAATAGAACATTACAACGACGCGGAAATTTATTTCAGTACTTTTATATTTTATGCATTTATCAGAGATTCCCCTGAAATGAAAAATTACAGTTTATGTTTAACTTATATTGACCAATTTGATGATTCAATTATTTCTATGCGCTTATTGCATATTCTCATTAGCAAAGCGCATTATGACAGCAGAGTATATCTGCGCTCACAGTATGTGCGTTTGTATGTGTATATTTGTCCTTGTGGATATATTGTTGAACTACCAAAGTCTTTTTACAGTTCTTTAAATCTTTACGTATGCGTCTTTAGAACTCATGTGTATATTTGTTTTATTTCTAGCGTCAAGAGCTAATCACTAATGCTTCACTCAGAATTCCAATCGCTATAACCAGTATTCGATCATCTTCAAAAATATGCCCGAATACAAAGTATACAACGAGTAGATGAGTATTAAAGACTTGAAAATGCTTGAACGATTTGTTTAAAATTTCTTTACTCATTGAATTTTTTGCGTCACGATGGTTGACTCGGAAAAAACGCGAAAATAAATTCCCCAGGAAGAAATGTAAGACCAGTCGTAGAAGTTACTAAATGATACAATATATTGTGCGTATTTTATTATTTGTTTATAGGTTGTTCTGATTGATCGATGGTACGAGAGGAACGACAAAAATTATAAAATGTGCTACGCGTCAGGTCATCTTTTGTGGCACATTCCCAAATTGGTAATATTTGAGCCAAAAAATGCTTTTCATCTATACGACTAAATAGGAAATTTGAGTATAGTCATAAAAAATCGTATAAGTTTAAATCCCCGCAGTTCACTTGTGAGAATATCAGCTGAATGCCCAACTTTTAAACAAACGAATAGTCGTAAATCTATTAGTGCAACGAATTCTGCAACATTAAACATAACAAAAATTAATTTCACCTCTAATGACTCCAACCACCTTCTTCATCGCTCTCTAAAAATCTTCCTCTCTGGGTGCTTATCAATCGCACTGAGTCGTTGTGTCCGATGAGGAATGAGCAAGTAGATGAAGAATAGAATGAAATATTAGCGCGAAGACTATCCCAGAAAAATTTAATAAACAATGGTGAAGGGAGACCAACTGCAGGATGTCTGAACATAGTTATCGTTGGTGACATTAACTAGAATTAAAGTCAGAGAGCAACAGAACACAACGGAAAGCAAAAAAGGCAGTTGAATTTATGAATAAGCATAACGGCTACTTTGAGTGAATAAGCGAACAGTGAATAATCAATAATCTATAGAAACTCACTGAGTGAATAGCAAGGGTTTTCTATAAAAATAGGAAATAAATTTTAAAAACGGCATAAAAGATTAGTTTTCAAAAAAATGGTTCGCTAATAGGTATAATGGTTACCTATTATGAGTACTGTGAAGATCCCCTAGTAGAAAAGGTAGCTAGCACAGGTGAATGGCCACGTCACTATGCGCTCTAGCAAATAGAGAAAATGGGGCGAGCTGCACAAACGACTGACAAATGCTGCATGTAAGGGCTAATGCGAATTAACTGCTTAGTTGGAATGTGTATATTCACCGTTATGCCTACCTATGACGAATGACTAATGTTGGATGTTGTTGACTAGTTTTGCATATTTCCAACAACACTCAGACATGCATAAGACAACAACTGAAATTCTTTAAATCCGTAATTTAAAGAAATCGAGTTTAGTTCAGTTCACAACGACCTCTTGCGGCCGACGTAGATGCTGAAAATTTCTGCAGTTTGCTCGCGTTTTGCTCAAGAAATAGCTGCGCTAAGAAGCTATGAACATAAGTAGGTTAGGTAGATTCGGTTGAAAATGAGGGGAAAAATAAGATAACGAAATTACTAGCATATTTCTTCAATCGCAGGATGGGTATGGCTTTGGGAAATATATCGTATCTTTGTTTTAATGAAAGAATGAGCTTTATTTGTTGTTCTATGAGGATATATATCGATGAGTTAGACTAGAGGAAGTAATGTACCGAATAAAGAAATTTTGTGGTAGCAATTTTGAAACACCATTGAGATTTCAATCGCTTACTGCCTCATCATTTAAGCAACATGAACGGTATGTTTGATGAAGCGTTTTTGAGCAGCTACTCTTACTTACTCTTAAACTATACAAGAGAGTTTCCAGTAACTTACAAAATTTCGACTTAGTGCATTGAATTTTCGAATGAGGCATTATACCTCTTCACTTTTTCCATGCGAAGAAGGGCAACCAATGCTCATTGCTTTCGAGGCCAAAATAGCTTGCACATTTCAGTGTTATATCCGTATTTTACTACTATTTATGTTATTTGTTTCTTATTTTGTTAGAGATGATAGAAGTAAAACGCTTTTTTTCATCAACTTTTCGTTTGTATATAATGCGGGATTGAGAATGAGTCAATAGAAATATTTAGATACGAAATTCTTAGCGCTCTCACATTTAGGGCATCATTCGAGTGACAATCACTGTCTTTTATGTCAATGACTATCAATTGCTATCAGTATAGGTTCCGAAAAATTATTCAGTATTTTATATCAGACATGGGGAAATATTCTCATTCCAGCCACGAATGTACTCGAATAATTTTGCAAACAAACATTAAAAGCGATGAAAAAATGGCAGCGTGTAAATAAGCACAGCGACAATACGGTTAAGAGGTGTATGTGAACGTGATCGAATCATTGAAATTGCTCATCAGGTGGCCTGTAAAATTGACGAAGCATTCGCGAATGCACTTTTCGCATAATAAAATTGATGGATGAAAATATCCAATGAAAAGTTTTTTCCCCGGCCATCACTATGAAAAAAAAGCCCTCATAT
Source organism: Parascaris univalens (assembly GCA_037576465.1). Taxonomy (NCBI): domain Eukaryota; kingdom Metazoa; phylum Nematoda; class Chromadorea; order Rhabditida; family Ascarididae; genus Parascaris; species Parascaris univalens. Next base: position 235,149,269 of record CM075173.1, on the reverse strand, counting down.
CACTAGCACAACGTTGATGCTAGCACATCGCATATGAATATTCATATTTTATGGTGGTAAATACTGGAAACGATTCGATATTTAGAGTGTTAAATGAGCCCGAGAGAGGACAAAAGCCAAAAACAGTGATCAAAATAAAAAAGTCCTCATAATTTAAGAAAACACAGGTGAGGCAAGACCAGTCAACTTACGTTAGATGGCTGCTGCGATTAGCTGATATCATTAGATATGGTTGACTAAATTATTACTTAGTGGAGAATTAACTCCTTATAATAGTACACTCGCATTTATAGGAAACCCATAATGACAGGATAGTCCTCAGTTTGGTTTAATGCTCGAATCACAGCAAAAGTTGTGAAAAACGCCGTCGACTTCCATTATATCACAGCAATTCTCAGCCAATAAAATGAATTCACTGGCATATTACAGCACGAGAGAAATAGCGATGGATATCAACAAGAGTAGGATGGTAAAAGCTGTAGAAGATAATCCTTTGTTTGTGACACTTTTTGGAAAAAAGTGAGCGGTTATCAGAGTTTAAGTTCACAAACTCATAGGTTCTTGTGCTTCAACATTTGATTGTTTCGATGAGGTTTTGCAAGCTTTTCAAAATGCGCATTACAATAGAGTTACGTCTCTATGCAATTAAACCTAGCAGTTTCAGCTCAAGAGCTATTCTCTAAAGTTCTGATAGGGAAGCAAAAAATGGTGGTTCAATTGCGAGTAACAATTTTATCTCATCAATGGTTCCATATAGGTGGGGTTTAACTTCAAATCTGATCAAAACGAATTTCACCCCATGTAATTTTGTACAGCCGATCAAAATCATTGAGAAAAGCGTTACTGCACAATTACTTATTGTCACTTTTTGAACGCTACGCCACTTTTCGCTCGAAATCGTTGAAATTTAAAAAGCGCAAATCGTGCCGCCGAGGCGCTTTTTAGTTGCAATTTTACTGTATTTAGAGAGCTATCAAAAGGAGCCGAGTCAGCAGTAAATAAAGTCGAGTTTCCTAAGGAGAAATTTTTGCATGGATTCGAGCAGAAAATGTAAATTAACAAAATCAAACCGCTGACTCGTTCAACTTCATGATCAACCAATAAAGAAGAGAATTCCACAAAACCTATGCACTCTGAAAGCAAACAACGGAGAGAAAAATATTTTGTAGTAGCGAAGAGATTTATGGGATGCGATAGCGGGCAAGTTAGTTGTCGCTTTGCGGGTGTGGCGGCGCACTCACAAACATCAGGTAACCAAGCAACGATCGGATGAGATTTGCGAGGACATATAGATGAATGCATGACAAAGCTGATAGATCTTATAATTGCAAATAATATGAAATTCGAGTCACTTGCGAAGAGTGGTTGTGATAGTTTTGCTTAACTCAAATAAAGTGGAATTGTTTGTTGAGCTGAAAACGTTAATTTCAGCTACATGTGTAAATTAATCGACCCGAATATTAGAAAAATAGTTAGAGCGCCGGATATTGACGCCCTCATGGGTCTTCTAAGTGCCCAAAATGGGCAACTTCATAAAACGTTCGACAGAGTAACTGAAGTCTCCTTAAGTGCAGCAAAAGATATATGTAAAATTTCACTTAGACGAATAGAAACAGATCCCGAGATAAACATCACCATTGTTGTAGAGGGAGAAAATTATCATCCATGTTTGTATGATGGCAAAAAAAGCGAGATATACACGATTCAGACACAGCGTGCGTAGTTATTTTTCACTTCAGACAGAAAGTGCAACATCAAAATGTCTCATTGCTAAGCTAGCAGAGCGGTGAGCTCTGGCCGAAAGTGTAGGAACGAAGAGATGGATGATTTGCAACGATTAGGAAAGGATGAGTGGCTATTAGCACGGTAGAAATGCTCGCCTGAGATCCTAACATAGTATGAAATACAACGAACCGAAGATATGATGACAATTTCAATTAATTTTCCATTCCATTAAGTTTTCCATAGTACAATTAAATTAAACACTCATAATCTATTAAAAAAAAGAAATGAAAGATTATTTCAGATATAAGCAACGCTTTCTATTTTAGGCCTCTAAACTTGTCTAATTCATGCAATTTTCTCATCGTCTATAACAGCAATCGATAAGGATGAAATATAAGAGCGCAAAAGTAGTGTTTCTTTTTGACTATTTAAGCATATCGATCATCATATCACATCACATAAACATAAACACGTTACGAATAACGACGACTACATTTAGCGATCGGGTGCTTATAGACTTCAGATCGGATCGAGAAAACAATAAAATCGACGAAAATGAAAGCACATAAAAATGAACGAGCACAACAAAATGTGCACGATTTCCTGAATCGTCTAATTATGTCTATGCTAAGGACTGCCCTTTCAATTGCCAATTGGCCACTTCTTCAAACATCGAAACAGTATGAAATATCCATCGTTTCTTCACTGAATGTTACAGACTTCTGCATATAAAAAATAAGTGCCGCGCATTTTTTCATAACTAAAATAAGGCGAACTACTTACGGATATGATATGTGAGATGATCTAGCTATTGAGATCACAGTTCATCAAACAAAAAGTAATGAGATAGGATTAAAATACCTCCAAGGTAAACGAAACCACTTTGCAAATCCATACCTGTAATTAGGACTAAATATCCAGTTGGGAATCAGTCAATATGGGAAGAAAAAGAATGCTCAATTAGCTCATTTATACATGTATGAAGAATCAATTCCACATTAAGAATTGACCGTCTATATATCTTAATTCGGAGAAAACCAGAAAAAATGACAGCATAGATAGGACGAAGAGAATGAACTGAAAGTTTGTTTATTCGACGCTGATAAGTGGAAACTAAGTGGGACTTGGTGATGTGCAAAATTACTTTCAATATATCGACTTAATAAATGATAAGCATGCAAAGAAAAAAAAGGCTTTATAAAATATATTCGTTCATCTCGTCGATCCTCTCGGCGATAATCACAAATTACAGAAGAAACGATAAAACATACCTAACACGTTTGCAGAATTTAGTCTTCTTGACACTCAACATGAGCAACACGAAACTCTAATCTCTTTATTAAGTTTTTAACCCGCATTAAATTGCGCAATAGATAGGAAATCGTTGCTATGTTCTTCATTATATTCGCCAAATTTCTTATTTTCGATTCTTTTCATTATCGAATTGAAATTATAGAAGAGACTATGGGATGAGAAAACATAAATGCACATATACGTAGCCTATGATGTTATATCCAAGATGTTACCACATATATCTATGATGTTATCATATATACCTATGATGTTATCAGAAGATACTTTTGGATCGAATCATTACAGAATGCATTATAAATAACTGTGGCTGATAATCATTAAAGAAAAAATGAAACGTGATTATGTGATAATCATGACTTTATCATAAAATTATCTTCGTTCGTTTGCCGTAATTCGTCAATTTGTATGAAATTGATGAAAGCAAATACAATAATATGCATTAAAAAAAGCATAATAATAAAGTTAATTCAGTCGAAGAGATGTTCAGATTCTAAGAAATTCTAAGAAATTCACAGAAAAACCTATTGAATAAGTCGAGTTAAGGAACTTATTTTCTAAGAAATATTCGAATAATACGAACAAAAATGCAATATATACACGGATACGCATTTCGCATTTCTCGTTTATGAATTATTTTATCTTACAATTGATGCATTTCAAACGTTAACGACAACGACCACATCGATTTTATGTTATGAGCACATAAAATTGATTATGATCATTAATGCGTCCTAAAGTATTGCCCATCGAGTTGGGTCATCCAATTCGATTATTTGCTTTTCTTTATTTTAACGTAACGATTGCAAATTTTTATATTCTAAGAAACTCGCTATCACATTTAGTAACTCTCTCACAGAATAATACTTAATTTAGTAATATTTAGAAATTTAATAATTTAGTTTTTTTTATTATTTAATAGTAATTTATCAGTTAAAATTTAATATGCAAAAATATATTAGTAACAGTTAGTAGGCAAAATACTCAGATAATGGAGATTTGATGATTAATAATAGATGGCAATTCAGTAGTGACTTAATACTAATAAGAATAGCAGTAATTTAATAGTAAAAGTAAGAAATAGTAATCTCGTAAATGCTACTGATGCAATAATTGAGCCGTTTTAGATAATCCGCTGTCAAAAGGACTGGTTCCTTTGAAAACTGATCGAATTAACGATGATAAAATATATTCATATTCTCATGAATTTAATGCGAACCTCAAATTCCCTCTAGTTTTGAAATGAGGAGGGAACGAAGAGAGGCAACAGTTTTTGTGTACTCGTGGATAAGAGTCCAGAAAATTTCCTTACGCTTTCGCCTTACCGCCAATGTCACTAAATCAGCATTCCTATGGTCTTGCTATTTCGCATCATCGTTTACAATATTTGATTGGATCATCAACTACATTTTCCGTCCCTAACCTCTTTCAGCACTATTAAATCGTACTGATATCGCCAAATTTGCTTTGAATGATTCCCAACTCAGATGTAGGAAATCGATTCTCGTTCTCAATACTGCTTCTATCGAGCAATCAACTCAAAACAAAGAATATTCGAATAATTCTCAAAAGACTTTCGTCGTTTATTCAATTGTATTTAAAGATTCTGATTACTTAAAAGATGAAAGAGATGATATCAACTATGTATTTCCAATGAAATCGGAAAATTTACCTAAAAAAGCAAACTTTTTTCATCGCTTTCTTTAGTCGACATTTTTCACATTTTATTATTATCTAAATTTTTCATATTCTCGTTACTAACTACTACTTTTTAATTGAAAGGTACCATCTGCTTAGTTTACTTCAGTTTAGATGCTATCGAAATATTTATATATTTATCTATCGAATTGAAATTCCTTCATCGAAAAACAAATTTATTTCCCTCCCTATTTCCCATCATATCACTTCGAAGAGCTATTTATGGAAAGACAATGAAAATTATCTGAAGAGATGTATGGTCATCCAAGAATGTGGTCTTGTTATTGATGAAAGAGGTTATGTTATGAGTGATCAACACCCTAAATCAACTCAATCGAGTAATGAAGCGGTTAAAAAGCGAAGAGGAAACACCTTTAGGAACTATCCGTAAACTTCACATTTGAGCAAATTGTTTTATTTAATTCGTTTTATTTAACCGATTTGTTTCTATAATTTCCTATCAATGAAAAATAACCAGAAGATTATTCTCATTGGTGAGAGAGAATGACACAATAATAAAGAAAAAAAGTAGTTGGAAATTCTTTATTTAGTTGGCGTCAAGCATTGGAAACGAGGAGATGTGATGGCACCGTAAAAGGTGGATATTTCTTCGTCGTTCGCCAATGAATTGCTTATGCTGACGTTGACCCCTTTGTACAAGAAAACTATTTATGAGCCTATCAATTCGCTTTACGTTCACTTTATGATCGTTGCGCATCGCTCAACACCCTCAGCGTAAGTGCGATGAAAAATTCCTTCTTCCGGCAACTATGCCTACACATACCTGATATATGTCGCATATAATCGACATGTTTGGTATATCCGGATATAATCGACCTGTATGATATGAACTATATTGTATAATTTTTTAATGTTCATTTCTACTTATAATAAGACTTATAATAATATTCAGTTTTAGTACATTAGAATGAAGCGGAAATATTCAGCGAATTAACAATAAAAACTATGGTTGTAATTTTGGAAATTTTCATTCGTTGTTACATGAATTTTAGTGAAGTAAGTTAGAAAAACTTCGTCTCAAAACACTAATAAATAGACGATTACCTCAAGAAATAAGCAGATTATTTGTAAACACGAAGACTATCGCATACGATGAGCAAATAACCCAATTTATATTGCTTACCTCATCGATAACTTTACTAAATAATAGAAAATTAATAATATAACTGGAAAAATATTTGACTAAAATATATTGTTCCTCATAGAGAATTTGAAGAGATTCTAATAAAATCCATGTTACTTTTCACCTCCTTAATCGTCTTAATAATACAACACGTGTCAATCAATAAAATAGTGAACGTGGGAAATAAATCAAACAGTGACCCAAACGTTTCTCTCCAGATGGCATTAGGATGGATGGAAAAATCATGACATAAGACAATTGTTGGCTCGATCCACGAGCGCCGATTTTCAGTTCCTCAGCGTCTCGAGAATCGATTCGGTTTTCACATACAGGCAAATGGTTTGGAGAGCTATGAGCTTGAAAACTTCAGATAGCACAACGGTTATCTTTATTGCTTGAATAAACTTCGCAGTCGTTTATGAGACCTTTTTGTTTGCTTCTTAGTGAAATTTCATAAAATTATCCTCAAAGCTTTTCATGTAATCGTAAACTGGAAGGACTTACTCCATTTATTATTTCAAAATCTCAACAAAACCATCAAAATAAATCTTTCACAAGGCTTATCGATGGCCTTATGTGCACCAATGTCGATGTTAATAGACGTGTCTAAGAAATCAACCGGTTTCATTACATCCAGCGAGCGTTACCGCCTAATCTAGCGTTTTATGCTGTAAATTAATCAATTCGACTGATAAAACAAACTAATATGCACTTTCATCTGCGTAGAGTTCACTAGCCGAAGATTTAGAAAAAAGGCTAATTCTGTTGAGAAGAATAAGTTGATAAAAATTCCACTATTATTCTATTGATTTTAGAAATAGTGAATTCACTCCACTATTACTGCATCTCCAGAAATATTCAAGTAAACATTAATAATATAGCTGACGTGGCTAGGGGATTTTTAGTGAAGAGGAAAATCGTCATAGGAGAGAAAATAATTTCGTCAAGAGGGTGCAGAGATCGGAAATAAAGAGGTGATCATGAGCGAAGCAATATATGTGCACACAAATGAGTGCAATGCATCACCGTTATGAATCAATCGGACACCATTCTAAGAGGTACCATAAAAAGAGAGATGATTTGATTGTGACGACACGAGTATCCCTCATTCTGAAGTTAGTTCGACCCTAAAGCAATAGGTTTGTTTTTCAATGCAGAATCATTTTCCAATAAATGATGGGAAATACAAAGAGATATTTTGTTGAATTGAGTGTCAACGTATAGAGTGACGCTATAGAACGTAAAAAGAGGATCATCAAATGCATATTCCTAATGTCGGAAAATTTAAAGTTAAATGAAGAAATTCGAAAAATTTTCGGATAGTTTAACTGTCCGCCTCCCCACCCCGTTCCTCAGGAAGACCACTTAAATGACGAGAACGTTTAAATGGAAAGGAAATGAAATTAGAGGAAAACTTCTCATTAAAATTATTTCCGATAGCCAAAATTAAATAACGAAGTAATAAATTTCAGTGTCGAACTTCCTCATTCGACTAATAAAGTGTGAATTGTGGTGTGCACATTTCTTCGATAGAAAAGCAGATTAACAATTAGCTGTGTTACAAAAAAGAACGCATTCCACGAAAATACTTCATTTGGCTAAGCAAAATGTTGACTGGCTAGCAATCGTCCTAGAGGAAAATCACGTTTGAGATTATAACGCTTTCGGGAACCACTCGAAAACTGATCTAAGAAGAGAAAATGATTGAAAATGCGAAATTAAAAGAATTCAGGATAATTTATTAACGCTAGCTAGCATTAATTATCTTTTTACCTTTATTAAGCTGAACTACTATTTTAGTTTATTATGTCGACTGAACAGCGTGAAAATATTGTTACTTTTTAATTGATTCATAACAGACAGTAAGATGAAATGTCAGAAAGTAACGCCGAAATAAATGAGAGAATATAAACGGAAGGAAAAGTCTTGAAAAATTGAAAGTATACAATAATAATGTTTAGGTAGTATTTAAAATTATTCGTCTACACGGAAAAAGTAAGCGTTATCTCGTTTCTCGCACTCCACTTTATTATGCATTGGCAAGAGAGAAGGCAACAATCAACTGGCTATCAGCGTACAATACTCGTTTTATAGAGAGATGAGAAGAGACATTTCCCGTCTCACTGAACCTGAGGAATTCAACTGCTGAAATATCTCACATCTGATTTCAACTAAATATGAACGACTATGAAAAAAACGACTGCACAATGAACATAGCAATCAGCAATGATTACAATAATGCACTCGATGTTATGATGAGTGAGAAATTATGCAGAAATCAATGAGATGTAAAGTTAATCGACAACAGAATGCGTCAAGCAGATAAAGTTCTTCACTTCCATTCACATTCCCGAGATGCCTTATTTTCTCTGTAGATTGTTCTTTTGCCTCGATTCTAATTCATTTCTTTTCAAATTCCTTCATTTCCTTAGTTGAGCGGAAATGCCCACATGTTAATAAATGAGCAGTCTGTAGAAACGAATTGAATGAGTTCGCTTATTTCTTACATGCCTCCTCTGCTTCTCCGTTTGACTTATTTTTCATTCCTCCTTCCTAAACAACAAATATTTATAGGCGCATTTGTTGATACATAAGTAAAAATCAAATTAAATATTAATTCAACTGTCATACTTAATAGTTAAACGAAACTACAAATATATATATAAAAAATGGAAAATAAAGACGAGATCACACTTTGAGTTATAATTTCGGAACAATCAAAGACAAAACAGAAATCGAGAGAAAAAAAAACAGTCGAAATTGCCCGACTTATCTCTGCTAACCGGTCGGCGTATCGTTTCACATCGAAACATAAAATGCGACTGAAAACTATGGAGCCGGGCTGATTTTAGGCATTTATTGCGCCTCCGAGTTGTGCTCAATCGAGCACTAAACCGCTATTCTGCTCTTTATTGCGAACTTATATTCGTTTAACGTCACGCAATTCTTTTTTTGCTTTTTTTACCACTAAAATACAAATTTTAATGAATTCTTTAATTTCGATAATAGTTACGAATATTTTCTCAGATTTAGGCTTAATTTATTCGTTCCCACTATGAAGAATAAAGGAATAGAAAATACCGCTGAATAATCAAGTATTATCGTAGCGGAAAAGAGCTCACCTAAATTTGTAACTTTTAAATTGTTACTTTTATTTCTGATAGTTAAAGAATATGATGGCGATTGCAGATGCGCTAGAATTTATCAGCAGTTTTTGATGATCCATCATTTCTCATTGAAAATTTTACTATTTTGTTATGCCCACTATCAAATCAATGAGCTCATCTTTATCGCCTTATTCTCTTTCAACCGTTTTGCTGTCTTCTTTTTGGATATGAAGTGATTTGTGGATGGATGGATATCTTTTATTTAAAGTGATTTGCTCTCTTTATAAAGTAATTCAACCGTTTATTATATAAAAAGTGATTTAGATGCACTTATAGTGATCATGCAAACGCAATCAACTAATGCAAGTTATGGATTGTCGTGGATGGACGGATGGATGGATCGTCGAAAATGGATTGTCACCTAGCAAGTAACGAAAATAAGATGAAACACACCTACTTAGTAACTTGTTTTCTCTGATAGTAATAAAGCTTCATTTTTAGCTTGCATATGAGCAGGTCTAAAATCGCTCGTATAACGAAAGCCAATAATGGCAATTTTCGGGGTAGCTCGTTGTCCACTTCATGCTTTCAACAAGTACTACCTTACTTTAATTGTACCCAGTATATTGTGTTATTTAGGTGTTCATTTGATGGTTAATTAATAATTTAAATTTATAATAATTAACGAATACGATTTTACTAAGAAAAACGAAAGAACAAAAAGTCTTTGTCTTCGAAAAACAAAAGGCGAAAAAAAACTTTGAAATACTGAAAAGCGAAATTATTAGAAGCAGTGAATTTTTATGAGAATCCCATTGAAAGACTATCACCACCAAACGATTAGATGAGTGATTTATTGGCTCGACTTAAAGTCGAAAGAAACACAAACGTATAAGCACGTCACGATCAATGAGCACGCACAAATCTTTTTCTTTGGTTCACGCCGCAGCACAATATTCCGTATAATGCAGCGGTATAGTCATTTCGCTATGTCGTAATACTGTTGCCGCTCATCGAAGGTAGAAATAATCGTTATCGCTTTGCAATCTGCAACGTCGCCAAATATCGAGTGCAACGCATGTGAAGGATATTGTCTAAATGTGATGGCCATCTCGTTATAGCATTTCTGTTTGTTAGCTTATAGGGGGTATTGAATGAATGCGTCCGCTAAAATTATTAATCCTAAGGGGACTGGCGGAAGGGGGACTTCTAAGCGATTTCGTATCAAGTTTTATAGACGTAGAATTTCAGTGACTCTCTCCCATATTCATGATTCACAAGTTCTGTTATTATGAAAATTTTCGGGAGGATAAAAAGGGATTGACGTGCTTATGTGTGTGCACTTGTTGAATTGTGTGCAAGGCCGAGTGGGTATGAGTGTGACCGCGGGGATAGCCAGAAGTATGAGTTCGCTGAGTGCAACTACTACGGAATTGTGCCGACGACTGAAGCTATCCTTTGAACGAGCGCCGCCTATTTGTTTATCATCTTATTGCATATATGCGATAAACTGTTCGCCCCTATACCTGTTTCCTTCGTCTCACAGCCTATTCGACCGCATCTCGACAGAGGATGCTTGTCCTCAAAGAGAGGTGGACAACTGGATGAAACAAGGGGAGATAATCTTGCAATTGCAGCATCGGCGCAGGTAATTTAGCGTAGATGGCACAATCAGAAATAAACTCACCAATTATGAGCTTTACCACGAAAAATTTTCAACGAGAAGTGATGCGGATAACCTTGAATGTCGATCATGCAACATTGCAAAGGATAACTAGGATAACTTCGGCAACATTGCAAAGTTTGCAATCTATTTGTTTGTCTCTATACACAAATCACTGAATATACGTTTATGAAATATGGTCTCTCTATTCACATTAGATTAGAACCATTTTCATATGCTCTTAAGTCATACATTTACAACGAAAGGAATTATAGAAGACTAAAGGCGTCAAAAAGCATATATTTTGCAAATTTCAGTAATCTGGAAATAAAAGTCTAAAGTTAAAAACAAAAAAAAACGAGCAGGTCAGCTGAAATATATATATAGTACATTTAATGCTGTTTACAGTTCACTGTAACTTGCAACCAGCAAATTCTATCTCTACCAACATATTGTCTAAGAGCAAGATATTCGATTTTCCTCATAGCAAAGCCATTTCCTATCGGATGGTACAATTTCATCTTCGCATTGAGTTGCCTTTTGCACTTTCTCGTGCAATGTCTCCTCATTATCTTTTATTACATTTGTGTTTCATTTTCCGTTCACATATAAATATTCTGTTTCAAAACCTTTCCGCACTTTTCTCACATTTTCCCAATGATGCAATAGTCGTCTCTGATTAGTCAACCGTTTTGTCTGAGCACACACATGAAGCAAATATCACAAGTGTATGCCAAAGCAAACCTAGCAGAAGGTGAACGAAAAAAATGGATTGTTGTGATCGAAGCTGAGTGAACGCTAATTTTTATGTTTTGCAATATTTCGCATATTTGATTATTTATAGGGAAATTATTAAAGTTCGATTGATCACATAAACGAAATATAAAAACGTATTTAGTGTCAACTACTCTAATAGTTTTCATCAATTTTTCGTTAGTATTTGAAGAAATGTTTAATAATCGACATAGTATATTGAACGGTTTCAATTATAATTGATTTGTGCGAGCTGCAATATCATTCCAAATATCGCGTCAGTCATTTTTGAACACATAAAGGGAAAAGAGAGATTTTTTAGAATCTCTCATTAAGCATTTATTTTTTAAGACTGATTCTAGGTTTTTATATTCGATTGAGATGTTTAATATGTAAATATACCATTGAGAAACTTCGAGTAACACTATTTAAATGAGTGGACAATAAATGCTAAAAGTGTAGCGCGGAGTAAGCGCAACGATATCAAATGAATAGAATAGATAGACTGTCTGTCGTAAGTGAATGTAAACCATTTGTAAGGGGAAGATTCGAGCCGATAACTAAGTATATGATGAACGTTGCAACGTATGATTCATGTAGACGAATAGCACTTAGAGAGGGTAAAGTTAAAAGTGATGGCGCGTCAGATAACTCTGATTTCAGGAATAGTTTCAAAGGACAATTCTTCCCCATTCGAATGACATTTTAGAGTTTTTGTTTTTTGAACATTATCAACTCTTAGATGAGGAGAGATGTTCCACTTTTTGGACAAATTGTACATACCATTCGCACGCTAGTTCCCGTATTCATAGCTAAATCCCTATAGCTTTTTGTGTGAATAATAGAAATATTGCAATCTAAATCTTGCAAATAGAAAAAGCCGATATTGTAATGTAACAAAACGACTCTTGTCTCTATCGCCTATGTTTATCGAGAAGATCTTATTCATCGTTACTGATTTATCGAAAAGACAAATCATCGACACTCTCTGTCATTCGAAAATATTCAGTCGTGTAATCGCAGAACTGATTCATTAGTTGGCGCCGCGAATCAATCATTTCATGATAGAATAGAAATTCACTAGAATCAGTAAGGTGAAATCGGTGAACAGAAATTAAATCAGTAATCAGTAACTGATAAATATAAATGATATCCGGTAATAACAAATGAATTATGAGATTAAATAATTGGTTCTATGAGAGGATATTTCTTTAATGTTAGTGGATTCATTAAGAGAAAATAATGATGTGAATGATAAGTGAAAAAAGGGGAAATTTTTAAGAGATCGCTGATTAAAATGATAATATTCGCTGCTGAAGAAATAATCCAATAGTGAAGAAGATCAGTAAATAGATAAATAAAATAGTCTGTGCTAAATTTGTTTTCAAATGGAAGTAAATCGACAATGGGCGATTTATTTCTACCAAACTAAGTTGGACGACGTAAATAAACCTCATTAGAGTCGAAAGGTTGTATGACCTCAGTTATACGACTTCATTTTAGGGAACTTGAAAAAATTCGGGTCGTTTTGTTGCAGTTTTTCCTCAATTGCATCTTTCGGGATAGCATCTTCCATGATCGAAGAAAATCCGGTGAAAGGACCGTTGAAAGTCACAGATCAAAAAGAAAAATCGAACAGAAAGGTAGAAAATAGCAAAGATCGAGTTAGAATCGCCCTTGTAGACGACATTGCAAGGTTTCATAGCGAAATCAGGCGATACTGCAACTTGAAGAACAAAGCGTTAGCGTCGGAACAACTCTCATCTGAGCAAATCAAATCCATTCTGTTTCCTTAGTTAAACGGAAGATGTATTGATGGATAAATCGGCATCAATAGAGATAAGTAAGTTTGAACATTACTCTATAATTGAAATAAATAAAACAACTTCGATTTATGCAAAGTTTTTAGCGTCAGCTTAAAATCACTACAATCAGTGATAAGTAAAAGACTGATCAACTTGACGCCTATTGATGCGTTAATAAGATGAAGAACTCTGTGAATTGTAGGAGAACATTCCTTGGAAGAATGGTAAATGAATATGGATGCTGAGTACCACTAAGGAATCAAGAACGCTTAACGATTTGTCAAGATGACGGTGCACAAAAAGAAACGTCGTTTTGTGAACGCTCCGCCCAATTGACGTGACCCCTTCCGAATGGCTAATTGCCAGAAATTGGCCTCACCGCCTTCGTATGTCTACAGTAGTATACGCCAATCGTAGCCTTTAGGCTATAAATCACTTCATTTTTACATCCCTGATTAGAATCACACCATTAGCAAATTCTATATTAATATGTGACGTCTTGTAAGTGGCTATGATCGTATTTTCCAGCGGCAAATCAGTGGCATGAGAGAAAGTAACCGGAAAACGCATCCACAAAACAAGGGGAAATGGCAAAGAGCACATCAAGTACTTCGGTAAACTCTAATCTGATAAGCGAGATGCACAATATCGTTTCACTGAAAAGAACGCTAAAGTTTTTTTATTTCCATAAGATAATCGGAAATTTAAAGCGCTCGTCGAGTTGAACAAAATGTTGATGTTTTAGTACCACTTAGACTAAAGATTATTCGATTCATTGAGACTCTTTTGAGTTCATTTTCAAACGAAAATTATATTCAACTATTTTCTGCCGGTCTCCACATAAAATACTTCATTCAACAATTGCCGTTTAGGTACACTTTGCATCGTTAAAACTAACTATATACAATAGAGTAGCCATTTTGTGAAGAAATAGTCGATTGCTCGTAGTATTTTATTAATTTGATATCGAATAGTGATCACATGATTTTAGCCCTCATCATTTTCCTTATCTTACAAGCTATTGAAAATAAACTCTTTTTCTTTTAACGATATGATTAGTAATAGAGGCGGAGGTTGATTCGTCAAAAAACCTCTTCATCTATATTGAAATAATCTCAAATAGGCTTGTATTGTAGTAGTAAGTTGAGTAATTTTTCCTATCTATGCAAAATTTCCAATTTATTCGGCTGCTTTACTCCATGAATATGATCGATGTGATAGATGCATGCGACTAGATGTTGCGATAATCATCGCAGTAAACGAAAAATGCAACACGTTAGCAGTGTTCGCATTTTTTGCCTCTTCTACAAGAAACGGATGATGTTAGCTTGATTTTAAATTGTGATCATTCATTTTGTTCATAAATCATCTCAATTCTACTCGCTGATTTAATCTTTGCAATTATACCCGACAAATTTTACTTCAACCACTTATACTATTATAGTAACTTCCAATATAGTAAGTAGTTACTGCATACGTTGAAAGAATGTTTCCTAAGAGTGGTAATGAAGTATACTTCTCGTACATTTAAGCCCCATTTTTTCTTTTCTCAAAATTCTCATCTTTCTTATCAAATATACGCTATTACTTTATTCTTATCTTGATATAACGCTTTTTTCTTTATTTAGCCTATTATCTAGCAGTAATATCTCTACATTGTAATATTGATGCTTGGTATATCTACTTTCGTATAAAAGTACTCTTAAATACTTCCGCTAAAAGAAGATCCCGTGGTAAGAGCATTTCCGTTGCATCATATATTCGCTTGCTCATTATCCGCTTCCGTTGGTATATCTCAGTAGACATATTTTGAAGTGTAGTTTTTCGTGCTTTGATCACTTTGTTTTTTGAAACTCTCCTATCATATCTCGGTAACCACACTCATCGACAACCTCACATTGCAGATGTTACGACGGTATAGCAGTGATTTTTGACTATTGCTTTACTTTTACATAGATGCTGAGATTTTGCACCTGAAACGATATCATTGTAGGATAGGCATAAAAGCACGTAGAGGTACTAGAATTCATTATAGGACAGGCATAACAGCATGTAGAGGTACTAGAATAAAGGAAAGATATTATCGCCACTCTTAAAGTCACTCAAAATTCCAGAATTGAAAAGTGACTATCATGAAAAACTCCATCGTCTTTCAATCTGTTGTTTTCTCCAGCGAACAATCGGCAAATAGTAACTGTTGATCATATACAATAAGCAAAAGTGAGAATTTATTATGGAAAATTTAGTAGTGCATCTGAAATTAGCGTAGAATGTGCTAGAGAAATTTATAGGTGCCGAACAATTACCCCTAATAGATGCCTAATTGTGGGTGTGTGTAGCAAACTACAAATGCAGAACACCTGCTTATACTCATCGTCCGAAGGCATAACGATATCGTTTGCATAACGCAACCGACGTTGATGCTGATTTTTCATGCAGCCTAACGAATTTGATCGCTTTCATACCCATCTGAGAAATCATCAGCTCCACTCCGAGTATCGCGAACATATGGGAATCCCTTTACGAAATTTACATACCCATGGAATTATTGGTCAATCGGGAATGACCCGATCTTTATTAGGTGCATTCTTGAGGGACGAGGACACCATTTGGATCGATGCAAAATACGAAATCGATCAGTGTAAAATTCCTATAAATTTTTTGCCACTTTGGAAGTCTAAAATATCGTTTGAAGTTGCTAAATGAACGTGAAGGAATCTCAGAGTTTACATTATGCATAGTGTTGGTTTCATAACTGTAATTTTAAAATTAGCGTCCTTCGAAAGACTTCAAATTTCACTGCATAGAAAACTTCGATCCCGGTGGAGCATATTTGGAGCCTCTTTGGGCAATAATCTATATATAATATATTTATATTGTAACATTTGTTGGAAATATTTACTTATCGCACTAAATTATAAAGGACATAAGAAGAGATCTGATCACGAATATTTTACATATCTGAATGATTACCCCACATATAGTTAATCCTTAACATTTCAAAAGACGGCGAAGATTATGTGATAGCACTTCCTTATCAAAATCGTGAACTATCAGTAGCGATTTGATTATGATAAATAGCCAGAGGAAGAGTGCAGCATATCAGATATGATAAAAAAATTTTGATAAGTGTTTAGATGAGACTTTAATTTCGGCATGTGCTATACAAAAATCGCCTCACATTTTTCTACAAATATTCTAAATATTACAAGAAGTACCACTGAATTAGATTAGGAATATATTTATCGATGGGAACAACATTAACGCTAACGCATACATTTTCAAATAATAGAAGCAACATTGATATGTCAGCATTCTTGGATAAATCACTCATTTAAATCCAGGAAATCAAGCTTTTCAAGCAATTATACCCCGAGACAAACGGAGATAAATATAGATTGCGTAGAAACTCATAAAATGATCGGTTATTGCTAAGGTTGACGTGAGGTCAAATTTACGAGACCGAGAGTATTGCTGACTTTTCACCGAAATGAGTTACGATAGAGAGTAGTATACTTTCACGAAAGAATAGCTTAATAAGTCCTGAACAGAAGTTGAAAATTTCAAGAGTCATACATATACTGTGCCAAACAGCTTTAGTCTATTACTGTTCCCTTCAACCCTCTACCCTCCCTATCATTAATATTGCTATTGCTTGGGGGAAAAACCGCTCCTATAGAGAACAAGAGAGATTACTGCAGCAATACTTCATCGTGCTTTATTCTGTTTAGAGCGCAAATTCATTCTCTTTACCTCAACTCAAAATCAATCATTAATACTCATTTCAGTTAAGTCTTTCATTATGATAAATACAATTTTTACTTCAAATTAAGCAAAAAATTATATCGCCTTGAAAAAAGAGTACTTAGTAAATTCCGAGTGAGATAATAAATAAACTTTTCGATTATGATAGTAATTCTATTCAATAACCTCTTTCTATTGCGATAAAATATATTTATATAACTCCTATTCTCTTCTCTTCCGCTACAATTCCACATTCTCTACGAAATCATATCGAGATGCAATCAATAACGATTTATCCTCCCACTAGAAAATCATTCTTAATTTGCCGTAAAATGAAAATTTTCCACTTCCGTCTCGTCATACGTGGAATTTTCCATATATTCCATGGAATATATTCCACATATATTTCAACAATTTGAAACTGGAAAATTTTGCAAAATGATTTTCTCGACCGAAAATTGAAACTTTTAATCGTTGGAATCTTTCAAATGAAATTAAAATGAAAAGAAAAATAATTATCTAAATGAATTTTTCTTTTTTTGTTCAAAAGGGATTTATAATGATGAAAAAAGAAATCGAAGATTAATATATTCATCGCATAGATTATGGAGAATATTTAGAGAATATGGAGAAATCGATAGATAGCATATTAATGATTTAAAATATTTGAGATATAAAAATGCACGCTATTCGGTAAAATGTACCGATAAATATTCGGTAAGAATAAACAACCGTTCATATGGAATGCAATTTGTACGATTGAGGAAGTTAAGCTGTGTGAGAGTCTCGATCGAATGCCAATCAAACTATTCGCCGCCAACAGATTACCTCATTCACTAATCCTTCAAAGTCAAACGCGGTGCAATCTAAGCTTCTCGCATACATTCGAGTTGACCCTTTTCAGTTGACATCGTTTTTATTGATGGCTTTTTTTCTTCGAAGATTTCCTGTCGGTTTTTCATGGAAAAAGGAGATGAATTTGTAAATGGGAAATGAGATTGAAGACGAGAAGAGTAGACGATAAGTCATTGGAAATATTTTCATGAAAGATAGAATAAAAATTATTCAAATGTAAATGATCTGAATCCGATGTCGAATGAATCCAATCTATAATGCTTTAGCTAAAGATGTCGCCCTATGTTTTTAAAGCCGCTGAGAGAATGGTACACTCGAATAAAACCGAACTGATGTTATGTTGAGCGTATTTGCTAGATTAACTTTCTTTTCAGCGTTCCAGCGTCTACCATCTCCACCAGCTCTAAATTCCCTCTCCCTCCACCCCTCCCTCCCCCCCCCCCCCCAAAAAAATGAGGTCAACGTGGTCACTATTCGCGAATGAAAGACAAGAGCCATATGAGGTTTATATTTCACTCATCTGCGCCATTTGGTTTTCAACTGGCAGAAAGCGAGAACCTTAAAAAATATTCGAGAATGCGTTGTGCTCATTATCGGTCACGCTACAATGGAGAATCCGCAAAAATGACGATTATTATTTGATATCTCGGAACCGTCGAATGAACTTTGAAGCATGGCGATTTGATTGCTAACAAAGTCAACGAGTAAAATGCTGAATGAATAAGCTGTATGATCCGACGAACGTAGAGGATAATGAAGTGATCGCTGACCACTTCTAAGCAAATGAAATATTCAAATGATTGGATATATAGACTGACCTATATTGAAATATTTAAAAACCTATGAAGAGAAACCGATACGAATAAATAAGCAAATGAAGTGTGAAAATGCGAAACTTATCCATTGATGTTTGGCAATAACCGTAAATGTAAAATTAAAGACGATTTCGAATGGCATTTTCTTGAAGGTGATTGAGAATTTCAAAGAGAATTTGGAGCACTCATATTTAAGCGCATTGAGAGAAGCAAGAGGTTGTTTGCACGTTAAAAATGATCACTTTATACGGGGGAATGGCGATGCGACTGGCAGTAGGCGAATCGACGTTCTATACACATCCAATGTGATTTATCAACATTAACCGCATTTTCCACCTTACCAATCGCCACATAAATTTTCGCTCATATCGATCAACGTATCGAAACTGTCATCGAGTCGAGCAAATAATAATTGTCGACGCATCAAACAGCACATAAATCATCGACCGTAATTCAGTATCGAAATATTTCTTTCCTTCATATACGGTAGCAGAACAACGAAATAGTGAACGAACGCATTACTATTAAAACGTCCATCACCGGTGGCGTTCCTGTTTGCACAATTTCAGGCTTCCGAGAAGCGAGAAATTATTTTTTTTTGGGATGAAGCATAGTTGTCTTGTGGAATGCGACACTGCTTAAGGTCTAATTTTGCTTTCATTGATTATTTACCTGAACGCGTTGAGAATATGATGAACAAGAAATTGCGCTAGCATTTCGGTTATTCTCGTCAGTGTTGAGTTGCTGAAATGAAATTCGATCGTTATCGATCGGACTTTCGGTAAGAGTAGCGATTTCATTGATATTACATTTTTTTGCACTTATTTTAGCACTTCATTTAATGAAATCATATTTCCACTGCTGATACTTTCGATAATTAAGAGCAAATAAGTTGCGCCACAGCAGGTGAACTCATAACGATCATCGAACTTGAGAAGTTAAATGCATTAAAGTGATACATGGAGATATGATAAAATAATATAGTTCTATGTGATGTGCAATATGAGAATATGTGAATGGTTTTAAAGGAAAGAGATTTTTTTGATCCCATTGATTATGGATTCAGATTGATGGGAACTTTTTTTAAAGGATTATAATCAATTTTTTCATTTTCTTTATATTCTCTCATACGAAATCTCTGCTTCATGAAATTTCATATCGCTCTACAGTCGAAACAGTGCAAATACTCAGATGATTCAATGATGGGTAAATTTTGCATCAGCATTTTTCCGCAAATCGAAATTATATTACTTCATAGGCTTTTGCTTTGCCGAACTCATTAAGGTGATCCCACCAGTTCATATGTTTTTATTTACCTCTCAGGTACTATCACCTCAGAGGTTGTTTTACAATAAGCCGCATATAGCACAGCGGTACGGATCATTACCACGTAATCATGTACTTATGAATGAGGCATTAACGCCACGGGATATCTGCGCAGATAATTAGTTACGGCTTGACTAATGGACGTTTATAATGCAGAGGCTTTTAATGAAGCGTGAATGCTTGTGCCGTTGAATTTTTATTCTTTTTTGTAGGAATTGGACAATGTGATTAGAGGTTATATGCATTCGCTAATTGAAATTTACGTAACAAAAAAGTTTCTAAATGACAAAATTCACTATGAGTTTTTACTGCGTTGTCGGATTTCGATGAACGTTGATGAACAAAAGATATTTCCTTTTTGGATAACGCCGCCACTTTGGTGGATTCGTCAGAAATGCTTATAAAAATATGGAATTTGCGTAATTTGCATCAATATTATTCATTTGCTCAGCGATGAACGAATGTTTCGGCTCGAATTATCAATGATCTTTAGCAAAATAGCAATATGAAGTTATTTGCAAATAATACTGTATTACTACTGTAACAGTAAGAGTTGTGCTACTGTAACACGGCGGTATTGTGGATGAGCATTTTATATAATATGACATCTAAATCACCCTTTCTTGACGTCGCTCAAACACAAAACACATATAATTTCTCGAAGGTTGAGAGACTAGAGATGAGTCTATTGAGATTTTCCTCTGTTACGCTGAGGCCTATCCAATGATATAGGTCTGATATGATGCCATTTAAACTTAGGATTTTAGAATTTCTATTAGAGATGAAATGGCTTATTAGATGAGTTCCATGCGAGCAGAATGATTCCAGCACCGAACAACTTAGTTCATTTCCAGTCTCTTTGAAATTTATCAAAATTACTGATGGCAAAAGAGCTTA
Organism: Parascaris univalens; assembly: GCA_037576465.1. NCBI lineage: Eukaryota > Metazoa > Nematoda > Chromadorea > Rhabditida > Ascarididae > Parascaris > Parascaris univalens. The sequence goes on along the minus strand of CM075173.1, from coordinate 235,128,426 downwards.
CAACCAATTATTTCGTTTCGCAAACAAATTTATTCCTTTTTTTAGCTAAAATTTAAGTTTGCAATGAACTACAATTCAACTGCCTTCAAGTACAATTTTTTTTTTTAATTCAAAGAGGTGTTTCGTACTCGATGAGAACATTTTTCAGCTGAACGCCATAGAAAAAGGAAAAAATTCAAAAGGTTTTTAAGTTATTCCAGAAAAATAACAAGAAAGAAAAGAGGTTCGTTATGTTCACCCAAACAAGCCTTTCCTAGCATTCAGTATGGTGCAACTGTTCTGCTCTGAACGAATTATGTTATTTTTGATGCAGAACTCGAACGTTTATGGCGCAAGTGTCCTTGTAAAAATTCATCCCACTACAACTTATTCGAGAGGAAATTATACGCAGCAGAGCTGTCAATGCTGAGCTCGGCTGAAAAACGCATGGTAGGTTCGCATACGTCTCAGCTGGAATGCGACGTTTGACGTAATAACCGCTGAGATCCAAATTTGTCATTGCGATCGCCATCAAAATCTGATCAAAGAACTTCGAAACAAGCTGTAAACAACTGAAAATGCATAAATATTGCTGATATTTTGCAACCAATAGTGCTGCACTTCATATCGGTCGAGTCATACGGCAAACGGATCTAAATGGCAGCGAAGCTATCACGATATACGCTTATGCAGTTCCGCTTGAACTAGTTTCATGGAATGCGAATGAATGCGATAGAAAAATATAAACAGAGAACATTCACAACAATGCGCTCATATTTTCATCAATCACACCGTAAAATGATAGATTTCCGCTATTAGAGAATTGGAATTTTATATGCTTCTTGAAAAGTTTGTTATAGCAGTATCTTTTACGCAGTATCTTAAAGATACTGCGTATATATATATATATATATATATATATATATATATATATTTGTTGGTTCAACAATTTCGACCTGTGCAATGATTGCAATCCATGGCATATGATGAACTTCTTTACTAAACTTAAGTTCACCTAAGCAAATTTAAGTTTCATCTGTTGTCTTCCGAAATGGTTGTTGAGATTGCTGTCGGTGTCATTAATTCCTATGCATTTTATCATCTGTTGGCATGTGGAAATAAAAAAGTTCATATAAGCTTCCGAATGCTTTATTGTTTTGATGATAATTCATAAATCCGATTAATGAATTGAGTGAAACTGAAAATGCACACTCTAGGCTGTCTTCTCCAACCCACTTCAATATTCCTTTTAGTTCTCGAGGGAAAATTGAAAAACTTGAAGGATTTATTCAGCTTAATCCATTCGTTAACATATGGCTGGAAATATTTTACAGTGAGTAACGAAAAAAAAAGTGTAAAATGAATCGAGCATTATATGCTCTCTTTACTCTCCATTCAGCAGATCGATGAACTTTATCGATTACTGATAAAATAACAACATATCTAACGTACAGTTCATACGAAAATCTTCAAACGTTTCATTTCGAATAAAATAAATGTAAAGCAAATCATTGTATATGAAAATTTTGAAAGGCTTAAAAATAGTTTATTTTGTAGGCCTAATATGCGACCACCAATACGGGATTACTCTTCATTATGAGTGCATCACTACTGAAATGAAACATCGCTTTCTAAGGGATGTTGAAAGATATAAACCAACAATTCTTAAATACAGCTAGCTTTCTATTATAGCCGTCACCCAAAAGTATAAATATGAGCAACAAAATATCAATTTAAAAAGAAAAATTGATTATATATATTTTATAGAAAGTACTAAAACTGGTACTAAACTTACAAACATATTTTTTAGTGTTTTGGACTATTTAATGATTTACTATCAGATTAGTGCAGCGATAGCGCATTCTTTCGAAGAAATAACAAAATCACATCTATTCTGCGAGTATTCCTCTAAAATTCACACTCTCCTTGCTCTCAGCCTCTCCCTCTCCCGCTCCGAATCCTGTCTCTTAGAGTGTCACTCGAATTTGTCACTGTAAATGCGATTGTCACTGCTATCACTATTCGCCTATTTGGCCTTCTTTTGCATACGATGTTATTTTATTTTTTCTCTTCTATATTCATATTCATATAAGAGAGAACTTAAATTTCACTTGATTTTAGAAGAAAAGGACGCAACGAATGAAGGCCATAATGATCGCAGCAACACCATATAAGTACTTCTATTCAATTAATACAAAAATTATATGAAAAAATTTTGTCTAATTTAGAGGCTTTTTTTTAGTGAACGAATTATCCTTAATAATAAAATGTAACAAATACTTCTCATATAAAATAAATTCATAGAGTGAAATTCAAGTCGTGAGCTTCTTTTTCCACGCTGAAGATTATCGAATACGCTCAAGTTTCGCTTCGTTAACGAAATGTTTTTGAAATGTAAAATTAATAGATTCAACGAAATTGAGATGAAAAGCAATAAGTCAGAAAGGACTTTGTTCCAAAATAGCATTCATCCATAGCTCTCGGGATGTTGCTATCGGCTGCGGATATCTCATTCCACGATTGGAGAAAAGAGGAGGAAATGAAAATATTGTTATTTGGCGATCATCTATATCTTACAGGAATGAAGTGGGATTTCAACGCTGCAAATAGAATTTTACGCCTAAGGAATTTAAATAAGAGAGCTCCTCAAATAGTGATGGAAAATGAATTGCGCCGCTGTCTACTGTATTCATGATGATGGCGCATACAATGATGGGTGGGTGGGTTGGCAATCTCCTGATTGGATCAATATGGGTTGTCGAGTATGTGACGCGCCGACGCATTCGACACTTGAGAACGATAAATAAATTGATTGATCGACTAACGCTAGTTGATTAGGATTTTTTCATCGTGAAGTCATCAACGTCAGGAAAACCCTCACCTCAATTCCATTGCTCTTTTCCTTGCCTTTAATAAAGTGGAGGATTTCATGGTTAGAAAAGCGCCCCCTCAACGCTGGTGGATTTTAAATGATCACTTACGGTGCATATTTTTTTGCGGAATTTTCTGCTTTCGCATATGCTTTAAATGCAATGAATAGATTAATTTCTTCGCAAAATTTTCACTATCTTTGAAACTATTAATCGCTTTGATTATGAAGTTAACCGTTCACGATGTTGTAGAATAAATTTTGCCTTATAAGAGTAAGCATATTAAATTATAATCTACGCCAACATTAAGCTTTATCAAGCTTCGTCACTGCTTTAGCTCCGGAGTTGATGAGACACACTAATACACCGATAAGCATATAGAGATATACAAGCTCACATATATGGGCAGTGATATAATATCGATAGATTTTACTTTACGGTTGCAGATATCTAAATATGCAGATAAATGTAAATCTAAAGGGAAGAATTATTTCGCTGCATTTTCACTTTAGGAAATATTCGAGTGCAGATGAATTCTCACGTAAGTAGTATGATTAAACTACTCAAACCATCATCAACTAGCATGGAATATATTACTACTAATTGCTATAAAATTAATAAAATTGTAAGTTTTTTCATAACTGATTTCTGTTTATTGATAAAATCAGTTGACTTAATGAAAGAATATATCGATCTTGAAAGATTGAGAGTAATGAGATAAGAGGCGATTTGCTATGCGATGATATGAGGGAATTTTTTAATTCCCACTTAGGAGTTAGTGGATTGTTGAATTTCACAAATATCGTTAAAAGTAAGGGAGATATAGAGATGACAAATAATATGTAATAATCGTAACGAAATGGACTGTGTCAATAATTCGAGTACATCGGGAGATGATTATAGTACGGGGAGAGTGAATGAGGCGGACCAAGGGGAGGAGAGGATAACTACGAGGAGACTATAGAAAGAGGAGAGAGGAGAGGACAATCAATAGGTGGAATGAAATGAGCTTTATGGATTATGGTGATATGTGAAATTTTCTAAATGCGCTCGGATGAAAGATTTGCTACGCTTAAAAATCGGCGATGACAGATTTTGGAAACTCTAAGCGAACATTTCAAATATTCAAATAATTCAACGAGGGAAATTTTTCATTTATTCTATTAAGGTAAAAATTTTCTCCTCTTAGAGTATTATTTTCAGTTTATTTAAGTAAAAAATTACTATTTAGGAAATAATAAAAAAAATCGATAGTATCATTTAAGAATTTCGATAAATGAATGAATTGATAGTCAACGAGAAAATTAGCGTCCATAATTAAGTGTCCATAATCTTCGACTTTATTATCGCAACGAATAAGTAAAACAAAAATTCAAATGAATTTGGACATTCATAGGAGTATATTGTGCACCTTAATGAAGCTTTATCTAGAGATTCATGAACGCAATTATCAGCTCTTAGTGCACTTTTTTCCACTCCGTCCATATAAAGTTTATGAGATGGAAATATTTGAAGTGCTTTTAGGTGGGATGATAGTTCATCAATGATATAAGCTCAATAGTGCTGAACTACTGATCGATACAACCGATATAGACTAGTTTCTGTGATTGATCAATCTAGATTTATTGATTTTAGGTGATTTAACCTGGAAAGGAACTTCACTAACTAAAATCGTAATTTACACACAACGCCGGTAATATTCGATGGGTCGACGAAGTGACGACAACGGACGCATGCGACACTCTCAATGGGTAAATGATTGCCGCATATTCACTACTACAATGAAGACAGATTGTTGTCGGGCGATTGATGTTCATATGTCATTCAGCTTGAACGTTAATGCGTCGTCGAACTCACTAGTGCACATAAAACGATGGTGAAGTGAAGAAAATTATAGAGGAAATCACTTGAAACGATTATATAATTATAAATAATATATGAGATTATATATTATTAGTGGTGAATATTTTAAGAAATCATATCGTTTTATATATATTAAAAATTGAAATTAAATTAAGCAGTTGAGCAAATTCGATAATAATTAATAATTATTGAGATTAGAAATATTCGAAATATTATTAACAATTTGATAATTAATATAATTTAATCGAATTAGAAAAATCTAATTGAAATATTCAATAGTGCAAATTCTTCGATTGAATTCCACTTGAATTGGATCTGTCCGAATGTGTGATCATGGATTATTGGAAGATGGAATTATGGATTCATATAGTGATTTATTTGCAATGATTTTATAAGTTCAAGAAATCAAATATCTAAACGATGCGTTTCATTTTAGCAAGTATTAAGGCGAAATTTTTGAAGAGAAACGATTCCATCGAATAGTAGAATAATGATATTCACAAAGGAAGGCAACTATGGGATGAGTATTCCATTTGGCCGGCATGAGAAATGCCGATCTGGCGAATCATTAAGCATCAATATTTTCAACAATCCGTAGATTATGCTTTAAAAGATGGAAGAGGTAGAGAAAGTCTGAGGCTAATAACGATCTTCGCAGAAGTATCTAAGAAATGCTTCATTTCAGAATAAGAGAAGACGAGAGACGGAGAGGATGAGCAATGAGATGAGATTGAGAAGTTTGTGGGAGTGGATCGTTTTTGGGAAAGCAAGTTTTAGAATCCCTTAGATAAAATTTCTCATCATCTACTCTCAATAAAGTGGAAAAAACTCACCCCTCTCGCCTGAATATTGAAAATTTCATTTTATCATAGGAAGGCATCGTTGTTGAACAACGACCCACAAAATTTTGACCTGTGTTAAGAAAATTCTACTCGTCGATTCCGTCCAGGGCCGGCGGCTATTCAAGTGAACTTGTTTTAACAAAGCATTTCCACTCCAAGCATTATTCCATTCTGAAGTCAGCGATGAGCTGAGCATTTTGTTGTGCAAGATAACCTGCTCAATGGCCGATTAATTTAATTGATGCTAATAAATGAGGCTAAAGTGTTGACGATATTAAATGAGAGATACGTCGATTTGATGAAATTAAACGTCACTATTACTGGCGTTGAACTCTTACAGCGGCATTTCATCAAGCAAACCCCAATAAATAAATGAGATGGATGAGAGGAGAAGGAGAGGAAGGAGGAGGAGCATAATGCTTACTGATTTTCCGATCATTTTTTGAGTATTTCGATAGTTGACGATAAGTTCTTCCTCTTTTTTTTCGTCTTTTTTTAACAGATCGATTAGGTGATCATCCTCAAAGCGCCGATCATTTCTCATGTAAATCTCATCATTCGAAAGATTCCCAAGCCGTATCTTTCCACCCATTTGGGTATGATCAAATTCACGCTTGTCAATTCAGATAAATGTCAGAGTGAAGTTGGAAAATTTCGCTGTCGACTCGTATCAATCGTATCGACATCGAATGCTAAACGATAGTGAAAAACGACGACTTCTTTCCTCTTTTCACTTCATTGAGAAAGATTGCGAATATAAACAATAAAATATAACGAAAGAGAGAATTTGTCTTATTTTAAATTTGTATTGATGATACAAATATTTCATTTCTATAAAGAATGAGAGAAAATAAATCTTATTACATTAATAGTGCTTTAATCCAAAGGAGTTACTTAATGGTGAAATATTGAGTTGAAATATAATTTTCATAAAGTGATAAGCGAAGATAATATTGGAAATATAGAGATAAATGAAAATGATAAGCGAAAAAACTAAAGAAAATTCATTTAAATAAATATATAAGAAGAGTTATATGACTTAAAAAATATGAGGAAAATAAACAAGTGAAGAAAAGAAAAAGTAAATAAACATTATCAATAGATAAATTCACGTTATCAAACCTTATCAATCGAATATTTCCAACATTAAACACCGTTAAATGCTCATTTATTATTGATAAATCATATCGATAAGATTTAACTCTTATCATATATCATTGAGAATGAGAATTTCTTATAGAGAATTTGTATTACTCAAATTGCAATATATTCATTAGTGACTTCTTTTTTTTCACTTAAATATATAAAAATGAGAAATTTTTCCGAAAAAAGGAGGAAATTTTTATTATAAGTTAGCTTTAATTCAGAAAATTTAGCGCTTATAATAAAGCAAATATATATCTATTTAAAATTAACTATAGAAGAATTTTAATGAAACGATAATCGATCAATTTCTTCATAGAGACAATAGAAAAAAACAAAATAATATCGCAAATTTTTCAGCATTAATTTCGTCGTTATTATTCGATTTTTCAACGATCGATCATTGATTGCCTTATTTGTCGAGTAGAATTGCTGTAAAATAGAAGTGTAAAATAATCTCTAACGATGTAATGAGAGCGGTAAACGTTCCTTTGAAGTGACGAGAGTGCAAATGGACACTTGTTCTTGTGTTATTTGTCAGTTGCCCGTTTTTGATGTCCACTCTAATGGTCATCTAATGGTCACACATTCGACGATTAGTGAAATAATTAGACGCTAAGATCAGATGCGTAATAAGAGAGTCGGCGGCCCTCGTCTCTTCACGCTTGTGGATGATTTATGTGCAACGCTGGTTGGCCTCTTGCCGTTGATGTTCCCTTTTAATGTAGCGTATCCGCTTCGCTTTTCGGCCGCTCACATCATAAATTATCGAACGACGGTTGAGCGATCGAAACATCGAACACCGAAACGAATGGCGCACACAACTACTGTACTTTCGACAAATCATATTTAATATATGATTGCTGAAACGATTGCAAAATTCTGAATATAATTTGCATAAAAATTTGAATTTCTCTCTCAATTTCATTTATTAATACAGAAATTAAGAAACTGGAAAAATAAAAAATAAAAGCAAAATCAGTGAATCATCCAAATCTGCAATCATCATAATCGAATATGAAAGAATAACCGATGATAAGAGATATCATCGATAAGGAGAAGCAGATAATCGAAGATCAGAGATATCATCGATAAGGAGAGGATTTATGCGAAATAATCGAAAATTCCACTCATAAGGATTATCCTCTCGATGAGGAGACTCGAGAAGAGATCACGAAAATACAATCATTTCCCCTAAGAGCGTCATAAATAGTTATAACATTCAGGACAAAATATAACTGAAATAATTCTTTTTTTTTCTCCCTCTAAAATAAACTTAAATAACTGAAAAAAAAATATATATGAAAAAGATCCAGGAAATGAGTGATAAGAAATACAGAAAAATTATTAAAATATTCGGCACTCTCTAATAATTCTCGAACATCACTATATTCATAAGCGTATTTCTGACGGAACATCTCAATTTCATACGAGATCCGTCCTCTTTTTTCCCACCTCAAGTAGAGCTTTAACTCATTTGCAAACAATTAATAGTACTCCAAACGTAATATGAAGAAATCATTAATTGAAGTAAATTAATTAAAGCAAATTAATTAAACTAATTAAATTAAATTTTAATTAATCAATTAAGTGGACGATCAAGGTGAAATGTTCGCACTATTGTTTATCATTAATAAATTCAATCGAATTATTAAAATTCATTTTAATTTTTCAATTATTTATTGCCGTAAAGAATTCACCTATGAATATAATGAATTCTACTTTCGTTTCTTTAATCATTCTTCAGAAAGATGCAGCGATTATAAAAGTTCCATAGAGAATTTAACATCTCAACATATCGTCGAGAGATGCAAACCATACGCAAATGTATGATAAACGATACAAACAATGAATGCTGAATTGATTCGACAACTGATCAGTTTTGCGAGTGCCTATCGGCGCTGTCGATCATAATCAAGAAATCGAATTCGATCAATTTGGCAGACTTTAACTGAGGACCACTTTACGAGGAGCATACTTCAATGCTTCACTTCGTCACTTTCCTGGATTTGCTGCTATATGGAAGAGTATAGAAGCGATCCTAAAGCTTTATTCATGAGGCAAGCTTTCTTTTCATATTTTAGAAAATATATATAATGGCTTGTGATACACTATTTAGCTAGCGAAACAATTCGCATAGCTTCAGCTTCCATTTTGAAACCATCACCAGCTAATATTCACATTCGAATAAGATCAATGGAGAGGCTGAAATTGGAATCTAACGAACTTTGAAGTAGAAGAATGAAAATTCCAATACGAGGAACTTGAGATTGACTACAAATGATCTCCGCATCACTAATATATCTTTTATATCTCGATGAATAGAAAATTTTCTATTTTATCAATAGAAAATACGCTAATAAATTGGACAATATAGAGAGAGAGAGCGATTGAACGAATCTTTGAGGGCGTTTAGATAATTAACTACTCAGGGTCACTAAATGAATAAATAAGCTTTGCGTATTGAGCGCAGGTGGAAAACGGATATATGGAGCTAAAAACTACTTAAGGTTGTTGTAAAATTAATGGTTTGCCCGTTTTAATATTATTAATATATATATATTAGCGTATATCCTAATCCGGATTATTGTGCTGGACGAAGAAACGATAAGATGGAACCAAAAGAGATGAACGATTCGACAAGATCCGAGAGTAAATTGAAGTTAACTTCATTAGCGAAATTGAAATATCTGAATCGTTGAGATCGATGCTTAAATGAATTAATTGTACTTTTCGAAAATATTACTCATAGAAGATCGACTTTCAATTTTTGCAAATATCTAATGCAACGATATCAATGAGTTGTTTTGAATTTCAACTTATTTGATACTATCGATATTTGCGATCGATTAGAGAGATATATCTTAACAGGCGAAAGGAAATAGTTCAAAGAAAAACTCTTTATGGGGGCTAAAAAGGAAATACTTCAAAGAGAAAACTCTCTGCTATTGAAATTCGTTTTTCGATGCTAAATATGAGTCATAAGTGTAAATTAGCTAAACGATTCGAAAAATTACTCAACGATATATATTAAAATTGCGATTTTCACTATTCGATATGGCGTATTTTCGTCGACACATTCGACGATGTCACATCGAATTAGTGCACTCGAAATTTATCGAATTCACTCGTTCAGTCGAAAATACGACAAGAAGAATTCACTCTTATTTCAACGTTCGAACATTGCAAAAATTCTATAAAAATCGAAAAACGAAAAATGAAAAAATTTTCTCGAAAATTTTTTCCTCTCCATAGAGAAATTTTATTGAAAATTTTTAAAAAATTCTTTCAAATCTGCAGTAAAAAATATGCCAATTTTTTCGTTAAAATTCAGAAGAAAAAAGTGAAATAAATATTCAAAAAATAAAAAATAAATAAATAAATAAACAAATAAAAAATATATATATAAAAAAATGTATAGAATTTTTGTATATATACATATATATAGAATTTATATATATATGTACAGAATTTTTTGAAAAAAAAATGAATGAAGTAGCAGATGGCAATTGAGGGCGTATGAGAGTAGTGCATCTAAAGTGATAACCTCTGATAGCGCGCCTATTTAATCCTCTTCCATAACCTCTATACTATTAGCGCTTATCGCATTTCTCAACATCAACCAAGGTAATCGATTCGACGACGATTGTGATTGCACCATCGATTCACGCTTCCCGATCGGTATGTATCATCGCTGCTCGTTGCTAATACATCCTATTTCTTTCCACTAATTTGCGTTTGCCTACAAATAATAAGAAGATCAGAGAAAGGTCGTCGAAGCACAACTAAATGATGATCTTATTTAATTCTCGCTAGTGTTAGCGATGAGAAATAATTTTTCACGCAAACAATAGAGAGGATTTGAAGAGAAACCGATTTCTTACCCGCATATCTTAGCGCTTCATAATCGCCGCTCTCTTTCAAGTACCATTTTGAGATTTTCTATAGTTCCCCCTTAGATTGAGGAAATTTTTAATAACGGCACTTAAAGTACTGATATTATTCTATGGTTCTTTATAATCTTATCTACCTATCTTGCTATGTAGTAACACTTCGAGACGCAATCACATGATAAATATGAAATTCGAAAGACCTAAAAATACATCCTACTGCGGGAAAAATTCAATCCTACTATAAAATTAATTTCAGGTTAGTACCATATTTTGCAAAATTCGTCTATATCTTAATGAGTTTTTGAGTTTGCCGATCAAGTTGCTGATTAACGAATGAGGTGCTTAGTGTTGTTTAACGTATGCATGGGAATTTCAAAGTCGAACATACCGTTGTTGGAAGCGATTAAACTTGATCCGATGCCATGTTGATCTTGATGAGAAACACCGATTCTTCTATCATTTTGATCGGACGGATATTTACGTTCTCGATCGTTGCAAATCCCAAAACTTCTATCAAACACTGATTAGCCTTAAATCTATGAAAACAATCCCAATTGATATTATACGTTTTCGTTGCTTAATTACGAAGTGATGAGAGGAAAAAAACTATTACCGCTAAGAGTGAATGATATCCGACGGCATTGTCTCTAATGTCAACTCTTTCAGCTATTTGTTTGTCCATTTTCAAGAGAGAACGTTGAGGTTTTTCCCTTCTGATACAATCAAAAATATTACCACAATTCAACGATAAAGCTGTGACCTTTCTAAGGTGGAGAACGATATGCAAAGGGCGAAGAGATCGGAGAATGAGGATCGTGGATGAGACAGGAAGTGATCCGAATCCGGTGCTCTATGGCTACGTCTTCGAACGTTTTGATAAACACCTTCATAAAATATCTTTATTATCAAATTCAATAACAATTAATATCAACAAATGACTTTCCAACGATAGAATTTAATCACCACATTCAAAAAACATTAATAATAGTATACCTGGATTAAATGCTCATACAACCTTCCCCCTCCCCTTCCACCTGAAAAAAAAAACCAACACGAAAACTCTTTTCTTTAACAAAGTAAAGAATGCACAATCAACGATCGACGAGAGAGCGGGGGAAACGTTAGTGTACTAACATCAAAAGCTCAAATCTCAATAAAAGAACTGAGAGATTCACCTATAGCTCAATAAAGAATAAGTTTTTTGAAGCTTTCATAGCTTTCTCTTTCAAAAAAGAAAAAAGCATTCGTTACCTCGTTGAGTTATTCTAGTTTATTTCAGGAATTTCTAGGATCCTCGAGATGATATCCTGAAATTCTCATCAATTTCTTCATCAAAACTCAGCGGAGAAATGCCACTCATTGAAATAACAACAATAAGACACTAAAAATGAAAAATTCTCAACGTGAATATTGAATTTTTCTCAACGAATTCTCCTAAACTTCGATATTATATGCGTATATTTCCAAAGGAACCCAAATATAAGCTTCATCTAGAATATTTCATAGCAACATTTAATAATAACTTCACATAGAACACATAAAAAAACGATAACATCATCTATCTTTATTAGTAAGGTTATTTCGACGAACAAAACAACAATATAAGAGGAATTAAGTGCTTTAAGCTTTAAATTGGCGCTGGCCAAGAAATTCTTACTACCTCGGTCCATTCGACTATTGATGGTAAGTCTGTAACCTCTAATAAAATCGCTATCCACATCGGCGATCTACTCAGGAATTCTATATCAACGGTGGACTTCTATCAAGAATGACACTACCACAGTAATTTTAGCACCTCGCTGTTTTCTATGATACCTACAATCTGCTCCCTCTAGGTTCTTTATTTCTTTGTAGAATATCGAAGGAATAGAGTCATCCCTTCGTTTTATGGAGCTGTCCCTTCAATCTCCTTCGGAAGTTATAAGTGATCACAAAGTCTTGCAACACAGCATTTCAAAAGAGATATTATACTGAAGCTATACAACAATCACTACATTATCTAATTTACCACTTATAAATAGAATTCATCAATCATCGTCACTCTCTGGTTCAGTCTTGACCTCTGATGTATCCATCAGATCTTGACCTTTGCGTAGAGGTTCCTCTTTCATATCACTATCTGAGAGCCATTCTTCCCTGGTTTCAGAGTTGCGATCCTCATCCTACAAAATAAATTAACATCGCTTTCATCCCGAAGTACGGAGAGAGATAGTGGGGAGAGGGATGAGCATTCTACTTTTGCATCAATGTACGTGTGCGTATATTAATCTCTCTCATCTACCTCCCCTCCTTCTCCTTCCGAAACTCCATATACAACATTTTAAAAGAGCGAAACCTTACGACAGCATCGCAATCAATCCCGTAAATTACGACCCGTCTTCAGGAGCCAAAATTCACCTCACTTCTCCAAGTTTTCTGGCGGCTTCGTTACCCAACTTTCTTCCTCTTCGATTTCAAAGACCCTTCCGATATTCTTCTTTCCCAGTTATTTTCCCACTCTATAACTATTTCCTATTACTTCTGTACTAGTCATTGCACGCACACCTGTCTCAGGTGATCCTTGCTGTTGTGGAGCTGTCTCATAGCATTTCAAATTCTCCAAAGTGACCTCTTAGCTGATGTCTCAATCTGATTACCTATATGAGTCAACGTCATACCTCTCGTTATGGGGATATCGCCGAACAAAGTAAATCTCACCTCTCCATACTTCGTTTTTTCCCGACTTTCTTTTCCTATGGTCTGTCTCGAATCACTTTCCTCGACGGAAGGATTTCCCAATGCTTCCCGAACCCGTCACTACCTCATGCTGCATTACTGGCCATTTAATCTTGGCTGCTTCTATTCTAATAGTTATTATTGTCGATGCATTTGGTGTTGCCGCTAGAATAAACCCACACCACATATGATCCTACTGATCGGACATTTTATCCGCATTCTTTCGTTCATTAATTCCCTCCTTAATAGATATTTTCGAAATTCAAAGGAATATTCTCGACCTCAGTGACAGCGTATCATAGCCGTACCGATACCTTAACTCCTCTAAAGCGATATGGAAATATGGTTCACTCCCAGAAACTTCGGTTATCCCTAAGGGAACGCAGCTTCGACGATTACTCGAAAGGTTATATCCTGATCACTAAGGCGATAATATAGTACTATTTTTGAAAATTTGAGTGAATTGTGACCCATAAAGCGGCTGCCAAAGCGATCCCTGCAACAGTTAAGCGGAAGTGGAATGATGGAACTACACAGATAGATGGCATAGCTTCCTTCACGCTCGGTCTTCTTTGACCCTACGAAACCTAAACCTTCACAATAGTGGACCTTCGCCTATACACTATCAAATCTCTCAAATTTAGTATTTCGTATAGCATAATATTAGACCTGAAACTTCCATAGTGTAGTGCAGCAGTAAAGCTTTACTCACCTAGTTTCGTCTTTCCCCTCATATTTGGTGCTTTTGGTGACAAACCGCTCAGAGAGGTTTCTCCACGATTTCAACCATAAAGCTCCAAAATATACATATTTTCTAGGCATTACACGAGTTATCCCACTACAAACGATCAAGCTGAAGTCGGTTACTATGTTCTGATGACGACTATAAAATCATTGCTCTAAGAGAGAATAACAGAAACTTGCCTTAAGTGCCAATTTCTGTGCGAGTTTCTTCTTGAAGGCAGCTGAGCCGAGTTCTCTGGCGAGAAGCCCTTTACCACCTTTATCTTTCAGTGCCAACTTCGCTCCGAGTTCTTTCTGACGCTCTGCTACAGCGTTGAAGAGATGAACCACACCTCTGATATTGAAAAATATCAACAAAGACCTCATATCAAACTGGTTTAAGGATGGCGCCCGAGGAAGGCAAATGCAGCGGATACGACCAACTATCAAGTCACTTCCATGCTTCTATGCGTTACTACTGTTTGCAATTACAAAAGAATCAATGCAGAGAGCTTCAATTTTTCGAAGTGACAAGTGACAGCCGCATCGATAGGAAGCCTATATCGGATCGCCGTCGTCGTCGAACTCAACAGAAAATTTCTATTCTCGTAACGCGTATCCACTATGAAAAGATCAACTACGAAGATACGACAGTGAAGGGTTCGAATGTCTCCACAAAATGTTCACTTCCGCCTTAGTTTTATATTTCTCCCATACAAAAATAATATCGTCAGCTTTCAGTAGTAACTTAATTTCTTGTAACTGATCGCTCAGGTAAAGACCTAATTTTCCAATGTCTAGAATGGTCGATCGATAAGACGGGCAATCTGATCAATGTCCGATCATCCTGTATTCCACGAACAAGGAAATGAATTGTAAAGGCAATTTCGAGAGGGATTAATCGGCAAAACGTCTTACTTGGTCGCCCTTCGGATAAGAATTCGCTCTTCTTCTCGATCACTTACGGCATTCGGTTTAACCATACACATCCTATCCAATTCTCTTTTTGCGAGTAATTTTGCCGATCGTTCACGCTTTGTTAGACGTTTCTTCTACAAAAAAATTCTCTATGACAATAGCCTGATACGACTTCCGCTTGCCAGCTATGGAATAGCGATTATGAGCTCCCCGAATAATAGATATTACCATCACATATATTAGGATCTATGCAAGGCATAACTGGTAAAGTCCAAGTAACAAATAGAGGAATGTTAGAGGACCCGTAACACTTCGGTTCCCCAACGCATCCGCCTTGAAACAATAGACCATCTGCAGCCATACCTACTCATATAAAAGCAATGCTTACTAATAAATTCTAAGCAACATCCCCATTCCAACAAAGATCTTAGTATACTACTAAATCATAGAAGGCACGTAAACAGGTAGCCAATCTCTCTTGGCGACTATTTCGTCTACGATGCCGCAGCTCCGGAAAAAAACTCCGGATCCGCAGTCTTCCTTATAGCTTTTTCACAGACCCCACAAAGGAATTAGCAAAAGTGAGAAAAAAAGGTGCAATCCGCCTTTGAAGAAAGAAATTAAACCCCACCTTTTTCAGCTTCTGAGATTTCTGATTCACCTCCTCTGGAAACTCGACCGTCGATCCCACATCTCTGATAGGCGGAAGTTTCGCTTGTAGCGATTCTTAAAAACAATCGAATCAATCTCAACTACAACTTCATGCTCAGCAATCCTATTTTTTGGCGTCTTTCACCCTTCATAACCGAAGATTCTACATTGAGCTATCTTTCGAGGTAACACTTATCGCCATCACACCCCTATTCCCTTCCCATCTTTGAGCATTTCGCTAACAATTACGCTAAACTTAACATTCATCAGTGAGTTGAAATTCGAAATATTAATTCAGCTTCATATTCCCCTCAACAATGCATTCACATTTATCTATAGTTCATATGTTAATCTATGATCCGAGTGAACTTCAACATAGTTCACATTTCGCTGCATCCTTTCCAACATTCACAATTCCGATGGAGCCCACCGAATGCGTCCACCGCCGATCCGACGTCAACGGATCGGATCAATCAAAATTCAACGACTCCTAACGACCAAGTAGATAGAGAAATTACTAACTCAGCTACAACTACAACCAATTAACTCTATAAAATGTACTATGCAGTTTGAAGGCGTCTTGTACAACTCTAGCGAATGCCATTAAACTTGATTTCCGCCTCTAACAGCGACAACTTCTTCACTCTACCCATGTATGCCACCTCTCTTCGTTCAAAAAGGCCATCCTTCTTGGAACTGATCAGATAAACCGATCCGTACCATCAAACTATCGATATATTTTACTATTTGTGCGAAATACTACGAGCAAAATTAGCCAATATAGTGAATGAGGTTAGCCTTGAGGTGACCGATCCTATTCCGTACATAAAGGGGACTATCAGAATCGAGACCAGTTGACATGCAAACGCAAATTCCCTACGAATAATAAAGGGACGGCTGATACCAATAGAGAGAAATGAAGCAGCTGAGAAATTACCGCTTCATAGAACTTCACGATGAGCTTCATAGACCTTCATAGACCCTCATAGAACGCTTCATAGAACTACAGCCATGGCTCAACTCTAACGATGAAATAATAAAAGAGAAAAGGGGCGACGAAAGGCCAAGAAACGACGACGGTGACCACAATATTCGAAGATGCTCATTAAGTTCGAAAACAATAGAAATAATTGCTATTTCATCGAGTAATCAATTCCAACCAAACAAAAGCTGAGTGGCGATCGCAAAGAACCTCCAGAAAGCTATCATACCTCCCAATCAAGACAGCGACCTCAAGTACACTCACCCTCGAGAGTTGCAAGTACCTGAGGTTATCACAATGGAGACGATACGATTGTTGTCGAAAGGAAAGACATGGTCAAGACTTTTGAATCTTAAGTGAACTTTCAGGATAACCTGACTTGATCAACAAAATGCTAATGACAGATGGAGTTATAGAGAATAGAAAAATGCGATGTAGAGTATGACCAATGAGAGTGATAAGCAAAAAGGAGCTCATATTATTGAAATCACCGTAAGTACCCTATTCTCAACACTTCGTTAATTCTCCATTTCTGGATAGCAATGATACAAGTGAGACTGAATTCCTCTCATAGCTCCCATGAAGGATAAACCCTTTTATGTTCAAAGAAGGCAATTTATCTAAGGTAATTTGCATTCGGAACGGGAATTATCTCGATCGATATTACCCTATTTCGATCTTCTGTTGAAATTTCCATAATTGGGGAAAAAACTCCTCATTTTTACGAATTTTTATGGATCTATGAATCCGGAAACCTTCTATGGACCTATGAATCCGGAAACCTTTTATGGATCTATGAATCCGGAAACCTTTTATGGATCTACGAATCCGGAAACCTTTTATGGATCTACGAATCCGGAAACCTTTTCATGAGTCGACAATAAGAAATAATCTATGCACGATCGGAATCGAACGAAGCAATATAGGCGAACCTCTCCTATCATATTAAATTATTGGTGGATTATTTCCCTTAGAGAGGCATCATCTCATCCGAATGTCCGAGAAATTTTACCATCAGAAATGGGAAATTTGAGGAGATTTATGGGAATAATTGAGAGAAACAACAACAACAATCCAAAGAACGTTAAGCTCAACTTACCGTCGGCACTTGAGGAACCCGAACTTTCCGTTACGTCATCACTTCCCGAACTTGAGCTCGTACCCTCTTTGATCTCTAAACGATCCTTATATCCAGCCATAGCTGAAACTTCACATTACTCGTGCCTTAAGGAGAACAAAAACCCATCAACGCATAGCGATGATTATTTGCGATCTTTCAATGAGATCCGATCAAGTCCCACTCTACCTAAGCTGATCTGATCAAGACCGACTCTACTTAAGTTGATCTGATCAAGTCCCACTCTACTCAAGCTGATCTGATCAAGTCCCACTCTACCTAAGCTGCTCTGATCAAGTGTCCCACTCTACGCTTGGATCACTCATGAATGCTAAGGAAATCTATGAAACCCTATGAAGCACCCCCTTCACGGAAAGAAACGAAACCCACATTTTAGAAGATAATATCCGAGGAAAGTATTAGAAAACGAGCAAATATCCTCCGACCCGCTTTCAGATCTTTTAACAAATTGGGTAACCGACGGGTAATAACACAAATCTCTTGCCATCGGCAACCTATATCCACTCGCATCCATTACTTCATATTATTCCCAGAAATATTCCCGGGGGGATGGGAAAACTCTAACCATCATTTCCCATCTGGGGTAATTAATATTAAATTCCGGTAAAACAGGGCACGGCATTCCGACTATCATTCATCCACAATTCTATATTATCCTCACGAAAGGTATTCATGGATTTAGTAGAGGGGGATTCCAGAAATTGGTGGATTCTACAGGTAACGTTACGAATATAACATATCATATTAACTATGAACTTAAGAATAGGTGGCGGAAGTAAAGAGATTCGGAGAAGAGCCGATTCAATGAGAGCGGAAATCTCAATGGAGTCGCTCATTGAAAGAAAAAAAAACTGA
This sequence comes from Parascaris univalens, assembly GCA_037576465.1. Taxonomy (NCBI): domain Eukaryota; kingdom Metazoa; phylum Nematoda; class Chromadorea; order Rhabditida; family Ascarididae; genus Parascaris; species Parascaris univalens. The sequence goes on along the minus strand of CM075173.1, from coordinate 235,109,854 downwards.
AGAATAGATGAGCGATTAGTCTTGGTCGAAAGATTTCCAAATTGAATAAATCATAATTGAACGATATTTTACTTAGAATTAAGAGAGGGATCTCCAGAGCGAGTGAAAGGGATCTCCAATGATTACCTCTTATGGTATCCGCTCATGAGACATATCGACCTATAGAATAATCGTTCATTTCGGCGTAGCTCGAGGTTTTCGCACTTCGACCCTATAGGATCTGATCTTCTTCAGGTTTCTCAGGTCCGTCGTTTCGTGATCGAAGGGATCGCTAGAAAAACTGCTGATCAAATTTTTAGAATAGCGATTGTTGCATCATAGTGGATGGAAAAATAGGAGAAAAACTCAGATTCCTCTGTCCCCCAATTCTCAGGTCCCATTGGCCGATATGGCAGATGGAGAAATCATCTCATCGCCATCGATTCAACGGGATTCGCCCCCATTGAACGATCCCGGCGATATTTCTCTTTACTTGCACGGTTACCTGAGTCGCAACTATCCTATTATTGCCGTTAATTAATTGACATTAATATTCCAGAATTAACTCAACAACGTCGAGTTTATCTACGTAAACGGCGTCCAAATTTGGAACTATTCGTTTTCGATCGTCGACTCAATAATGAGTAAAACGAAGCTGAAACGGAAGAAGCGAAAGAACTGCGATGGTCCGTCGACCGGTCAAGGTATTCGTTGTATATTTATGAATCCTTTCCCATTGACGAGTTTTTTTTGATCGTTTAGTTGTCCTTAGTCCCCGGAAATTATCGGATTTGCAGCTAACACATTTGCTCTCAATCCTCTCATTCTATTCGGTTATTAGTAAAGAAGGGAGGTCCTTTTGTTTCTGTCTTCCTCAATATCCTTACGGATCACCGATGAGTGAAGATTATCCCCTCTCTTTTTATGCAAGTTCCTTCCCTTCATATCCCCATACAAGATCATTTTAGAGTCCTTTTTTCTCTCCTCTTTAGTATCCTTACGGATCACCGATGAGTGAAGATTATCCCCTCTCTTTTTATGCAAGTTCCTTCCCTTCATATCCCCATACAAGATCATTTTAGAGTCCTTTTTTCTCTCCTCTTTAGTATCCTTACGGATCACCGATGAGTGAAGATTATCCCCTCTCTTTTTATGCAAGTTCCTTCCCTTCATATCCCCATACAAGATCATTTTAGAGTCCTTTTTTCTCTCCTCTTTAGTATCCTTACGGATCACCGATGAGTGAAGATTATCCCCTCTCTTTTTATGCAAGTTCCTTCCCTTCATACCCCCATACAAGATCATTTTAGAGTCCTTTTTTCTCTCCTCTTTAGTATCCTTACGGATCACCGATGAGTGAAGATTATCCCCTCTCTTTTTATGCAAGTTCCTTCCCTTCATATCCCCATACAAGATCATTTTAGAGTCCTTTTTTCTCTCCTCTTTAGTATCCTTACGGATCACCGATGAGTGAAGATTATCCCCTCTCTTTTTATGCAAGTTCCTTCCCTTCATATCCCCATACAAGATCATTTTAGAGTCCTTTTTTCTCTCCTCTTTAGTATCCTTACGGATCACCGATGAGTGAAGATTATCCCCTCCCCTCTTTTTATGCAAGTTCCTTCCCTTCATATCCCCATACAAGATCATTTTAGAGTCCTTTTTTCTCTCCTCTTTAGTATCCTTACGGATCACCGATGAGTGAAGATTATCCCCTCTCTTTTTATGCAAGTTCCTTCCCTTCATACCCCATACAAGATCATTTTAGAGTCCTTTTTTCTCTCCTCTTTAGTATCCTTACGGATCACCGATGAGTGAAGATTATCCCCTCTCTTTTTATGCAAGTTCCTTCCCTTCATATCCCCATACAAGATCATTTTAGAGTCCTTTTTTCTCTCCTCTTTAGTATCCTTACGGATCACCGATGAGTGAAGATTATCCCCTCTCTTTTTATGCAAGTTCCTTCCCTTCATACCCCCATACAAGATCATTTTAGAGTCCTTTTTTCTCTCCTCTTTAGTATCCTTACGGATCACCGATGAGTGAAGATTATCCCCTCTCTTTTTATGCAAGTTCCTTCCCTTCATACCCCCATACAAGATCATTTTAGAGTCCTTTTTTCTCTCCTCTTTAGTATCCTTACGGATCACCGATGAGTGAAGATTATCCCCTCTCTTTTTATGCAAGTTCCTTCCCTTCATATCCCCATACAAGATCATTTTAGAGTCCTTTTTTCTCTCCTCTTTAGTATCCTTACGGATCACCGATGAGTGAAGATTATCCCCTCTCTTTTTATGCAAGTTCCTTCCCTTCATATCCCCATACAAGATCATTTTAGAGTCCTTTTTTCTCTCCTCTTTAGTATCCTTACGGATCACCGATGAGTGAAGATTATCCCCTCTCTTTTTATGCAAGTTCCTTCCCTTCATATCCCCATACAAGATCATTTTAGAGTCCTTTTTTCTCTCCTCTTTAGTATCCTTACGGATCACCGATGAGTGAAGATTATCCCCTCTCTTTTTATGCAAGTTCCTTCCCTTCATATCCCCATACAAGATCATTTTAGAGTCCTTTTTTCTCTCCTCTTTAGTATCCTTACGGATCACCGATGAGTGAAGATTATCCCCTCTCTTTTTATGCAAGTTCCTTCCCTTCATACCCCCATACAAGATCATTTTAGAGTCCTTTTTTCTCTCCTCTTTAGTATCCTTACGGATCACCGATGAGTGAAGATTATCCCCTCTCTTTTTATGCAAGTTCCTTCCCTTCATATCCCCATACAAGATCATTTTAGAGTCCTTTTTTCTCTCCTCTTTAGTATCCTTACGGATCACCGATGAGTGAAGATTATCCCCTCTCTTTTTATGCAAGTTCCTTCCCTTCATATCCCCATACAAGATCATTTTAGAGTCCTTTTTTCTCTCCTCTTTAGTATCCTTACGGATCACCGATGAGTGAAGATTATCCCCTCTCTTTTTATGCAAGTTCCTTCCCTTCATATCCCCATACAAGATCATTTTAGAGTCCTTTTTTCTCTCCTCTTTAGTATCCTTACGGATCACCGATGAGTGAAGATTATCCCCTCTCTTTTTATGCAAGTTCCTTCCCTTCATATCCCCATACAAGATCATTTTAGAGTCCTTTTTTCTCTCCTCTTTAGTATCCTTACGGATCACCGATGAGTGAAGATTATCCCCTCTCTTTTTATGCAAGTTCCTTCCCTTCATACCCCCATACAAGATCATTTTAGAGTCCTTTTTTCTCTCCTCTTTAGTATCCTTACGGATCACCGATGAGTGAAGATTATCCCCTCTCTTTTTATGCAAGTTCCTTCCCTTCATATCCCCATACAAGATCATTTTAGAGTCCTTTTTTCTCTCCTCTTTAGTATCCTTACGGATCACCGATGAGTGAAGATTATCCCCTCTCTTTTTATGCAAGTTCCTTCCCTTCATACCCCCATACAAGATCATTTTAGAGTCCTTTTTTCTCTCCTCTTTAGTATCCTTACGGATCACCGATGAGTGAAGATTATCCCCTCTCTTTTTATGCAAGTTCCTTCCCTTCATATCCCCATACAAGATCATTTTAGAGTCCTTTTTTCTCTCCTCTTTAGTATCCTTACGGATCACCGATGAGTGAAGATTATCCCCTCTCTTTTTATGCAAGTTCCTTCCCTTCATATCCCCATACAAGATCATTTTAGAGTCCTTTTTTCTCTCCTCTTTAGTATCCTTACGGATCACCGATGAGTGAAGATTATCCCCTCTCTTTTTATGCAAGTTCCTTCCCTTCATATCCCCATACAAGATCATTTTAGAGTCCTTTTTTCTCTCCTCTTTAGTATCCTTACGGATCACCGATGAGTGAAGATTATCCCCTCTCTTTTTATGCAAGTTCCTTCCCTTCATACCCCATACAAGATCATTTTAGAGTCCTTTTTTCTCTCCTCTTTAGTATCCTTACGGATCACCGATGAGTGAAGATTATCCCCTCTCTTTTTATGCAAGTTCCTTCCCTTCATATCCCCATACAAGATCATTTTAGAGTCCTTTTTTCTCTCCTCTTTAGTATCCTTACGGATCACCGATGAGTGAAGATTATCCCCTCTCTTTTTATGCAAGTTCCTTCCCTTCATACCCCCATACAAGATCATTTTAGAGTCCTTTTTTCTCTCCTCTTTAGTATCCTTACGGATCACCGATGAGTGAAGATTATCCCCTCTCTTTTTATGCAAGTTCCTTCCCTTCATACCCCCATACAAGATCATTTTAGAGTCCTTTTTTCTCTCCTCTTTAGTATCCTTACGGATCACCGATGAGTGAAGATTATCCCCTCTCTTTTTATGCAAGTTCCTTCCCTTCATACCCCCATACAAGATCATTTTAGAGTCCTTTTTTCTCTCCTCTTTAGTATCCTTACGGATCACCGATGAGTGAAGATTATCCCCTCTCTTTTTATGCAAGTTCCTTCCCTTCATACCCCATACAAGATCATTTTAGAGTCCTTTTTTCTCTCCTCTTTAGTATCCTTACGGATCACCGATGAGTGAAGATTATCCCCTCTCTTTTTATGCAAGTTCCTTCCCTTCATACCCCCATACAAGATCATTTTAGAGTCCTTTTTTCTCTCCTCTTTAGTATCCTTACGGATCACCGATGAGTGAAGATTATCCCCTCTCTTTTTATGCAAGTTCCTTCCCTTCATACCCCATACAAGATCATTTTAGAGTCCTTTTTTCTCTCCTCTTTAGTATCCTTACGGATCACCGATGAGTGAAGATTATCCCCTCTCTTTTTATGCAAGTTCCTTCCCTTCATACCCCCATACAAGATCATTTTAGAGTCCTTTTTTCTCTCCTCTTTAGTATCCTTACGGATCACCGATGAGTGAAGATTATCCCCTCTCTTTTTATGCAAGTTCCTTCCCTTCATACCCCCATACAAGATCATTTTAGAGTCCTTTTTTCTCTCCTCTTTAGTATCCTTACGGATCACCGATGAGTGAAGATTATCCCCTCTCTTTTTATGCAAGTTCCTTCCCTTCATATCCCCATACAAGATCATTTTAGAGTCCTTTTTTCTCTCCTCTTTAGTATCCTTACGGATCACCGATGAGTGAAGATTATCCCCTCTCTTTTTATGCAAGTTCCTTCCCTTCATACCCCCATACAAGATCATTTTAGAGTCCTTTTTTCTCTCCTCTTTAGTATCCTTACGGATCACCGATGAGTGAAGATTATCCCCTCTCTTTTTATGCAAGTTCCTTCCCTTCATATCCCCATACAAGATCATTTTAGAGTCCTTTTTTCTCTCCTCTTTAGTATCCTTACGGATCACCGATGAGTGAAGATTATCCCCTCTCTTTTTATGCAAGTTCCTTCCCTTCATACCCCCATACAAGATCATTTTAGAGTCCTTTTTTCTCTCCTCTTTAGTATCCTTACGGATCACCGATGAGTGAAGATTATCCCCTCTCTTTTTATGCAAGTTCCTTCCCTTCATATCCCCATACAAGATCATTTTAGAGTCCTTTTTTCTCTCCTCTTTAGTATCCTTACGGATCACCGATGAGTGAAGATTATCCCCTCTCTTTTTATGCAAGTTCCTTCCCTTCATATCCCCATACAAGATCATTTTAGAGTCCTTTTTTCTCTCCTCTTTAGTATCCTTACGGATCACCGATGAGTGAAGATTATCCCCTCTCTTTTTATGCAAGTTCCTTCCCTTCATACCCCCATACAAGATCATTTTAGAGTCCTTTTTTCTCTCCTCTTTAGTATCCTTACGGATCACCGATGAGTGAAGATTATCCCCTCTCTTTTTATGCAAGTTCCTTCCCTTCATATCCCCATACAAGATCATTTTAGAGTCCTTTTTTCTCTCCTCTTTAGTATCCTTACGGATCACCGATGAGTGAAGATTATCCCCTCTCTTTTTATGCAAGTTCCTTCCCTTCATATCCCCATACAAGATCATTTTAGAGTCCTTTTTTCTCTCCTCTTTAGTATCCTTACGGATCACCGATGAGTGAAGATTATCCCCTCTCTTTTTATGCAAGTTCCTTCCCTTCATATCCCCATACAAGATCATTTTAGAGTCCTTTTTTCTCTCCTCTTTAGTATCCTTACGGATCACCGATGAGTGAAGATTATCCCCTCTCTTTTTATGCAAGTTCCTTCCCTTCATATCCCCATACAAGATCATTTTAGAGTCCTTTTTTCTCTCCTCTTTAGTATCCTTACGGATCACCGATGAGTGAAGATTATCCCCTCTCTTTTTATGCAAGTTCCTTCCCTTCATATCCCCATACAAGATCATTTTAGAGTCCTTTTTTCTCTCCTCTTTAGTATCCTTACGGATCACCGATGAGTGAAGATTATCCCCTCTCTTTTTATGCAAGTTCCTTCCCTTCATATCCCCATACAAGATCATTTTAGAGTCCTTTTTTCTCTCCTCTTTAGTATCCTTACGGATCACCGATGAGTGAAGATTATCCCCTCTCTTTTTATGCAAGTTCCTTCCCTTCATACCCCCATACAAGATCATTTTAGAGTCCTTTTTTCTCTCCTCTTTAGTATCCTTACGGATCACCGATGAGTGAAGATTATCCCCTCTCTTTTTATGCAAGTTCCTTCCCTTCATACCCCCATACAAGATCATTTTAGAGTCCTTTTTTCTCTCCTCTTTAGTATCCTTACGGATCACCGATGAGTGAAGATTATCCCCTCTCTTTTTATGCAAGTTCCTTCCCTTCATACCCCATACAAGATCATTTTAGAGTCTTTTTTTCTCTCCCTTTAGTATCCTTACGGGTCACCGATGAGTGAAATTTATCCCCTCTATTTTTATCCAATTTCGTTCCCTTCATATTCCCATATAATATTATTTTAAAGTCTTTTTTTCTCTCCTCTTTGGTATCCTTACGAATCATCGATGAGTAAAGTTTATCCCCTCTATGTTTATGTTATTTCCTTCCCTTCATATCCCCATACAATACGATTTCCGAACGCTTCTCATCGTCCCAACCAAATTCATATTGTTTATCAGCTGTTTTATGTTATTTTTCACTTCACTATTGTCTTTGCAGCGCTTCCATTCAATACCGAGAGAGGTCAACATATACTGAAAAATCCGGGTATTGTTAATGCGATCATTGAAAAGGTAATATTTGAATTGTTTCGTGGTTATTTTTATCCTCTTTTGCTCATTAGGCACTCATATAGTCGGCAAAAGAAGCGACAAATAGCGGTATTAGTGAAGATTTCATCGGATTATTTGTTTCGGCTCAATGTGATCGCTGATTGCCTCTGGATAATCCCATTTCGCTGTGCGATCAGCGCATCATTAGAAGAGGAACTTCCATAGTTGAGAAGAAACTTTATAGATTAAAGGGGGCGACTGGAATCCCCATCATATAGGTCTTGAGATAAAACTGACAGCATTGATTCTATGGAGGTGTTTTTTTTTCTTTTTCAGTCGGCAATAAAGAATACGGATACGGTGTTAGAGGTTGGTCCAGGAACGGGTAACCTCACAGTGAAGATATTGGAATATGCTAAGAAGGTGATCGCTTGTGAAATCGATGCACGTATGATCGCCGAATTAAAGAAACGAGTACTTGGCACGTAAGTTAATTAGGAGTTTTAATTATTTACTAGTAGTGTTTCTAAATTTTTTCTTTGAGAACTTTACTCGCAACTAGTGTGATATTCTAGGAATATTGGAGAGCAGACGGAGGAGGAAGTTGAGGGAGAGGGAATGGTGGAATTAGTGGGAGGGGTGGGGAAGGGGGGGGGAGGTCGGTTGTATGTAAATTGCATCGATTTCTTTCTTTTTTGTTGAGTATTTAATGAAGAATGAAAGTTTAATTTGATATTAGATTCGGATCGGCGAGCTTCTCATTTCGCGGTGGAATGTTGTCGAATTAACTGAGCAACTATGGGCAATTTAGTTGGATTCACAGCCTTTTTTATTTGGTTGATCGCAGTGAATTTTGCATCTGAATTCGTGAAGTGGAATTTTTGCTGTAGGCATCGACTGTCGGTTTGATATTATTTCCCTTGGATAATTACATTGAGGGCATGATTAATTAAGGCATGAAGGTATAAGGCATAATACCTTAGAAAATAATCCTCTAATGAATTAAATTTTTACTATATAGAAGGGGAAAGGGTGAGGAGAAGCAGTGGTTGTCCATCGTCCATGATTCGTATCATTTTCAGAGCAGTACAACAGAAACTCGAGATTCGTCCAGGTGACATAATGAAGGTGGAATGGCCTTTCTTCGACGTTTGCATAGCTAATCTGCCCTATCAGATATCGTCTCCATTTGTATTCCGGCTTCTTTTGCAGCGACCTTTACCGAGGTAATCCTTTTCTTCTATTTTTTAAACGATAATTTCTCATCTATGAGAGAATTCTTTGAATAGCAGTTGAATAATTTTGTAAAGGTACATAATTGTTTAGGGATCAGAGTGATTGACTAGATGAAGAGGATTCTTTGTTGCAGATATGCGGTACTGATGTTTCAGAAGGAATTCGCCGATCGACTTCTAGCGAGACCGTGTGAGAGGTCATATTGCCGTCTCACTGTGAATGTGCAACTTCTAGCAAAGGTGGGAATATTCCATTAATAATAGTGATTAATATAAGGTGGTGCAAAGAATTTCATTGGGAAGTTCGTTGAAATATGTTTCTTTGCTTGTTTTTCCCGTTGAAATTCGTTTTTTGCAGAAAATGCCTTAAGCCCTGTAATAGGTATATGAATGCGCCGATACACGTTCATCTGTCTGTCCGTTTTCGTTTGCATCTATAGCCTGTAAGGTAGTGTAGTTGTGAATTCCACTGGATGGGACTTTGCGACAGAGTGGATGTGTACGAGATCATGGTCAATGAGAGATAGCCGGCAGTTGCATTCGTCTACAGCGCAGAACAAGTCGTTGCTCTGACTAGATCCCAGCAGATATTTTCTGCTTATGTCGATCTCTATTATCGCTAATCCTTCATTCGGATTTCATCTTCGTTTTTTCATCTCTCTCATGTGCCATCCATCACCGAGTAATTGTATCTAAGTAGTGGTGGCTTCGTTGTATCATTATTAAAGGCAACGCTTACTCAATAGAATCAAGATAATTTGGTGAATGGAAATCCATTTACCTTTATTCAACGAATCGCTTTCTTAAAGGCCAAGCGATAGTGATACCATTCTTGACTGCATCGACGTATCTCTTGTCTGGGATTGTTTAGTAGAAAGTGGTCATGATGTTTCAGAAGGTTACCAAGCTATGATGATAGTAAAACAGCCTTAACCCACGTTTATACCCTCATGGGGATTATGAAGCCTGATATTTTAAAGCAATTGGGGAAATTATTTCGTTTACCTTACCTTTGGGGTATTTTCCTAGTGGGAAGGAAATGCTGTATTTCGAAGATGCTCTTTACTTTATTTTATTTATTTCTTGTTGAAATTAGCGCATTTTCCTGCATTTGCAAGGGAAAGAAACAGAAAATACGCCATAAACAGTGAAGTGCCCTATAGAATTAGCAATCTTCTAGGTGGAACATTTAATGAAAGTGAAACGAGCCGAATTCAGACCACCACCGAAAGTTGACTCGGCAGTGATACGAATTGAGCCACGTAATCCACCTCCGGCTATTAATTTCCAGGTTATTTCGTCGTTTTTTAAAAGAGATTTGTTTATCCTGAGGTTCTGCTGTCTTAATAGATAGAGTCATTGATCGGATGTATTTCGGGGGCCTATGATATCGTGAGATGATGTTGATCCGATTGCAGAACGTTGACCATAGGCTTCTCGTCTCAGTTTCGAGTAGGGATACGGAAATGTGAACGAGCATATTTAATTTGTTTGGTTTAAGTTGACGTTATTTGATGATAAAGTCGTCGGGGTCAGATTCAGTCAGTAGATGATTTGAATAAGGATTGTTCGGTCGATTTGGGTTGTTTCGTTTAAAAGTTTAGAGCGTCGTCTATATTTGGAGATTGGGTTCGTCCGCTTTATTGAAGCGGAAACACCGTCACTTCCCTGGGAAAATGAGGCTCTCGCTTTGAAAGAATCCACAAATGAATATGACTCTAAGGGTAGCATTCAGTTTCGATGTTTTTTCACATCCACTGATGCTCTAAGCGTATTCATATATGTTAGGAAAGAAGAAATATAACTGCGTTAGTCTTACTTATTTTAGAATTGCGAGAGGAAATGTTCAGAGTATTTGGAAGAGGACTCCGATTTGACTGTATCGATATATGCAGTCATCGTAAACTTCCAACAGTAATTCAAGTTCTCTTTGCTGAGGTTGATAGAATCGGGAATATTGGAAATTTTCATTGAGATTATTAAAATTCTCTTAAATTTCACTTGAGTCAGATAGGATAGATAATATAAGAAGAGGATATTTCAATGATGGATATAGAATTTTTTCAGGAATGGGACGGTCTTCTACGAATTGTATTCTTGCGGAAGAGTAAAACATTGATATCGATATTCAAGCAGAAGCAAGTTTGTGACTTATTAGAGAAGAACTATCGAATTGTGTGTAGCACAAAAAATATGGTTCGTTTCGAGAGATATTTCTGTTTTTTTGTTCTTTTCTATAATATATATTTCATGAATATATTCCCTTTTCATTGGCGTCGCTTGGTCTGTATTTAGGGTGGATCTGACTGGACCTGAGGTTGTTTAGCGCGAGAAATATGACTATGCATGTGAGATCTCTTCGTTTCACTACGATACTGTCGCGTCGTGGTGCGTATATTGGAAATAGCATTTTTCGCCAGTCGATAAGTCTAGGCTTAGATGACATTGCTAGATGATTCGTGAATTTAAGTAGAGAGTTGCACTTGAGGTTCGTGAAAAACGACTATATTTGTGCAACTTCACAATGAAATATTCCAAGGTGCTTTTTAAGTATTTATCAGTTGAACTAGGAAAGAAGAGGACAGTGGATCGGATGAAGATCACTTGTTTGAGTAGGTATCTATAGTTATTGTTGATGGTGATCATACTGAATTAACGTTTGCATTTCGGGGTATGGGAAAAACACCTGCGAATATAGATATTATGGTTGTTCAAATCGAGTTGCCGACTGTTTTTGACCTAAATATGCTAAGTTTATTGTTTTTCTTTGTTTGCAGCCGTTAGAGAAGACTTTCAAGATCAGAAATAAACTGGAAGATATATTGACAAGAAGTGGTTTCGGAACAAAACGTGCTCGAAGAATGGATATCGAAGATTTCCTTCAATTGTTATTAGCGTTTAATAAAGAGGATGTGCATTTCGCATGATATTTTTACCGGGATCAGTGAATAGTTGACGTTTTGTTCGTTTCCCGTCGACGCAATTTCTGGAAATTCAGCTGCTTAAGAGCGATTTCGTAGTCGTTGATGTACGAAGTGGTGCGATCGGTGGTTGCGTCTAGGTGGGTCACTTTGGTTAGTTCATTGAATGGAGGTCAGCTATTGCGCCTTAATCGGTCTTAGTGGTATGGGACTAAAGAATTTCTTGTTTTGGGAAGAGGTAGCAGAGCTAATTCAGTAAACATAACGAGGGATGGGTGGTTATATACACGTGTATCAGTCGATATCACTCTTTTTCATCGGTTTTCCTAGTAAAGTATGCAGTGGGCGCCCACTTTTTCTATTTGAAGAGACCTTTTTATGAGGTTACTTGTTTTATTGTTTAAGCTTTGAAATTTTATCGGATCTGTTCATTGTTATGTTAACGGAGCTCAATAAATCGCTAAAACTTTAAAGTGTGTTTATCAGTGAAATACTTAGAGAGAGGAAAAATTTATCAATGGCCGAAGAATTATTCGACGGGGGAACTCCTTCGGGGTTTTTCTTATGTGGGAAGTTGATCATTGGAGGTCGAATGATTTCATATATTAACTCATATTGGTTTGGATATAAAGGATGACAGTGCGTTTAATTTCGAAGAGTGCCCACAACAGGTTTGATGAGTGATTGACACACAAATAAGCAACATTAGAACGGACATCCCCCTGTAAGATTTCTGTATGGAAATATGGAAATTGAATTTCCGACGACTTCCGTTCTTAAGTGAAGGATTGGAAATTACGCTTTGGAAATGTGGGGCTACGTGTCACAATTCTCGAAATTGGAGGATTTGCAGATACGCAGATGGAAGGCCACGCTATACAGTCCTTACGGATCAAAGATGACTAAAGTTTATCTCCTCTATTTTTATTCAAGTTCCTTCCCTTCATATCGCCATACAATATTATTTTAGAGTCCTTTTTTCTCTCCTCTTTAGTATCCTTACGGATCGCCGATGAACAAATTTTATACCCTCTATTTTTATTCAAGTTCCTTCCCTTCATATCTCCATACAATATTATTTTAGAGTCCTTTTTTCTCTCCTCTCTCCCCTCAGTGGCGGGAGATCACATTCGGACGGTTCGCAGTGACGGGAAATTACATTCGGACGGTTCGCAGTGGCGGGAGATCACATTCGGACGGTTCGCAGTGGCGGGAAATTACATTCGGACGGTTCGCAGTGGCAGGAGATCACATTCAGACGGTTCGCAGTGGCGCGAAATTACATTCGGACGGTTCGCAGTGGCGGGAGATCACATTCGGACGGTTCGCAGTGGCGGGAGATCACATTCGGACGGTTCGCAGTGGCGGGAAATTATTTTCCTAAGTTTTAGAGTCTTTTTTCTTTCCTCTTTAGTATCCTTACGGGTCACCGATGAGTGAAATTTATCCCCTCTATTTTTATCCAATTTCGTTCCCTTCATATTCCCATATAATATTATTTTAAAGTCTTTTTTCTCTCCTCTTTGGTATCCTTACGAATCATCGATGAGTAAAGTTTATCCCCTCTATGTTTATGTTATTTCCTTCCCTTCATATCCCCATACAATACGATTTCCGAACGCTTCTCATCGTCCCAACCAAATTCATATTGTTTATCAGCTGTTTTATGTTATTTTTCACTTCACTATTGTCTTTGCAGCGCTTCCATTCAATACCGAGAGAGGTCAACATATACTGAAAAATCCGGGTATTGTTAATGCGATCATTGAAAAGGTAATATTTGAATTGTTTCGTGGTTATTTTTATCCTCTTTTGCTCATTAGGCACTCATATAGTCGGCAAAAGAAGCGACAAATAGCGGTATTAGTGAAGATTTCATCGGATTATTTGTTTCGGCTCAATGTGATCGCTGATTGCCTCTGGATAATCCCATTTCGCTGTGCGATCAGCGCATCATTAGAAGAGGAACTTCCATAGTTGAGAAGAAACTTTATAGATTAAAGGGGGCGACTGGAATCCCCATCATATAGGTCTTGAGATAAAACTGACAGCATTGATTCTATGGAGGTGTTTTTTTTTCTTTTTCAGTCGGCAATAAAGAATACGGATACGGTGTTAGAGGTTGGTCCAGGAACGGGTAACCTCACAGTGAAGATATTGGAATATGCTAAGAAGGTGATCGCTTGTGAAATCGATGCACGTATGATCGCCGAATTAAAGAAACGAGTACTTGGCACGTAAGTTAATTAGGAGTTTTAATTATTTACTAGTAGTGTTTCTAAATTTTTTCTTTGAGAACTTTACTCGCAACTAGTGTGATATTCTAGGAATATTGGAGAGCAGACGGAGGAGGAAGTTGAGGGAGAGGGAATGGTGGAATTAGTGGGAGGGGTGGGGAAGGGGGGGGGGAGGTCGGTTGTATGTAAATTGCATCGATTTCTTTCTTTTTTGTTGAGTATTTAATGAAGAATGAAAGTTTAATTTGATATTAGATTCGGATCGGCGAGCTTCTCATTTCGCGGTGGAATGTTGTCGAATTAACTGAGCAACTATGGGCAATTTAGTTGGATTCACAGCCTTTTTTATTTGGTTGATCGCAGTGAATTTTGCATCTGAATTCGTGAAGTGGAATTTTTGCTGTAGGCATCGACTGTCGGTTTGATATTATTTCCCTTGGATAATTACATTGAGGGCATGATTAATTAAGGCATGAAGGTATAAGGCATAATACCTTAGAAAATAATCCTCTAATGAATTAAATTTTTACTATATAGAAGGGGAAAGGGTGAGGAGAAGCAGTGGTTGTCCATCGTCCATGATTCGTATCATTTTCAGAGCAGTACAACAGAAACTCGAGATTCGTCCAGGTGACATAATGAAGGTGGAATGGCCTTTCTTCGACGTTTGCATAGCTAATCTGCCCTATCAGATATCGTCTCCATTTGTATTCCGGCTTCTTTTGCAGCGACCTTTACCGAGGTAATCCTTTTCTTCTATTTTTTAAACGATAATTTCTCATCTATGAGAGAATTCTTTGAATAGCAGTTGAATAATTTTGTAAAGGTACATAATTGTTTAGGGATCAGAGTGATTGACTAGATGAAGAGGATTCTTTGTTGCAGATATGCGGTACTGATGTTTCAGAAGGAATTCGCCGATCGACTTCTAGCGAGACCGTGTGAGAGGTCATATTGCCGTCTCACTGTGAATGTGCAACTTCTAGCAAAGGTGGGAATATTCCATTAATAATAGTGATTAATATAAGGTGGTGCAAAGAATTTCATTGGGAAGTTCGTTGAAATATGTTTCTTTGCTTGTTTTTCCCGTTGAAATTCGTTTTTTGCAGAAAATGCCTTAAGCCCTGTAATAGGTATATGAATGCGCCGATACACGTTCATCTGTCTGTCCGTTTTCCTTTGCATCTATAGCCTGTAAGGTAGTGTAGTTGTGAATTCCACTGGATGGGACTTTGCGACAGAGTGGATGTGTACGAGATCATGGTCAATGAGAGATAGCCGGCAGTTGCATTCGTCTACAGCGCAGAACAAGTCGTTGCTCTGACTAGATCCCAGCAGATATTTTCTGCTTATGTCGATCTCTATTATCGCTAATCCTTCATTCGGATTTCATCTTCGTTTTTTCATCTCTCTCATGTGCCATCCATCACCGAGTAATTGTATCTAAGTAGTGGTGGCTTCGTTGTATCATTATTAAAGGCAACGCTTACTCAATAGAATCAAGATAATTTGGTGAATGGAAATCCATTTACCTTTATTCAACGAATCGCTTTCTTAAAGGCCAAGCGATAGTGATACCATTCTTGACTGCATCGACGTATCTCTTGTCTGGGATTGTTTAGTAGAAAGTGGTCATGATGTTTCAGAAGGTTACCAAGCTATGATGATAGTAAAACAGCCTTAACCCACGTTTATACCCTCATGGGGATTATGAAGCCTGATATTTTAAAGCAATTGGGGAAATTATTTCGTTTACCTTACCTTTGGGGTATTTTCCTAGTGGGAAGGAAATGCTGTATTTCGAAGATGCTCTTTACTTTATTTTATTTATTTCTTGTTGAAATTAGCGCATTTTCCTGCATTTGCAAGGGAAAGAAACAGAAAATACGCCATAAACAGTGAAGTGCCCTATAGAATTAGCAATCTTCTAGGTGGAACATTTAATGAAAGTGAAACGAGCCGAATTCAGACCACCACCGAAAGTTGACTCGGCAGTGATACGAATTGAGCCACGTAATCCACCTCCGGCTATTAATTTCCAGGTTATTTCGTCGTTTTTTAAAAGAGATTTGTTTATCCTGAGGTTCTGCTGTCTTAATAGATAGAGTCATTGATCGGATGTATTTCGGGGGCCTATGATATCGTGAGATGATGTTGATCCGATTGCAGAACGTTGACCATAGGCTTCTCGTCTCAGTTTCGAGTAGGGATACGGAAATGTGAACGAGCATATTTAATTTGTTTGGTTTAAGTTGACGTTATTTGATGATAAAGTCGTCGGGGTCAGATTCAGTCAGTAGATGATTTGAATAAGGATTGTTCGGTCGATTTGGGTTGTTTCGTTTAAAAGTTTAGAGCGTCGTCTATATTTGGAGATTGGGTTCGTCCGCTTTATTGAAGCGGAAACACCGTCACTTCCCTGGGAAAATGAGGCTCTCGCTTTGAAAGAATCCACAAATGAATATGACTCTAAGGGTAGCATTCAGTTTCGATGTTTTTTCACATCCACTGATGCTCTAAGCGTATTCATATATGTTAGGAAAGAAGAAATATAACTGCGTTAGTCTTACTTATTTTAGAATTGCGAGAGGAAATGTTCAGAGTATTTGGAAGAGGACTCCGATTTGACTGTATCGATATATGCAGTCATCGTAAACTTCCAACAGTAATTCAAGTTCTCTTTGCTGAGGTTGATAGAATCGGGAATATTGGAAATTTTCATTGAGATTATTAAAATTCTCTTAAATTTCACTTGAGTCAGATAGGATAGATAATATAAGAAGAGGATATTTCAATGATGGATATAGAATTTTTTCAGGAATGGGACGGTCTTCTACGAATTGTATTCTTGCGGAAGAGTAAAACATTGATATCGATATTCAAGCAGAAGCAAGTTTGTGACTTATTAGAGAAGAACTATCGAATTGTGTGTAGCACAAAAAATATGGTTCGTTTCGAGAGATATTTCTGTTTTTTTGTTCTTTTCTATAATATATATTTCATGAATATATTCCCTTTTCATTGGCGTCGCTTGGTCTGTATTTAGGGTGGATCTGACTGGACCTGAGGTTGTTTAGCGCGAGAAATATGACTATGCATGTGAGATCTCTTCGTTTCACTACGATACTGTCGCGTCGTGGTGCGTATATTGGAAATAGCATTTTTCGCCAGTCGATAAGTCTAGGCTTAGATGACATTGCTAGATGATTCGTGAATTTAAGTAGAGAGTTGCACTTGAGGTTCGTGAAAAACGACTATATTTGTGCAACTTCACAATGAAATATTCCAAGGTGCTTTTTAAGTATTTATCAGTTGAACTAGGAAAGAAGAGGACAGTGGATCGGATGAAGATCACTTGTTTGAGTAGGTATCTATAGTTATTGTTGATGGTGATCATACTGAATTAACGTTTGCATTTCGGGGTATGGGAAAAACACCTGCGAATATAGATATTATGGTTGTTCAAATCGAGTTGCCGACTGTTTTTGACCTAAATATGCTAAGTTTATTGTTTTTCTTTGTTTGCAGCCGTTAGAGAAGACTTTCAAGATCAGAAATAAACTGGAAGATATATTGACAAGAAGTGGTTTCGGAACAAAACGTGCTCGAAGAATGGATATCGAAGATTTCCTTCAATTGTTATTAGCGTTTAATAAAGAGGATGTGCATTTCGCATGATATTTTTACCGGGATCAGTGAATAGTTGACGTTTTGTTCGTTTCCCGTCGACGCAATTTCTGGAAATTCAGCTGCTTAAGAGCGATTTCGTAGTCGTTGATGTACGAAGTGGTGCGATCGGTGGTTGCGTCTAGGTGGGTCACTTTGGTTAGTTCATTGAATGGAGGTCAGCTATTGCGCCTTAATCGGTCTTAGTGGTATGGGACTAAAGAATTTCTTGTTTTGGGAAGAGGTAGCAGAGCTAATTCAGTAAACATAACGAGGGATGGGTGGTTATATACACGTGTATCAGTCGATATCACTCTTTTTCATCGGTTTTCCTAGTAAAGTATGCAGTGGGCGCCCACTTTTTCTATTTGAAGAGACCTTTTTATGAGGTTACTTGTTTTATTGTTTAAGCTTTGAAATTTTATCGGATCTGTTCATTGTTATGTTAACGGAGCTCAATAAATCGCTAAAACTTTAAAGTGTGTTTATCAGTGAAATACTTAGAGAGAGGAAAAATTTATCAATGGCCGAAGAATTATTCGACGGGGGAACTCCTTCGGGGTTTTTCTTATGTGGGAAGTTGATCATTGGAGGTCGAATGATTTCATATATTAACTCATATTGGTTTGGATATAAAGGATGACAGTGCGTTTAATTTCGAAGAGTGCCCACAACAGGTTTGATGAGTGATTGACACACAAATAAGCAACATTAGAACGGACATCCCCCTGTAAGATTTCTGTATGGAAATATGGAAATTGAATTTCCGACGACTTCCGTTCTTAAGTGAAGGATTGGAAATTACGCTTTGGAAATGTGGGGCTACGTGTCACAATTCTCGAAATTGGAGGATTTGCAGATACGCAGATGGAAGGCCACGCTATACAGTCCTTACGGATCAAAGATGACTAAAGTTTATCTCCTCTATTTTTATTCAAGTTCCTTCCCTTCATATCGCCATACAATATTATTTTAGAGTCCTTTTTTCTCTCCTCTTTAGTATCCTTACGGATCGCCGATGAACAAATTTTATACCCTCTATTTTTATTCAAGTTCCTTCCCTTCATATCTCCATACAATATTATTTTAGAGTCCTTTTTTCTCTCCTCTCTCCCTCAGTGGCGGGAGATCACATTCGGACGGTTCGCAGTGGCGGGAAATTACATTCGGACGGTTCGCAGTGGCAGGAGATCACATTCAGACGGTTCGCAGTGGCGCGAAATTACATTCGGACGGTTCGCAGTGGCGGGAGATCACATTCGGACGGTTCGCAGTGGCGGGAGATCACATTCGGACGGTTCGCAGTGGCGGGAAATTTTTTCCTAAGTTTTAGAGTCTTTTTTCTTTCCTCTTTAGTATCCTTACGGGTCACCGATGAGTGAAATTTATCCCCTCTATTTTTATCCAATTTCGTTCCCTTCATATTCCCATATAATATTATTTTAAAGTCTTTTTTCTCTCCTCTTTGGTATCCTTACGAATCATCGATGAGTAAAGTTTATCCCCTCTATGTTTATGTTATTTCCTTCCCTTCATATCCCCATACAATACGATTTCCGAACGCTTCTCATCGTCCCAACCAAATTCATATTGTTTATCAGCTGTTTTATGTTATTTTTCACTTCACTATTGTCTTTGCAGCGCTTCCATTCAATACCGAGAGAGGTCAACATATACTGAAAAATCCGGGTATTGTTAATGCGATCATTGAAAAGGTAATATTTGAATTGTTTCGTGGTTATTTTTATCCTCTTTTGCTCATTAGGCACTCATATAGTCGGCAAAAGAAGCGACAAATAGCGGTATTAGTGAAGATTTCATCGGATTATTTGTTTCGGCTCAATGTGATCGCTGATTGCCTCTGGATAATCCCATTTCGCTGTGCGATCAGCGCATCATTAGAAGAGGAACTTCCATAGTTGAGAAGAAACTTTATAGATTAAAGGGGGCGACTGGAATCCCCATCATATAGGTCTTGAGATAAAACTGACAGCATTGATTCTATGGAGGTGTTTTTTTTTCTTTTTCAGTCGGCAATAAAGAATACGGATACGGTGTTAGAGGTTGGTCCAGGAACGGGTAACCTCACAGTGAAGATATTGGAATATGCTAAGAAGGTGATCGCTTGTGAAATCGATGCACGTATGATCGCCGAATTAAAGAAACGAGTACTTGGCACGTAAGTTAATTAGGAGTTTTAATTATTTACTAGTAGTGTTTCTAAATTTTTTCTTTGAGAACTTTACTCGCAACTAGTGTGATATTCTAGGAATATTGGAGAGCAGACGGAGGAGGAAGTTGAGGGAGAGGGAATGGTGGAATTAGTGGGAGGGGTGGGGAAGGGGGGGGGGAGGTCGGTTGTATGTAAATTGCATCGATTTCTTTCTTTTTTGTTGAGTATTTAATGAAGAATGAAAGTTTAATTTGATATTAGATTCGGATCGGCGAGCTTCTCATTTCGCGGTGGAATGTTGTCGAATTAACTGAGCAACTATGGGCAATTTAGTTGGATTCACAGCCTTTTTTATTTGGTTGATCGCAGTGAATTTTGCATCTGAATTCGTGAAGTGGAATTTTTGCTGTAGGCATCGACTGTCGGTTTGATATTATTTCCCTTGGATAATTACATTGAGGGCATGATTAATTAAGGCATGAAGGTATAAGGCATAATACCTTAGAAAATAATCCTCTAATGAATTAAATTTTTACTATATAGAAGGGGAAAGGGTGAGGAGAAGCAGTGGTTGTCCATCGTCCATGATTCGTATCATTTTCAGAGCAGTACAACAGAAACTCGAGATTCGTCCAGGTGACATAATGAAGGTGGAATGGCCTTTCTTCGACGTTTGCATAGCTAATCTGCCCTATCAGATATCGTCTCCATTTGTATTCCGGCTTCTTTTGCAGCGACCTTTACCGAGGTAATCCTTTTCTTCTATTTTTTAAACGATAATTTCTCATCTATGAGAGAATTCTTTGAATAGCAGTTGAATAATTTTGTAAAGGTACATAATTGTTTAGGGATCAGAGTGATTGACTAGATGAAGAGGATTCTTTGTTGCAGATATGCGGTACTGATGTTTCAGAAGGAATTCGCCGATCGACTTCTAGCGAGACCGTGTGAGAGGTCATATTGCCGTCTCACTGTGAATGTGCAACTTCTAGCAAAGGTGGGAATATTCCATTAATAATAGTGATTAATATAAGGTGGTGCAAAGAATTTCATTGGGAAGTTCGTTGAAATATGTTTCTTTGCTTGTTTTTCCCGTTGAAATTCGTTTTTTGCAGAAAATGCCTTAAGCCCTGTAATAGGTATATGAATGCGCCGATACACGTTCATCTGTCTGTCCGTTTTCCTTTGCATCTATAGCCTGTAAGGTAGTGTAGTTGTGAATTCCACTGGATGGGACTTTGCGACAGAGTGGATGTGTACGAGATCATGGTCAATGAGAGATAGCCGGCAGTTGCATTCGTCTACAGCGCAGAACAAGTCGTTGCTCTGACTAGATCCCAGCAGATATTTTCTGCTTATGTCGATCTCTATTATCGCTAATCCTTCATTCGGATTTCATCTTCGTTTTTTCATCTCTCTCATGTGCCATCCATCACCGAGTAATTGTATCTAAGTAGTGGTGGCTTCGTTGTATCATTATTAAAGGCAACGCTTACTCAATAGAATCAAGATAATTTGGTGAATGGAAATCCATTTACCTTTATTCAACGAATCGCTTTCTTAAAGGCCAAGCGATAGTGATACCATTCTTGACTGCATCGACGTATCTCTTGTCTGGGATTGTTTAGTAGAAAGTGGTCATGATGTTTCAGAAGGTTACCAAGCTATGATGATAGTAAAACAGCCTTAACCCACGTTTATACCCTCATGGGGATTATGAAGCCTGATATTTTAAAGCAATTGGGGAAATTATTTCGTTTACCTTACCTTTGGGGTATTTTCCTAGTGGGAAGGAAATGCTGTATTTCGAAGATGCTCTTTACTTTATTTTATTTATTTCTTGTTGAAATTAGCGCATTTTCCTGCATTTGCAAGGGAAAGAAACAGAAAATACGCCATAAACAGTGAAGTGCCCTATAGAATTAGCAATCTTCTAGGTGGAACATTTAATGAAAGTGAAACGAGCCGAATTCAGACCACCACCGAAAGTTGACTCGGCAGTGATACGAATTGAGCCACGTAATCCACCTCCGGCTATTAATTTCCAGGTTATTTCGTCGTTTTTTAAAAGAGATTTGTTTATCCTGAGGTTCTGCTGTCTTAATAGATAGAGTCATTGATCGGATGTATTTCGGGGGCCTATGATATCGTGAGATGATGTTGATCCGATTGCAGAACGTTGACCATAGGCTTCTCGTCTCAGTTTCGAGTAGGGATACGGAAATGTGAACGAGCATATTTAATTTGTTTGGTTTAAGTTGACGTTATTTGATGATAAAGTCGTCGGGGTCAGATTCAGTCAGTAGATGATTTGAATAAGGATTGTTCGGTCGATTTGGGTTGTTTCGTTTAAAAGTTTAGAGCGTCGTCTATATTTGGAGATTGGGTTCGTCCGCTTTATTGAAGCGGAAACACCGTCACTTCCCTGGGAAAATGAGGCTCTCGCTTTGAAAGAATCCACAAATGAATATGACTCTAAGGGTAGCATTCAGTTTCGATGTTTTTTCACATCCACTGATGCTCTAAGCGTATTCATATATGTTAGGAAAGAAGAAATATAACTGCGTTAGTCTTACTTATTTTAGAATTGCGAGAGGAAATGTTCAGAGTATTTGGAAGAGGACTCCGATTTGACTGTATCGATATATGCAGTCATCGTAAACTTCCAACAGTAATTCAAGTTCTCTTTGCTGAGGTTGATAGAATCGGGAATATTGGAAATTTTCATTGAGATTATTAAAATTCTCTTAAATTTCACTTGAGTCAGATAGGATAGATAATATAAGAAGAGGATATTTCAATGATGGATATAGAATTTTTTCAGGAATGGGACGGTCTTCTACGAATTGTATTCTTGCGGAAGAGTAAAACATTGATATCGATATTCAAGCAGAAGCAAGTTTGTGACTTATTAGAGAAGAACTATCGAATTGTGTGTAGCACAAAAAATATGGTTCGTTTCGAGAGATATTTCTGTTTTTTTGTTCTTTTCTATAATATATATTTCATGAATATATTCCCTTTTCATTGGCGTCGCTTGGTCTGTATTTAGGGTGGATCTGACTGGACCTGAGGTTGTTTAGCGCGAGAAATATGACTATGCATGTGAGATCTCTTCGTTTCACTACGATACTGTCGCGTCGTGGTGCGTATATTGGAAATAGCATTTTTCGCCAGTCGATAAGTCTAGGCTTAGATGACATTGCTAGATGATTCGTGAATTTAAGTAGAGAGTTGCACTTGAGGTTCGTGAAAAACGACTATATTTGTGCAACTTCACAATGAAATATTCCAAGGTGCTTTTTAAGTATTTATCAGTTGAACTAGGAAAGAAGAGGACAGTGGATCGGATGAAGATCACTTGTTTGAGTAGGTATCTATAGTTATTGTTGATGGTGATCATACTGAATTAACGTTTGCATTTCGGGGTATGGGAAAAACACCTGCGAATATAGATATTATGGTTGTTCAAATCGAGTTGCCGACTGTTTTTGACCTAAATATGCTAAGTTTATTGTTTTTCTTTGTTTGCAGCCGTTAGAGAAGACTTTCAAGATCAGAAATAAACTGGAAGATATATTGACAAGAAGTGGTTTCGGAACAAAACGTGCTCGAAGAATGGATATCGAAGATTTCCTTCAATTGTTATTAGCGTTTAATAAAGAGGATGTGCATTTCGCATGATATTTTTACCGGGATCAGTGAATAGTTGACGTTTTGTTCGTTTCCCGTCGACGCAATTTCTGGAAATTCAGCTGCTTAAGAGCGATTTCGTAGTCGTTGATGTACGAAGTGGTGCGATCGGTGGTTGCGTCTAGGTGGGTCACTTTGGTTAGTTCATTGAATGGAGGTCAGCTATTGCGCCTTAATCGGTCTTAGTGGTATGGGACTAAAGAATTTCTTGTTTTGGGAAGAGGTAGCAGAGCTAATTCAGTAAACATAACGAGGGATGGGTGGTTATATACACGTGTATCAGTCGATATCACTCTTTTTCATCGGTTTTCCTAGTAAAGTATGCAGTGGGCGCCCACTTTTTCTATTTGAAGAGACCTTTTTATGAGGTTACTTGTTTTATTGTTTAAGCTTTGAAATTTTATCGGATCTGTTCATTGTTATGTTAACGGAGCTCAATAAATCGCTAAAACTTTAAAGTGTGTTTATCAGTGAAATACTTAGAGAGAGGAAAAATTTATCAATGGCCGAAGAATTATTCGACGGGGGAACTCCTTCGGGGTTTTTCTTATGTGGGAAGTTGATCATTGGAGGTCGAATGATTTCATATATTAACTCATATTGGTTTGGATATAAAGGATGACAGTGCGTTTAATTTCGAAGAGTGCCCACAACAGGTTTGATGAGTGATTGACACACAAATAAGCAACATTAGAACGGACATCCCCCTGTAAGATTTCTGTATGGAAATATGGAAATTGAATTTCCGACGACTTCCGTTCTTAAGTGAAGGATTGGAAATTACGCTTTGGAAATGTGGGGCTACGTGTCACAATTCTCGAAATTGGAGGATTTGCAGATACGCAGATGGAAGGCCACGCTATACAGTCCTTACGGATCAAAGATGACTAAAGTTTATCTCCTCTATTTTTATTCAAGTTCCTTCCCTTCATATCGCCATACAATATTATTTTAGAGTCCTTTTTTCTCTCCTCTTTAGTATCCTTACGGATCGCCGATGAACAAATTTTATACCCTCTATTTTTATTCAAGTTCCTTCCCTTCATATCTCCATACAATATTATTTTAGAGTCCTTTTTTCTCTCCTCTCTCCCCTCAGTGGCGGAAGATCACATTCGGACGGTTCGCAGTGACGGGAAATTACATTCGGACGGTTCGCAGTGGCGGAGATCACATTCGACGGTTCGCAGTGGCGGGAAATTACATTCGGACGGTTCGCAGTGGCAGGAGATCACATTCAGACGGTTCGCAGTGGCGGGAAATTACATTCGGACGGTTCGCAGTGGCGGGAGATCACATTCGGACGGTTCGCAGTGGCGGAGATCACATTCGGACGGTTCGCAGTGGCGGGAAATTACATTCCTAAGTTTTAGAGTCTTTTTTCTTTCCTCTTTAGTATCCTTACGGGTCACCGATGAGTGAAATTTATCCCCTCTATTTTTATCCAATTTCGTTCCCTTCATATTCCCATATAATATTATTTTAAAGTCTTTTTTTCTCTCCTCTTTGGTATCCTTACGAATCATCGATGAGTAAAGTTTATCCCCTCTATGTTTATGTTATTTCCTTCCCTTCATATCCCCATACAATACGATTTCCGAACGCTTCTCATCGTCCCAACCAAATTCATATTGTTTATCAGCTGTTTTATGTTATTTTTCACTTCACTATTGTCTTTGCAGCGCTTCCATTCAATACCGAGAGAGGTCAACATATACTGAAAAATCCGGGTATTGTTAATGCGATCATTGAAAAGGTAATATTTGAATTGTTTCGTGGTTATTTTTATCCTCTTTTGCTCATTAGGCACTCATATAGTCGGCAAAAGAAGCGACAAATAGCGGTATTAGTGAAGATTTCATCGGATTATTTGTTTCGGCTCAATGTGATCGCTGATTGCCTCTGGATAATCCCATTTCGCTGTGCGATCAGCGCATCATTAGAAGAGGAACTTCCATAGTTGAGAAGAAACTTTATAGATTAAAGGGGGCGACTGGAATCCCCATCATATAGGTCTTGAGATAAAACTGACAGCATTGATTCTATGGAGGTGTTTTTTTTTCTTTTTCAGTCGGCAATAAAGAATACGGATACGGTGTTAGAGGTTGGTCCAGGAACGGGTAACCTCACAGTGAAGATATTGGAATATGCTAAGAAGGTGATCGCTTGTGAAATCGATGCACGTATGATCGCCGAATTAAAGAAACGAGTACTTGGCACGTAAGTTAATTAGGAGTTTTAATTATTTACTAGTAGTGTTTCTAAATTTTTTCTTTGAGAACTTTACTCGCAACTAGTGTGATATTCTAGGAATATTGGAGAGCAGACGGAGGAGGAAGTTGAGGGAGAGGGAATGGTGGAATTAGTGGGAGGGGTGGGGAAGGGGGGGGGGAGGTCGGTTGTATGTAAATTGCATCGATTTCTTTCTTTTTTGTTGAGTATTTAATGAAGAATGAAAGTTTAATTTGATATTAGATTCGGATCGGCGAGCTTCTCATTTCGCGGTGGAATGTTGTCGAATTAACTGAGCAACTATGGGCAATTTAGTTGGATTCACAGCCTTTTTTATTTGGTTGATCGCAGTGAATTTTGCATCTGAATTCGTGAAGTGGAATTTTTGCTGTAGGCATCGACTGTCGGTTTGATATTATTTCCCTTGGATAATTACATTGAGGGCATGATTAATTAAGGCATGAAGGTATAAGGCATAATACCTTAGAAAATAATCCTCTAATGAATTAAATTTTTACTATATAGAAGGGGAAAGGGTGAGGAGAAGCAGTGGTTGTCCATCGTCCATGATTCGTATCATTTTCAGAGCAGTACAACAGAAACTCGAGATTCGTCCAGGTGACATAATGAAGGTGGAATGGCCTTTCTTCGACGTTTGCATAGCTAATCTGCCCTATCAGATATCGTCTCCATTTGTATTCCGGCTTCTTTTGCAGCGACCTTTACCGAGGTAATCCTTTTCTTCTATTTTTTAAACGATAATTTCTCATCTATGAGAGAATTCTTTGAATAGCAGTTGAATAATTTTGTAAAGGTACATAATTGTTTAGGGATCAGAGTGATTGACTAGATGAAGAGGATTCTTTGTTGCAGATATGCGGTACTGATGTTTCAGAAGGAATTCGCCGATCGACTTCTAGCGAGACCGTGTGAGAGGTCATATTGCCGTCTCACTGTGAATGTGCAACTTCTAGCAAAGGTGGGAATATTCCATTAATAATAGTGATTAATATAAGGTGGTGCAAAGAATTTCATTGGGAAGTTCGTTGAAATATGTTTCTTTGCTTGTTTTTCCCGTTGAAATTCGTTTTTTGCAGAAAATGC
Organism: Parascaris univalens; assembly: GCA_037576465.1. NCBI lineage: Eukaryota > Metazoa > Nematoda > Chromadorea > Rhabditida > Ascarididae > Parascaris > Parascaris univalens. Next base: position 235,083,472 of record CM075173.1, on the reverse strand, counting down.
CTTAAGCCCTGTAATAGGTATATGAATGCGCCGATACACGTTCATCTGTCTGTCCGTTTTCTTTGCATCTATAGCCTGTAAGGTAGTGTAGTTGTGAATTCCACTGGATGGGACTTTGCGACAGAGTGGATGTGTACGAGATCATGGTCAATGAGAGATAGCCGGCAGTTGCATTCGTCTACAGCGCAGAACAAGTCGTTGCTCTGACTAGATCCCAGCAGATATTTTCTGCTTATGTCGATCTCTATTATCGCTAATCCTTCATTCGGATTTCATCTTCGTTTTTTCATCTCTCTCATGTGCCATCCATCACCGAGTAATTGTATCTAAGTAGTGGTGGCTTCGTTGTATCATTATTAAAGGCAACGCTTACTCAATAGAATCAAGATAATTTGGTGAATGGAAATCCATTTACCTTTATTCAACGAATCGCTTTCTTAAAGGCCAAGCGATAGTGATACCATTCTTGACTGCATCGACGTATCTCTTGTCTGGGATTGTTTAGTAGAAAGTGGTCATGATGTTTCAGAAGGTTACCAAGCTATGATGATAGTAAAACAGCCTTAACCCACGTTTATACCCTCATGGGGATTATGAAGCCTGATATTTTAAAGCAATTGGGGAAATTATTTCGTTTACCTTACCTTTGGGGTATTTTCCTAGTGGGAAGGAAATGCTGTATTTCGAAGATGCTCTTTACTTTATTTTATTTATTTCTTGTTGAAATTAGCGCATTTTCCTGCATTTGCAAGGGAAAGAAACAGAAAATACGCCATAAACAGTGAAGTGCCCTATAGAATTAGCAATCTTCTAGGTGGAACATTTAATGAAAGTGAAACGAGCCGAATTCAGACCACCACCGAAAGTTGACTCGGCAGTGATACGAATTGAGCCACGTAATCCACCTCCGGCTATTAATTTCCAGGTTATTTCGTCGTTTTTTAAAAGAGATTTGTTTATCCTGAGGTTCTGCTGTCTTAATAGATAGAGTCATTGATCGGATGTATTTCGGGGGCCTATGATATCGTGAGATGATGTTGATCCGATTGCAGAACGTTGACCATAGGCTTCTCGTCTCAGTTTCGAGTAGGGATACGGAAATGTGAACGAGCATATTTAATTTGTTTGGTTTAAGTTGACGTTATTTGATGATAAAGTCGTCGGGGTCAGATTCAGTCAGTAGATGATTTGAATAAGGATTGTTCGGTCGATTTGGGTTGTTTCGTTTAAAAGTTTAGAGCGTCGTCTATATTTGGAGATTGGGTTCGTCCGCTTTATTGAAGCGGAAACACCGTCACTTCCCTGGGAAAATGAGGCTCTCGCTTTGAAAGAATCCACAAATGAATATGACTCTAAGGGTAGCATTCAGTTTCGATGTTTTTTCACATCCACTGATGCTCTAAGCGTATTCATATATGTTAGGAAAGAAGAAATATAACTGCGTTAGTCTTACTTATTTTAGAATTGCGAGAGGAAATGTTCAGAGTATTTGGAAGAGGACTCCGATTTGACTGTATCGATATATGCAGTCATCGTAAACTTCCAACAGTAATTCAAGTTCTCTTTGCTGAGGTTGATAGAATCGGGAATATTGGAAATTTTCATTGAGATTATTAAAATTCTCTTAAATTTCACTTGAGTCAGATAGGATAGATAATATAAGAAGAGGATATTTCAATGATGGATATAGAATTTTTTCAGGAATGGGACGGTCTTCTACGAATTGTATTCTTGCGGAAGAGTAAAACATTGATATCGATATTCAAGCAGAAGCAAGTTTGTGACTTATTAGAGAAGAACTATCGAATTGTGTGTAGCACAAAAAATATGGTTCGTTTCGAGAGATATTTCTGTTTTTTTGTTCTTTTCTATAATATATATTTCATGAATATATTCCCTTTTCATTGGCGTCGCTTGGTCTGTATTTAGGGTGGATCTGACTGGACCTGAGGTTGTTTAGCGCGAGAAATATGACTATGCATGTGAGATCTCTTCGTTTCACTACGATACTGTCGCGTCGTGGTGCGTATATTGGAAATAGCATTTTTCGCCAGTCGATAAGTCTAGGCTTAGATGACATTGCTAGATGATTCGTGAATTTAAGTAGAGAGTTGCACTTGAGGTTCGTGAAAAACGACTATATTTGTGCAACTTCACAATGAAATATTCCAAGGTGCTTTTTAAGTATTTATCAGTTGAACTAGGAAAGAAGAGGACAGTGGATCGGATGAAGATCACTTGTTTGAGTAGGTATCTATAGTTATTGTTGATGGTGATCATACTGAATTAACGTTTGCATTTCGGGGTATGGGAAAAACACCTGCGAATATAGATATTATGGTTGTTCAAATCGAGTTGCCGACTGTTTTTGACCTAAATATGCTAAGTTTATTGTTTTTCTTTGTTTGCAGCCGTTAGAGAAGACTTTCAAGATCAGAAATAAACTGGAAGATATATTGACAAGAAGTGGTTTCGGAACAAAACGTGCTCGAAGAATGGATATCGAAGATTTCCTTCAATTGTTATTAGCGTTTAATAAGGAGGATGTGCATTTCGCATGATATTTTTACCGGGATCAGTGAATAGTTGACGTTTTGTTCGTTTCCCGTCGACGCAATTTCTGGAAATTCAGCTGCTTAAGAGCGATTTCGTAGTCGTTGATGTACGAAGTGGTGCGATCGGTGGTTGCGTCTAGGTGGGTCACTTTGGTTAGTTCATTGAATGGAGGTCAGCTATTGCGCCTTAATCGGTCTTAGTGGTATGGGACTAAAGAATTTCTTGTTTTGGGAAGAGGTAGCAGAGCTAATTCAGTAAACATAACGAGGGATGGGTGGTTATATACACGTGTATCAGTCGATATCACTCTTTTTCATCGGTTTTCCTAGTAAAGTATGCAGTGGGCGCCCACTTTTTCTATTTGAAGAGACCTTTTTATGAGGTTACTTGTTTTATTGTTTAAGCTTTGAAATTTTATCGGATCTGTTCATTGTTATGTTAACGGAGCTCAATAAATCGCTAAAACTTTAAAGTGTGTTTATCAGTGAAATACTTAGAGAGAGGAAAAATTTATCAATGGCCGAAGAATTATTCGACGGGGGAACTCCTTCGGGGTTTTTCTTATGTGGGAAGTTGATCATTGGAGGTCGAATGATTTCATATATTAACTCATATTGGTTTGGATATAAAGGATGACAGTGCGTTTAATTTCGAAGAGTGCCCACAACAGGTTTGATGAGTGATTGACACACAAATAAGCAACATTAGAACGGACATCCCCCTGTAAGATTTCTGTATGGAAATATAGAAATTGAATTTCCGACGACTTCCGTTCTTAAGTGAAGGATTGGAAATTACGCTTTGGAAATGTGGGGCTACGTGTCACAATTCTCGAAATTGGAGGATTTGCAGATACGCAGATGGAAGGCCACGCTATACAGTCATGGAAGATAAAGATATACAAAACACCCCACAATCCACAAAATCTGAAGGCTTGGATTTGCTTGACTGGTTGATTTCTGGCCGTCGAGTGACCACTGTTCATACTACCAGCTTCTGAATCTACCGATACCCGCTGCCCTTTCAGTAATCGATTATTGTCGATAAATTGGATGACTCCGACACATAAGGGGGCCCGGATTGACTAAATAGCGCGAAGTTCGGCCATATTATAAAGTCCTGGTAGAGCGGACGGCAGGCGCCTTTTATGGATTAGGCCATTGTGCTTGCGCTTCGAAGATCGTCTTGTAGAGATGAAGTTGTATAGCACCTCCTTCGTATGTTGGTGCAGCTAGCTGCTAGGATACGATGCATTGACAAAATTTCACGAATACTTTTATTTTTCTAACATTATTCCTTACAAACAACCATACCTGTATATCCTGTTGTAGACAACGACCTGTACACATACCTAAAGTATAGAATTATGGTGCAATTGTATAGGCAACTTACCTTTTAACTGCACCTTTCCACTATTGGCTTCAACGTAGATCGATCGTCCATGTGGATAATCCCCTAATAGAGTTCTTATTGCTTCAATTGCAATAGAATTCTTCAAATAAGTAAGTGAATAAACGATGAAACACTCGATCAAGCTATATTTCAACTTCATTGAAGATACTCGACCATATATCGCGTCTTATAGCATACTCGTTGTTCATATCTTCGAAATTAATATAGAACAGATGAGGGTAAACATTAAGCATATCGAACGACAATTTGCGTCTTTGCTTTTTCCTTTCCGTCAACGCCGCTTAGAGTTATGAGATCCATTCACATTGGACTTTTAGAGGTCTACTTCCGGAAGGTATCATATCCTATTAACATCCACAAGATACTCTACTGGTACTTCATCGTACTCAGATGAGCAATACAAAACAGCGTCGATTCATCGATAATGAACAAAAAAAGTGTGGTAGGCGTCAACTGATCCAACAAGCAGATTCTTAACATCAACCAATCAGATCTCACTATCACTTCATCCGCATACATATAAAATATTTTTCTTATTTTAACGCTCCCCACCGGTTGTGGTGCATCATCGCATATTATACATATATCAGTGAACAGTCCCACCGATTATATTAATTAATATCTTCAGTATCTCTCATTACCTAAGTGAAATTCGTATATCCCATGTCTCCTACCATTAAACAAAAACAATCTATAGCTAGTCATTTTATGCAAGAATGGTGAAGCATTCAATAATAAGGAGATGACGGCACAATCACAGGTAAATGCACTGTGCGTCTCAGAAATATTATCTCACAATTTCAGGCGATTCTTCAATCAAAAGAAGGGGAAACAATGCACCAAGCCGGGCAATGTTCCGTTGAATGACCAACCGGCACGAGTCAGTGAAGCGGCTTACGTCTCCCTGCAAAAAAATTCAACTACTTTTACTCTCTCTGCCTCGAAGAAGGTATCGCCGCCTCGATAAATTCATCTCTACTTTCATCCGAATCGTAGAGGATAGGAAAACTGAATACAATTTGCATTTTGTCTCCAATTTTTAAGTATTTTATTGCTATCATATCAACAGACATACTATATTACTGCGCATTATATAATTATTTCTCGTCTATTATAGACGAACAAAGAATTCATAAATAAAATACGGTTGATCTCATACCTTAATGGGATCCACAAGAACGACCTCAGAGGAACGTTCAATCGCCTCGTTGAATGCAGTGATCATAAGTGGATGAACAATACTCTGAAGAAACAAACTTCAGCTTAACATCATCAACATAAATACCGCACTGCTCAGACTTTTATTATGAAGATTTTAATATCCTACTCGAGGAGATTATCTATTTCTCGGCACTCATACTGATTACCAGAGGAAGCGAATCATCTCCACTCGACTATAAACAACCTATCGAAGTTCGACCTTAAGCGTGACCCTAAGTTACAATACACACATTGCTACAACGCCTAAATCAAGGAAACGACTACTATGCCCTGCCGTCACAATTGCAGTTGAGGACGATAAACAACGAGTCAGTGCTGACAAGCATAACGGCAAGCAACAAATCAATATGCATTCGATCAGGCAATACACAACTGATCGATTGACCCTTCGGGTGACCTATATTTATTAACCGAGTAGTAATTTACTGACTATGATTATTCTAAGTCTATCGGACAAGCTTAATAATCGATATTTGCATTATCGTATCACCCAACAAATGTAAACGGATCAATAGAATGACAGATCGGCAACTCGAAAAACAAACCTGAAAATAACGCCATATATCAAGTAGAATAACGAAACCTTCACGATAGGTGACCTTCGAAATAATATCGAAGAATACAACCATTTGTATTGGTAACACCTTCCCCTGAAGTGAATATATTGCTTCCAGCGTAACAATAATGCTCTAACTTCCCAAACCTTGAATGACGCAACGTTTAACAATGGCGAGGAATAATTTCACATACCCAAATAGGTAAAAAAAATTCAGTGAAAAATGTAAAACATTCTTCTACAAACCTCATTCATCAGCAACCTAACTGTCCCTGAACCCCACAAAGTGAAAACTCTTCATATATGTTCTCAGAAATGAGTTGAGCTCTTGCACGACAGCTCTGCAAAAGAACCCTCAATTGAAGACTTCCATCTGCAATCGCCTATTTCCGTTCACAGATTCACTCAACTACCGCCCGACAAACGTTGCCGCTTTGGTCGAATGATGCGACCCATTCATAAAAGAACACCACTTGAGATCCATAAATTATATATAAAAGAAACTAAGGCAGAAAATAGACATAATATGCGCACTTATGAATAAACAAACCATATACTAAACAACTAAGTAATAAGAGACACTCATCTGATACGGTGTTTCCTAAGAAGAAGGTAGAGTGTAGAACATCAAGCAAGCTGTCACTTTATTACCTCAATAGTTCTAGGATCCTCGATCGTCTATTTCGCCTAGGTCAGATGATTTCAATTATAGGATACGACCCTAGCTATTCAATGTTTGTTCACAGATCACCGATAAACCATTAGTACCTCAAGCTACAACTTCAGCAGTCACGCACTCACACTTCGCTACCACGAACCTGAAATTTTTTGCACTGGCGACCATAATAAGGTGTAATAAGCCTAAATAAGGTGTAATCAGCTATAATAAGTGATTTCAGGAACATCTTCACTATATTCCTTCGTATCATACAAACCCCCGGAAAAATGATGCACAACGTCGTCACAAATTGTATCAGACATCGTAGAACACAAATATCCGTGAGACCATCCTCAAAAGCAGCAACCTTTCTAGAGATGAGAAACCAGCGATCCAATGTATCAAGGAGATTCTCTGATGGATGTGACTTCTGATCCGAATTATTCTCGAAATGGATCATCACAGATGCCAATATTGCCTTAAAGTCGAAAAATTGAAAAGCACATCAAACGGCTATCATGTTTTTCTCTCAGTATATATAAGCATGCATCTTCACATATCTTCCTCTATTTCTATCCCTAAATATTAACTTTGAGCGAACAACAAATAACTTAAAAAAAAATGGGCAAGCTACTCTTATAAAGTAAATGCCCTCTTCAATGGCGCATTCCCAGAATAAATATGACTGACACGAAAAGTCAGTGAAATCCAAATGTAAAATGCCAATCTGTGAATATTTTAGTGACTTTAATGAGTGAGAATAGTGTAAAAATGCAACGGAGGAAAGGAATCATCACGTTCTACAGTTCTCAGATTTTCTCTAACGAATATACAACTCTCATTTACACCACCGAAAAAAGGACTGCGCAAACGATAATCGATGAAAGCCCTTCGATCTTTTCACACCGATAAAAGCGATGAGCTAAACAATGCAAGGAGAGCCAATTCCCAACAGGCAATGGAAAAATTAAACCTTGACGCACTATGACAATTAAGATTAATTTCGAAAATGCACAACGATGTGGCTAAAAGACGGGAGATCGGCAATTGAATATTAATTCGAACGTTTGCAAGCTTAAGTTCAATATTATCAGCGAAATCTACGAGACGAACCTTAAGAACAGGGATGCAGTACCATAAACACGGATGCACCTCACTTATAACTGACAATAGACTCCACACGAAGGGAATATCCGAAACTGTCTTTGCCACAGCGATATATCTGTAAAACAGATACACACATTCGACGAAAAATTGTCTCAATGAAAGATGACTCCTATAGAAACTGATATAAATTGAAGACCAAACCTCGTGCTACTAAAAACTCTGCCCTCTAAATTGAGTCGATCCATAATCGGCGATCTCATAATTTACCCGTCAGCTTACAAAAATAAACACAAATAGATCAGAACAACGAAGCATTCCTTCAAGAATGCGCACAAATTGTTCTAATAAAAAAAAATTCCGATGAGAATACACCTATCGATATTTCTCTCCAGCCAGCCGCCCCAAAAATGCAAAACAGATATTGCCCCGGGCATCTAATAAACCGAAATAAATTACGGAAAATGTTATATTATCAAAGATCAAGAAGTTTCCGCTTTATGACCAATTAAAATCGATTAAGTGACCAACGCCACTCCCACAAAACAGCAGCACCGTATACTGACCATACACTCGAAAAGATCTCCTTTGTATCGACCATAAACAACACAGCAATCTTTTATATCTCCAGTAGATTCTAGCCACTCCACTGCGGCGATACCTATCGCTATGATCAGAACCTGATTCCACAACCACCCACCGATCTGATTCATTGTTACAATTACTCCAGTTCCCACTGGGCGTTATTCCCCCCTCAAACAACGATCAACGTAATAAAGGAAAATCGAATGAATCGGTCTTAGCATAGTACTAGCTGAATTCAATAACACTGCAGTAATAGTTCGATTCCTTAGCACTCCAGCGCATCTAAAGAAAACTGTCTAGCGTCAAAGAACGACCTGAAGATTCACGATTGCAAAAACAAATGAATCACGCACTTATGAGCCGCTTCACGTTCCACCTCCCATTCATTCCATGTGAAAGTCGACACGAGACCATCTTTGCAGACACGCTGAGTGATTGTCTCTGCCTAGAATTGTACCACATTTTTCGAAGAAAAAACAGATAAAAGAGGAACGGTCACGGGTAAAGTTCCCACAATACCATTATACACAAGTGATAATGAATATTTGTCAAGAAAGAACTCCAGTAATCAATCGGCTGATCAGACGACCGACGGATGCTAAGCAAAATCCCACTCACCCTCGAAAAAGACATCCCATGAACGTTGCAGCAATTTGCTTCTATACCCATTCGAACTTCGGATAAGGCGTCACAGTCCCATCCTTTTGCGTTACATAACGCATTTTCCCAATTATATCGGAAATTCCAGTTAATAATTCTCCATTATTATCTATTGTTATCTCTTTGTATTAATTAACCAAACGCATTATATTCCATGCTCCGTAAAGCTAAGGTCGCTATACAAGAATTATGGGTCTTAGCGTTGGCAAAGCGACAAGGAAACAAAAAACGATACTGATATAACAACTTCCGGAGCTATTTCCAACAGCATCGTATATCCGATTCAAGAAATTACTTAAAAAAATGAAGGGAATAAAGGAAATTTTCACTGTATCAACAGACATATGTCGAAGGGCAAACGGCAACTCATCATACAACCTAACATAAAATCAACTGTAGTAAAGTCTATTTTCCTTTTTATTCAAATTTGTGAAGAATTCATCAAGTGATTACTCCATATATACAACCCTCTTAACATAGATATAAGTGAACTTACCAACTGTCTATATACGGATGGGATCGGGAAGAACTTATCGTCAGTATTCGTAGAACCAGCGAAACGTGTAACACATTCAATGAATAACATTTGATGAAAACAATCTCCTTCCTTAATAATACTCATTTATTATCGAATAAAAACGTACCGATAGAATACAGGAAACAGGAACTGGAAAGTGGAAATACAAGGGAAGAGTGGATAAAGCCCGGAAGAAGGAGTAGGCTCTAATCACATACTTGAAAATGCTTTTTCCCCTAAGCATCGATAATAAGAAATTGAAAAGAGAAGCAGCAATAAAGTAATCGGCAGGAGAAACGCCAGCAAGCCAGCTATGCACTAGTATCTGCTGCTATCTACTGTCCATAACTGCTTGTATCCAAATCAGATTGACAGTTATCGCCCAATAGAATTTACCCACAAGAGAAATATATAAAAGTAAACCTTCGCCCTAAATATCTGATCGCACATTCAAATAGAACATTTAATGCACTTCCTTTTCACTTACGTCGAAAAAACTACCATGACTTCACTACTTCACTAAAATTAGTCCACTCTCTCCGACCCGATCAAAGACGACAACGAGCTTTCGTGCATTTAGCTGCCAATGATTCACACAATGAAGTTCGCATTCACAACTCAATTCCACTTCCCACTGAAAATATTTCCCATTCATCAATGAAAGCTGAACTATAGAATCAGACTTTCCTCTGTCATATGATTCTTCAAACTGAAGTTTCTCCTCAGCTATATACTGCTCTAGAGAATATTTCACATAGCGGTCCTTTCCAAATTCTACATCTCAATTCATGAGATACCTCTGCCAGGAATGGAACTAACAGAATATATTGTGATAGCAAAACAAACACTACTTTCTGCTTTAGTAGCTTCGCTGCATTACCTGAAAGTCTCTACAGCGGTGCCACCATCTCACTTTTGGGATGATTCTGGAAGTCTCTACAGCGGTGTCACCATCTCACTTTTGGGATCATTCTGGAAGTCTCTAGAGCGGTGCCACCATCTCACTTTTGGGATCATTCTGGAAGTCTCTACAGCTGTGACACCATTTCACTTTTGGGATCATTCTGGAAGTCTCTACAGCGGTGCCACCATTTCACTTTTGGGATCATTCTGGAAGTCTCTACAGCGGTTTCACCATCTCACTTTTGGGATCATTCTGGAAGTCTCTACAGCGGTGCCACCATTTCACTTTTGGGATCATTCTGGAAGTCTCTACAGCTGTGCCACCATTTCGCTTTTGGGATCATTCTGGAAGTTTCTACAGCGGTGCCACCATTTCACTTTTGGGATCATTCTGGAAGTCTCTACAGCTGTGCCACCATTTCGCTTTTGGGATCATCACTTCAGTGCATCAACATATAAACCTCTTCTCACTATTAAAAAGGAGGCAGACACTACAAAACATCTTCTCTCTCAAAATTAATTCGAAAAATACTGCAAAAAGGAGGAAAAATTAACCTGAATTGCAACTTTCTGAAGTCTGCGAACGCCTTTTCCAATAATACCGCAATTAGCCATGTCAAAAGGTTTTCGTTGTTCGATAGGAATCTTTCTTGCCTTATCGAAGAGCGACTCTCCGTAACTGCTGGTTACGCTTACGTCTTTTAAAGCATTCTGCAGCGTCGCCGATTCCATGTAACCGCCATCGAAATGGATCTGCTTCTCATACGATCCTCCAAATAGCTCTTTTGTACGCTGCAATGCTCACAAAGTTGCGAGTAACCAAAAAACTTATCATTAGCAACCGCCTTCCTGCAAATCTTGCTCCTCAACCTCAAGCTAATCTAAACGTCATGATCAGTTCTCAGGTTCACTCCTCAACAGCGATTTCATACTTGCTAATCCGACTTCCTTCTTCTATCATCCAACGGGAATGAATTTCTCCAAAAGAGATAGTGGATGAGGAGCGGGAACGGGGACGGAATGAGGGAGCTGGAGAGATGTGAAGTGGGAAAAAACCTGAACCTCTAGCTGCGCGATACTAAATATGCCTACGTTTCAACAATTTTAGGCCCCACTTGGCGGCAGAAGATCGCAAGAGTTGAAACCTTTCAGAAATAAGAAACACGAGTTCCCTTCGTGGAAATCTTGCTCAGAGAGATTCAACAATCTTGCTCTAATTGCGTCTATTCTAAAAACACCTTCTCCCTCTAACCCCCCCCCCCCCCTTCTACACACTCTTCACCCACTAATTCCTCGTGGTGTTTAGTCGATCAGGACGCTCGTTCTGCGATATCACAGCAGGTTTGATTCACCGTCAGGTCCATATTTATCCTTTCTAAGAGTACCTCTTATACGACCGAGTTGAGTCCAGAGGAGGTTCATTGTTCCTCCCCCATACCTCCCCTCCTTATATAACATAACTGCATCTTAATAACTGCTGGTGCAGAGAAACGAAGAGGATTATATGCATTAGCAAATTCCAGTTCGAAGTAATTCCAGTTCTAACCTCAATTAGCACCAGAAATATATTCCGCTCTCAGCACTTTCGAGAGGCATTCACAGCGATGTAATCCCCAGCAAATTCCCTGTACCCGTGAGACCTATGCCACTTACCCCGTATGAAGAAAACAAAACACATAAATAAAACAGCAAAAAAAAACTCTTAAAATTCGATTATCGAATAACGACAATGTGGACGAATGACCGAGGTGTCTATATAAGATCGAACTGGATTTCTGCACCAATTTCCAATATTTCCTGAAAGCTCCAATCCGATAGGCTATCCTATATATGCCACCAAACTATAGGAGACTAACCGAAAGTGCTTCATCGAGGAAATGAGTAGCGAATTGTCCTCGAACGTAGATCGGCTGAGATTCAAGAAATTGAACTACCGGTCCACATGCATTCAGGAACAACGAAAATGCACTTGGCTCTTCCGCTGTAAAAAAACGAGAAGAAGAACTTTATCAGTGTATAGTAATGAGGCAAACGTAACAAACCGGAGAGAAATAAAGATGAATGAGTTCTCTTCTTCGAAATTCGATCGTCCCATAAACGTTAACCAATTGATAATAATCCACTTCACAACTTCACATAACAAACAAAAACCCTATAAACTTTCCCTGCGGCTATATTATACAGTTTGCATAATTACTACTTCTAATTAATTATCGTTTAATTAGCTAATCGACGACGGCAAATAGTGAACACCATGACTGCTTATTTAATGATGCTATATTTCAAGAAATATCCGCTCATACTAATAATCTCGGTCATGCGCATTGCATTTCCCATAGCATAGTTTGACTGTTCGTTTAAAGACTTATTTCAGTGATGAATTTCAGATTCCAACGTTAAAGTTCTTCGACATCGGTACCTTCCCACAAGATACTCGGAACCAACCTACTAGGTCAAGTCGACCGATAATGAGAGGGAGTTGCGAATGCAAAAAAAAGTTCGCAAGCTGGAAAAATAAATGAATATCCAACTGATAGCATACCATCACCAGTGCTTTTAAGAAGAGTAATCAGTAAAGACGCGAACTGGGCGCATAATTTGTGCGCGTATCGGGGCCTCAACATTGCCGGTGGTCCAATGGAAGTGCTGAAGCCAATCATTGCCAGCATGAGATTCGCTCGTAGTTCCTCCTTTTCCGATGCATTCTGCAATTTGCTATCGACTAAACAAAATAGGATGTATGTAATGATCGATGAAAGTAACGTACCTACATCACCCTCTATGAATGGCTCCTTTGATGAGTGCTTCAGTAGCTGCGAAAAGCAGTAACCATGATACCTGTGATATACGAATCGGACGCTAGGATCGGTTATTTCCACCTCTAGCAACCTCTCCTATCATAATGATTAGATCGGCTTTCCCTCATCGACGTCCATTGTAAAAAAACAAATAAATGAAACTAAACGCGTTTTCTTGAAAGAAAAGTATATCTTCGCGATCCTTTAGCTCTTTTTCTTGCTCTTTCACCTCTTCCCAAGTCTTTAAAGCACGTCCAACTACAATAAACAGCTGTAGTAGCCAATATCAACTTTAAAAACTTCATAACGACATATCAGTGGCATCTACCTTGATTGTAGTATCACATTCAATGCGATCCAGCTCGTCACGGGTCCATGTCAGCAGGTACGCCATCAACTGCCCGTACTGTCGCGTCATCTCGAAACTGCATTCAAGCCAACGGTTATTAAAGAAATCCACGAAAAGGTGGTGAAGTCAGACAACGAAAGTGAATTTTATTGAGAAAAGAAAGTAGCAAATATTTGTTGCTCCGATGAGTTACGCTATCAGAAAGATATTACGTGACAAATGCCGAAAAAAGATAGCAGTAAAGGCTGAGTGACTTAAGGAATGGCATGGCCAGATGGCCATAATCACTCAAAAAACCCCTCAACTACTCTATAAACCGATGTAATGCCCAAAGTCGAGCCGAAATTGTAGCCAACTAATCACGACCTGATCCTATGAGATCTTCCACTAGTCCCGTATCTGTGAAGTTGAAAACGACGCCATCTCATGCCCTTATAGTGTACACCTTTTGCCACACTGATCGCATGACATCTCACAGACAAATATCTAGATCAACGAGTGCCGACCTTGTAATGGAACTTCAATTTCCGAATTTTAGACCACAGAAGTGAGATCAACGCTTGCAAAGAACGATAAAAATGCGCCAACTAAACGATAAAACCCGACAATTGCTCAAACTCTCCCTCATTCTGAATTCGAACGAATCATACCGTATATACTTAAGGGGATGATCTTCCGGAGCTGTATTTTGCCATAAATTAAGAGAATGTAGATTCCTAATCCACGTCACATTAGCCGCATTGTGAGCACCACTTGCTTCTGACATCAATCCTGAAAAACATATGCGTATAATACTAACGGCAGTCTATCTCTTACGATCAAAAAAGCATTCATCCGCTCGACCCTCATAACTCTTATGAGCGAACAAAGAAGAGAGAAATAAACTCCACTAACCTTCACTTAGCCGACTGCCGGCCGATTTGTTCCTCCTCTCGTGTTCAATAATATCTTTAAGTGATACGAAATCTCTAATGGCGTCCTCCGCAGCTGTAGGCATAATCGGTGCCAAAGCAACCAATAGAGTACAAAGCGCATTCAACTGCAACCTAGTTCTCCATTACATCGCAACCACTCATTCAGAATTTCTCATGAACCTCAGCTATAGACCTTTCCGATACGATGATGGGGACAATCCCTCAGTCAATGATTAATATCTTAAGGTGGTCCTAAGTTATCGGCAGGATTCTGGCTCATCTGCTGGCTTCAAATCTCCGGCACAATGTTACCCTCACTAAGGTATAATAACCTACTCATCAATAAATCAACCACTCCACAAAAGTGTTGGTGACAGAATTATTCACATAGGTGACAAATCCTGCTTCTACTTCTCACCTTTAGCGACCGTTCTATAGTTCATAGATAAGAAGATCTGTTACCTTCGAAATGTGTGATTCAAGCTTGATATCAACTATCCCCAACCCTTTAGATAGAGAGGATTATCGACGTTACTGCAGATAAAATGCTGATATGATATATGTTATCACTATCAAATGGCTTTCGTTAGCCGGAATACGAGTAACGAAAACAACTATTCCCCATACCCTGGGCAACCCACAACGGGAAAAGTTGGCTTAACTACTATTGACACTTAATATCACCTACTTCTCGTGGGATTCATTCCACCTCAAAAATAAGAGAAACTCATGGAACCTGAGGTTTATCTTCGGCGTCCAAAATGAATCTCACAATGACCTCCGATGTCTTCATCGGACCGGCCAATATGCAAAACGCATAGAGAAGACGAACACCGAATTTGCCACTGAAATTAATCCCATTACATTATCCGATAGACTTCATTTAAAAGGTTACCGCAATGAACATAACGCTGCCAAAATCGGAACACGTATCTAGCGGATTTTATGCCATCTCTGATGCCTATCCTCTATTCATTACAGAGAGATTTTAGGCTATAATTAATCCACTCATCCCCTAATTAGTCCATTCATCCCCTAATTAATCCACTCATCCCCTAATTAATCCACTCATCCCCTATTTGCCCTTTTCCCTAATCTTTTGTATATATTTCTATAAAGAATAGTAAAAAGTTGAGAACTTCCACGATGAACAACGATAATTCGATGAATCCCCCCCTCTATGCTCATCGGTATTCTTTCTACTTCACAATCGAGAAAATAACCGTTCTCCAGCCGACATTGCGCCAACAATATATTCGTTTAGTTTACGTGAATCAATTATGCATCTCCCAAGGGCACCCTTCTCAGCTTTAGAAAATAACGCTTGTCGATGCACCGATGAGATAATCGTGGAAATAATCGCGTTCTGAAAACTTGGAGTTATTTACGAAAAGCATATTATCACTCCCCCAACTTCCCGAACTCCTCCTCCCGACCTTCTCCCCTCCCCCCAACTTCCCGAACTCCTCCTCCCGACCTTTTCCCCTCCTCCCCCCCACCTCGTCCAAGAAATTCTCTCCGCTTATATTCCGGTGAAATGGTACTCAGATTTCAAAATCAAATAGCTCTTTATCACCTTTAACCTTTTACGTTTCGATAAAAACCTTCGTGAATATAAATCTCCTTATAGGCAAAATGAATTGTGGATAAAATTATACTTAAATGATGAGCTAACTTACTTCTTTAAATAATTCAAATTTGATAGATTCGTCTTATTCAGCACTCCAACTCATTAAATTCAAAGAACTCTGAAAAGCTGAAATTAAGCTCCCATTATACTGATACCCCCAACCTCTCCCCCCCCCCCCACCCCCCGCAGTAGACAAGTGAACGAGCTTTCTGAATATAAAAATATAAATGTTCTCTCCATATAAACGTCCTCTATATAAGAATAAATATAAGAATCATTAGAATGTAAAGTCTTACAACCAATTCGATCGCACCGTCCTTCATTCCGTCGCAGAATTGCTTACATTGAGGTGAAACTTCTATAAAGAAACTTCCTCATATATAAACAAATCGTTTCAATCGTGGCAACAAGATAAAAAATAAAATATATCTGGTCAAGATAGAGTACACAAAGTACACCATCAACATTAGAATATCGGGAATCGTGAAGTTTTTCAACTTCTCCGGTTCGGATGCCTTTCCCTAAAAACCCGAGACCCTTCAACTCTGTACCGTTATTCCCCCAAAAACCCGTGACCCCCCAAAAACCCGAGATCCTTCAACTCTGTACCGTTATTTCCCCAAAAACCGAGACCCTTCAACTCTGTACCGATCCCCCAAAAACCTCGAGACCCTTCAACTCTGTACCGTTATTAAAAGACGAGATCCTTCAACTCTGTACCGTTATTTCTTCAACTCTGTACCGTTATTCCCCCAAAAATCGAGACAATTACCGCCGGAGATCCTTCAACTCTGTACCGTTAAAAACCCGAGACCCTTCAACTCTGTACCGTTATTTCCCCCAAAACCCGAGACCCTTCAACTCTTACCGACCCGTACCGTTATTCGAGATCCTTCAACTCTGTACCGTTATTTCCCCCCCAAAAACCCGAGACCCTTCAACTCTGTACCGTTATTCCCCTTCAAAACCCGAGTTCAATACCCCCCAAAAACCCGAGATCCTTCAACTCTGTACCGTTATTCCCCCAAAAACCCGAGACCCTTCAACTCTGTACCTTCAACTCTACCGTTATTACCGAGATCAACTCTGTACCGTTATTCCCCCAAAAACCCGAGACCCTTCAACTCTGTACCGTTATTCCCCAAAAACCCGAGACCCTTCAACTCTTACCGTTATTCCCCCAAAAACCCGAGACCCTTCAACTCTGTACCGTTATTCCCCCAAAAACCCGAGTACCGTTATTCCCCCAAACCCGAGACCCTTCAACTCTGTACCGTTATTCCCCCAAAAACCCGAGACCTTCAACTCTGTACCGTTATTTCCCCCAAAAACCCGAGACCCTTCAACTCTGTACCGTTATTCCCCCCAAAAACCCGAGACCCTTCAACTCTGTACCGTTATTCCCCCAAAAACCCGAGACCCTTCAACTCTGTACCGTTATTTCCCCCAAAAACCCGAGACCCTTCAACTCTGTACCGTTATTCGAGATCCTTCAACTCTGTACCGTTATTTCCCCCAAAAACCTCGAGACCCTTCAACTCTATACCGTTATTTATGCAGCTGCAATTCCGAGAATATATTCGTAGAGGCGGAAACTTCAACTAAAATCACAACTTCGCGTGGACTTGGAAATTCGCAGTTCGCCAATGCCCTTGCGATCAGGTAAAAAAACCCTCCGCAATATCTATAAGGGGACGGACAATTGCGCCGTAGAGCGGCAAATAAACATGCTCATAAACACTTACGACTGAAAATATGTTCATCGAAAGCTATCGGAAGAGTCGTATCGAGAAGTGATGCGATAGTATCGTCACCGAGAAAACATAAAAATCGCTCCAAAAATGCCGTATAGGTGTGATTAACTCCAGGTATCATTGGAAGTATGCAATGCTTACTGATCTCTGATATTTGCATACACGCTTTTAGAACAACCGAAGATTTCACTGAAAACACCTTATTCCCTTTAGCGATGAAATATCCTCCTCCTGTTCGGGGACAACAACGAATTCTAGTTCTACTGAAGGTACAATGCGATCCAATCAGCGATCCGTATCTCTTCTTCTCGACTAAAACTACGCAGCCCAAAGGGCTAATCGAGGGAGAGTTAGTTTCTTTCATATCACTACCCTTAGTATCACATATTAACACAACCCCTAGTTGGTGGAATCGACGAAGGGATGGAACGGAAGGCAATAATCTCCTCATTTATATCACAAGTTCGCTATCCACGAAAAACATCTACCGTCGATGAAATGAATTTCGAGGAAATAACTCATCCTTAAGGAATTATTGAGATCTGAATGGCCGAATTTCTCTTTGGCAGCGGAATTTCTAACGGGACGATCTGTATCGGCTGTCCGAAGCCAACATATCATGAGCGATATACACCAACAAGCATATACTCTATCTGATCTCACATCTCTCGACGACCCCGTATGCATCAATCATTTCTGCAGTTTCGTTCGCTGAAAAATCCCATCCGACCTCTGCAAAACGCAAAAAACACCCCTCTATACTTCCTCCATTACCCCACGAAATTTTAGAAACCTGGAAGATCGTTCACAACTCAAATCACCAATGGAATTAGTATAAATTCGCAACACCACTGAAACGATATATATTGTAAATTTCCTATTTTCTTGAAAACTCCCCCACCCCTCCCCCCCATCCCCCATCCCCCACCAAACCCTAAGACTATTGTATGCCTTTCCGTGATACAAAAAAAACTCAGAGACCCTTAAGACCATCTAGTGAATATAATAAAATGACCATATTGAAGATGTGACTGACTCTTCGTCATTTCGCAGTCTTTCGGGAAGTTTTTACGCCAACAGTGTCGCCATCATCGCCCAAACTCGGTCACTTCTAACGTCAAAGGCTAATATTCGATTCTTTTGTGTTATTCCCACAGTTTCTACACGATATCTACTTCTGAGGCCCAAATTATTTCCAATTTCAACTCTTCCCTTATTATCGACGAAAACTCTTCCACAAATTTCAAGCGATGCACTTCTTTGCCGAAGACAAATACGCGGGTACGGACGATAGTGATCATCCCCCCAATATTTAGTCGGATCATCTCCATAAATGGGAAACTTACAAGCCATCAAAATATACACAAACTCATATTACCCTCACTAATCTATTCAACAAGGCAATCATCCATCTTTTAGGTTTTAAATTAAGAGAAGAAACCGATCCGAGAAATGGAAACAATAAAGAAGCGACCAAGTTCGTTGGCATGTTGTGCGAGAAATCTGAGCACATCCGGTGAGCTGGTCACGATCTTGAAAAGAAACGGAAGAGAGAGGTCTGTTCCGCTGATCAGTGTCGTTTCGTTTGCGTCATTTAGTTCTGCGATTCCCTTCTACAAGTTGACGAATTAATTGCGCCTGCATATGGCAAATTAAAACGATACAGCGCGAATGAATTTTATTTAAAGCTTATTTCAGAAATATCCACTCCATCGAAACATCATCAACATAGATGGCAAAGAATGAGGCGCAAATGTCCGCTCCTTAATAGTTGAGGAGGGATGACAGAGCTCAGTAAGCGACAACGATCAAGCCACGTATTCTTTTCCCTCCCCGATCGGCACAACATAGCGCCAAATACACCCCGCTACTCTTTTTGCACAGGAAAATTGGATGATACCGTGAAATTTCCAACGAAAGGAAATCCATTAAAGTCGAACCGATCCCCCCTCTTCCACTAAATTCTAGAGAAGTTTCGCTGGAAGAATATAAGGTGTCGTAGAATAAATGGACTACGATGTAACCGATCCACTTTGTGGGCACAACAAATGCAACAATACGCTTAACAACTGATCCAATCCAACGAATCTTATGAATTCAAAAGCCCTTCGACTAAGGAAAATAGATATCCAACTATCATAGTGCTGATAGTCGAGTAAGCGGAAGTCGACGGCAGTCTACGACCGCAAAGGATAAGCAACTTAAACCGTTAAACATCGAGCTTTACCACGCCGTATCACCAATTAATCGATCGTTATTCTATACAATAAATGCATCATTATTCATAGTAGAGATTGTTTGGATAGAACTCCGTGTATGCTGTGAGATAACGTTCTATTTGCTAGCAAATAACTGAACCTACAATCAACATCTCTCTGGTAACACTGCTGAGTTCGGCGTTTCGCTTCGATGCAAGATATATGAACGTTTCGGCAAGTGGCATGAACTTCCGGTTGTAGACCTGATGAGTTTCGAATGCTGCCGCCTGATTGCCCTAAAATGCTTTTGAAAAATTACCACTTTTTGTGGTACTCGTTGAGAAATATTCACTGAAATATCAGTATAATGGTACCACTACCTGGTTCCACTTTACCGACGAATTTAGACATAAAGAGGTAATGTGAAGTGATCGAGAGGAAAATGAGTGAACGTAGAGGCGGCCTATACCAGGACTTAGTGCTAGAATTTGAAGCCAAAATTAAATGCCTCTAGAATCTCAAGCAGAGGTCCCAACAACATGTGATAGTACTGATACTATATTCCCTCGATACTGATACTACTGGAAGAGAACGATGCAGTTTCATTTGAATTCCACATCGGATATAGTCGACACTCGAAAACGACACCGATATGAATGCCTAATAAACATCTATACATCAATATCGGTGCTCATTTAGATAATGAATGAATAAACGAACTTTTATACACTTCCTGCTAAGATCACAAGTCTTCCATAGGGTTTATGTGATCAATTCATTAGCACTGATGTTTCAGTGAATACTTAGAAATCTCTATAGATCTTCGCCATATCAAAGAGATTAAAAAATAACCCTTAGAAGCCACCCGTTATGGCCTATCGAATGAATGAATCTGCGTCTTCTTGGGTTATATCAGCCAACTTCTAGAAGGCATTCCTACCGCCCCGAACAATCAATGAGTCAATCTACGCTGCAAAATTCAGCTAGCAAATACCTCCATCATCCTCATCTAGTACCCGATTCACCTTCGGCAGATCTTCTACAAACACCGATAGATATAATCGAAGGGTACAACAAAAAAGCTCACCTGCTGCTCATGAGAGGCAATTGTCAAAGCATACTGCTTGAAGTCTTCAGCGCCACTTTTCAACAAAAACGATACGACAGGCGCCGGAAATGCGGCCCTAAATTCGACACCATTGTATTTCACTAGGAATTAATGGTACTTGGATTTCTAGGTCGAGAAATATGGTACGATGGAATACGCTCGACAATCGTCGAATTAACTGGCAAACAGCTTCACAGACAAAATAGTACAAGTTCGGCAGCTAATTCGCTATGAAAACCTAAAATCCCGTGCACCTTATAAGCTAAGTAAGGTTGGCTATAAAATCCGGCAAAGAAAGAAACGGCCACAGATTACGGGCACTCTGAGTCCTTCATCCAACGTAATCTTTCTTCAATTGGAGTCATTTTTCCCATTAAATTGCTCCACTATCCTCTTTGGCTCACCCGCAGACACATCGAAAAATTAAAAAAGGGATCAAAATGATCATTACCTCCCCCCTCCACCCCTCCCAAAGTGACTATTATCACATCTCACCATCAGCGAACTTAGTGAGTCCTTTTCTTTGAATATCTCCCCATATCATACCATCGGATCATGAGGGATGAGCGTTCTCTTGAGATGCCGAGAAAAGAAAGCTTACGCAACATGAAGCCACATCCAATCGAAGTAGAAACCATGTCGAGAGGCATCCAAGAGTGTATTGAAGCAATCATCCGGAGCACATTCCAAACTATAATCAAAGAAAACTAAAAATTACTATCATCCATACGACTATCATCCATTCACTCATACGATCCACTACCATTACTTTCTTCAACTTACGTCTCCTCAGCTCTTGAAAACCTTCAAATAATCTATTAATATTTGAAGTTTAAGCATTAAGAACACTGAAGATTTCAATTATATCCATATTATTCAGAAGAATCTCACAAATTTCATATATTTCAATAGGATTCCCTCAATGATCGAAGAGAAATCCAATATTTCCGATAGTCGGATGCTAATGAAATCCGAAATATCCCACACACAACATATGAGTTTCCAGTAACTCTTATTGAAAAAAATAGAGAAATCAACGAGCAAATGAAATATCAAACATCTAATAAAACGTTTGCCGATACGTATCAAAGATTTAACTCGTTGAAACGACGGACTTATCAACGGCTATCGATGGAACTTCTCGAAATATTTGATAATTTCAATTGCATATTTCCCTTCAGATCAAAATTTTCAATCATTGAAGGCCCTATTTGAAGTCGACATTGCAAACAGCAGATAGAAGCTTACAGATTAGCAACGGCTCGTTCGAATAGCATCAATAGACTGCCGATCGAAGGTGATGACTGGAAGAGAATAAGCAATGCTCTGGGCCCGATACCTGCCTGCTTCGCGATCGGTCTCTCATAGTTGCATGTGCATAACTCGATGAAAAGTGAGCATAGATACTGCAATTCTTCAACTTCATGTCTATATTTTCCATGTTTCTATATTTGTGCAGTCGAATCAATGTGCTATATATATTTTAAAAGAAAAAAAGTCTAAAAAAAGAGAATTAAACGAAGAGTTTATTGAGGAAAACTTCGAACTTGGAAAGAATCTAAACAGTTAATATCGCCCCATTTCAAATATCGACTCGAAAATATTCAATTTCTTCTGCTCTTAGCGGCCGAGTTCAGCTTGAACATCGTATAATAACTGATAATTAACCCTCAGAGATCCTCTCATCGATCTCCTTTATACATCGCTAAATATCTGTGCTCAACATCATGCCACAAATTACTTCCTCCTATGGTCTCTTTTGGCGTCTGATTGCGTTTTCATGATATGAACTGTTGTGAATACGAAAATAGCGGTGAGACTTCATTGCAAAAACAACCCGCTAAGTTATCCGATCGAGATCAACCTACCGCTAGAACCTGAAGTGAAAAGCTTCGTTGATCAGTCGACGAGATTAGTTGCTCCAAATCGTGTGCCAACTTACGAACTGCTCTCTCCACATTGCTGCTATCCGTTCCTAAAAACAACTTATCTTCTCGAGTTCACAAAGCCATATTCAATGACCACCGGTCATCTTTGCATCCACGATGATGGCATCAGATTAGCTATAGGAAAGAACCGGGCTAGCACCCTAGTGGTGACACTAAAGCTCTTTATAGCTTTCTCTAACGTAGAAAACCTGCCAACGATAAAAACAATTGACCTCCTTTGAGCAGTTAAGCTTTGACATTCAAAGGTCAGTGACACCTTTTCATGAAATCAGTTTTCCTTTAATGCCTCAGGCAATCTGAGAGCGATATTCCCCAAGATGACTTACCCGCAAGAAATATTCAACGATTATTTAACATCGCTCAGAATCACTATCTCTCTCTACGCAAATGGCAAAATATTCCCTAAAAATGAGAATATTTGCTTACCAAAATATGGATTTTCCTTTTTCGAGAAATAAAGATGTGTAGCCTCATGCACCAACATTCCAAGATAATTCAATACAGCTGCTCTAAAACAATAGATAAACAATAAACAAAAAAACAAACAAACAAATAATAAATATCCTTCATCGTCGACAACGAAAAAGATCACAATGACTTCCATTAGTTGAGGAGAGAAATCAAATTTGAGAGGGTGGAGATGCTTTTTTGAGCAATTCAGATCACACACGACTTGAACCCTAGAATAATTCAACAATAAATCCTCTTGTACAGAAAATTAAATAAACCAGCTAAATTTTCATAAATCCCTCTAGATGAATGAGAGGAATATTTGCTGAGACCCGTTCCACCTGATATTTCCATAGAAACTATCATATTTAATAATATTCTCGCCTTTAATTAAAATCAGGACATAGTAATGCCACATCAGTCACTGAAAACGTCGATTTCCGATTTATTGAGAAAAAAGGAGGATTATTGCCTCTTTGTAGGGAAATGTTGAGGGGGAAATTTTTAGGACTTGAACTCGTGGAAGCTTCTTTAGAACGTCAGGTAGCCAGTTCATGAAACCTGAGGCTAAAAAGACCCTTTGGCATATCCTAATACTAATTATTGGCTGAGAAACCACTTAATAGTAGGAACATTTCGAATAAATTTCAACTTCCCATATCTTTTCTGCTCTTCCAAGGTCAATACGATGAGAAGTGAAGCTCAAATCTCGGCTATCTGCATCATCAAGAACCGATATTCATCAGTTGCATGGATCAGTTTGAATCGGGCTATTCACAGATCATAAAATCGAGGCAAGCATTCAGTCTAAATATTTCAACATCATCATTAAGTAAAGCAAAAATTCATAGGGTACTAATCAAATAGAATTAATTAGAAGTTAATTAATGAATCTCTATATGAGGAAAATACCTGGAGCTTGGTACGAGTGAGAGAACTTTCTCGGCAGGTTCAACGAGATTTGCCACCGAATTAGATGCCCAAAATGGTCGAAGTACACGATAAATCGAGCTCGCATCATCAACTTTTGATGCAATTGCTTGAAATTCAGATATTGCTCGTATCTATAAGAATTAATTAATGAGTACAATTAACGATTTCAACATATATATTATCTAATTATTATTTAATGAATATAGAATTAATTTCTCTCTTACATCGATATATTCACTTTCAATAGAAGTTCTCTCAATCGACGATAATCGAGACGAAAATAAATAGTCGACTGCCAATTCGACGAAGAAATTCATCGATTTACCCTCTCGTTCAACTTCATCGATCATAACAATAAGCTTTATGAAATCTACTGTCGGTGGAGGAGACGATCGTTAAGACCCTTAAACTTAGAAACCTGAAATTAATATCGTCTTCTCGGAAAGAATAATAATAATAGGCAAAAATAACCGTCGGATTGTCAGGTGAGGAGTGTAGCGTATCGATCGCCGATGATGGACGACTTGCTTGTGACATTTGCGCCGTTCAACAACAAACCTTCCTCACATAGAGTAATTGAGATTCGCGTGTTTAAGAGGTGCCGTTAGAAGGAAAAAAAAGTCTGAAGTGAACACTCAACTTTGCTAATATTTTATGAAAAATTCGATCCGTCGAATGAGCGAACATCGACAAACGTTACTCTAAAGATGCTAAGACTGAGAAGGCTAATTAAATAAATAAAAAATTGAGTGAATATATTCGAAAATATGAATCTCGATATCATCTTAATCGAACATATTAGCGTTGTGAGCTCTCTTTAGTTTAATTAATTAGCTAATATTCAATTAATTAATTAGTTAATTAAGTATATATTAATATCGAATCTATTTATATAATTAAAATTAAAGCGTCGAATTTTTAGTTGAATTAATTATTTCAATAAGAAAAAAAAATAAAGGCGATCATTTTCCACAATTATAACCGAATATTTCTTATTGTTAAAGTAAGTAATCCCTCTTTTTCGTCTTCCTCACTTTCCAAGCAAATATATACACCGTGAAATATGAAGTGAATCGTTAAAGAAGCACAACAAAAAACTTTGCATTCACAATCGAGCGATCTTTAAACTACAAAAAACACATATCGTGCCGGTCTCGTGGATTTGTGCGATAGAGCTTAATCCAGGATGAGAAGTACGGAGCCATATCCAGAGGTCATGGAATACAGGATGCCTAACTATGAAGATAAGGATGGAGAAAGGTTGATGGGAGAGAGAGGGATAAAGAGGAAACAAATGAATGTCGAAAGGGAAGCCGTACTTTGAATATTTACCAACGTTGCCTTATACTTGAAATTCTCAAATCACAGCTGCTACGAGATGAAACGCTTAATTAGTGAAATTTAATAACGCCGATTTAAGCAATTAATTAATAAAAACGAATAAATAATATTATTAAATTATAGTGCTGTGAGAGTTGTGAATGAATAATTCAAATTAATAAGTGTTTCAGTAAGGGAATCTTTTTCTGAATCGCAAATGTCACAACATTCTGGAAGTGGGGACGATCTCATCGAAGTAACGGTACTCGTTCGTTATGAGTAACAAGAGAGATGAGAGCTTAAGAAAAGCAAGTGTTTAGCAAGCAAAACCTCCGCATATCGTCACCTTGATCCGTCTGTCGTCACCTCGATCCGTCTATCGTCACCTCGATCCGTCTATCGTCACCTCGATCCGTCTATCGTCACCTCGATCCGTCTATCGTCACCTCGATCCGTCTATCGTCACCTCGATCCGTCTATCGTCACCTCGATCCGTCTATCGTCACCTCGATCCGTCTATCGTCACATCGATCCGTCTATCGTCACCTCCATCCGTCTATCGTCACCTCGATCCGTCTATCGTCACCTCGACCCCTATCGCCTATCGTCACCTCGACGGCCGTAGGCATCATCGAGAGGGCATAATCCCCACTGGGAGAATTTGATATAGAAACGCTCACATTAATATCGTCACGAAAGTTGAGGGAATTCGTGCTAATTGCCGGCTACTGATAGCAAGGATACTTTCGATGGCCGACTTAAGAAGATTACTGCTGAATGCTCTGAATACAATATGGAAATGAAACCCACTGATGGGGCAAATTGCAATTTTAATTTGAATAAATGAATTGAAGCATATATACTAATTAATTAAGTAATTAAGCATACTTCCATAAATATACTCAAATTGCTAATGGATGAGCTAATCTGTAGCAGCATATGCGCCCTCTCATGTGAAATTTGTTGAGAATATTTCGACAACTAATTTCTATGGGAATTTTATATCGAAGAATTCATCGCCTATTAGAAATAAGAGTATATTTATGGAAGTTTTGCTAAGCACATGGTCTTCCACGTTGCTATCCGTCGTCGAAAGGAGTATTTCACTATGAAAGTTTGATCAAATCTCACTTCTATCTGATCCAACCGATCGTTTTCTATATGTGTCGTTGTCTGCTTCGTTCCTCTACTTCGTCCGCACTTCCGTTCGGCTGGAATAGAAATCCACTGAGGGACAATTATCTTGTGAACTGCCAATATTGGCCACTTCGACTAACGAGCGAGCTGAAGGTAAGTTTACACAGATGCTTAAAAGAGTCGACAATGAATGATGGATGAAAGATAAATTCCGCTTTCGATGAGATTCATCCATTGAATGCTCGAAAAATAAACCCACCTATCACCGAGAATATTTGCTTCATATGGGAAATTCCCAACTCAACGATAAGATGAAGATTAACGCTTTTGATTGCCATTTTCAATGAATTCTTTGTTGTGAATTATTTCGTTGAATATATTCGATGATCGTTGAAATGTTTCTTCAGCTAAAAACTTTGAATAATTTAACCTGAAGCTTGTTTCTTTTGTCGATATTTCGTTTGAAAATATGCTCATTAATCTCATTAATTAAAAATTATCCCACTATACAATATTCAAAAGGTGATATGCTACCTGGAAGGTATTTTCTAGGTCCTTCAAAGAGATGCGACTAAATCGATGAGGTACCAACGTCTCGAATTGGTACCTCATCGACTATATGATGAGGTACCAACGTCTCGAATAGGTATCTCATCGAATATAAGCATTGCTCTATCAACAATGAAATTAGTAAGTCGATTCAATTCCAGCAGCCAAACATTTAACGCTCAATATCGCTTAATATCGTTTCATAGTGATTCTTAGAGAATTTCAAATATTACCTCTATTAGTGTCACGAAATTCTCTTAGAATCTATCTATTTGATGTAATTTTATGCATATTTCCTCGAAAAGTATAACTTTCGATGAATTTCATCTTAAAAAACGAATATTTCAATAATTATTGTGAATATTTTCGATAATATTTAATAATTTATATTTTAATTATTCATATTTAATTGCTATGAGATTCTTTCTTCACTCGAAACTTCATAGCAATTGGAATCAAATCCATCAGAAATGATGAAAATATTCTCAGCTTCAAATTTGAAAGTAGTAAAGTTTTAAAGTAATTTGAAATTAAGGTAGTAATATACATTACTTTATCGTTATAATAGAATTATATTGTAACCTAAGAAATATGGCCTCAATTTTATCACTTCTCAAGAGATATTGGAAAGTTAAGAGTTGAAGATAAATTTCTCGAATCCTCAAATATCATCGATTTTATTTAATTACATAATTAGTAGGATTTTTAGAAATTCGAGAGAACGAATATGTAGAAGTTGGAATTTACTTAGGCTGATGATGACATTTAAAGATGGATTCTTCGTTGAAAGGTGGTTTTTTTTTCTTTTTTTTAATGGAACCACTGTTTCCACCCAAGTGCCATTTGATGGATTTGCTCACCTGCGCTGACATTCTTTCTTCCAGACTTCTGATTGATCGGTCGTCACAGACCGCATTACCTTTTATGGTTTATTAGGCGAGAGTTTATTGAGTTGTTTCCTCGAAATTCGGATACATTTTCCTCAAATAAAAACCTTAAAAAATAAGAAAGATAATGAGAATATGAATAGATTTTTACTTGAAAGTCATTCAAATAGATCTATGACTGAAATAACTTAAAGCGATATTTATTCCGTTCAATTAACACCTTTTGAGGTTTTTACTAAAATATGGAAAGAAAAAACACATATTGTTATCGATTATAGATATTTTCTATTGTTATCGATTATAAATATAAAATTATCGATTATAGATATTTTCATAGATCATTTATTAAGTAATTAGTATAGTTTGAAAGATACTAATGCAATAATTTATGCATTATTTCGTATCATTCGATGTATCATTTGCATTTATATACGTCGATAACTGTTAGCATTAAATTTATGAAATCATTGTTGAGGCTGACGCTCTCCAAGGTCGGTTTACTCCACATCGGATACCTAACTTGGACCAGAGTTTCCCATGGGTATCTGGCTGGCTAAGTGCTTTATTGGTTGCTCTATCGTAGACATTGACAAACGGTGAAAGCTGTATTAGGAGAGGAAGTAAAATTTGTGGAACTGATCAACTATGAAATGGTGTTGATTGCAGTATAGTATAACAAAATGAATGGATGAAAAATGTGGGATATTTCTGCTCAGTATAGTCGCCTCCATATATTAGAAACATTTTAAGAGTATGGAAATTTTTACGATTATTTCTATAGATGGGTTATAGAGAGACAGAATTTTTGCACTAAGAAAGAAAGAGGTATTATGCTCCGAATGAATTTTCGAATGCACCGTTTAGAGACATCGATAGGGATGTTGTCAACGATCGCTCGTAGTATATCACGTCTTGCTAGCGTGAGATGTATTGCGTCGAGTCAACGAGTTTGCAATCTATCTGCAAGCACTGCAGATGAATCGTTACCAATGGACGAACAAATGAATCCATCATTTTTCAAGGTTATTGTTTATTTTCTGTCATTCCTACTATTACACTGAAGTCTGAGAAACTCTAAAAATAAAATAGAAAATTAAGAAACAAACGATTGAGTCAAATAAAAAAAAATGCAAACAATGCTAAAAGATATATGTATTTATATGAGTGAAATCGTTGTGTACAACAGCAATAAACATCATTCGATTAGTGCTCTTCGCTACGTTAGTAGATATACGATCATGATAGTCGAAGATATCACTGCAAATGAGAAAAACTTCTAAAATGCAGTCCATAAATTATCCACAAAGAAATATCCACAATATTTTCCATAGAACACGAAAGATCATCAAATATTTTACGGCGACGATATCGCCTCTATAGGCAGATCGCTGTTCATCAGTACCTCATTACAATATCCGAAACTGTATTGGCTATTTAATATAAAGTTGAAAAATTGCTTTACAATGACTTATTAATTAGTGGGCATTATCGCGGAATATAATTTCATTGCTGTGGCTTACGGGCTTTTTTGTTCTTTTAAGCAAGATAAATAAATAAATTGAATAAAACAAAAAAAAAATTGAAAAGTGGGAAAGCACATTCGATGCCATCCACCTATCACGGAATGCTTTTATAGATGGTCGACTATTATTTTGACAAAGGATCGACAGTAATTCAGCCTAAATTAGTGGAGGAAATTCACTCGAGAGGTATGACGAAAAAAGATAAAGAGAATCTTGTCAAGGGTATCATCAGTTCAATGAAAACTGTCGATAAGGTAGAAGAAATAAAGCAATTATACGCTAATTAATTTCATTACGACTTAATTACCCATTAATTAATTATATAATTTTCAGTAATTTGATATATATCTCTCTTCTTTTGCAAAGAAAACGATGATAATCAAGGCGAAAAGTTGGATTTTAGACGTTTGAAGATTTGAGAATTGGAACTAATATTCGAGAAAATATTATCTTTTGATGAGAAAAAAGTAATTCTTCTCAAAAGGTGATTGGAAATTATGATTAAAATAGTCACTATTTGCTATTTTATTCACTTTTTCATATATTTTTGAGTGGAAAACAACGGAAAAATTGATATATATCGAGTTTTTCTTTCAACATTTTCCCTCATTAAGAATATTTTCAGCGTATGTTAATTATTTTTTTTATCAGATTTTGTTTATTTTAGTAGAAATTCACTTCAATTTCTAATTTTTAACACTAATTACCAAAATATATTCAATTCATTTCCGATTTTGCACATAACATTTCCAATTCGTCGTGACGATGGCAAATATGAGAATATCGAGGCATGGAGAGCAATACATAGTGAACATCGTCGACCAACAAAGGGTGGTATTCGATACTCGCCAGATGTATGCGAAGATGAGGTGAAGGCACTCTCGGCTCTCATGACTTTTAAATGTGCTGTAACCGATGTTCCGTTCGGTGGTGCTAAAGGTACGCTCCAGAATCCAATTTCTTGTTCCTTCTTGAATTCATCGAATTTCGTTTACGTGAAGTTCATTCATAGAAAACTAAAAATACTATCTATTTGACCTCTTAGTTGAGTCCTTTTCTGAATAATATTTTACAGGGTGCATAAATTAAGATGAAAACAAAAACCCGTGATGATTTTTGATTTTTCTCTCTTTAAAGCATTATTAAAGTTTGAAGTTTCCATCACTGATTTATTGAGGTGTCAAAAGTCGTTGAAGGCAGCTTCTACCTGTTAAGTGGACGAGGTTGCTAACCGATGGTTGGCGGGAGTTTCTACCCGATGCACCTAGAAGTATTTGAAGTTAATATTTTTAGTATTTAGAAGAGAGAAAATATCGATTCTAGATAGTTCATCGAAACTCGTTCCTATCATATTGAAGGTGGCGTCAAGATTGATCCGAAGCAGTATTCGGAGAATGAGATCGAGATGATCACACGCCGTGTGGCAGCTGAGTTCGCTAAGAAAGGCTTCTTGGGACCAGGTGTTGATGTACCTGCGCCTGACATGGGTACCGGAGAGCGTGAGATGGGTTGGATGGTTGACATGTATGCAAAAACAGTTGGTTATCGTCAGAACGATGCGGCTGCGTGTATCACCGGGAAACCAATTATTGCCGGAGGTATAAAATAGACTGTTTAATTATGATAGAATTTTTCCACTTTATATCTCGAATTTTTTTGCCTCAGTCAATAGGATTTCGTCAAGAATTAAACATTAAGAGTGGGAGCGAATTAAAGGAATTTCTGGAAAAGTTCTACGATACGAGAGAATTTTCAACGTCTCAAATCATTGATGAGTTTTTGCTGTATGAATATAAAATATACGCTTAATTCTTTGAAGGTAACGGTTATATTGGTTGGCAAAGAAATATTGTGGACGTATATCGAATACTTGATGTGTCACCTCAACTACGAAATATCGTTATGGAAATAAGCAATTGAAGTAGGAGAATAGTTAACACAATCATTATGGGAATAATGTGAAAGAAACCCTTTTTTTTGAAATAATGCATTTATTTATCGTTATTTTTGAATTAATTTCAACGATTCTATATAATAGCAGTAGTTATTTTCATTTATTGTATGATATGAAGCGAAATTCGAACATGAATTAAGTCAACTCATCGAGAGAGCTCGTCTATTTATTCTTAATTCAATTAGGCATAAATGGACGTACACCGGCAACAGGGCGAGGTGTTTGGAAAGGTTTAGAGGTATTTATGAACAACGAAGAATATATGTCGAAAGTTGGACTCTCGCCTGGTTATAGAGGAAAAACTTTTATAGTTCAGGTTAAGTTATTTTTCTTTTCAATTCATTATCTTAGATGAGATTTTTCAATGAAAAATGAAATATTTATGGAATAAGAAATGTTCTTTTCTCAGTTATTTATTTATTTATTGAATATATTAAATTCGAATTGTGGAAATGTAAAGTTCTGAGAAATTTGAAACATTCAGCGTTCTTTACTATTACTTTTAGATTCTATTTAGAATTATTTACTAGTAAATTATATTCATCGTTCATATTATGAATAAAAATATGACTTCATTGAAGAAATATTGTTAAAAGTGGGAAACAATTCACTTATTTGCTTACTTTAAGAACTTAAATTCCAAATTATGCGAACTATTCGTTGAGGTTGATTTTACTTTATAGGGATTCGGTAATGTTGGCTATCATGCGGCACGTTATATTGCACGTGCGGGAGCAAAATGTATTGGCGTTCAAGAGTGGGATTGTGGACTCTATAATCCGGATGGTATCGATCCTGTCAAACTAGAAGACTGGAAAAAGGAGAATGGCACCTTAAAGGTCATCGATCTTCTTTTGGTTATTTTTTAATTTTGAGAATTTCGGCGAGCTTCATTCATAGATAAAAATGCGGATGGAGAAAATAAATAGATAATACAGTTACGCTTCTCCTAAAGGTTGCATATTCGAGGAGTTTTCTTCGACGACAGCAAACACTTAGCCTTTAATTTACTTATTTATTTCTTCATTTAATTATTCATCTATTGAAAAATACTGAAGTTGAGAAACATATAAAAATATCTGAACATAAAGAGTAAATGAAAGCGAAACGTTCGTAAAGCCAAAATTCAAGCGAATTCAAGTTCAGTGCGTAAAAGTAAGATTAGAACCCGCTCAATTGCACACTTATTCCCTTGTTCTCGAACGAAAAATCTTAGGACAATTAAGCGAAATCCTTTATGCACAGATCGAAGTTTTCAGGGTTTTCCGAACGCGAAAGCGTTTAATCCTTTCAAAGACCTTGCTTATGAAAAATGCGATATACTTATACCGGCAGCTTGCGAGAAGACCATTCATAAAGGGAATGCAAGCAGGATTCAGGCAAAGGTGGGAGGCATCAGTTTCTTAATTGCATAAACTATCGCTTTATCTTTTTCGACAACTGCTTCGTTGTTATTTGTAATACTTACCTGAATATGTAGATTAACTTAGCACCTATGCAAGAGCTCTACTCATATTAGGTGACGAGATAAAGTTAATTTCAATGAAGCAAATTCAGATCGATATTTGAAATACAGTGAAGATAAGTTCAGATTTTTCGGCTGATTTGTAATTCATTGTGAAAAGTTTCAGGTAATCGCTGAAGCGGCAAATGGTCCAACCACTCCGGCAGCAGATAAGATTCTTCTAAAACGAGGCATTCTTGTTGTGCCTGATTTGTTTGTGAATAGTGGCGGCGTGACAGTCTCATATTTTGAATGGTTGAAGAATCTGAATCATGTTAGCTTCGGACGACTCACATTCAAATATGAGAGGGATAACAGCTATGGATTACTCGGTGAGATGCATTATGGTACTTCTTGGCTCGTGAAATTTGCTAATACTTTTTGCCTCCCCTTTATTTAGCAAATACTCAAAGTTGAGAAAAAAGCCATTGTCGTTATGATAAACATGATAAATATAAGCGATGAAAAAGAAATTGCTTTTCATAACCACTTCTTATGGGATGCACTTTTTTCCTAGAGTGGAAAAATATCCGGAAAATTGGTGGGGCCGGCGTGCTGAAAGTCATTGCAGCTTTTCAGTCCAATGTCGATGATGAAGTAACTTTTCAAGCCTACTTTATCGATTTTGTAATGTGAAGGCAATGCTTGATGAGATAAAACCATGTTGATATATAGCCCTTTGTTTATTAACTTATTGTACTCATTTTTCATACAATTCGATATTGAAGCAAGTGTGGAGGAGTCACTGAAACGTGGTGGAGGTAAAAGCTATAAAATGGAGCCGACCGGTGTTTTCCAGAAACATCTTGATAGCGCATCCGAGAAAGACATTGTGAATTCTGGCCTCGAATATACAATGCAACGTTCAGGTATATTTTAATGATCGTGTCAACACCTAATGATCCCTCAAATGTGATTTTTATGCATCCATCACGTGGAGAAAACAAAGAGAATGAGTTGCTTGCTAAAACTTTCTTCGCTAAGCCACCCGAAATGTGCCGATACTCTATCGAATTGATTTCTGGTACTAGCTGCAATCATTATTTAGCGATCGGAAATGATAGTCTAGATTGGAAATGAGAATGGAATAAACAGTGAGAGGAACTCGATGAATAGAGAGCACTACAAGGGTTTCATTGTGGGAAAAAAGTGCCCTTATGTGAGACTGATCTGTGATCATTAGATGTCACGCTATTTTCAGTGTTGCATTTTCTACCTCAGTGAATTTCCAGTTTGCTAATTCAGTGAGTGAGTGCTTCGAATTAAATATCACTTTTATTTCAGCGAAGCAAGTAATTCAAACGGCACATAAATATAATCTTGGACTTGATTTGCGTACGGCTGCCTATGCGAACGCTATTGAAAAAGTCTATAATACATATAGAACGCTTGGATTCGCCAAGTGAATATCATATGGACGAATATCCAATCCCCTTCCTACCCGTCGCATCCTTTCATAACTAATTTAATTTCTTAATAGTACCATTAAAAAAAAAATATATATATAACTTATCTATGACTATAGAATACAATATTGGCAACACTGGCAAGCATTTCTCTTGTTTATCGCAATGCATTTAGCTATGAAGAAATAGAATTTCGAGAGGACTAAACGAATGCTTTCTTTAAGAAAATGAATTTTAGCAGAGAGTATCGAAAGCACTCAGCATAAATAAAGGTAGAAAAGAAAAATCTTAATGCTAATAGCTTCCAACGATATTATTGCGCATCCTTAATTTCGAATTTATATAGCAACGATTACAAATGCAAAATCTATTTTCCATCACTCATATCATCGTTCCAAACTGCAAAATAGATTTTTCTTCCAGTTAAAGATGACTTATATGCTTTCAATGAGCTGAAGTTTAGGATAAAATTTGACTATTGAGGAAACGATTGGCTTATGGATTACCATCGTATCGTTTTCTACTGTTTATATTAGGAAAAAAAACACCCGTAACGACTCTGTTGTTCTCTTCTCATTTTTCTCTCCTTGGCACCACTTATGTCGACGCCATTTGAAAGATATCGCATATTCGTGCAGTACTTATTTCTCAGGAATATTTCTCTGGAACGACTCATAGGCCGTTTTTTCTTGTGGTTTTGCGTACATGCTACATATCGCCAGCAGTCTAAATAAGTGATGAGTAATGCTGACAATACGAAATTAGAATAAGGTAGATATCCGTTTGTGAAAAGAAGCATCATATATGATAGAATTGATATGACGGTGGCTATAAATACAGCTGTCACGATTAATGAAGAACACTTTCGTAGTGGCTGCCAATAAGCGATCGTCGGTGACTTTGCAGACGAATTGGGCGAGGAAACTAGTGCGGCATCACCTCCACTGAAATCAGTAATTCGCTCATGCTCCAACGTTGATGCTTTGTCGTTTCGCCCTCTTCGCCTGCATTCCATGAAAGCATAATAGATGCTTCATCTTGTTGAGCTGAAATTCTAAACTTCCCCTCACTTAGTCCACACACAAATGATCAGCACTTTGGCCTCAACAGCCTTTTCTTCTTAGAAGTTTGAGAGCTAATCAAAGCACAAAGGCACTTCTTCAAGGTTTAACAAAGGTGCCGGTAATTTTATGGAAAAGAGAGCCTCCAATGAGAGAGATTATAGAAATGTGCTTGTATAGCATAAAGCATACGGTTGATTCTAGCTAAATAAGGGCTTCATGCTTTCATCCTCAGCAAATTGAATATAAAGTTTCGGCAAATTTAAGTGTGCATGCTCCGCTTCGAAATAAATAGATCATGTGAAATAAGTATATCCTAGTTTAAGTTACCTACGAAATTAGTAAACCAAATTAGACTACTGGATAGACGAACATAGGCGGACACGGCTTCGCACATGAGATTCCTATTTGATATGATAACCCACAAACGCTTAAATATAATGATTCCAAAACGCGGTCTTGCAAAGGGGCTTCACAAATTCAACTTCAATGCAATAGTACCACCTCACAAAATTGTTTTCTACCATGATGATGCATGCCGAACATCGCTTAAGAGATAGAAAATCGCCACGTTCGATTTTATTGCAACTGTAGAGAGAGCTGCAGGAGAGGCGAAGAAAGAAGCTTAGCAGCCGTATTCAGTCTTAAACGACAGATGTGGGTTGTTTTAAGCTCTAATGTGCCTCAGGAGCTTTAGGCTAGACACTAATACCGCAACTTTATACTGCAAGTTTTCTGCACTAATTTTTGGAAGTGCTTAAAAAATATGGCAGGATAACCTGGCCGTAATGAATAAATTATGTTCTCAACTGTCAAACATATAATCTTCATCAACGAGAAGTTCACATTTCCTTTTCTTTTCCACAACAATAACAACTGCAGTAGTGGGTATTTCATCCCCTTATTTCTTAAAGATATGATACCCATCATATTCGGCATACGATCGCTCAACCACATTCACATTTTTAAATCTCTAATCTCAGAGCATATGATGAACATACAAAACAATAGTGGTAAGCATCCACTGGTGACATGCTCTCTGTCGTCTCTATGAGTGAGAAACTCATAGTTTCGTTCGCTATTCCTAAATATGCGAAATATACGAAATCCATAATTCATGCTTCAGCTCACTTCTACTAGTTTAAGAATTTAGTTCATTTAACGAGCGATCATGCAAAGAAGTTCAAACTTCGGTCAACTGGAAAAGTCCTGCTGAATAATTCAACCGCCCATTAAATCCATTAACATTTAGTTCAATCACAGGCTGATTCATTGATTCATCAAATTTCTATAGTTACTATATGTGACTGCAAATCGTTACAGTAATATCAGTAATATTTAATACTCATAATAACTTAGTTAGGACCGATCCTCACGAACTGTAGACGACGACTACTCGGCTTGCTTATAAGACGAGATTCTTATCAGTGAACTTAATAGTTTTATTATGAAAAACAAACAAACAGAGAAAGCATACAGCAAAAAAATAAATAAATATAGAGATCGTTCATTGAAAACAAAAGAAAATAAACAACAAAACAACGAATCTTTATCACATTTCGCTACTATAGCACCAATTTATTCGCAAATTTAACTCCTTAAAATTTCCAAAATTGAGAGGTGACTTTTCGTTATCTCAGAGAGAAATTAATGGATCAAAGTTGGAAAAGAAAATTACGCTATTGATCGAAAGGGAGTAATCATCTTGTGAATATACCGAATCTTCCCTTTAAAGCATAAATCTATTTTTCATATGCGGAATTATTTTAAACCTTTCGAAAGACAATCACCGATGCCCGCTTACCCTAAATGTATGAAATGCTCAGAAATCATCTTAAATTATCTCAATGTACTACTAAATTCGCACATTTTCCGCATATTATCATAAACTCAATAAATCAATCATAAAATATCGATAGATGCATAAAAGCAATTAAAAAGAAAGAGAAACTTTCCATCATTTTAAACATTTATACAAATTCACTCGTTCGAAACGACGAAATATTGCCGTTTTGTATCATCGTTTGTGCTGCTCGATGATTGCGGACACTATAGTTGGATAACACGATTGGCAGTTGATCACAGCGGATCGATGATCCTTGATCAGTTAAATCACTGATTTTACGAACATAAGACAACTAAAACTAGACTCAATTAAATCAGTAAAAATTAAATAATTAAGAGAAAGCTCTCAGAGAAAACTGAAAACTCCTCTTTCAAGAGGGAAGTTTTTCCCATTTTCCGTCATAAAATAGAATATTAGTTTCACTTAAACTGTAATCTAAAGATTCGTCATCGCAGATAATAGCAAGAACAATAGCCTACATTCAGTCAACGAGTAAGTTTGCATGAATGCATAAATCTCTCTAAAGATTTAACGTTCTCTATTACGAGAAATAACTATAGTTAATTGTTATAAATGCATGAAACATCTTTGTCTATTAATGTCTTTCAAAGGAAATAAAGATGTAAGTTGAAAGCACCGAATGAATTGTAATCTGATATCATTTACAAGAATATTTTACAAAACACCTCAGTTGATCAAACAATCCATTTCTCATTACTTGGAAAAAAGAACAACTATGTGTTGTATGCTTAATAATTCCTCGATCGGGGTTTAGAAATGACACGATAGTAACGATAGGCGACCTGCACGAGACTGCAAACGCTCTAGAAAAGCGCATTCGTATTGGGGGTTAACTAAATCGAGTTCACATACAACCATTGAAGTTGGATTCGAACCATTATCCAATGAAATGTATTGCGACATTCAATGAGATAACTAATTCTCTCTATTTGAAAATTATTATATTACCATTAAATTACAATTATAGAATTATGGGAGAATTTGGGAGAATTCAGAGAACTATTTGAGAGAATTCTGCAAAATAAATCTAGGACTAAGCTCTGGGAATTTTATAAAGCGACAGTTTTAATTGAAGATCACAACAACACAATTTCGATGAAAACAAATATTACCAATGAGTGGGAAAGCATATCATTAAAGTTATTATAATATGAGTTTAGGTTTCGCGTCGAAGCAACTT
Source organism: Parascaris univalens (assembly GCA_037576465.1). Lineage (NCBI taxonomy): Eukaryota > Metazoa > Nematoda > Chromadorea > Rhabditida > Ascarididae > Parascaris > Parascaris univalens. The sequence goes on along the minus strand of CM075173.1, from coordinate 235,044,828 downwards.
CTTTCATAAATTTCATAAATTCTTCATAGTAAATTGCGAAAATTCTTCACTTAATGCTAATATTGTAAAAAAAAATCCAACAAAGTTAATTCTCAATTGCGATTTACACTTAACATTTCGCTCTGAAAGCATTTTCACCATATTGCCTTTCTATCCTCTTCGTGGAAGCTGTTAGTTGGATTGTGACATATGAGTCCAATATGGGTATTGGATCAGCTATGAAAATGACCAAAAAGTAAAGCAACTAAAACAACTACAAAGGCGACCAAATATAGTCGTTAAAAGTTACCTCACTGTATGCTCGAAAAAATTTCTCTTGAAAGGAAGATTGAAATTCGAGGTGAGCAAATATCGTCCGAGTAGCAGAAAGAAACCCCAATTAGGTAAGACGTGAATGCTTCATGGATATCCCCACTTTCTCCTCAGAGCATGTCACTGACAGTGTGTAATATGAAATCATATTATATAAATCGAATTCCCTCATACTATCATCAGTAATTGCTGAAGTGAAAGCATTCGATAGAGGATCCCTTCTCAGCCTCTTGCCACCTTTTTTCCTGCTCTATCCTGTCCTCTCCTCGTCACAACTTACCCAAACCGCGCTAGGAATTTTTTTACGTGCCTACTTTACACTACTGGTTGCTACGAGTACATTTCTACTTAGTGGTATTACTTCAATATAGAACAGGTGCACGAAAAATCGAATATTTTCAGCACAGCAATCAGCATATTCCTTAGCAATCAAACTCACATACCTGACCACTGCTTGATGTACAAGGCTGAAATTGAACGGAATGAGCTCGTCCCCATGTGATGTCTGCAGCTGATCCATTTCTGCGTACGACACTCCTCTTTGTTAATTTGGGTTTCTCGATCAATGGATCAGATGGTTGTGGTGAATCTGTGGCTGATTGTAATCCAATTAATTCTTCTTGTTTTGGTATATCTTTCGTACGACCTAAAATAATCAGTTGTAGATTATTGAATCGATAGTAGATGCTCGACAAAAAGATATTGAGGTATATATCAACCACATATACTCACTCATAATAGAATAACAATTTTTTAAATAAAACAATGATGCTTTATGCATTTCGATCATTTTCCAACAATTTGCAATCGCTCACATATAACGCTACAAATAGGTTTATTATCTATTTGCTTTTATGTACAAAAAATAAACTACTACAAACTGGGCTAGTGGGAATACAGAAGTATTGGAAATAAGAATAAGGACTATAAATGATGAGGTCTTAGTTCATTCACAACTATTTAGCTTCTCGAGACGTCAATCTATTAAATGCTAACAAGGATTAGCTTCTGGGATAAATTTATTGCCGAATGATTGCATTTCTGGGCGATTAAGAGTAATATAGTTACCAATTTATTGATTCTTTTGGTAACATTTACTATATCATCGGACGGTGGCCAGTGATCAGCTGTTGAGCAACATATAGGAGCCATGGGTCAGCAGTTTATTAGACTACGTAGAGAAATAATTATTTTTAAGCTTCTCTCCGCTTACGATGCCATACATACGAATTTAATGTGATGAAGTTGTAAAACGTTTAGAGAATATGGGAAGAAATTCAGCGTTTAAGCAAAAGCTTCGAATTTCAGGCTCTAGGTTCAGCGCATTTGATAGCTATCAAATCCAATTCATTCCCATGATCATATTATAGATCATAGCTAATGATTATTTTGGAACTAGAGATTTAACAAGTTCGGATTTCACGATTCATAGGGGGAAAGCTCTAAACATTGTGATTTCCTAATTTCCGTCCATCGAAATGCTAGCAATCGTTTAATAAAGCTGTAAAAAGTAGGCATTTATTAATTCTCTTTATGCACTTTGTTCTACCAGCTATAAAATAACATCAATTTTATTGTCAATGTGAGCTAAGGAAGCACAATTTGAACATTAAGTCATTTCAGTGGAGTATTTTTACGCTTGAAGCGGCTTCGTATTCACTCATATGTTCCTCTGAGGTAATCTCTCTCTATTCTTTACAAGAATTCTAATGTTGCCCACTGATATATACACTGAAATATCTCCGAAAATGATGTTGGTAAAACGATATGGGTACTTAGAGATATGCATCCAAAGACGAGAAAAATGAAAAGAAAAATGAAACGATTGTTCCTAAAAATGCATAAAATAAATGATCGTATAGGCTAATAAAGCCGAATATTTTCAAACATCTCATGAACGTCTTCTTGTACCTCATTAACCGCCACAAAAATAATAGAAAGCTCTGGAGAAAAAGTAATTCCTCTAAGGAAAACTTCAAAAAGGTCAAAGCCTTTATCAAAACCACAATTCTTCATCGTTTTCAGAAGCTTCCAATGTTTCTTCAGTAGCCTGCGAAAGACCAAATAAAGTTCCTCAGGCATATGAAAGTATTTGCTTATTCATATTAAAATCAGAACCCTATCAAGTTCTGCATTCATCTAGCAAAATATATCACAGCGTGGTCTCTGCTTTCAGATTCCTTCTCTACTCTTCGCAATGGATACGGAATTATCTGAAGGCGCTTAAGTTGTATTCCGCTCTACGAAGAGTATGATGCACTCGCAATATTACAAGTTATTTATGCTGGTCAGTGAATTTCGAATTTCTAATATCAGCAGTTTCAATGGACAATGGAATTCACATGAAATTTGCACGGAACTAATTAGAAGAGCCATAAATGCATAAAGTTTTTCCAACCGCTCCCTTTGATTTATCTTACCGTTAACAAAGTCGTAGGTGATTTCCAATTTTAGGCATAAAAATGGCTAACACATTCAAGCGATATAACTCGTCAAAAAATCCCCTTTCCATTCTTATCTTTTCCAAACATTCCCTTAAGAATGAAGATTTTCCTTAAGAATAAATAAATTAAATTACTTTTCGACGGTGTTCGTTTTTATAAAATCATTCATTATCTGCACTTTACTTCACCTGTCTAATGAGGTGATCGTGATATTCTGCACGAGCGATTTTCACTCGGCCAATTGAAAAAATCAGCGAGGAAGAGAAGAGTATCGACGATGACAAGTATTGCTTTCAAGTGAGAGCGTGAATTTCCGGTTGAGGAAAAAAGAATCAACTACATTTATTCGATTCGATATGCTCGAAATCTAGCTCTTATGGGCATTAGTTCTTCCACTTGAGAGGTTATTGCTAAATGTCCTATGAAGAAAAGCGTTCAGAGCGTCGACGACGTATCTTCCAGCTAATCGAATCCTTTCAATTGGCGAACTAAAAAAGCCTTTAAAGCTTTCGACGCCCACTGCTGAAATACTATTCACTTGCGACTAAAGCAAATATGCAACTTCCGCCCTATACTGCGTAATGTAACTGATGAAAATCCACAGAAATATTCAAATCACTTAGCTAAGGAGGAATTTGCCTATATGTGCGGAATTCTTGACTAGAGCAAACAATAGAGGAGGGGATGGGGAAAATTCTTCTGCTCAGTTAACTAGAGTAAAACTGTCTTAAAACTGGCCTGAAATTCTGTTTATTTTTGTGTGGTCCCAATTTGTGAGTGTTCCTTATACTATATGTTTCATAAATGTTTTTTGCATGTATCATTTGTAGCAACTGTGGTACTCATCATTTCTATTTTGCGCATAGAATTTCAGATCTAGCAAGCGTTCTATTCATTCGACTTACGCTCGAAAACTATGAGACCACACACAAATGCGTAAAAATTACGGCCTAAGTAAAGGCCTTTTGCATCATGTGTCCATAATATTAGATCCTGGTTATACCAGAATAAACTGTTTTCCTTGGCATATCTGATTTTAAAAACAATGTCAGCGTTACAAAAAAAATTCTTCTTAAACGAGCAATTTGACTTTACTTTGACGATATTTTCTTGTAAATGAATAAATAAGAATATGAATGCAAAAAATCTGTAAAAAGTTAGCTTTGTCTAACGCCTAATGTACAAGTACCCACCACACAATCAATTCGAGCACTAATTCAACTCAGTTTCTGAATTTGTTAAAGTTTACTAATGTTTCAACCCTCCCATATTGAGCTTAAACACTAAAATTTGTGGTGGAAATGGCAGCCTTTTCAGTGCAAACTGGGTTATTAATTCAAGCATAGGACGAACAAAAACAAAGTAGCTGCAAGGCATAACTAAATTTCGATTCTTAAATCTTCTCCGATCAAATTCATTGTGATTTCTGGAATTCCAGTTGAATTGTTATGCATATACAATATATAAATCATAGAGAGCAATGATACTCGATTATCTCAATTTAAGCTCAATAAATAGTGTTATAAACGCATATTACCCGATGATTTATGTAATTGACTAAATGAGTGTGTACGATTTTGTTGAAACGTTTCAATGCAACAAGCGAGTCGACGAAATTCCGTCATACGAAAATAGCACAACGGTTGACATACCGAATGAACGCCAATTAGTATCTAAAAATGCATCTAAAGTACAAATAAACATCTTCATAGGCAACTAAAATTTCGGATTCAAATAACTCAATGTGAAATTTCATCCAACATTAAACGTTATATTAAAATCTCTATAGTTCAATTAGCGAATGATGTACAAAATTGGTCTTAAATGCTCCATTTCCCATACTACGCTTTTTCCCAGCCGTCCTTTACATTCCTAGCAACCATATAGAAACCATAGTAGAAACCATATAGCTTTATATTAGTGAATAACCATACTATTTATATGGATGAATGATAACGAGTTTAATGGCCTAAAGCGGATACAATCAAGCATTTCGCGATTACACTGCAAAATTACAACGCATAGAAATTCCTCCACTTAGCGTTGTTTGTAGATTACTGGTATATTTTACTGGTATAAACGTCGGGTAGTTTTAATGATCATATCATCATCTCTTAAGCCATTTCGAAAATCTGTGTAATTTTAAAGGATATTTGAGAAGTATGATAGGGAAAATACTGAAGCCAGAATAGGTATACGCATTTAACTTCTTGAATCACATTTTCGCACAGATGTGCCATGTAGTCGATTACCTGAAGGCCCCATCTAATAAGCGTCGAACGATGTGAAGTTGTAAGTAAATTGTTAAGATGGAGAAATGCGACCATTTGAATCCCCGAATATGGGAAAAGGAAGAGAACGTCGACAAAAAGCACCGATCCAATAACGATGAGGTATTTGTGCCGTGACATCAAATGCATTCGCCAACGACGGTGTGAATGACATCTGGTGAAAATTTCTTTCACTATATTGCTCCCAATATGCATACAATTCAACCGTAGTTTATAAAGAATAAGTTGAAATATTATATTTTAATTTATATGCATTCGTCGAAAGCGTAAAATAAGCTGACGGCGCAATCACGCAAGTCATTTAAATCCTTATTTAATCAACCTTTATAGGTAGCATTTAGGGATTCTTACTGAAGAAATCGACATCCCTCGCTGCATCTCGAACCATATTTAGGGACCCGCGATTGACCTTGTAAAGATCTGAATTTGGAAAGGAATCTGCTTCAAGTTGAGGAAAATACAGTCGTCTCTACTGTCCTCGCAGGTCAACAAACAAGGCTAGTGCGGCCACAACAAATATTCAGAAATGCAAAATTCACATGCCCAAAATATGATTGACCTAGGGAGCAATGCTTAGTGATTCAGTATGAAATTAATCATCACTACGTCTCGAAAAATCCTGAAATCCGAGTAATCTGTGGAAACTTGGTTATTTCTCAGCTTTAAGAAGTCATAAGTAGGCTTTTCCGTTAATGAGCGGCCTTAGGTGGATATATTCGTGCTAATAAGTAAATAAATAGGCACGTATTTTCGATAGAAATGTATACATCCGCGAGACATATCTTGCAACTAGGCATTTGTCTTGTGTTTACTTTAGATGAGGAGATGAAATTTTACTCGTCTTTCTAGAGTTCCAGAAATTTCTAAATCAGCAATCATTGAACCGAGGAGCTATGGTAGAGCCTAAGATCAGCATCGATTACCGTTAAATGACATTTTAGATAAAAAAGAGCGCATAGGAAACAAGAATGTATCATATTATATAGAATCTCAGTTGCAAAATATCTTCTAGGACTACTTTAGAATCTTTAAATTACATCTTCATCGAGATACTTCCTGGACATTATTGTGCCGTAGAGTAGAATCATTTTCAACCCATTTTGGCCATTTATGACCAATTCAGAAGGCCATACAGCGGGCCGCATTAGTTCACAGATAGTCACTCCGAAAACAGAACTGCGGGTCGACACATGAGGAGATCGGCGTCTAATTTAAATGAGAGATGGTGGCCATTTTTGGAATTTTCGAACTTTTCTCTTGATTGAGCAAAAAATGCGATCATAAACGTTAAAAAATAAAAAATAAACTAAAAGAAAATGCAAAGAAAAGGGAAACGAAGCAGAGAAGTTGAAAAATGATATAATACAAAAAAATTGAGGACTTAGTTGTATTTTTTTTCATATTTGTTCAAATTCAATAGTGTAAGGGAATTCGAAAATTCACTTATTGGGATCAACATTCGAGAAGATCGATGATTCGCGATGAGCAATTTCCTTTCGTTCGGCGTCTTTGAATTGCTTCGTACGTTGATGAGTTATCGAAATACGTTGGCTTATTTCCGAATGAAAATATCCTAAAATTCAATTAGATTTAAAAAATATTAATTAGGAGATCCTAAAATTCAATTACACTTGGAAAATATTAAATTAGGAGATCCCAAAATTCAATTAGACTTGGAAAATATTAAATTAGGAGATCCTAAAATTCAATTAGACTTGGAAAATATTAAATTAGGAGATCCTAAAATTCAATTAGATTTAAAAAATCTTAAATTAGGAGCGAAGAAATCTTAGACGAAGATATTGTTCAATGAGAATTTCTTCTATCTTTTCGGAAGGCGAAAAATAGAAGAAAATTTCTAAAAGGATCGAAATTTGACAAAAATAAAACGTTGACTGTTGAAATCTATTATCCTTCATCGCAAAATTTGCGGTTTCTCCCCCCCCCCCCCCCCCCAATTAGCAATCAACGGATGTTTATCTGTGAAAGGTGCGATTTTATTGGAAAAATATTCCGCCTCTTTTTAAGTTCCAACCTTCTGGATATCATTTTCATTCAATTTCATTCAACTCCTCCAGAGAAATTAAAAATCCGGGATCCACTTGTTTTAGTAGTTACTTGATGACTTAAATATGTTCTCATCGATAAGATAGTTTCGTTTTAAATATTCCACGATTGCCGTTTTAGCCAATCTCTTGATGGAACTTCTATTTTTCTTCATCGAAGCAAAGAAGGGGCAATCATTTTATAGACCCTAAAACTGGCAAAAATTATGAGTATTTTTGCTATCTTCGCAAATATTAAGTAATCTCGAAAACTCTCAAATTTTTCCAACACTAAGAGGATATCGGAAGACCCGACAATGTCCAGAATCGAAAGGAATTATTTATTCTCAGCAGTAATTTTCGTAAATATATCAAATAAATTCGACATCTTGCTTTCTAAACGTATAGATTTATCTTCATATAGATAAACTAAAGAAGCGTTAATTGAATGCGTCAAAATATTCTCATTTCTTACTTTTCTTTTTTTAATTTCTCTTTAATTTATTCTATTTTATTAAACGAATAAATAAATAATAATCGACAAACCGCCTTTAATATCAACCGAATGAAACTGTCGAATTGTTTTTAATATAAAACCATAACATATCTAAAAAAATTCCTTAAAATGAGAGAAAAAGAAGCGAAAATAAAGAAATAATATAAATAATTTGAGAGATAAAGAAATCGAACAATTCTTTTTGCTTAAGTAAGTAATTTTAAATAAGTAAGTTAGTTAGTAAGACGATTCGTTAATTAAGTTTATGGATGCATCTTCATATGACTTCATAAAGTGCTTATAAATTTCGTCGGCTCCTCCAAATAAATAATGGGGGGGGGGGGGGGGGGAGGGTATAGTATATGGTATGATATCTAAGTGAATGCTTCTCTCAGAAATTATTTAATATTACAGTTCTCTTCATCCAGAAGATCTTAGAGCACCTAACCATAAAACATCTCATAGCTCGATAGATTGCCGATTACATATAAAAGAAAGTTTCGTACAAATTTCGCTCTATTGTTGAATGGGACATTCATTGAGCAATTGGCGGAAATTAAGCTCTTTTCACTAATATTTTCCATGATATCATTCGTTAAGCGCACTTTAAACACTCCAAAAAGGTATAATTAGCAAATATATGCCAGCCATTAAGGAATATGAGAAATACTATCATAGTTGAAGTAATGAATAAGTAAAAATAATTTCTCACCAAAACAATAAATAAACATAAATAGCAAAGAATAAATATCATCAACATTGAGATCATATTTATTGAAAGCACAGCGGGACGACGAGTGACTCTCTCTTCTGAAAGTTATCTCGCTTGAATGAATCATATTCGAACTAAAAAGCATTGAAATCTTCTCATAAAAGACGACGTGCAATGAGATGACGATTTTCGGCCCTTTTTGGAGATATCTGATGAATCAAACGAAGGTCAAAACGTATTGTTACATTGGAAACTTCTAGGTGAGGTGTTGAATCATCTTCCTTTCTTGAAGAACCCGGCATGTTTATATAATATCACAACGGCTGCTATATTGGTTGCAATTTATGTAAGTATGGCTGCATTATTGATATCATAAATGCACTTTTTAATTGAAGAAAACGTTCTTCTATTGCAGTTTCTAAAAGAGTTCAAAAAGCAATTGTATTCATAAATATTAGCCATTGAAATTAAAGAATCCCATTATTGCTGCTGCACTAAAGAAAAATTCTATAGGAAAATATGTCATCGTCAACTCGTCATAAATAAAGTATAGACGCATATTTGTTAAATTCTAAGGACTCGATATGTATGATGGCATAATTTCACTTCTTTTTGGTGGTATTTTATATGCCGATGATTTGGTTTATATCACTCTAATTCAGATATGTTAAATCCAATAAAACATCGTTCGTAACTTAACAATCGACACGTGAATTGAATCAATCAACGTACCATCGGTACCATTGTGAAAGAATGTCGTCGTTCCATTATTAAGCACCATAATTGAATGAGCAGATTCGAAGAAATTAGAAAACACCGTACCAACGCCAAACGTTAAACTTATTAGCCAACTAAAAATCGGCAATACTCAAAGATCGACAAGTGAAATTCTGCTTAAAAAGTTTAGTATTTGGTTTTCGAAAGCTACTGTGCAATAAGCGACGAAATTACTCATAATGAAATTAAAACATGTTTTTCTAAGCAATATGATGATTGTGCTAGAGATCGGATATCCTTATATGCATCGACGCCTGCTGACCAAGAAAGATCGGCGGGCATCGATGCACACAAGAGCAACGCTACCACAGACTTGCCTATTAACATTCAGCGAATATTTCATGGTTATGTCACTGTGAGGAAATTAGGCTCCAGAAGATGAACTACATAACCGCCCAATGATTTCTCCTCTTTACAAATTGGAGCTATTAAGCGTACAGAAACGTACGTTAGCAGACGTAGAAATAAACACGTAAACATGCACAACAGACATGAAATCGTCGAATGAAGAGTGATAAAACAATGAAAAAGAACTTATCTTCCAGGAGATTTGTATTTTTGTTTCTCTTTTAGAAACTTCACGGAAAGATTAAAAACTTCAACTATTTCAAGCAAAGATCATATGTGAGCGAATTGAAACTCGAAAAAACAATGAAGAGGAAACTGCTAACCTCAAGAAAAGAATCAGTAAAACAGCTTTCCGCCTAAAGCATCGCTTATGATGAAGTGGATAGCGAATAACGATAAATTCGTTCGTTGTAAAAACGAGTAAATTAAAGATAGTAAGAAGATTACATGAGCGGAGTATTAGTAGTGTGAATTGATTTACCTGAAAATCAAACGAATCGCTGAAATCTTCATAGAATATTCGTTCCCTACTGCGCCTTTTATTGCTTTGTTTCTCCTCATATGAAGCTGAACGTGTTCACATACCATTCGAAAGTGAAAAACTATCTCGACTATCTCGAATCCACAACGTTCAATCAACTTTCACCAGCACAACTACTCTGATTAAACGCAACCTTTCTTGAATGATTAAAGACGATGCGATTATCGAATTCTATTGCGACAGTATCGTTTCACAGCGATGCAAATGACAAGTTTTCATCTTATCCGAAATTTTCAGCCAATATTTGCAAAACGATTCTTACCAATATTGCACTATGTATATTTGAATTAATTAATGAAATGCAACGATAGATGGAATATTTCACCTTTAATGCAAGTAGTCGATCTTGCATAGTTGGCATACTGTTCATAATTAAATGAGGCATGCCCCATACGATTAGACAACATCCTCGAATCATGTCAACGATTGCACAATGCAAAACAATCACATAAAATACGTTCGTCAACATACGACGTCGATTTCGAATGAGTGTTATAATTATGAACGCATTGAGGAGAAGACAAATCGCACCAAACAATTCACATAGCATCACCGATAATGTTAACATCTGAAAAATATATGCCACATGATTCAAAATGAAACGATACGAATTTCCAATAGGGAAATGATTAGCAAAAGTAGAGGGGTTTTCAAGGCTATTATTAGAAGTAATAAATATCGGTCGTTAAGTTTAGAAATGAAGAAAGTTTGAAAGGAAAACAAATAAAAAATATTTCGGCCGTTTAGGTTAGTTTTCGAGCGCACAAACTAGCGCTTTATTGAAAAATTCAGGAAAAATGATTGAAGTATGAATCAATTTCATAAATTTCTTTAGAGCGACGTTTAGAATATTGTAACAATTAGGATTTTCCTGAACGTTGGTTGATATTGTCCTATCCGTTATTAATGAAGAAAAATATAAATTACTGTGGTGCTTGCTACTCATAGCAACTTCATTTTTCGCTTAATTATATAAAACCGTAATTATTAATTTACTGTTCTTTCATGCTAAATCCGTAAATCCATGATTTTTTTAAAGAACTGGTCGTCACTCCTTTGAAATGCTTACTTTACTTAGTAAAACAAGACGAGTTACTCATTCGTGTTGCACTTTTATCTATTTTAGTGCATCTATTGCGTTTTTATTGCCATTAATTTCGCATTTTCTAGGATCACCAAATTCAAATCTAATAATTTGCAACCGAAAACTAATACCTACAAATGAAGGCTTTAATATGAAAGAGAAAATTAAAAATTATTGCCTTGAGAAGATAAGTTATTGTCAGTAAGGACATCTAAATGATGAAATTCCTCCTTCACTAACAGATCCTTAAAAAATTATGCCGTCAGCTCAAATGTACAAATTGCATCTTAGCTAATGTTAAGAGTGCTTTTACACGTTTAGCAACGATCGAACGTTAGCATGTTTCATTTCATTTTCAACTGTTAATTTTTTATTCCTTGAATTAAGAATATATCGAATTTCTCATAACCATTATTTCATAGTAATTATACGCTGCAAAAGCTTAATCGAGCAATATGCCGTAAAATCATTAGTAGATTTGAGATTAATTTAAGTGAATAATTTCATAGCGCCGTTTCTTACTTTTTTTGCATTCTAGACAAAGTGATCACCTGAAGTTTTATTTCAGAGGCTTTCGGCTGAGATAGTTTAAGATTTTTCGTTTTTAAGGGGCAAATTGTAAATCTGCTGTTTCGAATCGAGTTGATATTTTGCGATCAGTATATTATTATCAAGCTTAACCTAAATAATTAATATAAAGTTTGGTCAAGAATCGTTCGTACCTTGAAGATCGACTACACGAATCGTTACTAAAAGAATTTTTGCAGTAAAAAATTATTCAACTAGCTAGGTGAACGTTTTTTATCGAACATTACATATTTATCACATAGCCGAAACTGCTAACAACGTTAGCAATTTATTGGGGTATAGCGGTAAACCGGTTTGAGAGGAAGTGCGGATGGTTTTTGTAACACTAATCCGCTCCACTCCTCACCCATTCCATCTCTTTTTCTCCTCATCCTTGACGCGCATGAGAATTGCAAAAATAGAGATTAAGACAGACAATATAGGAAAGAGGTTGACTTCCTTGAAGAGATAAAAATGCTGCATCGATCAACGAAATGAGAAGGTGCAATACGACGAAATAAACGTTCAAGACGTTTTATTTTAGAGAAATATAAAAGGAAGTTTGATGATATCGGCTATTCTAAGATACAAGTTTCAGCATAAACCTTGTTTAACTTAAGAATAACGTTAGCATTCCATCTGGAGAAGGGCAATTTTTTTAAGAACCCGAATATCATTTTTCTCTCTTTTTATTGTCGTAGGAAAAAGAGGTACTTTCATCGATTATGTGTGTGGGATTCGTCGAGTTCACCTCACTCGATTTTCCAACAGTTTTCATTAAATTTTATTCATCGCACATGTCACTTGCAATTGTAAATGGACGTCGATTCTATTTTAATATCTGCAGACAAGCTATATCGCCAATAGACAAAGAACTCTCACCAACATAGTGGTCAACTAACCGAATTGCGTTGATACGCTCTAATAGGCATAGTGGCGTTTCGGAATGAGGCGCCGAATATGGTTGTAAAATTGAACACCTTAGTTGATTGACTCATTGTTTGTTCGCTTCACTATAGTTGAAAATCATCGAAGAAAAAAAAATTAACCCAGCAAAATATGAATCATAAAATGAAATCGATCGTTTACTGCATAGACGAGTAGAATATGATATCGCAAAAGTGAAGCAATCGGCCGCACAATGAGGTGGTGTACCACTCCTCCACAATGCCTATCATAGATTCAACAATACCGATTTGGCATAATATAAAACGATATAAAACATTGCATATAGGGTGAGAAATGAACGAAACAACTCATTTATGTATAATGATAAAAACAAAAAAATGTTGCACAAAGATAGTCGAAAATCTTATCGCTTTGCATATATAAATGAAAAATTACGTCAGGATTCATGGATTATTCCTTGAATTTCTATTTTCACCTATCATTTCGAAATATCATTTGAAAATTCCAACGTTTCCACTGTTGCATTTCTGCAAAATAGATTCGTCCAACTACGCTCTTTGAATATAGGCAATCGCCAACATTATTTATGAATAATTAACGAAATGAAATGAGCCATAAACATCGATAAGCAAAAGGTCTAAGCCTAACATCGGTTCATCTCTAACTATAACGACCTAAAGAATGCCTAACGACATAGCACGAGGCTCAAATATTTGCCACTTCAGTTAAGGTGAAGCAGTTTGGTCAGCCGCAAAAAAAAGTGCTTCAAATGTACGGGAAAATTTCCGGCCGGTTTTTGCCAACTGAAAACGGCTCCAGTTCCTCTTTTTCTGGGGAGATGGAGGTGGAGCATGTTCGATTAGCATCGAGGCAGATAACCAACCAATTATCTTCCGAAACAACCGACCGATGTCCTCCAAACATCTAATGTTTCTATAAAATTTCAATGCATAAGTTACTTAATCCTTTTTAATTAGTGCTCCGACGATCATGTAATAATATGCAATGTGACATTGCGTGTGGCATTTTCCATACTCTTCTATATGTAAACTCGAAACTTGTAAATTCACTCGTCTTAAATCATTTTTCTAAACTCATAATTTAGATGCTCTCTGGTTTAAAGTAGCCATGCTTCTTGGTGGTCATGAAGTGCACTAGTTTAACGTGTTCATACGAACAATATCTCAATTTATCCGTATACTCGCCGCTTTCTTACCATCAGTTATATTCGTAGGAACATTTCGAGGAAGTCCATTCATGGTTTCATGGGAAATGTAAAATTTCGAGGTGTGAATCGTTTTTACGCGATTTTTCTCTGTTATTCTCCATATTTCTAATTTTCATTTGCATAAAGTACTGTTCAACTAATTTTTTATATTTTTTACTGCAACTGATTTGATAATTTCACTATGCACATTCATTATATGAACACATTCATATTTACGCTAATACAACTGAATGAATGATCGTTAAGAAGGATTCCTTCCGATACGTTATCGCTAAGAAGAATAGTGCGAAGATATATGATGAAAGTAATTAGGCCAGAGAAGATCCTCAGATAATGATAGAAGAAGCCGAGCTATGTTCCAATAAGAAAGAAAGCTCGTCTGAACTGCTGAACGTTGAAAGGACGAAGAAATCGAAAATAAAAAATGAATGCAAAAGAAATTAGAAATGTGATATGTGAATTTTAACGAATGCGATTTGAAAGATTCGCATGGATGCAAAACTTCAATAAAACTGCAAATATGTCTATTAGAGAGGAGAGGATATTTCATGAAAAAAATGAGAAGGAATTTATTTCAATGAACTGAAGAGAACGATTAGGAAAACTCCTATTAATGAACAAAACCGTTAGGGTTAATTTGCAACATTAGTATACTTATCTTATATTTTACATTTTATGCAAAAAAGAAAAATTATTTCCCTTTTATCTGTGATTACTTTCATTATATTCGTCGACACTTCGACCAATGATTTTATCCTTTTTCCTCATCCATTTTCCATTTTATGCAATTTGGTTTTGTTCTTTATGAATGAGGAAGTTTTTGCCTCCCTTGGAATGATCGAATTGGAAATATGAAATAAACTTCGATGTCTTTTACATCCGGCAACTCTCATCTTGTTAATCGGCTTAAGAAAGAAATTTCTACAGAACACGTGAGATGTGCTAAATATGAATGCATTACCCACTACATTACCCATTTTGCCACTACCCATTTTAATTGGAAAGTTGAAATTTCGCGAATATTAAGGGATGTGAGTGGAATGAGCACTAAACACATTTACATAACAAATTAATAAAAAAATATAAAATATTAAAGGATTTCGACCATACTATTATCATATAATCATTGTTGCAGGTATGACCATATCATTTGACTTTTCTTCTGCTCTTGATAGTGCTATATGATCTTTCGTCGCCTCTCATCCAGTCGGAATGTTTTTGGATTTCCGAACATTTCCACAATCTCTGCTACTTTGGAGCTCATATTAAAATGGCAACCTGAACTTTTTAATGAAGAGAGAAATATTAGTTTGGAGGGACTATCGCAGCTGAATGCTTTGCAGAGAAGAAAAACTCAATTCTATGTGTGAATGCTACATCTCATGCGCCTTAGCATTGAACTAGATGTTGTTCACGGCGGTAGAAATGAACTCAGAAATATTCAACTAAGGTGATTACAGCTGTGGCTGGAAACAAAAAAGACTAAAGGCTAATCTATTCGATAATTTACAACTTTGTGGCTGGTAGTTTATTACTATGCTATGTATTAAACAAATTTAGCTCACTTATATAATCAACAAGGTAATCCAACAAGGATTTGCAAGATCAGAGCTGTAAAAAAACCTCACGAAATCATAGGGCACTGGTGGGCACTCACGCGAGTGCTGTAAATGCTGTACGATTGCAACACATTATAAATATGGATATTGTGGCCAGCAAAGTCATTTTAGTGTGATCATATCGACAGTCGAAAGAACCACTGCAGAAGCAAAAAGGCAACAAAGTGGACTTCCTGTTTTCAAGCTTTTCACCTATTCCACTTGAGCAAATGCTCATTCCAGAAAATTAATGGACTTCCCTCGTAATTGATGCAAAATCTCATTCCACTAAGTAAAAGAAATATCGCTTGCAAGAAAAAATCATAAGCGATAACATTGCATGCAGAATATCGCACAAACCACTTTTATTTCATCCGAGCGGAGAATGCCGTTGACAAATAAGATTTTATGCTAGAAGCTTGCATAATTCAGTCAATGAAAGAAGACGAAAATATGATTTCGCGCATTTTCACAATGGCATTAATGGATAAGAGCGTGAGAGGATTTAGCAGAATGCGCAATTCTTAGCAAAACGGTTTCATCGGCTACCGAAGGACAATAAACATCGCAAAAGGATTCTTTTAATTTTTAACTGCATTAGCCACTCGAATAAACAGTGAAATAATCTTTGACCTTGTGACGCAATTACTGCAAAATGAAGTTTAATGTAGATGTACAACGAATTTCCTCCTATTTAGTTACCTATATGCTTTTTAGAAAATTTCAACAATGTGAGAGATGCTATAGAATGTCAACGTCATGTTGTATAAATTATACATGCCTCATTTTCAATTCGCTTCATTGCCCCTCGAACTGCAACAATCGGAGAGAGATGGGAAAGGGCAGATAGACATGGTAGGCAGAGGGGCAAGCAGAAAGAGAGACATATGCGAATTTTTTGTCAAACAGTCTCTGGAAATTATTTAAAAGATATTCTCCTACACAAAATCGCCCCTTTGCTAAGAAATATCCTTCACAGAAGTTCACTAGCGCGACCTTACATATCCGGAAAACCTTTTGATGGCGCCTTCATCAGGAAGATAAAGGCATAAACGCCCAGCAGATGATCAGTCAAGTTCGGTTTATTGCAAAACGAAGTCTTAACATATTTTATTGATCACATCAGAGAAATTTTATTAATATATGGTTGTGATACAATAGCTTTGGACCCCTTGCCATTCTTTGAACAGCCTTTTTACCTATTGTGCATAGCTTTACCTGTTGCGGTATTGTCGAACCACCTTCTTCTACTATGCACTAAAAAAGCTCACCCTTACCGACTGCCTCAAGGCGCCACTTTTATGCGTAACTATAAATTCTCTTTTCAGAGATATAGAATGGAAATACAACGTCGATAGATTTGCTACTGTTCGCGTCGATATGCGCATTTGCATGTGACGGTTCCTCCATGTCTGGATATAGAAACTTTACAACGAAGAGGCCATAATCCATAGACCATGCATTAAGTCATAAAATTTCGTCGCTACGAACAAAAACAAACGACAGGAGCTGAGATGAGATGAAAGGTGAAGGCAGACAGAAACAGTTAATGACTAAGCAAACATGAAGCAAAAAATTTAGTTTTTGAATATTTTTATGTTTGGAGCTTTGATCGTTGACATGAGTGTGTAAGCTATGGCCTATGCAGGCATCTGCTAAAGTCAAATTGGTTATAAAATGAAAGAGACAACTGATCAGATGAAGTGAAAGTATTACCTCCATCTTAGGCACATCTATGTGAAATGCACATCACTGTTAACGGATGACATGTTCAATGCACAGAGAAGAGGAATAACTCGACATTGCGTAACCAACACTGCAACATGGCGTATAAGAAACGTCGGTGTCGTATGTTCGTCTATCTGTTGCCATGAAGGAATTTCAAAAAAAAAACCAAAGTCAAGAGTGATGCTTCAATGGGAGAATGCCTTCATCTGTTTATCGAAGTGATCGTGCTCGATTGATCGCTGAGATTCGATAATAAGCAAAATAGAGAGACATCTGACAAAGAATAAGAGAACAAAAACGGAGTTCGAGTAAATAAATGCTATAAAATACCAAAGGAAGTAGGCGCACTTCATAACTGAACAATTATTGTGAATGGATCACATCAAAGATGTATGGCAAAATTGAATCAACGATGGAATAAAATGAGAGATAAATAAGTGTTTATGGTAATAGTGGACGTGTTTGTCACTTCATTTGTTGAGTGAGATTTTGGGAATATTCCTCTCGAGTAACGTTTGATGAAGTGAAAAATATAACGGCTATAAATTTCATGGACAGTCTCATTCCAACAAATCAATGTGGTTGTATAATGTCGACAAGGTAAATAGGTAATTCCGTCTGTTGAAAGCTCACTTGAAGACGATAAGTAATAATAGTGTATTGGCAGCGTGGAACTGGACTGCGGGATCGTGTTGGCGATTTCACCTTTCCCAACCCCACCTCCTCCTTTGACGTTTGTCACCTTTTTGTATAAGTGTGATAAATTGTCTGCCCCTTATGCATGCACTGTCTCATAACTTCCTCGTTCTCGTCTTGACAGAGAGTGCGAATCCTCAAGAAAAACCTCAGGACTACAGGGACCAAAGGAGCTGGTCCTTTCTCCTGCTTTTTACTTGAAACTGCTTTAAAGCGGGTAGAAAACCATCCACGAGGAGCGGAAACACCTTATCTATAAAAACTAAATTCCGAAATGTTCGGGATTGGTACAGACGTGCATCACCTTTTTTTACAGATTGAAGGCCTAAGGTGATGCTTTTTATCATTGCGCTGTATATGAAATGTCCCTGATCTGTACCGTCCACTTTGCAAATAACTGTAAAATAAACCTTTAATTTGACCGACTGCTGAACACAAACGATGTGATAAACGGTTCCTTAGTGACCGGTGAACTTAACCCGCGCCATCCAGTTTGCAATAACAGCCTCTGGATGTCATATATTCACACCGGATCCTTTAAAATATATTCACTCAGCATTTCCACTGTAGTCAGTTGCATAAGCAATATTCTTACAATATCCCTGAGCTCTAGACTTTGTGGGAATGTTAAAGAACTTGACCTTGACGTCCTCCAACATGCCGGAAACAACAGGTCAGCTGCTAAAGGCCTTTTGCCTAGCATCTTAACGAACTATCCTTTGGCGAAAAAAGTGACACTGTAATTGTCCCTTCGTTGTCCTTGCATCCTTGCGTCCTGCTTTAGCTTGAAAGCTGCACTTTATATCTTGTGAGGCACTTATATTTCACGATCTGTTTACAGCTGAGGGTAAATTCTTGGAGTTTTGAGTAATCGAAGTCATCAAGCGCATTGGCATTTCCTAGAAAGACGTATCACAATAGACATCATAAAGTTCAGTTCTTCTCCGGTCTTCAGAGTAGAAAGGCTGTAAAAGCAACTAGCGCTAACTCAGACAAGGCATAAGCAAAGTGGGTGAATCAACGAGAGGGTGTGGAACTATATTTGACTGATAACTTCTTCAGGCAAGAGTTGCACGAATACCTACCTATAAATGAGCCAATCTGTGACTCAAAAAGATGAGGGACGCCACAGCGATCTTGCTATCCTTGAACATGCATGCAGATGTGCGCGCCTGTTTTTATGCCGGCTTGCTTGATGGTTTCAACATTTGCAGAATGAAAAATAGGCTGACAGGTTTGGTAAGGAAGATCTATAATATGGAAAGCTCCATTTGGAGTTTAGTCGTGATTTATTTTCTTTCTTTTTAGGCTCCCCTCATTTCGAAATTCTTGCCTATGGTTGGCGCTAATTTAGTTGAAATGAGCAGGAATAAACGCTCACGAAGTTCAGACGAAAAGTTAATTAGTGCTAGTTGGGTAATGATCTCAGTCACAAGTGGTGAAATTCGATGGCAGCTATCAGAAGAACAGCGGAACAAATTTTGTGAAGGCTTCTAATCCTGCAATCGGAAGCTTTTTTTTGTATTGCGACGGAAGGAAAATACTTTACCAATCCAAATAACAACGAAGATGAGAAGACAAAATTAATAGTGCTAGAAATTAAGTGGAAATTCGATTGAAGTTAAATTTAAATATGAATTCTTTTCACTTTTTTCCTCTTACAGCTCTTGATTGTCACTCATTATCATACACCTAAAGATCTGCGCACAATACAGATTACTGCAATCGTTTTGCCTATGTGGAATTGCACGAGCATCAAGCTGCATCTTTCACAGTGGATCATTTCAAACGACCATCTTTCATAATCGCATATTTCTATAGCTTTCCTATCAATTCAGGAGAAATGTTAAGACTCGTTACATGTGATAATTGCAGTCGCGAAATAGGACTTAACAAGCAGTTCTATAAATTATGGGTCACAAATTGGAGCTAAGAAATTAGGACTTAATCAGCCCTAGCAAAGCTATTCTCAGAGACTTTTGAACAAAGAGATCAACAGAGCAAAAAAATGTTTTCGATCATCGCAATGTTCAAAATTCATTTAAGCGAAGAAATCGCTTAAAATTTCCTTGGTTTGCTAATAGAATTACCTACATTTTTATGTTCATTTATCGTAAATTTATTGCAAACTCCTTCGAGCAGTTCTCTTACAAAACTCTATTCACAGAGTGCATTACTGCTATTTCTTGCGATATTGGATACTCTGAGTAGCGAAAATTTTCCATGTTTGGTGGGAAATTTCTACGAATTCCAAGTTCGGCTAAAATTTGGAGGTATTAGACAGTATACTTGATTCGTTGAGTGACAATTTGCGATATTGGATATTCTGACTAGCGAAAACCTGAAGGTTCTGTCAAGATCGCTAGCTCATTTGCTTTTTATGAGCTTCCTAATTTACAAATGTACTTTATGAGGGCAAAATTAGTGTGAGTTTTCCTGCGGTAAGTTTCACTGAAGTTTATTCGTTTCCTACCCCTTTTTTTGAAATTAAAATCAGGTTCTTATCGAAATTAACGTCGACGAAAAGTACGAAGAAAGGGTAGAAAGGGCGCGGATAATCGTTCTCCTTGAACGATAGTAAGGTGGTAGCGCATTTCCGTTGAAAGATTTGCAGCAGTTGTGCGAAATGACGAGTGAGACCCAATGTGAGACAGTTTCCGGTATGACAAGAACCGCATACCAATAACTGGTTTACTTATAGAATTCTTTGATCAATAAAATGTTGAAGACATGTGGCACTTTACAAATCTTTTGCCTCTTATCAACTATGTACGTACACATCGTTCCACTCAGCAACTACTACAGTTTTTTCGACTATTTCTTCGTTCACTATACTTCCCTCAGATCTCATATTACGCAAAAATACTGATCAATGCATTAATCGCTTAGTGCGAGAACTTTCAAACTAAGGAAGAGTGAGAATTATAAAGTAAATTGCTATAATCAAGTAGGTCATCAGCGCGATGAAAATATACAAAAGTTAGTACTCCATTATACCTCAGCATAGTATAGTAATAGTAAGTAGTTATTGGTAATATTCTTTTGTTCTTCAAAAGTAATAATTAATTGTTTTAGGAGTACGTTTATCAATAAACGGAATCATATGTGAGAGTTCACTCATAGGAAGGAAAAGAATAATACAAAATCGTGCAAAACAACATTACATTCTCGATTATCAGACAGCAACTGGAAAATAGATACCTATAAATGAAAATGTGCTAACCGACTATAAACTATAGAAACTGTTGAATGGGCTGGGAACTAATAAATCGAGAATATAGTTTCATGTCCTAATCCATTGATCAATTGATTGTTTGTTATGACGATGATCAGATATAGCTATTTAGTGTTTACCTCAATGAAAACCAAGTGATTCGTTTATCTTCTATGCAAAAATTTAAACGCCCATGTACAATACACATGAATTTTTCGTACCTATTCTCTTTAAGTGCATCCGTTCTCATATTAGGCAGACAATTTCGAAGATTCACATAAATGCTCCGGTACATCAATAAGTAAACACGTCGAGATGCGGGAGAGGTAAGCTATGCGATATCCCGTTTCTATAATATTTCACTTATCCTTCAGCAGTAATTTCTTGAATTGCGACGAAACAGTTTGATCTGCGTGATCGTGCATTAGTATTTGCACATCTGCGCAAACCTTCCACATTCGCACAGATTGCACATGAAAAATACGTTGCCTACCCTCCCACCCGGTGGAGAAAAAATGCTGATTTTTAAGGAATGACTAAAAACATCTCACATTTATGTGCTTTGCAGCTTATTCTATCTTTTACAGATCATTGAAAAACCACAGTACAAAGGTCTGTCTGTACTATGTACTGTACTAGGCAAATTCCTCGGCTCAATCTTCAAGAATTCCGGAGTTGGAACAACCGGACAGACAAAGGAACAGGAAAGTTTACATATATAGACAAGACCTTAATGTAATGCTGTCTGCAAAGCAAAATTAGTAGAAACGCCTAATATATGAATGAAAGAATGTGAGAGGAGATGGCCCAATAATTAGCTTCGCCTTCTACTTATTACATCAATCAGTTTCACAAACTGCCAAAAGGAAAATACGGAATGACGACGTCATGTTCCAATGATCCGATTGACCGAACGAATCCCTCGTGAAGAATCCTGATACGAGTTGAGATTTCTACGGTCTGATTGACGTAAAGTGCGTGTAAAATTTTCAGCAGCCCGGAGTTTCCACAACATCTTTCAAAGGTCAAGGATTTCGACGGTCACCCAAAGTGAATATTAAACTAATAATCGTAAAGAATCGAAATTCTTTTCGATGGAGGGTACCCGACTGCAGCCAATTGGATTTCGAAAAGTCACCTTGATAGCGATCGAACGCATCCAGTAGAAAGCGAACTTCGCCCACAATGAAAACACTATTTGATTAATGATTTTCGATGGATGAAAAAAGATCAAAATTTCGCTTTCACATCGTAACTGTCAAAATTTGCTTCATATCAAATTTGTCATAAGGATAATGTGAAGCTGTGTTCTCTCAATAAAGCTGCACTCATATTGCCTATTTTTAAGAACGATAAAGTTGGAGCAATCTTAATAGAACAGACGATATCGCAATGTTAGCCGAACTGAGTATCGATGAATTCATCATGGAATAACATATGAGGACTACTGAGAAAAATTAAATTAAGGGAAATCTTGGGGAAAAAAGTAATTAAAATGTACAGAATGATGAAGTTATTGGTTCCTTAATTCACTAATTTGCCTCTGAATGGAAAGTAAAAAGTGGATTCGTGCAAATGAATTCAACATAGCCAATAAAAACAGCTCAACGCATAAGCAAAACAACAGCAATAGATTCGAAGAGAATAAAGACGGTCGAACGCAGCTATAGATGCAGTGAAGCAATTCATTAACAATGGATGTGAGCACAGCGAAGAAAGATTCTTCTAGTTCGAAAGGTATGTTGAAATGAGAACGGAAATTGAGCTCAGTGAGAAAGAATTTTTGCGTTAAGCGAAAAACAATGAATTTCGATCTCATAATAAACGAATAATAAGCATTTAAAAAGTATTTTCCCATTCGCGTAAGATCGTTTCCCACAATTGCTTTCCACATTCGTGCACTTAAATGTCTCATCACAAAGAACATAGTCCAGCTGATTAATGAAAGACTCCTTTGTTTACGAAATGTTATCGTTCTGTTTCTAACGATAGCTGCTAGGGGAAATATCATCGGAAAAATTACGGGATATTGTTGCAAAACTACCTATAGTTGCCAAAGACCTCATTATATTGTTGATAAGCTTAAAAGGCGCAAATCGAGGAAAACTCTGCAAGCAAGGTTAGCCGAATTTGCAATAAATCCGAGCAAAAACAATGTTCCATGTAAAAGGTCTGTACTGAACAAATCCAAGACGATGAATACCTATATACTGAGTGATGTCGCTACCGAATTCGAAAATCAAGCTCAAATGGTAGCATCCATTTTTCGCAATACAAATCCCACAAACCGGAGAATTTTCACTAATTAGCTTAAAAGATTTCGTGGAATCTCCAAGTAGCATTATTTTCGATTAGAGGCAATTACGCCAACTTCTGCTCGATGTTGAGACTGTATTTTCAAATATCAAATGCTGCAGCACACCGCATCTTACGTTAATCGTAGCCTAACGAGGAAAAACCCAGACTCAATGGAACTCTTCAAGCTGCCGATATTCCGCTAAAACAGTCCTTTCCCGAGCGGAGGATGACGTTTGGTAGCCGTCCGAAAGCATCTTGGAGCAAAGAGAAGACAATCGGAATCGCAGAAATTTCGGCTTACTACCGGTCGAAGGCATTCTCGTGGGATCGAATTCAAGTTGCAACCGGGAAAACCGACAAAAATGAAGTTCGATCGATGAAAACCGACTAAAATTCTACTTTTCAAAAAAATGAAACATAGATGGTTATCCATCATATAGTGCTCACTAACCGTCGTCATATCAGCTTCAGCTTCAGCAACATCAGCACAGCTGAAAGCATGAAGTGCGTAGAAAGACGCCTACATGCATACACGGAGTAATGACGTCACCATAATGCATATTTGCAAATAATTTGCGGACGCATATAAAAACATTGCATTTTTATTTGGAACGAATTACGCTTCAATTTTTCCGCGAAAGCGCTTCCTCGCTAAAAATCTAAAAAGCTCTCAGGACAAGTCTAATACCGAAGAAGAGTTAAAACCATAAAAAGTTGATTCAGTCACTGCAATTACCATTTATGAAAATCAAAATTTAACTATGTATCGCCCACTCTGTAAACTTCTGCTCTTGATCTAATAGAAGCGTCCTGGCATCTGACATGATAAGGAACAACAAGCGTATCAACTGCCATAGCGAAAAGGAACGAACGTTGCGTTAGTGGCCATTGAAGTGATCAATCAGTATGGATTGAGTAGCGGCAAATGCACTGAGATGAGAAGTTCATAAGAAGATACGGTCCTTATGGCGATAAAATGTGAATAGTTAATGAGTAGGAGCGTGCAACTGAGATTTCTGCACAACATTCGCTTTTTACAGCTTCAATTAATTGCTCAGTGGAATGGACCTTTGCAGTACTACCTTCCGCGGTTAGGATAACATTCGAAAGGCAAAACGGCACAATTACATGATTGACTTTCATGTGGTCGGCCATATTTCCGAAGAATCATCATCAACCGAAAATTTTTTAAGTCCACATCCCTTAGCTATAGGATAAAAAAGATTCTTGAGTATTATCACCCCCAACTGCACTCACTTTTCCGCATTCAGCCTTTTCCGGCCGTTGCAACGAGCGATTTTTCTTTCTGCCGCACCTACAAGTTAAAAAAAAAATATTCTATATATTTTTTTACATATATTCTATACATATTCTATATTCACTTTCCAATGGAATTGAAGACAGAGTCCCACAACCAAGAGTACACCGACGGAATTCTATCGCTTCACTTTTCTACTTTAAAATACGAAAGCTATGGAAAAGAAAAAGCTTATGTAAGCATATGAGCAGAAATAATGTCGTCGAAATGCGCTCTCGTGGAAATTCGTAAACAACGCCTAAAAATGTGGTGTTGCATTCTCGCACACTAAAAGATGAAATTTGACCATATCTTCCAATTTTATCCCACCTTGTAATTTAACGAATAAAAATGGAAAATTTATTGCCGTCAATTCAATATTATATTAGATAATTGATAAAATGAGCAAATTTCCCCGAATATTTCGTTGGAAATTTGGAAAAAAACAAATGAAAAATTAATTTTCCTTTCAACGGCTTTTCAAAAAAAAAAAACAATTTTCCATCGTTATGCATTCACATTTTTCAAATATAACATTAGGCGGAAATACTCGTCTATTTCATACAACTCGAATAATGAGATTCGTATTAATATCGGCTAATTTAAAGAGTGGAATATCTCATAATATAGTTAATAAGAAATGATATTTGTATTCATCAAATAATTTCATCCTCTAATAGAACAATAAAGATAATTGCATCGCTCGCACAAATTCGACTACTATTGTGATGCAATCGACCTTTTTACATTATAAAGGCAAATACTGAAATCATCAAACACTATTTTATATCGAACATTTAGTATGCGAGATGTGTAATGTGCAAATAATCTATGGGTAGAAGCACGAAGAAGTCATGAAATGCTAAATTACCCATATGCTATACCATTAGCAAATAACCACATTGCCATAAACACGTTATGATGCACACCTCGAACGGAAAATTTCAAATTAAATCAGCAAAGTTGATTGCTTCAACTAACTTCAGAGACGTTCATACAAAACACCACTTTCCTCGTTGTCACGCAATGAAACTGTACGATGAAGAGAGAATTTATCTCGTTGCATATAATCCGAGATTTACATTTGTGACGTGGATTCATAATATTCAACGAGCGTATAGTCATTTCTATTCTACAAATTTTTACATTTGCTGCTTCAACTAATGCTTGCATATTGTGTGTTAGCTTATAGTTGTGGTCTCTCATGCTTTTAATAATTTCTGCGACCACAATGACAAAAATCTAAAAGATAAACTGCTTGTGATTAGGATGGATTTTGAATGATGATCGCTGATTGAAGAGGCCTGCCGCAGTCAACTGCTAGCTAACTGATCTGATTATTGTTCCGATAGTAATGTAAAGTATTATATTTCGATTTTCTCTCCGATACAAGTGACAGTGCGTTTTCATAAACAGATTTTTACGTGTGAATTATTAGACGATGTTATGCCTTAAAGGTGTTCCTATATTTTAAGGCAATTAGTGCATTTTTGCCAAAATGAAATTAGCATCATCCGCCACGCAACATTACACTGCTATTATTTATTTATCGTATAAACGCCTCTTTCTTGAAACGAATCGTTGCGTAACACCCAGCTGCGAGTAGTTTACTCGTTGATCCGTTTCTTTAAACAGCTTCTTCTTTTCTGTTCATTTCATTTATTTTAATTCAGTTTCTTCATATCGAATAAATGTCCCCTCATATCGCCTCCAGTTTTCCCGATTCAATGCTTATCTGATCCATTTGTTTCCGGCAGTCCTTGTGAAGAATAATCCCACCTCATTGCACGTCGGCCTCTACTTCCTCTGCCAATTAGCGGTGTCCATTCTGTTATTTCTTTTACCCAGTCATTATTTTTTCAGTGCAGATATCTTTGCCTCCAATCTAAATTTCCTCATTCCGACCTCGGTTACCCCATCTTTTACCTTCGTTATACCTCGGAGCCATTCGTTGGCTCTCCTCAGTGTCAGTTTGATTCCCGTCATGATTCTTTCCCTTCTTCTCTCTGCCACTGCAGTAGCTTGCGGACTTCCCTAGTTGTTACCCACATCTCCAAACCATACAAAATTGTTGGCATAACGCTTTTTTCAAAGAGTCTCCGCTTGATAATCATTGGCATTTTATTCACTTCAGATGTCTTTATTCTAAAAAAATGCCTTCCAGCCTTATTTGTTCTTGCGTCGTATGTCTGCTTTCGTTCCTTCGCTCACCTTCACACAGCTGCCTACTTAGTTCAATTCATTTACGCTTTCAGTTTTCTCGCCTCTTAAGACATTCGTCGACTTCAGCACTCAGTTGCACATCACCTTCGTCTTGAAGGCGTTTAATCGTCAACCACCTATCGCATTTCTCATCCCCAGTTCTCTTAGCATTTTCCTTATTTGGTTGAAGTTGTGAGATATCAAGACTATGTCGTCTGCAAACCTCAAATGCGAAAATCTTTTCCCGTCTACGTTCACGCGCTTGTTTTTGCCAACGTAGCTCGTCGAACGCGAGTTGTAAAGCTGCATTGAACACCAGCGCGGGTGTGCAGCGTCCCTGCCATACTCCTCCTCACTTAACGTGCATTGATATTTGCCTTTTATGTGCTAAAATTGTAGTTATCGAACTAAGAACAGCAAGTAAAGGGGCACTTTGTACTCTTTGGTCTTCTTGATGAGGATGGTAAACACGTGGATTTGGTCGGCTGTTGACTTTCCTGGCCCAAAGCCTGCCTGTTTTTGCTCAATTTGTTGCCGCAGTCTTTTGCATGAAAATTTCGAGAAACACTTTGAAACTGTTGATAGGAGTGATATGGGACGGTGGTTTCTGATATCATCTGGATTGCTTTGCTTTGGTAGCAGTAATGTTTTTGAGAAGGCGGAGTCTTCGAGGATTCGTTGATATTTGACCATGCTGTTGAACTTTTCAACGGTGTTGCCAAAAATTCCTTCCAGAGTTTCAACATTTCTCCAGTTAGTCCATTGATGCTTTGCACCTTCCCGTTTTTCGTGCTTTCGATAGCATTTCTTACTTCAGAGTGGGTGATCTGTAAGATGGGCTAAGAAGGACTGGTGGCTTTTTCGCGTAACGAATGTGCAGTTAGTCTCTCCTCCAGACACTTTGGTTACAAAATTCTTGAACGATGTGGTCGATTTCTCGTGATTCTGACATGAGTGATCCGTCGCCTTACATCAGCTCAATTATTCTTTTCTTTTTCTCAACCAGCGAGCTTCTTGCTCTCTTCAATTCCCAGGTAACCGCGGCTTGCATCATTAGAGTGAGATATTTCTTTTAACGGTTTTCGCTTATTTTCTTTCTGATTAGCTTGTTAAATTCAGAGAATTCTATACAAGTCTTGAAATTGGCGTCCCGTTCCATCTTCCTTCTTTTTCAAGCAGTTCTTTCAGTTCTTCCATAAGAATCGACGTTTTATGCCTTGTTGTTGTAGCGATTTGTGCCACTTGGCTGATTTTTGCAACAATATTCGCTTAGATAGGTTCATTCTAAGTGAAGCGAGAATTTTGCAGTGCGTATGTGTTTAATCTTGCGTCGAATGATTTTTCAGTGCTCTTATTTGTTTTTCTTCTGGCCCATAAGCGTTTATCGTTCGGCCTGAGTTTTGTTCTAACGAGGCGATGCTCTCACTACCTCATTGGAATTTTTTCAGAACTTCTTTATCTTTTACGATTATTGCCTTATTCATAAGATGTAGTCTACCTCGTCTTTTTGCAACTGCACTAAGGCTTCTCCAGGTCCATTTTTTGCAACCTCTTTAAAAAAACACATTCATGATTTTCATCCTGTTATTTTCGCGAAAATCAACTAGTTGTTGTCCGCGTGGATTCCGTGTTCTCAATCCAATATTTCCAACTGACTGCTCTCCTGGCATTCGTGCACTAACTGATGCGTTAAATTCACCCATTATAACGGTGAGCGTAGGTCGTTGGTCACAGACTACAGCTGTGAGGTTATCCAAGAATTGCGGATATTCTTTATTATTTTGCCGTCCGTCTTAATTCTTCTCCTCTAGCCGTGATGTATTGTAATGGGACGATTTCTTCGGTGAAGAAAATATCTGTAGAGCAAACTTCATTATTCACTTTATTTTAATTTAGGGCATTATATTGCAAAAGACTCGGTAATGATTTTCGCTGGCAAATTTCGAACGATCGTTCGAGACAGAATTATCTCGTTTGCTTCGCACATATGTCTGCTCATTCAACAAGGTAGTGATTTCATACAATGAAATAATAGTTATACTCTGAACAGACATGAAAATCGTTCAAATGGAATATCCATCGAGAAAGTGATATCGAATAATGGGCCTATCTTGTCGAAATCTTATCACTCACCTCACTGCTGAGAAGAAGTCGGATTGCAACCAACGTATTTTCATCGTTGGACCCTTCTTGCACCTTGCAATATTCCATTGTGGAACATTCAAATAGAATGCTTCACCTCGGATCGCTTATTTTATTCTTCTTTCCGTTGAGTTGATCGTGAGACTTTTACCAAGCGGATCTTCAGCACTCACTATAGAGAGTCGGGAAAACGTAGCAAACGTTTTGCTCCGGCGCATTGCTAGACAGATTCTTAATTCCAATATGTCACACTATAGTCTCGAATTCAATAAATGAAACTCTTCGAAGACGAGAAACATGGACGATGGAATAACGAGGCCAGAATATTTTCTGTATTACTGAAGAAGAAGCTGAGCATTATGGAAGTTCAGCAAAATTATTATTCTAGAGCGTTGTATTGTTCTATATTGAAATACTCGTCTTTCAATGAAGTTCCCCAGAATATCTCAAAGTCAGCAGGTGCATGATGCAGTAGGTGAAACAGAATGAATGAATCAGAGAAGTATCGTCCTCATAACATGACAAACCGACAGCCGCGTAGTAATCAGAGATAATTTAGCCTCTGTGAAGGAATTCTCGCAGAAATTTTTCGCTTATTATGAGAACATTTCAAAGAAGAGAGATATGACGCTGTGTTGTGCGCACAAATCTTTGAAAAAGAGCACCGAATTTCGAGTGCATAGGGAGGTTTTGTTCGCTCTTCGCCGTTGAGCATTTATATACAACGTTACAAAGTGTCACAGGAAAAGGGTTTCGTTTCAATGAAAGAAAGGTGTTCGGCAAGAACCTCAATTTGATGTCAGACGTTTCCCGTATTTACAGCACAAGTGTACCAACTTCGTCCAGCTATCCCATTCGGCATGCTTGCTATTCAATAAACTGCTGGAATTAAATTGCGACTATTGAACTGCAATGGCAATATGAATGTTTCGTTTATTAACAGTGGGGAGTGAAAAGACAATAGGCGCTTGTGCATTTCACTTGTTAGGCGACGAACTGACGTCATAAACTGCCAATAAAAAGGACGCTTAATAAAAGTAATAATAAGCGGAAGGGACGTTCGCGAAGCCTTTCCTGGTTCGCACTCAACACACAAATGCTATAAATGTCATCACACCAGTTTAAGGTGCTCCTAGTATGCAGTATTTTTGATACACTTATATGGGAATAACTTCTTTTAGTGTTGTCGAGTTATTAGGGGTTCATATAAGGGAGTCATACTCAATTATCTACAATATATGTTGAATTTCTCGACTCTAACTTCAATCATTCCCTAGTTTCAACTATGAAATAATATAAACACCTTATAAAGCGTCCTCATATACCATCAAAAAGACAGACACCTATAACGACTAACATATAAATATTCTAAATAACATATAAATGCGTAGGTATGCATATGCAACAATAAGGAAATCCTCTATTCATGTATAATGAAGACTTATGAAGTGATGAAAATGAACGAAGTGAAAGCAAATTCATAAATACTGGAAAAAGTAGTGCATCAATAACGCAAACATGGAAACATCGATTTGTTTGAACTGATGGATGAATGGCAATAGAGTGGAAAATTCACTTCATGTAAGACATACCCGTCTATATATGTCGTTATAGATTATAGCTTCATAAAGCGGAAACGAACGAAACACAATGCACTAAATAAAAGAAATCAAATCAGCGAGAGAATTAAGTCGATTTTGTAAAATTGAAACATTATGCAGTCGAAGGATGTTTTCAGAAAGAGGCGTTGAAATATCGACTACTCTGAGAGGGCAGCGAGAGGGCATTAAAGGCACATTTTGCGAATAAGTTGAAAATATGACTTCGACATTTATGATTCTCAAAATGGGAAAATTATTTCTTCGTAACTTTGCAACACTAAACACAGTTGAATCAGTCTCTGCGATACTAGAAGGCATCAAAGCCTGCTGTCGAGTGGGGCAGCGAAAAGTGCAGCATTTAAGAGAAAAAACCACTAAGCAACTCATGAGTGGATGTCAAGTAATATTTCTGATGCGAAAGTTGGCGACCCAAGAGATGGAAGTAAGCTGAAAATCGCAGCGTGAAATCCCACATTGCTTTAATAGTTCTCTTGATCACATAATCACAAAATATTTGTTCTTCAGAACGGCTAACGTTTCATTCGCTTTACACAAATAGAAATCCACTTGGATTCGACTGCCAAACGCAGTAGTGGCTCACTGCCGAAGTGGAATTCACTGACATATGTGAATCACCAATTTTAAAATGAGCTATATATATATATATATATATATATATATATTATAAACAGGTGCTAGTAAAATGTGTTAACGTGAATGGTCTCCGAAGACAATTGCTAGGACTTTAAAGAAATCTCAGCTTTCTTTCTTATTAGCAAATCAGCCTGCCAGCTTTACACTTGGTTGGGATAGTTCGACATTTTCGAAATAGGGGGTCCGTGCTGCTTGGCAAAGTCGTGAATCTGAGAACTCAAGAAGCGATAACGCATGAAAAACTATGAAAGAATTGTGATGAAGCAAACTCCGTTGGCACTTTATTCCCTGTGTATATGCTCTATAACATTACGCTTACTTTCTACTCGAAAAACTTTCTTGTGCGCTCACAGTTTTATTATTTCAGTAGTGGTCCATTAAGGCGTCTTGAAGTTTGTCGTAAATAACAGCACCAAGTTAATATATCTAAAGCAAAACAAAACTTTTAATTTGCATATAAGATTTTATCCTCGATAGCATTTTTCGCTTCGCACTGTGGAAAGGATACCTCCAGCTATGATGTACAACAGATGCTGGAAGCATAGGTGGAAAGATGTTTCCAGTATTTTCATGCATGGCGCACTAAGTGGAAACATGACCACATACAACATTAAATATAATGAAATCATTGAATTTTTAAGTTAAGGAAAAATTAGTAACGTCTGTCGGAAAATAGTGAGTAAAAGAAAATGTTCGACAACGAAAATCTCCTTCGATATTGATATCTAGCAGAGAGCGTTGCACGACAGCTGCGACAGGAATGAGAGTGCATCTGCAGTTTGATCCTTTTTTGTTGAAATGAAGTTTACCTCAATATACCGAAACTTCTTAATAGTTCCATCATGTATCCTTCCCGATACCGCTCTAGATAAGCAAGTTAACAAACACTTTTACATCAACACATTAATCAGAAATGAGCACTTGGACGTGCTTTTCAAAAAAAATGAAGAAGAAAGTATGAACATATGTGAGGTGAGCTAGGATCATATGGGCTTCACGCTTTCGGTTTCATGAAATCAACGTCATGCGCAAATGCCCGAAAGGCAAGCAGAAACGAATCTCGTCGCATAGCGGTTAATTTGTTTAAGAACCCAATTAGAAAAGTTCATTTTTATTCTGCGCTCAGCTATCAACAGAAGAACGTAGCAAAACGCAAATTCGTTGAAGCGATAAGGTATTTAGATGTCAATATCCAGATATATGAGAAAAGATCAAAGCAACGAAAGTGGGAGAGAGGGAACTATTTTTATAGTATACCATTCTTCCGATATTTTCCCACTTCCCTAACTGGATTGCGGGATGTAGCATATGAAACTGCTAAAAGGCCAACATTGCCAGAATTATAATAAGGTTTCTATGTTTATGAAAACAATGCACGTGATGACACCAAAAACTGTCGCTCAATTAGTGCATGACATTTAAATGGTGTTGCACATTCGAGTGCTATTTAAAATCCGAATTTTTGCTCTATTCGTCAAATATCATTTGGACTGAACCGATATGGTTCGTCTAAAAGCCAATCCAAGGTTTATTTCTCATCACAGTGCTGCCCAAATATGCTTTGTTATCACATGAAGAATTAGTTATATGCCCTAATGTAACAACCGATACTTCTGAATTATAGGAATGAATGCCATTATATTATTTAATAAGGCACGCGATCACTTCAGTGGAAAAAGAAAATTACATTAGTTTTACGAATATCAACGTGTTCATTCGTTTAGAATAGCTGTTTTCTACGCCCACTAATTGGGAGGGATGTGATGGGGGAAACGGCTCTTTATTCCACCTTTAATGCACAGCACCAATTTGTTACTCATTTTGTCAGCCTATCACACGTTACAAGAACGTAGGCCCACGTAGTCATAGATTGTAAATTGATTATCGGCAAAAGGAAAAAGTGCAACGGTAAACTGATTGCCGCGGACTACGATAACAAAGTTGTTGGAGCAAATTTTGTAATATTTGGTGCAATTCATTACGTTCCATAATGATGGGTACTTTTGTCTCTTTAATGCCAAGCTTTATCGCTTAAAAACACCAAACAGCAGCTATGATTGAGGGAAGCTATTTACAGGAATCATTGATAAGATCACCGCCAACGTAACAGCACCTTACGTGAGGCAACCTTCTCATTAACTCTTCTAAATTCGTTATTTTTCCCAGCTCCAGCAATTGAAAGAATAAGATTTTGTGTTAATGAAGAATTTTATAGAGTTAACGCGAGGTGACAAGTGATTATTTAAATTCGGTGCAATGAATTCACCAAATATTCATGGGCTCACTACCAAAACATCTGCACAGAAAGCATGGTTCACCGCAAAAGGTTTTCGCATCTTTCGCAAGTTATCTCCGCCAAGCATCTCTTAGGCGCTAGAAGATCTTAGAGGCGTCTGAAATCAACGCAATCATCCCAAAAAATCATGCCTCCGGCTACCATCGGATGGCGCCTATGAAACATTAAAATAGAACCTTAAATAGAATGCAACGTTAAACAGAACCAGATGACGAAGGGGACGACCGACTATAAACAGCCCACCTTCACGCCGTATCGGGACTTTAGAATTCTTCCTCAGCTGTGCCATCGCACTGCTCTTTAACAAGCCCCTTAATTTCCGCTTCTTCAGGTCGCATCAGCACCCAAAAATGATGTTGACTTTTGCTTTCGTCTATCTTCTAGATTGGTTATTGCTGTGTATTCGGATCCCTAGCGTGTTCAATCACTTAAGTCTGAGGGTGCGCTGAGCGAACTACGAAGAGAAAGAGAGAAAACTGTCATGGGCATTTCGAATCGAGACCACTTTGAGACGTATGCTAGACCAATCAGCTTCGGTGTAACCGGTTCTGCATTGCCTACCAGCTGTAACGGTTTCAGGTAAACTGCTCACTCATCAACTGACGCTGTATTTGCTAGGGCAAAATTTTGCGAAAACCTAAATTGCCGTGTTGGAAAAAGCATGAAAATGTCAGCAATCTTTTTAGAGCCCAAGGAGACTCCCGTATCGACTGTGCTCATCGATGGGAATAAAGTGTCCGAACGCACAAGATTATGGCTCTAAATCGATTGCTGGTCACTCATTCCGAATTGCTTAAATTTGGTTTATAATAATCAAGAGGATCAAATATTCTATTTCTGCTAAATGTTTAAACAGATTTTGTTGCTATCTCCTTGAAAAAACTCGTGCTTTAAATATCCGCCTGGAGAAGTTAACATACGAAAATTACAGTACATAAAGATGTGCTAATTTACGCTCGACTGAAAATTTATCTGGCATAATGGGAGATTTGCTGTGCTAATACTTCAAATTTTGCTTTAGAAGTGTAAGAGCCTGTATGGACGAGCTGCTTCTATCAGCCTTCAACGGCAAACTCCCTCATTTACAATTCTAAAGACATCATTGTCAATGAATGTAGAGCCTTCATGATAACTAAACAGTTTATTTTAGACTATCACAGAAATCAACAACTTCACTACGATGTTCAACACCATCAAGCACTATATTTGTTTACTACATATTGGACAATATTATATCTTATGGACGCTCACCGCTCGTCAATAGCGTATTCACGAAATGAATTGCACACAAATGATAGAAGGTATAGAGTAGAGAGGATGCGGCAACAAATGCAAAGAAGCTGTCAAACGTCAAACTTAAATTTTTGCTTCTATGAGATTATTTTCTTTTCAATGAAGATAACTGGAGCCTCTTGGATGCATTAAAACAAGTTAGATGAAGCAAATTCTCATATAAGAATAAGGAAATTTTCTGAAAAACCTTTGGAATAATGTCACGCAACCAGCCGCCTCGTAGCTAATGTCACGCTCCCATATAAAATATGTCACAATAAAACAATATTTCGTTGAAATAAATAAATGAGCAAAATATAAGCAATATTGTCCATTCATAAGTTAACCTAGCAAAGGGAAGTTAAAAGCAAAGAATCTGATCTATCTATATTGATTTTACAAATGGTGATCTATATAGTGGAAAAAATATATGCGATGAAATGGATAGATTCATATGACGCCTGTTATTTTCTTTGTTCTGTAAGACAGCTGTACAAAATACCTTTGAAGTCGCGCTTTATTCATAAAAAAATGTACTAGTTTCGTTATCACACTGGTTCTTGTTCCATGCGCAGATTTCGTCGTTTATCCTCATCATGTTTGGGAGAGTAAATGCCATTAGCTAGCTTATCCAGTTTCAATCACAAATTATAACTCACGGGCTGTATATGTAGATGGTGCTCAATATCGACCACTAAGAGAAGGCGGAAATGGAAAATGACAGTATAAACAAGAGATAAAAGCTATTGAAAATGGCGCTTACACGAAAGTGTAAGAGAATTGCAGAGTTTAGGAGAGTTTGAAATTTCGAGCAAACATATCAAAATCAGAGCTACTTCCGAAATCATCCTTATATTAATTTTTAAAAAAACTTCGAAAATTCCATAAAAAGCTAACAGTTGAAAGACAATTTTTAAAAGCATCACTCCCTTTGCAAATTTAAGCAAATTTGAACATTAGCCAAGTGAAAAAAAACACTTTTCGCAAGCGACAAGTCATAGATTTTCGTGTACTTTCATTAAACTGTTTAAATCGCGCTCGATTTCATTGCGATTCGACGATTTTCCGATATGGTTATCTAAAATGGTTGAAAATAACCTAAGTGAGAAAAAGTGGAAAATATACGGCGTAGAAACCTCGAGATAGTATGAGAGAATTTCGACTATGGGAATCGTTTACTGTTCTTCCTGCGATTAATATAGCTTTTTAAAACGCATAATGTCAGTGCTGTGAAATGCAATTATAGAATTTCATAGGGTATATACGAAATCGTCGAAATATATTTAAGCATAGGTCGGATAAATTAGAGAATCTGTCAAACGAGCATATATGATAAAATTAATCTACAACGATAACGTTAATTTTCTAAAAATCAATTCGAGAATTAAGAGAGCGTCATTGCTCGCAATAAATATAATCTGGCTAGCATATCCGATAAATCACATTAATGAGCCAATCAGTTTAACGATTATTTATTTCAACAAATGAAAGATTTAATAAAAACAACAATTCCAAAATAAATATCAGAAAGTGCAGCCCCGTTATTGCTTGGGAACATTTATTGAAATAAAGGCGATAAAAAGGAATGACTGAACGCCAATGAACCTCTCTGAAGGAGCGTTGACGGCAAGCGCTTTTCTCCCAAAATCTTTCATACATTTTCTCATAAGCTTGTAAAATACATTCGTTTAACATGCGATACTAAATGTCAATTTGCGGTTAAGTAACATACATGACGAGCCTTAATGTGGAGTACAAGAAACCTGCATCTTCAGCAGGCACAACGTATAACAGAAACATCTTTCATTAGCAGATGCTTCTATACTTAATAACTGAGCATAACTTCTGAAATATCTTCTGTTGATGCATGCTCGTTTTAGGGCAAATCAATTGGACAGATTGAACAGAAGCATATTCATAAAATTAACGGCATGTTAACGCTTATTTCTACTTTCTACGAACTGCATTCGATAGTGTATTCGTCAATATTTAATGCTGAAAATAAGAGAAATTATTGCTGTTGGAAATATGTTGGGAGTAGGGAAGCGAGAAGAGAAACCCAGGGAACGACGGACGGAAGATAAAACGTAAACATTAAATGAAAATGAAAACATGAAAAAAAAGGAAGTTCTGCGATGAGGTCATGCAAACGCAAACTAATCATATACAATCTAAAGTACATCCATAAATGGCGATGAATGCGCAATATTGCTAACATAAAGTTAATTGCAAATAACGGTTAATATTGAATGTTTCTGTCAAACTCTGCTCAAAATATAAGTTTATATATAAAACGCAAATTTACAAATGCAACCTTCAAATGATAATAATAGAGGTGACGATCCTTCGATATATCACTGAAAAAGAGGGAAATGGCGAAAGAATCTGCTCAAAATCAAAGATGCAAGTCACTATGAATTTTAAGAAAACCTCATATATCTCTGTAAAAGGGAATCAATCATCTGTTGGGGCGAGAATTTACACTTTGTATTGGTCATTAAAAAATTTGCTGGACCTATTTCTATCGAATAAATGAAATGCCACCCCCCCCCCCCCCCCCCCACCTCGATGAAGCATAAAGAGACATCTATGGTCCACAGCCGAACTACTTTCATTAGTGACTTCACTAAATGAGATGTTTATGAAAGCAATAAATGCGTTTCGAGTAACGTTTCGAGTTAATAAATGAGAGAGCACCCCACATGCATTTTTCATCACCTTAGAGAGTTAAATATCCACCTCTTTTTCTCTTTTCCGTTTTCCTTTTTCAACTTTCCTTGCTTCTTTCTCGTTCTTGTTTGAGACTTTTTTCTCCCTCTTACGCCTCTCTTTCCCTCTCTCTGCTTCTTTTCTCTTTTTGTCTCCCTTTCCCTTTTCTTCTCTCTTCTGTTTTGTTTTTCTCATCCATCTTCCCTCTCATTTTTACCCTTTTCCCTTCCTAAGTTCTTGATCAGCTTTCTTTTTTTTTACCTTTCTTGTTTTCTTTCGTCGCTTTGTTTTTTTGCTGTTTTTCCACCCTTTCTAGCTTTCTCTCATTCTTGTCAGCATCCTTTTCTTTTGCTCCTTTCCCTTCCCTCTCATTCTCACATATTCTGCCTCTTTATTTCTAACTGAACCCTTATGTTCGTCAGCTATATCATAGCAAATGACAGCAACGAAAACATAGATTCAGTGATTAAAATGAACATTGCAACATCTATAACGTAAACTTCGAATCGCCAAACTTTCAATACTTATTTCAACATTCTGCTTTAAATACAAAGATCGCAACTGATACCTTCTAACATAACTTTTAAAAGTCCTTTGCACTCATACGTTTCGAATCTCTATGGATCTACACAACAGAGAATCGTTTAGTGTAAAACACCGCCTTAAGAATGCAACATTTAAAGGGATTTTCCTATTGCGAGGAATTCATTACCCCGCTCGTTTACGCATTCCTCTTTGTTTCTGCAAAAATATCTTTGAATATCAAAACAACGTTCACATTCGAGGTGAATATTCGAAATTCCACTTATTTTCTGCGATTTTTTCCCCATAAATACAAAAATTAATCCTCATAGCATTCAAATTCGGTGGAGAAAAAATGCAATTGCAACGATATCGAGAAAATAAGAGAATAAATGCTACATTATATGCGATAGAATCAAGTAAAATACTTATAAATGAGCTTTATAGGCATCATTACGCCAAAATTGAGTCCGAATAATTTAGCGAGGAGTGAAACAACGATTTTAGCCTATTTCTGAGAAAACAAAGAGCGAGGAACAACGATAGAAATTGGAAATAGTTAGTGCCTACTTATTGCAGCATATTCAACAATCGGCTTTGCTGTGGGCCCGTCAATGATCTTTTCTTATTAATAATAATCTATCATATATAAATATATAAATGAAATATAAGCATATTTTAATATGCTATTATGGGAATTTTAGAAATGCTTCATCATTCAGAGTGAAAATTTGCGAGCTATATGTTGCGTACAAAACACAAAAGCACTCAGGAGTATCTTCAATAAATTAGGCTATCGATGGTAATTAAGATACACAGCAAATGAAGGATTTCTTCTCATCCTGAGGAATGCTTATGAAAAATAAACCTTATGAAGGATTTTTTGCTGAGTCATTGCCAAATGAAAAGGTGTGATTCATAAAATAAAATATGACAAAAAAAACAAACGTATTCAGGTGGAGAACGCGAGAAAGACGAGAAGTTGAAATCTTGAAGTTCCTCAAAATCGTATAAATCCGTGAAATTACCATCGAGGATGAAACCCTGAAGCATGAAACGTGTCAATTACCATGAACATCTAGCATAATTTTATCGACTAATTTAGTGTTTTAAATTTTGAGGCCTACAAGATAAATATATTCCCCTCTCTCCTCCTTGTTTAACTATAAAACTCGTCAGGTAATCGAGAAGTGGACACCTGATGTAATTTAATAGAGCACTGAAGGTGAACAGCTTTCATCTACTGGATGGCAGCTTGAGAATATGAAGGAAATCACGAGAAATAAAAAATGGTCATATCCTTAGAAACACTGCATAAGAAACGCTTCCCCCATAACATTCAAATGGTCACACCAATACTGTCAGTCATTGCCGTTTCTTCCACAACCACCCCTCCTCCGCTCCCTCCCCTTCCCACTTGTTTTCGAAAAAAACGAATCTGTTAGAATCCATCCTCCTTTACTAATACAGGAGTTCTTAACCTTTACAAGGCTGCTCATTGAAAGAATGCTCAATAATTGTGAGCCATCGTAGAGGTTTTGTAAATGACGAAAATTGCTGAATCACTAGCATTATTCAGTTATGAACTCTCTGCATTACGCAAATATCATTACGCAACCCGTTAATGAATTTATTTCACCTTTATTTTATATTAAAATATTTCTCTTCATAAAAGGATATTGTGAGAAAGATCAATGGATTTGAGAACAAATCCCATTCAGAAAGGTTTCAGTCGAAATCACTCAGCTTGTCCGCTACTGATATTGTAAATTTTGCAGCCTCATTACCCTCCGTTTTCTGGAACCGGGAAGAGAACTATGCGCTCTGAGGTGCTAATTTTAAACATTCTTGGAATGTGCGAACGTCAAATAAATTTTGAGAAAGGCAGAGAACTTCAGGAACTGAAAAAAAAACTTTCATGCAGCATCGCTAAACCTTGTTCGGCAGATTTCCTATGCGCGTCATCAGGAAGCTTGAAGACGCTAAAAGGGAAACTCAAGTAGCCAGTGCTACTGACCAAATTCCCTTCCAATGTTATTCTGCTCGATTGCCGAATAAATAAGCGAATTTTCATTGGAAATATTGCTTGTCAATTTCGTCAAGAAATGGTGAGTGGAAACTTTTCCCTAAAAAGCGCATGCGAACGAAAGGATAGTTACAATTACGATTGGAATGAACTGAAGAAGCCTTCAAGTATAAAAATAATTTGACTATTTCATTTTTCGAATTTCATCTCTCACATTGTCAATTTGATTAAAGTTCCCATTTGTAGAGCTTCTTATTAGGAATTATCCTTTAACAGTGGCAGATAAGAAATTAACGAAATCTTACAGCAAATATTTCGAAAGCTCTCTTAACGTTGAAATGTTTCTAGGCGAGGAAAATTTGCAATCTACCTCAATAATGATGTGATAGACATCGGCACAATGCTTCAATGGAAACACCTATGAAATGCTTGACTTTCATGCTTTTTTCAAGTTATCTGTTGCTTTAATTCGCAAAAAAACAAAACTGATATGCTCAGAAATCGGATGGCGAACATGTCGTTATAGGAAAATATGTTGTAAACAAAGTTACCCGCAGATTTCGGAAATACGCTGCTGGCCAATTTGTAAATAATAATGTTGCTGCTTATATGCCAGTCATTAGAAAATTCCGACAGAATAACCGATAGGAAAGATGAGGTAAGTGGGCGGAATGGGGAAGGAAGGGAAAGGGTGCAAATATTTCAGAGGATCACCGGCTAACCACCGCAATGAACCATGCAGATAGATGAGAAAACTTTTAAACACTGGACCTGAAAGAGTGAAATGCCTTCAATGCCCGTGCCCTCATCGATTTCATTCAAATTCTTTATGTAGAATTCTTCAATATCGTCGCTCATTTGTGCTTCGTATATTGATGGGAGATGACTGCTATGAGATCGATTAAAGCAATCGCTAGAGGGATCCTGAAATTAATTTTTGAATCTCTTATTTTATAACATAAAGCGATCAAATCTTGAAGGACCATTGTAATTAAACGTTACTTGCAAATTAAATCAATTCTTTCGATTCAGTTGAATTTTACAAATTTTGCTCCTTTAGTTTTTTTTTCAACGTTTTATTTGCCTCTGCCATCGTTTTTTCTCCATTTTAAGGCAGTATTTTTTGCCACTCTATAGTTGTTGATAAACCTCTGTGAATGAATTCTATTAGAATATCCGATCCGATACATCGGTAGTGCATTCAAAAATGCAATAATCAGCAATAAAAAATGATAATGAATGGGAAAAAATTGAAAGAAAATCGACCACTAATATAAAACCTATGGGAATGTGCAGACATTAGTCGAATCTTCAAGAGAAAATATCGCTGAAGAAAGCTCGGAAATACTTCGAATATTTCACTTAAAGAAAGAGAAATGTGAAAGATGCTATGATAGAACAGCAGTGGCATAACAATAACGCATCTTGAGCATATAATCGCAATAATTTTAGCATGTTGATTCATTGAGAAACTGTTGTAAATTACAGCAGCAACAGTAAACAATTAAGCAAACATATGTGGGAGCTGAGAAAAATCTGCTTTTCCATGCAAATTATACTGCTCGATTATATACTGCAGTCAACGAACCAAATGAAGCGGCTATATATTCGTTAAGAAAATAAATAAATAATGGCTAGAAAGAAACTAAGAAAGCACTGCTTTGCACACAAGCGATTGGGCGCATAGCGAAATTCACATCTATGTGGTTCGCAACAACTTCGAGTGCACATTAGCTTCTCCTTGAAGATGGAAGATTGCAAAAGACAACGATATCGACGCTGCCTAGCAGTGGCGTAGTCCAGAAGAAATATCTATGTGGAGGGCAGAATTTTTGAAGTTGATAAGGGATCTAATGGAAAGTCGACGAATTATTCCATGGATTCCTTTCCTTTCCTTCTTCGGTTATTTCTACACCCTTATGTCTCCTTCTTGCGCATTAAAATTAAAAATTCTACTTTTTAAGCTACCAAATACCGTTCTTAGAAATGAGCTGTGATCAGCTCATTTTGAAGTCTATTAATTAACTGTTTCAAATTTTTACTCCATTATTCTTCGTCATAATCCCGTGACAAAGAGATATCCTGGAATTTTGGCTAACTACTGATAAAAATATCCGTCGAAAGAACTCTTTAGTGCACTGTTCTTTATCAATACAAAAAACCAACATTTCACTCAAAAATAGTTATCATCTCTGTAATTAACGTCTTATGCGGCGAATGCGAAGAAAACGTCGAAGTTGAATCGGTTAGACTTCCGGTGACAAGCAATCGCAGCTAGATTAAGACATCCGTCTTCACAGATGAATCACTCACTTTTCGGTGACACCAAACGCAGCACAAAGAATATATTCGCTTTCGATCGTGATTCTATGTTAACAGATACCTATGACCTCCTGAGGGCTATATGAACAGTCCTCGAAACGGCTAGGACTTTATCGTTTTTCTGTGCATTCATTTTCGTCGTTTCACTCAATTTCTCACATGGTTTTTACGATAATGTAATTCAATAAACAGAAGTAATCAGGCTGATTTCACA
Organism: Parascaris univalens; assembly: GCA_037576465.1. NCBI lineage: Eukaryota > Metazoa > Nematoda > Chromadorea > Rhabditida > Ascarididae > Parascaris > Parascaris univalens. The sequence goes on along the minus strand of CM075173.1, from coordinate 235,002,283 downwards.
GTGATTCCTCATCTCACCAATATTGTGTTGGAGTTTTCCCTGCACTTCTGCTCAAAATCATACCTCTCCTCATTCTCCAATTAGTTTCCTCTGTCTTTTTCATCTGACCTGACGCATTGAAACTTTAACGCCGCCACTTTCCAACTACTATTTCAATTGCACATTTTCGCACACATGAAACAGTATAAAAATATATCTACCGCCTAAAGTGCATTAAAATATGCGTAATACCGCGCTACCTCAATACCGATGACTTGAGGTCCGTTTGGCATTTTACATCTATTGCTTATGCATTACATCTACGTCCCTATAGAATCTTTTATTTCAATGCATAGTGGATTTCGAAAGTTGCCGAAGCGACATCTTCATGACCTGCAAATGACATTTTTTTCCGTCGAAGCCATGAGATGTGCATTTTGTCATCTTCAAAATTAATGTACATCCCAAATGTTTAAATTAGAAAGAAATTTCAATATTGCATGAGCATTTTGATATTCAACTCAGAAGCTTAAAAATTGCTATATTCTTATAAGCGAAATGAAAGGGATTTTATTAAGTTTAATTTAGAGGAGCTATCATTCTCGTTAGGGTGAGAAACATATAAAGACAACATATCCAGAGAGGTTTATAATGCCCACAGCTTTAAGAAAATCGAATCTTTCACATGAGCATTTTATATAAGGAAAGAACATTGAGATACTGAATCAGTAGTTCAACTGAAAACTTTCAATGATATTGCAATAGAGTGATGAAGAATATTTCGTCGACGCATTCTTTTTTCCGTTCATTATTTGAGCTGAAATTGAGGCTACATTGATATTAAATAACGATTGAGGCAGTAGATGAGATTTTCCACATTCAATAAGCAATAAGGTTATCGAAAATGAGAAAATGTGCGAAAATTCAATCATAATCACTCGCTCTTAAATGCATAAAGCGCATGCGCCATCCTCATAACGATTTGCAAGTTGCTTTTGAAATATTCCATTTACCCGAAAACCGAATGGGAATCTTTAAATGACCTCTAAATAAGTTTCAGCTCAGTGGGAAATTCTGTAATCTTTTTTTCAGAACAAAGTACATTACAGAAAAACAAAAATTAAAATACGCTGCTTAAAGTAATTATTAAGGTGAATTGTCTATTACCCTAATAAGCTTTATGGAACTTCATGAAATTTTTCTACTCAATAACCTATATAACATGAATACGAAATAGATAGAGTATCTATTTCTTAAGTTGCCGTCACAAAGAAATCGAAATTTTTCCAAAATCGCTAACTTCATGGACGCTGTGAACGATTAATTTAGCTTCAACTACTACTGTGGATCTCGATTTTGATTAACTCAGAGATCTATGAAGATATATATATATTAAAAATTCATGGCTGGAGGTCGCTTTTCAAAGTTTCTTTCAAGGCGTTTACTGGGTCAGATTAAAAGGCGTTGCTTCATTCTTGCAGCTGTACTATCAACATAATGAACGTTGTATATATATATATATATATATACCAGAATGGTTTTCATAGAAAAGTAAATAGTGCGAAAATACTTATGCTAAAAAGTTGAAGCTGGCCTGTTCTCAATGAGGCAACAGCCTCTACAGTCGTTGGCTGAGTTGCTCGCAATACGGCACCAAGGTGGGACATCAGTTTTTCCGAACACTTAAACGATGCATTTAAGTAATAACAGTCGCCGATAAAAAATGACGATGAAATTTGAAACGCTAGCTGAACTAGCATTTACTAGCTAACAAAAGTGGTAGGAGACGGATCGCTAGAATGCAGAACCAATCTCGTTGGAGAGGCGATGGAACACAAGCAAGCATTCAAAGGAGTAATGGACAAAATTCTTGAGGTCGGAAGTTGATTGCAAGGTTGATTGCAAGCATTGCTTGCGTTCATGGCAATAATTGACGAAAAGGAATAAATTCCTCATCTGTAAGCACTCCCTGAATGCCTTTCCTTTGCGGAGCCCGAAGACGAGCAGCAGCAATATGCGTTAAACAATGCACCGTTTCCAGCAAAAATAGTGCACAGAATGAGCGGAATGTTTGTATAAAGGCGAATATTGCCCCACTTACGAATGCTCAATGCTTTCAGAGCTACGGATGGTGCCACTTCAATGAGCAAGTAGCTGTGGACTATTGGCAGTTATGTGAGGCAGGCGATATAGACAATGATGTGAACTACTTTCCCTATATCAAGAATTAATTCCGTAGTAATTAATCCCAAGTCCTCTTGTGGCTGAAGCGCTAGAAAAATTTTAACTGCCATAGATATTACCTTCTTTTTTAACGCTACCACCTCAGTGTGATTGTAACATGAGCAGCAGTACGTGCGCAATTTTTTCATGGTGTCTTTCCGTAATGTATCCCCTATTCATGCCGTCTTCCAGCCTGTAATTATGCATTGGTTTAAACTGTCCCTAGATTTACTCCTTCATTCTGAGACACTAAAAGCTTAAGCCACTTAAATTATCTATAATAAGAGTGGTCATGGAACAATCGCAAGACTATACGAGTAGAACATTAGAAACGAAAGTCGCAGTTCCAGTTAAAATTCCTTCACACATCAAAGAAATAGGTGTTCGAGATAAGCTTGTGAAGATGACATTCAAACTGAAAAATGAACCGATAATGTTTGAATTTTTTCGATGACGGTTTAAACGCTGACGTTGGAAGCTACGAATATGAAACTAACGAAAATTGTGAAAGCCGTTAAAGACTATGTGGAGAAGAGAAAATTTTTGTTGTCCACATACTAATGAACAAATCCGAATTCACGATGATTTAAAAACTATGATAAATCCGATTTTGGATTTCCATCGATGTTCGTCGATAAAATTAGGCGATCTATTTCACAACTGGCAAGAGACAAAAATTCTAGAAAGAAATATAAAAGGTGCACATTTAAAGGTGAAAAGTGTTGAAGAACTGGAAAAGTATATCAGTATCATCCCCCATAAAAAGACTCAATGAAATCTTTGCGCAATAATATATCTCCTTTGAGAGTTTTGTGATAAATTATGGCAAATACTAAACGAAATTAAACGCCACATCCCAACTTCCTATAAGATCATAGCACGTCCAAAATGACAATTTTCTTTTGCGGCGTTGTCATCGGTTCATACGATGCCATAGTGACAACAATAGGAAACAATGAAGAATATCATCAGAGAGTGGATAATCTGTAAATGTATATGCACAGCTTAACGCGGTTAATTCAGCTATGCTTCCATGCATAAATGGTGATTGATAATGCAACTGGAGATGAGTTGGTGCCAGAAGTGGTAGAATGAATTGCGATTAGGGATGAAGTTGCAGGAAATAGATGTAAGAAGATGGCGATATTCAATCTATGTGACAAGAGGAGGCTGCAGAGGAGCAAGGATCCCCTCCTTAGGTGTTACTCGTTGAGAAGAAGTGCCATCATTGCTCATGAAGGATGGTATTATTCAAAGTGCGAAAACTAAAAAATGCTTTAGAAAGCAAGGACATAACCAAATAGCATATGTCATGTGCCCTATAAGTAGACTGGCATTAAAGACAGTATCGTCCCTGATGATGGATAACGCAATAGCAGGAATATACGGAACGCATCATTACTGGGAAGGAGCTAATAAGGAAGCTATTAAATCAGTGAGAAATATTAGTATAAGATTGTCAAGATAATGTCGATTTTTATGCTCATCTTTACAACGTCGTTGACTAATTGTATTGATGGCACAAAAGCAAAAATTAAGAAACCATTAGCACAGAGATGATTATATCCATCATCTATGAACGGCAGTGAAAAAATCTGTGAACAATATTCGTAATTATATAAACTGCCCACTAGAGATCGTCGATGTGCATAGGAAAAAAGCTAAGGATTACTGCAGAAACGTTAGAATAGGAAGCGTTTTGTTCCAAATTTCCAGCTTCACATCGTATTCATTCTATTACTTTCTTATGAGGCCATCTCAAACGCGAAAGTGGAATCATTTTCGTAGGGATCATCAAAAGTATTTGTTTGGAAAATTTTCCTAATCGAGGAGAAGAATAGGAGGAAAAAATTCAAAATCAGAGGCAATAGACACCAAAAGTGAATGCATTAACACAACTAGAAAAGCAAATGTATAAATATACGAAGCAAAACACAATTACCACTGAGATGTACAATTAATGCTCGGAATTTTAATGCGATAATGGAAAATTCATAAGTTCACAACATTACAGAGAACTCCATAAAAAGCGACAATTTACAAGGAAGGTGAACGTCGACCAGATGTAAACGAAGCCCGATATGAAGAAATAATAACTCCATTCGAATAGAAAAAGAAAAAACAAAACTAATATGTAGTGTTATGTTGATAACAATGACAATTTTATCCTCCAGTACAGCACAAAAATCAAGTCGAAGTTCAGCTCGAAATTACATAGAAGAATCGAGGATTCGCAGAATGACGCAGTCCAATCCTAATTTCTACACAGAAGGCTGAGACTGCCATATAAAGAATAAAATATGAACAAATGCAACGAGGTTAAAAACAAAATATAAATTATTCAGAAAGCGTTGCGCAAATAGAAACAAAATAAGCTGAATGTTTCGGCATAAATAACGATACCGCGAGAAATTGCATGTTCAAGGCGCAACGGAATGCATGAAAGAACTGCATAGTGCGAGACAGCCATTGTTCAGCAATCAGATATCTGAAGTGGGAATCGCATAGATAATTCTAAATTTGAATGGTGGCGAATTCTTTGCACGGTTAAATGATCAACATAACCTGTGCAAAGCGTCTTGCAATTTACCAGTCATATATATCAGTTGAATTAGCCTTGGTTTTGTGCTCGCATATCAACGAAGACTAAGCTCCACAGCTCCACAACTGAACATTAATTACCTCTATGTAGACTCCACAAGACGAAGGCTGTGATGTGGTAGAAAAAGTTCGGATGAGCTCAGGCACTTGTTATTACTATACAGAGTATCATCAAAATGATAGAGAAGTGCAGAGGCCGAAGACGCATTAATCCGCGTAGCTAAGGCCAGAACAATATTACTAGACTGCTGCTATATTAGGATGGCTAGACAAACATTGGCCTAGAAAAATAGATACGACCTAACACGGAACGAATTCAAAGTCTGATGCGGCTATTACTGATAAGACCTTGAACCTTCCCCATAGCAAGAATCCGCCATTTCCCCTTAAAAAAAGAGAAATAGCAGCGATCTGTTTTTAAAATGAGCCGAATGAGGAGAATTTTTCTCCAGAAGGATGCGTATCTATTTTCCCTTCAGCTGAAAAGCAGTTAATGGCTGAAAGTTCCTCCTAGAAGCCACCTCACGAAATTAAACTCTTAAGGCGAAGTCGACAGATTGTCGAAATTTGTTGCCTGTATTCCGACGTGATAGGTTATTGGAGTCGAATCGCTCCAGTTTTTTACGACACCTTATCAAAAAAACTGAGCTATCTAAATGGGTCCGGGATGTTTTCATCAGATGGGAACCGAATCATCTAAATCGCTTCGTGTTCGTTTGAAAATGATCAATTCTCTCAAATTCATTCAAAATGATACTGGCTAGTGGCTCAATGAGAATAGAATCGCCGCATTTTCTGTGATCTATGAGGTCATCTCAGAAGCTGAATTAGTAATTTGCGTTATTGGTAGTCGATGTCGACGACTTAGTATTTTGTAAAATAGTATTTTGAGTAAATTAATAAGCTTGATTAAACCTGACTGTTCTAATACATCAGTGGTACGGAATAAGAAATGCTTAAGTGTTCAACGACTTTCATAATTTACTTTCAACAACTTCCAAACAATCATGAAGCCGTTTGATATATGAGACATTTTGATAACATCCTAATCAAAGACTATTTTCCGACATTTCTTGAGCACCTCCATGCTTGCCGGAAATTATTCGCACCTATCCATTTCCTGCAGCTTTTTTCTGCTAGCTACTGATTTGATGCATAGTCCTAATGCCTTATGGATATCGACGTTTGGAATAATCTCAAGATCTCAAGCATTTGGAATAATGCATGGTTGCTTGGTGCATACAAATATGAGTCAAATATAAGGATTCATTTCATCAGAATAAGGCTAATGGTGTTTCCTCGATTCCGGATAGAAGAATTTTATTACGATATTGGTGACATCTTCATTTGGAAGTTAATACGAATTTGCCACATGTTTAGCCACATTTGCCACATATTTGCATGTTTAGCTCTTTAGGCTAAGGGAATGGTTGAGAGTGTTTATTTATTAGAGAAAGTGCTTTCCCCTTGCTACCGCCGCATAAAAGTCTCAGCACGATTTCACGAAATGCCCATCATCTGCTTGTCTGCCTTCGCTTACATAAATTGAGATTTCATAGCGTGATGTTTGTCTTCAGCCGTCCAAATGCCTATTTATATCCTCGATTATTTCAGAGAAAAGTCGACAAAAGTTCCCGACAGTTTTCTCAGACGTTTCGAGAGAAATCCAATAATAAAAGCACATTTGTGACATTTTAAGAAAGGATGCAAGAAGTGTTTTTTCGAAGGAAGGCAGCTGAATCATGTAAATTTCTAAGTTTCTTTTAAGAAAGTCGAATTAATTAAGCGGCATGTTTTTTGTTGAATGTCGCTGATGAATTTCGATGAGAAAGGAGTGAACTACTAAATGCTGAGAATTTCCTCGTTAAGTGACTTTGGATTCAAATCGGATGGATTTTTCGGGAAAAAAGGGAATCTTAATTCATTTATGAGCTTTTCGAAGGGAGCTTTGTACGACTTAAATAATTGAAGATTTCTGTTGGAGAATAAGAGAGAATTGCTACAAATTTCAGAGTCTCAATGGAATCCCTCAAATCATTCAAAATATTCACCAAAGAGGTCAGTGTACAGCTTACAGCCGCACTTGATACCTATAATGCTATACTGATTATATATATATATTATATATATGCTGACTCCATTGAAACTGATCCCCCATAGTACCACAAGACACCATACAAAAGCTTGCTGCTCTTGATCTACTCAACAGTAGTAGAACCAGAATATTCGATGTTGCGGTCATTAATCACGTAGATTTTCCTACTTCTCCAGCTATCTATAATAGTGCTGATGACAACGATTTACCGCGACGTTCATTTAAAATTTCTCTGTATTCTGATTTGAACTTTAGAAGCCAAAGAAACACTTTCATCATGCGTATTAATCAAGCAGCATTCTGAAAAGGCCTCTTAACAGCAGTGAAATCTCCACATGCCAAAAAAAGGAAAACTAATGATGGAAAAGAAAGAAAAATGCAAAATAGTCAATATAGAAAATTGCAATTTATTCGAATACGGGATGTGACTGAACGTGAGTCATTATTAAGCATAAACAAAGCGTGCGATGCAAGGTGAAAGAGCCCGATGACTTAAGTTCCACTGCTTCAGTTATGTAAATTGAATTCTTTCAAGAAGATGCAAAAATGTTGAAAATCGCAATAATTCTTCATAAAACTTTGCAGACCACAGCTACTTTGCATGTAAAACAAACTAAAGCAGTGTTCAAGGAACTAGGAATACTCTTTACGAGATAACTGAAAAAAATGCAGCCATTACGCTAATAGGCTGGAGTGTAACTGAGGAAGCATTTGAAGGAGCCATTATAGGAATTGCTAACAGTTTTAGGAGCCTATACGGTCGTAGCAATTTTATGATATTTCACGTTGTCGAAGCTAAAGGGTTGTACTTCGCTTGATTCATTTTTGTTCTAGAGAGGGATATGAGCATAAATTCAGAGAGCTGAGATTTCCACATTCAAGCATCTCAATTAGGCAATAAGCATATCTCGTTGGGTTCGTATATATTAGATGCATGGTGAAGGAAATGCAGTGATAATAAATCAGAAAATGTGACAGTAAGCCGCTAAGGAAAGTGCACAATGCGAAAGATCGCCAACATTGCAGTTGCTTCCGGTGGGATTATATCATCATTCTTGACAAGGGTGCGTTATTATTGAAGCTCCCACAAATCACATCATATATCTTACTGGTCGGAATATAGGCGCACACTAAATTATCGTCGAGCATTTGCTATTTCAGGATGCATCGACGCTAATCGCTATCCAACTTTTTTCGAATATTTTCGTCCTACTCTGGGACGTCTGAACCAATAAAAAATATGACGAACACTATCCACATGTGAGGACGTTTCCTTAAATAGCTTCCATGCATTCTTGCGATCATCACCAAAATCTCACAAGGGCGGATGAACTTTTGTACGGGCTTATGTTTACTTAAATGGCATTTGATGTCTGCGCGTCCTTGTTTGCAGCTATTCGTTCAGTGGTTTTTACATAAGAACTGAACCGATTAAATTTTTTAAGCTATGGTTTAAAATGAATGATGTTACCCCTTCCATTGTTTTTCTCTCATTGGTGAGTTTTATTTCTCGAAATTTAATCCGAATCTGCAAAAAAAAGAAACAGAACAGAGGTTTTTGTTAGAACAGAAATTAGGCAACTTTCAATAGTGAAAATATCAACATCATTAGCACAAATATCTGTTGATATGAGATGCTTCTGCGGACAGTTTCTCGAAAGAACAACTAATGGAAGAGCTGAAATTCTCCGATAAGACGATAATAATGCCTTAATTATCCAAGCATCTATTGTGATGAAATAGGAATATATTTGTCTATTCTGGAGGTTGCAACAGAGAAGGAAATTGATTGCTTAAGTGAATATATCGATGATACGCTAAAAGCTGATTTCAGAAAACCGTTCGGAACTTCAACGCTGCATTGACGAGATGTGATGGCAAAAAGACAACTGCAGTATAAACAATGAAGCGAAATCTGAAAGTGCATATCGCCAAATGAGCAACTGAAAAACTAAATAAGAAGTGAAAATTTGCCTCAGCAAAAAAATAGCTACGAGAACGTCATGCACTCCTAATTAGGAAAAACGACAGATATGTGGAATGATTTGCATTAACTAAGTTGAACCCAAATGTAATGTTCGTGATTGTAGGATGGCTATCTCAGCAATCTACCAAGTAGTTTAGCACTCAAGGAACAACCAAAAAGTGCAGAAAATTAAAGGAATATTAGGACCAACCATTACTTCGCATGCTTTTGGCCGAATTTTATCGACAAAGAATTCTCGAAATGCTGATAAGTTGAGGAATTTAAGAGTGCATTCTTGAGAAAAAAAGCGGATGAAACCGGTCCCGAAATTAAGGAGCATTTGTTTTTTCGTTGTATATGATTAATGGTCAATTTATTGAATCTCCAAGATGCCTTTCGCTAGGTGGTACTCCAAGAAAATACAGTTTATCGATATAAACGATAAGATACTTAAGAGAATGATATGCAACAGAATGCAAAGGAAGGTAACTGTTAGGGATATTCTCAGTTAACATTTCAGAAGTTCGTCTATTTTCCCTTACCGACGTTCTCCATTTTCATCCTACCTAGGACACTGTTTAGAACAAGGTCTGCTACTGATCAACAAATTCTACTGAAGAAACTATCGAAATGTATAATACTAAGAAAGTGACAAATGAAAGTGAAATAGCAATACATCACTGTTGCCTCTTAGATGCATACTTTCACCAACAAAGCATTATTTGAAAATTAATATTTCTTCATATATTTCTCTAATTTGCGCCATGAGGAGGTTGTAAGGATGCAGGTTTAGGCTCGTATCCGGTGGGATGGATGGTGACAAGTCGATTCACAGTTACTGAGGTTAAGATAGAAGTCTGAAATTTTCCATAAGCTCCGTCCCTGTAAAGGAGCTAGGTAGAGGATAGATAGAGTGGAGTGGCTCACTACTATAGAATCGAGGAGTGTGGTTGGATGGCACCTTTTATGCAATCAACCAACTGCTTAGTAACTAAAACGATGTGATGGATACCATTCCATGATGAAATGCAAACAATATATAGAATATGAGAATCAAATGCAGGAAAGAATGAAAGGCTGCTTATACACCATAGCACTCCTTCATAAGAAGCTATAGGTGCCACGTATATGTCGAAAACAAGTGCTAATTGCTTCCGCATTCAGCAGTTATCAACTAGGACGTACACATTTCTTAGAAATTGCGTTGAAAAGAAAGCAAAAGCCCTATAGAAGCCGGCAAATTTACGCTTAACTTTATTGAGCAAAAACGCTTCGCAGAAATATCTCACGATCGTTGAAAATCTTTTTCTTCATCTCTAGAGTGAGAGGAAAACTCGAGCAGCAAAGAACTCTTTGAAGGACTATCGAACTTCCCCTGATAAGGTAATTTTTAAACAAAAATTAGCTTATAAACAGAAGTTTCATGAAAATTGATTTCGAAAAAAATCCAATAGCCAAACATTTCTTTAAAATGAAAGTCTATTACCGAAATAAAAGAAGCCGATTGCCATTCATACAACTAAAAGTGGAGTAAGATGAATAATTCAGTGGAATAGGAAACTGTGGGGTTAACGATGAAAATGGCTAACGGAACTAAATAGTACAAACCTAAACAAACTGTCGGCTTTCATCTTCACAACCAAAGTGGCCCTAATGCATCCAAAAAAAGGTCCAAGCAGGACGGAAAAAGAAAACCTAAGCGCATATGAGAGCACAATGAATTTATGATCGACTTTCTTGGCTACACGATGCTTGGTCTCCATGCCGTCTGCAACAACATAAAATGTAGTGTAAAGTAAATGCCAACTACTATGTTTCCTTCGAATATAGCAGTGAAGTTGTCTGCCTGCAACAATAATCCTGCTTGTTCGAATGTGGTGTGATCGATTGCAATGAGGCAATTAATAAACTTTTTGTTACTATATTCGGCTATCCTTCATCATCAGCATTAACTTTCGTATCAATTATTGCTCAGCGGCTATTGCGTTTTTTTAGTGATATCGGGCAAATGCAAAGGGTTATAACAAAGATGGCAGGTATGATAATCCATTTTGTAGCGTTAAAATGTAAGAAGTAAAGTGATAGTTTGCGTGCAAAAAGTGTTCGACAAAAAAGCCAAATTCCGGTTGAACAGAAATTAATTAAAGGATGCAAAAAGGGGCTATATTGATAGTAATAAGAAACCCTGTTGTCTCTTATTCCATTGCAAAGGGATCGTGTGCGCTTCAAACGTGTCAACGTCCTATTGGTGAAGAAGCAATTCGAAAGCATTGTCGAAACAATGTTAGACGCACAATTTCGTGGAAGTCGTAAAGACAAAAAGGCGTGACCAAGACTTCGAATACTCTCACAGTACACTTCAATAACCACTAACCAACATCCCCATCAAAAAAACCAGCAAATATGGAAATGAACGATAGGCCAAAACGACACTAAAAAAGAAACGCGACCGATCAATCGAGGCCCCAGAAGAATTCTACGTCTCTTATTCGAAATAACACATATACAAAACTGATCATTTGCTTTATTTTCGCACACAAACACACTATCGATAGTCTTTGAGCTTAAAGAACGTTCTGTAAGATAGGCTTTTTTTTCGGTAAGAGGAGAATAGCATAGGAGCAACGAAACGATATGTGGAAAAAGCCAAAACATTTGAGACTATATGAAAACACTGCGCATGGAAATCAGTAATATATACGCTTCATTTATTTCATTCTTTAAATATCCAACATCGAAATTACTTAAGGAAAAATAAAATATGCAAGAATAATGTCGTCATACTTGCAATATAGTGATATTCATACAAGGATATCTATAAAGGATTCGTTTTCCAATCTTTCGGTCATCCCGAAACATTGTGAAATTCCAAAGATTCCTCAGAAATCTTTAATTTCCACGAAGTGGGGACATCCACATAAAATGCAATAGCGGAATTTTATTTTGCGTAAATAAAAATTGCATAGTTATCGGCGACTAAGATTTGCAAAGTTGCCTAGAGGTTCCTTTATGTTAGGTTTTTTACTTTCGGTTGTCTTGCGGTTTTTTTTTTCACTTTCACTTGCAAGTTGGTTTCGACTCTTTTTTTCCTTTCTGAGGTGATGAATGTTGGATCTGGAATATTGAAAATTACGTAGACAAAATTATGTGAAATTCGTAGTTTCAGCGATTCTCATGTCGAGACAAAGCAGCTTGACAGGAACATCCTTATAACTGCACAGCTATATGCATATAGAGAGGACTCTGCAATGATGAACGTCACGACTGCAATTTCCATGGGCTCGTAAAAATATGTGACTATTTGGAGTTATGTCTTACATAGGGTTTGATATCATTTCTATTGATCGGTTGCCTGGTTTCTTTTTTCCTTGATTAATCACTACAGGGAGCGCTCAAGCGAAACTGAAGCGATTTAGAGGAACTTTTAAGGAATTTGTAAGAAGCATGTGTCACCTTCAGGGAAAAATCTTGACATCCGATTACGGATTGCTTCAATTTTCTCTCCATCGCTTCTCCATTTTCCTCCGTATTTTTCTCCTTTTTTTCGAAGTGGGAGCTTTTATCAATGCCAGCATGATGACCTTCCCGAAAAACCAACGAAAACAATCGTCTCAATTAATCACGAATAGACTGGAAATAAATTCTAGTTGGAAATAACTTCATGCTTTAAGCATGAACTTTAAAAATGAAATATGGTGAAAATACTTGAGAATAAAATACACAAGGAGTGCATTTTAACCTTTAATAGGGAATAGAGAAGATGTATGAAAAATTGTGGTTTAATTATGAGCGACTGTTGAGACGATCCTTAAGTGTTGTAACTTTTATTTGTAACTGGTAAAAAGTTTGAAATATCTAATCGATTTTTACAAAATACTTAGAAGCTTTTCCAGAAATTCGATTTTCCTAGTAGCTGACTTAATATTCAATATCCCAAAATAAGCATTTTAAGTGAAATTACTGAAAACGTTCAAATCATTTCAAAGTATCGTTGAAAAAACATAACCTTTCTTTTTAAACCGTCCAATTGTAGTGAAATTTCAAGGTTTGCAATTTCAATAAACTTCTGCGATTTCCAATTTTTCCTTGAGGCGAATCGTTGAAAGAATTACAGGTTACAGCTGCTTTCTCGAATGATCGAGAAGTTGGTGGCTCAATAACTCTGGAAATAGGCAATACCTCACAGAAGTCTCAGATTCAATACGTGCGCAAATAAGTATTTGCAGCTTGAGACTTATTCGATGTAACCAACATCAATGAAAAAGCTGTCCTCAACATGGTGACAGCTGATGAAACAAAAGCTTATTTTCACGACAACTTCATGCACTCTTACAATAAAATGATAGCTAACTTGTGCTAGGTTGAATATTATTTTCCGTTTCAATTAACTCGAGTATTTCTATAGTCGAAGAGAGTTAATTAGGAATGACCCGACAAATGTTTAACGAAAAAACTTTCTCATAAAAGACCAAAGCAATAATGGAGTGCAAGAACAACACGAATGCACATAATCCGAAAGGCGTCATTCAAGAGTTTATCATAAAGGAAAACATACCACGAAACATTCATGCATCAGCCATCAACTGCTTCCTATAATTCTGAAGATTGAACACAGAGTGAAATGTTTCAGGCGATTATAACCCAGTCAACATTTCAGTACCTAAAACATCTTCCGGAAGCTGTTCCAAACCCTCATCACTCCATACTAGAAGCTATCTAGGTTTTTTAGTGTGTTATGTGAAATTTTGACCGAGATTCAGGAGTGGTAAAGAAACGCTATACCAGGAAATATACCTGGCACATTACATTTATTAATAACTCATTTTGTTCGAAAATGCTTTCGCACCGCCATGCTGAATTGCAACCTCAGTAGTTTCGTAGTGAACGTTTGTAGTACCTCTTCAGATGCCGATATAAAGTGACTAAAGATTCAGGTACCCGCACAGGCTTTCTGCAGGAAACTCAATCATTGAATATTAATATATTTCCATTTCTTGAATGTCGTGGTAAAGACGCGAGTTGAGAAGTTGGAAGGAGATTGAGATGGCAATAGCGACAACTGGTCAAGTGCATAAAGAACAAAGCTTCTTTCAAGAAAATGAGTAGGAATTTCTTCGATATAAAACGAATTAGATTGCTGTTCAGAGCAATGAATTCAAATTCCTCTATTTTTCTCTTTAGAATCGTTGAAGAAAAGTCCTTGTCACTGTAGTGAATTCACAAAAAGAACTCATTTGCACAAGTTGATTTACGAATCGACACACCTCTTCCCTTAAGCCATCTCATTTATCGGATGCCTTGTTTTCATCACTAGCTTCAATTTTCGCTCTTTCTTTTGAAAGCATTTTAAGTCCAACTACAGAAGAATAAATTTCGAGATTTTCGTTGGCTATATGACTTCCAGTTGGGTGAAACCTTTCAATTTGCTGATCATGAAGCGCTTATGAATACGAAAGGTACATGAGTAAAAAATCTAAGCTTTGAAAAACCGTCCTTAATCCAGCAGTTGTTGAAATCCTCAACAAAATTAGTATTAAGCATAGAACGTCACGGCCCACTGACTTCGTAAGCCCACTGGCTTGTTAAGATCATATGATACTTATTATCCTTAAATGATAAAAGTATATGGCTTTTTTCATTATATTGTATTTGTATTTATTAATATAAATGTATATATACGTGGTTTTGTTTATTAGATTGGTTGCATGAAGTTGAAGTATATTTGCAAATTGCCATATCCATAATAGCATGTAAATTATGGATAGAAATTTTATGGTAATCATTAGAGATGAAAGATGTGTTACCTGAGGAGAAGAAAATCAGCTTGGTGACCATCATTTAAGCGATATGTCAAGCAGAAGTTCAATGAATCTATCGCAAGAATTTTTAGGGGCTGGCTTTTGTTGTGAATGGTTGGAGGCGCATCTTGAACATAGTTAAGCTCCACATGCGTGAGTAATTAAATCAGCAACGCTCTATTGTTATGGACACCTCGTAAACGTAAAATTCTATGTTAGGAAATATTAACATCGCAGTGGGCCCTTCCCGTGCTCAGATTTCTGGTGCGCTGTCTTTTAATTTCTATCCCACGTCGCCGTTCGGACGTATACTTAAGCTTAAACTCTTCAGCATATACGTGATTTTGTGGAATTTGTGGTTGTTGAGTTGGAAATATCTTGCAGCCTAATTGAATTCGATAAATAAAACACCGAAATATTATTCGCAAAATTTACTATATTCTCTCTTTGAGGGTCCATCGCTGGACTCATCCCTCGCATATTGCAGAAAAATAGTGCAGCATTAAAAACTCATACATAACAAACGAGGAACTGAATCAGGAGACGCACAGATATGATATGCGCTTTTCATATGTGAATTTTACAACGATGAAGTCTTTGAGAAAGAATTCGTGTTTGCACTCACTAATCGGATTCAATTTATCCACGAGGATTGATCACGACTCGAAGGGTTTCAAAAACATAACCTCAGTTCTCATAATTTAGTTTCCTTCTTTTCAGGTGATAAGATGATAGCGTCTAATGAGGATGAATTAGCCAATACTGAGATGTGTTCAAGGCGAAGGTCATAAATATCAGAATGTAGTCGCCTCAAAGGAAGTTTCCTATTTCGGGTTTTTCAGAAACTGGTGTGAACTAGCAACGTGAAAAGTGGTGGTGCCAAGTTCTTATCCAAAACTCTCCACTTAACATACGTGGGAAATTTCTAGTCTCCTTGCTACATGAAAGTTGCTCTCAAAAATGCAACTGATCAACACATTTGTTGGCGGACAAATCAGTAAGCGTGCAGGCACGCATGTAAGCAAACTGACCTACAAATGGACAAAAAGACAAAGATAAAGAAGTGGATATAAAGATGAGCAGCACAAAATCACTATGCGTTTTAGGCAGTATTGATTAAAGTCGAATAAACAATTCTCGGCACTCGATGGTGCAATTTACTCGTTGGTGCATGCATTTGCTACTGGTTAATCTGAATGTTTGCTCCATGAATGTCTGATGGTGGTCCTTCATGAATCTCTATTGAGATTAACCTGATTCCGTAGCGGAGTAGGCGACTAATAAATATATGCACTCGAATAAATACGATACTCTTCCACAAGCACTACTGTTCTGCACTCTGTCGCATCTATTTTGCATTCTTTTTTTGCGATTGCCATTAAAGTACGACTAAATTACGTTGGCCTTGCCAGCATTCTCCTAGATAAATGGAACGATAAATTGTGCGTACGCATGGCTTCATCAGCAACATCGCTCAAGAAAGATACAGGTGTGAACCTTGGTTTGAGAATTTAGGCTGCAGCTTGTCGTTTAAGAATAATGTACTCGAGACGTTGAATGTTGGCAAGGTAGGTCTGATTCTAATATTTCAATTTTTTTTGCGCCAATTTTATCAGCCACGCAAATGAATTTATACGAGAATCTAACCGACAAGGCGGCCATCACCTGACACTAATATGCGAAATATCACTGCCTAAACGACGACGGCAAGAAATTATGCTCTCAACAGTCCACTACTCCAAACATGAAGGACCACCATCAAACATTCATGGAGCATTTTCTGATGGCTTAGTGTTGTATTTTGGACATTGAGAGTCAATTTTACCACGTCGAAAGTGGGAGGCCGCCAATTAGATGTGGCCTATTTGGCTTGCTCTCAAATTAGTGGCTTAACTAGAATGCTTATTGTCGCTTAACGAATGTGGTGAGAAAATGAGTTTCGATTAGCAGTGAAAATTTTGGCTGCAATATATAGAAGCCAACTGTGGTCCCGTCCTTTGCGTAGAGGATGCAATCTTTTTTTTGTGAAAGACCAGAACGGTCTGTTGATATTACTTCAACTTGTTAACACCGCAAGTCGAAAAAGCACAAATTTGGGCCGTTAAATCATAAAGCAGATCATAAAGCCGAAACTGCGCAAACATACTGGAGAATAAGATGACAAGGGGGACAACTGGCAATTAAATTTTGTGTGGAATTCTCAATGCAACTCTAGTGAATTGCTCATAGAATGCGATTTATTTTCTCATACATCTCAGTTCTCACCGACTCAGGATGAGTCGGTGAGAACTGAGATGCTCGCACTTGCTTCAACGTTTATAATAGTGTGGAAAAAAGAGCGGAGGAGTGAAAAAGAAAAAGTGAAAAACGTTGTTGCTAAGGATAATTCTTTCCTCAGGTGAAATAAACAATCATTTCTTGTCAAAACAAAATGAATGAACTGCTTATACTTGTCCGTCTTGGCTAAAGTTGGATCAGCAGTCACGCATATAAACGTGCAGCAGTCTTGCCCCATCGTGGCCTCGGCGGCTGTGCCTCTAAGAAGCATGCCTCCAAAATTCAAAGGAAAATCCTGGCTTGAAAAGTATCATGTGTGTAGTCTCTACTGAAGCATTTTTGCGCCTTCATACTTTCAAAGTTAATAGCGGGTTTTTCATCTCACGTCAACATTACTACTGAGATCCCTTCACAAAACAGTAATAGAATAGATCAGTAAGCTACAAACCCCGTTTCGTCAATAATCGCTAATGTGTTATTCAAGCAATTTTTCCTCTTTTTTTTTCGCAAAATAAGTAGATTGAACCAAACCATCCAACCAAACCGCTGGAAATAGTTGCTAGTTTTGCAGAATGCTTATTATCTCATTTAAATCCTTTCAAAGTTCTTTAAATTATGGATCACAGCATCTGAAGTTATTCGGAAGTTTTCCTGAAAACTCACATCCAACAATGAAATATCTCCAGTATATTTCTGATGAGAATTTCCCCTTCTATATGAAAGAAAATGGTCAGGAGGTCAAAAAAGTTCAATTTCACAAGATTTCGCTCTCATTCATCGAATGAGATATTGTTGTCGAGTATAATTTCTGCATTTTCTAAAGCAACACTCATCGATGATTTCGTCGAAAAGTGCAGAAGTAAAGGAGCAATTAAAAGCGAACCTAATCAAATCTGATGATAGTAATAAAGAAAATACATGATCTGCAATTTTATCTGTTCATCAGATTTCTTCTGGAAAATGATTATTATCCGAAAGAACATCGTCGCCGCTCAATCGTCATCTCTCCAATTTGTTTTCAGAAAATAAAAAGTTGAACCCTACGCAGCATTGAAAATACTCTAAATCCACGGAAATATTAGTGGATGAAGATGTTTTACGGGAAACGGAGCACTTCAACAATAACGAATGATACATACGGATAACCTAGTCTTCTCTATTTTTAATCAGAAAGTCGTTTTATTGTTAATCTCGCTGCAAATTAAATTCCCATTTGTCTATGTCGCTTTCTTATTCGACCATTCCTGAAGTCGATGTATTCTTCAAGTGCCATGTTCGTTCCGTTTGGTCTTATTCCATTCTTGTTTTGTACTTCCATCCAAAACAGTCGCGTTTCATAGCTCATGTGCACTAAAATAAGTGATGTGAACACATCTGTATGGAATGAAAAATTATGCATCGGTTGTTCAGTTGCTGAATGAGGCAATGAGCGATGGGTTACTCTCGTTTCTTTAAAAATAGAGTACAAAAACGGTTTTTTATTGGGGAAACATTTCCCGAACTAGGAAATTCATTTGCCTTCACGGACAATTTTCAAATAAAAGCCAAACTCATAAAATGATTTAATGAAATTTTTAAGTTTCGTTCTCAGTGCGTCTTTGAGTCCGACTGAGAAAGAAATCTTTACACTCTCTAAACATTTCCCAACGAAAACAGAAAGCCGTCTGCATTTATGCCAATTAAAATACATAAATCTGGACCGATGAGTTTGCACTTATACACTCTAGCTGATATGGATCTAATTTTTCTTGATCGCAGCAATTGCACCAACTCTTTGCTCAAAGACTCTTCCTGCAACTCTTCTCAGTTTCGAATTAGATCATTGTTTTGTTTAGCTTCTTTTTACAAAATCAAATAAATCCTCCTTCACTATCGCAATGTGTATGCACCTTTGAAGCGAGAGCAAGATGAGTTTGAGGAAATAGAGAAATTTTATTGGAGCATCATTAAAGAAACACTGATCAGAATCATTACTTGACGAATGTGGATTTCCTTCAAGACGCGACGAATTTAAAATATTTCAAATCGAGTTAAGAACGGATAATTATCCGTTATTTTCACTGCAATTTACTTGAATTTATGGCATGATTCGAAAATGTGCAGTTACTAAACAAAAGACTAAAACAATGCTGGAAGAACTGCATATAAGTTACCAAAAAAGATTAATCTTGCAACGTTTCTAGAACTCGGCACTAGCATATCAATGAATAAATTTTAGCAAATAGGAACTTTGGAACTCAAGAACTTGATTACATCTTGAGGAACTTGATCACACCTTGATTACAGCATATAGGAACTCAAGACTGATTGCATCGTGAGGAATTTCCGGTAGAGACGATGACGAGAAACTCGAGGGGAAAAATCGATTGTCAATAAAGTGAAAATGGCTATTTGTTCGAGTTAACAGAGTAAACACTGTATGTTTATTAGATTGTGATAGATAACGGCATCCGTGAAAATACAAGGCTGGAAAACTCATCAGTTAATGATCGATAAATAGCATGAGGCTCATTCGCGTTAGTCCAATTTTGATAGATAATATTTCAACGCCATTATTCTACAAACAACTATTACTCATGTTACATTCGTTTGCATTTAAGAAGTACTCAAAGGTTTTATTTACT
This sequence comes from Parascaris univalens, assembly GCA_037576465.1. NCBI lineage: Eukaryota > Metazoa > Nematoda > Chromadorea > Rhabditida > Ascarididae > Parascaris > Parascaris univalens. Next base: position 234,982,720 of record CM075173.1, on the reverse strand, counting down.
TACTTTATTTTAATCAACAAAGCTTTCATTACGAATAAATGTTTTTTTTTCATACCACTGCCACTTTCCGTTTAGCTGAATTAAGCTATTGGACGGTAACAATTTGAACTCCGAAAACAGTTGTTATAAGAGGGAGTGCTTAGTGAGTCCAATTTCAGAGCAAAGGAAAGTCGATAGTCTGATCGTGAACTCTCAGGAAGCTAAGAACAGACTCCCTAAATACCTCACAAATACGAGGAAACTGAAAATATGGTACGTAGAGACCATCAAACAAGCATAAACAACAGCAAAAGTAAAAAAACTGCCATTGGTCTCCACAGACAAATAATTTCGCTTAAGCTCATAAAACAGGAAATTCTGTAGGCATATCAAGCTTGAAGAAGGATACAATAAAACAGCAGCAATGCAATGCGCTTTTCACAAATTCACTCATCAAATAAAACATTTTCAAAACTGTCGACACGTCATAAATCATATATGGTAACATATTCGCATTTCGAGTGTTCCTCGATTTCCCAGAGAAAAATGAAGCTTAACCTGAATTACATTAATATCTGAGCTGAGCACTAGCAGAGTTGTATCACATCAGCTTCACTAGAGACCATAATTTCTTTGCAGTCTAATGGGTTAGCTCGAAAGAGGGTAGCTGAAATGAATTCACCGCTCAGGTAATAGCCGATCATATTTTTCAACCTTATATTTGGTGATTTATAATCCAAAGTTGGATATAAACATACAAACAATCGGACACCTCATGAATAAAACGCCTCCCAAATGTCGATTTCAAAATGTACACTATAACCGATAAGCGGACAGGTACCTTTGGAGACTAACAGAAGAAATAACAAGAGGAGAATCTTAGATAAATATAGCGAAATAATAAGTCTTTCTGGAATAAGCGCTCAATATTTCTGCTGAAATTTTTTGCAAATATCATCAATAAAATGAGGTAAATGTTTTCGTTCGTCAAGAAGCCACGCAATAGAAACATCGAAATGATATTTGAATAAGAACAAAAAAATAAAAGATTATTGCTGAACAAAGATCGCCTACGAAAAATATATCTAAGAGGATGTAATTAAATAAATATACAGGACACATTTCATGGATCCACGTTCCCCTTCATCATCTGATTGCCACTATCCGCTTATTGCTGAGGTGGAGAGTTCGACTTCTTTTTTCTAGGGTGAAAGAGAAAAAATCGCCATATTGGTAAATTTATTAAAATTATTCGTGCAAAAGTGCAGCACATATTGAAATTTTTGCGTTTAGTGGAAGTAAAATTAGTGAATTCTTCCACCGAAATGATTTGGCTAAATGAAAGAATGTCCAAATGTCCATTCCATAGAAAGAATTTTGCCGGCCAAGTAATAAAAGTTAAAAATGTGAACTTTCGAGGATTGTGATGGTTTTCATGACTTCAACTAGTGCACATAACTTATATGACAGCATTGCCACTCCATTCAGTCAGAATATCGACGTGGATATTGATACGTATTCCCAACGCTAAAGACAAAATAGAAAATCAAAATGCGTTCGATTGTGGATGCAACCGCGCTCAAATGATCCTTCTTGGCGAATCAAGAGACACGATGATACACATGTTTCATTTCCATAAAGTGGCACCACCCACAAATTACCTCCCGCATAGGGCCTAAGAAATTCTAATCTTCATGATTCAATTGTGCCTTAGTTCTCTGCAATAATCTCGTTGTATTTTATTGCCACTAAACCAGAGAAATGAAATGTGAAGCAATTGTAGGTAGATGGCTTCAATAAAACTACTGGTTTTATTGCATTTAAGGTTGAAAATAACGTTCACAACGTCAAACATCAAACTGAGTGTGGATAAAGAGCCGTTTTTTGCCATAGGAGCATTAGGATGGCTTGAATAACACCGCTGCATCTCAGATGGGGGGAAGTGATGATGATAATGGCATAGTTACTTCGATTATGCAAATCAATATCAGATATGTAAATATTACAAAGGACTACGCAGCACTATATTTGAGCGGAACCATTTGGGGTAATTTAGAAAGCAAAAAAACTGAGAAATTTACGACTCAATACTGAATACATCAACTAATCTCATATATATAACGTATTATAACACAACCACAAAGTAAACTTCGCCTCTAATATACCTTCAAGAAGATATATGCAACCTGTAACTTGTTAGTATAGGGAAGACAAGGCTGCTTGTTCTCCTAGTTGCCGAATGATTAATCAAGCGCAATACTTCGGTGGGGTTGAGCACGCACAGAAAACACAAAATATGATCGTGTAGTTTAAAAACACAAAATATATTCTTACTTACATATCAGCGAATTCTTAAACGTGAATTTAACAAAGTTTCCCACAGACACAACTACCATTTTATGGTATATAAAGAAATAGCGCAATTTTTGGAAGGGAAAAAGTCGGCTAACGATATATTTGCATAGCATCATCACTTCTCCCTCCTATTCGGCACTTCTCTAAGCACCAAAATACGATAAGGTTTTCCATGGAAGTGTAATTTATTTTTCGAGCAAAAAAGAGAAATGCCACAATCTTCCATATTCTTGCCGTAGACAAATGCAAATATTCTAGTTGTATTTCGAAGCTCCACAGTCGCATCATCCTTGATACATCACCACTGCAATGTATATTCCCATCTGCGAAGTAGAATCCTCTGCAGTAAATTTTTTCCACCCCCTGAATTAAGTGAATGAGGAAAAAGAACTGCGGATATACATATATTTTTTTATACCTACGGATTTCCATTATTGGAAGATGAACCCAAATAAGGAGATACGATGATGAAAATAGTGAATCGTCGAGAATTCTTGAGAAAGGACCGTTGCTTATTTATGAGCGAAACGAAAATTACACAGAAAAAGAAATGATAACTATACGAAGAAATTAAAATATTACGATGATGGATACTCAAAAAGTTAGTGGCATCTATTCGTTGATAGGTAACGTTCTAAAGAAATAACGATGACCTTTAGGAACTCCGTAGCAATAGTAAAATTGAAGCGATGTTGTGTTGCTCTTTTTTTAGTCAATCATTGTTAATAATGAAAAGTTGCCAAATAATAGAAAATCTCATTAGCAAAATTAGCACAGCATGTGTTCATTTACTCGCTATTACTATGGCATTGCGACTATTGAAATATCGGCGAAAACTGATTAAAGCTGGAGAGAAATTAAGCGAGCGGCAGCTTAACAGGCATATCGATAGATTTATAGTTTTCTTTGCCCAGTAAGCAGACTATGTCAATGTTTACTGAATGAAACCTTCATCAATACGTAAATTCTTTGAATTAAGTGATAAAGACAACTGAATAAATAATTAACCGGTAGACACACCTATAGACAAACGGAAACAAGGTAACACTACTAGACAAACGATTGAAGAGTTCTATACCTATATCAGCCACAAATTTAAACGTGTAAACGCTCTTTCTTCAACAAATGAGTCGACTTGATGAGAAGTGGCCTAGTAAAGCCATTGCCAGGCGTGGATTATGAGATTAAACTTTATAGCTCGTGTCTCAAATGATGGTCTTGTCTTGAAGTTATTGTGGATAGTAATGGATACAAACAAAGGCCCATAGATACATACACATAGAGAAACTTCGCACACATGTACACAAATAAACACGCAGCAATAAGCGCACATTGTCGTACGTGGAATGTTTTCATACTTCCGCATGAGGCGCTCAAAAATCTGAATATGGGGAAACGCAGAGAATTATCCAGATAAAATTCCAGGATGTGGAAGTGGTCAATAAGTGCAGTCTGCACTAGAATATAATGGGAGCCTTATTAAAGCAATTGAACGAAAACAAGTGCATATCGCTAGCGCAGAAACGCATATCTCATCTTCGACGTTATTGAGTCGTTATGTTAGCACCTTCCTTTGCATGCATATGTGAGTCAACTGCAGAGGAAATTACAACGCTGAAAATTGCTCTGGTTTTGAAATTTTTGAATGCGTCTGGCCCAGTTGCAAAATGAAAAACTACCATGATATATGCGACATCTTCTATATAGTACCTTAAACGTACTCTTTAATGCAGCTACAACCATGAAATAACACCTCTGCAAAGAACATATGAAAAGTTAGCAAAATCTTTATTGAAAAATCCTCCTTCGTAATCACGGAATCGGCAAATAGTAACCGTCAAATGACTTCTAATTGATTTCTGATGGAAGTTAGCGCACAATTGAAGCTGAAGCTTCTATTTGAAAAGATTCCACAAAAACATTCGTTTTAACCTTATAGATTTTGCGAGCACTGAAATTTGCTTCATAAAACTAAAAAAATTTAAAACGTTCGTTCGTTCGGCATTTCTCCTTCGAAATCAAACCTCATTCTTGTAGGAGGATTCACTCACATCGACAGAATGCGGAAATTAGCGTTAATGTGGCGAATTCGACTGGACTTTCCAAGTGAATAACAAACTGACTACTAAAAAATACTATCAATCGTTATGGTCATAAAAAGCACGATGATTTCTGCATTGCTTACATTCATGAGATGCTGTTATCAGGGAAAGCACTAGAAATTTGCACACACCAATGCTTCAGCTCTATTAATAAGTTACTATTTCTATGCCGACAACTCGCCGGTACTTATACTCCTGTTAATTTTTTTTAAAAAATCGGTGTCGTTGGTGCTTGATGTTGAAAGAATGCACTTAAGCTAAAAAGGTTGAAGTAATGCTGCAGTCTTAAAAAGTTATCTGTTGCAGTTACGAAAAATAACTTCAAGAAAATTGCCTACTGACTGTTGATGGAGACGAGGAAATAAGCCCAAATAGAAAAATATTGGACAAAACTGTTGCTTGTAACCATTCGTTTCTGTGACCTTACGCTACAATGAGCTCATTATGACCCAGTACTGTTTCCTGGAAACAGTGCACCAATTCCACGCTCAAAAATGGCTAAGTGGGCTTAGGAATGTACCGATTCCCTCATTACCGTGCAGCTTTCAGGACCAAAATGACTGCATAATTGAAAGCTGTCAACGCAATCAATGATGGTCTCTGAACGCCTAGCTAATCTACTTGTGGCGGACATCCCATGGACTAATAAGCGGATTACTTTAAGGTCTATATTAACATCTGAAAATGCAAACACGAATAAGATTGACGAGATTTGCATGTAAAATGGTGATCGTCTGCTCTCGATACGAAAAATATTATCTAAAATGCTGTCGAGAAGGCCGAAAAATCAGCATTTCGGTGTTCCTTTATTAGTGCGAATTATCATGTGTCCACGAAAGCAGTATGCGTTGTTCAACGAGACTTCAGCGGCAGCACCGTTCAGCAAACGAAAAAGGAAACATGCTATGAATGTTGATATGTTTATTTACTATATCATATCGAGAATGAGTGACAAACTATATTTCACGAGGATGGAAGGAAGTCTGAAGTAGAAAAATGGTTGACGTAAGCTTATGAAACTGTTTCGACAAGCCCATACTTTTTGAGCATCCACAACTCTACGACCATATTGTCGATGAACCCGCTTCTTAGCTACGCTGTGCATCACACTTTATCTGGCCATGTGGCGGATGAAAGAAATTCTAACACACCAATGCTCATCAAATTTTGTGGCACAATAGAGGGACCACATTACAGGCTAACAGTTTCAACAGCCAATTCGTTTAGTGGATATTTCCATCGTGGAGATGACAAACGATGGGTCTAAAACCTTTTCAGTGTATAGTTCACTCGCTTCTCATTTAGCAAATAAAGTTTTTGTTGTTAATGAGTTCGTATAGATCAATCTCGGTTAGGAAACTTTTCCAGCCACTATATTTGCTTGAACACTTCATCGATTCAAGGGAATTTCTTTCAGCTCTTCATCATAGCTGCTTTTTTCCATCTGAATCACCATCTCTTTGTAGCATTATATCATGCAGTTGATTATGTACTGATGTCTCCTACCAATCTTTGCAAAGTCATCAGTCTTTATCAGTTCTTACGGGCTCTCTGGCATACAGTACGCTTCAACGACGCATGTTAGTGTTCAAGTCAGCTTCGTCGTTCCTCGTTCCTACGCCCTTGCTCAAAATTTTTTTCAAACTGTAGCTCCAGCGACGTTGTACCTACCCATAATTTTTTATGTGGTTCTATGCATATCCCCTTTTTGACAGTATCGAAAGAAGAATCACTAAGTGAGAGATACGATATTACATAGCGATGGCTGATTCCATAAGACTTTCGTCCATGCGAGCCATTTAGCTGACTTGTGAACTCTCCGTAGATGTGCGAAGCAGATCGGTAGAATTTTTAACCGACTCGCCTGCCGAAACTACGGACCTGCAGGACAGCAAAGAGTGATTACGTTTAACTCTACTTGGGTAATAGCTTCCAATGTGCTCCCATACGCATTCTGTATGGGATGTCAGAAGCGCGAATTTTGCGATCTAAAGCTGACGAAAGTATTCGCTGTTCGATCACAGAACAATACAGTCTGTCCAATTCATGGACCATCACCGTGTACAGCCTTCAAGTGACCAATCGTATCCCTGCATCGAGGAAGGATTGAAAGCTGAAATTCCTCCACAAATGCTATACCGATTTCTTTTTTCCTTTGTTAGTTTCTAAGCGGAAAATTTCCATACCGCGTTTCTCGTGTTTTTATCCTTTCCTACCCTCATAGATTCCTCCGAACCACTGACCAGCGCTTCTAGGGACCTAAAGAAGAAGGGAGCGATGAGGTGGGCGGTGATGATTGCCCATGTTCGCTACTTCGGGATTGCATATCATTACAACACGGCCTATTTAAACAGCAAATCCACGTTCCCTTAATGGAAAAGCATAGTCGAACACAAAGAGCAAAAAATTCGATTGTCGGTCAGGAAATGCAGGTATTACAGAAAGCATTTCATTACCGATCAGGGAAGGCAAACATTACGGAAGCACAATGAATTGCGATGGCAACATGGTGTTCCGATACCTCTTCTAAAGCGCAGAGTTCCGCTCACCTACCAGCTTTCTTTATGATTCTTCACCGGCAGAGATTGAAGAAACCTTTTTCCGCGTAATGGCGTCACGGTTATGGGTACATGCTGATACCATCGCCATTAAATTTCCGAATAAAATATGCAACCAATAATAAAGAATATTAAAACAAGGGCATATAATCAATCGAAGAGTAAAGCGCACTAATGCTACTAACTTCATTAGGCAACATGCTGAAGTCACAAAAGAACAATGCTTCTCATTTCATTTCCCAAGAGGAGAGTGGTCTTGGGTATAATTCCTTATCGCAGCGCACCATGAAATTATCACAGTCTCCTCTTTGACCACGAAGAGAAAGAGTATCGTTATTTGTGAGCAATTGCTGAAATCTCGCTAACATAAATATTTAAGGTATCGTGCAAATGCTTCTCATCAATATATGCGTATAGGGGCTTCGTTCGCGGTTTCCATATCAAATCATTTCCCGAGACATTGCAGCTTTTCGATAACTTCTTATCGCCCAACAGCATGAGCGATATGAAAAGTCTCGTAACGGAATTAGAAGTTTTTCAGCCTTCGAGCTTTCCACTGCCTCAGGTGCTCCCACTCTTGGGAGGAAGGGATGACGATCCAAATCGCACATGGACCGTTATGGGGAAAGGAAGTTCCGCTTCCCTGTACGAAATATGATTCATGATCTCACATCGCTGGAGTATCACTTTACGAAGAGCCTATTGTAATCACTACTTTGAGCTGCGGGAGTGAACAGTTGGTCGTTCACGCTAGAAGCAGAATAAAGCGGGCATAGTGAAGTGGTGAGGACATTCACCTAACGATCGTGAACTTCCTCAATCCTATCGGACCCGGATTCATGGAACACATTCATTCCGCCGAGGCCAAATATGATCACTTTGCAGAAGTGGCCTGCTAACTTTTGTATCGCTGACTCCTGCACCGAACGTGGCGCTGCGGTGAAAGAGTGCCGATAGGCAGCGTTAAGCACCAAATGGGAGCAGAATTATGGTGATTCGGCTCGTTTTTTGCTTTAATATGTCGAGGGGTGGAGAAATGGCGGTTGTGCGTTATGAGTTTATGGTACCTCGTGTAACTGTGAGGGGGGGATGAGGTGCATTTGTTGTCGAGTAACTTCGTTTGTAGCATGCAGTACTAATGCGTGGTACTTAAATTTATGAAAAAAGCCGATTTTGCAAGGTAAACCCCCCCCCCCCCCACCCTTCGACCTTTGCATTTTCTTTTAGATAAATTATCCGTATTTTATATAGTTATATCAAGCTGATGCATTTTTATATGCGCATATGTGCGTTTAGCCATGCAATAATCGCAATTCATGAGTGAAGATAGCTCGAAGAGTCCAATATTCTATGATCGCCAACTCGCTCGTCCCACCACCACCCTTATTTTATCACCATTCAGCATCGTTTACAAGTCGACATAAAAGGCAATGCTAAATTTTTTCTATCAGCTTTGTTCTGCTGATAATTAAGATGTCAATCATTCCCATGGAAGCGGTGATTTGGAGTTTCCTATATTTTCCCATGGATATTAGTCTCGTATGTGCAATTTTGCTTATATTCTTGCTCATCATGACGCTAGAACTGTGCGATATTCTACATGAATATTTCGATGCTTCTAACACGTGACACGCCATCAACACATCTTGGGAGGAATTAAAAATTGGACATTAGGAGATCGTGTAATGGTCAGCATTAAGGCATTCCACTTGTGTAAAATTTCATTCCGAATCGGCGAACCTTGCCGGAAAATGCGATATGGGAATGAACAGTTGTGTTGGGGTTTGAATTCGAAGACGAAACGATTCGATTCCTCCTGGCCTTAGCCGATAGATTCGGATATGAAGGCAAATGATCTGCTAATGTTGATGGCATTTTTCCGCTTCTATATTTGACGTTTGCTTTTGCTACTTGTTTGAACCAGAGTTCCAGGTATAGTATCGTGGATGTTGCGCCGAGGTCTCATTCTCATCAATCGGCATTTGTCGTCGTTTAGCGAGGGTCGTCCTCTTCAAACGAGAATAAGGCGGAAACTAACTGAGTGTTTCTCGGTATGCAATGTAATCGTTGATATTCGAGATTTTCTCATCATTCTGGGGCTATGGATCCGCATAACTCCTTTGCATGAATCTTCATCTCTTTCCAAAAAAAAAACTCTGGAAATGAAAAATGAATGGGTTGGTTGTAGTGGTAGCTAGAATTTAGAGTGTAAATGACGGCACTCGAAGAGAGAGAGGAAGGGAGAATTTTATAAACGGTTGCTTTAACTTATCTCGTCTCCAGCGAATTCTGATTCGGGTTCGATTCCGATAGCACGGATGGTTTTACTGGGCGTCTCTCCCAAGTGCGCCCTTTTGGCCATCTGTCAAACTCGACGCTGAATGTGTCGAAGCAGGATGTCCACCTTAAACGAGTTCATTTCCTCTTAAAGAGATATTCCATAAGCCATGATTCCATGATGATTCCCTCATATTCCATGATTCCCTCATATTCCATGATTCCCTCATATTCCATAAGCAAAGAAGTCACCTTCTGAAGTATTATTAGTTCCCAAAATCTGCATTTGCCAGCTTATGCAACCTGCACACTATAGGGCCATTTTCTCTACGAATTGACGAAATCTTGACTGACCTTACGCGAAAATGGAATCCGTGGTCAGATGCGTGCACTTCCACTTTTTTGAGTTGAGAAATCTGTTTATCGCAAGTAACCTTACGCCTTAATATGTTGACATGAGCACCTCCAGCGTCTAATTTTATGTTTAATGATATGGATTTTACACAAGCAAACAAAGGAGCTTACGGGTACTTTAGTGCTTCATAGGCATTAATGCTTCGTTGAGCGTACAGGTTGAGCTCCTCCTTGAGGGTTTTTGTAATTTCATGCAGCTGAGACTTAAAACATTCTGTTCATCCTAAAATGCCTCAGAATTTTCGCTTATGCATAAGAAATAGTTTGATAATTCAGCTTATAGACAAATGCACCATCATTTTTTGAAGTTCCACTAAAATTGTTCCATTCGTAGTTAGTTATATGCGCAAATAGACGCCACCAATTTCATATTTCAGCATATGGAGCTTTTGAATTCAACGTTAGCAGATGCCAAAGCTGAGAATTTCTCAACGTCATATTAGTATGAATTTCGCCTCTCACGCCTCAGCTTTGCTTTAAATCTGCAGCGATATTTTTTAAAAAGTCTTTGAAAGTCTTTATTGAAATCTTTCTTTGCCGCAATAGCCTATTTTTCCCTTTTTATTGCAATTTCTAAGATAAAATAAGGGATCGGTCGGGAGCCATGCTGCAGCAAAGTGGATGGCCTGGAGAAACAAACATAGTAGTGCACAGATATTATTGAGAAGATAGCGTCACGTCCGATGAATATAGGTAAAAACGAACATCGTAGACGATACGTGATAAGCCTGAAATGTGTTTCTTGAATTGGAATGACGATTGAAAAGTAAACATAAATGAACACTAGCTAAACGAAGAAGGTACGAAGAGAATGAGAAGTTCAATAAAGAATGAACTCGCCACTGCTCATATAGGTGCAGGATTAATTGTGTGGAGTTGAGACGTTCATAGAGCATTTATTCATAAAATAAAGCAAGCGGAAGTTGCAGATTATTGGTTAAGAAGCGCTGAAAACTATTCGGGCGCACTTGTCGACAGACAAAGCATCAAACTAGGGCTGAAAATGCTCAAAGGGCTCTTAAGTACGACACTACTGCCTATGATGGACTAGAGATTAAGACTGTACGAGAAGCTGTATATACGTAAAGGACCACAGATTCCATTCTTGCATGGCTCGACTACGGATCCGTCAATTCTCACAGTCATGGGACCGCAAATTCCTATCGATCTTATGGTAGCATAGCGAGTAGGGTTTCTTTTATTTCATGGCTCCACCAGTCATTGTCGAGCCTATGAATTTCTTGCCTTTCTATCCACGCTGCAATAATCTGTATGACTTTCAAGAAGTGACAGTTTTTAAAACATTTCTTAAAAATGGTAGGCACTAAAGAAGGACTTACGGGCGAAGTGCCATGATTAAATTTCATTCTTTCTAGGCAGTCTTGAATATTTCGTTCTTTCCAGATATCCTCACCTTCTCCCATACCGTTTGGAAAGTTTTGCTATCCCTTTTTATTCTAGGTTATTATAGGCTACAGTGGAATTAACCGTCGTTTTTTAATTGCAGCCGTCGCATCTCGAAGTGGAATGTGAAAGTCATTTGCACAGAGGGCCAAGGGATGCGGAGAGGCACTTCAGAGTACAGATTGTGTCAGATCGTTTCGAAGGTCTTCGCACTATCCAGGTGAACATTCAAAGTATATGTCCCCACGTGGAGCATTTGTTATTGTATACCACTGGCCATATTTAATTCCTTCGCCCTTACTTTCCCATGTGCTTTCGCGAATTGCACTTTCATTTTTTGAAGAATCCACTAAGCGTAAAAAGGAGAGGCACACTATCTGCTACCATTTCAGAAACTAATTGCGGCTCTTGCTCTTTTCCTTGTCCAGCGAAATATCCTGCTTTTTTCCATCTGTGTCATACACTCTTGGACGATTGGTTTGTAGAAAAGTATTCATCCGTCCATCCGATTCCACTTAACATACCGTGGAAAAATACCAAGTTGTTTTAGCATTCCGATTCCTTAGTGCTCGGGATCGGTCATATTGGGCGACCTGAAACCACTTTCTGGAGACTCCAGTAAGAAAATTTTAATGGTTAACACAGTGCCAAAATGCGCTAGTGTATTCACTGTTTCTTCCAGCGAAATATCCTGTTGAGTAATAAGGCTCCAGTGGTACATGAAGCTAAATATTGCTTTCTTGTACAGGGATTTCGCGCAGAACAGTTACTGACCATCTCATCATTCCAGAAGCAGTTGCAGCTGCTGGAAAGTTTTTGTGGTTATTTTCCATGGGCTGGGCTGGTGGAGGCTGTCAGGCTCCATAGTCGTCTTGTGAATGGTTCAGATTGGGCAGTGAGTTAACCATCATCATGCGCTTCGGCCTAAGTTTTGAAGCATCAGAGCGTCAATGCAATGGGAATTCGAACAGATGTGCTTGACTGTGGAATCACATGAATTTCTTTCTGCTATCTGATGGTCAAACCCAATAGTTTGATCGCGCTGTGAAATGGAAAGACCTCAAGCAAATGACTTTCCTAAGTATTTGTAAACGGAATGACGCATATGTGTCAATCGACGTAATACTCGATCGTTGCTCCAACGCTTGATTTCTTTCTAAAAGCATTCGTGAGTTATTGTAAGGAGCTATTTTACGCGGCCATTTCCTCTACGAAATAAAGCGGTTCATTTCTCAGAAAAACAAAAAGATAAGCCACATTTATTTAAAATATACGATGTTCGTTATGAGAAAATTGCTTTTAATGGAGTTAATGAAAAGCGAGATGAAACGTCTCTTATCAGATGAAAATATCACGTATCAGGTCCCTCTATGGAGTACATTTGTATCTACTGCATCAAAGAAATTGTCCAAATATAGAAAGACGTTGTCTTCGATCTCAGTTGTCAGGTGATCGAAAAATGATACCCATGCAAAAAATCATTAGGACAAATGATACCTGACCAAAAGGTTCGCTTACTGGTCGTTTTAGATAGATACCTTAACTCATATAATACGTTTATTAAAATTTGAATTCCTCAAATTGAAGCAACGAAGCAGCGTTTTTTCTTATTATGGGTGCCATATGCACAGTGACGATTCATTTTTCTTCATATATTACACTTGTACCTGAACAGTATACACCTCTCGCATGCATCGATTAACAGTTTGCAGACTCCAAGTAGGAGCAAAAAGAGGACTCCGAAATTTTATTTTTCCCAGAGAGGTAAGTATTTAACTTTGGAGGTGAATTCTCCAAACAATGCAATAAGTTTTTCATTAGTTATCTACATTTGTTTGGTTATTGATAACCTATGCTATCACATCTTCAACCTTCCCATGTATAAGGCACAATCTCTTATACGAACCCTGTGGCTCTTACCTTTACCTTCTCTTTGCCGAAAGAATTATTGAATTCAAGATTTTCGCATGAAGGTTGCTTTCATTAATCGTATTTTTCTCACTTAGATGCATCGATTGGTGAACGAATGTTTAGCCGAAGAACTAGCAGGACCAGTACATGCATTACGGATCGACGCTTATGCAACCTCAAAATACGACGGTCAAGTGGTACATCCCTCTCCAGCTTGTACAAGTGTTAAGCGCACTCATGCTTCATCGCCGATTTCTGTTAAATTATCAAGCGAACCCTCATTTATGCGATAATCCGACGGATCCTTAGTTATGAGATATATAGTTCTGAGTTAATATTAGGATGAAACCCTGGTTGCTTAAAATGAGAGCAGTTCACTGATGAACGGCCTTTATTCAGGAACATCTCGACCTTGTTTTATCACGTCAAAAATACTCTGCCGTTTATAATTTCATACAGTGGCCACGTATGTCATAAATGTTGAGCTTCCTTAGTTCTGTATAGGGGAATCGACCTTTACGATGATGAATCAGCTGGACATCCCATTAAGTGAATTTAATAAGCTTGAAAATTCAATGAGATTTCTATGCAATTCGCCCCATTTTTCTTCAGCTTTCTGCATTTCCGCCCAACTTTTCCGATCCCAACGCAGAGATTTTCCTCATATATGCTTTCGTCGATTTCGCGGCGTCGTCGATTGCCCACATTTACTCCTCCAAGGAGAAATGAAGATGCCGATTTGTATTGTAATATTTGAGGAAATATTGTGATGTTGTTAAACCTTAAAAAGATAGCTGTTACAGACATCCTGCTAGCCTCTTGTAAATCTTCGACGTACTATAGCTCAGCATTTTGTAGTTGATGCATGCACGTTGCGAATACGGGTTCCATTTGCTGTTGATTTGTTGAAAATCATAGATTCTTTGAAAAGCCGACATATTTCCCATAGTTCCCTTTAGTTTATATCTCTTGTCGAAAATACACTATCTTACCAGTACTTTACTGGATTTGCAAGAGTAGCTTTGTGAAACGATCCTTTAGAAGATCCTATATTTCACAGATTAAAAAGTAACGATAATAAGGGATCAGTGGACCGTGTTTCCGGCTCATCATATAATTCTCCACATAGAAATGGCATTTCCGGCTCAAGAATCATGAGAGAACAGATAGCCAAATATCGTCAGAATCGTGGAAAATATCAATGCTCCCCTTAGCCTTCCTTCCCTCGCCTCCATCCTAACGTCGCTTTCCTGTCTTCTTCATTCGTTTCGATAGTTGACTGTTCGCATTTGCGAGTGCTGTAAGTCTCATCTGTTGTTTTTAAAAAGGCTTACAGCTTTATGTGGTATGTAGGTGCCGCTTTAAGAGTAATTGTTGTTTGGATGTTTCATTTTTGAGGCGTCAGCAGAACTTTGATGTTGGAACTAAAAAATATTGTGAAAGGCTCAATAAAAATGTTTGCATTGGTGCTACTGTTATCACAAAAATGTGTTCGCTGATCGCTGAACTTTTTATCCCCTTTTCGAGTAGCACGCTGGAGATTCCCTTCGATATAAAAGTAATCTGTATGTAAAGGGATGGCAAGGCTTTTAGAAAGATCTAAGCTGCCCAGGATGTTTTGCACGTAGGAATTTAGAACAGTGTTTTAGCTTTCTTTCCTCAATTCCTCGCACCTCTCCCCTCCTATATGTTCTCTCCCTCTCATGAAAGTCCTTCAGTTTTGCCCCACATCATAAAGCGAAACAAAAAATATCGCAATACCTGAAGTACTTTCATCACACGAAGGTACTCTATCTGAGAACGGCGATCGTCGACAGGATGGCGGTTGGATATCGCTTGGGAATCCAGAACGGAGCTGAGATCGCGTCACACATTGCGTACGCTTCATTACCTTACAGTGTACTCTGCGAATAACAGCGCCTATCATGGCAACTCGAAAATTTGCTATTAGAAATAAGGCAAAATTTGTGATCGCTGTACTTAGACTATGCAATCGCCAATGCACTGATCGCAAAATTGCCTTTTACAAGTCTTCGGGTTTCGGTGATGCGACGTTCGATGATCGCAGAAAATGATGGGCAGTCCAGGAAGTGTGCATTTCCACTCATTCAATTAGGCGGAATATGGATGCATTATTTGACGTTCTGAGTTGAATGATTACAGGAAGAAAGACCGAATGTTCTCGGTTACAAGTTTCGAAGTTGTTGCCATTCGGGTTTCTGGATGACCAGGTCTAAGTGGTAACTAATCACTTAGCAAGATCGTCAACATCCGAAGTCGTTCGAAACAAGGTTGATCCTACTAACAATATAAGATGATTCCACTTGAGGTCGAATGGGTTTGTTTATCGCATGAAATACCCGACTTTGGGAGGATTTTCAGGATTTGCTCAGGAATTTTTTAATGATACGGCCTAGATCTTTAGAGGAATGACTTAGGGGGGACCATTAGAAGAAAATATCCATTGAGGTCTCTTCAGTAGATGATTTGCTTAAAGCTTCATCTCCAGTTCCAAAAATGATCTCATATTTGCATATTCTCGAGTAATTTTCTACTTCAGAAGTGACGTTTTTCAATGAAGGCAAGTTAAGAAACGATTTCTTTTTGAGGTACCTTAAAGGGTCACTGAAACTCTTTTAATAGTTCAACTCATCAAATTCCCATCATAATTTCAGATTTTACGATTTGAGGGTAAAACTTACCCTAGCCCAAAGGTAAAATTTATCCAACGGTTAACGAAGGGCATCCGTCCCTTGAAGGAATTAGGGTCGTCGTCAATAGGTTGCACGCTTAAAATCGATCTCAACATGGAAATCAACTTACGGTTATTGGCGCCGGGCCAAAAATTTCGACGATTTCATCATTACGATGACGTCATCGTTGAGATGCCAGCCGAGTGGTCGTTCCTTGCCCCTTTCATTGCTTCATATTACTCTTGTTCGAGGCAGTCAGCTTGGTGGGGTGTTGTTGGATATGGAGTGTCGCTTGTTTTCCCGACGGGAGGGTGAGGTTGGCTGAGGTGGTCATTGATATAGGTGATTACCGGATAGGTTTTGTGCTGTACATGCAAGTTGCATTGTGAATATCCCTGGAGTCGCAAAGAGTTGCATTAGGAATATCCCTCGAGTCGTAAAGCATATTGAATGGCCATATCTTCCGTAGTCTTCACCTAACCTTATAGAGTTCTTCGGTAGTTGCTTTTGCTGAATATGAGGAGGGAAGGAATGGGACGCACATTGAAGCGCATGAAGATTAGTGGAGAAGCTTAGATCGCCGTTGAGCCTCACAAAGTAGCGTTTCTTAGCATAATGGTCGAGCTTTTCCAGCTGCAACTTTGCGCCCACAAGCTTGTGAATAAGGTCAGAGGAGGGAGGTGAAGTAGTTGGGTAGAAAAATCGCTGATGGAACATCACTCTGCTTACTTTAACATATGAATGTACTGAGTCTTTTGATATATTCAAACATAGGATCTGTAAAAAAGAGTCCTCGACAGCCTTCTACTTGAATCGTGCTGAGATTTAGCCAAGCTCGGAAGTTGAAGTGATTTTGATGTCTGAGATTAGTTTTCCAGGCGTCAGTTTGCTGAAGTGTTCCTCTTACCGCTTAGGAACGAGGATAGGGAGTAGTCCGGCATATCGCTGCCAATGGTGCTATTAATAAGTCAAAGAAAATATGTACCTCCTCATTGTAGAGGGGAAAAACTTTTCTTCTAAGAAGCGGTTATTATGTAATAAAATGTATAATTGGACCAACGTTGCGAGAGAAATTGCTTGGACCAACAACAGGCAAACGTGTGAAAAGTGGCTTTTGTTCGTCCTATTACAGCTCCTTAGTCAATTTATTACAGCTGTGTCGCTAAGATGTTATCGAGATTGTTGGGTGATTGCACGCGATCCAGTCATTTACGTGCATTCATTTTACCTTCATTGAGGCAATTTTCAAGAACATCAAGCAATGCTGCTCGTGGATTCGGAAATCGTTATGCGCAACAGGTTTGTAGCTGACTTCAGTAATTGTTTGCTCTTGTAGTGGCAGTTCATGAACCTCAGAGCTTCAATAGCTCGTGTGAAAAGTGGCTTTTGTTTTTTTACAGCATTCAAAAGTTTTTTTTCAAGCCTATTTCTTCCATAGAACGCACTTACCTCATATGAGGTAGGCGAAGCATAAGCGTGGGTAACGCAGATTGGTGCTTCTGTAGAGCTCTGCGGGTGTCAATGGCTGAGGCTAAAAGAGGGCTTATTTGCACTTCAATTTTTGTTTGGAGTGTTATGTTATCGTCGCTTACAGTTTAAGCAAGTATCTTTTTTGTTTCTGAGAAGTCTGAGGCGTAGAGTTAGACGTTGTTGGTGCGTTTAGCGTATCGCGATAATATCATGTTCATCATTTTATATGCGTGTATATCCGCCCGTCTGTCGACTATACTCGTCTTTTGAATCACAAAATCAGTGGTGGAATTTGCTGGACGCAGCAGCTGCGAGGGTGGTTTGTTTCGTCATCTTCATGCCGAGTCACTAACATGTTCTTGTGGCTCGATAGGTTGCGAATGGCATGTTGCCTGAAAGTTTGGGTTTTGTACAGTTTCAAGAAGAAGACGTGTCTGGTATTTTCCTGGTACTTCTCTTGACAATCTCCGTCTATGTCTGTACTGTTCTTCGACAGCTTCTGTTCCACTATCACTAATTCTCTGAGATGAAAGACTGAAAGCTGCTTCGAGAATTAAATGCTTGGAAAAATATTAAAGATTCGATGTCGGCGTTGGGTGTTGTGGCTATGTTTCTGGTCATATTTTGTTATGATTTGCGTCATTTGAGTCTTTGGGCGTAAGCGTGTCTCATGTACATGGCAGTAACTTCTTACAAAGAATGAAACAAGGAGGAATCGTGATCCCCCATGACTTGTTTTGACTTCGTATGTACAGTGACAGGAGATATGCATCATGGGAACAGACACCATTCCTTTTGACACTTAAGGAATGTTAGAGTTGAAGTTTTCGCTGGCCATTTTTTCCACTAGTTCCCATTTCAACTTGCAGGGTTTTGCTGTGCGCGAGAGGGTTGGACCAACGTTGCGAGAGAAATTGCTTGGACCAACAACAGGCAAACGTGAGTTCTTAAGTGCGCTATATGAGAAATTTGATAGTGGATGTATCATGTCTTGCGGAAGTTTTCAATTTGGAGGGTTTAACAAGCTTTAAAAGTGTGTTTAGAGGTAATTACTTTAGGCGCTGAAGTGTTATTTGCATTTCAGGCGTTTGAGACGTACCGCAGCAGCTCAGAACTTTGAGGTTCTGCATCGGACAGAGTTTCAAAATTGGATACACTTTTTGTAGAAGATAAAGATGCTTTTAAAATTTATGGGGCATGAAACTCTTCCGAGAATGTTGAGAAGGGAGCGTTTCTCAAATGTTTCCAATATTTCTGAAAGTGCAACCAACGTTTACGGCTGTTGATTTCAGTCCCTGTTGAACTCTTATGCGAGGGAATGCCTTATTGCAGCTTTCATCTATGGAACCTATGCTGTGGCTGGTGCTTCAGTGATGGGTATCGGGCTTTTGTGTTATTATGGACTTGGTATGTCAAAGGAGGCGAGTATCATGAGTCAGTCCGCGTATGTTTTACTTCACAAAAACGCTTTTACCAACTTAATTATCTTGTGCTTAATTTAGAAAATCCTCAACAGTCTTGTTTGATACATAACCACCAAATATCAGTGAAATGATAGGATGATTTGGATGTAGCTGTAAAAAGCATTGTGCTAAATGAACGAAACATTGCTATTGTCTGCAAATATCTCTCGTCCTGAAGGAAGGATGAGGGGGCGGGGAGGGGGGAAGGGGAGGGGCTTTAGCGTTGGTCTCAGATCATTCGCATATCCTGGACGTATAATGGTAAATTCCAATCATTTAACTTTTATCTTCTTCTGCTTCCTTTCGAGGTGCATGTGAATTGTGGCCGAAAGTGGTTTTCACTATGTTCGAAGTGGAGCGCTGTCTTCGGTGGCATGGTGGTGAATGGTGTTAGTGAATTGAAGAAGCAAAGATAACGGTTTTTAGCCTGTGGCCTCAACATGTGCGTGATCGATTAAGAAGCACCTATGGGTATTTAGCTGCGTCGTTGGCAGTAACTGCTGCATCGGGAGTGGCTGCATCACGATCGTACACTATCATGCGTCTTATGGCTAGCGGAAGTGTGGTTGTAAGTTGTTGAGTAGTTTCGGATTTTCTAATTTTTGGGGGGCTGCTGCTTATTAGCTTGCAAAGTTTCATGGCTTTCGGAATTATATGCGTTCATCGAAAGCTGATTCCGATACTGGGAGTTGTTGCACGATTTATTCTTTGAAAGAGATAAGAGTTTGTCCGAGTGATGGATTCCCTTATTAGCGTTTCGATTTAAATTGCTTTTAGCAACGTAGTTTTCAGGAGTAGAGATCTTGATCAAGTGTGAATCGTCGCACGTAATGACTAGCGTAACATTTTTGTACTTTTTGCATCTTGTATCATCCTTATGGACATAAATTTTCAGACAACGTTCGCTGCATTGGCAGTGATCGTGGGATCTGGAATGATCGCGCAAGCAATCGACTACGATAATACCATAATGAAGCATGCTGCTTGGCTTACTCATGCCGGTTTATTTGGAGCAATGCTAGCTCCACTGTGTTTCTTAGGAGGTCCAGCACTTCTTCGAGCCGCGTGGTACACGGCTGGCATTGTTGCAGGTTAATTTACTGTTACTTGATCTTGGCTCTCAGTCATAGGGGAATGACATGCGTTCTCATTGTTTTTTTTTTTTTTTTTAAATATAGACGCGCGTTGATTGACTTTGATAGACCATGAGCCTTGCTGATGGATAAAGCGATGGCCACTCACCCTACTCTTGTCCAGGTTGTTTCATCGAGAGGTGATTTATCCACATGGTTAAGTCCGCTTCTTAGGAGATTAGTCATGGGTGGAAAAGGTTTTTTTCCAAACTTATAGCAAGCCCCATGGATCCCGATATCCCTCGGAAATGAGGTCATAAGGTGGGAAGAGGCTTTTGAACTGGGTACACCGCAGAGCGAAACAAGAGGTGAGATATTCGGCATTTTTACCTCTAGACACGTAGGTTTTTGACTGCTAATTTTTGCAATCAGTGTGTAAACATACTTGAAATGACACACATTTTAGGTCTGTCTTTCACGGCGATTTCGGCGCCGTCGGAGAAGTTCCTGATGATGAGCGGTCCTCTTGCAATGGGTTTGGGAGTGGTATTCGTCGCAAATATTGGTACATTCTTCCTTCCTCCTGGAAGCGCACTTGGAGCTGGTACGCTGTTTTGCATTGCTCGTTTTCTTACTAGCCGTTTCCAAGATAGTTTCACTTTCCTCTTCCCCTGTATATTGTTAATTTTAGGCAATTTATGAATTCATGGGTTTCTGCAAGTTATAAGACGATTGGGTGGTATAGTTTTGAGTTGTGCTGGGGGTATATTTGCACTCAATATGAGCATATCCTTTTTCGAAGGTGGTTAAGGAGGGATTTTGAAAGAGAGGGGGATGGGGATGTGAGCTGGGAATGTATGAAAAGCAAACGGTGATTTCGCTACTATGAGCAGTTGCCCAAAAATAGGTCACTTTAAAGTTACGGCGCATTAGTCAGGGAACAGGTGTTTTTTTTTTATTCTCTATTCTTATATGTTCTACAGGCGTAGTACAAAAGCTAAAACTGTTCTAGTCGTAGTTTAATTCATTTCGGTTTCTTTACTCTTTATGGCAATCAGACGTACACCCGTTTATGCTGGGAATGCATTATTGATCTTTAGATTCGTCAAGCTGTTCTCTTTTTTAGTGCGTGGAGTTGTTGCGGTATGTGATAGTGGTGATTTGAAACGTTTCGCATGGTTGTTCAATGCGACGTCGGTAATTTGCGATCGCTTTTAGATGTCATGTTTAGTGACAATCCCAATCTCATAGTATTTAGGAAATAGTAAAAACGGAGATAAGGCTAATATCTTGGAAGAAGGCGTTAAGCTGGGAAAATAAACAGAGTTTGGGAAGCGTAGCTTTGCATTTTGTATTGACATGTTTGTGTTGTTTACATTTTAGGTCTTGCGTCGCTAGTCGTCTATGGTGGACTGATCTTATTCTCGATGTTCTTGCTACATGATACACAAAGAGTGGTGAAATTGGCCGAGAAATATCCAGTCCGTGGGCAGACACCAACGTATTATTCTTATGGGAATTATGGATACGGCACGCAGGATGTGCAGCAGCAGTTCAGACGTTTTGATCCCATCAACGCGTTAGCATACTTTTTTCAATTAAATGAGTGTTCAAGTGTTCCGCATGAACTGTAGAAGGGTAATTGGGGTGTAACGTTTAAGTGGGAATGCTTAGCCCAGCCGAATGTGGGAGAGGTTAAGGTTCCACTTTATGTTGCCTTGAATTACTTTCGCAGAGGGGGAATATGTATCCTTTTTGAGAAGGTAATTGATAGAAATGTGCGGAGTCATGTTCGGGATCCGTCGATGATTCCTTGGTGCTGCAAAAGTTCACTTTAATTTCTTGTTGTAGAATTTATTTTGTTTTTAAAAACCTCTATGCGTAGTTGCGGTATCGTCTGAGATTTTCAAGGATATCGCTTTATGTTGTAATTGCTGTTCGTAGAATGTTGGACGATGCAAGAAGTGAAAAATTTGCAGGCAGATGGCGATCTACTTGGATATACTGAACATTTTTATTCGGATGGCGATGATAATGGGAGGGATGGGTGGTAACAGGCGACGAAGGTGAGCAAAAATCAATCCAAGAACTACACCGAAGGAAACGATGAATTTCCACTTTACGATTCCTCCCTCTCGACGAAGACTAAATTTTTTCAGTCGGTTGTTGGTAGTGCTTGCACTCTGTGGCTGCAATTTGGAGTTGGTTTGTTTGTGTTATGACCACCACCTGGCACATTTGCCAGGAAGTTTTGATGCGCTTGAACATCGAATATGTTTCGGTTTGAAACAAAAAGAATGATTATGAGGCAATTGCTTTCGAAGTTGGATATTAGGGTGAGTCGCGGTAGTGGTGTTTTTTAACCTCAGCATTGTACCATGCTTTAGTGATGTCAAGGAGAAGGATTGGATGAGGTTTTCGTCCATTTGCAGCTGTTGATCGTGAATTTTCCTTAGAAACTGCGCAGTGTATTCAAGGGGTTCAGACATGTGCTTTTTTTCTGAGTAGGTGGCATTTGTTCTCTTTCTTGTGAAAACGTTGTTGAATTAATCGGAGATATTTGCGAAATAATGTTTGATGTTCAGCACTGCATGCTTTCCATTTGTAGGATTTTCCACTCTGTGCTGTTAGATGAAGACATGTGTATATCCTTGTTCCGCGCTTTTAAACTCGTGGGGGATATCGTTTTTACTGCTTTCAAGAGCGGGCGAACATTGGAATCACTAGGCTTGTCTCGCGATAATGTCTGAGGCACGTGTATTCGAGAGAACTTGCCGGGATGATGTGTATCCGAGTTAACTGCTGAACGGCACATATACCGGAAGGTTTTGATTCTGCCGTTGTCCGCATGTGCTTACTTTGAGGCGCTCTTCGAAGTGCGTTGAAGCAGTTTGCTAAGTAACATACTGGTGTGTGCCATTTCGATGTGAGAATTATAATCTAATGGGCTTCAGTCTACGGCGTTTGCAGTTTTTTTTAGAAGCAACGGTCGACTTTGGGGGAGGTTTGTAAAGGCGCAAGGATAGAGTGTAAAACCGTTGCATCCCAAGTAGCGATGTGTGAAAATTATTGTCGGTTGTCTCGTGCGGAAATAAAAGCTTGCCTTTGGATTTATTACGCATGATTTCGAAGTATCATTTGTAGTATCTATAAGTTTACGATGCCTGGTCATTTTTTGAGGATGGGTATGTTGACTGGGTGTGAAGAGATGAAGTTAGTTGCAATCTTGTGAACGAGATGTTTTTTCAACATCATGTGAGGGATCGTTTTCAACATCACGAGTTGTGCGGCCACAAGGTGAAATAAGTCCATTAAGTCACGGAACACGGTCCGTCCAACTTCTGAACGGTTGCGGGGTGGCCTATCATGCCATGCATTAATTCAAAGTTGAGGTTCACCGTTCGTTCGCAAGTAGTGTACCTGAGCAACCACTTTGTCCTCTACCACGGGGAAGTTCCACACCTCGCCTTCACTTTCCCCTTTTTTTAGTTTAGGTTCCTCCAACCCTCCGATCATCGATGTTGGATCTGGGTATTTCGGGGGAGGGTGGCTGATGGGGTCAGTAGTAGAGGCTGTTCACTTTGGCAATTTCAGCATTTCGGTCCTATGCGACATGGCCCAGTAATATTCATGTGGATCTCACCGTTATAAGTGGCATTGGAGAAGCCGAAGATGCTAACACAAAAGTGACTGAGGTGTTTAGGTCTCGAACATTTTCTGAGAATCTTCAAGGCCTATGGTCAGAAACTGTTGTGGTTGGGGTCACTTCGAAATTCCATCTGTAAATACAGTTAAAGTGCCGTTATGCAGACTGGCTTCTCTCGTCACATCTCAAAAGGGATCGAACAACAATGATTTTGGAGACTCGAAGGAATGCAGCAATGGTGAATGAAAGGGCCATATAAGTGCACTATCTGCGACTGTTCATTCGGTAGGTGAGAGATTGTTACTGTTTCAAATATCCGGAACGGGTGTGATAGGCCTATTCACAAAAACGAGGCAGTATACTCTATATTTATCTTATTTATTTCAATCAATACGGCATTCATTACAAAGAAATGGATCTTCATATCGCTTTCAGTTGTCCCGGTTCAGTGCTTCTGAAATCCTGTTGGCACTAGCGGTCTTTTTTAAAGAATCACTCCATCTCATTACAGTTCGGCCTCTACTTCTTTGCCAATCAGTGGTGTCCATTCTGTTAACATTTTCACTCAGTCGTAATTCTTTAGTGTAGGTATGTTAGCCACCCATTTAAATTTCCTCATTTCGGTCTCGGTTACCCGGTCCCTTTACGTTTGTTACACTTGGGAGCCAAGTACTACCAGTGCCCGCATATTTCGTAGAGAAATTGAAGTGGGACAAAATCGTTCCTGAACAGTATTAAACGATACGCGAAAAATCCTCGTTGGGAATCAGTGATAGGCGGATTACGCACAGATGCACAAGGCGCGTCTTTAAATCACCTGACGACGATGGAAGTTCATCCTTCCATGTCGAGTCAGTTGAGATTCATCCTTTAGCCCTTGATTTGCTACTATTATTATAATTACCAGCTACTGAAAGTGACAAGGGAACTTGCAGGTCAAGGACATTCATCAAAGTTAAAAGCTGTTTCCAGCAATGCAAGGTCAACGCTATAGCTGGAAATTTTCTATTTAGAAGCTACTAGCTGCTTGTCCCAAAACATCGGTTAATGATCTCGTACTTCCTGTGCAAAGAACGAAAAAGACTGAAAGGGATTGAATTTGCAAATCAATTCATGAAATAGTAGGCGTGTTGTTATGTCTACTCTGCCAAAAACATACAACTGTTTGCGCTGTTCAGCGCACCTTGTTAATTCGAACAACTATGCTTGCGGTTTCCTGGAAAATTCTATCCGAAAACTTTCATATTCCTTGAATGAAAACGAACTTACGAACTTTAATAAGACGTTATTAATAAAGAAAAAATTTTGATTCTTCAAAATTTTCATTCTTCGCGTCTTCATTTCGGTTAATTTTGCGATGTATCACTTGTAGACATCGTTTTTATCGATGCAACGGTTAACACTGATCATCGGCACATAAAGCAGGTCAACACTCAGCTCAAAATATTTAAGATAGGAGCTTTCTAAAGTACAAATAATATCAAATCTTTATGGCCAGTAAAACTGATATTTCTGAAGAGGAAACATTAACTACAGGACTAATTCTGATTGCAGCATGATTCTGAAAAACAGAGAAGTCCGTCTCGAGAAGTCTGCTCGTCTACAAGGACATACGAGAATATTCGCCAACAGAAACAATGCATCTCGTTTCATCAGTTTTGTTCCGTTGCGTTTGAAACGCTTCCACATGTTAGCACATCGTGAAATGTTCGCTGTGTAATCGTATACGTCATCCATATTATTGAGATAATTAAGCCTCTTCAAGTACTTCGAATTTAATTTTGCCTTTCTGTTTCGCCGAAAAGTTTTATTAGTGGGACGTCGAACGTCAAAGAGTGATGAAAAACATCGAAGCAAATATCGCCTAATTAATGTTAAAAAAAACAATTGATAAATTCGATGTTCTGCTTTAGCGATGTGTTCGTTGTCGAAATGGTATAGTAAACAGCGTACGACGCAGACATTATACGTAAAGTTATGTGGATAGAGGCGAGAAAATGACTGGAATACAATATATTTTTCTTCACCTCAATGGAATCCATAGTTTTATAGCGATTATATTTCGATTGCACACTGTTGAATAAATAAAATTTTACTAGCTTATTATATGACAACGATAAACGATGGAGGCACAAATTAAAATCGGTGGGATTTAAGCCCGGCGAATCATTATATTCTTTTGGCAATATAAACGATATGAGAAATAATGAATGGCACTTCGATATATCGGTTCTCACTGTTACATTCGGCAAGAAATAGAAAATTGCAAAAAAATGAAGACAAGAAAAATTGAGCGCTTCAAGGCAAGAACTAGAGTTGATTTGAATTCGATGACAAGAAATATCACAATCCCTGATAAGATATCATTAAAGAAAAATAAAAGGCAATTATCAATTTATCCACAATACTAAGCACTCATCTAGGATGCATAGAAACAACTTTCTTTATGAGCGGAAAAGAAAAAGAAGATATAAAGCTTCAAATATAGCGGACGAATCTATTCAAAATATCGGTCGTCCTTTGAGCGATGAAACCTAACTGAATTAGCTTGAGGCTTAAAGAAATGAATGCGTGTCTACTCACCGGTTGAGCGAAATTACACAGCCAATATTACGCAGTTGCATATGATTTTTTCTTTGTGAGAACAATCCCAAATATTCAGGATATTCAACATCGAAAATTTCCTCAAAAATTACTAAAGTGACTAAAATGTACTAAAAATTCGGGTCAACTCATATCCTTTTATAGTTTTATATAAAAATGATAACTAAACTGTTAAGATATTCTATCCGTATCAATCAAAGCTCTACTTTTCAATCTCTGAAGAAAAAAGAGAGCGAAAACAAATAATAATTCGGCAGAAGAAGGCGTCTACACTGTAACTGTTTTAACCGCTAATGCAATACAACAAATCTTGAGCATTTTTGACCGTTGTATTCGTACACGCTGAATCCATTAAAGCTAAACAGTGGAAAAATTCGCGCATTGTATAGCATCAAAGCGTTAACGAATCGTTCAAAAGCACACATCAATATTCTCATCTTCATCGTCTTTGTCGACAGTGGTGATTACGGCGGTTTCATTCGGTTGTACTACTACGTTCGAAGTGGAACTTTTCGACTCTGAGATCGTTTCCAGAAGGATATTGTTTGACTCGATCACCGGATGCTCAACAAGCTTTTTTGGAATGAAATTTTTTCTTCGCCTTTTTGGTGAAACGATCTGTGGTGCAACATTTGCAACTGAATTTGTTGTATCCGTTGTACTAACCACCGTATTTTCTCCATGCATTTCGGTATTTTCACTTTTTGAACGTTCCGTCGATGCGTTCGATTCCTCGTTACGTTCGGGTGTAACATTAGGTGAAGATGGCGCTGGTAATTGAATATTGTTACGCTTCACGAATCGTGCCACCCAACCCTGGAAGAAGCTATTCTTTAAATTTTTATCAACGACTGAGAATCTACGTTGCAATGTCTCCTTCACTTTCCAATAGTTTAAATTCGATTACTACTAAAGTTAAGAAATAATATATGATAAATTCTTTCAGAAATAAGAATTCACATATTCAGCAGAACAAGAATTCAGATATAGGCGGCAGATATTTTCAACGCACTAACCGCACCTTTTTGCCTTTTGTTCGCTCTAGTTTCATTCAGCGGTATTTCATGACTTATTCATATCAATGGTGCATTTTTCGCTCATGTACGAGAAGATCTTCATTTAATTCATGAATTTCACGAAAAGAAAACGACAATAAAGAAACGACAAACCATATTAGCTGTGAAATCCTTCTCTTTAAAATCACTGTCACGTTCACAGATTTCATTCCATATATCGTTAGCTTTTTCTTTGATTGCATGCCATGTTAGAGCCGAATGCGTGCCAGCAGTTGATGCCACATAGAGCAACTGAAATATCCGATTATTAGAAATGGAATAAATATTTGTAAAACTAAAGAAGAACCACAAAATATCATTGTTATCTAAACGCACATATCCGGACAATTCGGACATGTGCAAACAGTGAATGTCTCCATTACTTTTTCTTTTAGCAGCAGATATATGCTTTCACATACGATCACTGTACTTTACTCAGGAGTGACAGGTTAAATCGGAATGTGAGGCTTTATTCGATCCTTTTCCTAATATCTGCCAAAAATGAGCTGTTATAGCCGCTATTATTGAAGCCATCGCAAAATTTAGAGCTCCACTTTCAAACTGCCTCAGGTAAACGGCACAATTTTTTATTTTCAGTATTTTCAACCAATCCATGAAATTCGGGTAGAGCACAAATTCTCCAGATTCGAATGAATCTAGTGAACATTTAAACCGTTACGTTCAACGTTCTACATTGAGATATGTACGTCGAAAAGAAATTAAACACCTGAAAATTCCGATTTCAAGAATGCAATGTAGGCACTCCTATATATAGGAGGGAAAGTGTTCAAAGCAAACGACCATGATGACATCGTTTCTGAGACAACCTCATTTTGCTCCCTGACCCTATAATACTTAGGTTTTAAAAACATTTATGCAAACTTCTGAGATTTTTGTGTTATTATCGTCCTATCAAATTAACGAGAGGCTTCCAATAAGGAGGACGCAAGAGGATTGAAAATCCTTTGAAATATTGTATTCTTGATAAAATCATTCATGTTTCTGAATTTGAAAAACGTATCTTCTCACTAAGAAGGCTGATCTTTTTTTTGCACATCTATTTTTCAAATAAAAAGAACGCTATCTGTTTTTTAAGACGTTCATTCAACACTGACAATATTCCGCCCTCAAAAACACGATTTTTGAGGGAAATACGGCAACTAAAATTGCACCTTGATGACGACTTTTAGCTCGGCTCGCTGAGCTTTCCGAATCACTTTTGCAGCTTCCAATGACACTGAGAAACACACATTGTTAAAAGAGCACCGAAAAGCATTACAATACTTTTGTGTTATGGAATAATTGATAAAACGCGCTGTAGAACTTGGAAACCACTTCACAGAGTTGAAATCTCACATTCTCTCCTTGGTGTTAATTACTTTTATTATGTGAATATTTTCTACCTTTCGGCGACGGCATTAAATATATGAGAAGTGTTTTTCTTTATAGATTTCTGAAATACGAAATCTTCGTGAATTTCCAGGAAACGTTTCCTTATGGTGTATTCACCATCCACTGCTATAATGACGATGCTGTGAAAGTTACACCTCGCGGCACTCAAGATCAGAAACAATAGAATGGCGTCAAATATGAAGCAGTCAGTTGTGATGCACTCGCGACTGACGTGCAATATGTATGTGCTTAGACTATGGCCGTTGGTTCACCCCCCAAGCTGGAGTAATGCTCAGTATGCGCAAAGTACGCAAATGTGTTGTGGTGTGCAAGAGGGGAGGGCTGTTCTCGCAAGCCGGCTGTCTGCTTGTCGAAAATATTTGTGCGTTGATGTGCGCAAGAAGAGCAAGCTGCGCGTCCCGTTCAGTGTGATAACAAACTGCGTTTCTCGCGTGGACGACAGGCAGACACACGCTGCACATCGCTTACGCGTTATCACAATCCGAGAGCACTTCTGCTTCTTCTCGGCTCCTAAACAACTTGTCGAACACCTTCAACGTTATGGTATGTCCTCTATGAAAGCAGATACGCGAACCAGTTATGGGTATTAAGGATATGCCTCAGAATAAACGCATGCATACACATATACGCAACTGCAAACAAATCACATATACGAAACCTCTATTTGTATTTAAATAAATATAAATATAAATATACAAGTGAATAAATAAATAAATAAATAAATATAAATAAGGCTTACTTGACAATACGTCATGTTTTTTGACGTTACCTAGAAAAAGAAAGAGGCTAGCGAATCAAAGATCTAAGAAAATTCTCCCGAATCACTTGACCAATGCGCAGTTCAGCTGCTTGATCTGTTATCAATAGTGATGTGTTACTTCAAATTTAGTTTAGGACCTTGCAAGCGTGCTATGCAAAAACCTAGCATTTCCATTAAATACTGAATGCATTATGACTTTGACCAGTTTTCTTTGTTGTAGATTGTGTGCAGTTCCACAGAGAATCTTCAATGCAATTTCGAGTAAGGGTAAGGCAATGAACTTCATAGACACAATTCTTCGATCAAAAAACTACCACATTTACGAATCAATAGAAGTACTTGCCAACTGTTCACACAAGTTGGGTAAACTTTCACAAAAAACTAATGTATAAGGATTTGTTGAAATTACTTCGGAAGCCTTCACATGGAAAGGCATATCACATACCCTCTTGACCTGCAAATATATAGAGACGCATATGCGCTCATATGCCCTCAAATATGAATATTTCTTTATGAGAATAAAAACTCTTGTGAAAATTTGCAGCACTAAACTTCTTTAAAGAGAGAATTTATTGTCATATAGTCATATAATCTCACTCAACACGCTTCCCAGCTATCTGTTTCCTCATTTCAGGATTGTACGTGATGCACTTCTTGATGAGCTACATCACAGTGTACAAAGTATTTGAATGGTGCGACAATATGCTCCACCTTCTGAATAAATCATCCCCACTGCAGTGTCATGTGGCTAGCATCATTGAAACCCACATGGAACCGCAATTTAGCAACGAACATAGTGATATTCGTAAAAATCTCTCATCGAATAGGTCATCATCGAATCCTGTCTAATGGCCGCTCACTTCTTATGTGCTTTCACAAAGTCGTTTCACGTACGCTCACTATAATGACGTCACATCTATTCGCACTTATGAGCGCATAACTGTTTACATATCTGGTAGCTCCAGCTCGCGAACCGCAGAATCCAGGAGCAAAAAATTTGATGAACATAATGTCCACCTTTGACTGGCTCCTATACTATACTTAGCGAAGATTCATCACCTTCACAGGAAGTAATTATAGGCATCTACAGCGATCTTTTTTAAATTCTATCCAAGTACGATTATAAAAAATGAAATATTTGTGGAAAATCTTTATGCATAGTCGACTTAGTTAAATTATAAGTGCGCTTTTTCCCGCATGTATTAATTTTGTTAATTTTTGGAATTGGCTGATCACAGGAGGCAAATGCATAAAATATGCATCACATTAACAATTCCAGTACGCTCCACTCTTAATAAATTAGTATTATGCTTTCTATTTGTTCTCCCTTATGGATTATTTCGAGCAAAACTTTTCAACAGCGATGAAGCCATCATGTTTCGCTGCTAAAATAACCATATTCTGAAATTCTCGAACGAGTTTAGCGCTGTCGATTCGTCTGATCGGCTGATATGCATCAAGAAAAATGCACGATTCGGCGATAAGCGTAGTTCAGCGCTTGACGTTTTTGCATTGTTGTCGAGTGGGAAAGTGGGAGAGAGACATAGACGCTTTGTGATATGCAAAGGATTTGCAAAACCGGTCTGCATTAAGAAGCATTTCTGTACTCATCACTAATATCGCAAATCTCTCTGTGCTATCGATAAATTTGTTAACGCCATCGAAGTACGTTCGAATAAATGATCAATCAAAGAATTACCGCCACCAACGACATCATAAAAAATTGCAACATACTCTCCGAGGACAACACTTGCTCGTTGCAATTTTTTTCCTCTTTTTTTTTGCACCAGGCAAAAGTCCGTAAGCAACCTCTTATACATTGCGCTTATCTCTGGCGCCGGCCTCGCATCAATTTAGCCAACTGCACGCTGCAATTCAACACTAGCAAAATAAAATGCGCACTTTCTCTTTCTCAGTGTTTTTTTCACCTTGCATGAAAAAAATTCAATTAATAATAGCTCTTACAAGGCTCTTCTCAAGATCCTCGGACACCGGTCTCCTTCCCCCACCATCCAATCTTGAACGTTCGGGAGCCGTCTCGAACATTGATCTAAAATTCAAAATCCTTATGGTTTCAGAAATTCGTTGAAATATTCGAATTTCGTAGATTGAGCCAACAAATTTACAACTCTTTAAATTTTCTATATTATAATCTCTCGAACTATTATCAATAAATATCTCCATTAATTCGAGATATAACATCTCTTCATATTTTCGTGGATAAAAAAAACTAGAGAATCCTTTAAATTCACCCCTTGAAGTTATTCAGCTTCTAACGCACACAGATGTTACTAACGATTAAGAACGCAACACAATCAGTTCTTGCAGCTCTCAATCTTGCCAACTTTTCAACGCTTCAAACGATACATAATATATAGACGAATTAGCAAGATCAAGTATCAGCAAAGAGCTAAGCATGGACAATCCGTAAATTTAAGACGCCTTTAAGAAAAATCTATTATGTTTCTCAACTGGTTAATTAAATCTTCCTGACTGGAATCGAAAAATCATTCGAAAATATTATTAACAACTCTTTTCAGATATTCTCTTTCCGTTCAATTCGATCTGTGCAGTTCGTTTCATTCTCCAATCCACTGTTTTTTTTTCATCTCACCTTTGATAGAATGGTTTTTCCATTACTTTTATACTGACACATTTCTAACATTGTGGTGGTAGATGGCGCTTCAGTGCATTCATTTTTGCACTATTTAATTTCAACTAAGAAAAAGCATTCGACGAGACATCCTCGGAGCTCCTCGGAGAAGGAGGTAATTTTGGTGTGCTTCATCCAATTGATAAACCAATAGATAAACCTTATCATAACAGAAGCATTTCATCCAAGTTGAATTTATCGCATTCCGAATCACAATACACCTAGAAAATCTGCAGAAATCAATTCCCATGATTTCCAATGTTTCACGAAAAATGTTTCTCGCTCCTAAATTTGACAAATAAGCCTCAGCTAACATTCATCGATCACACATCTCATAAGAGTATAAATGGAGAGTTGCTTCACCTCAGCCTTTGTTCATTTTTTCTCCATTCTCTTATGGAACTTTCGGCAACGTTGAATTCCCTCCCGGCGGCACGGTTACCAATTACCTGTAAAGTATCACATCGCAAATGCGTTGAACGCAATCTCATTTAGCAACGACGTATCGAATGGAGCACATTAAAACGCACGTAAGGCCTTTGAAGTAGCTTTAAACGTGAACTGCCATCATTCTCTAATATGATAACGAAAAATCTTTTTGCTTGAGTGACGCGATCATTCTCATTGCTCTTATTAACAGCAAATATACGTCGGCTCCACTCAACAAGGTTCCGATTCAAGCAGACTCCAACTTTCGAGGCTAAATATATTTCGCAGCAGCGAGCAAACAATTTGACTTCGCAGCTCATCATGTTCAAAAATGTATATTCGAAAGATGACATCAAATAGTGTTTCTTGGGCTTTATTTCATAGAACGTTGGAGTGATTACTTGTATGAGTGAAATATGAGGAGAATATCGACCACAATAAGTGAAACAACCACTTGCAGCTACCGATACACCTACTTCGGGTTCGATTGAAAGACGTAATCGTGAATAAATTTCACTGCAAATTTTGTCGCATCCAACAGGCATGTAACGATTTGTTATATACTCTCTCCGTCGAAAAATTATACACCTATCGATCTCGAAGGGCTTTTTAACCGCTCTATTATGAGCTATAAAATTTTTGATAGCATTGAATATTCCTAATATTTCAATCACCACTATGAAAACAAGCCTCTTATTATCGCATAATAATCGCAATTTCAGAGGGAATTTCTTTTTATTATTATTTTATTCCATTTCTAAAAGAACAAGTGGTGTTTGCTTGAAAATTTCTGAATTATACGTACCAGGCGTTTTTTTTTTCTCGCCGGACACTTACTGCAACTTTCGTTTTCTATCCACAGGAAACTTTACGGATTTCGAAATAATGTCTAGGTGTTACTCGACATTATGCTAAATTCGATTTATTCTGGTGGAGCTGTTGATATGTTTATAGTTACGCTGATTTCGTTTATTTCCTAGGATTTAGTGAAAGACAACTGAAAGTCAAACCACAGAGACGCTCACTTGAATAACCGCACCGACCACTCATTTATTATGTTCCAACTTATAAAAAAATAATTTCAGAGCACCTTTGCAAATCATTCACCTAGAGTTCATGAATATAGAGATGGAGCACTAAAATTAAGCTTCCTACTGATCAAGTGACCACTGGTCATCTTCGGTCAGCTTTAGCGAAAGTATCATATTTTGCAAATTCTTGATCCGATAAAATTTTCTTCCGTTTCTATGCGGGTTGAAAGCGCGACGAAAAATGCTGATCAACCCGTTCGGCAATAATCAATAGGAATAGTGCTAAGCAATA
This sequence comes from Parascaris univalens, assembly GCA_037576465.1. Classification (NCBI taxonomy): domain Eukaryota; kingdom Metazoa; phylum Nematoda; class Chromadorea; order Rhabditida; family Ascarididae; genus Parascaris; species Parascaris univalens. The sequence continues at coordinate 234,949,138 of CM075173.1, read as the reverse complement.
ATTCGGCCCACCCTAACCCGGAAACCTATTTGATATCGTTGTTGTTATTGAATTATTTAATCCGACAGAAATTTCTTTTCATCTTCAGGCGATTGACGCATATTAGTTGTCTCAAAAAAAAAGCCTTAAAGGGAAAATTTAATGTAAACTTAATTCGATTCCGATGTTAATCGAATATTTTCACTAAATTGTTGAGGAAAACTGTTGTTTAAAAACGATTCTTTCGTACATTCTCGGCCAATAATAAAAACAAAATGCTAAGCATAGCTGTATGAAACAGCTCACCTTTGCATAGTCGATAATATCAAGTTTCTCCTCCAAAACGTATTGCTTGAGTTTCCTTCCTTTCTGCGATGGTCTTTCGGCATTTCTAACGTTACCACTCGCATGCCGCTATAAATTATATTACTTCATATTTCGCATCTATCCATTTATGACATCAACAAAATAGACGATGAAACTCTATTTAAATTGGTTTCAATAAAATACGATTGCAAAAAAACAATGACAACAATGAATGGTGCACTTTAAGAAAAGACTTCAACGTAAATCTTAAAAAATGAAATGCAAATAGATTGATCGCTGATCCTTAGCGATGATCGATTCACTTCTCAGAATGGACACAACGACCGGAACTGAACATGACGGAGATATGGGATTTTGCAGAAATACGCGTATGTACCTCAAACAACAACTCTGTTGACAGTGCATAGAAACCCATATAGAAAACACTAGTAAATGTTTATTTTCTGAAAAACTGCACAACGCATCGCTTAAAAAACAATATTTTTTCCGAGTAATGCCTTAGTGACGCTTTCCTTACTATTTCAACCATTCGAGGTGAAAGTAAATCAGCAGATCATTTATGATCTGCTGAGAAGTTAATCTAAAAATACACTATCAGCTGAGATATTTAGGGGAAAAGGATACTTTAGCAAAATAGGAAAACCATCATAACCAATGTAAAAACAAAAAAAGAAACCCTTCAACGACATTATCAAAGAGCATTAATTTTGAATTGCTCTCTAAAATTTACATTTCTTGATAATGTCCAATACAGACGTTGAAGATATAGAATTAAGCGTGTCATTATATACTTTATCCAAACCGATATGTATTATGCGACCAACAACTATTGAACGTTGCAATGAAAACGCAAATTTTCGATTTCATCGGCGCTGAAAACTTGCAAATTTAATGGTATCATATAGTTTAAAACTGCATCGACGTCAAGCAATTTTATAGAGAACGCGGAACTTTGTGAAATATTTTTGTCACACTTTGCACTTGTAGAGTAACTGATCCGTGATATGTAGTTGGCGATGCTGATATCTGATTGCTGAATTTGAGACACACTGTTTCCCCTTGAGAGTTTCTATCGGTTGCGTTGCTCCTTAAGACAGAAGAATTCTTCACTCTCCCCCTTTTCCTCTCACCAGACAGTCCACATTAAATACTTCAGAGTGCTCGAGAAATTCTCGTAATATGAAACGACTATCTTAGTAACATCAATCGCGATTACACGGATCTTTTAGTATTCATTACATTAACCATTCACGGAAATATCACGCAAATCTAACGCCTCCTCTCAACTACAATCTGATTGCTTAATTTTGGAAATCTCGCACTCTACAGGCAGCAAGTTTGGGCGGAAAATTCGGTGGCGTCCCATAAGACGAGGAGCGCGGTAGTACATCACTCAGGAATGTTTCGTCTAATGGCTTCATTTCCGCAATAGGTTAAATCACTAGCTCCGCATTAAATTCTCGCTTAAAAATCGATACATTGCGTTTCTTTCGTTTATTGTCAACAAAGGTGAGAGTAATTCAACAAAAAAATCTGGATTTGCTGTTATCGATTTTCTATACGACTAAATGTTTATAGATGATACTTATAAGACCGGCTGTCGGTCTGCACCTTAAATTTTTCAATCTTTTATAATGTTTAGGAAAAATTCGTTTGCAGAGTATGTCCCATTCGCAATAGAATCTATATTTGTTTCACTCAGCCTAAGGAACCGTGCACGCTCATAAGCATGCAAATAGACCGACACACCGACAACAAACCTACTCATGCATAAGCATACACAATGATATGTGAATATGCATACGAATATTTATACAGACATAAACAAATATACGGATATGAATATTCATGTGCACAAACACGCAAATATATCCCTATTTGCGGAAACATACGAAAATGCTTACGCATACGCACTTGGGCGCATCATTTAGAAAAATTTATACGTTTGAACACAAACGCGGACGCATATACAAACATAGAGAACGTAGAGAAGGACGGCATACGACAGAACATAGAGCAGGGAATACCCACCGGCAGCACTTGCAAATGTGATTTCCCAACAGCTGGGTGCACCACTGAAAACGTCAAGCGATATTTCCAATGCAGTCAGTAGCGGAATGCTCCTCTACTACATTGTGCGGATTTATTGGGAAGTTCGGAAGAGTTATCAGTCCCCATTTTCAGTTCTAAAAGATTGACTTTCGTTTGTACGCTCTTCCCGGTTAAAAATTTATATCTGGCAGCGAAAATACCCGCACCCTCAGTCTCAGCTTGAGACCAGAATCATATAAAGAGCCAGCATCATTGAATGGATGTTTTGCAACACGACTGCGGAAATCTCTGACAATCAACCTCCTTCAGACAATAGACGAGTGCTTATAAATCCCTTCACTCGATGAAGTTTTCGAGCGATTTATTGCATGAATATGGGCTTCACTGGGACATAAGCTGTCCAGTACGTCTCCTCAAAATTTGAAAACTGGAGGATTCTTCTATATTCTATATGGATATTTCAAAAATTAGAAAGCAACTATACTCATCTATCAAAGACTAAAATTATTAACTGTGGCATGAAGTTAAACATAAATATAGGCTGAGACAACTGCAGTAGTTCATAGCTTTCAATCCGACGGCCACTTAGTGCTAAAACTAAATTCTCTTTAATAAAGAAACACGATGAGTATTTCTGAGCATTAAAAGTCTTGGGCAGAAGCCACATTTGAATCATTGAGTACAAGATTACAACCACAGACGAGGAAATGATGCGCATAATGTTTTGCATATTTAATGCAAATATTTTCATCTAAAAAGCAATATCTAAATTTTCGAATCTATGCAAAGCAACAGTACCAATTCGTTTATGTGAAAATGCTCCCTACGGCTCCAAGTGAATTCATTCACGCCCTTCCTTCCTTCTCATCCCTCCTTCGGTCACCATCCATATCCCCTTCTTCGTCCACTCTACGGAGATGAATACGAGCCGTATGAAGAGCTCTTGCAAAGTCGGTAATGTTGAGTACAGCTGCTTAGACAACTGCCAGCAATGAATAGCCAGCAAGCAACAAATGCCGGTGGATAGGAACTTTTTCTAAGCTTCAACTGCCAACCAAGTCGAGGTATACCAAAGTGCATGGTTATCGAAACGTTTTAGAGTCATTAGAAACCCTCTAACGAGTAAAGACCCTCTAACGATTAAAGTTGATTGCAAGAATGTTCAGTTCCTCAGTTAACGCTAAGAAAAAAATTGAGATAGGAAGCAGACACTGCAAGATGGACGGGAAGTGGGTGAAGAGATCGAAGGCGGATGAGGACGTCGCTGAAGTAAAATAAGAAACAAGGGTTTAGCAGCTTTCTTAAGAGAACCATGATAAAATGTTAATAAAATTCCATTCGGTGTAAATTATTGATAATTTCTCTAATGATTATTCCAGGAGGCAATGATCTACATGAGGCATTAGCACATTTACCATAAAGATGATGGAAACTTCTGCATACCGGCTCATGTTCCATTTAAGAAGCAATCATTGAAGCACTTGTTCTCGTCATTCATATCGTCATATGTTGTCGTCATTTGGAATGGCTAAACATTAAATGCGAAACACTATGATCAATTATAAGCCAATCGAAATTCCTAGTGATGTAAAATGTGGGAACGATATCTATCTCTGTTTTCAACAACACATCATTCACATCGTACACTAATTTTGCGACCAGGGATGATAATTCACTGAAGACAAGCTTGTGAACTTGCCCGACGCTAGTATACTTTATATCACTTTGTGTTATAAGCGAAGACGGATATGTGATTGTTGTGATTTCATACAATTGTTACGATAAAATTTAATGCTATACCATCTTTGCTCTTCTCTTTTTCTGAATGCAAAGAAACGACCCCGAAAACGACCGTTGTGTCGACGATATGTGGAAAAATTCAACCAAAGTAGCCGTTAATATTATAAATGAGACGGATTCATTTCAATTTTTTTTTAAATTGAAGAGTCAGAGCTTGTTAAATCATTAGAGGTCATATCTATGAAACGTAGCTCGAACAAAATCTCGAATATGTAGAGGAGCAATGACATTCTGGCGTGAAGCTTATAGTCGTTAAAAGGCTACACCTGATGTGCAACCAGGTGATAACATTAGCGCACAGGTGCATACTATGATTGCGATGCTACCGCTAATAAAGCGTTAGATGAGCGTTGTTTAGTGTCGACGTCGACAATAATACATGACTGCAATCGTTTTTGCTTTGCGCGACCGTGGATTGGCTAGCTAGCGCTAAAGCACACACGATTTTTGATCAATCGAAAAGTGATACACAACGTTCTGATATAATCACAATCAGCCTCGTATCTGACACTACCACTTGGAAGTAAAGGATACCTTAGGAGATGGAGATGAGATGAGAAAAAGAATTCGACAATGTAGGCAAAAAAATACATCCAATTTACGATTGTTTAATAAGCCTAGTTGGAAGAATAATTTGTAATGGTCGAGAAAATCGGAAAGCAATTTTCGCCGTCAAAAACTACGGTTTTATTCGGTTGTGAAGTTAAATAAGCACTTCGTTATCCACTTTCGTTAGCTGGTGTGAGCCCTTAAGGAAAGGTATATCACCCACTAGTCGATGATACACTTCGTCTGTTGCTCAGTTTATTCCCTACTTATTCACTTTATGTTACATAAACGTCATGAGCATAGAGCAGAGCAAAGTGGTTGAATGAGACCGAATTACGAAGGTGAGGAAAATAGCGCTCGCCTAATCCCATTCATTAAAGAAATAAAGACGGCTTCTGAGAAGACCAGGAAGTATGATAGAGATATGTTTTGATCGTTTCACATAGATAAGAGAGAGGGAGAGAAAGAAATAAAGGGAAGAGAGAGAGAGAAAGAAATAAAAAGAGAGGGAGGGAGACAGGGAATGTGTAGAATAACAACGGTAAACAATAAACAATAAGAACAATAAACAACACTCGTTATTGAAGGAATATTAATATGGTAATAATAAATCATATGGAGATCGTACGTACTACTTTGCTTTTCAAAAATCACACAGAATTACATTAATCTCAGCCAATAAAGCACATTCAGCGCATTTCGGGAAAGTTACATTTGTAAAACGCATCACGATCAGATGAAGTCTCAACATATTGATAGATCCAGAGCAATTTACTTGCTATTTGTAATTCAGTAACTATTACAGGTAGAATGGCCTTTCTCTAACGCACAGTCGAATCATTATGCCTTGCCCTCAACATTACTTTGAAGCATTCGCTAACCATGATGCGATTGATTTAATCAATTAGTGAAAAGAACATCGTTCTTACCGACAGAACGGTTTGTACAATTCAGGGTATCCTCGAACTAAAAAATTTGATGGACACACGATCGTCCAATGGACCAATCTTCAAATCACTAGCTAAATTTGAACGGTGCAGATATTTCTTTCATGAAAGACTTGTACAGGTATTCGGAACATCGAAAATATGAGTGCAACTTCCCTTGTTATTATTATTATTGCGTAAGTTGTGTGATCGGCTCCTCAAAGCAACGAAATAGAAAAGCTCATTTTGTTGCAGCTCCTAAAACGCTGTCCTACCTCTTTTTCATTAATGAAGAAGTCACGACCCTATAAAATACGCATATATGTTTGCGCTAACCACTTTACGAGAATCAGTCAAGTTCGTAAATTTCCAACGAACTGACATCATGAAAGCTTTATCCAGTGCCCTGTCCCAGCCCCATAAGCACAAACAAAAGATTCAAAGAGATGATTAAGAATCTCATCAGGACGAATTTATTGCACGATTAAAAGGATAGGATGGCAGGAGCTCAATTTGTCACAGATGAAGGACGAGGATCATGACTTTGTCTAAGAACGTCAAATAAAGCCAAAAATAAAGTGAAGTTAAGAAGTTTCCACACAAAACGTTTAATTAGCCTCAAGTACTGCCTCACGCGCCCTTCATACCGTACACTTGGAAGGTGCAACATATTCAATTGGTACAATACGGTTGAGAGTAGCCTCGCATAATTTTTTATTGTTTTCCATATTTTAGACCATACCTCAATGGGCGAGATGCAAGAAATGAACGAATGTTGCACGCACAGGTGAAAAAATTTACCTTTCTTCTATTCTTTACTTCATCAGTCGACGGTGCTTCGTCTACCATTGTCGCTGGCCTCACACAGCAACGAAGTGCTCAACAACCGTTTCAACTCAGTCTATTCTTTCCAATGAAACATTCATTTAGGCGGATTTAGACCAATTATCTGCACACTCTTCTCACTCGAACAGATGTTGGTTCGTTTCGGAAGTATGGCGACGTCTATGCCGATGAATGCTTTTCAGGAAAGACTGAAGTGGTCACCCGGGTGGAAATACGGTATTTTCAAGGATCGATGTCGTAACGAGGCACCAAATCCAGATGATCGTAGTTGTGATTAAATACGGCGGTCAGTCGAGACGAGAGCACACACGCGCAAGAAGAAGTAAGGACACGACGGGGAATAAGAAGGTGAAGCGGCGTAGAGACAGACAGCAACGGCAGCGCCAGACTGGGTGCCCCGTAATACGGCCGGCCGGCACGGGCGGTTGCAGCAGGCGCGCGGCTTATTTCAAACAGCCGCGCAGTCTCGACGAGCGCGCGCCTCTGCTCTTCCGATGATCAGCATCGATGAGCATTGCGGCGCACACATATCGCACGGCCCACACGTTTTGTGCTGAAAACTTTTGTGGCCAACATATCGCCCAATGCGATATTCATATGTGAACATCAAGCCTTGAATAATTCGATGAGGTGAGGGTTACGTTCCCCTCCTTCGTGATCCATGACGATGTGCATGTTCATATATCTCAGATATTGTGGAGCTTGACTTAAATTTCGATTTCATCCACTCGATGTTTCATTCAAGTTTTCGCCTCCGCTCACTGAGACTAGATATATATTCATTTGCGAGAGCTGAAATTCCTGTCGCTTTCATGGAGGCACTAGAAGGGGGTCTATTGATTATAGATCGCGTCGACTGATTCGTACATTCAAAGTTCCTGACATAAATAATTGTGCTTGGGGAGTGGTTCTCATCATGCCTTTTCCTCCACCAATGTTGGTCTTCAGCACATAATCCATATTAAATGTAACAACTTGTTACTCCGTAACCTCGATTTTCCTACAACGATTTCAAACTCACTAGAAAAATAAAGACTACCTACAGTGATTTTGTTTTATTCTCTCCTCGACCAACGCGAAATTTTTATCGTGCATTTGATTGGTGGTCACCTTGCATTCGAAATCTACCTGTGATAATATCTACGAGCGATTTCTGCTTCATATCTACTTGCCAGCTGTCTTGTGCCACATAGAGCCCATAAATTACCCGCAATTACCTTGATATCGAACAGCTTATCTGCAACTTATTCATGATAACACTGAGGTGTACTTTTGTTTCTTACGTCATGCTGAAAGATGGTTAAAACTTACAATGCATACTAGAAAATACGAAAATCAATGTTGCGATAACATTTTGCCACGATTACAGTCTACTTGAAGTCATATGCAAAGCTTAAAGTTGGCTTCAGATTGTATCTTTGCGTTTGTGCATAATTATGTCAAAATCGCAACTTATGCACATCGCACGAAATATTTCAGAAGAAATATTTAGAGCAAATTTGGTCGATCAATTGAACGATTGATGGACATTATGATGGGTGCTTAAGATATTTTCGGTGATTCACAGGTTGAAAATACTGACTCACAGGCTCACATATATATGTACAAACGTAAAATAGACGAAACGTGGCCAAAATATGAGTATACGAACTCAGCAAAAAAGCATGAGACCTGACTGTGTGCTGAAATTTACGGCGGTGATGTAGTGATTGGGAATCTGAAAGGACTGTTCACCGACTAGTAGAGAACGGTTGAAATATTTTTTTAGTTATCAAGGATTTTTGAAAGCGGTTTAACTGGAGAGCACGACAGTGCATATCGGGCCTACCTATCTGATACGCTCTTTGCACCTGTTGTGTTTTTTAGCTCTCCTGGAGAAGGAATGGAATGACAGGGGAGTTGGGAAGGGAGCACGGATGATAAGGAAGGAGTGCCGTCGTTTGAGGTATTGCTCGACGTTCTCCGCCAGCTTACTTCCGTCGAGTTCACGCGGGGAGCCCTCTAACGAAAGCCCTCGCATGGAAATGATTCATTCATTTCGGACGAAGGTACCACCTTCTTGGAGACCACATCGCTTCAAAATTTCCCCGTTTACTACAGCTTGCTTCTTCTTCATTGTGAAGGTGAAAGGAGGTTTTGCATGTGTGAGCAGGAAAAGTTGTTGAGTCATAGGAACATATGGAACTCCGTGAGGTGATGTATTCGAAGAGGATTAGCAGAAGGAAACACGATCGTGGGTGTTAGTGGTAAAAAACAAGTGGCTGCAAAAAGCGACACATGGATGTAACCAACCTAAACAGGTAACATAACGGAAAACAGGATAAGCTTAGAATGAACGAGCTCAGCTCTGTGGTACGTAAAGATATTCGCCAATATGGAGACCTAAAATTACCCAGGTTTCATGGAATTGAGAATAAACCGATGAGGTTGAAAAAGAAACCTGAAAAAACTGTTTTGACGTTTTAAATGAATCGTTTAAACGGGAAAACATTCTAAGCAGTCAAAAAACAAATGTTGCGCACAAAAACAACGATGTCATGAAGAATGTGACACGTGACAAATTATAGGACCACGTTGCAAATGTCCGAATTCTTGGAACTTTATGTTTGCTCAGAGAGCCGTATCGCGAAGGTACAAAAATATCCCATTTTCTTATACTTCCCTGAAAAATCCTCCGATATAAATAAACTCCCCTTTAACAGAAACGTTAGATGAAATGAATCTTTCTGAACGAATAGTTATTTTAACCTTCATATTAAAAAAGCTTGCAATACCGCCTAGTCATACATAAACCCGTAGCTAATTAAAAAATCATTTCAAACGAACAAAAGTGTCTCCAGCTTATTCAGAGGCTAGCTGTTCAGTCAAACATGGAAATCTATGTAAGCTATAGAGCAAATAACGGAAATGTTCTTGTCGTCGGTGCCATCCATCTTCGTGTCCCTTTGCTCCCAACTTTCTGAGTCCATGGTTCCACCACTTCCCTTGGGCTCGGAAGAATGCCATATGATGGCAGCATAGTCGTGAATTCAGCTCTAAACCCAAAATTATGAAGGAGCGAGAAAAATCCTCATTAATTAGTTCGTTATCAAAGAAATAGTGGCTAGAAAAATTTTTGCGAACCATCACTGCCAACTTGTGATAATTTTTCAAATTTCCATAATTTCCGTTGGTTATCCCTAATTTCAAAAAGGTTGTAACATACTGTCTATCGTTTCGGCTGTTTGTTTAAACTCTGTTTTACCATATCACAAGAACGAAAGATTTCTAAATTATGCAGCCGCATGCGTCAATTTTCATCAGCAATATCGTACTGTGCTTCACGACCAGAAAAAAAGCATTTATTTTTAGAGCTTGCTATATCAAGCTTTACTCTCTCCAGAAATTGATTACCTATACTCTCCTTCACTACAATTAAACATAAACTTAATTATGATGCACTATGTCCAGTTGTTACCTTCAGAACTGTGAACTTCGTTCGCAGCCGCAGACCCGTTGTTCTTTCTCTTCATTTTTGAAATGCCACTTTTGTGGCAAAAAATAAGCTCCTTGAGTACGTCGCGCCCTCAGCAGCACATCGATCTCTCACCGCATTTTCAATAACAGCATAAAATTATCACCATTGTTATTTAAGGTACCAGCTCTATATTTAGCTCTCTGCACTAGCAACCAGTTTTTTACAGTCCAATGTCAGCAATATTAAGCGATGTGTATCCGTTGTATGTGGACTTCAACGGCAGCCACTGATCCAATGAGCGCTTTTCCAGCACGGCGATACGCCGAGACCTCGACTTGTTATTCAGTGCAATTTTTTTTTTGAACGCAGCGAGGGATTATGCCATGAAAAACGTAAAAACGATCTTTTAAAATGAAACAAAACATCTTCGAGCTATTCGGCCTATATGAGAACTCCAAAGTAATCAAAATTTGAGACTATTTTATTTTGATAGGAATATTTATTGCTTCATAAATCGAAGAAATGAAGCGAGGACGTTTTCAAAAACGTCAACCAAACTGCTTAACGCAAATCACAGACGATGATCGCCAAAAACTGATTGTTGACCACTGCTACAATTCTATTCTGTTTCCTTCTCTGTCACAGTGTGTGCACAAAAATAATTAGAATACTTTTCAGGCTATGTCGCTCGTTTGTTCACTTGAACGTATGATTTCAGTTCCTTGTTTCGAGATCGTCATTCCAAGTCTCCGCGTTGGTCGACGGAAAAGAATAACTTCGACAATTCAGGCAAAATTCCATGAATGCAAACGAAGTTCGCTGAACAGATACTGTTCCGCATGGAAACATCATCCATAGGTTTAATTGCAACAGTAATCATAATATAGTGGCCTCACTGTTGTGGATTAAAACAAGCACATGACTGTGTTCGGATGCGACTAAGGTTTTTGGATGTTAGCTGCACTTTGTAAGTCAGCTCTATTTAAGCTGTCAAAGTTTCAGCTTTAAAGAAATGCTCGCTCACCATAAGTTTTTTTTCTGGTCCTTCATCTTTCGGCGGAATTCCCATAGGGACTCCTAAGATTCTTTTAGAGGGGTTTTCACAACGCAAACCCTCCACCACGTGTACGAAAAACTTCCCACTCTCATCGGATGCATGCTTCACCGCGTCACATGAGGGCAGAAGTGCACTTTGCATGTGATTCCTCCTATACCTCCTGTACCCACTTAAAAGACATCTGACAATTTAAAGCTTTATAAAAACAAAAAAACAAGATAAGCAAAGGGATTTTTTGAAGCTGTTTTTATTATTCTATCTTCTCTTGACTCCTACGTTACATCATAAAACATTTGTGAGTGAGCGTCGCATCTTTTTAGCATACCATTTTGATGTTACTTCCTTGAACAATCCTTCAGCTAGCATCGCTCATTGATTTTATGAAAAATCTGTTTCGATCACTTCATCATTTTGTTGTTTCTTTGCTCGTTTCTTGTTTCACTATCATTTTGTGGTCATATACTGTTGACGCTATTACTGCTGCTTAATGCGTAACCAGTAGTCGTCTCAGAGATGGCCTCTATTAACAATTCATTTACCTACTGTAATGCGAAAAGCATGTATCTTCTAGATAAGTTATTTATGATATGTTCTGCATTACCACGACGAGCGCTGTATGACGCACGTTTGACGACGCACGGAATTTTGCAGTGGCACTATAGGGTAAATATGCGGGGTTTCGAGTGCTGTTTTCTTCGGTCTCTGCTCTTAATTTATTTCCTAAGGATCCGCGATTTTCTCCTTTTGCGAGGCTCGATCAGATGCGGTGTAAACTGGAAACAAGAAAACAGAATAAGGTTTTTATTAAGCCTTAAAAAAAGCAGCAGTGGAACGGTAGCGATGTTAGTACTATGGCAGTGATGAGAGGAGAGTTTGTCGTTCCGACGGAGCCTTACCACGAATAATGCCACCTCCGCTCCAACCACCACCAGACACTCCTTAGGCACGAGCCACTTCCCAATCCGAGAACGAAGATTGTCAACCACTAAATTCCGGATTCACCCTCCCTAAGACGACATCTCACGTAGACTGCTAGAAACACACGACTGCTTATAATCAAACAAACTGTCGTTCCACACGCACCGACCCCTGCCTTCCCCAAAGCATTTGTAGAAAGTTTATTGTATCATATAGCTCTGTTCTGTTGCTATTCTGTACCCCGCACGAAAGTCGTTCGGCCGAAGTGCTTTTTATGCACGTCTACTGAGTAATGTTCCTAAATTTCATTTCCCTATTACCTCCCCTCTAATCATTTTCCAATCGCTTATCTTTGATAACTCAGAACTCTTACCTGTTTACCAGTTCTTTCTATTCACTACTGATAGAAACTGCTGAATTTAATCAGAAAGGGCACAATTCTTGAAGCAAGTGCCATCATTGAACAAATTAGCTACATCGACTGTGAGGCTGCTATTGGAAATATTCGTTGTCGGCTTGATGAGTGGAGGGATTTGGATGTTAGAAAAATGCGTCAAGAACAACCAAAAAAAAAAAACAAATAATGCCTTATCGGCTGCCCGTTACTCTCTTTACCCTTTTATGAATAAGCCTTTGTTTATTGACACGCAATGTGCATTTCCAACAATTCTGCTAAAGATAAATCAATAAACGGCAACTTGAAACTGAATCTGAAATGTTTTTACTTCAACGCTACTGAGTACTTTTCATAGCCCCAATATTCCGTCTTTGTTCTCAGAACAATGCGGTGCGGGCGTTCTTCCAATATCTTGCTTCTTTCACTTCTCTACTTATCACGAAATGAAGCCATAGTTCGGGACAGTTGCTTCATTTTCGAGAAATATCCTTTCGTCGTAATTAAGTAAAGGTTCCTTATGTTAGAGAAAGCGGAGCTAGTACATATATATAGACTACTGGGAGTAGAAATTTTTGGTTAAACGTAGTTAGCATGTGATAATAAGCTTTCTGGGTTGTTTAATTACATATACTTGCAGCAGAGCTCCACGATCGTCAGCCTTCCTGACATTAGTATATATGATAAATATTATTTGTAGGCAACAACAAGAAGGAAAGAGAGGGAGTACATTTTATTATGAAATGCATATCGCGCTAAAAGTCGACAAGAAATTTCCATAAAACATGCATAAAGAGCAAGAGGATACATCAGTAGTAGAGTACATTAATGTACTGAATTAGCAAAGTCGTCAGTTTGCAAACGATCGATCGAGAGAAATAATAACGACAAACAGTGTGAATTATACTAGACTCTCAAAAAAATTATATTTTATGCAATAATAGCTGAATCCGCTGCTAATTTCATTCAGTGTTCCAATGAATGAGTTATTTGCCCATTTCTGATTCGCTCTCGATAAATTTATGCCAGATTTGTGCTAATATTTTAACTATTCTTTACTGAAAAATTTAAAAGGTGATATGTGTGCATAAGGCGTACTGCTAGCATTGGTCACTTCAATGACTGACTAAGAGGAGCGCTCCGATCTAATATCAGGCCTTTCATGACAACACACTTCTTCCACAATTTCTTCGAGATTAACGGTTTTCAAGATTCCATATGTACCTCCCCGGATGTGTTTAAAATAGGCTTTCTTATCAATAACTTCGACTTCTACAAATGTCACCTACTTTCTTCGTGGCGATTTCAGTGCATAAATGATGAAGCGATTAAATGTAGCCACAACATTACGTAACAACGATGATGCTGAAAGCTAAAATATGGACGTAATTTTCAGCAAGGATTTGCATTGTTTGCATCATATAGATATTTGTATTATATGGCCACATTTGCGTTATATAGTCATTTGCAGTGTTTCACAGAAAAGAAACAAGTCACAGCACCGTCTAGTACCAGGAAGGTCTGTTTGACCGCCTATTTCTTGCACGTGTGATAATCTCATCGTTCACTTTCCCCATCCCAGCTTACCGTATATTTCTTGCAGCCAATGATTAGTTCTCTCATCATTGGTGCTTTCTGAAATGAGAGCAAAACTGCGCCTTTTTTAGACCTAAATACGCCTCTAACTGTATTTCCATTATATTTCCTATTGTAGCTAAAATGCACTCTCGATTTTGGTATATAAACTGTAACAATGTGAAATAAGATGTGTAAATTTGATAGAGTTCCCAGCCAATGAAATTTCGTTATCACAAAATTCACGAAATTCTCAAATTACAACGTTTCGACAAAGAGGCGATTTGATTAAATCATCCGAATCATTGGTTGAAATGAGAATCGTTGCAGAATCCAGCTTGATCACCTTTACAAACAGGAAAAAAAGCAGCGAATTGCAGATTTAGCGTCCAACTTTCTCCGTGTTGAAGAAAGAAAAAATATGATTATTGAACACCACCAGTCGGAACGCTTGCATCGGAAGCGCCTGCAAAAATGCATCAATCATTTTGTGACACTATTTCTTTCTTCGTTTTTTCTCGCATTTTTGTCGTCTACTTTGCTTTTATGCTCAAGCATTCTTTGCAGTACCATCATGGCTTACGAATTGTTTCATGAAACAATCCAATTCGATATTTATCTCTCACACCATCGATGTGAGTGATAAATATCGAATTGGATTCTTTCTCTTGTTACGTATAGTTTTATTGTATGATTTATCAGTTTTTCCACGAAAAAAGTATTCCCTTGAAAGGGTAAACGCATATATTAGCATCACATTGATATAATATTTCAAAAATTCTCAAAAATCTTCGTTCAACATTTTCATCGTTATTGAAAAGAGTGAATGGCTTATTTAGACCATAAAGAAATTTATTGCATCATCTCATTTAAGCGTACCAAAATCAAAATATGGCCAAAGTCAAAAATATATGCTCAGAATGCATTTTAACTTTCAGATGAACTTTATCTTCCCTAACAATGTTGGAATAAATAAACCTGAGCCTTACGATTTGCGCTTTACTATACCTAAATCTCCGACTATGATGAATTGCTATATTCATGATGAGATTGAAAAATAATTCTTCAAATTTTTGAGGACGAAAGTGTAGTTATAAGCAAGTGGTTTCATAAAGAATAGCTTGAAGCTGTTAGTTCAGTATGATTACGGCAGGAATAATGGCAATACTTTTTTGCACAAAAAGATTGGTTCCTCATTTTCAATCCATCGTAGCGGATGACCATTTACGAGATATACTATCAGATGGCTTAAAATTTATTTTCACTGTAGTTCGATTCAATTCATTTCGAGTACCAAAATAAAGGAGACTAAGCAAATGAGTTCTTCGCCGACGTTTAGGAAAAAGTGAGGCATGACACGCATGATATTATGATAACTCACATCTAGGTGATTGCATATATTTGCATGTATCATAAATTTCACAACATGCGTAAAAATATCCCAAATTTTCTGCAATGAATGCATCAAAATGTCACTTACGAAATGAATAAATTTTAGTAAATCATTGTTGATGATGAGCGAAAAATATGCAGCAAATCCGCTCCATTAAAATAAATAAATGTTTAAAGTTCGAATTAAATCACATAGTTAGGAAAGACTTTTTCAAATAATACTAATGAATGGCTGAAGTTGATTTTTATGGTGCGTTTTTCGAGATAACGTAGTTAATAAATAACTGTTATACCTGTTGCCGTAGCAGCTGTTGCTCCGGATGCACCAGATATTCCAGCCTGAAGATCATTATTCTTTGAGATTAAATGCATATGGAAAATACAACGTACAACGTATGTAATATTCATATTCGCACTGCTGAAACTAGAGGCCAAAAGGCTTTCCCTATACGACTGCAAAGAAATCATATAACTTCCGATGATATTTGAGTGTATGAAAGAAACGAGGTGTTCGGTACTTTCACATTGGAACCTTTCCTTCCATCGATAAATTTGCTGCGATAAATAAATACCTATCCTTACGTACCTTCCATATTGCTCACTGAAAATGCGATCAAAGCAAAACAGATCAGAAAATAGCATGCAACATTGAGAAAAGCACATCGCTCACACAGGTATACAACCAAAAAGTACACAAACTATGGATATACAATAATTTTTATCCCTCGTTAAGTCAAAGAACCGATAAATTCTGCTTAAAATAATACCGTGTTTTTCAAAAATCCCTTCAACCACTAGGAAATTCTCCAATTTTTTGACTTTGTTTTGTCTTCATTTCCATGCACAAATCTATGTACCTTTTCTATCGATGTCGAAGGCGAAACACACGCAATCATGGTGATAATAAACCTCAGTCGGGTACATTACGACAAAAAGATAACGAATATAACATCACTCTTATCACTTTCATAAAAACTACAATAAAAGCACTATCGTTGTGTTTTAAATTGGAAGATACTCAAAATGGTGAATAAAACGTTTTATTTATTTGCTTATTTTCTATGAGGAAAAAGAGAAATACTTCCGATTTACAAAAATATATAATTATGAGCTATACAAACGACATCGTTCGTCACTGCTTTTGGCACTGAGGCAAATTATAAACTGCAACATAATGTGCCCTTCTCTTCACCTGAAAATGTATGAAAACACAACCGAAATATAACTTGGTGGAATAGAAAATTTGTTGCTAGTCACTTATATTTCATTTTTTGATAGTCAAGAAGATTGCCTACAAGATGAGCGCCACCTCAATCAGTTTCATGCTTCGATTACGACGTTCAAGGTAAATAGGTACATTAGCAGTGTTCTAAATTGCTGATGCGTTTTCATGTTATATTCCCATTTTCACGCTGCCTTCTCAAGGCAAAGAAAATTACTTTACGTTAGTCATTTTAATCAGGCATTCGTTTTGCTATTCATATGCGTTGGCAATTTTTATGGTTCAGTGGTAGCTAATAGTGTAATATATGCCTTCAGCTTAAATGTTACGCGACAATTAGGGCGATAACTTCAGTTTGTGTTATATATGATGCTCAGTCTACAGTAGTGAGTCCCTTACAGAACTAGGAAATAGAAAGAATAGCTCAACGTATGCAGTATAGTGCTTAGCTTCACTTCTAATTAGGTCAAAACAATAAAGTGTCATTCTCATTCGCTGAAGAGGTGTTTTCTGTCAAACAACGCCAATAACAGTTCTTTGCTTCTAACAATGAAATGAATCACTGTAACACAATTCGACCCTATTTGCAATGCGAAAGCGGCTATCCACAGCAGAGAGCAACGACGTTGAATGAAATAAAACCGACGGAGAGTAAACAAATATTTTATGGTCCGCTATCAATTTCTACTGGCATGCTTTCGTTAGTATCAGGCTTGTATGCTTGAATTAGCACTCGAGGCTTATAACTTATAACGAAGAAATCGACTAGCCAAGGAAAATAAACTCCGTCTTGCCAGATAGGAGAAGATTATCGAGTGAAGAGGATGAGATGAGAGGCGCAGAGTATAATTATTTAAACAAGATCACATACAACGTAATACAATTAGAAATGTGAAGCAATCGTTGGCAACATAGGGAGAAACAAATTCAAGACTAATTAAGGCACTCATCAGCGCCATATTCTCGCTTCCCGTCATACCCAACATTAACCATCAACAAATACGCTTGAGTAAATATTCTCCAGAATTAACAACCTGCTGGATGCAAATGAATAAAACAGCATACATACGAAGTTTGAATGATGATCATTCATGCGTTCTTATCTATATTATAGAGCGATCAATTAGACGTTTACAACTAAAGCAACAACTTGTTCAGCTTTACCTTTTAATATATGAAGGAGTTGAAAATTCCATGAATACATTTCACTGACGGCGATCAAAGTAAAACTTCAAAAATCCGAGTAATAAAACCCCCCGGAAATGAATCGAAAACTCGAACTTCTATGTCTGCTACAAAATTTTTGTGATAAGCGATTTTACTGTTACCTATATATGCAGCATCAATAGAACGAGTAGACTATTGTTGTTGCTGGCAGATGAAAATTCAGATAATTGATGATAAAGGATAGATGATTTAAACTGTGTCTGAGGGGTTCAACAGCGAATGAATCAGAAGCAAAGAGATTATTGTACTTTTCCTTCTCTCGAAAATATAATAGCCTTTAACCTTGCTCGATAGCGGGAAATTTTCAATTTCAAGAAATGAAAAAACTTATGAAGAAAAGAACCAAAATAATTCATAAGAATGAAACAAATATAATTTCTTTTTGGTCAAATATAAGGGCAAACGATGAAATCTCTTACATCGGCAGGCTGTGTGTTGTTCTGCTGCCCTGGCATAATCTTCCCGATTGCAACATTCGCATATCCTTTCGTCGTTTCGGCTGCAAATAAAATCGTTTGCTAAGTTTTCGATGAGGAATTAACCAAGGGAAAAGCCGATCATAATGAATGTTACTGCTAAAAAATGAGGTAAATTTTACATGCGTCATTGCACATTTGTGATGAAATGCAATACAATTTAGTCTCACTGCAATTTCAAACATCGTTGAGTATTTGCTTTTCTTCGACATTCCCAATATTGCCCACCTATCGCAATAACGCTTCAAGTGTACGTTCACTATACATGCCATAATAAGGACCTACTACTTATCATCTAGCACTGGCTGCGCAACAAAATGCCCAATTTTTTGAGGTAACTCGCATACGAAACAGTGTCCAATACTTGGATTCCACTTATATGTAATGGTTGCAACTTTTCAAATTTCACACTTCAAGATTCTCTTCACAGTCGCAGAGAAAATCAGTATGGGCGGATTAATTCATGGAGACGAGTTAAGACGGCCTTATTGATGTGATAGTATGATTTCTTAAATGCGCTGAAAATCATATAAAGGCGATTAAGCGCGCACCGTTTGCAAAAATGCTTCAACAGCAGCACAAATACACTAAGATATGTATGACGTATCGTGCGAATATACATATGCATATTTAAATATTGAATAATCCATAAAGAGGCACAAAGAAGATAGGTGAGAACTGGAAATAATAATGGGAGAAAAATACGAGATCGTATAACGGTGAATAAAAAATCAGAAATTATCCGCCATTTTGCGCCGAACCGCTAATCAGTGATTCTGCTTGAGGAACCGAAACTTGACATACGAATTTGACGTAAATGTCTTTCGAAGTTCCCACCTCTCCCCATTCTCCCGCTCCCTTGTACAGAATGTTAAGCCGCCTTCGTAAAACTTCTTAAACAAAACAAATTTTACTTCGTTTTTCGTTTCTTCATGGTTTACACGACATCGAAAAGTTATTCTACTGCTAACATGTTAGATGAATACGTAACCAACTCCATCGGTATTTCGATGTGCAAAATCCGTAAAGCTATGCTCAGTTAAATGTATATACGTGTGCTCTTTAATATAAACTGATTGGTAATATTTCTACTACTCATCATAAATTAATATGGTAATTGTGGGGCTTTTGTAAACGCACCTATCAACTATTGGGTAAGTATTTACTCTAAAAATTTGCACAACTTCCCAAAAGCTTAAAATAAAGTCTTTCGAACTTCATAGTCGGCGCGATGATTTACTGGGATGACCTATAAAGCTGCGCTGTTTTATCAAAGTGAAGAATGGGCGCCTGGAAAAGTCGATCTACTTTGAGGCGACATGACAATTTTGTTACCTGCCTCATCTCAACGTCTTCACTAATTCAATGCTTTCGTTTGCTTTTATGAGACAACGCATGTCAGCAAGTTGTGTGCTTCGAAAATGCAGCAGTCTTTTTGCTGAAAGCAAGAATGATTTAGAAGTGACGGTGACGACTGCAACGAAATTGCAAGCCAAGGGTAAATTAGCACGGAACGTGTTAAAATAGGTCGAAAAGGATAGCTCTACCATAAAAACAAAGAGAAAAAGATGATTTGCCTATCCTCTGCTTTACACACATCGGACAGGCACAGAACTTGAGATGGACGATGTTTCTGCTGTTGGGTTAAGCTCGTCGGTGATGGAATTAAACAGCTATGTTCCACAGAGAAGTTCTTGAGAAATAGCAGAATTGTATGTTTCTATGAATGTCTGATCTAACTGCCATCAGAGGGGAATACGAAGTAAATAGCTTACGAATTGAAAAAACACGTTACCTGCAGTATGGACGACCTCTTTCGTCTTGTTGAAAAGCGATTCAAGAGCGTTCTTCTGAAAAAACGAAAACAAGTCAGCTCAATGCAATATACTTACACTGATCCAGAGCTCGGATAATAAGTTCCTTCATAAAATTACCCACCTCTCATGCACCTCCACTTGGAAACAAATTATTTGCACCTATAATTTCATGAAAATACTGGAAGCCTAAATATACCTCTTCAGAGGTGAAAAGGAACATAACAAAAAAGTGCAAAAGAATTTCTTCATAAGAGAAATGTGGAGAAAGGTGCCAGCGAGGTTTGCAATGCGCTTTTTGCATTTTCATCGCATAGAACAATTGGTTACATCAACTGAAAATAAATAATAAAATCTAATAAGCAATGAGAAAAAGAACAGATGTTAACCACTCAGTTGGAGTGAAGCAGAAATTTAGTTGACCCGAAGTGCACCATGCTAATTTCTTAATCCCGCTTGGATACTTTTGAGGTGGATGGATCAACTCGAGTCGCGCAATGCGCAGCATAACCTGGTTGAATTATATGCACATTATGTGCACGAGATCTCATATGTTTAGCTGCAGTTTTCGTTGAAATAAATCCATCGGATAAGGGGAATATGTTCTCGTGCACTGCACCATAAACGTTGCCATTAGCAGGAGTAGTAAATAAAAACTTGCTAATACACATAACTAGGAGTACTTTGATGGAATCCGTATTAGGCGATTGTGAAAGCGACGCCACTGTATGTGAATTAAAATCTTCTTTCAGACTTACATACATCTTGCGGCAAGCTCACTTTGAGAAATTTCCCTGAACCAATTATTTTATGCTCTTACTAATATCGACATCTACCACATTCTTATTAAGTCACATCAGAATGGTGGTAACAACAGGGATGATGGGAAACGTCAGATAAGATAAACATCATCGAAGATGGTAGATTACATCAAAGATAGCAGGTAACCAAACTAGTACCAGCTTAATTTCGATCATAGAAAGCAAACTAATTTGTTTCCTTTGAGATAAATGTTACTAAATGAGTAAATTATAAGGATGACACTGGCGGATTATCAGAGCGGCTGGATGTTCATTCAACATTCGCACAAGCTGGAGGGCATAAACAAGCAGGAAACTTAAATCAGCCGTTGCTACACATATTTTATTTGTCGATATATCGAAATAATTAAATATACCACTGCGCAGTTTAGAATCGCTAATTCAAATAAAGGAAAACGGCGATGAGGAAGAGTAATTTAACGTACGTAATTACTTCTTTCTAGTTCCCTATGAAATTTTCGTTTATAAGTACGACCTCGTATTCATGAACTGGAGCGATTTTCTCAAACCAATAAATCCATCAACAAGCAAAGACGATGAGTGAATTGGGAAAAATGACATTTTTGGGTGCTGTCATTAATAAAATATGATGATATTTGAGAAGTCGTTCATGCGAAAAGTGACGCAAACATGGAGTTCTACTTAAGAGGGAGGCATGTTAGAATAAATAAAGTGATCTCTGACACCGTAAACTCTATATACTGTGAAGGCAAGCATTAAAGACCAATAAAAAGAGGTGAAAACAGCCAATGACGATGAAAACCGATAAGAATATCAATAATTCCGTTAACGATCATGATAAAAATTGATGCAAATGAATTCGCTATTTTGAAAGATGTGATGTTTTTCGTTTCGGGTGAACGAAATTTTGGGAGACGGGAACAAAAGCGCTCCGTTTCAACGAGGATTCAAAAGTGTCTTAACGATGCTTGCTATTTTCCGTCAATAATAACAGTGACGCTATAATTATTACTGTTATTATAAGGTGCTATTGTTCGGCACCATAATGTACCTCGCATGAACAAATCGAAATCTTTCATTTTTTGCGGTGAAGAGAACCTTATATTTGCCAATACTCATTCGTCACTAAAGATGAATAACAAATAATTAGCTCATCTTTAAGGTGCTTAAGACGACGTTAATGAACTTTAACGGCTATTGTCGCCAGTAATACGTGAATAGGATTGTTTCTGACGGGATTATGTGAGAAATAGAGGGGGGTTCTTAAGCATAACACTGCAGCCTTTGATCTCTTACAAATTATTTGAAGTCGAATCATTTCATGGGTGTTTTCAACACTCTGATGAACGTCGTCATGATAGCTGTCCAGTTATTTTCGGCCGGATTTTGAGAATATTTCAAGGCTGCATGCAAGCTACTGGCCAACGAAGACCACTGAAGCTACAACGCATTGAACGCAAAACCCGGACTGTTAAACTGTGCATCTAAATAAACTGAACTGAAATATGGTGATATTGTTAGTCAAACAT
Source organism: Parascaris univalens (assembly GCA_037576465.1). Taxonomy (NCBI): domain Eukaryota; kingdom Metazoa; phylum Nematoda; class Chromadorea; order Rhabditida; family Ascarididae; genus Parascaris; species Parascaris univalens. Next base: position 234,926,816 of record CM075173.1, on the reverse strand, counting down.
TCACATTAGGTAGCTAAGGATAACGATTCAGCAGTTTCCATGTGACGAGTAAACCTTAGCTCAATGCAAACAATTCAAGGCGAATTTTCAAGCTTATAATCTGTGCGTCAGATGAAACTAGAAAAGTGAGTACATGTTCCCTCTTTTCTCATTTCATTGTTCCCTCCTCCTCCCTTCCTCTCTTCTCGTCCTCACTTCATCCATGCCTTCTCAGTAACCCCACTTTCATCTTCTCCCGTCCACCGAGCAAATAACTAATAAATTTAGCAATAACTGCTCAATCAACGAATCAGCAGCTGTGGCTGCGATTATTGCTCGCTACATTCTCAGCCAAATTAAAGATAAGCGCACTGCAGACGTCTATGCAAATTCGCCCGCAAAGAGAGGAGGAGCACTTCGCATGTCGTGTTGCAGTCACTGATATTTCAGTGCCGTAAAGAGGAGTTGAGGCTACTACGCATTCGTAAAATCATGTGGGTAATGAGGACATTAGAGCTTTGCTCGCAGCAATCAAAGGAGAACAGGTTGCAGTCCATTGAGGCACACCTGGACTATTTCATTCAAACAGTGTTAAATGACAAAGTTTGCTTCGAAACGACGATGATAATGAAACTTGCTGATATCATCTTAATATCTATATGTCATCGCATTTATTTTGAGAGAAATGAAGGAAAATAACGTTACCAAAATTTGCGCTGGCGTGCATCGCCAGGGGCAATGCTCCGGAACAAAGTGCTCAGTTTAATAAGCATTTTTCTTGTCATATCACTGAAGATACTAAAGCAGTGAACCTTAGAAAACGATAAAGGTAGAATATCGTTCATACACTGATGTTATGCACCAATCCTGAAGGTAGTAAAGATTAGGATTTAAAGAATACTTACCGCCGCGTCTGCACTGCCAGCCATGACTGAGATGAGTGAAGAAACTCAAATGTGCCGGATACCAGCCACTCGAAAGCACCACTTTCGAGACGACGAACACTGAGAAGCAACGAACGATGAGTGCGCGAAAATGTGCCGCGCTGCTCTGCTAGCACAGAGTCATCGATCTTTTGAAGGCATAAGGTGCATGTGCTGGATGCATCCGGCTGTCTCTCGCCGTCTGACTGCCAGCACCACTGATCATATGCTTGTGTGGTGGTCATATATGGGTTTGCAGGCTTTGAGGTGCTCTCTCGCTTATTGTGCCCCTTGGCGAAGTAAGGCGCAGCAGCACGGCATAGCCCATTGCGCCGGAAGCACTAAATGTGTGGTTGAGCTTTGTCGACATTGACTGTGGCGAAGTAAACGCACGCCAGAAATGATGGAATTGGGCATCGTTGTTGTGCGTTGCACAGCGCAGCGACTTCGCTCTCAGTGTGACACTGTCGAGAAGTGCGTTGTTGCGTTTTCCATCGACTCAGATGTCTGCAGACATGTATCATCTACTGAATATGCTAGCATTTAGAGACATGAAAAGTGAACGTTTCCTTTAAGTGTCACAAGATTTGAATTCCTTAAAGAATTATTTATTCGAAGTGTCACCTAAAATTTTCTCGCTGTTTTATTTTCGTCGACTAATGGTTAAAAAAAACGAATCAAAAAAGAACATTAGTGATGATAGGATTATTCCAACATTTTCTTGTAGTAACTTTTACCTCATTTATAACGTTGCAATGGGCAATTTGCATGAATCGATCCAATCTTCATTTTTTGAATATGAGTGGACCGCTGTCGGCTAAATTTTAGCCTTGCAATTTCCGTGGCTCAAATTCTCCAAATAAATGGTCTTAAAGGTGCATAAATTATGTTTCGAGGAAGATCGGTAAATGTGACTGTGAAAGCGGTGTCCGATAAAATCGCGTCCTATCAAATAGGCAAGCGTTTTTTGGTTCTTTTTTTCTTTTCTGTAACAAAGCATGAAGTACGCAAGCAGCAGAGCGGGCCGATTCACGAGCTTCATTAAATCGTTATGTTCGTCGGAACTTAAATCTTGTCACATAAAAGTGCATATTGACATAGGCATTTTAGACAGTTGATTGAAGTACAGATCTTATCGTAGGTATTCATAGAATACAATGAAACAACCAAAAGATGAATATTACTACGGTACTTCGTCCAGTATACAGTGAACTTTACGCACCCTTTTATTGATTTTAGGAATGTTGAATAAAGATTATGACAATGAACACATATATGTCGATGAAAGTGTGCTGGCTTATGTTAATATGCCTACGCTTTGCTTTTTGATAGTGTATTGCGGAAGGTGAGCATTAAAGTTAGCTTACGCAATCGGACTGACCATGTAAGTGAATGCTGAAACCTAGTCTAATTTCAACTGATGATCTTCTGCTACCTGCAAACATTGAATGGTTTCACAAAATTTGCACGTCAAATTTTCTGTGCCATCTGGATCGATAAGGACTGAAAGTGGTCACTGATTCGCAATTTCGAGCTGGTCGGTTGTGTTATACAACTTGGTAATTGTATTGTTTGATAATGTTATTTCGTAAGTTTTTTCAGCACGTTCATTCGGTAAGTTGAACTGCAAAAAGCGCATATCGCGCTGTGGGCATCTTCATCGCTCTGCTTTTCATATTACATAGAATAATAATATAGGTGTTTGTTTGAGTTCCTAAATTCGCTCAGCTTCAAAGACACGCGTCATGCTCATAACGATGATACTTCATGCGAAAGCGCTTTCCCAATTCTGTTTCCGGTTCCTCAGTTATTGAATGATGCGATCTGCGTTTTCATTTTTTTGGTGTGGATTCACAGTTCATCGAATTCATAGTTGAGAAATTGGCAACTTCGGGCAGTACAACAGAAATCCCATCGGGAACGTCACCAATGACCATCTTCTTCCCACTCAACTGTACAACTGTAGAAATGCCATAGGATGGTCGGCGGTAAATTATCGCTTCGATTTCCTTTTTCTTTGATCTTACATTTCGCAAGTTCCGTTAAATTTGAAGGTGTTTTTATTTCAGCGACTACTGAATGATGAGTTCTTTTCATCAACTAGCACAATGTATATGAAACCCAGAAACTTCTCATTCTCAGATGATCCCGCTTACGATTCATTTGAGAAACTCTCCCTTTTTGAGTTTAGACATCTATGGCGATTTATTACGCAAAAGATCTGAAATTCGCTGCCGCAGAGCAGAATTTGGCCATTATCGTTTAAATGTAGTATCTGCGTTCAAGTGATCATAACCAGAAAATGTGACAATGAGTTCGCCGCATACGAGAGTAATGTTGCAATTTTTGAGTTGATTTTTTCAGTAACAGATATCCTTTCTTTCTATTCAAGGAACTTTTAGTCAATAATGCCATTAATAGCAGTACAACTACTTGCAACTTATAAAATCCATTGCAATTTTCCCTATTTTTCTAGTGAATCTTTAATTCACAATTTCGTTTTCAGCGACATATTCTAAGGAGTAAGAATTTTATCTGTACTTCTCTCATCCGAAAGTAAATAGATGAGAAATCATAATATGGGATTTATAAGATGGGACCGTGATTTTACAGTTCTGTTTAACTCATCAATTATTTCCCTTAATTGCAAAAAAGTAAATGTGGCGAGTAATGCGCCCGTAGTCCGATCTATTTAACTCGACCAAACCTCTTTCATCGATCGTTTAGAAAACTCCAATTTTTCGTCACCTCGATTACCACTGAAAGAAAATGCAAGCAAACGAAAAATTATGCACATTTCTAGCATGCACTCAATTTCTTCCTATCATTTGATCAACTTCACCGTTCAAATAAATGGTCAGATTATGGATATAAAATACTGCACTAAAATCCCCATGATGCTGAAGAAACAATACTGCGAAATAAGAAATTCAAAGTATACTGCGGCAATAGGCTTTGAAAATGAGAATTTTCATTGTTAGTTTAGCCCTAAATTAGTGAATAAAAGTAGGATTTTTGTTCAGTTTCTTTAGTTCAGTTAAAGAAATGCTTCACTAGTCGATGAGATTAGAATTACGGCATTCTCATCGATGGAGTGACGCTGGAAGCTATTCAGAAATATATGAAATGTACGTGTCAGCGCACTCACACAGCACCACTGAGAAAGGCTCGCTTGTTTTAACCAAACTGCTTGAAGCGCCGTCGATATTTCGTTGGTTTTTTTCTTCTGATTTTTTTGCGTGGAAGAAATTGTGGCTGAGAGTTTCGAGTGGGGAAGAGTTTTTCAGACAAGTTCACTTTTTATGCTCAAAGAGTCGTTTTTCGAGCACTGAATAGGTGATTGGCTTTTTATTCGACTTAGTTCTAAGGATGAGACCGTATAGTATATGCTTTCAGGAACATCGCTAAACTTTGATTTGATAGAAGATATCTTTCAGATATCTTCGATCAGAATTTGTAAAAGATTAGTTGCGTCGCTGCGAACGTTTCGACAATATTGAAATGAGGTATCATTCGAGCTCACGAGAGTATTAAATATTTTCCTTCAGCTGACTGCAGAAATTAGTAAATTTTTCTGGATGATTTATGACAATGGTTTTCGAGAGAATCTAAACATGCAACGGGTGCAATATTTTTTGGCGCTCGCTTATATCTACTTGAGAGCAGCACAGTTCTTCGCTATCGATCAACTGCCGACGGCGATGCAACATCGACCGGAAATCCTTTCAAGTGCATAACGATGTTTGCTCGCCTTGGATGCTATGACATTTATGAGAGGCACACGCGAACTATTCGGAATTTGACAACTTTCTTGTTTTCGTTGCGTATCCTCTTACGAGATACATGCAAAAGCCAATGACAGCAAAAGGCATCGTTGAACAATGAGGCTGCATGCCACAATCTGAGCAGTAACCGGTTGAGGCATTTTTTTATGAAACCGTGGAATGTAGAGACTTATGAGCTTTACGCGAAAACCTAACTTTTGCGATTAATAACTGCAGATATTAATGAACCAGCCAAGCTCAAAATGACCTCGCTTATGTTGAAATTCAGTATCCTCTCTACTCGCGAGTATCGCTCGGATTTTTTATTTGATAGATAACTCAGGATGCATTGTTTAAAGATTATAAGTGTAAAAGGAATGCGTATGTCCTTGAAGATGTTTCGGTGACTAAAACATGCTGAATGAAAACATCACGAAGACGCGTCGGCCTAGCGGCTTCTACAAAGAAGGCACCGGAAACATGGCGCCGCTCTCTTCGTGAATGGGTAGCATCGTTCAAAGCGGATTCGTCGTGAAGCTATGATGTTGACGAATGTACAGCCTCAAAGTCCCTATAAAAGAGATGACAGTAAGCTCATAGAGGGACGGCTTCTAGTGTGTTACGAAGGCACAGGAGCGTTCATTGCGGTAAAGAATATCCTTATTCGATAGAAGTTTTTCAGTTGGTAGAATTTTAAAATATTGTTCGCTGCTAGGGACCCGAAGAGTTAGAAAGCCTGAAATTATAACATTGATCTGATGTTCCATTCTTGCTAAGTGTTGCTGTGTTTTACTAATAGTAATCTTGTATTGCTCTGTATGCTAATTTGCAGTTTGTATTGCAGAGTATTCGACGTTGTTGTGTGTGCTAATTCTTAATTCAATTGCGATCGCATTGTTCTGCGCGCTATGCACTAAGAAAATGCAAGAGATTTAATCACCCAAGTTTGAGACTGAGTAAGGATGAACGTTTGGGAGAAGCGAAACGGAAGCAGTTGTTCGAGTGAGAAGAAATCGTCAACACAACAGAATTGTGCAGACTGAATAAGCGAACAGGACAGTTAAGTTTTACGACCTTCAGAATATATTGGCTACCTGGTCGGCGGCAGTCACCACACTCCTTATCACTTTTTAAAGGTGATTCTTGCAAAGTGAGATGAGCTTAGTGGGAATGCTACCACATAATATGGGAGGAACTGCATGACGCTTGAATTCCACTCAATTCAAAAATTTTTCATCTATAGTTCAAGAGTAATATTTTTATTTAAGAGTGTGTAATTTGCGCATTTGAATCATGTTATACGAAATTTGAGCAAATTTTAAGTTTACATATAGTGTATCGAGCAGAAAGAAGTGCCACTGGTTTTTCCAGTTCTCGCAAGAACCTTAGTGGAGCTGAAATTTTTTGACTTCCTTTCTCAACCTATTTCTATGGCCAATATCTTGAAGCATCACAGAATGCACAGATTGGGAAAGAAAAGTAGATCAGCTCTGATAGTTCTCTCAGAACTGTCAGAGCTGATCTACTTTGTGGTGATCGGAAATGTTCAACCCGTCGAATATTCATGGCCTCTCCTTTTGCACTGCCGAACCGCCCTACCTCTTATTCCTAAAACAAGATATTGTGTAGCATGCTTTATTGGGATTATTGCAGTAGGAGGCTTTCTTTCACGGGATTAGCTGATCAACCATTTTGATATGGAACGCTATCACTGAGTGATGATTTTTGATCAGTGTTAAGCAAATTTCAGCCTTTAAAAATGACGTATATGAATAGCTTTGCTCAATGCCCAAACTTTGCTCGACGCATGAGCTTCGTTCATCAAGCTATGCTTACACGGCTGACAGAACAAGCATAAATGATTAATGACCAAGTTTTCGCGTTAACCATCAAAGAATCATGAAGAAAGAAAGATAGGTTGTTCAATCTTCCTATCTCTGCTTATAAGAGGATCCGAACTCAAAATCGCTTAGCTATTCACTCGTATAATTTTCAGCAATTCGCCTGCCTCTTATATTCAATAAATGTCTTTAATCACGATACGTTAATGTTTCCTAGCAATTTTTCAGAGATAAAGAGAGCATAAAAACGAAAATCAACTGTAAAGCAGAAAAAAGAGCAATAACTGGAAACCATACAAGATGGGGCATCATTCCAAGGAATTTTCACTTATTTCACAATGATAGTGTGATTTTATTATTTTCATATACAGCTGCATTTGTTCATACAACTTTTGCTGCATATGACCTTCTACAATAAAACTGAGTAAAATTACATGTTATTGTATCTAAGAAACTTCATCACTGCTGCTCTCATTCGCAGAGCATTCATTTTAGTGGTACTGCCTTTGAATAAATAATGGAGCAGTATATTACTTCCACGGAAGGGAAGTTGAGGAGAGAATTGCGCAATTCGTTTTTCTAGTCAATTATTCAATGTTCAACGTCGACTTCAATTTCAGCTTCATCAAAAACGATCGCATAGATCAGCAGCGTATCCCACTCCTCATGTTTTTAAAAACATGGAAGTTGATAAAAGTTATTTCCTTATCAGAAACAAGACGAATGTCAAATGAAACTGATAAGATGTGTTTCCGTTGTTATATTTCAAGTGAGGTGTGGACCAAGTGATACATGCTGAAATCACTTCCTTGTTCTTTTCACTGGGAATGAGGAGAGGCGAGCGGTGAGTACAGTAGTTAAAAATCAGCTCTGACCACAAATGATTTACTATTTTAAGCGAGTAGTTAATTTTGTGGCCAGTAGGGCAAGGAAGAATGGCAGATGTCTTTTGTGAACGATGTATGAAACGGTAAAATTTAGTGCTCTCTATTCGGTTCATGCATAAACCCCATTTAAATGAAATATATAAGGTGATATCGGTTACTGTATGCATTGAATGTATGGATGGAAATGCTTGTTGTAGTATAAATAAAACATTCATTGATTTCTTTTTATATGTAGCAATGATAAAAACGGTTTTTAAATGTCTTCTAACTTTCTCATTGAAGATATCTGTTCACTCTTTTGTGGCGTATTCATTTCCTATCACAACGAAACGGGAATAAATAAGTGAATGATTAAAACGATCATATCAGAGATAAAATGGGCACATTTATTGGCAATAACGAATAAACATATACCTATATGCATTCCTATGTTCCATTATAAGCGTTTTACAAAACGTGGTCATCATTCATTTAAGTGATTTATTTCATCATTACTGAATTTCTTCGTATAATTTTCACAATCACTGAAAAGGATGTAAGACGGCATTGTAGATTGCACAGTAAAATGATTAAATGTAGCGCTCAACTGAAGACATGACATTTGCGTTAATAAGGTTTTCGCGAAAGATTAAACTGCAAAGCGATATTGAGTTGAAGTGGACCCCTGCATTCTACGTCCTCTTCGATTTCCGCCATCGGTGTTGCTCCACCTTCACATCTTCGTTTTTCCTATCGTTCTCCGCTCGCACCTAAAAAGCCTCATTCTTGAACTACTCATAAAAAGAGCTATTCGAACGTTACTAAAATTGCCGTACTGATCGTTGGGCTTGGTTATGAACTCCAACACGATCATCCACTCAGATTAAAGAGCCGTCCATGCTCATCGGCTTTATGTTCCGACTTGCTTCTCGGTGAAAACATTTTCATTATCGACGTTATTACAAAGCTTGAATATAGGATCAATGACTTTCTCGTCTAAGGTTACCTAGTATTGTCAGCGAATAGAAAAAAAGAGCCTACAGTCGTGGAATTGAGACTTTTCACATAAGTAAATCAATAATAATCTCATTATAAAGTATTATGAGATTAACCAACATTCACATATTGGGAGCGCTTAATAAATTAAATAATGTAGCACTCTTTACTGAATGAATATGTGATGGATATTTGAATAGTGAATGTTTTAAAACAATAAAGAATTTTTTTGTTCGCAATGTGGAACTCGCTCGGCAAAACGGAACAAACGGAATCGATTCGCATGTCGTCGATTTTTTGCAGAGACTTGCCTAAACGATCGATTTCTTTTTTTCGAATATAAAGAGACGCAACGTCCCAAAAGCCAGCAGATGTGTCTCATGAAATCTCTCTCGATTTACAAAGTGAAAAGTGTAACAGTGGGAGAAAAGTCTTGCCCACTTAAAGTTTAAGAACATAAATTGAAGCTTAAACCCAAACTGCAGCAATACGCCCTAGGTGATGCTGAAATAAAGTACAAATATCGAAAAATATGTTGAAATATTTTAATGCGTTACTAAGGAGTCTACAGATGTGAACGAGTGTATCAGATGGCCAATATTCATGCTTCATTTCGTCGATATTGCTGCAGTTTTGCTGCAATTGACAAATTCGTTCGTTTCACTCAAATTGCTGAATTAATTTCGTTTACTCAACACGCACACACATGCAAAACGCATCCTTTCACTCAGCACACGATCATCGAGTGCATCCCTCATTTATTCAGTAATATTTACGAATAGCTCATTATTGTGATCGAACTTTGCCTCACATTCGCTGATATATCCTGTACTCAGCAAGACAGATCCTTTCTTATTTATGGGGATCTGTCTTGCGGAACACTCGTAGACTTCATACAAAACTCGTGACTATTGGAAAATTCCATAAACTGCCCTTTGGAATATTTGCAAAAATAAGCAAATATTTACGATCTCTCCAACTAATAACGAAATAAAAATTCCCAACAGCAGCAAAGAATCCAGCAAATGTTCCTTAGAAAAGAATAACAACAATGGAAACTAATAATTATAGGCCAATTAAACCGAAGAAAGCAAAGCACTGTTGGCAAACAAAAACCTCAACAATTCCTTCGAAAAAAAACGCTTTAATCTTTTCTCAATGCTATTAAAAAACTTCTTCATCAAAATATTACTTTGAAAATACAAAGAGGTTTTTGTTAAAGAAAAAATTATCCCTCAGATTGAAACTTCCCAACAGGAAAATGGAGAAAAACTCACAATTTCAACTGAGCGAAAACTCACTTTCACATAAACGAATATGCATATTTGAAGTGAAAAGTACGGAAGTAACAAAGGTAAGTTCGAACAAAATCACTCCAAGTTTGACATTTGCGCCCTGAAACTCTCCAATGTTCACAGGCCTTAACTCCTTTAGTCCGCTCTCATTCGCATTCCAATGAATGTGGAATGCAACATGTTAAAGAGTTCTGCGTATTGATCGGTATAGAAGATCGGCGTAATGCTCTCTATGCAACGAAAAATGTGAAAAAATTCAGTTTGTGCCAAAATTACAAATCTCGTCATGCGATCTTAAGTGTCCTAGAAAAGTTAGGAATAACTGGAAAATTGCATGGAAAATAAATGATTGGAAAAGCTAACACACCACGTTCGGTTTTTTTTTTCATTGCATTTCAGCCCATACCATTCAGTTAGGAAAACGAAAATTTCGGCAATTGAAAAAAACGGGGTCAAGGCGATTGGTGTGATATACTGGAGATACTTCATTTAGCCTATCATGTCTTCAATATAGACAGCCAATGACAAGATAATTAATTACTCTCGTTCGCAAGATACCGATCGCTCGCTAACCAAAAATCGTTTGGCAGCCGATATATCAGACATTTTGGAGCAGGATTCGACTTGCGAAGGAAAAATTTTGCTTTCCAACTCGTGTAATACCATTAAGAGGGATCATCTTCTAGACTGAATCAAATGAAGTAGTCCTCTGTAATGTTAACATGATTCGTCAAACTTCTTTGCCACAACCCCTTATGGTATAAGATTTGAGACTAATAGAGCGATGGAAGTAAAAACCTACGTCCACATATACTGGCATAAACGTTATGCCGCTATAGCATACCTTAAAAAAGATGTAAAAATTCCGGAAGTAGGTGAAAATATTCCACAAAATTTTGAAAAATACACGTGTATGTAATGATCCGGTTTTGGTACAGTAGATCTCTGAATATGGATGAAAATTGGCTGTTAAGATCCATCGTTATTGTAGAAAAAAATGCAACAAAAACGACCAACATAACATTTTCGGTTAATCGTACGATTGGTGACCGCATGAAACAACCAGCAGAGCCTGCCGAGGTTAGAAGGAACACAACTATAGCAACTATCGTCGGTGCTCTATGTCGGTTACTGGGCAAGGAGATTTGCCGTCACACCTCATGTCAACGGTGAGTGAGAAATTAATGAGACGGATATGTTCATGATACGCAATGTACTGCTGTTCCCATGCGATCTAAATTACAGTAGGCTCATCGATATGTAATTTGCACACCTCCTTCCTCCTTTCTTCCTATCATGCTTTCCCTTCTTCTTCAATCATTTTTGAGGATTAAGTGCAGCCATTAACCGAACGTTCTCATTGAAATCAATTGCATAAAAGCCTGACCATAGTTTAAAGTAAAGAAGTGAACGGATATTAGGAAAAGTGCAACGAAAATATTATTTTTAGATTTTCGGATTTAGGGATTCCTGAGTGATTCCTTCGATGCAATAATGTAAGAAATGCAACAGCCATAATTTTTTGCTGTCAACCCATAAATGCAACTGCTTGTCACGAAGAGGTGATCACAGAAATATGTTATGGTAGACGACTAAATATACAATACTGATTGGATTGTGGTCATAAATCTCTACGAGGCACTTATATGCTCAGTAATCGAGCAGGTGCAACGATGGGAAGTGTCTGTGCATCCGGTCTCAAATTTCTCGCCTGTCACTAGACAAGCAAACCCATTCATGCGTACAATAAGCATTAAGCCACGATTGACACCTCATTCACTTACGACTGATGAGGCAACCTAATTTGAGATGTAAAGTGCTTGCTTCTACATGGGTAACTCATATACATTTTGTGCGAGTTTGCGATTTGTGCAATAAATAGAAAACTAGAAAAATAAAAACTGAAACTCTCACTTCATCGAGGTGATCCAAATAATGATAACAGAAGAACGTGCTTAGGATCACTTCATTTCGTCAAAATGGGTTAAGCATTCTTTATTATCGTTGACTATTGGTGATGCCGCAAGAGTTTCTATGTGACTATATTTTTGCAGCCTTCAATCTACCATTGCAGCACTTTACTGCATGCTCCTTATAAATCTTCTAGCCTCACTTTTGCATGATTTTTACGGCAGTGCTTTTTGTTCGCAAAGTTCTATACTAAGAGCGCAATATCTAAGCTGTAATAACCATCACCGTTTTTTTTGGTACTAAAGTGGAATTGTTGAGATTTAAAAGCTATTCAGGTGTTACCACAACGGACAGCTGGACGAAAAACGAGCAATGGCGATCGTGGTAACAAATTTGTTGAAAGCCCTGTTTCAGAAAACTTCTGCATAAGTGAAACCTCGAGACTGTTAGGTTCCTTCTTGTCTTAGCGTCTAAATATGGCACTAAATCATGCCAGACGATTTGCTGCGGAATGCACTTCCGAATTCTACTCAAGTTTCAGAAATTACGACCAATTCAAAAAATTTCACCAATGATGCAATTGCAGGTTAATCAACGGGTGCATTCACATGAATCATCGGCAAAAGATGTTTTTTGCACCCTGGTTATAGTTCTTCTGCACTGCCTTTATATGCTCTCAGCTCTTCTCCACATTAATGATTCACGTAAAAAATTGTCATAAAAAGGCGTCATATGACGTTCATTATACATGCAAGCTGCAGTATGCATGTACACTTATTTATGTTATGCCTAAAGTGTAATACTGGAGTGGTGCGCTTTAAAAAGAGTAATTAGTAAAGCTCATTATATTTGCAGTGCGCTTTGCAAGGCGCATTTGCAATTGCGTAAAAATAACCTATTTATTTCATATCTTCTATATTATCCATCTTTTTAAGCTATGAAATGCGAAAAGAATATCTCTGTTAGTCTTTTCGTAAACGGATGCTATGAAAGAAACAAGGGTCGCTGTGTTATTCCAGCAGCGCTATATCTTAATATATCAGAACTAATATGAATGTTTTTATTTCAGTTAACGACCAATCTGGCAAATTAAGCCAACTATAACACTAACGCCTCAGTCATTACTGCAGCTAAAAGAAAGTCGATTTGATTGATCGTCCCTCTTTAAATAAACCGCTAATTATAGGTCTTCGATGATTTCACTAGACGAAAAAGGATCTGTCTCCAAGAGAACAACAGCCTATTTGCGCGAAGATGAATTACGTCTATGATGATCACCTGTGTAAATAGTTTATCGATGGCGTATTTGTTTGTTGTTAGTATTTGTTTAAGGGTAATTATTTCTTTCTACAGCTACTATATATGACTTTTATGAAAATATGTTACTATGCTTCAGTTAGTTTTTATGAATTGAAGTTATATTTTCCAGAAAATGCCTCCATTAAACGAGGCTTTCCTTGAAGAGGAAAAAATTCTGCTCAAACAGAGTGTAAATTAGGTGGTGAAATGAAAGTGACCTTGGTTTAACTAATGGGATTTAGGGTTGACAAGAAGTCATATAGTTTTTATCCCAACTCAATTGCTCAATTTTCAATGGACATACAATAAAGCAGTTTTTTTTTGTTAAATTTCGTGCCTTACCTAAAAGTATAAGCTAAAATGAAATTCCTGCAAGATTTCAATTTTGACGTATCGAACGAAGTTTTCTGAACACGCGATCGAAATATTTCTCTGATCTGAGCATTGCAAGAAATTTGCAAAATTATGAGGGATGAACCTATGTTGGCACCTTAGTTTTTCACTGAATAGATGCTACTGATTCAGCGATAAGATAATGTGTTCTCATGAGCGAGGTCATCGAAGTGAAGATAGGTGGATAGGTAGCATCGTTTCCGTTCTTTCGAAATAATCGGCCTTGAATACAATGATGCCGAAACTATATGGCCGTAAATGATAAATGACAAATGTTCTTGCACGTTTTGTTGTGTCGCACATTTGGTTCTTCCATTACATACAACTACCGCAGTGTGATTCTCAAGTGGCCTAGCTTGTGGCTTGCTTCCGTTATTATACTAGTTCTGAAGCATATTCGTGCTCTATTCCTTTCCACCCCTCGTCTACCTCTTTCTCTTAATCGTCCCTCCGTCTTTCTCGTCTTATCACCGTTCATATCACGGCATTCGAGAAAAACCATATTGTTTTAATGTACGCGTTTTGTACTATAATGCTGGAGAATTCACCCTAATTGCAGCTTATTGTTCGTTTCTCTTTTCGTGCGTCGCTATGATATCTTTGTTTTGCCTAACTGACTTTGCCTCTTTTGCTAAGGCATATTTTCTGGAGTCAAAATTTCCTCAAAACGAGAGATGATTACTTGCATAAAAATGAGTTTCATCTCTAATTATCAATTCAGATGATAGCTCTGTTATGCGATGATAAAAATATCAATATTGTTGTTTCGAAATTGCTGCTGTGCACTTACCAGTTCCAATTCCAAAATACTTTTTTTGCGCAGAGATTAACTGTCATATTTTAAAAGTTGACTTAACGAAATAGAGTTCAAACATATTGCAAACGAAACATTCAGTCAAGAGCAATTTTTCTCATCAAATTTTAACTTATCCAATGCAAGAGTTTGGAGAAGACGGAGGGGGTTTGTACGTGGAAAACAATAAGCGATATTTAGTCACTACTTTAGTTAGAAATATGTGCATTTATGATAATGACCTTTTGCTGCATTCCTACGTGCGCAATAAGTTCATCTGATTGATGTGCAGATAGGTATAGAAAGGTGTATTTGTTGGTATAGTTTGATTAAGTACTAGTCATAATCTTTCATTTTCCTGCTGTGGTTTATTCCACTCATTATATGAATTTTCGATAAGTTCGGTTTTCATTTTTCAAGTATGTGCTGCGGAAACACATTTTAGACACAAGAAACAACTCAAGAAAAAACAGGCTTATTCGCTTCGAAGTAGTCTTATTTCAAGGAAGCGCTATTTTCCTGTGGCAAGGTTCGCTTCTGACGAAACTGGCGCTAAGGATTTTGATAGGCGAATTTCTAACAGGGCTCTTGAATTGGTGTTGTAGTTGCTGCATATCTGAAGGTCGACCACCGCATAATATCGGTTGAGGCTTCCACCATGGCAGACCCATAGCATTCGTTTTTTTGCATTACCTACTCTCCAGTGAGCAAAATTAGCCAGCTATTCGATCCTAATTAAACAATACTGTAAAATGTTTTAAGTTGGGCCCATTGACGCGCATCAGATACGGTATCCTTATGGCTAACTACTCATTGCTGTGGATTGATTGAGTTGACACATAACGATGCGAACAGTTGTTCGCAATTTAGCTATTAATTACCGATATTCTCGTTCATAGCGCGATCTTATTGCGAACACATGTTGCCCTTTGACCTTTTGTTACGGACGTATTCAGATTTGTGACGATGATCATCTTACTGAGCATTCAAGCATACTTTTATTATGCTTACACGAAAATAAATTAACGAGATTATAAGAAAATACTTTTGTTAACGTTTTCTAAGTGTTCTTTGAGGTTTTACATGCTGATTAAATATTAAATAAACTGTCGCTGCTCCAAGAAATACTTTCATATGAAAACGTAACCATCATAACTAGCTTCATAACTAATTTTTATAAGGTTTAATTATGGTCCTCATAACAGAAAAATCTTAAATTTGGAAATAAATTTCATTTACCTCGGGTAATTTTCTAATGTTTTCCTTTCAGCGATTTTCGTAAATTTTCTCTAGAATTGACCGCAAATTCTTTACTAGAAGCCGTCTTATTCAATTTCGCACTTACGAAAGGAGAACGAACTCTACGCAAGTTCAAATCAAATCTTTGAGATATGCAAATCGCCATCAGCAAATGCCTAAGTATATTTGCTCCTCCTTCCTTTCCTTCCCGATCTGCTTTGCTGTCTTTCATTCACTCCTTCTTCATCCTCTCCCTCCCACCCTGTTTTCTGCTGCTCCATCACCTTCATTGTTTTCTACTGCTTCATCGTGGTCAAATCACTTTTGATAAAAGCATCAGATTGAAATTAGGGACCGAATGATTTCATACGAAAATGAATGACAGCGTTCATAATTCTAATGAGCTATTATATTTCGGATAACACCACTTCCTGCTTCTACGTTACGCTCAGCTGCAATCATTGCTTAGAGTACAATCTCAGCTGTCAGTGCTAGAAATATGATGAATTCGGCATATAATTTTTAAAAAGAATTCCCAGTGATGCATAAATTAAGCATAAATCAGAAGTTTTGTAGTCGTTAGGTGAACGCCTCAGTAAATTGGTTTCGACGAACTCAAAGTTCTCACCACATGTTTAAATGATAGTTATTGCAAATTCGAAATCTGTATAGAAATACAATTATTGTTGAATGAGAAATATTCGGCACATTTCAACGATCGTTTCAATTATGTCGACGATTACGAGAAAAATCGAGATTGGTTTTTTGAAGGAATGGCGTCGACTAAAACACTGCAGTCAAACGAGCACAAAACTGGAGAAAATTTTATAGAGAAAACGCTTAACGATAATCTCATAAGTTACTAAAGTCTAGTAGTTCAATTAGTTGAACGAAACTAAGCGATTAATGGGAATGAAGCGGAAAAGGGTAACGGGAATCGAAAGTCGAAATTCCGTATACAGTAGTAAATGCTCATAAGGATATGAGAGGCTATGTTCTCATTTTTCGCGCACAGATCGTGCAACATCGGCGCTCTCTTTGATCGCCTGTGAAATGAACAGAGTGCAAACATGATGACACGACATATAACACCCAATAAATAAGCGGTAGTAATCTCAGCGCTTCTCCTTAGACGCACTCTTTGAACAGTGTCGCATCAGCCTCACACTTCTTTATTTGCTCTTGTTACTAGAGGTCAGTTGCCTCACTTCACCTACAAAATGCGCTATCCGCTTTCGTTATGTGGTTACAGTCGTTGAGGTTACTATGCCATAGAGTTTATGTGATTAGTGCACAATGATTTTAATCAAAGCATATTTTATTTTAAGGTTTCAGCATTTTTGACTTTCCATATATGCAAAAAACTCTCATGCGGCAAAGAGTATTTTCACTTGTTACGCCTTCGAAAAAGTTTGAAAGGTAGACGACAAAAATACCAATTCATATATTTTGCAAGGAGTACAAATATCAGCTCGTGCAAGTGTCGCATTTTCTTATTGTCATTCAAAAGGGAAACGAAGAAGAAGAGGGGAAGCCAAGAATAGTATAGAATGCTTTCAGTGTTTAAGGGTCTTGATTAAAGATGTGGGCATTCTAGATGAAAGAGAGCGAAAAATTCCTCAAATTAGATATTCTTTTATTCATACATGTCCATGCATATCATCAGATCATTTGGTACTGGTTTATTGTTATGTGAAAATAAATCATTATGTATGATCATTGAATCCCACGAAATTCATTTGATTTGGGATTGTTGTGCTTGCATCATTTAGCACCGCTGATCATCGCAGCTAAGAAATATAGGCATAATTTAACAGCCAATGATTTTAGCCTCATTTACTCCACTTTAAAATCCAATGCAATTTCGCAAGAATCACCCTATCTCAATGAAGTTGTTTCTCAGATGAGCCTCACAACTCCATTTAACTATTTGAGAGAATAGTAATAGCCCACCTCATGATGCTTCTTTCACTCGTAGTTCCTTCAGGAAAATTCCATAACCCATTTAATACGACACTGTACAATAACAGCTCGCTCTTACGTAGATGAGAAGCTTCATATTACTCATGAGCTTCATTATATGTTTGAAAATAGAAACATTCTCTTCAAAACGTAATCGTCAAGAAAGGCTTCAGTCCAAAAGTTGCGGCGATATCATTTCTGCGGTTTTATTCGATGCTGTTAGCACTTAACTTCTTTAACGAACATTTAGAATTGGTGCCTTGTCTCCCCCAGTGTACTCTTCTTTAGCAGAACGCCTTCACCGCTATCATTTTAAGTGAAATTCAGCTTCTTAGTTTTCCGATGGTCAGTAGCAGCAATTCCGTTTTCCCATAAAAGCGCAGCATGCTAGACGAGAAAGCGTCGTCTAATAAATAATCGAATTAGTGTCGTTGTTTATTTCTTTGGCGGTACTGCCGCAACCGGCGGATACTTCTCCGCGGGGAAATGTGTGAATATGATTTCAGTTTGACTAATGGTAATTTTTAACTTATGAACGTGACCACAAAAGAGAAGCCGAATATGACTTGGGTGATGACATGTGCAAACAAAACAATTTACATAACCAAAGTATGATTGCTGTAAGGGGTGAACTTACCCGCAATTTGCTTAGCTTCCTTGAATGAGCGTCAGGCGATGCTGGACTGAAGCATTCAGTAAAGGGAAATAACACTTTTAACATCGACAGAAAACTTCCAGATGTTTTTTCGTATTATATTACAGCCTATCGTTTGCGGCGGGTTAATTGACATATTACTTTTACTAACGGAACTTTAAATCCACAATTTTCTTACCAGAGAAGATGGAGTATTTTATAATTTTCTCCCACTAGTGCAAAAAGGAGAGATTATTATAAATGTGCTTTAAACACCAACTATGCAAACATTTCCAAATAGTTGCAAAAAAGCTTTATTCCGGTGATCGAAATTCACATCTCACTCAGCATGTTTCAGCCACAAAATGACGACGCAAAGTTGACATTACTAACTCATTTATTATCTAAGTTTGAAAATATGGAGGCAATCTATTATTATAAAATAGATGACATACAACAAAGCCACGCGCAGTTTCCGAGGGCTTAGCTACCTTTGTTATGATTTTATATGCTGTTCCTTATATACCGTTCCTTCTTCAGCTCGGGTATGAAGCATTTATAGGGCAAGAATGAGCTTTAAATCGACGCAGACATTCATATTTGTCATGCATAACTGCCTGACAGATCCTTTTCAGTTGATCATGAACTTCGAGAAAATCCGAACATCTAGTCCGTCGAATAATTGCTACGGAATATCTACAGAATAAAATGATACACGAAAGTGCAAGAGAAAGAAGAGACATATCGGGTAACAACAGAAAAACTCTGTAAAATTCAAACGTTTATAGCCCAGAGGAACAACAAGTCATGAAAATGTTTTGCTTAAAGTGACATACTTCTCGTTGAGAATGTTCCACAACCCATGAGACTTTTGTCTGATAGCAACTTACCATCAGTAACTAAAGTTGTAGTTGTCTTCACAAAGTACTAATATTTTACATACGAAACCTCACGTTGAAATACGTGTCTAAGGCCTGGTTAAAAAATATTCAAATGTCAACCTTTCACGTAACCGTTTAGAGAAATGCACGCTGTTATAAGATATAAGATGACCCTAGTTTGATTCCTCCTCAAATTCCCTAAGGATAAAAATTAATCCATTTTTGACACTAATGCCATAAACATCCTTAAAGCCACAGCAGACCGTTCAGGTATTGTTGTCTTTAGTCGAGAAGATTTCATTACCGTTATCTTGATGGCACAGACTTGCCAATGATGGTCTTTCATATAGCTAAGTGAGAAAGCAGTATTGTTTTAGCAGTGAAGAATGTGACGCGATCACGTTGAAGAATCAAGGCACAAGCGCAATTGGCTAAATGAGCACCTGCTCAAGACGCTCATCGTCCGAGTGGATTAGCGAGTGCTCAGCAATCAACAACGTAAAGGCGCCATATTTGTTTGCATTCAAATCGTCTTGTCTTTCACGTGCTTCATATGATAATTTAAGGAAGAAAAACATAACCTGAAGAGATTTCCTGTCTGAAGTCAGCATTTTATAGTCAGTTGGAGTTAGAGACAGCCGAATTTGTTAAAGTCGTTGATAATTAATGACAGCTGATCACGGCACAAACAAAACCTGTGCGCTGTCTACAATCGCCCGTAAAGTTAAATATGACAAATTATAAGTTTTTCGCCTTCTTGTTTAAGAAAAGGAAGCCACCAATAACGTCGGAGAAGTGGTTTCCAAAAAAAAAACTTTATACTTAAGAAGAATAAGAGCGAGAAAGAGTTCTTCAAAAGGTGATGCAAACTTGTTGAGTGCTGATTGGGTAGCTATTCATTTTATCCAACCGTTCTATAGCAAATTCAAAATATTATAAAGTAGAGAAAAACAGCTTGAAATGAACAGAAACAGTAACTTTACATAGTAAAATAAATTGACAGGCAACTGGTATGGCGCTATCAATCGTCGGAAAATTCTTGTCGAAAGAAAAACAACTGGACGATACTTTCTCGGATATGAAAATTTGAAAATAGTGGTCTTCCCGCCTAATATGATGAGACAAAAATCTGTGGTTGTTTCAACAAGATTGCTAGGCGCTTTCCTTTTAAATATTTACCACGCATTTTACTCATTGCTATAATAGCGGAATGGGGAATATTATGGCCAGCGGTATTTTCACTGAAAATCCACGAACTTCTACTTGATACATTTCAATGCCATGGAGAATTGTTGGCATATAATTGTTGACAAATAGCAGAACAATAAAGACTTTCTTCACGAAACATTTTCTGTGCCATAACTGAAGCTTCCGCTCATCTGTTCTTCTATAGCTTCCATTGTCAGTGTTTAATTAGCATTGTAATAACTGTTGCATAGTGTTCCCTCTAAAAACCGCAAAACTGTACACGTTCGCGCGATTCTATATTTTCACTATATGACAGGAAGGTTTCACTCAGACGCCTTGTGCAACAGTTCGATCAACCCGCACTAATAATTACTGAAAACCGAGCACGGGCAACGCAACTATAATCCATTGAAATCTATTCGGTAATTTGCCGTTTTTGTAAGGATTGTTATCAAAGCAAGATCAGCTCGCATTGAACTGACCGTCCTTTGACTAAAAACAAGGTTTTCTCCGTCAAGAGTTCACGGGGACTGAAAAATGGGAGAAAGGGCAGGTTAGGTGGGCAGAAGGGGAGGGGAATTCAAGAGGATGGTGAAATGCTTAATGATGGCACTACGGTAGAAGAGTTGTTGTGATGCGGAAGAGCAGCTGCAAGTGAGCAGCACTCATTGGTGACTAATTGCTTGACACCATTACATTATTACGGAACGATAACAATGCATCCACATCACAACGCTAATTACTCACCTTATAAATGCGCGAATTCGACGTTTTACATCGAGATAATGCCCTAAACCATTGGCTCATTGACATCTCTTGTCGATCATTCTAAGTCCGGCCGATAAAAAAATTCTTGAGAGCAGAACAAATGGTAATGACCAAAAAACGCCATCGTCTCAGAAGAAACTGCTGCACTTATAATTCAAGTTGGACGGGGGTTCTTGTCTGAACCGGGAATGAATAGGACTTTTATCTCTAAATTTTATTTGTTTTAAGAAGATATGACAACAGTCAGACCCTACAGTGACATGACGCCATGAGTGAATAAACAAATAAGTAAATGAATAGATGAACAAATATATATATGTTTCGTTCTATATGCTATATATGTAAGTTATATATGTAAGTGTTATTGTCACTAAAAATATTTGGTACATAGCGAACCATTTATCAGAGCTGATTGATGACGACATAAATAGGTCCTCTGCGTTGATTTCACCACAGCAACTTCAATGAACGATTGATGCGTTAACGTGTTACAGCTGCGATAAATTCGATGCAGTTTTCCTCAATATAGTTTATAATTTTTGGCCACATAAGCTCAGAACAAAATGATAAAATGCACCGCAGTTACTAAAGACTAGTGCATCTCATCATAACGCAGCTAATAACTTTAATTGAAAAAATTGAAGCGAAAAGTTTCTATTCTGCGCTGAACTTTTCACTGACAATCTCACCAATAATCTTACCTCATTAACTGAGATAATTTAGGAGAATTTTTGTTCCTAAAGTGTAGATCTCGGCTGTAAATGGAGTACAAACTTGTGACCTTCAACAGTAATTCCAGCTTTAATGAAGCAGCATCGCATATGTGGAAGAATTGATGGGAACAGACGAGCAATAAGGAACAAACTTTCGTGCATGTGCAAGAAGGAATCTTCACAATCGAATTTGCAAATACATAACTATAAAGGCACCAAAAATGTGTACTAATGATGTAGATACGATGACGTGACTGTTAATATTTCTGAAGTTATTTCATCTGCTCACTGAATATGCAGCATCCAGTATAAATCCTTAACTGTAAGCCTATGAAGAGTTAAAATCTCCAGTAAATTTCGCAATATAACTGAAATTACTTTCATCAGCGAGTTCATTCCGATACTCTAAAATCGTCGTTTGAAACCGTTAATACAATTTAATTTTGTTAAAGCTATATGCCTTATGTTTTCTTCTGAATTCGATTTACGACTTCGATGCTCTTCCAAGAGGCTATTTTGAAGCCGTTTTGAAGGTCCAACAGATGCCTCTAGAGGTCCTTTGGACGAATGGTAGTCTTGCAGTGCGCTCACCTATTTCCACATTCTAAAGCAGTGAAATAATGGAACTAACTTAAAAACTGATATATAGTGCTAAGTTCAGATGGAGAATCATTAAGCCATGAAGATGTCGATCGCTGGAGATATGCCATGATAGGTTTGTTTTAATTTAGTAAAATCATTTCAGAGGAACAATTTAGGAAAAATTTGCATCCTTTTTGAATGAAATGAATAAACTTTTCTTCCGAGGGTGAAATCAATTCATGGAATAGTGCAGTTTTACTCGAGATGAAATCACTTCCATAATTTCGCTGTTTGATGTCTGCACAATTCTAAATATTCCTTTAAAATCCTTCCGAAATGAATAGTGCTAAATGAGTTTTTGTTTCTTCTCCGTAACAGTTCATTTTCTGATCACTAAGCAAATTCTTATAAACCTTTATTTTGTAATTATTCCTCATGGGTTACACTACTGGCATATTAATGTCTTTCATTTATTCGTAGTGAGTATCTGTTCCAAACACAAGTTGAACGAATTTTCTTTGCTGCGTAGATCATTCTGCCTATTAAATTGCGTATTAATCATGAGACGTCCATAAAATTATCGATTGCGTTCCACAACTAGGTATTTCAGTAAATATTACCAGTTGCCACTCTCAGTTCATTGGTCGTAACTACAGTGAGTAGTACTGCGTCTTAGTATGATTTTCATATGGTTTTCACTCAAAAACTTCCAGTTTGCAAAGAATGTTCGTCAAATGCGTTCGGCTACAATAAACGCCTAGGTATATGGCCTTGACAAACCGTCCGAATGATGAAGTGGACCAAGAAATTGAAATAATGAGATGATATTTGAAGGTAACAGAAAATGCGAAATTTGATCGAACGAATTACGGCACTCCCAAACATTGGTCCTTTTAGAATTTTCAAGCTTGCAATTTTGGATTATGGGCCGTTGAAATGCATAGGTCGGAAGTGCGAATAAGAGGAGACTGCTTCATTACGATGCTCATGAGGACAGATTGTTCTGTGAAATTTGTGGAGGCTGCAGCAAATATATTATGCAATATGCAGTAAAATGCACATAACGTGCAGGGTTACGAGCATTATGCAAAGGTAACATCAGTGTCACCATTCAAAAATCTTTACCTATATCAAAATCAGTAAGCTAATAGTAGACGGCATTCGACGATTTTCAACAAATTAAGGGGAATTGTCGTTTCATCTTTAAAGATTCTTCAATGTCTTCTGATGTGTGAAGCTCAGACTTCTTCTCCTCTTTAGCCTCTGAGTCCAGGAGTCCAGGAGTCCAGGAGTTCAGCGATCGTTATTATTTAGCACATATAAAGCCAATAATAAAGAGGTCAAAACGGATTGAATTCAAGGACGGATTGACTTCAGGTGGAAATTATACAAAAAAACATGCTTTCAGAAGATAGTCTAATTTCAAAAAACATGCCTTTTTGAATTCAAGATGAAGAGAATGCATAACATCTATTCTGGTAGCAGATTACTTTCAACGACTTTATTGTTCTGTTATCACTGCGGTCAGAGCAAAATGGTTCCACAATAAGTGCGCGGAAATCTTTCTTTGCAGCGTTTCCTACGGTAGGCGTGACGTTTGCGGGAAATCGCTGCCACGGTTGGCAAGTTGCCACTGCGAGCGTAAACGTTCAATGGGCGGGGCCATATCCAGCTAATATTAATTGGAGCAGCTCTTCGCATGGGTCAAATCGTTTATGGTGTTGCTTATAGGAGGCACACCCATCCGTATCGGCTGTCCTCCCACATTGTTCGACAAACCTGTCCGAGTTGACGGTAGGAAGATCTCGTCAATTATTCGCTTTTATTTTCGATATCCTCAACAAGCAGTTCATTTCTTCCATTAGTGGTACATTATTTGTAATCCTCTACTTACTTTTTTCCCGTAATACTTTTAGTTATATAATAATGATAACTGCTATGTACTTAAGGAGGTCACTTAAAAATCATTGGAGTATACATATATATATATAATTGTTAAGAATGTTGAGGTTTTTATTTGTAAGTGCTGAAAAGGATATAAACCCCCGTCGCGTGTTTTAATGCAGTTAAAACCTCACTGTTGTGGCCAAATTTTGGCTTTAAAAGAGTGAGAAGAATTTTCGAATAGAAATATTTCGTTTCGACGGCAACGATTCCTACTAGTAGGTTTGAGTATGGGCAGGCATTTCAGATGTTCACGTCGTGCATTCTCTCAGAGAGCGGATATGAAAGCCCGATCGGCTGTTTCAGTCCTGAATCGTTCAACAATTCCGAGACTGCTATCTTCGCGGGTCCTTCTTCTTGCCAATTTCGCTCAAGCCAAACAAGTACCCCAATTAGGCGAAATGCGTGCAAATCACTCTTCTTCGATGATGGCACTCATCAGCGCATACGAACAAAAGATATCGCTGTGCAAACTTCTTCAGGTGGCTCTTATTGCTAAATTTTTCTCTCTAGCTGAAATTCTCTCCCACAGAATTTGCACATTTGACTAATTTATCTTTTTAAGTCATCTTATCGTATGTAATTTAATGTTTTTTGCATTCACCATAAAACTTCAGCCTAGAGTAGACGTTTTGGTTTCATATTCGCATTGTGCCATTTTGCGCTGATTAAATTTTGATGTGCTTATTTTTGCACAAGAAGATCAGCTCACATTTTCGATTTCAACTCAAAATGGAAATGTACCTTCGCATATTCGATCTTGATTGCCAATTATATGACCTTGAGCTACAATCATGAAACGTCTTCCTACAGATCAGTCACATTAATGAAATCCTTCTTTAACTGTTCTAAAAACTTCCATTGCAGTTGATGTTGAAACGGCGAAAGCAATTGCATGCCGACTTCGGCAAATGGCTGATGCGTTCGACGAGGAATTTTGCAACCTATTTGCTGAGGTAAGACCGCATTTTGTTCTACTCATTCACACTTACTTTCTCGAACAAATTCGTATAGCCAAAAAAACTTATTATTGAACTTTGTAATTTTACTCTGACTGAGGGAATGAATAGTTCCAAGTTTACATTATGATAAATGTCTTACTGAAAGATAATAATAAAATGCCATAATTTTTCCTTTCATTAATCGTAATTATGTGATATTTCAATATATCGTAGGTTTATTTCCATCATCTCAAAAGTTTTTCGTTGATTTATCGAATAAATATGTATTTATTAAGAACAACTTTTAAAAACCTGATGCACTTCACTCACGCCTATGAAATAATAGTTATTGTCAAACTATAAGAGTGATTTAATCGTCGGAGTGTATAATTGAAGTGTTTCTTCTCTTGCCCTCTCTTCGCGCTACTCCTCGAAGTTTGGTTGTTGTTTGCTGCCAGTTTTAGCTGTATCTGAGGGAATTTCAAAATGAAGACACATTTTTGCATCTGCCACAAATTATAGTATAGCATAATCACCTTTAATTTCCTGTAAGAATCTGTGCATGTGAATTCATATTTGTACTTTCAGAAATCAAGATGGTCACTCGAACCACTCATATGTGCGCTTATAACTTTCATA
Source organism: Parascaris univalens (assembly GCA_037576465.1). Lineage (NCBI taxonomy): Eukaryota > Metazoa > Nematoda > Chromadorea > Rhabditida > Ascarididae > Parascaris > Parascaris univalens. Next base: position 234,901,265 of record CM075173.1, on the reverse strand, counting down.
CTGACAGCATTCGAATGACATTGTTGAAATGGAGAAGCATCTGATCTCATTCTGTGATTATTTAATGTCTTATATTTGATACTTATGGATCAATGTGTAAAAAATAAAATCGTTCAGAGAAATATACTTCCCGCAATTTCATCGCCCAACGATGCTTAATCCGCAGTACGAAAGGGATGCAATCAGCTTTATGGGTATAATTGCGCTGCAGATAGATAATTTGGCGATCGTCATTTCGGTTGCTGGTAAGCACAAAGGCAACACATAGTGAGCATATTTTGAAACATAAGAGGGTCAAAAAGTTTGACGAAAGAAGCTGTTAACGCATCGTTGCTTAATTAAAGGTCGGATTTGTTTACGTTGGTTCCTATAAAATAACCTTACTGCCTCCTCCTACCGTCGCCCGCTAACACACGTCATGTGCACCACACGAAGCATAGAATGCTCGGCTTTAAAAAACACGTGCCGAGACAACTTTTAACAATACTGTACCTGTTTCCTTCGGAACTAGCTCGTTGTAATGCAAGAATGGAAGTGCACAATGCCATCAAAAAATGTGTAGCGAGGTCGCTAGCTCAAAACTAAAATTCAACCCGCCAGATTAAGCAATTGCTGCGCACTGTCATTGAGAGCTCTGTGCAGGTACTTATTAAAACAACGTGGTTCTAGCGGAATGGAAATGGGGTTTACTTTCGGATACACTGTAAAGTTACGGAGTGGAAATGGAAAATGCTGCTACGCCACCTTCGAAGACCTAACGCCTAATTTCTAAGAAATAATTAACCAGTCATTAATTTCGTGGATTATATGCAATTATCATGATGAACTTATAGAAGCACGCTTTTATGGACTTTTTCCATTGAAAGACGTCTTACCTCTTTCATAAATAACTAAGTTCTGGAAGAATGAGAAAATAAATGCAATGAGAGAAGTGCCACAGGTTTCATTGTGCAGTTGGCTTGACATCACAATCCACGTTCTGTTTACACTTTAATGATTTACTAGCACAGCGTGGCGCCAGTGGTCGATCGAGCTCGCACACGTGGCACTTTTGTATGCTGGAATTTGTACGTTTTTTTTTCATTGCTCAGAAAATATATTGAACAGCAACAAGGAGTGATTCAATGCGCCTGCATATATTTGGCCTAAGATATGCATATGTCTCGGATCTATTTAGTTCAATATTTAGTTTCATCACTTAAGTGGCAAATTGCTCATGCAATCATCGAAAAGTTCACCAAACCTGGTGGGTAAACATAAGGGTGCAAATGTAAATACAACTGCAATCTTAAATCTACCGTACAGTATTTACGCAGTTGGTCAGAATAGTGGAGTTCGTTTCAGGTCACGCTGTTATGTCAACTACCTCTGCTTTCGTCCTTATGTTGTTTTCAAACAATATACTTAAGATGAATATACCTATTAGATGCAAGAAAAGTGAGCACGGCACTCTCACTCCAAACGTTTCATTTCTGGTTCGAGAACCACTTTTTGGAATTAGCCTAAATGACACAAAACTTACTTTGTTCAGTTCATCATTGATACTTACTTTGTTCAGTTTCATTTCTGGTTCGAGAACCACTTTTTGGAATTAGCCTAAATGACACAAAACTTACTTTGTTCAGTTCATCATTGATATACTGTCAAAAGCTGTAAAGATATTAATTCCGCCCAATACAACAATTACGTGAGTTTTTATCTGATGCTCTTATGTTTTACACTGTATACATATCAAACAGCTGCTGCCTCAGACATAAATGATACAAAAAATCCCACCCAGAATATTTCATCGAAAAATCCACTTGCCCTTGCATCCAAGAAATGTACGCATTGTGGATGTGATTGCATGGCTTTACAGCTTCGCACAGTTGAAATGCACTTATCTTCTGTAATCGTACCGCTTTTCCGCTATCAATTTTCAAACGATATTCCGCATCGCTTTAAGGTTTCCATTGAACGGAAATTACCGCTTTTCATCCTACTAATTATTATTAGCAAACTGTTCGCTTACAAATCACCTTTAATGGCGGCATTTTTACTCTCATTTAATGGTGCGTTATAAGCCGTTAATCTGTGGCACTGCAATAGAAGCAGTTCGAATATAAACAGCTTAGTGACCCATAAATGGTAATTTGACAGTAGGGAATCACATACGTCTTCAACAGTAACTCATTAATAGCAACCTTTTGGAAATGTTTTTGTAGGGTTTATTGAACAGCAAATTTAGCGGAATTCTTTTTTCTTTGTGGGCAGTGATGAACTTACCGCTACGTAATTTTCAGAAGTTCTGATAACATCCGCTTGGAACAGGACACCCACTTGATTCCACATACTTTTTCTCACGTTCTTGTAAAAGATCAACGTTTTCTGCGTTGAGTGGAGCAATGCGAGCAGACGATTTCTAGTGGTGGAATCCCGATAACTAGCCAAGAGTGACAAAGTCGACGAGAAATTTGAGAGGATTACCCCGTCGGAAAGCGTTATACACAGACCACTCCGTTAGGGAAATCAGGTGGAAAAAATTGTGCAGCATTACGAAAGCTGCTTGGAGAAGAAGAGGTGTACTGTTCTCAGAGGCATTACCCCAAAGGTGATTTAACCTGCTGCGTGAAAAAATTCAGAAAGACAAATTGAGAAATTTCCATCGGTTGGAGACCTGTTCTTGCAACATTAGTAGTTACTGAGAACATAATAGCTGTAATAAGAATTTGAGTTGATTTTGATGAAAATTTGTGTTAATTATACTCGCATACTTGAGATTTAACGCATAGTTTGTACTGAAAATTCAAAGAGAATTTCATTTATTGTAGTGCTTATAAAATTATTCGTTCCTTTCGATAATAAGTTCTGGATAAGCAAAGAATTGCCCTTTACCGTTCAATTAATGATTGTCTCCATTAATGACCTTTTGAACTAACCGCGATTACTGTTATGTCATTTATGAACCAATAGTAGCACAAAGAAGCCGCATTCACACGAGCGCCTATTACGAGTAATAAGATCTCATCGATGCAGTATCTTGCCCGGACTATCGTCCTGTAGTCGCAATGCCCTTATGGCCGTTCGTTTTCCTATTGCGTAATATAATCTTCGCTCACCAACCAATCGTTCCGTCGTTGGTGTCTGTCTTTTCACGTCAATCACTTCCCCTCCCATCGTTACTTATCATCTCCTTTGCATAAACATTGTCATAGTAAATGCAATAAGTACACATTGAAATATTGACGATGTTTTCGCACCGCCATATGGTCGCTGAGATCAGCTTTAATGCGAACGCTAGCATATTCAATGGAGGTAGGCGCTTAAGTTCGTAAGAAAATAAATAAAACAGTGATAATAATTGAGAACTTCAGAATATTTTGAGGGGGCAATAAAATTTCGGTTATTATTTTCAACTCATACAATTAAAATGGTGTATTTCTCTCAAAAAACAACTAAAATTTAAAATCCGTATATTTTTATTCGCTATAAAATTAATACTAAAATTTGCCAAACCGATCGTTGTTTAGTTCCATTCTCATAACTCAGTGAATTTTCTTCATTAAGAACAAAAGTCGATTACGATTATCGTCGTAAATTTAAGTGAATATTGAAGAACATTTTAGTCTCAATTCATAACAAGCGTCAGTTGCACACCGTCTATATCTCATCAAAAACATTGAAAAATTCTAGAGAGATTCATGATTGCCAAATGGATAAAACAGCGGTGAACCACGGTTGTCCATTGCTGATTAGTAGGCGAATGCAAATCGACTATGATGAATGAGAGGTTCAAGAGTGGTTACGCGATCATTTACAGCATTCTGTTCATTTACGAGATTTTTTTTTGATATTGCCGCTTTTAGTTGCATCATAATCTCACCTGTGGAGTAAGTGACCAACTAAAGAGTGCAGAAGTGTTTTCGATAGTGCTCTAAATTAGTTTTTAAGTGCTAGCTATCGTAGTCGAAAGAACTCGCCGACGAAATGACCGGAAAAATGTGGAAAAATAGAGAACTATCAAATTTGAATCCTCAAAGAATCTATAAAATTGTGTATCGCTCTCTTTTTTCTTCAATTTCATTCCTATATTTTATTCTCTACGAGAGTCGTCGCAAAACGCTTCTTTAAGTGATCTTATCCATAGAACATTTTCTTTATGTTGGGAAGAAATAACAATAAATATTTTATGAATTTTCCAGTTCCCAACGATGATATCCAAAGAGGATCGAAAAAAAAACTGCTCATTTATGGATTACTGTAATGAGAGTATATTTGCGCGAAAAGGCAATGCAAACGGCGCCAATGAGTGCGAGACAAATTCGCACCTGCGCAAACGTTTGCGGTTATGTCAATTATTGAGTCGAATGAGTGGTCTCTCGTATCGGATTGCATATTGTTGCACAGATTAGCAGCTGTAGTACCTATTGCCTGAACATTTGCGCGTTAAAATTTTACCGTAATGCAACCGGAAATAACCCCCTGTCGTTATAAATATCCCTTGTTGCTAAATGGTCCTACTGAGATGCAAAAACGCTGCAGGGAGATCATTAGCCGTTTCATATTTGTATATATAAGAACTAGTGCCTTGAATTAGTTTTTTAATTCGATTTATTTTCTATAATCCTTAAGACAATTCAGTCTTTAAGAGAAGAAAAATAAATGAATAAACTAATTGGTAACCCTAGCAGTATATCGGGGGAAACTTTGCAACCTTAATTCTCTTGGCAAACAACTTTGTTTATTGGTAGCCGCTTATTTCAGTAACGAAATTTCTTGCTGACAGTTGAGCTTATCGCCAGCTGAACTAATTATTCATACTATTGGTGTTAAGAAGATAAATTATTCTTACAACAGACTTAAGGAAAATGTTCAAAGTGAAGTGTACCCTAATCGATCAAAAAAGGTGTTGATGTTTTATATTGCTCTTTTTATGTTTACATAATTGTTGTCTTTTGTTTTTTCACTGTAAGGTTTTTCATCAGTCTATTTCTTTCATCGAAAGCGCTTCTTGTTTTTTTTGCTACGGCTGCACCTTTGGTTTTTCCTTGCACAAACAACATTGAGGGACGAACAGCTATGTTATTCGATACTACACACAAAGATGCACCCGACATATGAAGTGTATCTCTCTGTCCTTTTTTTGGAGCAGAAACTGACTGTCTCGACGCCAAAGAAACGCCGCCTAACATATAGAGCGGAATGGGTTTCTTTTTCACATCTTAATGTTAGATCCTCTTTCACTGTAGCCACGAAGGGGTGTTGTATGATTATATGAGTATGTTGTTTAGTTATATAAATGTGTCATATCATTTATTTATGTGTCAACTGCAAAGAAGCTAAATATTCGGATGTAGTTTAATGATGTCCTCTATAGAAAATGAAAAGATTAAGTTCATGACAGTGAGAACGAACGTGTCATTTTCAGAAGCTCGAGAAATACTATGAGCGATTAGAGGTAGAACTTAAATTAAGAGTTAAGAGTGTGCTGGAAACTTTTTTTCGGAGAGAAAGAGTTCATCTTGATGATTTTAATTAGGAGATTTTGGAGAATAACTGCTTACCTATAAGCTCATAATTAGTTTATTAAAGAATTGCGAATAAGTACAATTGGTAGCATGAGAACAATTCGTTAGGAACACATATGGCAATATTTTACTTACGTGGAGAGTCACAGATGAACCGACTTTAAATCTATATCCGTTAATTTCCTGCAAATGCTATCGTATGTCACTGTTGTTTTCCATATCGTTAAACTTAGCTTAAAATGCCCTAAAAGGTAATAATTATATCCGTAGACCACATAGATTTTTATCAATACAACATGCCGGTAATTTATGGAGGATTCAGACTGAACGCATAAATATTTGTGAGCGTTTGCTGAAATCAGTGCAAAATTTTGTGAAAATTTAATTCGGCTAACTTAATAACTGATTAAGTGGACGCTTTAATGAACTGTTAGGAGATATGCATATATTGTGATAATTTAGCTCATAGGTGAAGGAACGATCCATACGAGCCACGTTCACTAGTCATATTCACTTCGCATAGAAACTAAATATTGCAATGGACCGTGTAAAAAATGAATCAGTGGGAAGCGAGTAAGCAGCGATGGGCGTATACATATATATATATATATATATATATATATATATATATATATATATAATATTTTCCTTATGAAAGTATCTCTTGGGATAGCGTTTCGCATAAAATCAACGTACATTTGCATACCATAAGAAATCATTTATAAAAGATTAAATATTCACAGAAGAGTTCCCAAAGTGTACGAAAAAACATTTCCAAGATTTGGCTAGCCGTTAAGTGTGCTGTAATAAACTATAGAAAACTTCCTTCTTCGATGACTATGATATAATGGACGTGAGTGGAATTCGCTAAAACATTGGAGTGCTTTCATCACAACATCTGTTGCTAAGTCGGTGTGTTAATGGACACATAAGCGATACAGATTGCTTTTGTTTCTTCGTTAACGCTGGATTTTTAGGCATCAAGGCACCAACCTTATTCTTCTCTATCAGATCAAAAAATATATGCAGCAGTAAAATTTGCTGCCATCATTGATAGAAATTACCTAAAATATGCATAAAATATTCTCAAGTCAATTCATTTTCCTCGTCGATTCGATTCATTTTCCAAAGAGATTTTAGAAAGAAATTTTCGAACGCAGCCTCTAAAATGCAAAAAAAAGTTTGTAATAAATGATAACAGTAAAATTAAGTTCTCGTTTAGCAATCATTTTGTTCTCAAATCCAATTTCACTAGCATGGTATTCGGGTATTCATATGTGGCAGGCAACCTGTGATATGTACGAATTACGGATTATAGTATGATTTTATAGGGGCCAATGCATTGCACCACTCCATTCCAGCTGCAGTAAGCAAAAGTTGCAGTAATTTTTTGCACCATAGAGAGAGGCGAAAGTTGCCTAGCCCATTTGCCCAACAAACTGAATAGCCGCGCCATTCAACGTGCTGACAGTCGTCTGTCTTCACTAAGCGAATCGGCTAAAAGATTTCGCAAGTTCCACACATTGGCGAGATTGTTGTATTTTTGGTGTGATTGATGTGAAACAACAGTTCACAACTTAGACGAGCCACCAAATGCGGCAAACTGTAAAAAAAAGCGTTCACAAGTGTACATAATCATTCAACGAAGCATTCAATGAGTCGACGACAATAGGGGTATTTCGAAAATTCTATCGCATTCTCATTACGTGAAATATTCTCTCTTCTCATCTAACAAGTTCTCGTTTATCGATTTCTCTATATGAGTCATCTACATAGAGGTTAGGAAACTTAGTGTGAAGGTGAAGGTGAAAGTGTGAAGGTGAAAAATCGTTTTCTTTGGTCGATTTTTTAAACGTATATGATGCTGAAAAAAAGAAAAGCAACCATGATATGATAAAAAAGCGGTCGACTCGGATCCTGAAATTACCACCGGAAACGGAAGGCGATCTGCAAATTTAGTGAAAAGATAGTGAAAAAATCATATACGAAACGGATTCCATGAGTTGAAGACTAAACAACAACAGCGCGACGAAACACATTTGCGATGCCTTATTCAATCCTCATTGATATTCAGCTCGCGTCTATTACAGCTTTTTCATAAGTGTCTAAAATATTTTAAGTCTGGTATTTTGTTTCCTTTTTTTCATTCTAGAAGTTCCGGAACATCAAGCCCTCATCTTAGCCATTCTGCTGACGTGGAAATGGGTGATCGTAGTAGGTAAAATTTTTTATCTCAACCCTATGAACGTTTAACTCAATGCTAATGTGTTTAACTGAGTTCACCTTCAGTTTCTTATGCAATAAACCCTGGAAAATCCACGCACACACAGCGCAACTTCCCTACGACATTTATTCTGAGCCACCTCCTGTAACCCCTCAATCTCGTGTAACCTCTTTAATAGTGTCACGAACTTCTTCACTACCTGGCTCTGGCTAGCCTGACATCATTTTGGAAAACGATAATTAGAGCTCTAGGTGGCTGTAACTAAACCCTCAACTAGTGAAAATATAGTTATCCTGAAACTTCAAATAAAACCTCCTAAAATGGGACTCCTTTCTCCGTATCCTCACATCCAACACTCGCATACCTGCTTAGAAACCTTGGGAGATTTAAAGTCAACTTTACCCGCTGTTCCACACTTTCACATTAAATGATGATGCAATGCAAAACTAAAGCGAAAACCTACGATTGAGTAGTCTGCCACCAACTGCGTGCAGTTGCATTACGTTGCACTCTCACTTGAACAGAAAGCAATGGTTTGGCCAACCGACGGTAAGCAGAACACATCATCGTCGTCCTATTTCGTAATACGGCAGAAAAACGGACAGCTATATAGACGGTTGAAGAGACGCCATTCATAAATTATGCGGTTGTGCACGTTTCATCGTGTGCATAATCTCTTTCATTTCATTCTCCCACATAAGCTGCTCGTAAAAGAACATTGTTTTGGTCTAGAAAATCTAGAAATACACCCGGTATGAAAGAGGATAGAGAGAGCTAATGGAGGATTTGAAAGCAAGGAAGAACAGAAGAAAAAGAAAGAGGTCCGTGCGGGAAAGAGGATAAGCGATAATGAAGAAAAGAGGTGAAACTAAAGGAATAAGGATGAGGTGGGACGTGATCGGAGAACTATGAGACTTAGTGATGCCAAAGAAAAACATCCTCAGCCAGTAAAAAGATTACAGGAAGCCAGACATGAATCCCTACGAAGAATAAAAACAGATGCTGGGAGGTGGATGCAAACAGGGTTAGTCGCTCTTCACACGATTTCCAACCGGAATATCAAAATTGCTATACGTCACTTCGCAATTCACCATTCGTAACGTTCATTTCAATTTATATTTAAAAGGTTTGTTATCGCTTACAATTATGGAGAGAGAATTCCCTCTTCAAAGATGTGTTTTTTTTTTGTTTCAGATTTACAATCCGCAAATATGGAGGAGGGTAGCGCCGCCCTCATGTCTGCATTACCGCATCTCTCACGTCTAGACACGCCAAGTGACCACTACAAAGGCTGCCTCAAGCGAATGCTCGCAATATGTCCATGTAGCTTAAACGCCTCATAAGCATTCCTGTCATATCATCACCGAGTTCTGTGTTTCTCATTCAATAGTTATTTTCGCATTCTATTAGACGTTTTTCATCACAGTTCTCTTTTATTTCCATTTTCAACTCTTTTCTTGATGAATAAATATTTCACTTTGTTGGTCTTATTTCCGATTTTCGGTATAGCTGTTGGAGCCATGATTCTGTCCTTTGTAAACTACCGCTTTTGCGGGATATGGTACCGTCTTTCTTAAACTGAGGTATATGAACCTCGCAACATTTAAAGGATTTCATGAAGGGACAGTCTACTTCTTCGTAAAATTTTGAAGGTGAAAGTTGAGGGGATTCCTGTATTGATGGGCCTACCAAAGAAAAGCGATTGTAGGTCCTAAAGTATCTTAGAAGGGGATTCTCTCAGCGAATATACTTTGATATACTGGCACAGTAGAACGCTGAGTAATGTGATCAGGTGTGGTCGCTTGACTGTGTCAATGTCTGGAACAGTATGGGCAAATTTTGAGGGCAAATCGAATTTAAGTACAGATATTCTGTAGAAATCAGATCCAGCAAGGAATACGACACCGAAGAGGGTTCAGGCTTTCGAGCACCAGTCTATACACCTGTTTCTTGCTGTCACATGGAATCATGTCGACCCACACAATAATCTTGATGTGCATCATAACTTGCAAAGAGAATGTAAGATACACGACTTATGAACTCTCCTTCACTGCGTCCTCCCTTGAAAAATCTGACAATTATTGGATAAAAAATTTGTCAGTTCTCATTATTTACCGACACGAGTGGCATATATTTTTATTCTTTCATAAGAACTTACGTTCAAATTCTCGATTATTCATACTAACTATGCATTTGCCTTTCTTCCTCAAAAATTGACTCATTCGGAAATATGGCCTCTGAGATGGAATTATTTCACATGTTTTTTATTTTCGTCGCTAGTACATATATGAATCTTCGATGATTTAGGGTCGTATAGTCATCGCATAACGCCTTCATTTTTCGACAATAGCAAGACAGTGGAGGGCTTTGCGGAATACGGACCTGACAAAGGATGAGGTGGGAGCAGAGGGCACTGATGCACTTATAAATCCTCCATGATCAACGTCCAGCTTAAGATAGACAACGACCGGTTTCCCACCCATAGGGGAAGGGATCGTGCTATCGTACGTAGTAAGTCTGTTGCCTCTAAGGCGAGACTAATTTTCACGAACAAATGAATCAGCGCTTCCATCGAGCTAGGAAGATTTCGTATGTGAGAATCCCATTGAGCGAGAGAGAATGCAGTTGTTCCAGAAGATGAGCATGCCTTATCGGAGAAATGGAGTTTTTTTGCAGAATTACAATGCAATATTTTTAATGGTCTTTTTGCTGCACTCAAGTATTTTTGCTGCGAAATTAATAGATGAATGAGCTGAGCTGCTGCTTCAGCACCAAAAAAACAGTGCGTTTTGCAAAAATGCAAGAAAAAAGTTGTAATTTATTCCGTGGTTGATCAACGGTGTTGTACCTGAAATCTTTTAGTAGAGACTTAATGTGCTTCCCTTTATAGTTTTAATCACCAGCCGTCCCTTATTCCCACCTCTAGCTTCTCTCATCTCTCGTGTATGCCAATAAAATCATAGACTTACATCGTCGCATTCGTCCATGAGGATGAGCTAAACGCTGCACGTAGAACAGCGTTGAATGATCTATAAATATTTCTTCACCCAGCAAACGAGAAATTATTGAAAAAGGAAAGGTAGTCAACAGAATAGGAGAAGAGGTCCTGAAGGCTCAACTTAAAACGCGTACAACTGCAGAGCAACTTCTTTAGCAACGCGGCACTACTGATCATCCTAACGGCAAACTCCATCTATGGCACTTTTACTTCATCAAACGTCTTTAAATCGCAATATCCGCCGTTCTGCTGGTGAAATTGCTTTTCTCGCTTGGTAGGACTAAGGTCATGCAGTCTTCCGGCTGTACTTGGACGAGAAGCTCGGGAGTGATGTCCTTTGTCCTTTGCGTGTTGATGATCTTTCCACAGACCGGCAGAGAGTAAAGCGCATGTCCTAGTTCAAAGAATACTTCAACTTACGATAAGTCTGCGAGATGTGAAGAGCTCACGGGATCAACTTACTGCCGTTTTTCGTATCGTTATTGAGCAGACTATGCAACAGTACGGTCATTAACCGTTTTTTTCCATAGCGGAGGGTGAACCGACGCTGCAGTCGAGAAATTACATCACGCCGAACCTTGAGCTCTATAAACCGTACATTTGTTTCATTGCAGAGCTAATGGAAGCTGGTACAAGTGCTTACAACGAGCACTATCCATCATCCACTGACGATGGAGATAGAATTTTCCGTTTCAGCCCTAGTCAACCTTCATACTGCGTTACCTATCGACGTTCCACCATTATTCCGATCTCGTTATTCGTAAATAACATAAACGAATCTCGCCGTAAGTTCACGTTATTCAAAGTTTCAAAGGTAGTGAGCGATGACACTCCCTGATACAATCTCTTCGCAGTTTCGAAATCGCCGCAGCGATATCGAACAAAGAAATTAATCATATGGATGAAATGTCGTACTGTGGTATATTTGGATTCCTTATGCGTCATCGTTATCGCTACCAACCAATCAGCAATAAGTTGAATCATATTTGGACGAACATATGAGCAAAGCGAGGCCGTAATTTTTCCTCCCGAATGATAAGAAATTTGTTATTAAGTGCATAGGCTAAAAATTATTTGTATATATCTATGGAAAATGTGAGTGGAATTGATCCTCGAGTTAATGTCTTCTACGCCGAGTTCCTCAAAAAGTTCTCAAGCCGACTCCCCCAAAGAGGGGAATTGAAGTATAATTTTAACTTACAAACAGCATAATTATATCTAACAGTTGACGGTCAGATGATGGAGCAGTTTGGTGCAGATTTTGCTGATTACTGTAATGAATGTTCATTAGCAACAGTTGTTTTGCTACTGGTCAAAGAATTTGAATACCCCTGAAGGCAAAATGACCTCAGTTATTTCTGTATCCTTCAGAGAGTTTAATATCGTAAATCAGAACTCGAATTCGTCAGACCTTTTCGTTTATTCGAATAATTTGCTGGTGTTGTTAGAATTGCTGAGCATAGCCGAATTGGTGGCGAGCGTGTTTCATTTTAAGCGCAAATATGCTATGAAATGTGGTTCCATATTGGCTAGGCACTATTTCCATTGTTCAGATTTAATAAAAGTATTTCGATAGCGATATATTGCTTTCGACCATTAATGTCTTTTTGTTGTACCATTCATCAGCGCAATATTCTACATCATATTTGGCATTGCATTAATTCATTTACAATGTTCAACATTGGTGCCCTTTTCATTGGTACATTATTAACAGAGTTAAAGTTGACGTTGTTTAATCATTGTGAAACGCACGATCTTTAGTATGAAAGTCTTTGGCCTATGTTTTGATGATACGATAGTAGATCTCGTAATAATGATGAGCCATCTATCAACCGTTCCTAACTTCCTCGCTAATTACTTTTGATAGAAAACATTTCGTATCAGAATTTCGAAATGAGCGCTTCCTGTCAGCTGGTATCAGTTGATACAAAACCTGTATAAGTAGATAGTTGGATACTTAGGGAGTGCATACTGCGGCTGGTCTCCTCACCTTGTTTACCTTTGGACCTAGTTCAGCTTTAAAGATTATTGAAATATTGAGCCAGTGGTTTTATTTTGAGCATGATCTATATCTCCGAAGTCTAGTGAAAGAATTTCATTTCAGAGAATGATTCAACGAAACTATATATGATAGCTCAGCGATTGCGCCAATTAGCCGATGAGTTTGATGTCGAGCTCACCGACGCTTTACGTGGTATCGTCAGCACACCGACATAATAAGATCTGTACTTCAGGAATGTCTATTGGTATAGTTGATGATTGTCGCGTGAACTCAGCAGCTTATAAAATTCTACTGAAATCTCAAAGGCCATTTTAAGTTAGTTGGAAAAGTATGATTCACTGTTATGCGCTTTTCTGCATGGTATTAACAGAAAATGTTTTCTGCGATGAACAAGCGAAGCCGATGCGTTATCATTGTATGATATTTGTGAGGAATGAATGTTCCCGTTTATTGTTGTATATACCTTTCTTGCTGACACACGTTATTTTGTAAATAGATATTTTCGGCATATATCCACAAGTGTAAAGCATTCAAACGTTGCACATTTTCAGCTTTTTTTTGATAATGACATTTCCAACGGGTAAAGCTCTTTAAACTTCTGGTCGAATTGGTGCTTTCATGGTGGCTGGACTGACAATGTGGGCTCTTTAAACTTCTGGTCGAATAGGTGCTTTCATGTTGGCTGGACTGACAATGTGGGCTAATTATGTTCTCCTAATATGTTTCTTTAGCACGTTTGATCCTTCTGTTTACATATTATACGATGTTCTCGGATGAAAACGTCGTATCACTTCACCTTACGGCGAAAACGCTGTAGGCTCCAGCTAGTTGCTTTCCGATAGACGTGTTGTTTATATTTTGTAAAGTTTCATTAAATATAGCTTTGTCATAAAAAATGTTTGTTATTTCAAACACTATCATATTTCACGACTTCATTGTACATGTACTGGTGCGCTCAATATTGAATATACTTACGTTGTTATTATTCATAAACACTTCGAAGGCAACGTCATGGATGAGGCGAACTCAACCATACGATAGCAGCATATTGTTCTTTACCTAAAAGGCAACTATCAGCATCAAATGCAACAAAAATAACATGTCGACTTTCCGCAGATCTAATCGGCGGTTCAAGAATTCTACACATATACCTGCCGTGGATTATTTAATCGCAATTTCTTCATGAAATGGCTCTAAACCAATTTATGTCCATCATAGAAATGAAGGGAAACAAATGTTCTATTGCTGAAAGTTAATCGAATTTGTTGTTCTAAGCAGTGGCTACAATTTTGGAAGACCTGACCTCCAATTTTAAGAATACAAAGTGACCACTCTGTTCAGAGGCCATTTTGCTGCGGTATTTTCGTTCTGAGTCATTCAAGCACTTACAATGACAAAGGTGGTGGGAATAAATTCTAGAGCTGTCGGATTCGTTTTTCAAGTTCATGTCAGTCACTCTTTTCGGTACTAGAACGACTGCAGTAATTTATTCATTTCGGTGGCGCTGTTTTGACTCACATCATACGCGTCCCTATATGCTAGTCTTTGAGTGAAGCCGCTCATTCCACCGTATCCAACTGGTCCATGCGGTCGATGACAACACGCGATAACCTTCGGCTCCCAGTTGCTTTTCCTTTGATTAAGTTTCCAGGATTGTACTGGATAGTCAGTTACTTGAGATAGTCTTTTGGAACTAACAGCGTTCCATCGGTATATCAGCATAAAGTTCTACTGCAATTCGCTGTAATTATTCAATAATGATGGCAACACTAACCGCATCTTTCATAAAGAAATGACCAACGATGTTTGAGTCATCATTATAATGATGAAAGTAATATACAATTTTTATATGAAATAATTTCAGCGCACACAATAGAAATAGCGAAACATATAGAAATATTTTTTAAACTATTTGCGATAATGTGTTTGAAAAGCCTTTTTCTCGATGGATGGGATATTTGCCAGTAGTGTTAGCCGTTTCTAAGCCGATTTTATAAACGAACACATAAACAAATATCATTCTCATAATTATGACGCCACTATTCCATTCCAACACTGCAATTTTTCTCACTTTCCTTCCTATCTTTATTAAAAAGATTGTTCTGGTCATTTCCATTTATCAGCTTATTGGAAAGAAGTCATTCTTATGTTATTTTGACATGTTGCTCCTATGCTAGAATAGAGGAGGAACGATAGTTATTTGCAACAGACATATGAGAGCAAAAGAAAAACGCGAAAATTTCCCTTTCCCAGCATACAAATTAAACAATAGGATTTGCAATAGTCGCTCGTTATCCATTCGTGGGAGATTACTCGTCAAGCGATTGTTAGAGCTTTAAGTAGCTCCTTAAAGCTGGCCATATTATTGGCAACAAGTGCCGATGGGAATATATTAAGAAATGAACATCGTCGATTATAGATCCGTGATACCAGGGTCCTTCTTTCAATATTAAGGATCAGCGAGAACACAGCGAATATTTTTTAACAGCAGCTTTTATCACACATATCTCAAAATACTTGGTGAGGGAACTGTGGCATATATATAAATATCCTTTAAATTTCTCGATATTGGCATCTTGTCTTGTGAAGCTACTGATTCTCTCGAGAAGCTATAAAATGTGGAAATCTAGCAATCAATGGTGCAAAGAATAAAAGAATGAAGGCTGCACGACCAAGGAATCCAGGTTTTTATATATTTTGCAGAAATCCAGTGAAGCTAAATAATAATTCCTCTTCCACGTATGCATAAATTCCTTTCCTTGCGTCCTATTTCTCAAAAATAAATGCTCTTATAAACCTCTGTAAAGATTACACGACTTACTATGTAGAGGAATTTATTGCAATGTAGATTTTCCATCTGCCACAAGAAACTCCATCGAAGAACTTTTAAATGCTTCTTGAATTAACATCTTGGAGCACTGACTAAGCTGCTTACATAATTTAAATAAATATATACTTCCTGCTAGTCCTCCGTCGACGAGAAGTTAGGTGCCGCACACTACAATTTTTTCACTTCATTAAAACGGAGCATTCAGCAGCCATTCACTCCCATCATCGAGACAATTTATCCCCCCCCCCCCGCCCCCTTATAGTTGACAATGTAACGTAAGAAAAAGGTTTTCGAATATGCAAATGCAGTTGAAAGTGAGAAAGAAGTCAATGAGTGGTTTAATATATCTCTGATATTTCTTAATGTTCACCGTTAAGAAACACTGAAAGAGGCTTATATGTTTGCAGAAGGAAAATCGAAGAGGACGCTTTCCAAACGATGGTTGCATTTAATGCGAATGTATGAAATGATTATCTCAGTTGAAGAAAATATTACCACCATTCGGCTGAAGGGAAAACTGATGACAATAATGATATAAAGTTGCTGTTTTGCATTTTCAAGAAATGGACAAGGTTATGGAAACCAATAAGTGCCATGGAGAATCCAATAAAATCTACCTTTTTTCGAACTTTTTTTT
The DNA here is from genome assembly GCA_037576465.1 of Parascaris univalens. Classification (NCBI taxonomy): domain Eukaryota; kingdom Metazoa; phylum Nematoda; class Chromadorea; order Rhabditida; family Ascarididae; genus Parascaris; species Parascaris univalens. The sequence continues at coordinate 234,885,067 of CM075173.1, read as the reverse complement.
CTCAGTGTGAAAACTTCACTGATGCCAATCATTAATATTTGCCGTACCTGAGGTATTGTGGTATTTCTCGTACTTGCGATGCTAAAAGTGGAAATCTTATAAGTTCCAGTGTGAGCTTTCCAATTATCTGTGCTATTTTTGTGGAGAGGAGACCGGCTTAACATGAACTGATATGACCTCTACAAACAGCTGCTTCATGTCCTTTTCGGGCAATTTGTTTAAATCACACGCAGAAACTTCAAATAAAGTGTTTCTTGACACACCCACATTATACATTTTTTCAACGAGCATTTCGCAAATGATCTGCGTTGAGTTTTTGTCATCATTCATTCGGCTGTAAGATGTTTTTAATGGCGCTGCAAACATGCGTTGTAATCTATTTCTTCATCTCATTGATCCTCTTCGCTCAAGTTGTCATCTTGATTGTTCACTATGCTAATTTATCCTCCCTTTAAAGCTCTTTTCATCACCAATTTATGGGGCTCTTTGCACCTTACGCAAATTACAGATCCGTTGAAGTTTTCTCGCTGATAGATGTAATTTTTTTTATGGCATCATCCACATAGCACAGATAAAGAGATATTTTATACATACGTGAGATTTCATTATTTTGATACTGAGGAATTGAAAATATTTAATCGCGCGTAAGACTGCGGTCTAATTCTTTGCGTTCATTTAATAACTATCAGTAAATTATCTACGGTTAGTCAAGAAGAATATTCGAAAAGCAACGTCGATAGAGTTGCATAAAGGTCCACAGTTTAAAAAAAAATCCGGTGTAATAGAATTTCACGCTTAAAAGATCTGGCATTAGGGTTCGTTTTCAAGAACAGATCGTGTAAACGCTAAAACCAGTTAGTTACTTAAAAGCGTTTTTATACAAATCGCATTCCATGGGTACCTAGAATATGTCACAAACCTAAAATGTGCCGCTGTATTCGACCACATCAAAACGGTTCATTGATGATTTGCTGACCATTAGTGAGTTTGACTCTGAACATCCATAACAAATTAGGATCTAAAGAATACGTTAGAATAACAAAGTGCACAGCGGTCGAATTCGAAGAGCTGCAGAGATGTAGTCTTACGTACAGACAGTATAATTATTGAAGCAAGTGAGTGGTTATTGTTGTGCGAATGTTTAGATTGGTGCTAATGGTGCAGGCAAAAGTGGAGTCGGTCTCGCTACGGTCGTTCGCCGCGCTGACAGCTGCTGTTTTGAGTGTCTTCCGCATATTCACTATGTTCACTAAGGCATCGTCATTTGTTCATAATTACATACTTCTACGAATGTTCATTGAAGGTGAAGGGGAGAGGGGAGAGGGAATTCGCCGAACAATCAAAACCTCTTCAATAAAAGGACCGTGTGCGTCATTTTTTCTTCCGAAAGATGAGGCGTCATTCCTGGAAGTTCTCATCTCACGAAAACCCTCAAAAATCTAGCACAAAATTTAACACGTTTTCATAAAAATGAACGGATAGTTTTAGCCAAATAACGAGAGAAACAAAGTGATGAAACGTTCAGGGTGGCTTTTTGAGGTCGCTCCACATTATTCGTGAGTGCATCTCAGTTATGGGCATAAATTAGCGCATCATACACATCGAAAATATTCGTTTCCTTCACACTTCCAATATCAACTTATCAAAATTAGACGCCCATATGAACACAGTTCTTTATGTTGTTTCACTTAATAGGATAACTGACATCATCCAAGAAAGGTAAAAAAATGTCTCGAGTAATTTATAAAGCTGCCGGCACTCAAAAAGAAATTAAATTGCATCTAAGGGATGGTAGGACTGCATCTTTACAAGTCTAACTCTCGTTGAACTTTTCTCATTTCATAACAAAAATATTTCTTTCCTCAGCTTGAGCTTGCCTCCTCCCTCTTCGATCATGTCGAAATTTAGACTGTGACATTGAAAAGGGAACAATGTTATGACAGGACGGGCGTTCTTTGTTTGCATTCGCTTCATATGCTGATGTAAGTGGAATAAAATTTTAGGTCTTCGTTTAGAGCGATAGGCGAAGACTAGTGAATGGCAGCTGGAAGGGTATTTCAGTTCGGCTTTCAAATTGACGTGACAGCTCAGCTCCTATCCAGCGAATTATCCTCGGCTGCGTAGCATGAACCGACCGGGCGGTCACCTTCAACGACAGTTACATGCTCGATGCAGCGTGCATAATTGATTGTTTTCATTGACATGAAGAACACCGTTTACGACCTTGAGAAGCTATTGAGCATCTCGACGCGAATATGATTCTGCTTATAGTCGCGGTATGATTCATCTATATAATTATACCCTTATGACAAGTGCATGAAGAGAATCGATGCAATACTGGACAAGAGCATGGCGCAAAGTGAAAGACTACTTTGCTTGCAGTCTCTCCTCAAAGAGCTCTTATTACCTTGAATGAACCCCTCTTTTCGATTGCCTGACATTACTGGTAACTGCTTAGACGGACGCTGCTCTAATTCCTCTCCTCAAGCCCACCCCGCATTCCCAGTGATTTTCTTCTTCTCGTTCGCTGTCAATTATGAAAAAGATTTATTTGCAAACTTCTGACGTGCTGGACATTAGCAGAGGAATTAGAGGAGACTTATGATGGTGATCCCTTAATTAAAGCACAAATTAACCCACTTTCTCCTGTACCCTACAGACTTCCCCCTCCGTTCCCTCAGGGAATATTATTCCAGCTAATAAAGTTTAAGAAATTACAAAATAACACGTACTAAAGATTGAACTAAAGATTGATGTTTAGCTAACGCCTATTGTTAGATGACCACGTACATCTTATTGCAGCAAACACTAACTGGTCTGTGGCGTTCAGCATGCACTGCGTGATAGGTTTTTATGCAATAAGACGTTTTTGCAATAAGGCAATGCATCCAGTGCAATAATGCAATGCCGCAATGGTATCGCAATATTCTCGCAGAAAAATGCGATGCTCTCAATCATTCCCTTGTAGTATCTTGCATATACAATATTCGTAGTATTGCCTTAATTCGACAATATGGAAAATGCATCACCACTGAGCTAATAAAGGCTTATTTGATGAGAAGTCGGAACAGCTAAGTGAGGGCGTGCAAGCCTAAATGCGATGCTTGAAGTTGTATTCAACATGACAGTTCAAGAAAGCCTGGCAATTCAACGTCGGATTTTCTTCTCCTTTATTCGTTTAGCTCTTCCCACTTCTCATCAAATAAGCCTTTGTTCGGTGTCTTTAATTCCGTAAACTGTAATTTTTCGATATAAAGGAAACGCAAACATGAGACCTCATACATGCTTCTCACTCAAGAATTAAGAAAACGAGGAAGCGTTTTTTTTATTACAGGAAATATCGACACAGCAACCTTAGTGAAACTGCTTTTGCTACTATCATTTCCTGATTCTCACTGCAGACTTCAAAGAATAATTAAGATAATCATCATATTTCATCTCACTATAAGGTCTTCATAGGTTCATAGATGACCTGTAGCACTAGAACGACTGCTGTTAACAATAAGCTGGTGCATATGCTTGATGGCAGTCGTTTGGTTCCCTTTTAGAAAAAAGAACTTAATTGCCTTGAAACGTTAATTTATCTATTTGCATTTGATCGATGATTGGACGCATTTTTTGGCACAGCTGAGAATAGAGGGATATGAGGGGGAGGGGGGAGAAAGATGAGGTATAGTAACGAAGAGGGTAGAGACTGAAAGATAATGTATGGTACGCTTCTTAACGAGAGGTCATTTCAACACTTGGAACAGTTGACGCTAAAAATCGCAGTTAAATTTGCACAATAAACTGAATTGATTAGTCGAAATGAAAGGCGAACCGCTAACTTGATTGAGGAGATAAATATGCGTAATGCATCACTAAATTGTTGCAATTTTATGCAAATAGTCCGCTTAAATATCCGAAATGAGTGGAATCATTATTTATTTGTTTTGCACAAGGCTTTGTGTTCGTTGCCCATTACCCATTTTATCCATCTGCAACGATCTCGTTTTTTCCCAACTAGCCGTACATAAAATAATCCCATTTTCATCACAATTCTTTAAGTGATGCATCGAGCGGAGATGTTATCATATTGCTTCCTTGAAATTTCAATAATCTACTGAAATAATCAAAGGAAGATTCATATCTAAGGTGGCGAGTAGTTTGATATACTTTTAACAGCTAATCAATTCTGGACGGTAACTAATTACATCTCTTAATTACAGTTTTAATTATTGTTGTCTGTGTTTAAGGCTAAGACGTCGGCTTGGATTATTACCTCGGCAAGATATTAATCATATAAATTTTCCCAAGCGAACTATCAAAAGGTAACAGTCTTACATTTCTCGTAAATCTTCTACGAATTTCGAAAGTTTGACCAATGAAGAATGCCTGGAAATCCTTTAGTACTTTCGATTATTGCGAATTTATTTCAAATTTTCATTGGCCAAAATGAAATGTAGCAAATAAAACTTAAATCACCTTAATCTATGTACTATTAAATATCAAAAGTCTTCGAAATCATCTGATAAGTGGACGGGAATGAAAGCGATTAATTATCTGCAAATTTTACCTCCATAATGCATATTTTTAAAAGAAATTTCCAAAGGATTCTCCCTCTAAATACAGCTTATTTTCTTATTAGTTTCCGACTGAATAGAATTAGGTAATTTGAAATCATTTTTTGGAGTACCAAAATAATCCATCCGCGATTCTCTAGGACTGAATAAAATTGAAGAAAAACCATTGTATGCTAGGTCGCTAGTCGCGTTAACGTATTTGTCATTACGCATAGACGGCGGCTGTTAACAAAAGCAAGAGGGGACAGTTGTTTGTGGATATGCTGTACGATTGTGTGACATAGTCATTTCCGTTGTCCACCCGCAACATGCGCTTTACGATTCGGCGAAAGAGCACTTAATTGAATCTCTCTATTGCGACCTTCGTCCGACACCCGCGCATCTACCGTGGGAAATATCCGTACATCACATTAGCTCAACTATAGTCGATCCTAAGGAAAAAGCAAATCCGGTTCGCCTTTTCCTTAAAGACAACGGAGTTAAATTCCTTTATCAATTCCTATTTAATGATGAAACCGTAGTCTGACTTTATTTATAGCCTTCGTAGTCGCGAGTTTCACGTAAACTATATGACGTTCGATGTGGTATTTGTGATGATTATCTGCTCTTAATCAATTTTGGGTTTCAACTTATCCAGAAATCACCTCAACCCATCGAAGCATCCAAATCGCTTTCGAAAATGAAACTTTATTATGATCGACATCCGAAAAGCGATGTCATAACAAAAGTACATTAATCTTGGCGCATAAACTTTACAGTATAACACTCAAAGAAGCAACACGGCATCCCGAGTTCATATATTACACTGCGCGTATTCGACAAAAAATCTCTACTCGTTAGCATGAGAATGGCAACAATAAACAAAGAATCATAGCTTCATCTCCTCGTCTCCCTTAGTCGGAAAACGAAAGACATCTTTTGCCTCCGACTAGATCCTTAATAAGAGAGAAAAAAATCAACAAAGCAAAGAAATGCGAATGAGCAACGTCTTTCAAAACAACTATAAAAACAACTGTGCTCGTTTAACAAGCAGCATTCCCACTAAAATAATTAATATGAAAATGCAATCAGTATTTTAGAGTAAGATATCCAAATGAATATATTCCAGATGAGGCGAAATAGTTGAAAATGCAAACAATAATTCATACAAGAAAGACATCCCCATATGCAGTAGACCAAACCACAAATATCATAGAGATTCCTTCCCATCTACTCCTCCCCACACTTTTTGCTCCCAATCTTCTCCTTCCGACTCTCCTCCCCTCAGAACTGCTCATCAAGCAACCGAGCAAACAGGATGATCGTGTGGTCGTATGAAATCCTCAATTAACAAAGCTGTTCCCTCACACCGCTGCTTTTGCAAAAATAAATACAGCAGAAAATTTTCCTTTCTTAAACTGCACATTCATTGCTCCATCTTGATTATGCGCGTGGCGAAAATATTTTAAACAATGCTGGAAAGGAAGCCAACGGAATAAACCCGACGCTAGCTAGAAACTATACGGGAAAAGGTTCCACCATCTAACTGCAAGGCGGTGCTTCATCTCATGCAACACGAGTAAACATTAAAAAGAATCAAGTAAAACAATTCAAATATATAAAATATTCGTAGAAAAAACGACAACTTATTATGAAATATTTCAAAACATGAAAATAACAAAAAGGCATTAACCATATAGGATACAATTCAACTGTAAATATCTTATGCAAAACAAAGAAGATCAGATAACCTATAATGCCGTGAGGAATTCATAAAAAATATGGCAAATAAACAGAAACAGAACTTATTCCACAGGAGGTCGCTATTTGTTCAATGCATCAGCAGTAAACAAAAATGAATATGCAACATGAGGGTGGACAATGTAAAGAGATCTCCGGATGAATAATTGGCGATTCACAGAGGAAGTGATAAGAGATCAAATTGCAGCAGACAATACCGGCAACGAGTCGAATTAATCATTAAAAAACTCCTTGAGAGGAAAATCTGAACGTTGTATCAAACGAATCAGAAGAGCGAACGAATAACCTTTGCAATATTCATAAAGCAGTCGATCAACTTCCCAACCTAAATGAACATAAATAAGCAGATAAACGAGCATATGATTTTAAGAGTTAATTAACAGAAAAGCGACTGATGATGTAATCTGTACCCCTCCATTCGTTCCTATGGAGGATGCTACAAACGGATTTTTGAAGTTTGAGTGGAGCCCTCCGAAATTGATTTTACGATAAAATGAAGGAAATCTACACCTTAAGTAATGAAGCTCATATACGAAATCCTACATATGGTAGTTTATGGAATGTAGTGCACTGAAACTGCCACTGAATTTATGTTTCATAAAGAAGATATCGCGTATTATTGTCTTCACAACAAATTCATGGTTCTAGTGGATGAAACTGAAATTACCCTCGCTGTGTCACCACCTTCATTCACCTAACAAATCGATGGAACGTTTACTTGCAGCGAATGACGAAGACGAATTCGTCTCTGTCGCTGCGAGTGAAGACAGATTTGTACGTATACCCGCTCAAAGTAAGAGGGTGGAAGTGTCCGCAAGCATACCTACGAGAAAGTGGCATGATATACACTCTACTTGCTTCTGGGCAGCCTCTTCTCGGGTTGAGGAAGCGCATTCTCGGGGAAACTCTGCCATGAAGGGACAACAATGTCCCACATACGAGACAAAGCTGAGGATACAGTAGCCGCCATCCCCGCTTGCAACCGCCCTCAGAAGCCGAGACGCGCAAAGAGGATAGGGTTGATGAGCTGGTGAGCTCTAAAAAGCGTAATCCAGTTCTTTGGAAGGTAAAGCTACGCCAGGACTCAACATCAAAGAATGCAAGAAATAAACAAAAGCTGCTGTACGATCGCAAGAACCCGTTTCACACTTTGCATCGTTGGGAAATAAATGCCCTACGCCGTTATGATGGACGAAACAGTACACCCGTAGCCACTCCAAAAATTTGAGAGGCAGCAGAAAGCCAAAAAAAAGGTGCAACAATGCCTACATAAGAATTTCAAGCTTCGCCGCATCATAAAGAAATACATTTAAAATTAAATGAAGGAGACGAGACCTTGTGGACACGAACTCAAACGAACATTTCAGAGCTCATCATTGAATAATTCTCAAAAAATGCGCATTTTCACCATTAATCCTATAAATTAAATCACAAACAGATTCTCAAAGATGAAGTGATTATGAGCAAAAACGTGCAACTCACAGCGGATTTCTGCATCGGGTGGAAGTCTTTCAGAGTTGCAGCGTTAATGAACTCCAGCTCGAAATCATCGCCAATCGCACGAAGACGATAGCCAATAATGTGCAACTGGAAGTCCTCACCATCTAAAAATAAATATTCTCTTCTATTAACCAACCAATGCATAGGAAAAAATTTGCAAAACTGAACAAAGTTCTTTTTCCTTTCACATCTTTCGTTCATAAACGTGCGGAACACCATTTTGCGCATAACAGATAAAAATCGAGGTTGTCCTAAATAGAATTTTTAATAGCAAATACAGAGGACACCCATGAAATTGGGAAACTAAACAGCATGAGAACTATGGAACGGATAGGCTAAGACCTAGGAAATATGAAAAGTATATAAAGAAGACCGTGAAAATGTGATATTTGTGAACTGTGAAATAAAGAGGACTACAAAAAAATAGACATGAAAAGAATACAACCTCTACTAGAGTCACCCATATAACGCTGACACCTAAAGCGCCTATTGTATCAGCTCCATATCTATCAGCATTTGCAACTTCACATTTTTCCCCACTAAACGGAACAAAGCGATAGCGGCATAATAAACGCAAAGACCGGTATTCCAAAGAGGACCTCATAGAAAATGCACTCACATGTATACTTTCATGAATACACTCATATACACCAAAGCGGTAAATAATCGAAACGCTATCGTACTACATAGAAGCGCGGTTAAGCGGCATAAACATAGGAGTGTAGTGCAACAATGACCGCATTCATTAAGACATAAATCGGTACCGCTCATGGGAGTCTAAATGTTTTCGCACAATATCATACCCCAGCCATTTGCACAATATCGATCTAGCGTGGTTAATAGCCGTTTTCATCCGCCGACGTATGATAGTGGCCAACGATGACTGAGATATGTTCGCCAGATTTTGCAACACGTCAGGTGTATTTTCCTAAAGCTTTATCTCTCTTAGGCAAGGTTTCGACTCAATAACCTCCACCAATTCTACTGCCTATGGTAACGTTTTAGCTCACTAGGCCATCATCATCACCGAAACAGTCCGACCAGTCGGCATCTCGCGTATATCCACAATTTATGAAAACAACAGCTTACATAAAACCAGCAAAGCAATGTGGAAAGCTGAGCTAATTGACAACTCACTCAGCAGAGGAGAGAGATCTCTTTCGCGCAGACTTCTCACCCTTACGCATTAGCGCGTAATTAGTGGCGTTTCAGCCATCATGTAAAACATCCAAAATAGTGTTTTGAAACTCACTTCAACGCAGAACGATATGTCATTAAAGCTTTTAGGTATAGCATAAGAAACAACCAATAAATCTATGAAGGAATCTAAACTGAAGAAAATATAAAGCAGCAAAAGCGTAGAGGGAGATAAAATTGAGAGCGGAAATCACTTATCGTAGTTGTGATCGCTTCCTGTGCTTGTGACATTATCGCGAATCTCTGCACCCTGCGAGATGAAAACGTTCCTTATTGTGCAGGCAGCATCAAGCTCCTCATCTTGTAGCTTCCAACAATCGTTCGAATTGCATTCCATGCAACCCTTTAATCAAGTCACTGATACTGTGGCAATGCGTTTGATAATCAAGCTTAAAAAAAGTTATTTCAGATAAATTTACTGCACAAACATCCAAGAAATGAAATAAAATATTTCCAAGTCACAAATGAAGGACCAATGCTTGACGATTAGGAGAGCGCTCGACTCACGACAGTACAACGAATCAAACTCCGAGGCGGTAGAGTTCACATTTGAAGTTGAAATTGAACGCTGATATCACTGATTTAAAAACTAATTAAGCTCATTTACGGTAAAAGAACTTAATTATTTCGCTGTACCAGATAAACATCGTTGTGGTCAAAAAACTGTGCCAGCGAGGTGTGCTGGAAAGAGGGAACGATAACAGCGCTTGGGAAGCATGATATCGATAGCGCCACACCCAAACCGAAATCACTCCACGCACCGTTGAGCGAGCGGATCTGCAAGTTCATCTTTCTACAGATCATAACCAACAAAAGAAAAGTAAAACGACGAATGAGGTATGCAATAATAATGACAATAAAGTGTTCTCTTGTAATATTTCTACTCGACAAAATTACGGCATCGTTTATTCTGCGAAAAGCATTTACAGTTTTTCATTCCACCTTGTCTCCTCAACATCCCCACCCCTTCCCACCTCTGTCGGCATCCCTCTTCAGAAAGACCCACCTCCTCTCATTTTAAATTCACAACAGGTTAATGATCACATCACCTAACATGAAAGAGTAAGTCCTAATGACCCACACAACAACACCAAAGATAAGCGAGCCTCTATAAAAGCCGAAATAATATAATTAAGTAGTTTTGATCGTGAACGGGAAACGATTATGCGATACCAATAAAACGTAACGATTATATAACAGCTACCGTTAGCAGTGCCACCCGAACCACATGCTGCGATGCGTTGATTTATTCAATGGCCAAATAGCAGTAATCGGCTTTGATTCAATCCTATGTGTCTTCATTATAAGAGCGGATGGGGGGGACCTTGAAGAATAGCAAAACTCTGCCTCGCGGAAATATCAGCAAAGTGGTGAGAAAATTCCCTCTGTTTTATAAACGGACTTTCTACGTCATTCGCCGGATATTTTCCGACCAAGAAAGCCTGGAAGATTTGATAGCTTAGCAGTAGGGTATCTAGACAGACTTATGTGCACAGTTTGACGACAGGTATCCATGTACACCTGCGTGGTATATGCAATATACTTTACAAACTATACTTGCTTGATAAATCCTTAAATACATGTTACCAGATGTTCCCACATATTTGACCTATCCAACTGATGTTACCTCTCGATAGGCGAAAAAACAATCAAAAAAGAAGGCATTTCACCACGTTCCACAAACACATCAATAACTACATAAACTTTCACGAATGAACCATCAAAAAATACAGTCGGAAGCATCATAACTGAAGGTTACCTAGACTTTACCGTCTGCTTCTCCCTCTCCCTTCTCTCAAAGACCACATTATTCGATAAAGAAGATATAAAACAACAATGGGGCGTTTGCACAGAAAGACGCTCGTAGATCAAAACCACACAAGGACGTTTAACTATGGGTTCCTTATCAGCTAGTGATATCAAATTCACTGAAAAAATGGCTAAAAAATATATTAACAAAGAAGTAAATGAACTCACCATTATGACACGAGTAGACAAGAATCAACAGATGTGACAACGAGGGTCAAAGTTCACAGTTGAGTGAAACAACCTGCAAATATGAGAAAATTATTTCAACGAAGGTGGAAAAAAATAAAAACAGCGCTATTATCAACTATCGTTCGTTTAATATATGAATGGGTAAATAGTAAACATAAGTGATGATAATTTCGTCGATATCACTCAGTCATATGTGCACTCGTAATAATACCTACTATATACCACTATTGACTACTTAAAGTAATAAAATATTTGCTAAAAATAGGAACAAGACGAGAGCGATAGGGACATGTAAATGCCAACGCAGCCACAAATCATGGCGATAACTTCACGAACGCCGTGCACGAAATAAAATCGCTCGTGAACTAACATGACTAACAATTGCAAATACCGAACAAGAACTGACATGTAAATGCATGAAGTTGCTCAACGATTTTTCCTCGCCGCGCATCTCACTTCAAATCCTTCGCTCGTTGTCGTTCTCGACTTCTGCAGTACCTCTTCCAAACCCTCTACCCCAATTTCAGATCATATCGTCAGCAGTGATTTAATATGAAATGACGAGATTAAGGAGATATTATTCCAGGATCCACAAGCCCAAATCCTGACATCCTGAGGCCCCTAATCGGTAACCGGAATTCTGCTTCGTGAATTGAATGGATGAAAAGATAAGAAATATGCTGTTTGCAAAGGATTCAAAAACAACAGCATACAGAGTGAATGGGGTAAACAAAGAATGAAGCGGAAGAAAGGTGTTAGGGGGTGCTTGGAGGCAGATTAAATGAATGAGTACAGGAAGGTATAAATGCACCTACCAAAACAAAGAATTTGGATGAAATAGTCGTAATGAAGTAAGTGAGAAGAGACTTTTAGTGATGGAAAATCTTGCAAAAAGTGGAAACAGCGACAGAGAGTTTTCGGGACATAATAACGGGGCGGGAAAGATAAAATACTAAAGCAAAATGTCCTCACGAAACGGTGACAGAAGTATTAGGGAAATATGTAAAAGTCGAAAGGGAAGGGAGTGGAGAATGTCTGGAAAAAGAGAGAGAGGTTTCGAAAAAATGTGGGCAGGGGACGTTTGAAAAAAAACCGGAAATGTGACGAAGGAAGGCTAGAAAAAACATAAAAGGTTGCGGAAGAGCCGAGTATACAGATATGCGACGGTGCTATAACGTGACTGATCTTTCTTTACGCATATGGACCACCATCACAAGTAAACGTACTGCTCACTTTATCATATATTCCATTGTTCATCCTCATCATCCTCAGTGGTAATCTTATGCATTTCCATTGGCCTCGCCACTTCCGAGTACCACCGTCAATGATAAAGCGATTTACTAAGGAAGTAGGAAAGACGTAAAACGCAATAACAACGGCGAATGATAACAGGAGCAAAGAGGAAAGCTGGAGAAAAACTTCGTGGATATAGTGAATGATAATGGTGCTTCTTAAATGAGAGGAGATGTTTGCCGTAAATATGGAAAGACCACCCTGCATGAACAATTAGAAGCGATCGTAGGAGATGAAAAACGTCGAAGTTAGTGTTACGCCAGTTTAGGACAAGAAAGAGAAGCTCTAGGATGAGAAGTTGCGCAGCTCGTTTACGAAAAAAGTAGTTCTTTTAAGTGAATCGAAAATGCCTCCGAGAATATGCGTTGTTTATCTCCTCATTTGATCAACTACTTTCATAAATTAACACGAAATATTTTGTTTCTGACATCAAATTATTGGTGAATGTTTAGAAAGACTCTGATCGAGTAGCTTTTCATAAAGTTTGCTTTGGCTTTATAGGTGCTAAATTATACAAGCAAGCCAAAAATATATAACTGGAATCAAAAAACGTAAACTCACGTTTGCATGGGTGTCCGACATGTTGTTCCGAGGAAGATTTCAGTTTACCTCCTCCCTCTCCCATCTCTCCATCGCCTGTTCTCCGCAGATTTCATTAGAAAAAAAAGCTGCCTTAAAATCTGGTGCCGCCCTCTCCTACACTGCGGATGAACCTGGATCTATTTTCTTCCACTAGTGTCGAAGCACCCACCAGCACACCTTTCCAACTATTTTTAGGTCTTTCAGCTTACACTACGTTACCGCCCTTACTCGTTGAATGTCTATTCTCTCGTAAGGTCGCTTTGTGAAGATTTTACTCTTTCTTGCCATTTATACTCGCCTCCTTTTTTATATTTCATCACTTCGGAACCTTCGAAAATTATTAAAACAAGATAATTAATCAATGTGCAAAATAATGTCTTTGGATCAGTAGAAAAATCTGCAAAAGATCGTTTTTCTAAGAACGCAATCGGTGTAAAATCAGCGGATGCCCGGCTGAACGATGCACGTAGATTTTTCCCCAACTCACCGACTGTCGACATTGTTTCACAGTCTTGAAGCACCAATATGAATTATGATATTGGAGATTGTCCTATGCTGTCAAGTACATCCAGTCAATTTCATAGCTCTTCAATGGTTCGCGAATAGAAAATGCTGGATTGATGTCTGTCCGACGTGTACACACATATGCATGACAGACATCCGCATACATAGGCGCTGGGAAAAGTTTCTGCGCATGAAGGGTACCATTCAGACTATTGGTTTCATGTGCTGTATTTCTACCGAGCGGTATCTAAAGAAAGCGTTGACAAGCGAGTCATGATTGAACGCATCAAAATAGTCAACTAATATTTTTATACTTTATTGTTAAATTGTATAACATTTGCAATTTTTTATATTCCTAAGTACTGGTTTCTTTTGTTTGTATTGATAGCTATTCATTTTCCTCGATTCATCATCATTCTCCTCTCTTCTTCGATTTTCTACAAATTCATTTTGCCATATCCATAAATTCCATTCATTTTTCTCTTCCTCAGTATTTAATTCTTTAACTTGCACTGCTTGAATTTTTAGTTTCCCTCATCAATGGGGAAGCCTTTTTTGAAAAAAAACAATTTCCATTGGATGAAAGGCAGATTTTTATCCAAGTTTCCGTTCGTGTGTTATATGGAAAACAATAGGAGCAAATGAAACGAAACAACAATAATATAGCACATTATATTGGGAAATGCAGTGTCCTACAACTTCGACATCATCTGCTATAACAATATCACTCTACTATGTCGTATAACATCGCTTTGCACTAATCATACTAGAACGCTCTAATCATCGCCATAATTTATGTAACAGAAAGTTTTTCTTCAAGCCGATTCAAGCATCAGCTCATATTTATCAAGTTAATAGGCGAACTGCTAAACGCGATAGCTCTTGATGAATTTTCGTCGTTCTGTTGAAGTTGAACTACTATGGGAAGCATACTGAGCAGGTGCAAATACGAAAGATGAATAGAAAGGAAAACAGGAAATGCTCTCATGAATAGATGGCAAGTGCAACATTAGCTTCTTATTGCTCTAAGTGAGTATTCATTTGAGGGTTTTGTGGTAACAACAAAGCCGACTAGGTCAACATCATCTCATTCATCTTATTCTCTCTCCCACCATATTTATCGTCAATTAATTCACCACATAAATATTACCTAAATTAACCATTTTATAGCTATAAACATCTTCCGAAAGTGTATTTAAGACCACTAAACAAACATTTATGCTTAGTTTTTCGGGATGCTGCAAAAAGTAAGTTCATTTAGTGGGGGAAGATTTTAGTTCTTCCTTTTTGAAGACAAATTAAGAACCGATGTTAGCGTTCGCAAACCACGCAAACGCATGGTGACAACGCAGTCTTGATCCCGATCCTAAGGAGGTTCATCTATTGAATGTCCGGGAATTCGATCAGTCTCGAGTTTCAAAGCTTCTGAAGCAATCGCAGAAGAAATTCGAAGCTTCCGCCTGTTCGAGAATGTACACCGCCTAAGGGTTTTTGAGAAATTTCAAAGATCTGAGAAGATTCGACGTCGAGTATTCTCATATAAAATTAATTTGAACTGAGAAGAGTGCTTCTACGGTTCCACTTATAAAACAACAAATCGGGAAGGTATCAAACGAATTCGTTTTTTTAAACCAATGTAAGTTTGCAAAAGATCTTGACGAAAGATTTGTTCTTTAAGCCATTACAATGTGAGGTGAAAATCATGGGAAAATTGTCCTAAAGTTCTGAGACCTCATGCAGCGACTGTAACTTCTTCAGGAGTTAAGTGATCCATTCGAGTGCTATTAGCGAATGGAACTCATCTTAAAGTGTGTAGGTTGCCTTATTAAGAGAATTCACATAGTTAAATTTCCGGAACGCTTGATAAAGGTGAAGGAAAAGCTGATAGTGCTGTAAAAGGAACTGGCTTGAGGTGGTGAGGTGGCAGGTTGATTGAAGCGTCTTGAAATAAAGTTAAGAAATGAATGTGTGGAATCTCACTGAGAAAAAAAGGAAGAATAAAAATCACTAAATAAAAATCTATTCTCTTTTCCGGGTAAATTATTTCCCAGAACGTAATTTCTCGTCATTAGAATTTTCTCCTAACATTTTTTCTTTATTTATTTATTTTTCCTACCAAAGAGATAAAATCGAATTTTGTTAGAACGACAATCATTTAAGTCTTAAAAGTTCTTCGTAATTTACTAGTGAATTGTTTTATTTCTATGTCTGTTATTTAATTCTTTGAATCAAAAAAAAAAAACTATGGAAATTCATAAAAGCAAACTAAGTTGCCCCTTCTGTAATGACAATGTTCCTTTGGCATTCTTATTTTGAAGAGATGGCATTTTCTGGAGGTTAGGAAGTTTGAATCGCCACAACAAATCATTTGCCTTTGGGGGACCGGAATTTAGCCATCGGAATGGTAACTGAAGATGTATTTTAAACTGTGTAATATAATGCAGGTAAGTTTCGTGATCAAGTACAGCTACTGTATCATATCATGTTGCCGTATGCAATGTTTTACAATATCGCCGTCGGCGAGCGGAATTCTGATCATTTTTTTGTTTTCTATCGAACTTCAACTGATATTATTTGCATGTTATCGAAGCTACAACGCATATTACCACCTGTATTCAATGCTCGTTTGAATATAAGTGTTTCTCATGATTGGTCTTTGTTATCTCTTTCTTCCATCGATGTTTTAATACTGCGGATCCATTTGATCCTCTAGCTATCGTCGAAGATATCAGATTGAAAGCTCAGTGTCAACTTATGAAAATTGCATCTCAAAGATACTACCTTCTTATCAATTCCCGCTTACTTAAGAGTAAAAATTATGAACACCTGCTATAGCGACTTGCTTGTGTCACGATTTAACGAAGGCGAATATTATGGGCATAAATTGGAATTGCGCTTTTGATGCGCTTTGGAGTGCTAATGATATTTATGTGAGATTTAAAAATTTTCTCAATTATGTGATTAATTTATGCGTCAATCAACGAATCTGACAACAAGATATAGAATACTACCTAATTATAATTAGAGGGGAATATGCGCTATTGTTTGAGCAGCATAAGGCCATATGGGATTCGTGAAGGGTGCAAAGATTCCCCCACAAATGCTCAAATTTTGCACAAATTCTATGGAAGTAATTCATTTATTTTGATAACAACATCATTTTCTTAGATATTTTAACAGTAAAGTAAACTTTTCGCAGAATATACGTAAACCAAAATGGTGATAATTTGGGTGTTGTAATCGAAGATTCATACAAATCATCAAAATCGAATAAAGAATAAAAGATAATTGAGATCGAGTTTTTCTACACCTAAAGCTATTTCTTTCTTTTGTGAGTTGTTTTTTTCTCTTATACCCTCTCATGTGAAAGCAGTCGCTAAGCTCTCTATGTAAGCTCTACTCTCTTTAGCAAGTCAACCTGTGTTGCAATTACAAAGAGTGATCTGTAAAAACCTCTGCTATTTCAGGTTTTGCAGATGATATCTCCAACAATGAATTTCCACCTGCAATTATTAATTAAAGAACTCGTTATAATAACTGCAAAATAATTCCTACATGTATCCGCTCTTCTTCATAAACAATTCCATCCATCTGAATCTTTTTATTCAGAGACCATTAAAGTAGTGTTCGATCCCAGCAATCTGTTCATCACTAGTCAACTTCCCGTACTTCAGCTTAGTGTTTCACTCTATTGCAATTGAGCAATTTTGCAAGCTGCGAGTGCCGAAAGCTGTTTTATTTTACTCATAATTATAGAAGCAAGGTGAGAAGATAAAATAGGCATACCACAGGTTGAAATCTGCATAGAAACAGCAAAAACAAGAAACTGCTCAATAGAACATTAAGGGTGAATGTTTAATATACGATAGGAAGAAGAATTTCGTTTCACGTGTTATAAAATTGACACTGGAAGTTGTAAAGTAGTCATCGAAACATCAATGTAAACATTAATTAAAGGTAATTAAAGGTAATTTGTACAGGAATTAATTTCAGTTGAATTTTATAGCGCTACATTAAGCTACGGAAAGGAAACGATTCGAGGCAGAAAAATTTTGCATAGATTAAATTAAGTATGCCGTCAAAAAATAAGTCAAAAACAGAGAAGTAGTAATGTGGAGGTTTCTTGACGTAGCGGCTCAAAGGTTTCTGAAAAGGAAGACTGCTGTTGACCCGATTTTGAAATGCATTGCCGCTTTGTGGTGCACGCTAAATCCAAGTTCACCATCACTTAGCGCACAATGATATGGAGTACCATGACGTTCTTCGAAACGTTCCACCACGTGTTTTGCGGCTCGCATCTTATCGCCCACATAACTGAAACCGTTTTATAAATCACAGAGAATGGATTAGTCATCAAAACAGGTAAGTAGGTAAGTGCCGTCCACGGGGATCTCAATTTCATTAAATTATAATTCAAGAGGCAAGACTAAAAAAACGGGTTTTTCTTCCCTCATATTATGTGTAATATGAATGTATCAAGCAGAAACAAGTAGATATAATTAACCAAAGCTTGGCACTTGAACACGTTGAAAATTTCATCGCCTCATCAAATCACAGAATCAAAGGATTGTGGGATATCCATCTTTGGAATCCGCTACGAAAAATTTGCGGCTGCGTCAAAAAAGTTTGAAATATACCAATTAATGGATCAACGAAATCTCCGCGAAATGCGCAACTCCAGGAAAAGAGTAACAAGTCCTGTGCGACTTTGCAAATTCTACGAGAAACATTCTCTAAAAAATAAATAAAACCAATATAATCTCTAGGACCTTCAGCACTGAAATATTCGCAATTTCGATTTTCAGATTATTGCTCATAAGAGGGAATCTTTTTGTGAATAATCTCTTCAGGATGAGCTTTTGATCATTTTCATTCCTTTTCCACGCAAAATGACAGAAAGGGGATGAATATTAGGATTTGAAATGGTAATTTCTAATGCGCTCTTAATTTCATGCCTTATCTTCTTTGATATCAAACAAGAGTCATTCAAAGAAAAATTTCATATCTCAATCGATAATGCTTTAGAATACAAATTATATAGCATAATATGTGGGATTTAGATATTTGTTGTGGGTTTAAGGAAAAGAATTTCTAGCTATATTAGTTCTGTGACCTGATAATTACTGATAATATTACTTGAAGGAATAATTTTCAGGCTTTTTGCATCTCTCACACTTTCCCATATATTTTCGGTTAGGTCCTCACTTGGGTAATAAATGATTTATCTTTTATGTGTTTCGCAATTACACCTATTTCATGCATAGTTACCGTTGAATGCCTTCTGAGGTGAGATCAATAGCGAAACGTTCTTTTGGACGCGTCATACCGGATGATACAACACGAATGTCTGGTGCAGCAAAGCCAATTGGAATATATCGAGTTACGCGAAGATCCTTTGCAGGTATATCTTTCGAACGGAATAGGAGCACGTAATGGTCCTCGACAACAAAGTGTGCATAATCCTTCTCATCATAGTGTACATAGAATCCGAACTGACCATTAGCCACTATGCAGTGATATTGACCAGCATGTTTGGATTCGAATTCTGTCCTCACTGTGTGTGCAATCTTCTGTACAGATTGGCTGGAGAAACAAAAAAACATTCAAAGCAATGGTTATACAATTATGGAGTAAATATTTTCGTAATTCCGATGCCTTCATGCACAAATATTTAGCCACATATAAGAATAAGATGTTTTGAAATAATATTTGCCATGTTTTAATGAAATAACGAAATTACAACACTCTGCAATCTCTTGATGGAAAGATAAGACCATCCTCATAGAAATTTGATACATTTTGAATTAATATATTGTATAATTTATGATAACTAAAGTATGATAAAGAGCAATATTTACTAGCAAGTTGAAAAATAATTATTATATTCTCCAACCTTTCTGAAATGGCTGTCTGAGTGAAGACGATCGCAAGCTGTAACGTTTCTGGATCCATCCCACTTTTAATAACATATTGACGTCGTTGTTGCTTCAATGGAACGAGTACACCTGAGATTTTTCGCTCTCTAAGTGGATGTAATGAAGTGAACGGATCCTCATTTGTGGGGTTCTGCTTGAACAAACAAATCGTTAAGCCATCGAAGTTAAAGAAGATGATATTATCGGGATCGTATCGAACATGACAGCCGATATCCTTATCACTTACTGCGCAATGAAAATGTGCTCCATATATTTCTTCGAAGCCATCGACAATTTTTTCGGCGATGAATGCATTATTACATTTCGACCCATACCTATAAACAATATCGATAATATTCGTTGCGAATAGTTACCTCATGCATTAATATTTGACAACAAAAGGTATATGATCATCCAGAGTGAAACTTTCTCCAAAAAAGTACTATGCTGTCGCAAAACGTAAAGAATTTGATATGTGGAAGATCACACAATGTTGACATGATGTGATGAAATTTTGAAAGCCTCTCTATGATCTCAAAGTAAAATTCGTTCTGGATATCGGCCTCCCTGGAGTCATCGAAACTGATTTTATACTTTTTAACTCCACTAAGCTATTCAAAAGCAAACAAAAGCCTACTGAAAACGTTTGCAATTGGTGCATCGCTGCTTAAGCATTTAAGTATAAAGAGTACGTAGAAAAGCATTTTCTCGACTAGCATAACCTCAGTTACACACATTTCATAGATGAAAAATTTTTTTGCATCGCTTATAGTTTCACAGACCATTCAGCAGTATTTCCTTAAGGAAATAGAGAGATAGTAAAGGTGCTAAAGCGTAAGAACGATAGAAACGATGAAACAAACTTGGCTATAGCGTTGATCGCTAGTCGAATAGCATATTGCTGCCTCTCAAGATTCATCCCATTTGCGATCACATCAACGCTTTCAGGAATCTGAATTTCCATTACGCTGCTATCCGGATTCTTAAGGCGTCTGATTCTCATCTCGCCAGGCTCGTAGCAATGATGTGGGAACATATAGACGGTACTACGTCTAAATGTGAAATGAATGTGCTCATCGTTTCGACTGAAGAAACCAACATCACCTTCACTCACTATACAATGCCACGCACCGTTGAGTCTTTCTTCGCATTGTTTCTTGATCATGCGTGCAGCAAGCATCTTGTTGGCGGGGAATCTGCAAAATGGTAAATAATACACTATCACATAGTGTTGCTGCTGATGAGCCAAGTTTATGTGATTCGTAATGAAAACCAATGATTGCTCAAAATTATAACATAGAAAAGTGCAGTTCTTATATCATTCCTGTCGCCTCTCTTCGTCCTGCTCCCCATCTCACCAGCGCTCTCATATTTTAAAATGAAGTTCGCTGCTGCGGTGAAGGATTTAAAATTTAGCATGAAATGTGACAAAATACTTGAATATGCACCAAGTATTTGCTTTTTTTCTTCGGATAGGTGGCAGGATGTGAGTGTGAATATTCTTATAAAAGTCTCATTTTGTTTCATTGATTCCATTTCATATTTATAGTTTTTCTTTGCGAAGGATATTATGTTTAAGGAAAATTTACTGTTGCGATAGAACAAAAGGAATAATTCAGTAACCCAATAGGAAACTTTAGAAGAAAATATTAAAAAG
Source organism: Parascaris univalens (assembly GCA_037576465.1). Classification (NCBI taxonomy): domain Eukaryota; kingdom Metazoa; phylum Nematoda; class Chromadorea; order Rhabditida; family Ascarididae; genus Parascaris; species Parascaris univalens. The sequence continues at coordinate 234,864,119 of CM075173.1, read as the reverse complement.
AAATGGAAATCCTTTATAAGAATAAATTTATGTACTTTGAGATTTAGACGATGAAAATTAAGTCTTAAGGGAAATAAACTATTAAAATTTTGATAGTAAAAACAAATTGCGCAGTATACTCTTACCGTTCAAGTGCTTTTGCGGCAGCTTTAACGGCGATTTCTTCGTTTGTATGTGACGATGTAGATGATAGTATCGTTATATTTGGGCCGAATCTATTCGAATCATCGAAGAAGCAATTCGGATGTGGAATATTTGCTCTTTCTAGTGCTCTCTCAGCTTCGGCAGCAAGCACTTCATTCCAAAACGTTGTTTCATCATCATTTTCATCCACCTCTTCGCCTTCGAATGTTTGATCCTCAAATTTTTCGGATATGACTGACGAAGCCGATGATCGTTCTCGATCAGCATCCGATAATACACTGCCATATTCATTGGTTGTAAATGTGCTATCCTCACTCGACGTATCTACAGAGCGATGTTGCCATTCGACATTCTCCTCTCCTTCGAATTTCCCTTCTCTCCTTTCTTTCAATGGCTTACAATCAATTTGACTTCCTGTATCATCGGTGATGATATCAGTTGTTGGCCACTCGTCTGCCATTACCTATAATAGAGCTTATCTCAACCAGAGGAGCACAGAAAAATATCGCGCAGCAATCATAATATTATTGAGATCTTGACGAGATATGCATAAGTTCCTAGTCAAATAGCCGCCGGAAGAAGTTACATAAATGCAGAAGTGGAGAAATCCACGTGATGTAACTTAAGTGGAATTCGATTCTGTTCAAAACTTCGCCGCAGAGGCGATGGGAGCGGACCAAGCGGTGGGAAAGGATGAATAAATCGAGTATCGGAAACCCGAAAAGCCAGAATTTTCTCTCATACGCATAGTTTGCTCCAAATAACCTAAATAACGAACGTTCACCTACACGAGAACAAGTTCTGCTGCTACTGATTGGTTCATTCGTTCGAAAGAGCATTTGTACTGAGAACAATTAGAAAGTTTACAGACCACCGCTGTGAAGCGTTTACTGCCTAGAAAAAACACATCAACGCTATTGCAATTAATCGTTTCTTTGCAGCGAAGAAAATGAAGAAAGAGAATTCCACTAACTTATTCGAAAGATTAGTTTTATCTCTTAACCACTTGCCTATGCAATGAGCCGAAACTTTATCACTTTACCATTTTTAAACAAATACCCTATGATGTGGACTTTTAGATCTGTGGATATTTCTTTTAATAGAGAAGATTTCGGCTAAAACTATTACTTCATCCTCGTATTTTCCCTTCTGATACATTGATTTCTCGCTGTTTAGAAAATTATTCAAATAGCATGTATTCTTGTTGAAAAAATTATTATGGTGGCTCAAATTTTTCAAAATCCCTTATCGTTGTAGTCAGGAGATCTGTACAGCATCGGGAAAAACTCTGTTTTTAATTTACTTCGGTATATGTTCCGCCATTTTGGCTTTGTGAAACGAATTTAAATAAAAGCACAAATTTTTATATATGTTCGTTTATGCATTTGTTTATCTCTCAGGTAGTTTCAAGCTGAGAACCCACTGAGGTCTGGATCAGTGGATTTGGGTGGTCCAAAGCGAACTTTCTGCGATACTGAGACTAGGATAATCAGGCCAGACACTGTAACCGATATGAATCAAAGAGCAGGGAATCGGAGAAATCTACATGTTTTCAATAGGATGGATGACCTTCCATCTTGGCGATGCCTCACAGTGACACGAAAAGTGCAATAAGAAGTTGTTAACCTTTAAAAGAAAACTTCACTTAAAGAATTTGTTCTTTTTCAGATGACTTATTGGTTAGTCAAATCAACTTAAATATAAAGTTATTACATGGCATATTTTCTATTCTTTAATGTTTAATGCAGATATGTCATTAGATGTGAGCGAAATATAGAAACGCATATCACAACTCGGAGTGCTCGTTCATTTATTTCGCTTCATATGTGGCAATATTCGTAAATTTTTATAACAAATTCAAGAAATTTTAGAGTGAATTTTAGTTTGTTTAATGGAAGGGAGGGGAGGGATGAGGGAGGGGAGTCACAGCTTTAATAGAAAGGAAGTAAAGCTCACGGAGTGACAATATGATGGCATCAATTCGATGGCGTTTATATTAACACGATGATGACTGACTGCATTGCAACGATTTTAGATCATCGCTATGTAGAAGTTGTGTTTTACGCGTATTTACGCAGTAGTTACATTTTCTGCACATTTGCACTATTGTTTCCCGCATACGTTATCATTATCATGCCACCATGGCATTCGAAGATAAGCAATTATTGTACTGCATCCGAACTAACAAAAGTAAAAAGAAAAGGATCAACAAAGATTTTTTGCCCATCGATTTGATTAAAAAATGATTCAATGATAGCAGTTTTTTTCTTCTATATTTTCTCATCGTTCGCACTTCAACGAATATCCGTTCATATAGAATAATCACTCAGAAAATGGCAGTGGAAGATCTATTTTCATTCATTATTTCCAAGGTCTAGGCGACTATCTTACTTGAAATCCAGCAATAAGTAATAATGTTTTTTCTTTGTATTTAGTATATATATATATATATATATATATATATATATATATATATATATATATATATATATATATATATATATATATATATATATATATATACATATACTCTATATACCATATATATACTGTATATAGTATATATATACTGTATATATTATATATAAATATACTGTGTACTACTATATATATACTGCAATATCACCCTTATTTATTGAAAGCATCCAAAGGACAACATGGAAAACATATTAGCCGACCTTATGAACGAGACAATTAAAACACTGAATTCCTGTAGGATGAGGATGATGTAAAGGATATATATGAAAAAAAATTGAAGCATTGCATATCATGATGAATAATATAGGTCGATTTAACAATAACGTAAGTTAGGACTTACAGAATGTCATAAAACTTAACTTTTAAGTAGCAATAACAAATATATTTTGTTTTGGAAGTATAATAAAAAATGAGCATTGAATTGTTTCCGGTTTTTGTAAAAGCTGAAAGAAAACTTTATTAGTTGAATGGTAATTTCTATTCTCGGAAATAAAACTGAGGTCGGGAATTTCAATTCTGGAAGTAGAGTTATAGTGGAAAGGAATCTTCGACATAACAATGAGATAACAAACAACCCATTGTGTGAGCTTTTCTGGAAAAACAGATCATATAGGGAAACAAAGGAAAATTTTCACAGAGAGAGAAGATGAAATACAATGGCTGGCGTACTTGTTGTAAAATGAAAAAAGAAGAGGCAAAAGTACTTTCAGTGGTCAATAGAAATTGGACACTTCGTTAGACTAAAGATTAGCGAAAACAATTGGATGGTGGATTTTACCAATTAACACTTTTGATGCGTCAACAGAAAGAGCTGTAGTAAAGTAAGGCACAACTATAGTAAAATGAAATGAAATCGAATTTCATGCTAAGTTCGAATACTGAGGGGTTAGTCAGAGTAATTACAAAGTGTTAAAGAAGTTTTATTGCTCTTGAAGTGGCTTAGAATCATCTCGGTGTTTCCACGTTGATCTCAGTGAAATGCGACCCGACTAAAGGCTTAACTTCGCCAAACTCATAAGAACTATGAGGTCATTAGCAGAAACAATGATGGACAACTAAAATTCAAATATACATTTCAAATATTATCATTATCATAGTTGAATTTATGATATTCTTTAAAGAATTTTTGAGAGAGAAATATGAAAAACTTTTCGCTTTCATTTTCAATATTAATTCAATAGAGGCCATTTTTGGAATTGAAATCCTTAAAAGATGAATTATTTTTTCGATGCTCAATAAGGAAATTTTCAACGTGGATCACATTTAAAAATCTGATAATAAAGCGTTTCGAAATACGTATAGCTGAGAGGCGTTATTATTTATGGATAAACACGTGCACCTTATAAATGCTAATTTATAATAAATTATAAATGAATGGATTCATTTATCTTATCTCTTTCCTTCTCATTTCTCACTCATATTTGCAGTAATATTTTAGAGGAGAAACTGTTCGAGAATCAATGATATACTACACTATATAATGGAATTAATAACACAATATACAATTTGGAGGCTATTAATTGTATAGTATCTAAAGAATTTTCGAGTATATATGAAAAAATCCAATACGGGATATTCGAAACTACAAGAAAGAGTCACTTCGGTCTTCAAATATTTCAGGTAAAATAAAGTAATCGAAGTAAACGCGATGGAGAGCAAAATTTGATGAAACTACACTGCCGCACTCTAAACTCGAGAACACCTTTATATAAATAAGCCAATGGGATCGACAGCAGAAAGAGGGTCCAACGATGAATGATCATTTGTGCAGTTTTCTATGCCGCAACAAGCACTAGTTATTTTCATTGGCCTATCTTAGTGATCGGGTGTATAGCACGTGATGCATACACAACGCTGCATGTGCGCAACGATGAAGTACCCTCTGTGAATGTTGTCGGTTTATTATTTCGATAGAATGTACCGCTTTCTCTGCAATTGCAAATTCCACCGAACAGCTGTCATTAAAAGCGTAATAAACTCTTCTGCGTTCTTTAGACTTGTGCACTTAAATTATACTGATAAACATCGTGAAATTACAACAAAAAAAGGTCACTGTGATAAGCGTTATTTTGCACGTTCACATTCAGCTGTTACTCGTCCATTGAATGCTTGTATTAACAAATCAAGGATGGAATACTTCTCTTAGAGAGGCTCTCAACTACACCACTCTCTGCCTTCCCTCTCCCCTCACTGCCTTAATGAATGCAACATTCGATGAAAAGAGGATGAAGTAGAACAGAACGAGAAGTGTGGAAGCGAACAAGAAGGAAACTTCGGTTGTATTCTCCCCTGCCATGATCCTCCTGTTCGAGTGGCTTCTATGGCACTGATCAGCGCGTGACACAAGCTAAAGTGGAATAGCCTTAAACACGATCCCGATGTTTTTATTAGTTTGCATATTTGACTGTAAGATCCGATCATCACTGAATATTATAAATTCTATATGTTAATTGGAGGAGCGCTGTGAAAAGATAGAAAGCGCGCCAAGTAGAATAGCGCGATATGCATTTTTTAAATCTATTCCAGCCCATAATTCTAGGCTCTATCAATAAGAATAGATGATTAATTAAATTGAATACTTATTTCGTTTTCAGAAATAGGAAGGCAATAAGGAGATGATCACTGACGGAAATATTTTGTGAGATGAAAAGGGAATAATTTTCTCATATAATATAGGTAGTTTATGCACAAAATTGCCGTTCAAAGATAAGATGAAAGCTTGAAGAGTATCTTCAGATGGCTCGTGATATGTACCACTCTAATAAGTATATCTCGATAATACGACTTTTATACTTATAAGAATGATGCTGGTGAAGTGAAACGGCATCTACTAAAGTAAAATAAATTTCCATACTTTAAGTTGCGTTTTACAGATACATAGTAGTGTTGCAAATGTTATCGCTTCATTACGTAGGGCGATTTCACCAATGTTCGGAATTACAGAAAAAACGAAAGGAATAAACTTGAGAGAATGTGGGTTGAACACTATAGAGCGCAATATATCGTTGCTATATCCTCTGCATCCAAATGAGCCGATTGCTGGACAGGGCTATTTCCTCCTTCATGTTCTCCTGAAGCTCCACTCCATGCGGAGGTAAAGAGGAACAAGCTCACCACTTTCGTATCAGAGCCCTCCTTTCCTGCTTTCGAAAAACCATCATCACCATTGCCATCCCCCAACTGCTCTTCACCTGCTCGCAGCAGACATAAGCATTCAGGGGTAATGAGCACTTTTCGAAGAAAACAATTCTCTACAGCGTTTAGTGTGTTACAATATGGACAACACGATGCAAGCAACAGCGATTTTGATAAGACAAAAGAAGCAAGAACTCATTCTCGAGCAGCATTCACATATGAATTCTGAAGTTTGTCCTCCCCTCCTATCGCTCTCTACTTGAAAGGAAGCGATGGTGGTCCGAGAATCACCCTAAAACTGTGAAATGGCAACAGGGTATTATCGTCCAATCCTTATTAGCTCCTCGCGCTTCCCTACTTTCACACTTCATTTAAATTTCACTTTCAAGACCGATCTGCAGCACAGTCGATTTTCTCCTGACCTATTCAAGTTTCAGTAAAAATGTGAAGAGAGCAATATGCTTTTCCTTGGGAATTTACCTTTTCGATTCTTAAAGAAATAATGCTACATGCGAAGGATGTTGAAAGCAGTGCACTTGTTGCCATGAGATGCGAAATAAAATTCTCGTAACAGAGAACGCTTCAATTCTTGACAGTAACTCATTTTCTGCTAAAATTATCTGATGGATGAATGAAATTTAGCGAAGAAAATAATCGCATCGATGGAAAAATATAGAAAAATATAGAAAAATGAATTGAGAGGAAATGTGAGAAGAAAGAATAATTTCAAAAATAATAAAGCGAAAAAACGAATTGGACGAGATTTTGCAGAGATTTTCCTCTTATAAATAAGAATTTCATAACTTAAATTTCGAAGAAAAACTTAAATTAAATTCGAAGTTCGAAGATTCGAAGAAAAATTTCATATATTTTTCTTCTTTTTCATATATTAATTCAAATCTAAAAATTATCCACATATAACGCAATAAAAATTCTAATAATTATAAACATTTCAATTTTGAATTTACTTTTTTCCATTGTTTTTTTTTTCCAATTCCTAAATAATTCAGCGACTATAAGACAAGCGTTTTGGAGAATCTATAGAATAAAATCGGAAAATTTTCCGAAACTGACGACGAAAAAGGTTCCGGAGTAAAGTTGGTTGGATCATTTAAACTAAGGGAGGGGGAAATAATACAATAAATTCAGATACAATATGATGCAGTTAGTGTTAATTCTCATATATTAAGATATTTTAAGTTCGTTTTTTTTCTTACTTACTTAACTTCGGTTATATTTGATAGCTTTTGCCCTAATTTGTCGAAATAACAGATAACTCGATAAAATATCTCTCTTTGAGTCAACGATAATAAGCGATGAAACGAAAAAACACCTCAATAATTAATTGCTGCATTTTTGCTTCTCATTACGATGAAAAAATCGAATCCACTCGTTGATTAATTTCATAGTGACATTGCGTGAAGAAATTGCTGAAAGACATGTGAACAAGAGATGATATCGTCATTGAGTGGAAAATATGTTGACATCGGCCGCACTCATAAGCCGCCAACGGACAACACAAAATCGCCGCTAATTAATTATCAGTTCTTTCACTCTTCTACTGATAAGAAACTTAACTAATAATTCAAAGTCTCTAACTGAACTGTAAATGACTTAAACTAATTTCACTTAGTCATTCAGAAATATTAATAGCATTATTCAAAAAAAAAAATGAAGAAACAAATAAACATTCAAAGATCACATCAGCAATAATTGTGAGGATCAGCGCTCCTTGGCTCGCCTATTCATCCAGGTCTCCTTGAAGACCTCAACAGTGTATGGAGATGAGGTCATTGCCTGAGGATATAGGCATGAGGGCGGACAGCTTATCATAATTTACCATAAAGCGACAAATAGTAGAGGCATGGGGCTGAAATGAACACATGAGCTCAACAAGACTTTTTATATCCTCCTGGTTTTGCCTCAAGCTAGCCTGACGACCAGTGCTCAGCAGTGATTTGTTCCACCTTCTCATTTTCTTTCACTTATCTTTTATGGCGTACTATTTCCACTAGTTTTCCCTGCTCACAAATTTAAATGGTGGGATTGTACGAATGATGACTCTTTTAGTTGAGAAGATCTCATTGTTTCTATGGAGTTTCCTATTATGCAGGATGTAGTAGTGCCCAAATCAGAAAAAAAAAAGAAAAAAGAAAGTGAACCCAACGAAACGGAACTATGGAGTTATAAAAGTTTTTCGAACAAGAAACTCAGAAAGAGACACGAGTTTTCTGGAAAGCAGTATGGAGTCTATAGTGACGAGGCCACAACTGTGACACTTCCTGAATTTCCTCGGATTCAGCGAGGCCCATAGAACCCCTAATCTTACAAAGAAAAGTTTCGGAACTAAAGGATTCCCGAGGATCCTGTGCTTCGGCGAGAATATAGGCCCACTCGAGGCGGCAGCGTCAGAAGCAGCATACCTTCTCTCCAAGAGGTCCTTATATGCAGCAGATAAATTCTTTGGCGATTTCAATTTCTCATTGGTACCTATTCTTCGAAAAACTAGCTTTACTGAACCATATCGCAACCACTTATGAGAATTTGTAGACAGAAAATGAGCAAATTTTTATAGTTTCTAACAGATATCACCGACAACTTATTTCCGTACTGAAATTAACTGCTGGACAAAAAATCTACGATCTTTCTTGAACAGAATAATCTTTTGTTGCAATTTTCGCTTTGCAACTTTACAGGAGTTTTCGAGCTTACTTCTCTAAACCTCTGAGCCGACTCCGCTGTATGGGAATTCTCACAATGTAATTGCAGGCGACGTATTCATTTCGCGAAGATGGCTGGAATACGGTGGCTATCTTGGAAGGCTATATCTTTAAATGCTAGAATGAAGGAATTTCACGAAAGGAGCACGAAATCCATCAGTATCATAAGAATAAGCGGTGACGCTATCCGGATTTATCGTTGATAAAAAGTGCCGAAGAGTGCTGCTTACGTATCGTAAACGACGAAAGAATTTCGGTGATGAAAGTGATACGTTTGGACATGAAGAATACCAATTCAAAGAGGGTACGATTGTCCTGAAAAATGCGAAGCATTAGGACGTTAAACGGAAACACGAGACATTTAGTTTAGCTTTCTTTAAGCGAAATTTTCCGGATAGGCCTCATTTGTAAACTCGAAAATACGTCAAAATCTTTTTACGTGAAAATTACGCATATACTTTTTCCGTTTCAAGGTTCTTCCTCGATTTTGTCCTTTGCAACTTTCGAATTTCTTAGTCTCGTTTCACGTTATGTTGCAAGCGCGAATTATTCTCCCTAGTGGACTGACAGATTATGTCGACTAATGCCAAACTCCTTCTTTCACCTTAAATCTATGAGATCGACGCATTGAGAACATTGTACTTTTCTGGTGAAATGAACTTCAGCTGTTCGCTCTTCGATCAGCAGAATTGAACCAACTGAGGTCGATCGACTGTTGCCAGTCCATAGTATGGGATTACTCTGAACTGAAGGCTAATCGTGAGAGTGTGGCTACGTCTAAGATGAAGAACGTCAGGCGAGTGAAGCCTATATGAAGCGATTATTGTTATTTTCCCGTTATAGAAAGTCGTGGCTACGTGACATCCTCGTTGCTAAGATTTTTCGTTGCGTTGGAGCCGTCTCATAGCGGATATCCTTGGCATCGAAACGTTCTAAAAGCAAGAACGCCAGCGTTTTGTTGGTTAGCGATCTCATGCAACATCTCATGGATAAGCTAAATTTTTTTGTTCGCCGCCTCATGTTTGCTTTTCTATTAGACTTGTGAGGAAATCACATAAGTGCGATGCTTTGTTGTTGTTGAAAAGGGCAGCTATGTCGATCACATTGACTATTAGAGTAACTGCGCCTTATTCGGCCATTTTCTACACAGTTTCATTAATGCGAATGTGTTAAAACAGATGAGGCAAGTCGTGAACTGAACGATTATTGCAAAAATGGGCCACAAAATTCCGAATAAATAGTGATCCATCATGAGAGAAATTCATCTTTGTAATTTTCTTTCTTATTCGTGTGTTTATATTCATACTCATATGAATGAGCTTTTTTAATATGATGTTCGAAACTTCAATGTTTTCAGAGTTCGTCATTATTTTCTCCAGTTTATCTACGTATTCGAACGACTTTCAATAGTAGCGGTGAAGGTACTGAAATAAAGGGAGTCACGTCGTCCCTTCTCATTAATGTTTCATATTTTATAAGCGCTTTTTTGGATTTAAGCTCGTCTGCAGTCATTCTTAGGTAGTGTTGATGATGTATCGGGAATAAATTTTTGAGAAATAGTCAAGTTATAGTGGACTGCATTGGTTAGAGGATGAGGGGGCGAATCGTTTTCCGCCTTTTGTTCCCATCTATCGCATCTCTTTCGAAAACCGTCTTCATCCCAGTTGTTTTCTCGGTCGACCTTGTTCTACTAGAACAAAAAGCTATTAGAGAAAACCTAAGAAGAGGTGCTGCACTGTAACTGTCATGTTTTGGCAAGCTAAGAAATGTTGCTATGTGATCGGAGAGGGTATAGTTAAAGTTTCAGGAAGTTTTTAAGATTCGTCTGATCGACTGAACTACATCATTGCAGTTCTCTCCATTAACCCTCTTGATTTATGCCTCAGTTCTATCTACACCAACCCAATGAAATAATTCTGCGCCATCCATACCCCACCAAAGGATAGTAAATGGTGCATCAACCGATTCATAGGGAATGAAGTGTTCTCACACGTTCAGAGTGTCGAATTGTGTAGGATGTTTAGATGATGCATTTTCTATTTGTGTGGAAATTGATTGTTTGTCATTTGCGAGCATAAGTTTTTTGAATCACTTGTTGCACGGGTTATTTGTTGCATGTCATCGCATGTGGCGCTCACCTTCGCCACTCATCACCGCCGCAGCGTTTCTCCACTCTTGGTTGCTTGAGGCAATTCCAACACACAACACACTCTATTCGAATCGGTTGGTGTCCTCATCCGAAGGGAGAATACGAAAAGGCTTTTGCATACAAATGCTATGCTCCTCATAAACGAAGTTATAAAGATTCGGAACTTTTCGAGAAACGACTATGAAAGTATTTCTTTCGAGATCGCTGTATTACGTTCAGTTCCACCAACCGACAATTGTTGAGGTTTTTTCGTGCATTTGCGGCTAATCAAATTCGAATGCTATGTCAATTAATGAGACAGAATTAGTCGCTCATTTGTCTCGTATGATTTGACATCAATGACCTCAATATGCAATTTGAAAATTTCCTTAACTCAATAAGCGATTGATGCGTTTTACTGGGAAACCGAAAATGTCACATCAAGTATGACACGATTCGATGGATCGTTGTGAGAGCGCACAGCGATATGTCTATCCCGTTCAAATACTTCGCAACGACTGTAGATTAAACGACACATTTCAGAGAACTCATAAGAACTCGTTCTTTTTTATGGCCAATCTGAATTCTTCTAATTTCTATTAGTCGATTTCAATTTCAGGAAAATCTGGTACTTCTTATTTCGCCAAACAATTCATATATATATGTTTTTTAAAATATCACACATTTTCATCACTTTACGATTACTTCGTATGCAATGATCGGAACGTGATTAGTGCAGAGTTGTGCATGTGACGGTTTTATTTCCGTCCATTATTTCTTTCACAGTTTTCCTTGTTCATTAGTAATTATCAGCAATGCAATGAAACGTACGAAACATGTGAAAACGCAAAAAAGATCGTTAGAATGAAATAACTCTTCGAGATGTGTCCTCGTTTTCACGAAGATGAGTATGCTTTCTGTCCTTTACTCGAGACAAATCTCGCCTTTCTCTGAAAGACAATTTTGCTTTGAAATATCCCGTTACGTTTCTATTAGTTTGTGAAGCAAATAGAAAATATCTCTCCGATTTTTGTCCTCACAACCGTTGCCACCTTTTCGTTTCAAATGAACTGGAATAGAGTGATATTCTGAAGAGGTAAAGGAAGAAATAGCCAACAAGAAATCACTTTAAAAATTCATGAATATATTGAATTCGCAATTATGGACGCTTTGGTTGAATCTGGTGGTATCTATCTTCTTTTTCCGCACTAAAGAGATGTCACCGTGGATAATTCGCCTGTGAATCAGCGATGAACAAGAATGAATGCAAGAGTGCAAGTGAGCGCATTGTGTGCTGCACGGAACTATTCGAGTATTTTGCATTATTCTATTGCGTCCATTCCGCAAGATCCGTACAATAAAGTTCCCGGAGGTTTAATTTTCGCAGAAATTTCTGTCCTTTCTTATACTTCAGATTTTTATGTCGATTATTTCAACCTATAGGAATTTGCATCGTTGAAAAGTCTATCCGATATCCAATCGAATACGATTAAAAAGTTGAATTTATTTGCAGAAAATTCGGCATTACATGATTGCAACAAACGCAATATGCATAGATAACGCTTTTGATGATCACGTAGAACAAAAAACAATGAAGAGACAAGCTTCTTGATAGCGATGGGCCACTCGAAGAGCCTCATTGCAAGGCTGAGAAACCCGATTACTGCATAGAAGAATTTCGTGATATCGTTTTCGCAGCACATCTACGGCTTTCTTAGTATGAGTGGAGCGATAATCGATTAATTTTAGTCTTTGTTTTTCTCCATATAAATTGTGCAATTGGAAAATGATACAAGCACTTATTTCCCTCAGATTACGAACGATTGAGCGATTGACTCACTTAATAATGAAGCACTTTTCACTATTATCAATAAAAATTTCGTTGAATTCGCCAACTTTTGTATATATTTCATCGAATTCCCATTAGAAAAGAACCAATTTTGAAAGCACAGTTTCCTATAACTATACGAAAGTATGGATAATAAAGAGTTTACTTTTTTTACATCCTATCATCACAGCAGTATATCTGTAGGTAATTAATTATCTGAGAAAATTCAACGCATTTTGCATCGTATGCGATTCTCATAAGAAATTCGGAAATTTTCAATTAACCCCTCCTCACTCGAGAAAATTGTAACATTTAGCACTGTTGCAGAACTGGCATAACGTTTACGGACTCTCGATCATAACGTTATTTATGACCTTTTCCTGATCTCCTTGAACGTTTCTTTGATTTGTGCTGCGAACTCTGCTGGCTATGATTGACGTAACCGTCACCTTCAACTGTTTGCAGCGGTTTTTGCTTGCTGTCTTGTCTGCCGTTGGACTGTTTCCAGTCCTCTTGCTCGCACATCATAGTCCCTCTGAATTGACCTCTACCATGTTGTCGAGGTCGTGAGGGTTTCTCTTCTGATTTCTCGTCGTTAATCGCTTCCTTCTCTTTTTCATTCTGCAATTGTTCTGCTTCAGTGGCGATTGCTATCGCATTCATCGCGACTTCCTCCTCTTTCGTTGTGAGACCGTCATTTTCCCCTGAGCTTCTCCTATCGCTTATTCCTTCTTCGCTGCAACGGTTATGAGTACTTGTTAATGTCTCAGGGTAATGCTCACTGAGTGCAGTTTCTATATTGCCGTTTACTTCTTCAGTTAAAGTATTTTGGCCGGCGCTTTCATTGCTTGCTGTAATGTTGCCCAGGAGAATTTGCTTAGAGCGCTCCTCAACGAAACGATCGACCATGGCAGAATGCGAAGTATTTGACTGGAAATCCTTCAACTGAGGGGGTAATTCGGCCGAATCGTTCACTATCGGTGCGGATCCAAGATCCTTGTGGTGGGGTTCTGCTATTAATGATGATTCAAAAGGAGCTTCGCTGTTCGATGATGTCCCCCTCGATACTGATTCAAGTGGAGCCCTGCTATGAGGTGATGCCTTTGGTGAAAAGAATGTTTTATCCACTGGAAACGTGCCTTCCGATTTTCCGTCCTTTTCACCTGCTTCGATTGTGAGATTCCTGCCAATGGTTCTGTCTGAATCTTCGATTGCCTCGCTTTCCTGTGCTGAGATGACATCATGTTGACTCGATGATGGTTCTTCCGAAACTTCAACTGTTTCTTTGGAAGAAACAATAAGAACATCTCCCTCTCCGATTTGCTCAATAGCCAGTTCACTTTCCTCAGGCACTGCCGGAAACTTCATTTCCTCCTGTGAAATTGACTCATTTCTGAGTGCCTCCTGTAAACATCCTGAAGTTTTCTGAGTTGTTTCCGGAGTTGTTGCAGTATGCGCTTTCTTTATACCATTTACCTCACTTCGAGTGGTAGGACCTATGCATTCATTAGAGTTTTTCATTGCACCCATTATATCGTCATCTTGCGGTAGCAGTGCAACCCATACTGCTTCGAAAGTTGGCACAAATGTCTCCACCCAAACAATTGGCTCACAGATCGATACTTTTACTGGCGTTTTTTTCACCGACTTACACTCACTACCACCGCTTTTCTCACCAACTTTTTCAGCTTTTATTTCTGGGCTTCCCGTCCCAGCTATAAACGATCCTTTCGCGTCTTTGTTCTCCACGGACCCACTCTTTCGTTGCGGTTTTCTCGGCACAGGTGGCTTCATTGACGTTCTTACATATGCAGTTGGCGTTCTTTTACTATTGTCGGCGGCACGTTGTCGCACTTTCGATGCTGGGATCTTTTCTAGCGACGTTCTTGGAAGGGGTTTTTCGACCTTGTGGGAACTCGTTTCGCTAGAATTGACAGCACTGTTGCTCATGGCTGTTGCGCGTTGCTTCTTCACCAAATTAGACATCCTCATCTCCTTTTGGTCATGTGTCTTTGATAACGCTTCGCCCATAGTCGCCCTTTCGTTTTGTTTTTTGTTGCTAATGAGCTGCTTGGCTCCCGTAGGAACGCGTGCGCCCGATACATCAGATTTCTCCCTTCGCGAAGGAATGTGTTCCCTTAACTTATTCTTATCCTTTCCACTTTCTACAACGTCAGTTCTTTTTCTCACATCGACATGTGGACTTTGATTAAGAGAATCCGGCGTGATATCACGTTTCTTTTCAACCACTTCTTCTCGACGGTGGTTCTCTGTGGCTTTGATATCTGATACATCGCCAGTTGTTTCGAGCTGCGACTGAGGACGTGATGAAGGGTTTTCGTCTTCAATAGGCTTTACTTGTGAGACAACGGAGGCAGGCTTTTCAGTAACAAGTCGATCTTCTCCAAATTCGCTTGCCCTTTGCTCAAAATGTGCCTCCTTTTCATCAGTTTCTTCAAGGTTTTCGCTGCCGTCGTAATGCCACTGCTTTCTCGCTGAGGGGTCCTCACCAATTTCATTCTTCCTTTCAACTTCGGAGAGCAGCTTCTTCTCATCCATTAAAAAGGCATCGCTTTCCCACTGCAGAACGTTTGCATTCGTATTTGGTTTCATCGAAGACAAATAACTGAGCCGGAAGGATCTCTGTTCTGATTCATGTTCATCCGACTTGTTTTGCCCTTCGACCTCAGTATGTTCCTCGATTGGGTACTGAGCTTTTTGCGCCACACCATGAAGTGCTGTCATTTCTTCTTCACCCTTATAACGCATGGGCAGCGTTTGCGGCACAATATCCACCCATTTCATGCCATTATCACCACCCTCGTCTTGGTGCACGTGCTGTTCATCTTCGTCTGCTTGCGGGAATATCGACTGATCATGCTTTAAATGCTCTTCCCCTTCTTCTGAATATGGCAGATGCTGTTCCTTTGAAACAATATCTTCTTGCAGTTGCGGAAGCATTAGTTGTTCATGCTCGAGCTGTTCATCTCTTCCTGCTGGACAATACATGGGCTGTGGCATAATGTCCTGCTGTGCCGCCGGTAGTGAGGATGTCGCCTGGTCATATGTGAGCTGTTCATTTCGTTCGTCCGAATATGGCAGAGGTTGTACTGACGGAAGAATATTACCCTGCAGTGCCGTCCCCTGCGGGGATGCTAACTGTTGCTCTGTGTGATCCAGTGGTTTTTCCTGTGGAATGATACCCTGCTCCGCCATCGATTGCGCGAATGTCGGCTGTTCATGTTTGAGCTGCTCGTTCCCTCTTTCCGAATGTTCATCCTCCTCTTCTCGATATAGCGGAGGCTGTTCTTGCAGAATAACGTCCCGCTCTGCCGTCCTTTGCGCGAATGTCGGCTGCTCACGTTTTATTTGTTCATTTCCTTCTCCTGGGCAGAACGTGGGCTTTTCCTGTGGCCTCATATCCTGTTCTGTCGTCGGTTTCGGAATTGTCGCCTGGTCTTGTCTCATTTGTTCATCCTCTTCTTCCACGTGTGGCAAAGGCTGGTCTTGTGGAATAATATCCTCTTGTATCATCGCCTGCGGAGATGTTAACTGTTCTTCCGTATGAGCCAGTGGTTGTTCCTGAGGAATGATACCCTGCTCTGCCGTCGATTGCGCCATTGTCGGCTGTTCATGGTTGAGTTCCTCACTCCCTTTTTCTGGATACGGTGGGGGCTCTTGCCCTACCGCCGCTTGCGGGAATGTCACCTGGTCATGTCTCATTTGTTCATCCTCTTCTTCCAGATGTGGCAACGGCTGGTCTTGTGGATTAATATCCTGCTGTATCATCGTTTGCGGAGGAGTTAACTGTTCTTCCGTGTGAGCCAGTTGTTGTTCCTGAGGAATGATACCTTGCTCTGCCGTCGATTGCGCCATTATCGGCTGTTCATGGTTGAGTTCCTCACTCCCTTTTTCTGGATACGGTGGGGGCTCTTGCCCTACCGCCGCTTGCGGGAATGTCACCTGGTCATGTCTCATTTGTTCATCCTCTTCTTCCAGATGTGGCAACGGCTGGTCTTGTGGATTAATATCCTGCTGTATCGCCGACTGTTCTTCCGTGTGAGCCAGTTGTTGTTCCTGAGGAATGATACCCTGCTCTGCCGTCGATTGCGCCATTGTCGGCTGTTCATGGTTGAGTTCCTCACTCCCTTTTTCTGGATACGGTGGGGGCTCTTGCCCTACCGCCGCTTGCGGGAATGTCACCTGGTCATGTCTCATTTGTTCATCCTCTTCTTCCAGATGTGGCAACGGCTGGTCTTGTGGATTAATATCCTGCTGTATCGCGACTGTTCTTCCGTGTGAGCCAGTTGTTGTTCCTGAGGAATGATACCCTGCTCTGCCGTCGATTGCGCCATTGTCGGCTGTTCATGGTTGAGTTCCTCACTCCCTTTTTCTGGATACGGTGGGGGCTCTTGCCCTACCGCCGCTTGCGGGAATGTCACCTGGTCATGTCTCATTTGTTCATCCTCTTCTTCCAGATGTGGCAACGGCTGGTCTTGTGGATTAATATCCTGCTGTATCGCGACTGTTCTTCCGTGTGAGCCAGTGGTTGTTCCTGAGGAATGATACCCTGCTCTGCCGTCGATTGCGCCATTATCGGCTGTTCATGGTTGAGTTCCTCACTCCCTTTTTCTGGATACGGTGGGGGCTCTTGCCCTACCGCCGCTTGCGGGAATGTCACCTGGTCATGTCTCATTTGTTCATCCTCTTCTTCCAGATGTGGCAACGGCTGGTCTTGTGGATTAATATCCTGCTGTATCGCACTGTTCTTCCGTGTGAGCCAGTTGTTGTTCCTGAGGAATGATACCCTGCTCTGCCGTCGATTGCGCCATTATCGGCTGTTCATGGTTGAGTTCCTCACTCCCTTTTTCTGGATACGGTGGGGGCTCTTGCCCTACCGCCGCTTGCGGGAATGTCACCTGGTCATGTCTCATTTGTTCATCCTCTTCTTCCAGATGTGGCAACGGCTGGTCTTGTGGATTAATATCCTGCTGTATCGCCGACTGTTCTTCCGTGTGAGCCAGTGGTTGTTCCTGAGGAATGATACCCTGCTCTGCCGTCGGTTGCGCCATTGTCGGCTGTTCATGGTTGAGTTCCTCATCCCTTTTTCTGGATACGGTGGGGGCTCTTGCCCTACCGCCGCTTGCGGGAATGTCACCTGGTCATGTCTCATTTGTTCATCCTCTTCTTCCAGATGTGGCAACGGCTGGTCTTGTGGATTAATATCCTGCTGTATCGCCGACTGTTCTTCCGTGTGAGCCAGTTGTTGTTCCTGAGGAATGATACCCTGCTCTGCCGTCGATTGCGCCATTGTCGGCTGTTCATGGTTGAGTTCCTCACTCCCTTTTTCTGGATACGGTGGGGGCTCTTGCCCTACCGCCGCTTGCGGGAATGTCACCTGGTCATGTCTCATTTGTTCATCCTCTTCTTCCAGATGTGGCAACGGCTGGTCTTGTGGATTAATATCCTGCTGTATCATCGTTTGCGGAGGAGTTAACTGTTCTTCCGTGTGAGCCAGTTGTTGTTCCTGAGGAATGATACCCTGCTCTGCCGTCGATTGCGCCATTATCGGCTGTTCATGGTTGAGTTCCTCACTCCCTTTTTCTGGATACGGTGGGGGCTCTTGCCCTACCGCCGCTTGCGGGAATGTCACCTGGTCATGTCTCATTTGTTCATCCTCTTCTTCCAGATGTGGCAACGGCTGGTCTTCTGGATTAATATCCTGCTGTATCGCCGACTGTTCTTCCGTGTGAGCCAGTGGTTGTTCCTGAGGAATGATACCCTGCTCTGCCGTCGGTTGCGCCATTGTCGGCTGTTCATGGTTGAGTTCCTCATTCCCTTTTTCTGGATACGGTGGGGGCTCTTGCCCTACCGCCGCTTGCGGGAATGTCACCTGGTCATGTCTCATTTGTTCATCCTCTTCTTCCAGATGTGGCAACGGCTGGTCTTGTGGATTAATATCCTGCTGTATCATCGTTTGCGGAGGAGTTAACTGTTCTTCCGTGTGAGCCAGTTGTTGTTCCTGAGGAATGATACCCTGCTCTGCCGTCGATTGCGCCATTATCGGCTGTTCATGGTTGAGTTCCTCACTCCCTTTTTCTGGATACGGTGGGGGCTCTTGCCCTACCGCCGCTTGCGGGAATGTCACCTGGTCATGTCTCATTTGTTCATCCTCTTCTTCCAGATGTGGCAACGGCTGGTCTTGTGGATTAATATCCTGCTGTATCATCGTTTGCGGAGGAGTTAACTGTTCTTCCGTGTGAGCCAGTTGTTGTTCCTGAGGAATGATACCCTGCTCTGCCGTCGATTGCGCCATTGTCGGCTGTTCATGGTTGAGCTGCTCGTTCCCTCTTTCCGAATGTTCATCCTCCTCTTCTCGATATAGCGGAGGCTGTTCTTGCAGAATAACGTCCCGCTCTGCCGTCCTTTGCGCGAATGTCGGCTGCTCACGTTTTATTTGTTCATTTCCTTCTCCTGGGCAGAACGTGGGCTTTTCCTGTGGCCTCATATCCTGTTCTGTCGTCGGTTTCGGAATTGTCGCCTGGTCATGTCTCATTTGTTCATCCTCTTCTTCCACGTGTGGCAAAGGCTGGTCTTGTGGAATAATATCCTCTTGTATCATCGCCTGCGGAGATGTTAACTGTTCTTCCGTATGAGCCAGTGGTTGTTCCTGAGGAACGATACCCTGCTCTGCCGTCGGTTGCGCCATTGTCGACTGTTCATGTTTGAGTTGCTCATCCACATGTTCCGGATATAGCAGAGATTGCGGAGTAAGAGTACCCTGCTCCGCCGTTGGTTGTGGGAATATTGGTTGTTCATATTCGTGTCGTCCACCTGCTTCTCCCACGTAAGGCACAGGCACTTCTTGTGGTATAATATTCTGCTCCGTTGTCGATTCTGCGAATATCGACTGGTCATGTGTGAGTTGTTGACCACCTTCTTCTTTGCGAGTTATATGTTCTTCTTGCCGCATATTATTATCTTGGCGTCTGATGTCGTCGTCAACGCTTTCTTCTTGATGGCCTTGCTGCTCATCTAACATAGGTTGTAGGAGCGGAAATTCATTGTGTTTGGGATGCCGATCTAGTTCTTTCGATCCATCGTTCCCTATATGTTCGACGCCAACGTCGTCCGTTTCAGTTCCGTTAAAATCAGGAGGCATACCATAGGGTGCATTCTGTGTAGCCAGAGTCATATCCTCCCGGCAATCGGCGGAGGGATTCATGCATGAGGACTTTTCAGTATTTACCTGCTCACAATTCATTAAATCGCTCTCAAATTCAGGCTCTGCAAAGGTTTCATGCTGTGGAAATGTTTCACTTCGAACTGCCGCTGTATTAGCAATGCTTTCCATTTCGTTAGATGAAACAGGTAGATTGTCTGTGTTGCACGTTTCCTCTCGATATTCAAGTTCCTCAGCAGTTACTTCACCTGAATGATTCACTTCGTCAAAGTGATGTGACATGGAATGCATTGTTAATTCCGATGCTGGTGTAGATCCTAGTTCAGCGCTCTTCTTTAGCAAATGGGATGATTGTTCCCCGTATTCGATAATATGCTCTCCATTGTTGGTTAGAATTTCATCTCCAACTCCTTTTTCCCTCATTGTTGCAACCATCATTTTTATGCACCCGTGGTCGGCGAAATAGCTATCGAAAAGAGTTTCGATGTTCTCATCGCTCATTCTCTTCAGTGCCTCTTCATGTTCACCTTCTAACATCCTCTTTCCATTAGATTTATCTTCACATATAGCAGTTTGAACAGACTGCTGCGTTTGCATTGTCGTTTTTTCAAATATAGCGTCGTTTGAGGAGACTTCATCACCGAAAGACATATCCGCTTCTGATTTGGTCGCTATTTCGGCAACCGCCGAGTCCGCCTGTTCTGATTCAGCAACAGACGTTATAGAATGGCCTTCGCCATCATCAGATTCGCGTGGATTTGATGTTGACTGGCAGACAAGCAGTTCATCATGTTCACATTCTAATTCTGTTCCTGTTATTTCAGCTTGCCTTTCAGTCTGTTCCATCTGTGATTGTTCTTCATCCAAATTTGAACATTCTTCTGCAGCCATGGTGGCAGAAGAAAATGTTTTTTGTGCTTGAGCGGAAGCATCCTCATCCTGTAAGTTCATACCATTTTTGTTCCCCGATGCGATATTCGTAACTTCATAGGGCTGTGTTATGTTCATGGAGTTCATTTCGGTCACTGTGGTGCTGCGGTTTCCTGTATTTTCTTGAGGATTGTTCTGCATACTGACTTGTTCAGTTGAAACAATATCCATCCGGGGTTCTTCTGTTGAAGCAGTTATAAAATCTGCTTCACCTTTATGCGTCTTTATTACTGCACCTTCACTATTCTCTTCAGATCGAACATTTGGTCGTCCATTTTCAGCTCTATCCACATGATATTCCTCGATTCCGGGCGCCTGTTGTTGTGCAGTCGTGTTAGGATTTATGGTGGTACTATCCTGGAAATAAACGACTTCATCGAGTATATTTTGCGTTGGCATAGGATATGTTCGACCAGTACGCCTATTTTTCGCCTCAAATTCTTCTTGCGCTCGTCTTGTGATCTCTTCGGAAATAATTTGATCTGTTTTTAACACAGCTTCCAAAGAATCTGCATTGTTCAAGTCGTATTCTGAAACGCATTCGTCTGGAAAGCCCGCTGTTTTTTCAGAGAGATTTTCGTTCTCTTTATACTCGATGCTTGTTTCCTGAATGGAAAGTTCTTTCGTTTTTTCACTAATCTCTTCTTCCATTGCACGCAAAGCTGCATTTGCAGCATCGAAGACATCTGTAAGCACGACGAGTCGATCGTCACGGCAATGTCCATCTTTATCGACAGAATCCTTTCGAATGGGTTCTGCTAGGTTACCAACGTTTTGCAGATGTCCCATTTGCTGTTCGTCAAAGCAAACCGTATCATCAGTTGGCAAGGATGTATCTGTTGATGCAATCTCACTGCCATCGTGATCTTTAAACGAACGCCTCTCTTGGAGTTCCGATTCCGAAAATTTAGCTGATTTCGCAGCCTTGTGCAATTCTTGTGGCATATTGTTGAATTCAGCGATAGCTTCGGAAGTTATTTGCTCAGTAGCGGTTGATAGAGTCATGTTCTCACTTTCACGTCCCGCGGAAGTTGCCTGTTCATCTTGATCCGTTTCCATTTTCCCAGTCGTTATCACTGAAATTATCGCAATTAATTTCATACTGACGTCCTAATGTACGTCGAGTCTACAGTGAATTAATCTGTCCTGAAAGTTTTCTGTGGAAAAGTATGAGGAAAAATTTCCCACTTTTAGCCGCACAATAATGTAAAATTATACGTAAATATAGAACATCGTAATTGCGATATGGCAATGCAATTGGACGAGTTCTTCTTGTCGCGGTTGTCGTTCCAAATGAAAATAACGCCTAGAAGTTTCCATTCTTCAGGATATTCCTGTATTTAGAATGATGTGGTTGAAACGAGAACGATAGAGTTCGTAGACGACGTAATTTCTTTGCAATTTAAACGTTTTATACATGGAGTTTTTTCTATCAGCTATTGCTGTGAAGAAGACACTTTCATTATATCGTTTCACTTGGAGCACCGAAAACTCCAACATCTTTGATCAGCTGTTATTAGTGGACGTCTTCTTTGACTTAGTGCTTAAGTTATCCCCGCAAACTCCCTGCAGCTAAATGATTATTTTTCTTGAGAATTTTTGCCTCCGAATGCCTTAATATTCGAGAGCAAATAGGAACTTCAAAGCATGGCGTACCTTAAATGCAATAATTGCGATACGGCCAAGAATATCTCTTTCGAGGTTCGTTGCCTGTTTACTCTTTTGCCTCGGGAAATGCTATCTCGCTTACCTGAAAAGGAGCCACTTGAGAGCAAAACACTTCTCACATGAGCATAATGTTTTCAACAGTGTATCACATGAAAAATCCACAAGTTGTTACGCTTTAGGACGACGCGATTAGGTGCTATTGAATATTTCTCATATACGCTTCTCTGGACACTAGTAAAAGCAAAAGATCACCTATGTTCATATATATACAAGCGAGTATCAACAACAATAACGATAGCATCAACATCCTCATATGAGCAATCGTTTTTATATGTTCTCTTGCATAATAAATGAAGCGTTGGCCATCCTGAATATTTATGACAGCCATTGATCGTTTTCTTTTTCATTTCAAAGGCAACGGCATTGATTTATCTCGCTCGGCTATCGATATGAGCGAATTGCTAAGTGAATAACCGTTGTTGTTGTTTTTTTTTCTCTACTTTGAAGGATGGATGGACGCAATTAGTGGAAATTTCGCAAAATGAAAGCTAAATAGCACAGCTCTACTAATTATATTCAGCTTAGTTGCATTTAATGAGCATTTTCTATTGAAATCAGCACTAATAAAACTCAAATAGAAGTGGTATGTATATGACGATTATTGAAATGAATATATGAAATTTAAACTGAGAAAATCAGTTTAAAGAAGAAAAAATTAGTGGAAAATAGTATCACAATTTAAGGATAATTCTCTTTAGGATATATATTTTCCTCAATAAAAATAAGATTTCATCAAATATTAAGATTTTTAAACGGTTTCAATAAGTAAGGAATTTGAGTTCCACTCATATGCTATATAACTGTTCCTTATGATACTTTTTTCATCTTCTACGGCTTAATGCATTGCCCATCAAACGGCTAACAACTCCTTAGTTTCTAAGCGTAGAGAGGTCGAAGATTTGTATTCGTGGAATGCATTATAGTGTGTCATTTCTATAACACATTTGTATATTTCGTTCATCCAGAGGCTTCAATTTATGAACGATTGAAGTTGAAGTAACGAAAATCACGGATTTTAGGAACAGATTTAGGTGATTGGAAATACTTAAGTGAAGAAACTTCTTTTTTTAGGATGCTTTTTGCCAGTGAGTAAATTGTATCGTATAATGATGGTCGCGGATCGTGAATAATGGAAACGAGAACAGCCAACTAAGCGCTTAAGAAATTTATATCTGTACATTGCACTCATTCATCCGCTCGAACAATTTCGTGCATAATCAGCCAACGATGACATACGCGCTGAATGATAGTCGATATTTCAACGAACCCGAACGTTCGCAAAAAATTATTTGCGAAAGAGTTTGTTTCTTCTTGCAGATCGGTGTTAAACGAAAAACTCGAATGTTTAAAACATTAAAAAGTTCTTATACCTTCACATCTCCTTGAGAAATTTTTTAAAAAAGAATTCCTCGTGGCGCAGTTGTCATCATCTCGGATGCAAAATTGACTCACGACGTTTCTCAACAAACTTTCATCGAGCTATGCCGCAGTGATATGTGCTATTTCGATTAAAGAAAAAGCGAGATAACACAAGCTACTAATGAAACTAAAACATTAGAGCCATATTTGTTAGGAATTTAGTGTTCGAATCGCAGATGTCCGAAGTCCGCATGTCGCAAGACTGTAAAATATCCTCATACAAATTAAGATTTTAACGATAGAGGTGAAACTATTCCGTGAAGATTCGAAACAATAGAAGAGGATAGAAATATTGTGTTTTGTAGATTCTACGATGAAAATATTGCTAAATGATTTATGGTGATGTCGAAAAGCTCGAGAGAGGCGCAAACGTCCTCGTTAAATCCACCTAAATATCCGCTAACTTAGAAATGGCTAACAGTTTGCTTACACTAAAGATTAACAATTAATCAATTTGTGCAGAAAATTCTAACCAACAATGAGTGTTTTACTGAAAAATTTGCTAAAGACATGAATAGTTCGCTATAATGGAGAAAAAATTATGCTGGCTGAAAGTTAATGTCCTCAATTTATGATATATGATCATAGATTTATGATGGAAGAAAAATGCCCTCTTCGAAATCGTGGATCACTTTCTTTTCTAGAACATTTTGCAGGTTATTTGCAAAAAATGCACTGCGATGATGCTAATTTTGGGCAAAAAAAGTCGTTTCTTCTCTCTCTTATATGTTTTCATTTCCACGAATCACTGAAGCCAAATCTCAACAGTTTGGCGTGCATGATCCGCAAAGCCAAACGTTGTAATGTGAAGCCTAAGGCTTATGTCGTCTCCTATCCGCCACATTCTAAAGAATCGATTCACCATTGTTCCGTTGATGACGATCGGTACTTACTCTGCAGCCGTTGTCCCGATAAGAGTGTTGGATGGAGTGGCTCATTTGGGTGGAGCCATGGAATCTGCTCGCATCGTACTTACAAACGAAGATGCAATAATCAATGCTAAATCAATTATGCTACGATATAGAAGAGGTGGAAGCCGATCTGCAGTGAGATGGGATAACTTCCTAAGAAAGATGAAGCCGCCGAAGTAGAGCAAGTGGAAGTGATATGAAGAGAGACTTAAGCAATATTAGCAATCATAAGCAATATTTCTCTGATTGAAATAAATAGATAAAAATGAAATAAGTCTACAAAGTTTACTGCATTAGAAACTTTTCCTTGTCTCGTTTTACTTAACTCCACAAGAGCAATGAGTATTTGGTGTATAGGAATTTGCATATGCAGCTTTTTCACCGCAGTTAAACTACATTAAGAGAAGAGAGTTTCGTTGAACGAAAACATGAAAACGATGAATCAATCACCTTGCTGGACAAGAACTCGGAAATTAGATGTAATGCTCGTTGCGTTTAGTATATTATCATGTCGGCGCTTTTAAAAGGCGAAATAAAATGCATATTCTTGGGCGAATTTCCCGGCTACCAGCATCCTCCTTCATCCCACCCTCTTTTTCCAATTCTCTAAGTTTTGTTTTCCAATTCTTGAATGTATACATTACGGCTTTTCAGGTCTATGGTTATGTTTCTATTTTAGTTTCCAAAGCGTTATTTTTAATTGCTCTTCGAATATCTACGCAACATTTGAAGTTCAATGTGAAAACGATTACTCTTTCAATGTGGCTAATTCAAATAAGCATTTAGCATCATATATAGACAACATAAAATTAATTGTAACGTTCGAATCATTTAAACCCATCATTGAATTGAAACGCTTTTAGATTTGCATCAAAACACTAAAGATCCATTAACATAAGATGCATCATCATCACTGAAGTATTTTTCCTATTCTTTTTTAAATCGTTATTTCAACTGGCACTTAGTGAGAAATAAGAATAAAGCTGTAGACTTGAATCAATGCTGCCTAAAATATTCATATAAGGAAACGGATTTGAGGAGTTTCTGAGGTAAAACATTCGAAGAGGAATCGATAGGGAATTCAACTATATAAAATCTTCCAAGTGAAATAGCTCAGCAGCTACACTTTGACGAAATATAGTATCGTTTTGCTGATGTGTTCGCTTGGTGAATCATTGCGATGAAGTGATTTGCTTTGTAAATCTCCGCCCGATTGAACGGGGAAAAAAAGAAACGAACGGAAAATAAAGCCGAAAGAAACGGGAAACGATCTCGCAAGCAAATCTCATACAACAACAACTCAACGCTATACTTTGCTGTAGTAATCTACGTTTGCCTATACGAGAATGTAGTGAAAGCAACACCGACGTTATCATAGAACCTACCACTTTATTAATTTCTATTAAAGAGAAGTCAACGTTGATGAAGAAATACGAAGAAATAAATCTATAACGATGCATATATAGCTTTCTAGTGGTTAGAGGAGAGAACATCAATGAATAAGAGCGGCAACGAAATGCGGTGCGGCACAAATAACCTATAAGCCAAATGATCGCAAGAAAAAATATGGAAATTTATCAATCTTAGCCGAAAGCGATAAGTGAGACTATTTCCGATAAGAAAGCGATGAGCCGAAAAAACACAGCAATAGAACGAACGACCTATGTGTTTGGCAGGATGCTTTAGATGTTTACATACGTAATTCTAGAGGACTATTGTGCCAGCTCTACTAGAAGAAAAAGAAATCTTCAATTTCCCTAACTTCCTTCTCGTTTTATCATAAATGAGAAGCGTGGAAATTAAACATAGCATTTTTTTGAGCATTTTCGAGTATAATTCATAAATTATCATTTTATACGCCAGAAATTAAAGCCTAATTAACATGAGATAATTAGCTTTACGTGGAAAATCTTTCTGGACAACACCCATACGGTGCGTATAGAGCTTAAGAAATTAAACACATCATCCGCTAATGATTGAATGATTAGTTCTCTTTATAATTCTCATCGTCAATGCTCTAAAGCGAAAAATAGAAAGTAAAAGATAGGATAGCGGAAGGAGATTACGAAATGGAAATGAAGTAAAGGTGTGAAATGCTCTTTGTTCTACTTATTTACAGTGCACAGTTTATGAGTTTCGCTGTTGTGAACAAAAAGCGGAAAGACATCCCAACGCCGGAAACGTATCCAATAATACTTGTTCCGAGCAACATAACATATGACGATGATTTAACCAAGCTGATGAATAAGAGAGGTGAGAAGAAATTGCTATTGCGATGGTTTTTCCTCTTAATACAGAAGAAACCTTAGAACAAAGTTAGAGGACAGGCAACCATTTTGAATTTGTTAATGTTTGTAGTAGAGAAAGGAAGGAAGTAACTGGTTGCCAAAGTGTTCAAATCACTCAGAATTTATATTGATGTCATATTTTTTTATCGATTATAGGTCGTTCTCAACAAACAAGTTATAGGTGTTTTTCTTTCGCTTTTCCTTTTGCTGAGTGCAATACAGCGATCGTGCACTAGTGCTCTTAAGTGATTCTCATAAAGGTTTCGCTGAAGTGAGATGCGAACTTTTAATGAACGTTTCACAAACAAAAGTGATCAAACGATGATCGGCTTCATTGGTATATCGTGTTCAAATATAACCTCATCGTAAGTAATGGTACTAAAGCAGTTTCTTAAGAAAGAAAATCAATTGGCTGAATTGATTACAATATGAGGCGGAATAACTGTTGAGAGATTCTACTGAGCACTTCATCTTCCATCGAATAGATTCAATTCATTGACGATCTAGGCCTCTAATGAATGTTTATGAAAATAATGAAGAAAATGAGAGGAAGAAATCGGAAGAGAAGAAATAATAAAAATTATTCTCAAAGAATTGCTATTTATTCTTCTATCCCCATAAGCTTTTTCTGTTTAAATTCATAGCTGCGATATGGCTTAATCTATTTTCGAAACAGCTGATATCAGTCATGTGGGGTTTTTTTTTTTACTGAAAATGCGAATGATGCGATCATAAAGCCGATGCTTATTGATAGTGGTTGATGTGTTGCTGTTTTTTTTTTCTGCTGCCATATGTAGATTTGTTTTGCTGAAGATTTAGCTCTTCAAATAGCTATAGAAACTATTTTCACACCTTCATATACACCTTCATATATATTCGATGATACATTTGCGGAAATCTTTAGTATGAGCTCTACTTATTAACAAAGGCACGAAGATAAATATATGGCGAGTATTTGAAAATGAAATAATAGGCAAATGCGAGGCAACTACGAAAGATATACGATAGAAAATGATATTGGACATTCTAAAGGATGCAAAATATTATATGGATATATTACATCTTTCGTATTTGGGTGTTTTTTCTACATTAATTTTATAAAATACAATAAAATATAAATTAGTTAACGAAGTTCTTAAATAACACCAATTCTTTTTGGTATATTTACAATAATAGAATTTCCACATATCTGAGTAGGAGGAATACCGATATGAACGCAGATGTGATAGATCGATTTTAAAGGAATTATAATTTATGAGTGGATAATTCTCGCCGTATATTTCGATCGCCTCAATGATATCTTCTTAGCGGAAGAATACCAACTGAGTTGGGCATTTCGCACATAAAAGCTTAAGAAATAAAAACTCTCTTTTTTATAGTGAATTATCTTTGTGGTGAATTATCTTCCAAATTTTTATGCAGCTCATTAGACGAAAAAACACAATGACTATCGAAATGACTGAAGAAATCGCCACAATATGTTTTGGAAAAAAAACACTATTTAAACAATATATTGGATTTGGGCCTTTTTGAGGGAGAGGGAGGGTGAAGAGGGGGGACTTTTTCATATTTGCTTTGATATCGTTTAGGTGGCGTTTATATTTTTTCATAAGAAATTCACAAAAGAGACTTATATTCGAGGATGATAGCATTTTCGTTTCATAGCCCCACTTCTAATATCTATGCCGCTATTCAGATGGCATCCATACTTATATGTGGAATGCATAATATCGATGAAGTGATTTCGATTTATTTATGAGATATGGGAATTAATTCATTAAAATTATTAATTAGCGACCATTCATTATGAAACAAAATGTATTTTGCATGAGATCAAATTAAGCATCAATATTTATTAGGTATACTTTAATTTGAGGAAACGATCACAATAGAGATAATTTCGCTCCAGGGAACTTTAGCGAAGTTTTTCGATGAATGTTGGTTAGTTGTGACTCTTTAGACGCTATTGACAGCCGAGTTGAATGCCTCATAGGTACGCTCACCGATTTCAGTATGAATCAATTTGTTACTAGCACTATGTTCTCGATATTTCGCTCATAAAATGCAAGAAAATCCGACTAATGCAGATTTCATCAGTGAGGTAAAATTGGTTTCGTCGATTTCACTCAAAATTAAAGAAATAGACCTTACTACAATAAATTCGACATTGAAATTTACTACAATAAATTCGACATTATCGATGAAGAGGATTTGCATTTGTGCTACAAAAGTGAAATACTCAACTATTTTGATGACAATATGAATTTTTTGCATTTTTTCTGTAAATCGTGGATTAACGACCGAATCATATCATAGAATCCTAAAGAACATTGTGGATTAGTCATTTCACATATTCAAGGAAGAAGCCTCAATATGCTTCTAAACTTCAAGAAGAGGGCAATCGCCATTTCGGTTGCCAAAAATCCAAAGCATTATATTTTAAAAGAAAATTGAAGAGTTATATAAATATATGAATTTTTATTTCAAAAAAGGGAGCTAATAATTTAATATATATGGCCGAAATAGTACGTAAATCAACGGGAAAATCCTCGAGTGAATAGAATATCGAACGTTTAAACAGCAGTTGCTTTATTTGAATTTATGAGCTGAAACCATTGATAATTATGCACTATCACAGCTGTCTAATTTCACTCATAAAGTGCATTTGAATTGTCTTCTTGAAAAGATTTTTTATATAGATGAAATAATGAACCCTTTTGTGATAATTTCTTATCACTGATTAGAGGTTACACGCAAATGTAACCATCGTTACCGTGTGTGTATCAGTGAAATATGTTTGTCCACCACGGCACTCTCCTTTGTTTTACATTTTTTGCTGTTCAACGTTTTAATTGATAGTGTTGTAGAGAACTTGCGCCACGCTCCGCTACATTCATTTGTTGATGATCGTAAAGTGTTCCTTATTCTTCTCCGTCACGCTTACGTCTGTAGTGTATAATTATAATCGGCCGTCGTGGTTGTTCGAATTAGCTCAGCC
This sequence comes from Parascaris univalens, assembly GCA_037576465.1. Classification (NCBI taxonomy): domain Eukaryota; kingdom Metazoa; phylum Nematoda; class Chromadorea; order Rhabditida; family Ascarididae; genus Parascaris; species Parascaris univalens. The sequence goes on along the minus strand of CM075173.1, from coordinate 234,834,229 downwards.
TAATGCAGCTTTACCCGCTATTGTCAGCAATATTGCTTTCCAACAGTATACGGGGGAGTGATCATCAGGAGGAAGTGGATGAGAGTAAAAAGCTAGGATGATTGATTACGCTCAGATGCTTTCAACTTCGACTGTACAGAGGCTGATAGAAAGATGCTAGAGATTCTGTGAATTTTGCTATTCAAAGCTTTCGAAATTCGTGGTCTTCAACTTCTCACCAATAAATATCGAAACTTTAAAGTTTTGTCCGTGTTGAATTATTCCTCAACTATTTATATTCCAATAAATACTAAGATGACTCTAATAAGTGAGTCGATTTAATGCAAAACTCTACTCTTAGAGATGCAAATAGATCTATTGCACAATTCAAGATAACTTCGCCGACGAATCACTTCAGATTTGGCAATTCACAGTGAAATTTAAGCTATCTTTATGAGCAGCTTTACAAGCAGATAGAGATTTATAAGTTGATTTTTCAGGCTTTTCTTAGCCGTCATAAAACACTTTCCCTTGTAATTCTTTGCACTAACGTAACGGACAATTTCTTTGTTAATAGATCATATTGCTTTTAAATTTCTTTTCATCTATTGTAATCATTTCGAACTTCATTAATGAGTCGAAAATGGCTATCGTGTGATCATGAATATATGTGCTAATGATTAGAGATTATACCTAGGATATTACAAATGTTCCGCAGTGAAAATACCAACTCACAACATTCCGCAATTTCGCACTTGAAGATATCCATCAAATTTTGTCGGTGCTGTACCGCCTGTTTTCTTCCAACGTTTCGAATATCGTCGGTTTTCAAGTTCGCTTTGCTTTTTTACAATTTATATCAGTTACATAGCGCAAATTCCCTCAGATGCAGTTTCGAAACATCATGCTATAATGCTAGTAAGAGAAGTCAAATAGTTAATGCAAATTAGGCACAACACCTCAGACCGATTCGTGAAAGACATCAAAATATCGCAGTGATTAGGAATTAGGAGTTTAAGGAATGTATTTGAAAAACTTATAAAAAGTGGTTTAGAATGTGGGAATTTTGGATGAAATTTCTAATAAATATACAACAATCGGGATAAACGTTTATGATAATCGAAGCGAACAAGTTTGGTGAGCAGAAATGGAAAATTTGGAAGAGTGGAAAGAAGTATTGTCGAGATGAGAGCGAAAAGAATGATGCGCTCGATGCGAGGTGCGCTCTTCTTGCACTGTCGACAGCTGCCAACTGAGTGCTTTATTTTAGTCAGCAAGAAACAAAAAATCTAAAGCCGTTGGCGTTAGAGCATCTCGCCGAGGATTACCTCCTCGTCTTGCAAGGTGTGCCATCACTCCTCTATTACCCATCAACGCAGTTACCCCTCACTATCCCCGTGCATTTTCGCTTCGTTTATATATTGAAGCTTATATAAAGATGGCTAAGAAAGCAAGTAAATAAACATATTTGGGAATTTTGACGTACACAAGGGAGTGAGTATAGGTGCAAATTTCCTTTGTTACTGAACAACGAATGGTCATAGCGACTTATTCATCATTGAAGATATTCCACGATTGTGGATTCGTCTGTATTAATTAATATTATAGCGAATGACTATATAATGAAGACCACAATGGAAACGTTATTTTATACAAGGCACAGCTGGCAATAGATGAATGCTAGAGCAAAGTAACCGTTAATCAGAGTCACGCAGAAGATGGTGGATTGACGACAATTCTGATATATTGTAATTCATACAGACTGAGCGGTAATATTATTGTTAAACCATTTATATCCGGTCATCATTTCGATTTGTGACGTGATTAGGGCAGTTTCGTAATAGAACTACATAAATCAGAGGCAATAGCTACCTACATAGAATTAAAGTGAATTTTGCTGGGAAGGAGAGGGAGGGTGTAGGAGGGGAACTTCACCTGAGGATGGCATGAATATTACGCCAAAGATTTTTTAATATTTGGTTTCGTTTCGAGTTCGTTCGGCTAGCAAGGAAATCTACTTGGTAAGTTTTTCATAGCCTCATTAAACGAAAAAATGTGCATTTGGCATATTCTCAAACGCACTTGAGCTCTTATTGAGTTTGATTTCTTTCATTATGAAAAATTTTAATCTATGGCAATGAAATGTACGGGTGGACACAGTACGGATATGAATGGATGGGTATAAAGCATAACAAATGAAAGAATTCCTCAACGAGGCCATACGACGAGTGGATATTATTGCCGCGTATATCATTAGATCAACCATTTTTATAAGTCGTTAAGAGATAGCAAAACGAACGCAATAAAACGGTCATTCTTTAATCGAAATGATTGCGCACATATGCGAATGATTCATTACTTGAGAGGAAAATGCTACTCGTTTTAAAATGCGAATCTTCTCGTACGACGATTCTAACACCGTCACGTAACGATTCGAAACTTTAGTACTTCTGACGAAGGTCATACTTCACGACCATCCGGACTTTCACTTCATCGTTCACAACTTTCAACCGCCGAATAAATGACCGCAAATTGCAAAAAATATCTATATTATTGCACCGTCCTAGTTTTCAATTTCTCTCTTCTAAATTCTCAAATTTGAATTTTTCGATGTTCATAACCGAGCACAAACAACTCGACAAGAGGTATAGCATACGCATATTAATAAGGCAGTTATCTCCGAACTACCGAAGACTATCAGTTCAGCTTGCAAAATGTGCATTTAAGCCAGTATATATATATATATATATATATATATATATATATGTATGTATATATACATAAGTTATTAATCAGTGCAATGCATCTATGCGTGTACTAAAGAATCTGAAAGAAGATTTTTGCTGTGCAGAATCCAATATAGGGCGAAATTTTTGCAAATACGTTCTTCAGCGTAGATGCAATTTATGATGGATGCTCTTTCGAAATTTCACGAAAGTATTACATCGAAAATGAGTGTTGAAACAAAACAGGAAGTGTTTCATAGTGTCGAAAGTTATCAATGCTTTAAATTTGATTTCTTCTTTCATTATGGTTCGATTGAAAGATCGATTTGTCTATTCGAGGGTTCTAAATTTGCATTTATATACCTTTAATTAATTATGGGAGTTCCACTATTTCACATATTGATCTTGCTATCTTCTTAGCGGTACCATTCGATTCGCTTTCACAATTTTATTGCATAAGCATAAATCGCCACATTAACGAAGTGAATTTGCGGCATTTATTGCAAGTTTCGATAATTAGCGAGCATATGCTGCCTATTGCCAAGTATATCCGATGCGAACTAAATCTATCATATTGAGTAGATTATGTCGATTTAGATTTCTTCATTATAGCCTTATTCTTCAATCGCCCGAAATTCAATTGAATCGAATAAATCGATCGTCATATTGAAATAATATTTTCAACATACAAATATTAGAGCCGTCCCCCCCCCCCCCCCTCCAAATTTATCTATAGATTCGATAATCTAAACATTATGTCCGTTTATTTTTTCGTGGATTAAGAAGAAATTTTAATTCTCATAATATCCAATCGGATAATATAATTATTATTAGTGTAAAATGTAATTTACGATGATTCAATGAATTATTCGGTTGTTATCTTCTATTGAGTCGATAGCAAAACGAAAATATTACTTTTTCTAACGATTAGTTTCGTCTTTATTTGTTAGCTTTTTGATTTGATTTGTTGATTCGAATAATTTGAAAGAGTTGGAAAATTTCAAATGCTCCGCATCGCTCGATTTGCTGTGATTTGCAACGATGACAATGAGGAGATTCGGATACGAGTAGAGATTCGGATACGGGTAGAGATTCGGATACGGATAGAGATTCGGATACGGATAGAGATTCGGATACGGATAGAGATTCGGATACGGATAGAGATTCGGATACGGACAGAGATTCGGATACGGGTAGAAATTCGGATACGGATAGAGGAGAAGCGAGTCGCGCCGATAATCACCTACCGATACCGATCGGCAAACGCTCAACAAAGACAGAAGTACTTAATGGATGCGCATAACCACTCAAAAACATAACCATATTAAAGCAAAAGACATACAATGACGGTGACTTATTCAGGCATCTCATATCGAGTGCGATGGTACGGGAGCAGCACATAAGATCGGTGAAATTATGTGAATAACAATAAACAAAAGTCAACTAAACGAGTAAAAGTAATTCACTATGATGTCAGATCAGAATTGATATTTTGGATTCGGTATGATCGCTTAAATGATTTCTTCATAACACCGATAATTTCAATTTTAGTCAATTATCGAATAGATTATGACTTTTAGATTCTTCCGATAATTTACCACTATGATATTGGATGGTACTCGGAGGAGAATTTCAGGATTTCAGGAATTTTTTCAATGCATTTAATTGTGGAATGAGAAACACTACATCATGCACTATTTCGAATCTCCCACATTTTCGTTGCACGTTCAAAATTGCATCTTTCACAGCCTCCAACTTGGTCGTTTGCATCAATGCTCGAAGATGAGAGGAGATGAGAGAGATGGAGATTGTCTTGGTGTTAAGCGGTGGCGAGGAGCTTGTGGTTAGCGTTGGAGGAGTAGAGATGAGGTTTGGGGGTTTTGAAAGCAATCTAAAGTTGAGGAAAGCTCTGGGGTGGGGAATAAATAGGTTTTAGGAAGTAATATCCTGAAATAACGACTAATATCCTGAAGTGATATTCTAGTAATATCCGGATATTCTATATTTTCCGTATTTTAACTCGAACTTTTTTCTTTCAAAAAACTTACTAATGAAGTCGAAATTTCCCAATAAATTTTTCAACTGATAGTTTTATATGCGGTTTAATTTCATCGAATATTTTTCTGAGTATATTTAATGAATATTTTCTTTAATTTTTTCTTTTTGATGATGCTTTATGTTAGTCAACTCTTATCTTGTTTATTCTATCTCTTTGCGTCTATGGTACTTACTTCTTTTTTGAACTATATGGTACTTCTTTTTTGCATTATATGGTACTTACTTCTTTTTTGAATTATATGGTACTTCTTTTTTGAATTATATGGTACTTACTTCTTTTTTGCATTATATTGGACGATATTCCGCGATCGTTTAATTTAATTTTCATATATATGTAAATATTTGGTAATGGATATTATTTTATTTAATATTATTATTTAATATTATTCATACATATATATGATACTATTTTATTGATAATGTAGTTTCTGTTGAGGGAGTTAAGATTGGAAAATTTGCAACTTATTATCGCGTAGTCCTCAAACGCCCCCAGAAAAACGAAGTGTGAACGTTCTAAACACCTGATGCCGGCTTATTTCTCTCCGTTCTTCTTTCACTTCTCAATCTTTTTAAAAGAGAATTGACCTGAAATTGCAGCAGTAAGTACCACTTATATTGTATCGGCAATTGTATAAATCCATATATACCATCGATGTGAGAGGATGATTGAGGAAGGAGGGAGGCGAGATGCAAAGGTACACGACGGCTAATAATCTTATTCTATTGAAGTTTACCTCTAACGTATCTCTCTTTGAAGATCAGTTGACGTTCATTTATGTTCTTAAGTGAATATTGTCTTATTGAAAAGAAATTAAAATCAATTGATGTAATATTGTTTTTACAGCAGCATCTTATAGTCGAACCGAGAGCAGATTCAATTCGGCGATGCTCTCATCAAGAACGTTCAAAGAAATTGGCATCTTTGGGGCGCTTATCGTTGGTAAAAACCTTAATTAATTAATTAATTTTTTACAAATATTTCTTTTTTTGAAATAGAATAGAAATAATTATTTCGAGAGAGAAATTAAATTCGATAATATTAATGAGTGAAAAAATATGGAAAAGTCTCTTTTTTCTCTCAAAATTTCATGTTGAATACTATAAACTATTGTTGTTTCAAGAGAATTTCGTCATGCATATTAGAATTCATCGACTCCATCTATTTTACTGTTACTGAAATAAAAATTGCCAGTAAATATCTTCCTTTCCTTCCCTTCTCCTTCTCTTCCAGGGGGGACGGGGAATTCCACCTCATCGTGTTTTTCCACGAGTTCCTTTATTTCCCTACTACTTCCTTCCGGGGGGAGGGGAATTCCACCTCCTGCTGTTTTTTCACGACTTCCCTTCCTTCCGTTCTCCTTCTCTTCCAAGGGGGAGGGGGGAATTTCACATCATCCTGCTTTCCCACGAGTTCCTTTACTTCCCTACTACTTCCTTCCGGGGGGAGGGAGGGGGGAATTTCACCTCATCCTGTTTTCCACGAGTTCCTTTACTTCCCTACTACTTCCTTCCGGGGGGGGGGGGAGGGGGGAATTCCACCTCATCCTGCTTTCCCACGAGTTCCCTTCTTTCCTTTCTCCTTCTCTTCCAAAGGGTAGCGGGAATTCCACCTCATCCTGTTTTTCCACGAGTTCCCTTCCTCCCTTCCTTCCCTTCTCCTTCTGTTCCAGGGGAGAGAGGGAATTCCATCTCATCCTGTTTTTCCACGAGTTTTTTTGGAATGCCTTTAGATGGGAGAGTATTCCCCAAGTCTTGAAGGATAGAGTACAGTCCGGATAGATATAAAAGAAGCGCGAAGATCCTGAATTTTCTCATAATAGAAGTACTTTTTTGTGTTGTTAAACCGCAAGAGATTATCGGAAGTAATTAACGCAGCGGAATGCGTTTTCTTTTTGAGGAAAAGATTAATTTCTATTTTCCGTGCACTCTTATTTCGTATTTTACTCGAGTGTTATGTGTTTTTACCAGTGTTTTTCATTGGAATATTGGGGGAATGCGATCTACTCGTAGAGGAAAGAATTTAGGGATCTTTCAGGTTGTTTTCCTCGTTTCCTACTCATTCATAATGGTGATTGACGAGGTATATAGAGTTTGGAGGGCATATTATATTGGATCATTAGCGTTGACCTCAGCAGACTAATATGGCGTTTCATATAGAGTTGAAATGTGTTTAATATAGAGGAAAATAATTTTTACAATATATATATATTTTTATATGTTTAATTATTTAATTCGATTTAATTAACTAATTAATGATGTGTTGGTTTTCAGCGATGCATTATGCGTACTATAAGATTCAAATGAACGAATCGTTGGTGGCGAAAGATCAACGTCAAGAATTATTCTACATGCGTTGGTTGAAGAAGAAGATCCCCGCTTTGAAAGGAATCGGTATACCCGAAGAGGATGACCATTGAGGACATTAAGTGCCATCATTTTTCTATCGTTTATCTTGTTTGTGCCTGCATTTTAGACTGATTCAGTTTGATAAATACGGCTCTCATTAGCTGTCTCAAGTAGAGATTGGATCATAGCTACGAATAGAACTGCAGAAGAGGTTTTTTTCTTTTGATTCTCGTTTCCTTTAGTTTTCAATCGATCGGCGGATATATCTGTGCTGAAGCGAAACCACTAAATATTCGATATATTCAGTTGAGTTTTAGATTTTCCATAAATTACTCCTATCAAGAAGCGAATATCGATAAAATAGGCCCCAATATGGAAGTGGAGTTCCCTATTTGATGAGCTCGCTAAGGTTTATTATCCCATTGGTTTTATACTTAAAGCATTTCTGAATTGTATATCGAACGATGAATATTTCTCTTTGGTATTTTAATGATGGAGGTTTTCTTTATTCGATATTATTCTCCACTTTAAGGCATAATATTGAATATTTTAAGGTGAATTAGGGATTACCTCATCGAATAGAATTCAACTCGTAGGATATTTAATGTTTTCTTTGGTGGCTGCCATCGTTTCGTTGATGGTTCTATAGAGTAGTTTTCCGTCTTCTTTATCTTAAGGTTCAATGATCCTCATCGCCGTTATTGTTTAAAGTATATGTTCGGCAGTCATCTCAGTTGTATATCCAATATTATGATTGTGATTAAAAGTAGTTTCGAATGCTGGGAAAGGAATATTCACCTCTTATGCTCTCAATTAAACGGATACCGTTGATCGGATATACTTACCTATATGTGTGTAGCTACCTGCAGTGCTTATTATTGCTCTCGCAGTGTGGAATTTGAAGAGATGGAGAAGATGGGAAAAGGTGGAGAAGGGCTCATCAGGGGAGTTGACTATGTGTTCTTTTATTTTCCAGCCCACTAACATCATCAGCGACCATCAATGAAGTAGTCTTTCGTTTCAAGTTCATCCGCCGGGATGATATTTTTAAAGTGTCTGTGTCGACGGAAAATGAGAACTCAGCGGTGCAAAAGTCTTTCTTAGCAGGTTTATATGTTGCTATCTTTAAAAGCTGACATTGTTCACTGTACGTTAAGCTCTCTGAATTCCGTATCTCGAGCTTTGCTTATTCTCGAGATGGAGTTGCGGGACAAGCATACAGCACTCCTCAAAGGTATCTACTAGAATACATGACAATAGTCCCTTTTTATTAGGCAGGTTTTTTCGAAGTAGAAGAAGTTATATTCGTGACAGGTACTGATAAGCAGCGATTCGAAGGTGTCATAGAGGCCATTGCTTTGGGAATCGAGTATCACATATCAGGTACTCTTTGATACCATCCAGAAAGTGCTGGAATTACAAGTTCAATGTCCTCGTAATTGAAGTTAGAATGCGTTGTACCGATTCGATAAAATACAAAGGATAGTTGTTTTCGTCCGTTTTTGAAGCGCTTCCAAAAATTAGTACTTTTTTCCTCGATTCTAGCCTTTATTAGTCGAATTTCCCACATCGAGCTTGATGGTTGATTGCCATACTGCATTGGAATCATAAGTGAGAAAGAGATGTAGGTCTGAAAGCATTGGAGTGTAGACCGACGAGGTGCTCGTGATCTGCTAAGTCCTGTGGGGGTTGACGAGAATGAGCGAACGAGAACCATTAAATTAGGCTGAGTGGTACTTTTGGTGATTTCTGGAATTCGGGTCACGAAACACTGGAATAATCAGATATTTTTGCGTTTGGTGATGTCTGATTCAAAGGCATAATGATATTTTCCGGGAAATCAGAGATTTCGCCTATTGGTAGTTTTGATGCACTTATCGATCGGGGATCAGCCAGTGATTTTTCACATAAATTAGGTTGTGGAGAGAGTAGGTTGTGCACCGAAATGTGAAACAGACGGGAGCGTTTTTTCCCATACTTGCTCTCAAAGGTCTTTTCTCTAAAAGAGGTGCTCAACGTATCATATTTCATCGTCGTACGCCTTGTTTCTTTGTATGTTTCTTGCCTATATTCCAGATGATTCCACAAACCTCTCCTTCCTCAGCCTCACCCCATAATATCTTCGGGAAGGTGCGACTTCAGACCTTACACCAGTCGACGTTCTAAGGATGCGGCTAATTAGGACGAAATGCTTTGTCGTATCATGTGATCTATTCAGTTGCAGAGATTCTGTTTTCTTAACTCTCACTTATCCATCTCCGTCTCCTCATGTCTTTTGCGTACATGGCCAGGTCAAGTATCTCAGTTCACCAGGTAGTGGTCTTGGATATGAGCGTGACATGACCTCGGGTACTAACTGCATCCATTTAGGGGGGTCAGCGAAGTTCATGTGGGCAGGAGAACTTTAATATTTGCAAGTGACGCATGTCTGTCCCAGCCGTACTTTCAAATATCACTCTATTACTTGAGTGCTGTTTTTATTAGAACACTTCAGTTGTTGGATTCGTCGATTTTCAGTGATGACAACGATTCGACCGTTCGATGTGTTTGATCTGTTTCGATTCAATAATGTGTGAGTTCAGTTTTTATTTTATCTTAGTACCATGGAGGATTTGTGTATATTTTATTGCTAGGTGATCGTTGAACAATATATCTTCGATTCTTAATTTCTGAGATATTTCTCATCGTTGATTTCCGACGCATATCGGAGTGGATTTCTTGGATTTCCATCGATAGTAGAAACGGTTGAAATTCATTGATTTTATTAAGAAATAAGCTAAACGAATTGTTATATTCGAGAGTTGAGTTTCGTTTGGAGTGAACCTCAAATTCGAGGTTAAATTCCACATTTGAAATCGGTTTGCACTGCATTCGACCGATCTTTTCATAAACTATTTGGCCCATATTCTGCTTTCTTTAGTCTCGTACTTGAATGATTCAATAGCGGTAAATTTTGGACTTTTTAGGTAGTCGTTTGTTTTGTAGAGCTTTATTTTCTTTGATTTCAGGAATCTCGATCCTCTCACTGAAACGGTTTGTCGTCTTCTTTTTTGGCTATATTTGAAATGTACTATGGAGTCTTGTTTCTATTTCATACGTACGTAGGGTATTCGATCAATGAAACTGTATCTTTGAGGTTCTATTTGAGTGGATTAGTTGGTAGTGGTATAGGGTGAGGCGAGTTCGCGAGGTCAGAACTACGGTGATCTGTAAACCCTTCAGATTTGGACGAAAGAAACCTTGGAGCTAAGGATTTTTTGAGAATTTTCAGTGCATTTGAAAGGGTTTGAGCGATGATTTTTAACGCATTATGTTAAAATTTTCTTTCCCACTGAAAACTGTAGTTCCCTTTCAGTCCTATTTATGTATCCGCGCTAGCACCCTTGTGATCTTTTTGGTACACTGCGGCTAGATTTTTCGATAGTTTTAGATACGTTTTCCGTTCCTTTCGAATGGTTGATAAGTAGTAATATCCAGTTAATTTTATGATTCGAGCTGTTTGCTTAGTATATAGAGTGCGGTGCACAGCAGAACGATTTCAGGCAGGGTGGGTCTGTAGAAGCGAGGGGAAGGTGAAGGGACGGAGAGGTCAAGATTCCTCCCACCAAGGAAGTTGGAATTAAGCGAATGTTGGAAATAGCGAATCTGAGCCATATTCCGTATAGGGACAGTATTTATGCGGTTAATTACATGCCATGTAGCGTTACATACATCCTATCCCCCAATCTTGTAGCGTCTCAGAGAATGCGAAGGAGGTTCCGCGCGTCTCATTTTCTATAGTTTATAAATGAGGGTGTAAAATGTAACTCATAGGTAACAGTAGCGGTCACTCGGTGAGTGGGAAGTTCTTTGAATTTTAGAGCTTTTTTCTCGTCATAAGAGTTTAGCCGGTCTTTTTAGAATAGACCCGTAGAGAAGCGCAGCTTTGTTGTTAATATCAGGTTGCTCTAGAGATTTTTTGGTGAAGTAGAGTAGTTATTGTTTCACTTGGCGCATAGAACTCTCTGTTATTCTTATTTGAGGTGAGATTTAGGCGTAAAATGAATATTTGAAACAAAAATTTCAATATAAGATGGTAAGCTTTTATTTTTCGATTTCAGTATGGATTCAACTTTTATTTGCAATATTTGATCAATCATCCGGAATATTTCCAAGTATGCGAGCATCCGAGCGGCGAAATCATGGGCTATGGTACTTGTTTCTCAGATTTATTTTCGATTTAAGATAGTTAACGTTGGATTTACTTTTTTAATGTATGCTGCCTTATTTTCTCTCTGTATCGTTTGAAAACACTCGAGAAACGTGGATTAATTCCTTCAACCTTATGGATTCTTTGGATGGTGGATCGTCCAATATTCAAAGAAACATGCTGATGTTGGTTTGATTATGGTTTTTTTCTGCGATATGCATTGAACTTGTATCTGTCTCCCTGCTTTCCCTTCTCACTTCGCAATCTATTAGCGCAGCCTATATTATTGTGGAAATGAGACGGAGAGAAAGATGTGGTTGTTTTTTAGTAAAGAACTGAATGTTTTATTGTTATATGCTATCGCTTCTAGCTCATTTCTCCGTTGAAATTGGATCATTAGATTTCCGACGTTTCAGTTAGAAGTTGGATTTTAGTTTCGCCGTATACGGCTTTTAGAGACTTACTGGAATTTCTGCATTAAGTGATGGGAAAAGCGGAAGGAGAGCGTGAAAATTGGCATGGTCATGTGACAGCGGTGACGGTCGCACCAACATATCGTCGTTTACGATTGGCCGCACGTATGATGCAAACACTGGAACATATATCTGAAATGTGAGTTTCGCCGTCAGTTCGGCTTTAAAGTTTTTTGATGGAGGGAAGAGGAGGGGAAGATGTGGAATTTAGGTATCAGGCTTAATGCTATAGATTTGAACAAAGTATGAATCATTTTTGCGAGACGTTAGAGGAGAAACATCGAATGAAGTATTTCGATTTCAGCCTGCCGATATGGTAGTTATGGAGAGGGATATTTATGCTGTTATGTATTTTCGAATAAGAATCTGACTAAATATGTCCCTAGTCGGTTATTTGTGGCGTAACTAGACCTCAGGGCTGTGCTATAAGTCCTATACCTTATGTTAAATTAGTATGTCATATAATCTGATGTGGATAGATAATTTGTAGGTAAGATTATTTGACCTTATTTAGTTTTATTTTAGGTTTTAGATACCTCATATTTTGCCCACACTTCAGTCATGCCGCTATAATAATGTTACTGAAGTTGGCCTATCCTTACCAACTTCACATCCTATCTGAGCGCGATAATTCTTTGCCATTCACAATAATCTTTTATAGCTATTGCCGCATATTCAGGAAAAAATGTTACTTCGTGGATTTGTTCGTGCGGGTGAGTAATGCAGTGGCAATCAGTATGTATACGGCTCTTGGATATGTCGTTTATCGGCGGATTATTGATTATTATTCAGGCGAGAATGAAGAGGATGCCTTTGGTGGGCTTATTTATTGCTCCTCTTTTTGCAGTTTGCTTTTATTGTTTTTTAATTCTCTGTGGATTTTTTTTTTAATTTTTAATACTTCAGAAGGAAAATCGACATGTAGAAATATGAGGAACAAGGCTACCATTCCTATAGAAATGATCCAAAATGTAGGCGCTTAGTTCGTTTGATGCTGCTTACAAATGGTCAGGTATGAGGTGATCGCTTAAAATTCTGTTGTCGCCTCTCACCGTACCCATCTTCCGACCGTTTCGCTTTAGTGAATTTAGCGTACCTCCTAAGTCGTATCATAATCTCTACTGCTATACATTCCCATTTTATATATCATGTAATGCAGCATTTTTTGTCATATCTTCTATGGGTTTTTAGGTTTTCGTTTTGTGAAATGATTCTTGCTGAGTGGAATATGTAGGTGACCCCCACTGCACGCATTGCAGGCGACTTCCTGCTAAGAGGTCGGAATTTTATCTGTAGTGAGCAGCATCTTACTTAAATTTGATAAATCAGAGTTGATAAATTGAGCTGGAAGGTTAGAGAGAATTGAGAAGTTGGTTTAATCGGTCGTTTTTGCCGATTTTTAGCTTTTCCGGAAGCTTTTGATCCTATTTCATTACATAAACGGATGCGATAAATAATTCAGATATGCGAAAAGCACTTTCAAGAGACGTTGAGAAGAAATCGATGATTCCGATCAAGCAGCCTGTCACATGCGATGAGATCGATTTGAGGGATTAAGTCATTTCGCAGGATTGCACATTCACTCATCCCATCTCCATGTGTTTATACAGTTTATTGTGGTTTTGAAATTGTAAACAGGTTCGAAGACATGAGGAATTTAAGATGATTGGAGAGATTTGTTCTGACTTAATGGATTTGTTGGATTTTTATTCCGTATATCCAAAGCAAGAAAGAAATCGACACTGAGGGTATCGCAAAGAGAGAACGTCATAGAAAAATTCGACAAGCTCACTTTTTAAGTATAAATTTGTGGCATTGTTGCTTATCCGACTATCTCTCTCCCCTTTCCCGTTCCTCTCTTGCCTCAAATATCGCACTCTCCTCGTTTTTGTTAATTTTTTACCGACTTGGTCATACGATGTTTTGTTGATTGTTTCGGATAAGTTGTTAATTTTACCTAACCGTTTATGAGATACTTGTAGCTGGTTGGTTCTGGGGAATAGGCGTTTTGAGCCTTGTTGGAAGACTTATTTCCATATCCGAGGGTTTACCCATTAGCGTTATTTGCGACTGTAGGCCTATGTTAATATTATCTTCGGGATGAAAGCAAATTAGCAAAGGCTAATTACTTTTAGGTAAATGTTGTGCACCTTTGACGTCCAAATGGGTTATGTAAGAGTTTTTTTTGCAAGCCATAATGGTTGTGTGGGCTTTTTAAGATTTTAAGGGCAGTTGTGAAAAAAGATCCGTTGGAGTTGGATTCATAGGTTTGGAGTTGAGCCTAATTTTTTCAAATAAAGGGAGTTGAATCTTTTCCGCAGATGTGTTCAGTTCATGATAATGGATGTTTGAGATTATCTTGAAGATAATAGAGGGGGGACGGTGAATGGTCGTCATGAGAAATGATATTTCTTAAGTATAAAATAATTTTCTCTTTATTTTCACAATACTCTCGTAGTTTTGTGTGTTTATCTTCTTTAGTATCGGCTATTTTTTCTTTTTTTCCTTGATGAGTGTGAATTTTTTAAATCTTTCTTTAGAGTTTACTAATAAACTCTTTCTTTGGATCTTTTCCGGATCATCTCTTCATCGCATACATACGCATTTTCCAATTGGAAACTTCCTGTATTATGAATATTGTTATATTTCTTTGGCAGGGTTACTTAAGTTATAAACAATTTCTGCAATATATATTTAGTTAAGAAGTTATTTATGGGATGCTGCTAGTAAGGGGAAGGGAACGCCACAAGAGTGGACAATACGAGATGGTTAGTTGAGCAACGGATAGGAGGTTTTATGTTACAGATAGGGGAAAAAACAATAGTGGAATATTATTTCATTATGTGAATTGTTTTAGTCATTTGTTGATTTGCACTTACGTTATTATTTATTCAGTTATTTCTCCTAAACGAAAGTTTTCATTATGATGTTGGAAGGTAGTCGGTTTTATTTAATTTTAATCGAGAAGATGAGGAAGAGGAGGAAAAGTGGTTTAAATCCTCTGTGAATAGAGCCATAATCACTTGCAAATGAGCTAATATTTGTTAATGTCACCGGAGTTTATCATATTGTCGAATATTCCATGCAGCGCACTGATTGGTCGGCTATTTAGCCGCTATGAGTTTGGGATTATTCTCGGTGGTTTTGAATGGGGGGGAGGAGAAGGTGGATTGTCACTCCGTTTGAAAATTGCTACCCATAAGCATAATTTTCATTCATTTTGCCATATGTACGTGGATTTTAGATTATTTATTTACTAATGCAATCTTTGCTAGGTTCATTTTTTTCAGTATGAGTGTATTACCGCAGTCAGCTTCAATGAAGCGGAGAAAATATTCTATCTTTAACGGCGTCCAAATCGCAACAACTATTAGTGCCACTTTATTATTGCTTCGATCGTGCAATCGCTTTATTTCCCATGCTCAGCGTGGTCGAGCTATCGTTGGATGTGCAGGTTGGTGTTGTTCTTTCGTACTTTATTGCCGAATTTGCAATGTGGAATCTAGTATTTGATGTTGTTTAGCATATTGGAGAGCTTTTCGATATAGTTTATCACAGACGTAAGGGTGTCGAGCCCTGTTTTCCTCCTCAATCAGTGATTGCACATGAAAGTTTCACAAATTTCACCTCTTTCAAGGCCCGATCTGTAATCTGGCAACAAGATAAAAGGCTGAGCTTCTTATTAAGCTTTAAAAAAGTCAGCAGTAAGACAGATTGGGTAACACGACGCAGGCTGACGTCATCCGGAGAGAACCTTGGCGTAGATAGTGAGTACCGATCACTCCGCACACCCGAGGCACTTTGCAGTTCCAGTGGGAACCGCTAAGGTACCAATCGAATTGGCTAAACAATACCTCACATAGTAATAGCTAGCTAGAACCACATCGATTCTTGTGAGCAGTTACGCTTTCCTTCCATACTCATCGAATCTTGCGTCACAACATTTTTGGAGAGTTTGCTTGGTCTTGTGGTCGTCGGTTTCTTCTCTGCCGGAAAACAGATGCTCTTCGCGATCGGTTTAGATCTCTAAATATGCCTTCCGAGTCTTGTTGTTGATAGAAAGATAGAAATAAGAAAGCACGAGAAAAGTCTGGTCTTTCGCCTTTTATGGCAGCATTTAATCATCTATGAAATCCTCTGATCATCCGTGACAGCTTCTAATTATTCTTGATAGACGTTAATCCTGTTTCTTTCAGAGTTCGTTTAATTTTCGTTTTTAGGCAGCTAACACTCGTTGCATCCATTTTTTATTTTCAGGTACATTTAATTCGTTGTGTACTGAAATGCATAACTACAGACATTTATATGCACACCACGTGTGATAGTAAGTCCCACCTGTTGCTGTCGACTTTATACACTCTTGCATAGAGATTGCAACTCAAATATTCGACGGTTTTACCTTATCTCGTATCATACATTGCTGTAGAACAGTCGTTTTTCGAAAATGAAGTTTCTTCGTCTCGATTCTTTTTGTCGTAATCTTTTGTACAAAGACCTATTCTCGAGATTCAACTGATGCAGATTAGCAGTATTATTATACATTCTGAAGGTTAGGTGATAAGAGATTGATAAGGCAATTTCTGTACTTAAATGAGGCACGAATTCTTTCAGGATGTTTATATTTGTCATTGGCGAATGAACTTGGCTGGTTTCCGTTTTCGTTTGCCGTCGCTGCTAAAATTTCGACAAGGAATATGCCATTAGAAAATGAAGCAATTGAATCGTAGGGTTGAACGTGTTTCGATGCGAATACATCGGCTGAGTTGGATGAGGGTCTAGCAAAGATGTCAATCCTTCTGTGCTCAAAATTTGTTCACCGATCTTCCGATCGTTTCCATCTGACTCTTTTCCGGCCGCAGTAGTGTTATTCAATGGCAGATATGTTTCTGATGATGCCTTCAAGTTTAGATGGTGTTTATTAATTTAATTATTGCACTTAATGAAATTTGCACTGAGAAATCAATTTTATTATATTTTATCCCATCATATAGTTTTTAATTCAGTTGTTTGAAAAGATTTAAAAGAATTGGGCATTTCACAGCTTTTGTTAACCATTCACGAAACTCAAAGAGCCGTTGCAATCAAGTGATTTTCATCTCGAAAATGCCATTGATGAAATTGGTTTGATATGAGTAGACAGTTATATAATGTTGTTACGGCTGCATCTTGAGCAAAGACGTATATCCTCTATATCTTACGGAATTCATAGCAAGCATACCTTCGTCATTGTTGCTTATCATCGGCAATTGTTGGAATGAAATAGATCTTTGAATAAAAGCGACTAAGTTCTCGATTTTCCCACTAGTTCTATGCATGTCGCATTAAAAACACATAGAAATCTTGCTTAGTTAATGAGTACCATAGGGAAAATTTCGCATTCCCAAAATAGTCCAATTTTAATGAATTGATCTATTCGATATTCCTATTTGTTAACTTCTCATTTTGTTGAGAAATTACTCATCATTTTAATGTTACTTTTTATTTTTCTATATATGTTATCGGCTGAAATTGTTCAAAAATCATTGAATTTCCTCTATTATTTATGGTTTTGTTTCCCTCCTATAATATATGTTGAGTTATATGCTGTAAGTTATATTTCCATTCATTTTCTCATTGTTTATTAATTTTCCAATTCTTTAGTTCATTTTTATTATTTTTTTAATGGTAATAAAGCGATTAGCTGATCATAAATGCCGATTGTTTTATCCACCGTCCATTCGACGTCGTGTTGCGTATCACTATTATATTTATTTATTCTCGTAGAGATATCTCCATTACGTCAGTCCTCGCAACTCTAAAGTTCTAAAAACGTTGGTGAAGAAGGAAAGTAAGACTGTGCAACTTGAAGTCGATCGGTTTTCGTTGGCAAAAAAATCTTTCAGTTAGCGTAATGAGGAATTTATTCGTTAGCTCAAGAACTTGGGCTTTGCGAAGCATTGAGGTTGCAAACATTTGGCGGAAAAGGTGCGGTGGAGATATGGGGAATCGAACCCCAGACCTCTCCCATGCTAAGGGAGCGCTCTACCGCTGAGCTATATCCCCGCAGAAGAGTGCTTGCATTGTGGGATCCTAACAGCTAGTAAAATTTCTGTTTTATGGCTACCTCTAACCACATGAGTTCATAACTATGTTTTCATGTCGTAATAAAAATGGGCATCCGAATATTTTTAGCCATTTCGTAAACATTCTACGTTGCATTTTTTACAAAAAATATGCCATTTCTTTACCCTCAAAGAAAGAAAACGATCGTTTTTCACCATTAAAATGAGCTGAAAAACATTTCATCAGTGTTATTCGTATTTATCGTTTTCTTATTTTTAGCGAATATATTCAGTGTTTGTCATAAAATGATTACCACTCGTTTAATTCAATATTTTATATTGTTTTCTTTCAATTCTAAGGAGTTTTTGCATTCACTCGCAACGATTTTCCATCTTGGCGCATTGCTTCCAACAAGAGACTGACTGTCCTTGTGGCAAGTGCCAATTTAGCGGCTGCCAATAAAATACGCCATCATTGTTGCCTTCTAATCCATCTACTCGATTGGTTCTTCCATGCATAAACTTGTTTTCTTTCATAGACTTTAATGCGTCATCGATTTTTTATTTTTCAACGCCTTCAAACAAGGAGACAAGCTCGAAAGCCATTACGAAATATACCATCCTCATAGTTTGCGTTTTTTCTGGAAGAGGTAGATGTTTCCGTTTATATATAGGCCATTGTTTTTCGTGGATTGTTTGGAGCGTCTCTTTACTCATTATTCTCAGTATTGAAAAAATTCCATAAGACCATTTATATCCAGCATCTCAGAAGTTACACTTAAAGAAAACGTAGATCCGATAGAATGACGGAATGAAGAATAGCCGAAGATGATTCAATTCGATTCCAATCAAATTGAATTCAAGGCATAATTCAATTCAATCCAGAAAATTTATATTATATGGACTCCATTGTATATGAGCACCACTTCATCGAAACAAAAGCCTGTAGGCTGAACTTTATGAATTTTGGCTATCGTCGTTTGACGTCGATTAAACTATGCAGCGTGAAATTCTTTTAAGGAAGAGTTTTACGTTCGTCCTCTTCAAGTGGAATATTCGCTCATGATCTTAGTGATTGCATTTCTCCAAATAATCTAGCTACAAATGGTCATTTATCCTTTAAAGAAAAAGGAGATTATAATAGCCAATAAAGTTGTTGTTTACTTTTGTAGACTTTATAATGTTCCAGCTTTGATTACTGCTTTACGTTCATCTCTTAATCAAAGGGATCACGTAGTAGAATCTTTAGCTCTTTTTACCTGGAACTGAGTTTACACGTGACTGTAATGATGACTTATTGCTTGAAAGGCGAGCTTATCTATAAAGCTTTTCATTCGAGATGAATTATCAAAAATCATTTTACCAATATTTTAGGGAATGTCATCGGAGAACGATGAGGACCTAGCACAAAGGCTAACAACGAGTAGCCTCGATTGTCAACCGTGCCGTTTTACTGGTGCAACAGCTGCATTTGCGATTGGTACTTATATTCTCTATCATACTCGTGGTGGTTTTTTTGCAAATCAACCTATTCAGAAACTTTGTATGCGCATTATTGCGGCAGGTAAATTATTTTTGCAAAATTTCTTGCCAATATGTTGTGAATCGCAGAAATACAAACTAGAAGAGAGTCTATGTGATTTTTAATAGCTGAAGCGAATGGCATCAAATGCTTATTTCGCTTGTTGCTGTAGTTTATCGCCGCAATCACTCATCATCGTCGATGTTTTGTCGTCGCTGAATAAGATCTGATATGCTTCCAGCTCACTTACTAAATCAGTTTTGATGATCGGGTGTTTCATCATCGCTCATCGCTTCTGATTGCACTTTATAGGTTCCTTCAATATTTGATATCCATATCAGCGAAATGACTGATAAAGACCTCTTTCAAGTGAGGAGTCTTTTTGTAGGAGATTGACAGAAAGAGACAACTTCATTTGGATGGAAGATGCGAGTTCATTATATGGCTCGTTCCATTGAAAACTCGAGCATATACACTTCATAGTTAGTTTATTGCCAGATGTAGCTCTGCCGTATCGTATAAATTGGCTTCATCTTACGATATAAAGCCAAGGAGATTTGTGTGGAAGTGAGTAATGGGAAAGAGAGATGAAGTGAAAGAGTCAGTGAAGCATCAGATTGGATATGGTGCACATCAATTGCAAGATGGTACACAAAATATTATCATTGTTACTGAAAAGAATGGGGAGAGTAGATTAAGGGGTTAATGCGAACAGAATCGGCAAAAATGTGTTAATTTTCGTCAAAATACCAAGTTGGTTTATTCTTTAAGAAAGGTTTATTTTGATCAATGACATCTGATTGATCTGTAGAATCTGTTAGGAATGATGTCACTATAATTGTAGTCACTAACAAATATGAAGGTGATTTATGATGGTTGTTGTATCAGAAGATATTGGCAACTTTGAAAATTCACTCAGCGTTATTGTGAAGCAGATGCCGGAAGTTGTGCAGCACTGGCACATTTGCACTACACGAACTTCCCCTAAATCTACGTGTGATTCATTATACGACCTTCGGAGATGATCACTGTCATATGCTTATCAGCTTAAAAGTTTTTTTTCTAAATTCACTGAGCCGGAAATCAAGGAATTATTATCATCCAGAATTTTTATGCGTATGAGAAATCGCTATGGGAATTTCATCAGTGAGGTTTTTTTAAACAGAATTCAAACATGAAATATGTAATGATGGCTTAGGAATTTGTTATTGATTTGTTGGGTAATTTTTTGACCCTTCAGATTTCTTTTTCAGGGGCTTACTATATGGCAGCAGCTCGATTTATCTATCTACCACCCTTCACACATTTGTCACCAACATATCATCGTGATGAAAGGCAAAGACAATCATAGTCTCGATTTATTGACCGTTTTTTTTCCTGTTTTTATAGTAATCGCTTTTTCTCCGATTTTTTTCATTTATATATAATAAACAGATGAAGAGATTTGTTAGGGAATTTCTACAGAATTTTTCATTAATTGGTTTTTCCGTTTTCACTGATAAGTTTGATAACTGTTTCCTTGATTTACCGGAAATATTCTATTCTGAAGCAATGGTTTTGATCTCAATGGAAGTTTCCGAAAATGCGATTCCGATATCCGTTAACGTTTTGTCCAGAATTTAATTGAGATGTTTTGCTATGGCGTATACGTTTATATGAGTAGTGTGCGACATTGTTGAGGGATTCTTTATGCTATTTTTCGTCATTTTTCAAAACGACGCCATAATCATCTCGAATGTGGAGTTCTTGATATTTGTTCATTTTCTAGCATTTATGTGAACTTGGTTCTAACTATATGAGCATCGATGGGTCAGTGAATGAGGGCTTCATTCAAGTCGACGCAAATTAAAGAATCTCAAAACAAAAGAAAGTTTATATGAGAAAAGAATTTCAATAAATAGTATAAGATGGCATTATTAATGCATTTGAATTTTATGGACATTCATGGATTACCGATGTTGGCATCATTTTCCTCTAATAACCGGATATAGAAGAGTAGAAAAGTTTAATTCCTTTGAATGCGTCATATCGTTTGCGGTGTTTACTTCGTACAGTTAGTCTGTTGCATTGTATGGAAATGAATAATGACTATTCCAAATTTGGAATTAGTCCTTATTTTATCGCTGTTGTTAGTTTTTTTGTTTTTGTTTTTGTAGATTAACGAATAATAAATAATGAAACATTCAGAAGGTACATCTTCTATCCGTCGACTGGCGCAATAACGGTTTATTGCCTAACGAATGCTTCCATACTTTCTCCTACATATTATATGATCATAGGTGTTTTGATTTAGGCGTTATTATAGAGCCGATATGAAAACTTAAATTGGACATTTACTGAACCATAACTAAAATGTGTGATTTTTTACAATATCTTTGGGTCTGCGGTTATAATGAGAGCAAATGGAGGAGAATGCTATGAGGGATGGTAGCATGAGTGGATCAGTGACTCCGTATCTAGCCAGCCGATTTCCCAGGTCATCCAAAAAAAGCAGCCAGATATAAGAAATAATGCATCTCTTTCCCAGCTGGTCCGACCATTCGTTAAAGTCTTTCGGAAGGTTTGTTTTTCTATAGCCCAATCGTTGTACAGTGAATGTTCGGCTAAGGTAACGTGAGTCCGATTGTTACGTTTGGTTTCCTGTGGCCTTCTGCGAACATAAGGGGTGGAAAATGAATTTTCTATGCGGTTATCGGTATAGTAAATGTAACGACTGCGGAATCTAGTAAATCTAGCTGTGCTAGTTCGTGAAGTCATTACGCAAACAGACAGGCGGACGTTGCATAGAGAGCCTAACCTAACACTGATGTAATCCTCCAACCTTCCCTGACCCTGTCATATGATCTAAGACGACCATACCGTTTCATCCTTCTCGGCGCTGTTCGAACCATAGAGGAGGACAAATTTTGGAGTGATGGTTTCCTTCAATTATGCCTCAAGTCTACCTCTGTTTGAATATTTTTATGTGGTCATGCGAATACGCATAGCGCGTTATGATGTCATGTGGTGTATACCACATGATAGATGTGGTATACCCCAAGGTTAGCCTGTTATGCCATCATTCACGTTGGTGCGTCAACTTCGGAAGCAGTTGTGGGCATTAAAACTAAAAGAGACTTTGCATGCATTTAACATCATTTCACTTTTTTGTACCTGGTGAGGTTACGTAATAATCAGTTTTTTTGCAGAATATTCGTGCGAGGGCTCAAGTTAATAAAACCACGGGACCATTATTCTGTATACGTTTTATGTCTCTGTATTATCAGTAATTTATGGAAGCGGCTGATCTTTGAAAAGGAATACAAAGTTATATCTCATATCAGCTCATTTGGCATTCTTTAGCACTTTTTTTTAAATGCACATACACGGAACTTATTTCGCCGTCCACGATTTTTTCTTGTAAATCACCTCGCCAATGCAGTTGCTCTCCGAATGAGCTAACTCTCCTGTCGACGACCTCCATACTCATGAATACAAAGTTTCTGCATGCTGTTGAAAATTTATCCTACAAGCATGTAGCAGCATAGCGACTTTTTTCTATGATCATGTATGCATGTGTGATAGTGTACGCGCGCGTGTGTGTGTATTTTTTGTGCACATTTACGAGTATTTGTGTATCTCTT
Source organism: Parascaris univalens (assembly GCA_037576465.1). Taxonomy (NCBI): domain Eukaryota; kingdom Metazoa; phylum Nematoda; class Chromadorea; order Rhabditida; family Ascarididae; genus Parascaris; species Parascaris univalens. The sequence continues at coordinate 234,811,272 of CM075173.1, read as the reverse complement.
TGTGTCTGCATACGAGTATCTGTGCATACGCGTTTTGCGTGTATATATGTAAATGAGTCTGTCCGAAGCAGCAGTTGCGGAATTCGTAATTCAAGAGGTATATTGAATAGAACAGGATGGCATCGGATGTCATGCTAAACATTCATTCATGAGCTCCGAGAAGATTGATGAATGTATAAGGACCAGCCGTTCCGCGCAGAATGTAACTTCACGTTCTTTACCGCAGACCGGCCGTTCCGCGCACATGCATTTTCAAAAAAGAATGTAGAATGCCAAAGGAGCTCATATGGCATGTAACTTCACATTCTTTACTGCAGACCAGCCGTTTCCATAAATTATTGATTTTACGGGCACAGCAAACGTGTGCGAAGTAGTGGTCCATAGTTTTACCGTCAGATGAGTGCATTTTTTCCTGCGAATGATTGATTCAACCGAACCAGCAAATTTTTTTTCAAGCTCCGAGGTGGTGAGATAGAGAAAATCCTTAAATGGTCTAAAATGGTTTTCTGCGCAAGCGCATACTTCTATTTCGATATAATCCATCTAGGAATTTCAAATAATTCGTTGCAAGATGGGATCATATTTAAACAGATGATAATTTAAGATTATCGGCTATAATTTCAGATCATGTCTTTATTTTAATTTCGCAGCTGCTGAAATGACTGTAAAATGCATCTTCGTAATGGGTGTTTCCGGTTGTGGTAAAACGACAATTGGTAAATGTTTAGCCGATAAATTTGTGGCGCATTTCGAAGATGCTGACGATTATCATTCAGAGGCCAATCGTGCCAAAATGAGTAGAGGCTCGTTTCCGTTTCACCGTTTATTTCAAAGAAATAATTCACTCAGTTAAAAAAACGAAAAATATTAATGCGATTGTCATAATTACAATAATGTGATTAATTTGGAGTTTTTCTTGGAAGTCTTCTCAGATAAACGAGAAGATTTACGCATAGGGATCGGACTTTAAACGATATTAAAATAACCGTATCGAGGTTTACAACTGTTGTGATGATTGGTGTACTTCATCGAATCATGACAGCGAAATTCGAAATGCTATAAAGCAGGTAGTAAATGATTGATGATCCATATTCATATTTTAAAGAAATTCATTTCTTTGGAGTTATTAGAGTGCATCATATTGTCGCTATCGCTAAATTAGCAGTATTTATTGAAATATTCCAATTAAATATGCAAAAAAATTCTCCAAGAAATAGAACGGTTCAGTTGTTATTGTCATCCGCAATATTAGTTTAATTCTATATTAGCGATCATCTACATATTTAATTAGAAATTTTTGTTAATTATTCGTAAATATGGATGAATTAATGCGAATATATTTGAGGGATTGCACTTAATGACGAGGATCGCTATCCATGGCTTCAAGAAGTTGCGAACTTAGGCAAATATTCCAATGGAAGGATTGTGATTGCATGTTCAGCATTAAAGAAGAATTATCGTCAAATTCTTAGTGCCCCACTCGACGACAATTATATCTTCGTTTATTTGAACGTTGAGCGGTCAGTTTTTATGCTCATTATTTGAGGTTTCGTAAATTTGCATCCTATTTCTAGACCTAATTATATGTGTTTCTGTAAAGCTGCGTACCATGACTGTCTTGTAGTCTCAGAAGGGAACCAACTCAGATTAGACGTATCAAATTTGGCTACTCTGAACTGCACTAAAAATTCATATCTAAAATATACAAATTGATATTACAACTTTTAGGCATATATTTGTGCCAAACGATTCATATATAATATACGTTCAGTTCGGTGAAGTTTTGCAGTCAAGCTAAAGGCCCCAGAAGAATGATTTTTTAATGGATCATTTGTATCATAAATCGGATTAAGTGAAATATGCATGAATTATTGAATATATTTTATGGTAGAAGATGGGTGGCCTAGAAGTTGTTCCACCTCTCAGCTCAGTCGGAAATAAAAGAAAATGTCTCCATAAAGTGCTACTTCCGTGGCATTACTGGCATCTATTTTTATTGGAGCGCTTGATCACGTAAATAATAATGCAAATGATCATCATGTCTGCCGCTGTTTTACACTGTACCATTGCATTTTGATATCAGATTTCAGGTTTCATAGGAACTTTAAGGTATAGAAAAACTTGGCAGAAGAAAAAAAAGAAATTTTATATTTGAATGTGATTTCAACTGAATTTAAACAGGTAATTCTTTTATAACGCGTCAGCTAGAACTTCGATTTTAAAAGTTGATATCCTACTATGAAACAGATTAAGGAGTGAATTGGAACGGCGGGTTCGCTTACGAAAGGTCATTTTGTCGATTGCCGTCTTCTTGACAGTCAGCTGGAAACGCTCGAACCACCTTGCAATGAGCACAACTGTATCACCATAGATGCGAGTGGTTCAGTTGAGCAGGTTGTGAACGAAATAATTTCAGCACTCGGCAGGTTATGAATAATAGTGAATTTATGTCTCGAATAAAAAGGAAAGCCTCATAACTGTAGATGAGGCTACAATTGGTTCGTATCCTCGAAGTTCTGAACAAATTATGCAATCGATGATATGGTGATTCGATATGTGTCCGACTTCATTGCCGAAATGACGATTTCAGAAATTCTGGTTTCTTTCTTTAGATATGCTTAACACATACTACTGCATCGTTATTCTGGTTACTAAAAAAATCGCCGAATTTCAGTGGCTTTTGAAATTTGAATTTTCGACAGCGCTGAAACTTTATGAGCAAAAGAGCAGAAAACCACATTTATATGCCCCAGTATGCAGTAGACTAAATGTGATGGTGCCATCTCAACGCAATGTTGCTTTTAATCGTGATCGTGATAATAAGTGGATCGAGAGAATATCTTTGTTTTTGACCAATAAAGAATATATTGGCGTTGCAAACACGATAATTTCTCACTTTGAGGGTAAAGTCTTATAAGTAATCTAAGGATGAGTGGAGAGGTCGAATGGACTTCTGAGGCTTCAGCAACCACGACTTCTGCCGACTAAACAGTTTGCAACATCAGAAAAGGGAATTTGCTCTCCGACGAATTTCCGGGCACTGGTTGTCTTCGATAGAGACAAAATAATTTTGTTCCGGAGTCGCATCACACACTATGTCGCTTGGTTATTCGAATTGACATAGGAGTCAGTGGCATAGTAATCGCATAATTGAGGTCATAGTCAGAATTTCTAAACCTGAGTTCACCAGTTTAGATAAATGGCCTAATTTTCCTATATATTTTGCGCGGAATCAGGAAATTCTCGAAGATTTCTCTGCAAAAATATTTTCGTCAAAAATTCATTGAAATTCAGTTACTTTCATGTTCAAAGTACTCACAAACTAAAAAGTAAAGAAGCATTTGATTTGTTAAAATTTAAGCGAGAAAATATTTTGGGACGAGGAAATTATAAGCGGGAACAAAAATGAGGGGTGTTTTAATTTTTGATTCCTTTCTTCGTCATAAGCCCATCCATATCTGTGGTTTCGTGAAAGGGACGCTTTCATGCGTTGTCAAAATTTGCGCCTCTCGGTGCTCATACCCGAAATCGGGCTTTGTTTAATAAGAAGCTTCTGTTAATCATCTCCCCCACTATGGATTTCTATTCTAGGGAAAAGAAGACGGGAGTAGTGATTTTTTATCGTCGGTATGTGTAGATTTGTATTCAGGCGAGTGCGTATTTTTATTCAAAAACATATTGTATATGATCATTGTATTTGATTGGGTAAATGTGCTCTTTAACAGAAAAATTCCTGGAACTCGCCGATTGGAACCTCTTTGTGGAAATCGTTCATTCAGTTACGCCTAGACCTTCAGGAACTTCTTCAAGCATATCATTTCATCTGTTCCATTCGGCTGCACTGTCGAATAAAACGTCATCTCAATTTCTTCAAAACTGTTGTTAATTAGAGAATGAAACACGAGATTAAATACATTCAATTCGATGTTCCCCCGTTGCATCTCTTACATTTCAGGTTGTTTCATCTTGTGATATATATTACGCACGCATACGGGTAATTTAGTGCCCATAAATAAAACGAATAAAATAAGAAAAGAAAGCAGCGAAAACTTTAGGCTGTCTCATAAATTCAAATCCATTTGCTATATAAGCTCATTCCATTGGTCATTCATTGGTCATTGGTCATTCATTAGTCATTGGTCATTATTCGTTATGCAATATTCGGCTTTCAGAATTCCAACTGAATATTTTCACCAATAAATGAAATCATTCCGTTTTTTTTCTACATGTGGTTACTTTTTATTCGAAGTATTTCTGTTTACTAATAATTTCTTACCTCCTTAATGATTCTCTTCCATTGAGTTCATTTTCTATCGATTTAGCAAATATTTATATTAATAATGAATGCAATAAAGAAATATTAATGAAAGAAATACTCTCTTTCGTTCCACGAAAAGTAGGCTCTACTTCAGAGCTTATAAACGAAGTGGAAAGCTCGACATAACTATTGAAATTCTTCGGTTTTCTATTATTTTTGTAATTCTGAGTTGCGCTCGTGAAGTGTTTTGAGATGATAAGTTTGTTAAGTTTAGAAATTTTATTCAGTTTCGGCAAATTTCGATTTGTGGTTCAAATGTGTGCGGCTGACTGAAGAACATCGATTGACTTCAACTGTAAGGATCATAAGAAGATCGTTGAAAAACGAGTTTCGAGACATTTCATACGAATAGTGGAACAAAACATTGCATATCACTTTGATATAGCTGAGGTAATTTGCTTATTCTTCGCTAGAAACAATTTAATTAATGATAATCAATGATAACGAATGCATTAAGTAATCAGTACAATCAGTTTCAATACGTTTCCAATATAATCAAATGTTGAATTAGACTAGTGGACGTTAAGCAACATTTAAGAACGGGTTTTCCCATATCGATGATTTCATCCTTTCACTATAGCGCGTACATTCTTGATCAGCGGGAAATGCTTTGCGCAAATTTCCATCGCAATGCTCGTCGCTTTTTTGATGTTAAATCTATATTATTTACATTCTTGAATGTCTTTCAATTTTATCGGTAATGATCATTCGCTGATTTCATCGGCAATTTGCAAATAGTGAGCGGATTTTCTCTCTTTTCCTTAATTAGCGGAAATTTTCGTATAGCTGAAATTGGAAAGTTCAACCATCCGACTGAATTTATAGCATAACGTTTTATGATGAGAGACGATAGTGATACACTTTTATGAAATAAATCAATTTCGCCAAGTACGCAATCGAAATTAATATGAATTCTTTAGTTTAATGATGAAATATAGCTCGAAGTAATCCACTCTGACTATGAGTTCAAATATGGCAACCACACGTATTATGATCTTGTAGGCAGTTCTTCGACGCGTCGATAATTGTGATGCGTCTATTTGAGCAATGAGGAGAAAGAGAAAAACTGGAAGGAAAAGAGTGGAAAAATTTTCTTATTCGCTCGCTGCTTCTCAATTGATTTTTCAATCGAATCGTCAAAAGATAGCAGTGATCGTATGATGTTAAACGCTGATATGACACATTGCCGTCAACCAGTCTTTGTTTGCCTCTTGATCTAGCTTATTGATTCTTCCGCTAGAAAAATTCTTTTCGATAACCTCTCCACCTTAAACATTCTCAGGTGGTGGCGAAGGGAAGGGGAAGAAACGCACTGGGAGGTGAATGGGAAAGGCTATAAGCAATTATAGAAGTACGCTCTCTTCTTCCTAGACCTAGACTTATTGTATTTATTCGTTCAGAAATGCATACTACGCACATCGTTTTCACTATTGACGTTTGAAAGCTACACACACCAAATCGTTTCTTATTGAGACTATGCCTAAATTTCATATAATATGAAATTATTATTGACAAGGAAAGATAACTTTGGTAGAAATCTTTGGGGAGCAAAAAAAAAGCTGGGCGCAAGATTTTTCAAAATATTCTACCTGCAAGCTTCTTTTTTCTTTATTATCCACTTTTCTTAAAGACGTAATTCACCTTTTTCATTACTTTTATTCATTTATTGGGGCTGAGATCGAAGAGAAAACGATGTTTACTTTTCCTATTTAATATTTCTCCTTACGTAGATTATAACTAACTTCGTAGAACTGAGGAGAGGTTGAAAAGAATGACAGTGGAAGGAAGAGGAAGAGTAGAAGATGAGAGAAATAATCTAACTGAATATCTGAAATTCAATAGTGATAGCTGTTGTTCGATGGAGAAAAACAAGTGGGTTCTTTGGTGGGGAGTGATAAATTGTGCACGAGGCTTAGATTGTTTAATTTTTTACTCGTCGATATTCACCTCAAAGAATCGATTATCGTTGCAATTTTCTTTGCCTAAAATTATTTTCCACATGAACGATTCATAAGTGTTGAGTTCACATCATTCTTTCGCTCTTTTTTTACTGCCGCTCCAATCGTTTTGCGTCATACAGAATGAAGTTTTTTACGAACTCATTCAAAAGACTCTCTTCAATTTGAACGTCTTCGTTTACTTAAGAAACTCGAAAAAAGTTTACTGAGTTGATATAATCCATAATGATTTTATCATAAAAATTCCACCATTCCGACTAAAAATGAAAAAAATTCCACTAAATGAACAGTTGTGGGTAACCCAGCCAGAATTTATGCATTATTCTACTCGAAATAAATAATCAAAGGGGAGGAGAAGGGTGAATTTCACATTTATGCCATAACTATATGCCATCTCGAGGGGAGAAGTATTCGATATATCAAGCGCCAAAATTCTAGTTCGAGCCGAAGTCCGAGCTCGAACTTCCACCTCAGTTAGAGCGTTGATCTGGTAACCGTCTACCGATGAAAGGCTTAAGCTTGGCTTTTAAAAGAAGCCTCCAGTTTTTTGCTGAATGCTATGCCTCTATGAAAATAAAATTTTGCGTAAATCCATCGACTTAAAATATGAAGTCAACGCCCTTATCATGCGAATAACCCAATTTCATGGAACCCAGTGTTCCTCATCAAACGTTTTCAAGTGAGCATATGTTATCACAAAGAAATTTCGTTCTGACAAAGTGGTCATCTACTTATCATATTTCGTTGTTCGCAATTGCTTCGTTGGGCTTAGACAAAGTACATCTATGCGAGTAAGCAGAAGAATGTTCTAAAATATCGCTATAATGTACAACCTTAGGCTAAATAAATATTCGCATGAATAAGTAAATGAGAATATAGAACATTAGCAGAAAATATTGAATAATGCTAGCAAAAAAACAGCCGATTCGTATAAGAAAGTCGCAATCGAATATAGGTTGCTGAACAAAACATTTATCGTATTTTAACAGATTTTTGATGGGACAGTTAGTTCTTATTTTAACAGTGAACATCAGGAGGGTTAAAAAAGTTTACACTACCTACTCTTACTTCATATATGTTGACCTTATTTGCAAAAATACTGCTCGTTAGTTGGTCTCGATGCCATCACTGATGACAACAGGTATGAAAAATTGCACTATAAAACTTTTCAACCAATGCAGACTTCTCATAAGGTGAGGCATTTCGGGCGGAAACTTGTTTAAGTTCGAGAAAACTTCGTGGCAAGCAAAAAATAAACCAATATGGATATAGTTTTTAGTGAATGGAATTCGTATATATCCAGCTATAATGGCAAATTTCGATTTTGAGGCTAAAGATTTCACCACTGATATCTTCCAATTGAGTCGAACTTTTAAGTTTCGCTTTTTCAGTCACAATTTTGTCTAAATGACCTCGTAGGTAATGAAAGGTTTAAAAGAAAATCTTCTTTAGCATTTATTAGCCAATATGCATTTTGACTTTGAAGTAGGAGAACTCACTCTTCAATCTACGGTAGCTACGGCGCTCTATTTACTTTAATGCGATGGCGGTCCGACTGATGATTCTTACAGATGTGGTCAACCTTGTCCATAGCACTCTTGTTTGCTGTGATAACACTATGTCAAGGTGGGATATTTTCACTGCTAGAATACATTCCGATACTTTCATTTATAGTATTATATCATGGTACTTTTTATTCATTTAAAAGACATCGGTACTCTGAATGTGGTAATTCATTTTGATATTTTGAATGTTATAATATTTTATGATGCTTTCAACATAGAAACGTGTCAGATTACCATTTGAGACATTCAACTCACGAAATACTTCCGAATAACCGCGTCATAACTGAAAATAGAAAGAGAAACAACCTGAAATATATGTGATATGGTTTTTTTTTCCTCAGAATCTTTAATGTTGTAAAACTTGGCAAAAAAATGTTTCGAAAATACACTGAAATGACTGGGAATTAATAAAGAATAATTTATGTTTTTATGAACGCTAGAGAATAGTTCAATCAGCTGCTGTCACTGATGAGAGATCTCATAAAGTGGCAAGCGAATTTCTCTTGGCATTTTGTTAAACGGTATGATATGAAAGCATATACGGAAATCTCAACAAGATATTCAAAATACTGCGATATGCATGTAAGTGGTCAACTTCCCGTGCCCATAGGTAAATAAATATAAGGTTTGACGTGTTGAATTTTTTTCACCACCATTCCAATAATCATTAGGAAAATTGTTATAAAGGATGCAATCCGTCCGAATACAGAAATTCCCTAAAATATCCAAATTTAATTTCAGAATATTATTCTGAAGAAGAGGAGACACACATCGAAGAGATCGACGTTAGTAATGACTATATTCATTTCACATGGATCGTTGACAAATCACTCAACAAATCGCTGACTTCTTTGAGGATAGTGGCCGCTACAATGAAAGGTAATGCTGAAGTGAAGTGAAATTTTCGAGGGCTTTCGATGATTCTTTTAAGAAGCAATTTTAATTGACAGTATATTAGTCGTTCGACGTGCGGTAAAAACTGCTCAGTAAGCTGCAGTTTTCCAACTCCAATTGCTATCAAAAGGGCAAAGGTAGAGGGGATTCCCTTCACCAGAGTGTTTCTATTGAATAGTCTCAATCTTTCATCAGATATTTGGCCTATCCCATCCAGCTAATTGGATAAATTTTGTCCATTTCCGGAATTGTCGATTTTTAGAGAACAAAATCAAAAGTTGTTCAACCAATAATGCACCTTAAATTAACTAATATTGGATAAACTTTGATCACTGAAGAATTAGCGCACATAGTCCCGAAAAGCTTCCCACCTCTTTCCTTCAAATGCGTTCAACTTTTTTTTGCTTTACTGTTCAATTTTTATCTGTGCTTTTTCCATTATTCAATGGCTGTTTTAATGTTCATCCTCCATCATATATATTAGTGTTGCAAAAATACCATCCTAGAAATACCAAGGAGCCGACATGCAAATTTTGGAGAACTTTGGAAAAACTCAAGTTTCTCCAAGAATCCTACCCTCCCGCTCCGTATCAAACAAATGGTACCGTACTATTAATTAAAATCGAAAATCGTATCTATCCATGTCCATGCGCTCATTACTTCAAGTTTTACTACGCCCATTGGCTTCCACAGGGTGGCCAATTTATTTCTTCTTCCCTCCCGTTACACCACCCATCCTTCACGAGGAACGGTTGCAAACGCCTTTTGAACAGCAACAAAAGAATTCAGTTCCTTATCGATCATTAACATTTATCTCCCAGTGCATTACAAAAGTAAAATCCTGGATTCATATGCTCTAATCGTCATTCGAGGTCTCAATCATGATGATATGTTTGTAACATAGGTTTCTGATATGCTGTCCTACAGAAAGTTCAGACAGTGCTATCTTGCACCCCTCTCTCCTCTCGTTCCTTTTCCCTCTTTCTACTTGTTTGTTTTTTGCACTTCACTCATCTTCATAAATAAACGGCTCGCGCCATTTGATATACCCCAGAGTGCGAGCTATCTTTCGTCCAGTTTTTTGACTACAAATTTATTACTCTCATAATTTTAATTTTCCATCATTTTTAACAGTATATATCGATGGGACATGTATATTACTACTATTATTGCTCATCCGATTTCTATTTATATCCTCATCGATATTCAATTATTGCGAATCTTTCCGTTTCTACTCCTGTCATCGATGAAACTCGTGTTCATCGACCACTCTTGTTTCTATTAGCAAAAACGCAACCGCAGAGTAGAATGAAAACACCACAAAAACTGCTCCCCGTCATTCTTTTCTCTTCTACTGCACTTCGTTGCGTCCGGAAAATGCGTTTCTGGAAGCATGAATTGCACGCACCGCTTTCGAAGATACGTTTTCCTCGAGAAGTTCAAGCCCTATGAGTCATAGAATCCTAGCTACGAAAGTTAGATACGTCCTCAAATAGATAACTGTAAATCAGCGACGACGACAACGCCGATCTGCAAGCTGACCACTATGCATTTATTGCATAAACTCAAAATTATGAAAGTGTCGACTGGCGTAATACATATTGGCGTTGTACTAGTTACAGCGTTTCCTACATTTCTCAACACAGCCTTTTTTACAGGAAGTAGCAGTACGTCGCCAGTGGCCGTTGTGATCGCACCCAACGTGACAGCATATAAATTTGAAGGGCTTGTTGGCAACACCACTTACAGGATCAGTGTTGAGGGTTTCGCCAATAAACGTAGCGTCTTCTATACGAGTACACTAATATCAACTTCGCTTGCAGGTAACTCTCTTTTCCCATCAGACGATAAAACAAAATTGTTTAAATGTTTCTTTTATTATCCTTTGAGAATCTTCTAATGAATCTTTTAAAAATAAATTCGCATATTTTTTGTTCCTAAAAAGGAATAACATGTAAGAGATTTAAATGCGGTATTTGAGTGCTGCATATCAAGCTCAGCTAAGTACACCATATATGCGGAACAGGTGTTCTGTATATGTAGTTCTGTGCATGATGTATAGGGTCAGGTGTGATATCAGAACGTCCACTCAGATAATTATTGTCCCACTTATATCATTTACCTGACATATGGTATTTCCGTCTTGAAAACGACCGTTTCAAAGTATCAACTTAAAGATCATTGAGAATTGTTAGCGGTTGTTGGTGAAGCCGAACGATCCTCCATCGGAACATTCGATAGTTCGTAGACAGTGCTTCCAATATAATCTGTCCACTGGGTCTCGTGCTGCGTTTCTTCTTGCCACCCAATGAAACCTCATTCAGTGGGGTCGTTTAATCACTTCGTTATAACTCGTCAATGGCTTATATTCATTGAATTGCTTCACTTAGTATTATCAGCACTATAAGCTTTGAAGGTTGATTAGCAGTACGGAATTAACAACAAATGTTTCAGTGATTCGGCAAGGTGGGTTGTTCTTTCTCGAAGCAGTCGGGTTTATAACGCTCACAGACATCCACAGTTTTAAATAAAATACTCAATAGGGAAAGAGCATACTGAGGAGCATAATCACAAACGTTTGATATCCATAACTTGTCGAGAAAAATATTAAAAAATGACTTTAAAACATCATTTCAAGTCCAGGTTTTCTTTTCAGCACTCGATTGGCTACCAGCACCAACCGACATTTCACTCACAGATAAAACTTCCGATTCACTTGAAATAACATGGACAACACCGATTGTAGCATCTGCAAGTAATCAAGCGATGGTCAATCAACATCTGGTTAGTGCATATTCTATATCGCTCCGCATATATCACTCGACTAATTTGTGCGTTTCTGTTTCAAATTTCGAGAAGCAGCAAAATTTCTAGTCGTTTAGAAGATGGTTATTCTCTCAGATTCATAAACCGGATGTTGCCATGATATTTACTGATTTCCTACCTGAGGATATCAGTCTGCTCGTTTAATTCCCCGAAATATATTTCTTCAACCATCATGACAATATGAAGGCATGTAGAATTTATTTCAGCCAGTGCGGTTTCTCTAAGAGCCATTTAAACACCAGCCTAATATCTTCGCATTCCAACGGGATGGAAGAATGAGGTGGAAATGCATTCATGGTTTGAATAGCATTATAGCTTTATCTAGGATGAAGCGTAAACGAAATCGGAGATAAGGTTTTTATACTAGACTAAATGTTCTCCTTTCTTGGAATGTACGGAAGCTTCTTATGGCAAATGGAGCAAGGTGTCTGAAGGACAATTCACGCCTGACATGTGATGAGAGTGGTTGTTTTGGTTCGTGAATTGAAAGTGTTGCTCCAAACAGAGGATTACACATGTGAGTCATAAACTAGAACTTCCGTTTTCTCCTAGCACAATCCACTTTCCCGCAACATCAGAGGGTACGACCTCACGAAACGCCTCCGAGAATCCCATAAACACCAATAGCATATGTGACTGTGGCACTGGAGGAGGATTCGTTCTCTCCATCTTTTCGGTTTTTATTCCATCGAAGACCTCCTTCGTTATACTATTCAATCTCCTTCGCCTTAAGACAGCAGAAAAGTCTGAGATGTGAAATTTCGTGCTTGAATATGTACACGTTCTGGATGCCTTAGTAATTTGCCAAACTAACAAACCACATCTCCATAGTCAGACACTTCCTGTCTTAGGGCCTCTATCTGTTCAGATTTTTTCCTCTCCCACCCAAGAAAGAAGGAGAAGAGAGGTGAAATATGAAAATGTTCGGTCGACGATAAGTACCATTACAGTTTTGTTTTGTATGTTGCATGTCACTGCCATTCGAATATATCCCGTCCTCTATACTAAAGACGAAAAGGAATGGAAGAGGTTAGCGTGAGAAAATGGATATCTAGTGGCGATAGTTTGCGAGTTGATCAGATAAAAATATTTGTCTTTTAAATTCACATCATTGGCTCAACGTAAATACTGTTCACTACAGAAATGAAGCGAAGGTGGATTGAACACTTCCGTTCGTACAAAGAGTAAAGATTTCGAGTTTTGGCCACTTTTCAGAAGAATTTTCTGCTAGTCCGATTTGGAGAGCATTTCACACAGCTAGAAATATTTGTGTTAGCAACGGGGAAAATATATAAATTACTAAACGTGGTCTTTCTCTCAGCTGAATGAAACTAAAGTTGGAGTATGAAATCTCCATCACAGATCGAACATTTCCATCTCTCCTCCTCTTAGTTGAAATAAGGGGGGAGAAAGGATGAAGCTAAGTGATCGGCAAATGGAACAGAACGATTGGATAAAAGCGCATTCCGTGTAGGTCATGGAGATGGAATTGTCACTACCAAAACCTTTATCGCTTCACCACCCCACTCCCTTATTGCCTATATTTGCAGCATTTCACTTCTCATCCACTACACTTTTGATTACGTCGTTTCATCCAGAGTACAGCGTTAAATCTGTAAGTCTTAGCTGACTAAAATTCGTCTCTGCAGGTGAGTGCGTTTGAGTTCAATAGCGTAACAAAAATTTCGACACAAAGGAGACGATTTCCGGTTAGATTCCCGAATACTCGCATTCGACTTGAGGGACTGCAGCCAAGGACCGTATATAACATCACAATTCAGGTCCATTTCCGAACTTTTTAGTATCCTACCAAATATTCTTCCTCTATACCATTATAATGTTTAAAATAGTACACATTCCTTAATAACCAATCAAACAGTTATTACTTCATTTAAAATGAGAGCAGTATAAAACAGTTAATTGGAGCTATTAACGTCATATTGCTTCACATTATTTAACTCATCATGCATATCAAAAATTTAATGCATATTCCCTGGTATGCTACAAAAATGGAAAGTCAGCGGAAGAGAATAATAGAAAAGAAAGGAAAATTAGTCTATGTGAAATCTACCTAGCATCATTTTTAGGGGTGAGTTTTCGTAAACATGAAGCTGTGACATTAACAATCAAATATAGCCCTAGGATTTTATGTAATTTTATCAAAATCTTCCGTTGATAATGTGGTTGGTATGCGTTTTTGCAAATATCCTAACAGAGTTATATTCCTATCCGCGTTCGCTTTTCAGTTCGAGAATTACCGAAGCTATAATTGTTAAATATGGTTGGTTTAGCGTGTGTGCAATATAAGGTCACGTCCTCTGGCTTGTTTCATATAGTCTGGTGTATGTGATCTGTCCACTATGATAACCCTTTATATTTTCCTCAACTGTGACCGCAGTGACCAGTTAAGCAAAAGGAATATATATATTTGCATATATATATATTTGCATTTATATATATATATTTGCATATATATATATATTTGCCATGTTGTCCCATTCTCAGTGAGAAGGCCAATTCTTTACTCTGAGAAAGTAAAGTATTTTGTGATTTAGGCTGGGACCGACTTCGGTTTTGGCTCACTTGGGTGGGCAGCATTCGCTACACTCGGTGATGGTGAGCAGTTCATTCTGCGCCTCAAATCAAGAACACCCAACTCGCTAACCGTCAAATGGCCGCTATCATGGCTTTCGGCGCCAAATGTTCCTTATACGGTTTGTTTACTTTTAAATGAGCCTTCTGCGACGTAATTGCTGATATTGTCGTAGAGTGGGGTATTATTTCTCGAAAGAGCAGGTTATTGCTGTGAATTTAGAGGTTTCACGGGAATGTTTCGCTAGGCGTATTCACGAATAAGTGGGAAAGCGCATGCGATCTTTTGTATAGTTTCATAATTTTGTTCAATTGGTCTCAGCGTCCATATAAATCTCCCGTAAAATATTCAGGTCTTTCAATATGGCCGACTGAAAATCAAAATCACATCGGCGAAAATATACGCAAATTTTTACTTTCCTTGAATGAATCATGGAGAAAAATGACAAAGTACAAACGATGTCACTCTCGCCTATATTTGTCTGAAGAGGAATTTTGCATCTGCAGCCTCAGAACTGCGGTGTTACAAACGCCGAATGCCATACGCATATACGTGAGCATATATTGGAAAAGAACATGTAAACGCGCAAATAAACAAACACGCTATATGCACATATATGCATAAATGTATACAGTAGAATCGATGGCGCTTTACAAATGCAAATGTACAAGGGCATATAAATATTTGCTTGCATTAATGAGCATGCCGATGATATGATAGTTCCAGAGATTGAAATACTAACTGCTTTCATATAGGAAATTGTTGTTCTTCATCTTCAAGTCTTCAGATATTCTTCCCGAAGTTGGAAAGTTTTGTTTAAAAAGATTTCTTTAATTCAATATCTTGTCTAGACACTTCAGTTAGTTCCCAAATAGACCTTAGTGCATTTCAAGAGCATTGTTTTCAGATCCGTGCAAAAACACTATATTCAATTGATGGTTCCGATAAGGAGGTTTCCGTGACTAGTTATAATGAACCAGGAAGAAGTCCTGAATACACTTTGAGGAACCTCGCAGCTGGTGCAATTTTCAACGTAACAATGTCGACGCATAGCGAGGTGAATGTTGCATTAACAAACAGCTAAATAATCGTTTAAAAATTATAGCTTATTAGCCGTGCGAAAACACAACAATAATAAGACTTGAGGTATCATCTTTACAAATCGTAATGTTGAATGAGATTTAGTATATTTTGTATTTTATGCTGAAGAGTTTCCTTGAACGTGTCAACTTGTGTATACCTCATCCTTTTCCCCTTAAAAAAGCTCCTAAGTCATTTCTTCTTAGATATTTTTATCGTATTGCCGTGGATTTCGATTAAAAAATCTAGTGAGCTTAATTTTGTCTGAAATATAGATTCATCGTATTCACTGATTACCTGTCTTCTTTCAGGTAGGTCCTTTTTCTACTCACCTCTACAAGGATTCTTTGTTCACGTTTATGAACGTAGACGTTCATCTCTAAAATAAAGTTCTTCGCCACATCTCTGAGAACCTTTTACAGTTTTTGGAAAACGTTTCAAACATTATTCTTACATTTCGACTCCAACAATTTGCCTTGGAAAAATTGACTGACATTTTGAATTCTCTGCCGTTCGCACAAAACTACCACTGGTTCGTATGTAAACGTCCCGTCTATAATCATGCGGTCCCATATTGCACGATATGCTCCTTATCGAGTAGAGCGCCGTTCTTAATATCGCATAGGAATGAAATCCTTAATTTTATTTCCTAACAGTATACGACATTCGATTTGCTTTAGCAATATTATGCGATCAAAATGTGCGATGATTCGCAATCATGCGTTTCACAATTTGCGTGAAGTTATCATCTCCTTTTCTTTTTCTTCTATTCTTGAGTATTAATAGGGCGAGTATCAGATATCACTAGGACGAGTATGACTAGATGTTCTAACAGTTTCCTTGAATGTCTATATTAGCACCAATATTTACAGTTGGACCTAACTTTTTTTGCGATGGCATTATTCTTTAATAGCGCTGCGACCTCACAATTGGCACTGCTCTTTTAATTCCGATCGCAGTTCCATATAAAAAAATGTTGAAATACTTTTCAAAGCCTTTGTAATCATTTAATTTTTTCGACCTTTCAGATCTTTTATAAATAATTTAATCGTTTCCAGTTAACATCTGTAATAAAGGATAATATAAGTTATCATTAAGAATTAGATTGATTATTATGGCAAACATAATTTTAGTCGACGAGTGGGAATGTTTTTGGCGTTCGAACATATCCATCCGCTCAATCACGGAAAGTGACATGGGCTGTTTTTTCAACTCTTCAACAAGGTGCTTTTTATTGATGCCCTATAGAAAGCATATAAAACAAGCAAAAGAGTTCCCAAGTATCCTTTTAATTAGTGCAGTATTTTCACCAGTTGTATTCGAATTTCGACCTTTGAATTTTGCATATTCTGATATTGCTTATCATGTTTTTTTTTACTTTTCACTCTGGTTCATTCTTCTAAACTTTATTCCCTTTGTTATTTATATATTCAAAAAATACTACTAGATAGGTAAATAGCGTTCTATCTAACTGGAATATTCGTGTTCACGCTTTTTATTGAAATATTATTTGTGAAGCTTGAGGACGGGAAAGAGCGAAGCTAAGGAGAGAAAACACGACTGATAGTGGTGTAGCATAAAAGTGGATAGCGGAGCATTTTTGAAGCATTCATTCCAAAAAGCGTCGAAATAATTGCGAAACATGAAGTACTTGTTGCAGTTTTGAAGACACTCTAATCTATGGAAATCCATCGTGCTACTGACAAATTCACCACTTCGATTATCGAAGTGGAATTTATTCTCATCTCTAAAAAAATTATGGCTGTCTTTCTGAAACATTATTATTATGGCTGTCTGAAACATATATTATTGAAGTGGAATTTATTCTCATCAAACATTATTATAAGTCCATTGAAATGGCTGTAATGAAAATCCTACTATAAACTATAATCTCAGCTTTATTAAGCAAGCTGTGAAGCTTTAGATAACGAAAACGCACTAGAAAACAAGTTAGGGTAGCCAATCGAAGATGGAGAAGTTATCGCAACTGTGAGGTTCTTCATAGAAAATATTCATTCGGATGTATTTATACTTTTTATATTGATCCGCTCATTATCCAGAAGAACAGAAATTTAAAAAAATAGTAGAGCCTGCTCATTAAAGGTGTTATAGGTGACGAAATAAAAGACAGCGATCAATCGTGATTCAGATTCCAATGTTACTGATATCAGTGAACAAAGCTGTTGTCTACTTAGGTTTATTGTTAGAATGTCGCATATAATTACGAAAATTTTGAGGTGAATTCGTTGTTGAGGAGCCAAGATTAGCAGCCGAGACGGACACAGCGGCCTCAATTGTTTGGCAAAAAATTCACCACCAAGAAGCAGTTTTCTATCAGGTTATTGATGTATTTTTCATTTAGTATCTGTTGATCGTCACGATTGCGTTCAACAATAACGAAGATATTTCAAGCTTTTTTCATGAGCTTTTCTTCCCAATATAGAGTTGAAAATTTAGGGGAAAATAGGTGAATGTAATCAATTTCGCAGGAGGAAAGTGGAACTGATATTGTTGAGATCGCTAGAAGTGCTTTCAATAAATGTTGATTGTGCAACAACTTTCTTGTCTTGTAACTCCAATACCCAACTAAAATGTTACTGCAGCATTCAGTCATCACTTCACCAATAGAGATGCTATGTAAAGATCAAAAAAGAATTTCAAATAGAACTGTATCCTTTGGCGATTGCTTTACAATTTGCTCCCGTTACGATTAGCTTGCAGAGCTTCTCTGCGAAAAAAATAAAAAAATAAAACATGATGGCTGGAACTTTATACGTTATATAACTCTCGATCTGCATCATCACATCATCTAACGCCTGTCTCATCCATTTATCGGCGATAGCTGTTGCGAATTTCTATTATCATTAGGCAACATTTGGGAGGTCGGCATAATTGAGTAAAATTGTACATAGTTCTGCAATGTGCAGCTATGTACTACAATTCTACAGTGGTTATTTATACAGTGTAATAAAGTATTAATAATAATATTTCTTGCATGGAAAAGTTTTCAAGCTATTTCAGGTGCGATATGCGCCCAATGATGGTGGTAAGTCTTCCATTTTGGAACCTCAGTCCGAGGCGGACTTGGAATGTCCAAAAGTGGGCTGTGATTGGCTGTGTACACTCGTTTTTAATTTACCACAAAGACCACGTGATTTCTCATTTGACGTTCGTGCAAAAGTGGAGGGAATCTGGAATAAATGGGTGCCGATAGCGCGCAGGTATTATTTTAGGAACATTGGACTGATATTTTATGTCTATCAAGTTTTCTTCCGAAGCTCATTATGGCGAAATTATCTCTCGACAAATATTCGAAAATAAATTTTTTTCCTATAGTGTTAATGTAGATTTCAGCAGAAACTTAGGAGATTATTTCAAAATTTGATTGCTGCGCATAATATGGCTTATTGAAAATGCTAAAATACAACTGCAGAGTGACTAAAAGAAATATTCCGGGCATTGGCGCAATTAAGCTGAAATAAGAATGAACGTAAGAGGGTATGAAAAATTAATTTTAGCTGAGAGGTGAAGTCTAAAATTGGCTGCCTTCATAGCGGTTACAGCCTTTTCTTGCTGGATTTAAAAACAGATTACTTCATTTCTCAAATATCTCAGAGTTCGGGTATTTTGAAGCAACCGGTCTCGATCACACACACCTGTTGATTAAAATTAATGTGGAGAGCTGATGGTCGACGCTTAAAAACTTCATTGATTGGTCTTCGATTTGTTGATACGATCAAGGTCAAAGATCAAAGCTTTTGAGCAGCCGCACCACCTCGATAGGTTCATTTCATATATTCTAGGGACGGGGAAAATGTTGGAAAAATGCATGCATGCTTCAAGCTGAGACACATGACTGCTTAGTGTTAATGCTGAAGCAGAGAGCGCATAATATAATAAAAGAAAGGATTACGTTAATAATGATGATATTTATGTTATTACTGAAGGTAGCGAAAATAATTAGCCGTAATTAGCCGCATTAGTATTGTAAATAATTGCATTAAGGCCATGGAATTTAATGGAACGTGTTTGCACAATTAATCCACCACCTTTCTTCGTCGAGAATATCGGTGTGACGGATTTTATGCGTGAGATTGATATTGGAAGCGCCGATACGTTTGATAAGAATGCGTGGTTAGCGATCATTTGTTGAAATATCTATCAGTCTCGATTATGTGTTCTCATATTTTTAGTACAAATCTATTTTTAGTTAAAGTTCTCGTTAAAACTTCAAGAATCTAATGAGTCATGGAAGCGATAATCGATTTTTTTCGAACAATCTTACGATGTTATGCCATAGTCAATAATTGATGTGCTGTGAGAGCTTCCGGAGTATTGTATATATACACAATCACATATGCAGTTTTCAGAAATCTAGGGAAAAATGTGCTGGAACATGCGGTTGTTGGAGATGTTTTCACTAGATCCGCCTGCAACACAAATTCTCAACGAATAATAATGAAAGCCGCTCTACTGCTTCAACCGAAATGATTATTGGTGCAAATTCTCTGCAAAAGATTCCTTTTTATGCAGTTTTGCAGATTCACACTACCACTGCATAATAATGACGTCGTATCCATGCATGTTTGTGTCTGTGTGTTGTCTGGATGTCCTTCTATGAGCCATTCAATATGGTGTTGCAAATCTAGTGGCTGCAGTACGCATCAAAGGTTCTCCTATTTCATGACACAGATATTTTGTTGGTGATAAATTCCATAATATTTGTGCACCTGTAAACGTTGAGCTGAGAGAAAATTGTGATGTGTATATGTGTGCCTATCTGTGTGCGCATGTATGCATAACTGTGACTGTGTTTTTTTGTCCATGCTATTTGCGTATGTGCCTTTATGTGTGTGTATGTGTTTGTGTATGTCTCCATGTGTCTGTATACGTGTGTGCATGTGCCTTGTGTGCGTATCTGTGTTTCCGCGTGTATAAGTGTATGTGCGTTTGTAGTACGTGCGTTTATGTATGTGTATTAGCATATATCTATGTGGCTACTGTGCGTCTGTGTTTGTCTTTGTGTGTATGTGTGTTTCTGCGTGTATGTCTGTCTATATCTCCCTCTATCTCTGCTGTGTATGTCTGTGGATGTGTGTGTTTATGTGAGTATACGTGTACATGTGTACGTTCACGTCAGAGAGTCTGCTTATATATGTATTTATGTGTGCGGCTGTGTCTGTGTTTACCTCTGTTTGTGTCTGTGTGTGTCTGTATGTATGCATGTGCGTGTGTGTGCGAGGGGGGGGGGGGGGGAGCGTGTATGTCCAAAACCATTCTAAGTAGTCTGCATGGATACCGTGGGGACGAGGAACATATGTCCATTACTTCGTTCTATTGTACGCAGCAAACGCAGAGTTGGGCTTTTATTCCTAGCAAAACGATACCGCTCTATGTTCCACATATGAATCATATCGTAAATATCCTACGTGATATCTGCCTACCTAGGTAAGTTGAAATGAAACACTATAATGCAAGTGATGAGGCTTTTCTATGAGATGCGTATGAATGTTTTTTGGAGGATTGGCGTAGCTCTTCCAAACTAGGCTGAGCAACGTTCAGATCGAGATGTTCAAATTCATTATCCTATTTTCTTTTCCAGTTAGAGGATTCCTCAGAAGGATATGGCACTGGCAAATAGCCCTATTTGAGCACAATGTGCTTTTTCTTCTTTTGCACAGTTTCGCGTCCATTTATCTCGCCTTCCTTCTCTTCTGATTCATTAAATCATTTTAACGCGATTTTGTTGTCGTTTCCTTAAATTGCCATAACTTTTCACTCGTTGAATGACGCAACGATATTTTATTAAAACACAACGAAAATAAGCGTATACAAAAATCGAGTCTATTGTAGAATAAGACAAATTTCCGAAGAAGAAGGTTTGGAAGAATTATGCCCATGTAGTCGAACAATCGAATAAGATCCAGAAAATCCAGAAACGCAAGAATTAAGGATACTTTCATGTGTGTTTCGGTATTCATCGATTGTCGAACATCTCACACTACATAATAATCAAGGCTTGTTGCTTTTGTAGTTAATCGTATAATTTGCGCTCATGAAAATACATGTTATCTTCAGTAATACTGCGACAATAAAAGAACGGAATGAAATTATTCCGCATGAATATCATAATTAGAACCTCAATTCGATGTCCTTTCTTCCGCCGACGTGACAATTGCCGTCGATCATTTTATTTCGTTCCATCGAATCAACTTTATCGTTTTGCTATCACTTGACTAAAAATTGCCCAGTGTCTGCAATCGGTTGATTGTTTTCACCCATTGTTTTGTACATTGTTATGAATTTCCTCTTGCAAGGTCACTATATATTTATCAGCTTAGCCGAAAGTACTCATTTAAGCTGTGTTCATTTAAACTTGAACACAAGCTTGAGGTTTAACGTTAAACTTTAAGTTTGAAAACGAACAGCTAAACTGACTTATATAAGCAATATGATGACAGTAGGATCATAGAGACGAATGAGATCAACGTAGACTGAAATCTGTTTTCGCAAAGAAACATTTAACACAGTCCTCAAATTTTTCGTGGAGAAAGCATTTTGCGCTTCATAGAAAATTTTATACGGTTAAATTGTCGGGAAATTTTATGTGATCGCTTAATTTCGCAGAGTTAAAGATCTCAGTTCTGATATGGACGTTTATAAGTCATTTAGCAATAATGATTTAATTAAAAACCACCAGTGATTGCAACTATATTATATTATGCTAACATGTATTTTTAAATATATTAGTGCATCTTTATAGCTTTTATTCTTTTTGTGTATTTTTCGATTCTGTCTAAATTTACCCTCAGGAAGTACCTAATTGTTATTGATCTTCGTGGTGGTGGCGACAATGTAATGAGTGCGATCGATCTATCTCGATTGAACGATAAAGCTACATCGGAGTACGATCGAATTCCTTATTATATCACTGCTGGACTTACACCTCAACAAGTCGAGCAACGAATTAATTTCAAGTGAGCTCAACAATCATCGTATGTTTTCACGTGTATTTTTGCAAGAAACACATTTCTAAACCGAAATTGAAATTTATTTTCCATGTTTATTAATTGTGCATATGTAATTCATATTAATCTTTATTAATTCATACGACCCCTTATCGAAATATATATATTTTTTGAACAGTCCATAATCGATTCTTTTGGCATCATACAGAACTTTAAATAGAGTGACTAATGATGCACGAATTGCAATTGGGAGTGATGACAGGTTGTGCTGAAGTCATAAATAATTCCTGTTGGTTTAATATATACCGTTAATTTTGCGTTTCGTTATTGTTGTAGTTTGAGTAATAGAGTTTAACGTATCAAAGATGCAGTTATTCCTTTTAAAGTCATTCAATTTGTATGACAAATAGATTGCAACTTCGAAATGGAGTCGACTAAACAAATCGAGAAATTATATATGTAAAATTAAGCAGAAATTTGCAAAAAAGAGACA
Organism: Parascaris univalens; assembly: GCA_037576465.1. NCBI lineage: Eukaryota > Metazoa > Nematoda > Chromadorea > Rhabditida > Ascarididae > Parascaris > Parascaris univalens. Next base: position 234,788,577 of record CM075173.1, on the reverse strand, counting down.
TTAATGACTAAGAATGAACAGATAAACACTCATCGTTAGGATATGAGTTGAACAAAATGAGTGAATAGCAAATTTTATGAGCTGAGAGGACATTTTGTGCAAAAGTGGATTTCTTATAAAGCTCTGATGATCGCTCTTAGGATAACCTCTTCGATCCGTCTATAAAATTCACTTTTCATAAACTATTTAGTTTATGTTCTTTTATTTCCTCGCTGATCTCTTATAATTTTCCTATTTACTTTATTCTGAATTGGCTAATGTTTCATATAGCAAATATTTCACACACTAAATTTCAATTAATCAGTTCAAGTTTTCGAAGTTATCGTCATATGTTATGCCGTGCTTATGATAATTTTCTTTTACTTTTTCATGAAGATTGAAAGAGGAGTGGAGCGTTCGAAAATGCATTTATGATAGAGCATTCTTCGCTGAAATATTCCTATCTCGTTCTCACTTTCTCCTCTCAGCCTTCCTTCCCCTAGCTCACTCCTTCCGCCATTCCTCAACCCTCATGAAAATATGCAAAGCGCAAATCGCTTAGCACATTTTCCTTCTTTTTGGAGCATTTTTATGCAGATCGCGGCAGAGTTCTACGTTCTTTTTCTTCATTATAACCATCTTTTCTTGCTTTTGATCACGCTTTTTTTGATTCCAGTGGTTCTGGGAACGTTGGTCATCTACAGGAGATTGCACGCTCAGTAACATTGGATCCGTTGCGCTTTCATTCCTATCACTAATTGTCATGATTGATTCAAGGCGTTTATTGCCAATGAATGTACCGTAGAAGTTTTTTCCACATAATTATATGAACTTCATTTGTTCTTAGGATTGGTGATGGTAAGGTTTATGGTGGTTATTTGAATTACCCACTTGAGAGAGATGCAAATCCAAGATGGTATTTGATTCCACTATCTGATACTGAAAACGAAATCATGGAACCGACACTTAAATCATGTGGATTCAAAGAGGATGGTAAGTCAAATGAATTCATCAATAAAATGATTAAACGAATATTTTATGGATTTGTTATAGAAGTGAATTTCGTTTGTTGAGGTGTAATACTACATTTTCCAATGAACTATGAAAATATGGCTTCGAAGAAAAGAATGGATTGAGAGAAAAAAGTGATCGCATCTCTTCTCGTTCCTATGCATTCAAAGATTTCTTTTATCCAGTCGATGTTTTTACGAGATTTTTGGTCTTAAATTATCTCAGCGGAATTTTTCTTTAGTTGATTCTGATGTTGTTAATTGGAATCTGCTTTGAAACGTATGATACTATGATTATAAAGAATAAGTATTTGGCGAGAGAAAGAAAGGATTCTTCTCTTGATCATTCATTTTGGCAAAGTTGGATATATTGATCATTGATATCGGTGATTATTTCAATAATATCACTGATAAGAACAAAATCATGTTCGCATTCTTCCAACAATTGTTATTCGAGAGAAAAAGCCTTTAAAGTGTCAAATCGATTATCTCGCAGTTGAACGTTTCGCGATGTTCAGCTATAAAGTTGGGATCACTTCTTCGGAAATTATTCAGGATTACATTTCGTAGTCGTCTCCATATATAATTTTCAACAAAAGCAAGGACTCTGCTGAAATACAAAAATAGCAGTCCATCCTTCTCCAGTCAAGGGTTCTGGACTTTACAGAGTATTATTTTTCATTGGATCTATGACTGAAGAACAATGAAATCACGTAATTTACAGGTACCGTACAATGCGACTTTACTATGATGCAACTGCTTAGCTATATTCCGTGGTGGATAGGTGTTGCATTGGCCTCGATTACCATTTTCTTACTTGTTTTAATATGCCTGGGGATAATCTCACTCATCAGGAAATGCATTTGTGAGTGTGTTTTTATAATTTTTCGAGTTAAATTACCTAACTTCCAAGTGAGAATTTCGATTTAAATATTCAAATCTTGTATTTTTTTTCCACCTATCCATCGCTGTATCATATTTGATGTTTAATGACTGTAGTTTAGCTGCCGTCTACGCTAACTTCATCTATGAAAGTCTCCAATATTCTCAACTTCATCCAATAATCCCTTCGGTCCAACTTCTCATAGCTTTTTGTCTCCGAAATAGTCAAAAGAATGAATCTTTCATGTGCCACTGATAGTGTATTTCGCAGCAGTATACGAAAGTATAGGATTATCTGGATATATGCATGTTCCTCGATAGTTTCAATATGGGTCTCACTGAGGAAACGTCATGAAATTTGCAGGATTCACCAGTGTACCAGTTATATAGTTTTTTTCTTGGTGTCCAGTAATGAGCTGAATTATAAGTGAATCATACGATATAAAATGTAACACTATTGCAGGTAGTTGCTCGAAGCGTAGACATCATTCGATTGATATGTCGGTGAATTATATTCATGAGGAGTCCCCTCGCATGAGCAACTCACGAAGGTTATCGAGATTCAACAACACGTCTGATTCGAGGCAGCATAACGATGAGACCATACCCATAACACAGCGTGTCAGTTAAGTTCATATGGAAAATCGCTAAACAAGACATAAATGTGGGCAAAAGGAGTATTATTGATAACTTGCGATTGAATACTCAACATAAATTGCAACAGATTATGAAACTTAGGCGCATTTAATAAGTCCTTGAGAAAATATCACCTAGAAATTCATTCTGTTGTGCCGCAAAGGGAAACAAGGGTAGAGTATGAAAAAGTGAATGAATCATTAAGTTTGATGATTTTTCCTATATTCTGTCTACAGTTATTTCATAAAGAATATATAGGCAAACTTTTCATAGCCAATGGAAGCAAATTGTCTCAAAGCGTCGAGATTAGTGGTTATAGCAGTCTTACTACAACATCATAACTCTCTGCACATGTATGTATGTGATCGCCTGTTTGTCGAGTAATTTCAAGTCGCATGAATAACAAAATCTGTGACAGTGGAATTCGTCGAATGTGATTTTAGTGGCCACTTTTTGTTACCAGCTATGTTTCATTTTGATTACGGGCACTTGCAAACGCTGTTAATTTGTTGATATGAATTGTGACTATGGACTCTAGGAAGAAGAAGAAGAAGCAATTTCTGATGGACTCTAGGAAGAAGCACTATGATGCCAATGTGGTCTTTTCAATTTTCGTTTCATTCTGCGCGGAGAATTTGCATTTTAAGACCAGAATGTAAAACCGATATCATTTTATTTCTTTTACACTTGACCACTGGTTTTACGGTCTCATTGAAAGAACTTCCTTGATGAAATATATCCAGGAGAGAAATCTCTAGGCATGCTATTTCTCGTTAACGTATTGTTATGTCAATTTATGTTTGATCTTAATTAACCAAACACTTTCAACTATGTTCGATGAATAATGCAATTTTACGAAGCTCACTGATATTTGCGAATATGGCTGAATCGTATATGTGTTGTTAAGAAATAAGCATCTACAAAGGCTTACGCACTTTTATGAATTGCAAAGAAGAAAAATCGATTCGACGACAAAAGAAATGATTTAATTGCTCTCATTTATCAGCGTTAAATGAACTTCCAGAAATTTGAAGCATATTTTCGCTACATTCTGAGTAATATCCATTATTGCATTATGCTGAAGAAATTATATCTTAAAAGGCACCAAATATTATGATCTCATATAAGTTAAGTATTCGCTTTGTTGTGTAAATCCTTCGTGATTTATTGGAATGTAATGTGAGTATAATTTTCACAGATTTGAGGATCATGCAAAAGAGGGCGAGGTAATGGTCCAGTAGCCGATCAATTGCAGTACGTCTACTAAGCGGTGAGAAATAGGACAACAAAAAAGGCATCACCGATGTGAAGGTCTTCAGTAGTTTCCAATAAAAACAGACGTACGACAGTAGTATGGTTATTAGTCTAAAAAATTGCACAGGGGAAGAGGGGGAAGATTTTTACGGCTAGGGGAGTGGAATGGACGAGTGAATTTTCTCTCATCTGAAACGATGCGTACCAGCGATGTCGCAGCATCCATGAGATTGCGACTTTCCGGCACAAATTGAACAAACCTGGAAGCAAAATTAATGGTGAACAGTAGTTTTCAATTCCCTAAGAAGATCCTGTTACCACTCCCACTTTCCAGAAAACGTGGTCTTTTAGGCGCCACCAGAGGCGTGACATGTGAAGGTAGCAAAAATCTGATTGGTGGATGATGCCAAAAACTTCACGACCATCATCAGAAACGTTAAAAGATCATTTCATTAAGCATTGGCGGGGTATAAAGAGAGTCTTGACCTTCAGCTGGTATCGCAATCGATGTCGTAATAGTGAATGTACTATTGAGTCGGGCTTTTCTTATCAGTTCGATCTTTTTCAATTCCAGTTTCTTTTTTTTGAGGCCTCCGTCGGTGTAAATCGGTGGAAACCACCAGGGAAAGAAGTAATCCCTGAGAATCCATAAGTTGAAAATGAACCACGAGGCAAGGCACAATAATCCAAAGGCATAGTAAAGATCTTCACGATACTGGCTGAAGCTGAAGAGGTTTCGCACCTGCAATGTATCACCTAAGCATTTAACACAAAATGTCATCGTTTACAGGAATGAAGAGCATGTCGTTCACTGGATGCACGTTGTTGCCAAGGTTGAAACCTGCTTCATACCTTTATAACTGACATGAGTATAAAAAGCGCCAATAAAGGCATGATGTGCGTTCCTTGTAATTTCGCTCAGTACGCCACCCGTTCTCGTAACTGTCAACAAACGACAAAATAGGCGTAACAATGCAATCAGATTTCATTTGTCTCAAATGCTTCGACACTTGTTAACTATAGGTGCTGCCGTGAAGATGCGAAATTAATATTCAGTTTTTCGCATATCAATACAAAACTTGAATCAATTCTAATTGAGCCCGTTTTTGAAATCCGTGAGTTAGGTCGACTGTTGGTGGAAGAATTACCCTTTATAGGCCCGGCTTCAGAGAACCCTGAGCCCGAAATGCCGGATATTAAGGTTAGCCCTCTCCTCACGATGTCTCAGACATTCATGATCACACGACGCATACATACAAGATCGCCATGATGCGCCTCGTATATGCAAATTTCCGAATGCACGTAAAAAGCGTTTAGCAGGAAGATGATGTTCATTGTAATGGCGCGCAGTTGAAAAGAGTGTATACCAGATTTCACTCATTTGTTTGCAAATTTCATTCCCCGTGAAAAAGTACGCTGTGCCTACTTAAAAAAAAAGAGACGGAAAGAGGAGAACTCAAATACAGAGAATAGATATCAAATACAGAAGTGGAATAATTGCTTATTCAACGGTTTTTTCCGAATATATGGATACTCTATCTTTTGCAGTTTCCGATCCAACCAGCTGTCGAGACATTGATAACCATTTATTTATGGGACAAAGAAGTGGAATAAGATGACGTTAGATATTTTTATACTCATGAGGAATTACTTCAAAAAGTTACTTTTCATAATTCAAATATTCCTGAAAGAACAACTCATAAGCAATTTTTGTACAGCTGCAGTTGTCGGAAGTTGCAAATTTGTGAAGTTTTACGAATAAGCTGAAGACAGCGACGATCATTTTGCTACAGACGGGTCTCACATCTCACCTCCTGGAAGTACAATAAGCGCTCTTTTTACATAAAATAGCTTTTGATGCGTAGCGAAACAAAGATATGTGATGCATGGAACTAGCATAAAAGCCACACAGAAGCTCTTTTATCCAAATTTTATCTTTCCTTCACTTTGAAAGTAACAGGAATCATCAACCGGTAGGTAGCTCAAAGCGTTCGTTACTAGAGCCTCCTACTCTCTTTTCCGCTTCCGTTCCACCTTCCAATGGACGTTCATTTTTATGCCTTCCTTTCGCTACTGATCTCTTTCTGTCTGCAGTGATGAATAAAGAAAAAAACAGAAAGCATGCTTCAAGGTTAAACTGAAAGTGAACGCTTACCTTAAACAATCGTGGAAAGACAGTTGTCGTCGAAATGTTCACAAACGTTTCGCCATTTACTATTGCCGAAGAAGTAAATGGTGCAATTTTCAGCCGTAGTTCATTGACCGATTTTCTTTACCGATCAGATAAACTAAAACATTCGCAAGTTGCAAATCATATGGAAGGTGGCGAAACAAAAGTAGTATCAACGCATTCGAGGTTGCTGTCTTTTTCTTTTTAATGTCGTCTATTCGAATATTTTTAATGCATTGCTCATTCACCGATATTTATTTATTGCCACTCAGTGAAATTCATTACACCAAAAGCCACATATTTGTAATTTTTGGCTATATAAACTTTTAAGTGTTTGATTAAGGAGTCACAATGATTCTGTTCCGGCAATGAACTTTCATTTAGTCATCTTTTCATAATTGGTGTTATAGCTATTGTTGATTTAAAAAGAGGAGAAAACATCTGGAAACTGTATTACTAAAAACGTTCACTTTTCCTTGTTACTATTCGTAAATTGTGCAGTTTATACACTTCGTGAAAGAAGGGTGTTTTTAGATCGTCTGGAAGTCATGAGAGGTCAACAAAGGAATATTAGTGAACGGAAAGTCTGGCCCACGCTAAGATGGAAAGTCTACCCTAGGCTTACATGAAAAGTGTGGCTGGCTTAGGCTAGGATCTTAGGGGAATCACTTAGGATAACCCTTAGAAGTGATTGACGTCCTCTCGTGAAATGGCAAAAAAAGAAGTATTGAAATGTAGTCGATGGCAAAATGAGATGTGTTGATAAGAACTGGCCAAATAACGAGGCATCGGCGCGGTCGCTTTTTTCCAATAAATCAAGACGGCACTACAAGTGTTGCCCAGAAAGTTCGATATTTATCTTGCGAAGTGCTGCGACTTCATTATGAACGACTTTCACTAGCGCATTGCAAGTCTGCCAATGGAGTTTATCGATGAGGATAAAAAAAATTCAATGAAGGGTTGGAATAAATCAAATGCCGATCAAAATAAATATATCCGATTATACGCTTCATAAGAACATGTTTCTCTTTATAAAAGGCATAGAAAAAATTAAAGGAAGGTAATTTTTCTAAGAAAAGAGAAAATCACATGGAAATTTTTCAGGAACAACGCAAAATATGGAAGCGCTCAACTCATTTTCCTACTCTATCAGTGATCGAAGAAAGTACTGCATAAAGTATTTGCTTGAAATGGAAAAAACACGATGAGGGAGAACGAAAAAGGAGAACGAGAATCGTTGCTTCTCTTATGATGCTCGTTGAGACAACTCAAGTTTCAAATCTTAAGCCAATAAAAATGCGAAATTTCAGTGAGCAACATTAATAAATCCTCTCTACGTCGAAGAAAAATAAAATCCTGCCGTGGATGAAAAAAATGCTACAAGAATGAACATATCGCCGGAATTTTCCGCTCACATTTGTCGTAGCCATTTCGTTATGTGAGAGAATTTCTATAAGATCGAATATAAAAACTTTAACACGAAATTTTAACACAAAAGGAATTTATACAATTTAGTTCATAATTTTTCATACGCATCTCATAGGACTTATTACGCAAATGTATGGTCACGATATGCGGTAGATGCCTTCGTTTGGTGAAACCTCAGTTTACATCAGTATTTTTCAAGTGTTTCTTAACATAGCACATTCATTACGATGATACAAAGAAGTTTGTATTTTTATGTAACGTATAGCGATTTTCCATTCATCGTTTAGTTCTGCTTAGTGCAGGTAGGTTTAGATTTTAAGAGGGCTCTGAGCAGACCCCTTGGCTTTCTACTACGTAGTCATTCCGACGATCGGGACGCGGGTAGTGGAGCAAGTCGCGTGGAACAACGATGAATCGACTGTTAGTATCCGATAGGCAGGAGACGAGTCTAAACCCTCACTTCTACGCTGTCTCACAACTTCAGGTGAACGGAAGTGACAGTGATATGAAGAGACATTCATTCCAATGAATGCTTTGCCGGTTCAAGTAAATATCGATTCTTTTGCAGCAACATTTTTCGCCTTTGTATAGTAACATATGATATACCCATCGCAGAATATAGTCATTGAATTGTCTGGAACAGTAGAGCTCATGTAAAGTTTACTGTATAAATTTAGCTGTAATATTGTGGATGTACTTCACTCATAGATCATGAATTGACGCGAAAAAAGTTTTCCGGCCAAATCTGCTCATATTTGTCAGATTTGGAAGTTTCCTTAGTTGACGATAGCGCATCAAAAAACTTGGCACTACAGTGAAGTAAATGGTACCAAAATGGCTGTTTTCGGCAATAAAAAGGAAGTTAACCTCTCATATTGTTTGAACTAGTGATAGAACGTTTTTGACCAGTTCATTACATATATTATACATATGGTGCATGCATGTGCCTCTCGAAAATAAGATAATGAATCCATATTTAAAGTTTGATACAATTAGCAGGCCTCAGAAAAAAATCGGCTATAATAATTTGCAAATAAGGTAAAACATTCCAACACTTTCGTGTGTAATCGAAGCAGTACAGAACCATCGACACTCTAATGCTCAAGCGTATGGTTTATCGCCGTAATATAATTTAAGAGAGCATCGTTAAAGCATATATGCAAATTTCTTCAGCTTTGACAAGGTCGTAAGAGCGAGAAAAACCTGAAAGGTGAGTTCCACGAACGACTTTTCCTATCTAAAATAGTGTTTTTGAGTGATGGATAATATTTATACAGCACATATGGCATTTTTATATGTTTCACATATGGGGCAATTTATTTTCCATCAAAATCACGCCACAATGCTGGATATTTCAGGAAATATGTGTTTTTCAGACCCTCTCACGAGAAGGCAGATTCAAAACCTCATATGCTTTGTAATGGTTGATTAATTTGCATTCTCAGCTCATTGCAAATTTTGATCGCATCAAGGAAATGCTTTAATTTATAAGCAAATTTTAAATTTTATTAACCAAACTGATCTGGATGCAGACTGAAGCAAGGATTCGTAGATTGTCAGCAGAGGAGCATGTGTTGCAGATTCGACGGAAATTTGAATTGGAAATGGATCCAAATTCGACTAATGTAGATTTATGGGGGACATGGATGTGGGGGAACAGATATGGTTCAGTTTTCAATTACAATGATCGCCATCATCTAATGATATAATATGGAATGAAGGTATAACCTTAGAAATAAAAATATTAGAAACCTCTAAAATTTAGCTCAAAAATTGAACAGCAGTCAATTTTAGGGTCATTGAGGTGAATAATTTCTTTCATTAAAATTCAACGAGCTTTCAACGACATTGGCATTCGAAACATGGAATGTTGAGACCAATAAATTATTTAGTAGAGAAGTTTACTTTCGAGGTGCAATCGTTCCAACAATGTGAGCAGCTCTCGTTGACGAACGATCATGCTTTTAATCAGTCATACTGTTCAGGACTTTAAGGTATAATACAGTCATTATCGTAATATGAAGGTCACCTCGAGAATAGCGTGGAGATATTCAACGTCATTGGTATCCTTTGACAGTATCTAACGATGATAAATCGATCGCTATTTCAAAATAGATGCAACAGCTCGAATCAATCAAATGTGGCAGTTTGCTATATTAGCTGCGATATCAATTGAGATATGATTGCAAACGCAAACAGTAAGTAATCTAATGAAATGAGTTCTTTTTTTCATTTGCAAGGTTTATTTGATGTGACTCCAAACACTGAATCATAAAGCTTTGCATTTTGATGCGTGCATTTGTATGTTGGTTATCTCTTAATAACAACTTATTGTATATGGAATTTAAAAGCTCAAGGGTTTCATTTGATGCGGCAATAAGCCAATAAATACATCGAGCTAAGGCCCAGTACGAGTAAGTAATGACGATGGGAGAGTTTTCCGTGGCTGAAAATAAGACCACTCGTTCTGATTTTTTCTATTCGACTGAGATACGTTATATCTATATATATTATATATTGACAGGGTAGCTTACTAAAGTACGGGGTATTACCCGAAGATAAAATATCGGACGAAAATCGAACGCAGTCGAAGCCTGCGCGAAAAAATGAGACTGAGCCTTAAAGGTGTTAGAAAGGCCACTTGCTGACTGCCAGTTATTGGAAACGCATTTGCAGCGACAGTGATTTCGCTTTTTGAGTGTTAAAAACGTTCTTATCAATAACACCTTCTGGTATCGTTGGAAAATACCACAGCAAAGCGTTCTGTAGGTGTTACCATTTGTTAGTAGGAATAAAATCGAAGGAGTGAAGAGAGCATTGGGCATAGTGGGGAGTGTCAACGAGCGGTAACCGTTGTAAACAGAGCAGACACATACTCGAAGGGTTTTTCACTATTTTAGCAATAATAATTAGTAGCTATCTGCAAAGGATGAATCATGAGACATAAAGTGTGTAAATGGAGGACTATAATTTGTGCAGAATACAAGGTGGGACGGCAATGAGATTGCTTCGCCTTACATCCCTGTGATGGCTTTGTTAACGCTCGAGGCAGTAATGCAATCCTAGAAGCATCACAGCATGCTCCTCCCCTTCCTCCTTATTCAGCTTGTTATCACTGCATTGCAATCCACGTCCTATGTACTTCTAATATAAAGAATGTCATTACGAATGAATGCTGCAATCAAATGTCGATTATTTTTATGCGCAAAAGCATTCATGTTCCTTCACACAATTACAATAGAGTGTTTGCAGAAAGGAAAAATAAAAAAGCGAAAGAAAATTAAACTATCGAAGATAGATGATGATAGCAGAAAGCTTCGAAGCTTTTTCATTAAGAATTCTTTATGAGGAAAGTGAATTGTTCAAATCTTATCACTCTTTAAATATCAATTTATTTTAACATTTATCACAGATATTCCACAGAGAGTTCAATTATTAGCCAAAACTCAATATTTCACTTTTATAAATGTAATTTTTCTCGTCGTCAAGCCTCTTTCGCCTAGAAATTATGTGCTTATTTATGACAGCTCAATTTTCAGTGAGAGAAAAAACTTACTTAAGAAACCCTTATAGATGTATTTATCTTCGACTTACCTATCTATCTGTCTTTGACTTCAGGTCACTCCTTCTAGTGGTCATATATAATTCGCTGACAGTGACAAGGAGGTCCTATTAATCAACAAAATGCAAACTATCGACGCATGTTTGCAGATTCCGAAATAAGTTATAGAAGGACACATCAGAACCGCTATTCTATAACCGCGGAGCCATTTTTTCGACAGCAAATGAATAGTGACGATGTATTGAAGTCAGAGAGTGCAGACGCTTTATAATACGCAAGCGTTTTAAGCGAAAGCATTCTGAAGCCTAGCGCTATTATTTGATTGTTTGAATGAAACGGTGTAACTTTGAGATTGCCACATAGCCGCAGCCAAATATCTCCCTCTTCAACTTCCGGTCACTCTTTCTAGTGGTCACTCATTTGATCTAGTGGTTACTGTTGTATTGTTAAAATCTTTCAAGGTTTGCGACGTCATTCTTATGAGCAACCTACCATATGGATAGGCCTTACCATTTCGTCCGATTAAAATTAAAATCAACAAAGTTTAAATTACAATCAAAAAATCAAGATAGTTTGAAATGCTTTTGCTGCTTATAAAAAACAGCTTATTTTGCTATTCTTAGTGAACTTATTGTCAATTTATCGATCTTTAGGAGGATTTCTTGTCACTGGACGATATCTTTGTGGACTCAAGGGCAAAAAATGAAAGGTAAAGTGAAGCTAAAGGAGCAATCATGTGATGTCGACGGCAATAATCCATTAAAAGTATTTCATCTGCCAGTCTCTTCAAGGAATTTCTCATAACAGCATTCATCTCATCCGATTTTAATGTATTATAAACACTGATGTAGAACATTCATTCCTTTGGATTGTTCGCACTAGATATATTTGTTTATGCTAAATTTAAGTTGTAGAAATGGAAAATCTTCCTATTTTGCTATAAACGCGATGTTATGACACGAAAACCTCTTAATGCCTTCAAAATTTCATATATTAATATATTTGTGCAAAGAATTTACTGAAGTACTCGGACGGACTTGTTTTGAAGATAACAGATTGTCTATTGATGTCTTGGTGGAAAATTTCTGAATTTTTTTAGGAAAGCGTTGCCAGATGGGTACGAAAAACCATATTTACTATGTTTAGCACAGTCTTATTAGTTTACTGTGTTCCAAACATTTAAACATATTGAATTTTCTTTCATATCCTTTCAAAATGTATAATTCGTATATGAGGGTGTAAACTTTTTTTTGTAATATGAATATTAGTAAAGTTCTAAAGGTTTGCTCAATTGTTTAGCTTTAGAGTTGTATAAAGTTGAATGGTTTCGTTTCACGGAAGTTCGAAAGTTTGCCTCAGATGTTATGAAAAATTACAATCACGCTATTCCTTCGAATTTTTGCTGGATTTGGCCTGCCCATGTTACCATAAAACCCATAATTTTCGCGTTCTCAGATAATTCAGATCTAATCGAAATCATAATTCTTTGCTACCACTGAGATGTTCAGGACTAGCAATCACACTTTTCTTCGGTCGGATATGAAGATGCGTAACAGTTCAGATCTATATTAGCTGTGGCAGTTACAAAAAGAAACATTTAGGCTGGAAGCCCATCGCAGTTATCAAGACCGATGAACGTCTGTTGTTTTAATGGATTCCTTCATAGCCTTCAGCGCTCTCTAAACGAAATAGCAAAAAACAGAGCCATACTTGTTTGCACAGCATAGCGCATCCTCTAGGCCTAGGGTGCATTGATAGATCATTCAAATACCTCGCCCATAAGCGTTCACTGATGCAGGTGTATAGCTGAGGAGGTTGAGACTGTTATAAGTTCCAGTCAAAAGTGACGTCCTTTTTAAATGTAACTGAGAGAGAAATTTGCATTTCATTCGAGAAAGGCAGTTTGCATTTCATTCGAGAAATCGACGTTTTCAAACTGTGAAGGCATCTTAATTTGACCAGAAGGCTCTATGTCGATTTCAATGATTTTTTCCTCGTTTGTTTCATTGTTCTTATTTCATAATTGTATGTGTTTTTTCACCAAACATGCCACCGCTCGGTCATCGCTATCGATGGACATCTTTTCTCTATCCTCATGCACCCTAAGTGCCATTCAAATAACGGGCTGTCACTGTTTTTTAGCGATATTAAAATGAAAACGGAATTAAAACGGCTTGCGCAAGGCACTCGTATTTCATCTGATAATCGGAATAGTGCAAGCTGAACGTAATTTAAAGATACTCGTCTGACTTACTTGTGAGTGCCAGTAAAGTAATCGTTATACTTTCGCTATCAAGATTCGTACTTATTTGACAATGGAAAATAGTAAATTCAGAAATACTCCAGAAGTTCCACGCAATCTTTTCAAATATTAAGAATTCATTCATTAACAAATGAGATACAGATCGAAATATTTGAATGTAATCTACATGTATGTTGCATATCTCATCTCTACGTGATTGCAATAGCTGCAACAGCGAGCAAGAGATATCTCTATCGGAATGGTCGTAAGAAATGAAGCGTTCGCAGGGGAAAAGGGAAAAGGGAAAAGGTAAAAAAGGGAAAAGAAATGAAGCGTTCGCAAAATTATCATAAACCTTCGATTTGTTGACGCTTAAATGTGATTACGTTTACTGTTGCGATTGCCGATATGGGACTTTTAGGGCAGCATAAACAAGAAGAATTTACCATAATATGTGCTTTCTCATTCCTTCTATTCTGCCCCCTCTATCTTTTTCTCCCATATCACATCAACAAGTCACGACACAGATAATAAATATCGGAAATAATGCGTCAATAGTTTACACTAAATCGATCAAATGCGCACATTAGCATAAGATTTATTTGCTATTACGTAGTCGGTGTCAATGAAAAACCTACCAATGCAAAACACATGGGAATCTTATGAAGCCTTCAGATCTCATCAATTCCCATTAAATTTAAAGGTTTAGGATATATGGGACATTGCTGTATTAAACATTATATTTATCAATGTTCATCACTACACGTTAAATGCTTCATGATTTGTAATTAAAGGACACATGAGGAAATACTGATATGATATATGTATACGAACAGACACAATATCGAAATGTAAACGAAAATTTGAGGAAAAAAAGGCACAAGGTTGGGTGACGCAACAGACGAAATGCAACGACATACCGCTTGGCATCTCCATTATTTCAACAACCTTTTCCCGAGCCAATAAAAATAAGCGATATAATATTTTCATATTGTATGAGGGCACTCATGAACGTTATGATGTGCTTTCATGCACAAAATGTGATAAAGCATATGAGGCATCAATTTTTCGCGTTCTTCCAAAAGCTATTTGGAGCCAATGGAGAACGATTTACTGATTTGAATAAATTTTGATTGGTGTGTTAAACTGAAGAGTTTCCTGTGAAAAGAATCCTTTTTAAGGTCTAAATGAGTTCAGAAAATTTATAGGCGTCATCTCAGATATTTTCTATTTGATGCCAGCTTTTATTTAGAAGTAAAGTGTTCATGTGAACGCAGTTTCGTTTAATATTTCTAACACTAATTTCCAGATTTTGAAATAGATTCGTTGAATTTGTATTCTATTGTAAGAATAATGGAGAGAAGAATGCCCAATGTTTGATATCAACAAAACCGATATAATTGAGAAGTATAAATGGTTCGTGTGAAATGTTTGAAATAAGATGAAACAGTAAAGGGCGACTCACAGCGACGCTTAAAAATTGCTGGAGCGGAGCGGAGGGGAGAGCGAGGATGAATTCGAACACAACGGGCTTTTTGTATATGTGGAACTAGTCAGAACGGCTTGTTTTGTGGAAATATTCTAATATTATTTTTTTTTCTATTGGGTAAACGGAAAAATGTTGACTGAATTTTTCCGCTTTTCATCGTCATATGTAAATATGGGAAATAATGTCCTTATAAGTTACGATGAAAGAGTTGCAAGATTCGACTGTTCAGTTTAGAGCCCTACATTAAAATGCCAACCTCGCGTGTGAAATAGATCAGCCTCTTTAATGAATGAGAACTTTTTCGAAGCAGCAAAAGAATTGTTTGTAAAATTGTATCTCCTCAGTCATAAAATACTTGTACTTGCAAACTTTCTTATCTTTTAAGAGGAAACTGTCTTTTCCTTTTGAATAAATTTTCCATATTTATTCCAGGTAGATGTTCAATGCAAATACAGCTTTTTCATCATCCATTAGTCTTGAATACTTATTGATCGAGATCCAGCTATCTTAACGACGAATAATTCATCCAATGTTAACTTCAACGAGAAATTAGTTCATAGCGAAATTAGTTCAAATTAGTTCGATATCGGCAACACTTCGCCAGGTATAATAATCATGTGAAGCTATTCATTTATTGTGAACAGTCCAGGCTAGAAAAGCACTGGCCACAGTTCTGTTGGTCGCAAAATAAACATTTTACTGGGAAATTAGCGCCGATGACTGTTCTACATCTAACGTATATTTTAGCACATTTCTTCGAAACTCGCAACAACCCCGTTAGCAGAAGGAAAGAAATATGTTGAAATAGCATATTGCAGTTTTTTGCAGTCATTGTTTCTCTCTTTTTGACCTCCCATTTGCGCCGATTCATTTGGATAGCTCCAGCGTACTCATGCGCTAAAATTGTTATTATCCGAGGAACAGTATTGGAATCAGTGGCCCCTATAACAGGTTTGCACTCGCTGATCTTAGCGTTGGCGTGTAAAAAAGTTTACAAAGAATTTCTTGAAAAACATTTTTCATCCAATTGGCCATATGCACATAACGTTTTCTAAATATTCTACATAGCTCCCCACTCGTGAAGCTGCTAATTGAATTAGAAGCTATCAGGGCAAGAAGTTCACTTAATAATGGTCACTAGCCTCTGTTGTGAATCTACTAAACTTGCTGATTTCATCTCATATCTTCTATAGCCTTGAGGCGATGGCACGTCTACACGAGTATATCTAAAATCGCTAAAGCATCAACAACATTTTGCGACTCGAGTACATCACTATTTAATCTTGCATGGAATTGCACTAACAAAAATTCTGACATAATCATGTGGCGTGCACTGACAGCAAAACTTTTCCTCCTCAGGTAACTGCCAGTAATACTATTTCATCACATCGTTTTGCATTGATGGATTCGGCAGGTAGTTTTCGCAGCGTGCGATTCAAGGATCGCTGTTTTCGAGTGCTGCTATGCATGATACCGCTTGATTACCTCTCTAAAGACCGATGAGAGGAGCGCTGGAACTGAGTAACGCATAAATGAGAATTGCCAACCCTCATTAATGAGTGTAAAAGTTAAACTTGTATGCCTGAAAATATTGATAGTTAAGAGTTTGTTGCGAAGCAAAAGAATTCTATTGCAACTGGCCTACTTTTTGCTTCCAAAATTAGCTAATAAAGGCAAGCAATTGGAGCGATGTGCTCAAAAATGTCACAGTGATACGTGTTTTTCATACCTTTGCTTATGAGGTAAATTAGTCTCATCGTTTTTCAGTAAAAAACAGAAAATGGAATATGTGCAATAATGATTACACATCTCAACCAAGCACACCATCCACAGAAAGTGTTCATTAAATGATGACGCCTCGAGTGGTCACAAAACCGTCAACCTTTCTTGCATATTAAAGCGCCTGCTATAGCTTTCGTTGTTGATTCATCTACTTGCAAGAATTTCTCTAAGTTTCCGTTAAACCCAAATTTCATGGTCTTAAATTAAATTTAGTGGGATCGGAACGGAAAAGTATCTACCAAAAAGGCAGAGGAAAGGAACGGATGAAGCGATTTTGTATCCACAAGCTTCTTTGTTTTTGTAGTTCAGTTCGGTGGAGCCGAAACTGTTGTTTTTTTATTTAATGAAGTGGAAACGCTGCATAGTAGATAGTAGAGAAACATTTCAGAGTAGAAGAAGGTTTCTACTATTGAAATATCTCAGTGTAGAGCATTTCGTTATGAGCTTTATATCCTGTTCATTGAGATCAATTTTAAACTGTAGTGATATTGGAGGTTACGAATTAAACCAAAGTTTCTTTTCATGTAATTTTTCGTAATTAAGTCAAAGTCTCATGAAAAACCTTTTTTTTGAAAGCTTGTCGACTATATTCGAAAACCTTCGAGTCTCTCCAACGGTGACCTTGACAGTGAGCATTCTATGTTGCTTTAATATCAGTGCGTTGACCGATAATCACAGAGTCGATTTCTATGAAGACGTCATCATATTACTCAGAACTGCTGCTGCTAAAATAATATGGAATAGGGTAGGCGGAAAGGGAAGTTGAAGGGACGACGCGCAGTCATTGTTTGATTAGCTGTGGCATGAGGCATTGGTTGACCGATGGTCGGTGCACGTCGCATTTCACTATAAAATGTACAACTTATGGTCAACTTTAGCTTTTGACTTCCTTTCATTTCGATTCTTTTCCTTCGCTCTTTTCCTTGAAATCTCGCATTATACATTATCAGTTTGCATGCATACTTTTGACAGAAGGGGAGGAATGATGGAAAATTTAGGCAACGGTATCTGAAACCGATCGTTGAAAAAACGCTATTCTTTTGAAAGGTGATTTGGAGACTTGACGACATGCTGAGCTTAACTTTTTGCGCAAATTTAATGAACCTATTATGATCGGGGACAAATTAAAATTGAAGAAAACACCTCCTAAATGTGAGTTTAGTGAAGTTCTAGTTGCAACCCCTAGTTTGAATGAAACATCCCTTATGTTTTCAAACATTTGCTATCACTCCGTATATATATATATATATATATATATATATATATATATATATATATTTATTTATTTATTTATACAACGGTATCTCTATTTTCCTAGCTATTTGCAGTTAAGTCTTCTTTCAGCTAAGAATGATCCGCATGGACGCACTCCTTGTCTTCGTCTACCTTTCTTCAACATCCTTGCCTCGTGATGCATTTGCCAACATTTTCCTACGACGTCTAACTGAAAGAAACCGTCGATTTATTCGTGGTGCCTCTTTCAAAGAATCCGCCATTGTTCGTTTAATTGCTTTCATGGAATCTGCTTAACCAAATTAGCTACAACTTAGAAAGTTAAAGAAAAGTTGTTCAATATTTTATCGATTAGTCTACACAGCCTTGTCGAAAATACGATCAGATACCTTAAGATTAACTGAAATATGTTAAAACTAAGCGCAAGCACAAATTAAACCTGATATTTTAAAAACTGTTATTTCCCAGGTCGTCTGAACAGCGGCATATAAAATTTTTTTTCACCTTGAATCGAACAGCTTTCACTCCTCCTCATTAGTGAAATGGAAAATGCATCGTCAAATTATTCCTTTACGTTGAAGGAATCAACATCTAATGCCGCTAAACGCTGTGCTTTGGTAGGATAACGGAATATAATTACAACGAGCAAATCCATTTTTCCGGTGCTGCTATTTTCTTGTTAGATGATAACTAGACAAAACAGCGTCGAAATGCATAGAAAGCATCAGGTCACAAATTCATCGTATTAGAAGCATCGGTATGCGCAATGGTGTCAGTTAATTAATGTCAGCCATCGTCTGAAGGTTACTCCGCAGAATGGAATCCTAGTCTTCATTTAAAAGAAAAAAAACCGAAATAATGATAAAGTCAATATTTGTATATATGTTTCTACGATATCAATTTCGGCAACCAGTGACTATTTTATTTCAACCACAACTTTATTGTCGCATTTATCAATATCGAGTTTTCAATTCAAAATTGGCAACCAGCAGATTTCTGAATCTCTAGCTATGAAAATCAAGGTATTTTACTGTAATATCTTATCCGATGGATGGACTTCAGCAATGTAAGTGGTGAAAATGGGTCTTAGCGACCTGCGTAATAGCGATCGAGGGGTGTAAAGGTCCTAAAAAATTCATTTGTATGAAAGTCATCAAACTGCCATCTAAGCTTCGACTTTCTACTGCAATGTATACATAGACGAAATTCTATAATGCACAATAATCCGTTTACAATTATTTTTTTATGCACATAGAATCTTTGTAGCCTTTTCTTCAACGAAGCTATTCACTAGGCCTTTTTTTCAATTTTCTGCTTGGTATATAGCTAATCTTCTTTTTAGCTGCAACCATAAACATCATTTATGCCACCAATAAGCATTGCATGAACGTATCAATAGGCAAAGATGAAAGATTTCATAATACGACTTACAGGACATCAACATCACAGGACCAACCACACTTTATAGATCCGTCGCGAAAATGCAGCGGAAAGGAGCATGTCCAATGTCACCATATGCGACCTATCTAACAAATAGCCAGCAGGTTAGTTAAGCGTGTTATGCGGCAGTAAATCTTATGGATTTATGAAGCATAACTTTTTTCTCTCAATGCAACTGTATCACTTTAATTTCACTTAAATTAAATTTTATTTGCTCGTGTGAGAAGTTTTTCCGAAATTTTAGTATTTAGAGTTGATTTTATTTATTTTATTGTAGTTTATCTACTTTTTGTGGGGTCATTTGAACCTTTATATTAGGCACACTTTGAGCTTTGATGTAGAACATATCTAAAGAAAAGAATTCTTTGAGAATATCAGGCTCCAGAATCAGACTGAGGAAAAAACAAGAAGAGGAACGTTGTATGTATGCTACTGGGTTAAGGTGGAAATTGCGTCGTGGAACGATGATGAGTCATCCTAGTGCATATATTCGTGAGTAAAGGCTTATGACTATTTGAAATGCATAAGCGGCGGGTGGTCTATTCAATTGCAAACGCCATGATCACTAGTTGACCATGCCTTTCCGATTGTTATCAATCGCTCTATATGCTTTTCGATACTATGCGACGATAGCACATCAAGATTCTATGCTCATTAAAGGATATCCATTAAGGACGTTCTCTTCGAGCTGATAACAAAGGCAAGAAAGGTGGGCGCTGACGAGCAGTCAATTAAGCAACACATCGACGGGTATCTTAAGCAAATACTCTCACCACAAAAACTGAAAGAATTTCATGAAGCGAATGAACGCTTCGAGAGAGAACGACATAAAGAGCGAACAGATGAAGGTTTTCATTTATTTTACTATTTACTTCCGCCTGCTTTGCATTTTCTTTTCTTTACTTAAATCGCAGTTTCAAAAAGTTATGCTAGTAATTCTCTGTTTGGCCTATGATAGAATGTTTATTCTAATTCGTGTTATGAAAACCTTGCCTAAGTTACTGGTATATTTGTGCAGACAAATATGAATATGGCCTAGGGTAATATGAGCTCTTTGCTAGAAACGACTATGGCCTACAAATAAGTTTAGAAGTATTATGCCTATTGAAGCCGATACGTCCACCCTTTGAGAGAAAATATTTATAGCACATCATTTAGGAGGTCGTATCCTTGAACGCTGATGTCTCACAACTGTTAAATTTCTATCGGTTCCATACGAAGAAAAAGAAAAGTTTCAGCACCGAAAATTAAGGAAATGCCTTATCATGAAATGTTTACAGGTACAGGCGTACGGACTCCACGAAATGCGCGCTCCCTTATCAACGTTCAAGGACAAAAAATGACTCCACAAAAATTCGTCGTGGAAGGAGAACAAGATTTGAATCAAATATTCAGATTTCGAAGCCGCCTCCTTCTGTAAGAATGTAAAGTTTTTGATCGAACCTTATTCTCGAATTTTTCGGAATTTTTATCCCGCTGTCATTATTCAGAGATGATAGCACGTTGAGCGTCGGAGACAACCCTGATCAATCAGTGCATAGTTTTCAGTTACTGCAAGGAAAGAAGACACAAAAATTGAAAAAAGGCGAAGCTAGTCTTCAAATTCGTGCACATCAGATAATTTCTGTCATTCTATTATTATTTTCATCATTCGCACACCGTACTTTGATCTAATGCTTATTTTTTTCTAGAGGAAGCCTGTAGCACGTTACAACAATCATACTTAATAAAGTCGATGTCTTCTACAGATCAGGATAATATATACGAAGCATTTCATGTAAAATCTTCTATGCTTTAATTCAATCTTATTCTGTTCTTCAATTATTTGCCGTGTTCATTTATGTTCCTCAATGATTCATTGAGCACGTTTCAAGTTCACTATAGGGAAATGTGTGTAGTGATAATTGCGAAGGTGATAAGAGAAAGTGATAGTTCATTCCTCATAATCACTTTTGGCATAGAATAACCAAAAGCATTCTGAGATAATTCCTTATCGACGACATGAATCTACAGTCTTATATGCAATCTTCTTCATGATATATATTTCCACATCAATACTCTAAGTATTTATTGAGTAAATTATTATTGTATGTGAACATATGGCAAGAAAATTTTTCGTTGCAACGTTACTGCACAACTGATATCAGTTATAGTTTCGCAATATGACGGAATGTGCTTGGACAAAGAAAAAAAGTATAAAGTAACAAATGCGATTAATAATGATGCAGTCAGTCATTATAGGTGTTTGGTTTCCTTTAGAAATAGAGCATCATAATGACTCAGCGTGAATAGTGCGCTCGATAGATCACGAGAAAAGTTGCTGGAATTCTGAAAATTTCTATCGATTATCACGGGAAAAGAAGAATTATCACATATAGTATCAGCTTATGCCAGTTATATATAGCTTTGAGCATACACTGAACAAATTTCCGCTTTCGACCTTGTTAGTGACTCTTTAAAATGTTTTCATTCTATGTTATTATGCTACTATCGGGATCCGAAGATCAACTTCCAAATTCCTTTCTATAGCGAGTTAATTTGAGCAATGCGATAAGGCTATTCGATTTATAGCTTTTTTTTAATATTACGAGTAATGGTCATAGTTATATAAACATGAGAATACTTTGATGGACTGTAAATAACTGTTCTTCCTTGATTAGCGATCTCATACGATTATCATATTAGCAAACAGCTCAGTGCTAAATTCGTCAACGTATCTTGATTTTCGCTAATTTTTCACGCTTTAAACATTAATTTATGGCACTTATCAAATTCGTTATTATTAGCAAGTCCATCGTTGTTATTTTAGAAAAAAGAAGAGTAATTTTCATTTCCCTTCGAAATATTGCTTCACTTTTTTTCATATATTCCACAGCTACTACGATTGAAAATGTAAAACGTTAAGTGCAATATGTATGAAAACTCTTAAAAATATTTATTAACGGTTGAGAGTGGCACTTTTTAAAATTTAGATTACTTAGAGAAAGACTGCGATTAAACTAACGTTCAAAAGTGATTTTGCCATCAACGGCGATTTTATCGAATTCAGCATCGAAATCATTAAATTTTGCATATTCCCTGAGATCGGCGAACGCTTTCCGAGCTTTCTCCCTATCCAGCGTTCCATTTTCATCGGCATCTGCTTTCTTGAACGCAGCCACTAAAAATACTACCTTCTAAAGTGTCCAGACTATTCTTTCATTATTTTTGAAATAAGCAGCCTATGATTTACGATGGCGTCGTTGCCTTAAGAATCACCTCACTACGGATGTTAAACTATCGTCGCTAATGACCCAGTTTGCTTTTGCTCATTCGAGCTTAGCTTGAGAGGAAATCCTGCTTCTCAGTAAACACCGAAACTTGCAGTGAAGTTATGATGGAAGACTTTTTCGAAAAGTTGCCATCTTGAGAGCAGTGAAACTTGGCCTTAATTAACCACACTGATGAAATGCTTCATTTTCTTTCCGAATAAAAGTTTGCTGCAATATTATCTGCTCTATCAACGTTAAAAATTATAATGGTAAGCAGTATAGTTTAAAATAAAGGTGGCCAACGTCTGCTGTGCTTAAAGCCTAAAAAATTTTTTGAGCACTTTCAATGAATCTGAGCTCCCTCAAGTCTTCATACTTCAGTAATTGAAGTGAATCAATAAAAGTTCAGTGACATTTAACTTACTCAGTTGTTCGTTAGAAGCCATAGGACGATAGTCGTCGTGAAGTTGTTGAATAGTCAAACACTGAACAGTACTCTATATCAATACTTCAAAACGCTTATAAACGAAAAACCTTTGAAAGAGTAGCGATCGGTCACAGATTTGTTTGCGTCAATCGTCATATCTAGTTTCTAGTCTCATAAATACTGCCGTCAATCAAATTCTATATATTCCTCTCATGGAGTTTTTTTTTTCAAAGAACTTTTCAGTTATCACTGTTGTACATCTGTGCAATTCTTAATCATATTAAAATGCATAATCGCTTTCAATTTCATCTGCCATTGGTTATTTCATTCTTCTTTCAACGAATTTTAAAAATATATATATTGAACATCTTATAGATTCACTTCGAAGGTTTTCAATAAATTTGAAATATAACAACAAATGTGACGTGAATATTTTCATTATTCTTCAGTGTAGTTGACAGTGATATTTGAGATATACATTTATGTGTGGAAAATTTGAGCCAATAGAGCTTAAATGTTCTGCGTAGTTTTATTGCTTCTTTTGTTTCTGTAAAAGGAGAATATGGATGACGATGAGCTATAGAGTAGGCGGAAAGAGCATTCTAATTAATTAAGTGGAAGTAAATTTTGCTTTCCTGAAATCAAAGTTATTTTTCCTTCTCCTTTATGCTTCTTCATTTCCGCACTTCTTAACCATAGTTCGCGCTTTTTTCTTCGTTTTCTTTCCTCTTCTCCTCTTACCCTCTCTTTTATTGCAAAATGCGAACAAGAGGAAACTGCATTCAATAAAAATTCGAAATATATATGCACTAAACTATCTGCTACAATTGCGTGATCCTTGTTTTGGCAAGAGCTATTATACACTAATTTTGCAATATCTTATTAATAGATGCTCTGAGAAGAATGTCAGTAGATTCGCGCCTGCTTTTTGGTTGTACCAATCAGATTATCGTTCTTTCCGTTCCGTTTCATGGATATATTAGCTTTCTAAGGTAAGTGAAAGACAATGAAGAATCTCGAACCGAGCGTAGCTTCTCGATAAAGAAATGTCACACTTCAAAAGTCCATTTATGGTGAAAGAGCCATTTAGCGTTCACAAAGGCACTTACAAAGCAGTAGCTTTTAATGCCGTAGCTAAGTGTTACTCTATCTTATGACACTTGTACAACTGTATGCATAAGCTGAAGGTTTCTGGATGTTTGCATCAATAACGAAAGGAATATAGCTATGAATGTTCATGAATAGAATCATCTGCACAAAATGTAGTACGGTGGAAGAGGACGGAACTTCTAAACAAGGCGGTGAAAACATTGAATTTGTTATTCATGGATAGCACTTTCGCATGCTTTGTCGTTGTCAAAAATACTTGCATATAAATGATTCAACGTAGCATTTTGCACCGCTGAAAATCTCATTGCGACGGATCCTGTGTAGATAATCCTCACCACTGAAATAAATCCCTGGCATCCTCCGCATGTCCTCCTTCATCATAAACAAAACTGATGATGTCATTGTGTCAACGGCAGAGCACATCACATGTGAACTGCATCAGGTCAAAATACGCTTTTTTCACGAAAATTGGCGTCTGAAAATTCGAACGATTCGATTTCTTATGTGCAAAATGAAAAGTATTCCAAACAGATGGGACTGATTTTTGCGATATTCGGCAAATTTGTCGCTTTCGATGAACTGACTTAATTAGTTCAAGTTGTCAGTATATTAATGAAGCTAATCTTTCAAAAGTGTCCGAATTCAGTTATTTAATTTAATTTAATTCATGTTTCAAAAGAATTCGAAAGAATGAAGCATACTGAAAACAGTTGGCATCTTAAAAATCAGATAATGCAATTCCCACGGTCGTAGCAAATTCATTTCTAACTGGACAGTAGAAATTCTAATGATATATATATATATATATATATATATATATATATATATGTAACAACGTTGTAGAATTATTAATGATGCGCTTCAGAGAGTACCAAAGTGCTCCTTACTATACCAGCCGACTTTTGCAGCATGTTGACGACGCTCATTTGCGAATCTGGAAACCGCATCATGAGCTGATCGTGTCTGTACATATATATGCATACATATATATATCGTTTGCATTTTTTAAAATGGTATCTGAGAAACATAATTGGTGTTTTGCATTATAGAGGATTACCTCCTACATTAATTCAACTTAGGTTTAGTGACTTTGATTATTCTCTATGAGCTTCAAGGTGCTCAAAAATTTGCATCCGTTTCAGCTGCTGCAATCTTTGATGGTGGAAATCTTGAGTGGTGACCGCTGTTCGTTTCCAGACTTAAGGAAAATCGATTGACCTAAAAAACAATCTTTCCGAGAAGTTTCCTTCAACATGCTGATAAGCTAAAACTTAACTGCATTCGATATGCATTATATCACTCACCGAATATTGCGTAGAACTATTTAGATTAAAAATGAAATTATAAAACCTCATACTGTTCTAACCGTGTTTATGCGCATCAACTTTTTCGGGGAGTTGCAATTAACTTCTCGAAGCTCGAAAAATTACATTTGCAGCTTATCTGCAGCAATCTTATCTCGTCCATCAAGAACTTTTCGGAGGGGAAACTTCAGCAGAGAGATTAGTAACGAAAATAACAAACAGCCAGTACTTTCATGAATAAGATTGCCGCCTGTATCGTGAGTTAATATATCTATTTTTGCAATCCGAGATATAGTGTACGAAATATCTTGCCACTGAAAACGAAGGGATGCTTTATTTCTCCAGAAAATAAGGGAATGGCAGAGAACGAAAGAATTATTAGTAAAGGAAGCATATATATGTATACATAATGACACACAATTTATATGATAACGTTGTCCAGTTGCAATTTCTATGCGTGTAGCGCTAAGGAACCAAGCTGCAGATGCAAGACGTCGTAAGTGACCTGCCAGCTGCTACAGGCGTAAGAGCATCTAGATCTCACATTGTAGGTTTCGGTGTAAACCACAATCCTTGATCAACCTCAACTGCTATATATTACAATGATTTCGACCTCTTACAGCCAGTCACCTTCATCCAAGGAAGCAACCTCTGGTCGTTTCTATCCTCAAGGCTGCTTGTTTTATTTGCCCACAGCATCAAGTTGCACTACCGCTTTGCTAAAGTGCAGTAAATACTTTTAACAAAGTTTTCCTCAAATATAAAGCTCTACGCAATCACAAATCCATGTAAGATCTCGATTGGCCTTTTTTGTCTGCATAACCCCGCTTTTACCACTGCAGTAGCTCAGGATACATCATAATCAATCCCAGAGAAGTGTGGCGAACACTCGTTCACACAAAATTCCAGTGGTTTGATAGAATTAATCTGTTTATGACGTGGCATGATATCACACTAGAATTATTCCAAGGTTTTGATGCTATGGTTTAATTTTCATCAAGAAAACAGGAAAAAATTGAGTTAGAAATGGCGTTGAGTAGTGGAATTTAAATCTTTTCTACGACGGCTAATTCAAGTTGAAATAGCTGCACAGCTGATCAGTATTAAATTGTACGCTGAGTTCTTCATTAACCAAATTGCGTAATACGTCAGTTAAGTGAATATTTATAATCATATATACATTTCTGTTTTCTGGAAGGGCATTTCCTTCCAAATTTCCTCGTTATACTTGAAGTTATAATTTCTTTTAGCCATTAGATCAACGACGATACCAACGCTTACGTTAAACAACAGAGAAATGCACTGACTTATATCAGATTGTTTCACGTAATCATCCTTCTCCTTAAATCATTTTAAACAACTATTTAACGAGTTATTTTACGATGATTTTGTCATCGTCTGTCGCCATATACTAAATTGTGACGCTATGACTTATGTAATCACATGTGAAAAACGTTTCGTATATACATATTTATATGTGACGATGAGTGAAATTACAAGGATTCGTCGGGCATACTTCCATACATCAATCGTACATCACAGTTAATAAGTTTACATTTGCATAAAACAATGACGATTAGCGGCACAAAGTAGAGTCCAATACTCCAACGATACAGGAGGTATGACCAAAAATTTTTCAGCGAATAGAGCTGACTTAACGCCGCCACTGAAATTTAAACAATTTTAACGCATATTTGCATTTATTATATATAAAAATGGATAAATACATGTGATAACGGAATGAAGCTTATATTAGGAAAATTGGAATGAGGGAGGAAATTGCAGCATGAAGATGATTCATACTCATATGACGGAAATTATGGAACTTTTCCATTAAAAAAAGAATGAGATCAAAACTATAGCCATACTTCTTGAGAACGACTGATAGTCGGAAAAACACAACAACTGAAGATTCAAAATAAAGCTTCCCAAGATATTTGATCAATGAATGCAAAAGACGCCGGTTAGGTTCAATCGCACGCTTTTTTAACTAACTTTTAAACCGTAGGCAGTAAAAAATTGTAAAAAAAAAGCTATTAGCCACATCAAATGCCGTTGAAAACTCTATTCACATTTGGTTGCGCGCATGCTTCTGCTTAAATCGAAATTTTGAAACGCTCAATCCACAGTTGCCAAGGTTTGCTAACGATATGAATATGTAACATTAGAATATTCAATACATATCCTTACTCATGTCAAAAAAATTTATGCATAGATAGTAAACAAAATTTCGCTTTAAACTTTACTCAATTATTGTAGAAATCATGCAAATAAATACTTTCCAACATTACGACTAATTATGAAAAAAAAGCCGGAAGCATTAGCGTATAGAAACTACGGAAGATCGGACTTCTTTGCGATTAAGACGGTAGATTATAACTTATTACTCTCCAATATCTATCTTATTTTATATGCTAGTTTATATGCTATTTACTAATTTCTGCTCCAGGCAGCTGAATTATTCAATGAGTGAAATATAATACGAGATGGCCTTAGTGGAAGTAAAGTTTAACCTGTAATCGAGTCACTATTGATGAGATCAGCAGAAACTGAAGTGGATGAACCATCTGCAGTCGATTGGCTTTTCGAGAAACCCGTCGTATCGCATTGCGCAGTCGAATGTGCAACGTAGTTAAATATCGCTAGCGCAACTAGCAATAATAGAAGGCGTTGCATTGCATCTGCAAAAATATAGTGCAATACAATGCAGTGTAATATGCAGTAACCTATACGTAGTTGAACGTGAAAGTGTTATGAAATAATTAAGCAACATTGTGGTTTTCTATAATTTCGAAGAAATATGGAATCAAATATGCAATAAAACGCCTTCGAACCAATTAACAGTGCGGTTGGCTCCTATCACGTTTATGCTGTTAACTTTTTGAGACTACTTTAAGCAATGCATTTTAAGGAAACGAAGATATCAATTACGTGGATTATACAAAAGATAATTGGTGGATATGAATGCCGAAAGATAAAAATACGCACATACTTCTTCTGTTGTAAATTGTTCCCAAACAAAAAAATGCCCAGAGAAATGGAGCTTAAATAATCAAAACTCTGACGTTGATAAAAACTCTGACACCACTTCACAAGTGGGTAGGAGTGGAAAATGAGCTAGTCAGTGATTTTTACTTCTACCTACTAATTCGATAATGAGAGTAATAACAATTCAATATATTAAATAAATGTATTCGAATAATGAACAATTAAACAAGCATACTCGATGAATAATTCGACTTGCTAGAGTGTTAATATTATATGGAAGACGATAAGGAGAAACAATATTCGCACACAGGTGCACCGATGTACTCAACAAGCGTTGATGACATAGAACAATAACACTTTTAAAAGAATGAAAGAAATTGGAACAAAATGTCAACGAATGACCCCGATTCGTTACGATCAACTAAACCTCCAAAATTGAGGTCATCGACGTTAATCACAAAATCATTTGAGTATCGTCGAATAAATCCCTCAACAAACCAAGGGATGAAAAATAACCTAATCTCGCATGCAAACAAAAGTAGAACAAAGTATTTGAAAATAAGTACGGCTTAAGTCCGTATTTTTGAAGATATGTTAACACTTGAGGCACTTAGTAAAATTCATCATGCGCTTATTTTCTAGCGAGAAATACCATAATTGATAAAGCGCTCAATGTTTTATTCAAGGAATTATTTAGGACTGGCATATTGACATACAGAAATATTTTGAGACACAGCAACTAAGCATTTGAAATGATAGGTATTCAGTGAGCTAGTTTGACGAAAAATGGATTAAAATAAACGAAAATTGGTCAACTTAAGGTCGAGTAATGGAGCGATTGATGTCCGAAACACATATCCTTTATTATCGAATAAGTCACCACTCACTAAGGAACCGAATCTATCAAATGCAATTCACAACAGTTGAATAATTCCCATATTTATGCATTCACACTTCCCGCAGCTAAACACTACAGGAAGTATAACGTTTTATTGTAATAAAGTTTAATGAGAAAATAGAGGATCTCTTTGAAAGAGGAAAACATTACCACAAAATATGATCGAATGGAATATCATTTTGGTGAAAATATCGCCTCTTCAAATTCGAAAACACAAAATTCCCCTCAAATAGGAAATATCCATCT
Source organism: Parascaris univalens (assembly GCA_037576465.1). Taxonomy (NCBI): domain Eukaryota; kingdom Metazoa; phylum Nematoda; class Chromadorea; order Rhabditida; family Ascarididae; genus Parascaris; species Parascaris univalens. Next base: position 234,759,246 of record CM075173.1, on the reverse strand, counting down.
TAAAAATTTCAAAGAGATAAAAGAATTTGCTCACCTCGTTGTTTTCTATAATAGAATAAAAGTGCCACTCAGAAGTACACAAATATATATTCAAAGAAGCGCTAATGCTTGAAAAAACAATAATCTCCATCAACGAACTACTAATAAGTTGATTTCTTGCCATTATTCCGGCACATTTTATAAGTAAATTATACGGGGAACCTCTGTAATTCTTAAAAATAAGCAGTAATAAATTTTAGTAAATGAAATAATTGAGAACATTCAAGTAATGAACACTGTGAATCACATCTGAGTATAGGTGATTTATACTAATGATTGATGCATTTTTTTTTCGTCTGCTAATGGAGCGGTTGTTCGCTGAAAATATTCGCCTACTTGAACGAGCTATATTTTTCATGCACATGAGCAAAAGAGCTCCTCACTTTCATCACACATATATGATGACTTGCATTTTTTAAAGCATAAATACTACAGAAACGTTAAGTGATATTCATAAAAGACTATTAGAAACAAAATATCTTTCTCAGATGAGCCAAACTGCATCAAACGACATTTAAAATCAACCACATCACAATACTAGAGACGTTCACAAGGTGGCGCTTTACTCATATCGCATTTTAATTTAGTAAGGCAACCGATTTCATTAATGAAAGGAAGTAAACGCGAACTATTCGATTATGCACTTTTGCGGATATCAAAGTATGAAGAAATCTAAAAGTTCATTTCTGAACTTCATTCAGCTGTGAAGGAAATAAAACTGAATTCGAGATTCTAATGTACCTTTAAGCAACAATAATTATTGCAAATTTCAATGAACACTCGCTGGCTCTCCCATAATTACTATTGCAATCCGTTCTCATAATCATAGAAAGCGATACTGATGCTATTGCAAATAAATAAATAAATAACGAAAAAAAAACGGATCACATCCAGGAACGAAAAAGAATGAAGTTTAGTAAAAGAGTGAACATGGTGAAAAACTATTTTTGACGCTGATATCAAACGACGTAAACGAAGTGTTCAAATCTGACTAAAAATTCAATTGACCTGAAATATATTTCTATAAGCATCGCTTTCTATGCATGGTAGAAAAACCATTGTAATAATGCTCGTAAATATTTTTTAGGTATGCTTGCAATATCTTATTCCAATAAAAGTATAAATCCCTAGGAATTTCGATCCGACGTTTTAATCCAACTGAAATATATAAGGTATGTAAGCCACATAAATTGTCGTAAAATAGAAATATAAACCGCTAATAATCGCTAAAAATGAGCCAATTTTGTAAAACATTGAGTTTTTACCAACCTTCGCCAAAGCAATCAAACTTCTGTCAGTATAAACTTGCTAATTTTGAAATATGTCGGAATATTTTAGAACGATCGAGAAAATGCAGTAGAACGAGTGATCGAATACCTCTATATCTGATAAGTTTGAGAACTCTGTCAGCATGGCAGCTAATGTAAAACAAATAAAAAAAAACTTCGTTACTCATGAAAGCTTATACGTACATCGAAACTGTAGTTCTCTAGAAAGCTTATACGTTCTCTAGAAATGCATACAACATTGTCTGGAGCTTATTTTACACCTGTTATCGGGTCTGCACCTCTCAAGCACAAGCTACCTTACATGACAGATATTCACCTGTAGCGGGAATTTTCATAAGATGGAGTAGTGCTGCGGCATCGAATTGTCAGACACGTCGAACGGAGAAAAACCCCATACATGTTAACTATTTTGACAAACTTTTCAAATCTTCGCTTAAAAAACGTCGAATTTTATCCAGATATTCCATTTATGATTGAAACTGATATGTTACTGTCAATGCATTTTTTGATTGGTTTTTTGATAAACATTGTCTGTCTTTAGAGGAATGTTGGACTCTTGCATCAACTTCAATAAGAGAGATTTTCTGCGAAAGCAGAAATTAATCCGACCAATAGAACATCAGAGTAGAAAAAGGAAAACATTGAAAGCAACATGATTTGACCACTAATCTTCCACGTTTCTGATGAAACAGCTTATCCACTAAGCTATCGCTCAACAGCGATCGGTTCAATTCGCTATATTTATGCGGGTTCTAAGTAGCATTTCTTGATGTGTTTGGCACAGTTTCAAAAAGTACAGCACGAATTTCTCATTGGGGGATTTTCCTCTGTACAGAGGCAAATCCACTGTGAATTTGATTGCCCCCAATAAGGAGTGCGTATAAAGCAATGAAAAGCAAATAGATTAATACGACCCACTAAACCGTTTTTGTTTAAATTCGTACCACTTTATGCAACGACTGCCCGATTCTCTTTGAATGATCAAAAACAACAAAAACTGTAGAAAAAGAATTGGTGAATTGAGCGAAAATTATTAGACGAGAATGAAATATCGTCTCCAATAATATAAGTTCCATGAATCATTTACATAGTGACATTCAACAAACAACTTTCCTTGGAAATGCGAAAATATTTCAGAAATTGGTGAATTAATTGCAGAAAAAGAGAGAAGATCTCAGAAAAACAAAAATGAAGTGATGGTTATTTCTTGCAAAAAATAGATTAATTAATTAATTAATTAATTAATTAATTAGTTAATTAATGGCATAAGTTTTTTTTACTATTTTGGCACTGATTTATACGAACTGTTGTAAACGTAAAACTAAGAAAAGAAAAAAAACTAAGAAAGGAAAAAGAGCATTCGTTATGAAAAGAGATGAAAGATTCGATGCAATAATGCACCATTATTTTTTATAAATTTTCCAATTAGCAAATATCTTTGGATAAATTATTGCATCAGATTATAGGCTATAAAACTGCTTTAAAGAGAACAAATTCCTGGACTATAAAAATCCTCATTAAACGCTTTAGTTAAATTATTCTCAATGATGGCTAAGACCTTCTTGTCTTTGCAAAGTATATTAAGATTAAAGATGTAAAGGATTCGCAAAAAGGTTGAAATGTTGAAAGTTAATCTCCCCTGTTAGGAATTGTTTACTTCGAATCAATTGCACTAAAGAAAATGTGAAAATGGAATGATTGGCGAAAATAAAGACAAATTCTTTTTTTCCATAAAAAATTAAATGGGACTTCTCCAGCTGAATTTATGAAAGGAATTTTGTGAAAGACATCTCTTCTCCTCGAGAATTCTTTTTAAAGCAACCACCAGAAGACAAAAATTTCTTCTCTAATAAACGATTTCAGCAGTTTTTTATTTTTTTGCCCATTATTCGAATTCATAGAAAATGGACATCAAAATGCTTACTATTGCTAATCTGACGAAATTTTCTCAGCTCATGGATCTCTATCAAGTTTCAAATATTCGCATTTTTAGTGGAATTGCAGTAAACTTTTACATCGATTTTTTATACAACTTTAATGGCAACGGATTTATATGATATTCATTCAAAATTACCCAGTCATTGAGCTCATCGCCATTGTCGATGCAAAGTGTAAATAGAAGGTGATTACCGAACACGACCGCCAAGGTGATAAGGGTGATAGGCCTGATAAGAATTACTCTGACAGGAATAGCATAAACATCACTTAGAACAAACAACAGGTGAACTTTTTCAGAAGAACCTCCATCAGAAATAACAAAACTTGATTCAACTTCATTTTGTCTCCTCATCTGCTTCTTCAATAATCTCTGTGACAACCTATAATCAAATCACTAATCTGTAGTTAAGAGGACGTAACACATTTATGCGCCGATCGATTTCTTAGAAAGTCAAATTGGTTGGAATGTTGTCGCGAAGATTGGTAGAATAGTCGCTCCCTGGGGAAGGCTTCCCAGTTGTTGAGATGAGTGGCTTGTCAATCAACATAAGCGTCTATTTTCCCTGTTCTCACTGATCCTTCTAGATGAACAGGTAAGTAAGAAAACAATTATTCATGAGCTTGTCGGCAAAAACGACCTCTAAACTTCCAGTTTACAGATTACAGAACTAATTCCTTGTGGATTCCAAATGTGAATTTCTTGAAACTCTTCACTGCGTTTAGCAAAAACAGACGCATTAGAGCAATACGTCACCAAAAAAAGGAATCTGTGGGCTATGCGGAATGCGGATCATTAAACGCTGTAGAAGCTGAAGAACTGAAAGAGACGTGCAAGTGGAGAAACGTGCAAGACGAGATATTAACTCCTCTATTCCGCGCATCTGACAAACTAGTTTCGTAAATTAGCCTCCAAAAGTAAATAAATATGAGAAGGAATAGCTTCATATTCAATGGTTCGGCAGCTGATGCCAATTTTTATTCTATTTTTTTGGATGAACCGATGCCGTGAAAAAAGATTCGACCGGCTGATCCACAAAAATTTCTTAAAGCTTTAAGTAAGGAAAACTTTCCTCGAGATTGATGAATCAACGAGAGTTATTGTCTATGAGGTACTCCTATAATAATGTATGTTATCTATAAAATTTCCTGATTCTACGTTTACTTCATCCTGCAACTGAAATTATCAAATGACTAAAGGCCAGACAGAGAGATATATGTGCAGACCCAACAACAGGATTATTCCAAATGGAAACGAAAATCTGCGAAAGTATATTTCTTTCTCGCTTAGCGTTTTCGGTTTTTATCTTCACTTAGCAATTTTCGATAATCTTTATCTCTACACATCGGAATTTGGTGCATTGAACGAAATGTTTTTGATTTCCGAGTCTCTTAAACGCCAACACTCAATTAAAATGAATTCGTCCTTATATGGACGACTGTGAATTTTGGAAATACTCATCCATCTTGTTGCGTTAGCAAAATCCGATTATAGAAATCGAATAGTACAGTTCCTCATTTTTTCTTATTCAGTTCGCACAAGTATCAAAAGTTTAAAGTTCTATATGCTGAGAAGATTCTCAGAATCGCAAAATAAGCTATACCTGCACTCATGGGGAAAATTTGGGAGTTTAATTTTTCCCATCCATTGGCGTTATCGAGAGCATCGAGAAAGCAAAGAATATATATATATATATATATATATATATATATATATATATATATATATATATATATATATATATATATATATATATATATATATATATATATATATATGGGATAGGAACGTTTGAAGCAAAGCTCTTTACACTCATAAATATAAATACATTTATGAACTGCAATAACAAAACAAAGCACGATGGTGGGGAAATCATGCAAAAAACGATTCATTCAGCTTTATGTGCCTAAAAGCTGTTCAATTTTTTCATAATTCGATCTACAGGAATTCATTCAAAGAGTGATTCATCGAGTCAGAATTTGCCAAAAAAATGTCATCTATCACAAACCGCATCTATCATTTTCGGAACTATAGTTCACTCATTTTGACATCTAAACTACTTCGAAAGTTGGCAACAGCAGAAAAGCATAAGTAACCGTCGTTGCAGATGATTCAAAATTTGCTTCAAATGAGCAGAATAAAACGCCAGTGGAATGGTCACGGCAGATGCCTCATCAATTCCATTCATGAAACCGATAAGACAATCGATCTGTCAACAAACTACAAATTTTGGGCAATGATGCATTCAGTTTTCAACTAATCTACGTGGTTATACGAAGAAGTTTCCACAAGGTGCAGATCTTCTTTTGTATCGATTCATATAAACTATAGGGAAATTTCTAGGTAGCAGTGGAAAATAATAACTTTCAAAGCTTTTAAGATACCTTCAGACTGCGGCCAGAGCTACCTATAGTAGCACCAGCTTAACAAGAGTGCCACTAGTGCTGTAATAGAGGGGCAAGCACAAAGATAAACATATACATGCGCACCGAAATAGTCACATATTAGTGCAAGTTGCAAATGAAAAGTCGCAGAAACGCATCAAGATGCCAAAACACTGGCCACATCAATGAATATAACATCAATTTTATGAACCAATCTGAGAAATTTGAGGTCATAGGAATGTGAGCTCAGTGTTGGCTTTTGAAATATGGGTTTATTGAAGCTCGATATACTTCAGGAATATGTTATTATCGCACAAAGATAGGGAAATTTATAATGGCCTCTGCTGCAAGAGGGGGGGGGGGGGGGGGGGGACAGAGATGGAATTAGAAGTGCTGAGGATGCTGTGCTCGTGAAAATTCATTCGCGCTGAAATGTGGGAATCAATTGTCGTTGGCTGCTGGTGAAAGTACGTAGCAATTATTGTGCACTTTATATCTCACATAAATCCCTATGATTATTTGCATCATATTTATATGCTATGAATAGCAAAGCCATTAGAGAATCGAAAACGTAACAGCAAGTGCTTCTAGAAGGAGTAGAACCTCTTGCAGAGATAACGTGATTAAAACGAACTGAAATTTGAGTGAAATTTTAGGAATTATTCATAGGACATTTGGAAACGAGGAAAAAATAACGTGAATTTGCGAACTTAAATGAAAAATAGAAGTTTCAAATTTGAAGTTTTTTGAAATTTATAGCTATTATACAAAGCTTTGAAAAAATCCTTTATGAAATTGCAAGGAAACCTTTCATACGTCAACTCTGAATCCTTTCCCAAAGCATGTTAGAGCGCATGGAAATTGCAACAAGACATCTGCTTCATATACGCATTCAAAAAGGCCGAAAGCACCGATATTATATTAATTTTTACATTCGGTTAATAAAATAACTTTCCGCTGCAAAATTTCGGCCAGAAATTCGTTCAGTTATAATTTATTGCACATCCACACAGCCATCAGACTATCAAAAATCCACGGGATGAAACTCTACTAGTCAGACGGTTATTTCATTCACTTCGAAGAACGAATGCCGACGGTTCAAGTCATACTCCGGCGGAAATGGCATCTTTTCAGCCATAAATACAAATCTTCACAACAAATATACTGTAGACAAATGTTAATATTTGGTTAAAGTTAAAAAATGCTAAAGAGTCCGTTCATTATATCAGACTGACTATTATTTATGAAGAGTGAAGATTAAATCATCTCATAACATTCAATGGATTAGATTATTGCCTAGCAGCAATTGTGACAACAACCATGTAACAGCAGTAAGCAACCGAATGGACACTAAACGATCATCATGGCTATATGAGTGAACTGTAGTGGAAAGATTCTGACAGTGCCGATCAAAACGATTCACTTAAAAACTATAGTCGAACAATTTATCTATGACTATACCGCTTCAGTCGTATTTAAACCACCTATATTGCTACTGCAGGATCAACTATTTCACAGTCGATCAGATAGAGCCATAAAACTGAAACTAATTTTACATCTCCGCGTTTGAAAGCAGCCCTTGAAACGATTATTATTCTTAGAGAAGAAAATATGAACGTCCAATTTTGGTAGCGTATATCAAGTCTCATGTAAAATTTGAAGTGCAAAATTTTCTTTAAAAGTATGGAAATTTATTGCAAACTCATTATATGACTATCGATGAAATAAAGGAATTCTGGCGAAAAATTGAAGTTAAAAATCGCTGAAAATCTTGGCTTAATACGAACGAAAACGAAATTCAAACAAAAATATCGAAAAATTTGAAGCACCAATGAAGGATCTTAATTAAAGTTGAAGTATCGAAGTTCGACTGTTTTCCATGCAAATTTATAATGTGCGTAATCTATGAGTGATATGAAGTATCAACGACATTAAACAAGGACGATTAAACGTATATCTTCTCATAAGCTAGAAACCACTTGATACTGAGAGAGCATGGAATTACGGTGAGGTTAGTCACAGTAACGAAAAAACAGTTCATCCTTTCCAGTGTCGTTTAGAGAAATTTAATCGCATTGTGGATAAGCGAAAAGTCATTTTAATGCTTTAATGATTTCATATTAACGACGAATGGGGTGACACAATTATCGTTAACCCCACATGGCTCCTATTGTACCTTAAATTATCTCTTCATCTCCTTTTATCTAATCTCATTCCCCCTCCCTCCTCAACAACAAAATTCTTCCGCCCACCTGCTCTTTAAAACTACCAGTTGGCATGAAGGCGTCGCAGAAAAGAAGGGCTATGTAAACGATATCTTATTCTTTCGTAAATCCGCTTTGTGCATCAATAGTATATGCTTTATCCAGTAGCTTTGGCTAGTGGAAACAAAGGATGAAGTTGGAAAGTTAAGTATTTATGCTGTAAAATATACTATAAATGTACCATAAGTTATGATGCAAATGAAGTACACTATATTTTATGGCGATCCATCAACCTCGAAAAACGATGCAAATATTTACAGGTATAAAAACTTGTATGCATTTTATCAGAGTTGGTTTTTTTTTAGTTCACGCCTATTCGCTCATTTTTAAAAATGATTCCGTATGGAAGACCACAGTGGATGATTGAGTCAATAAATAAAAGAAAACAACGTTTCGGACAATTTTGCTTGTAATATCATATAAAAGTGCTAAAAAGCGCATAACCCAGAGGTCCTTCTAGGGCGATTTTCTATCCGATGTTCATTGGAGCGCTTTTTTCCACAAATATCAACATATTTGTTCGAATAACTTCAAAATATTTTTGCACTTATCTCAAACGAGACTCTCGCTGCATTAAGGCACTCACTAAAAGTGTCTCAAAAACCCGGCAGAACCTTTAAAAACCGCAGCGGGTATAAATCCTATCCTCATAATTCAAAAAGCGGATAAAGGTATGAATGGCAGAAGAACTATTTTCCAAACTTTTCAGCAATAATTCCATTCCACAAAACAAAATTTAATGCGTTTGTTTTTTCATGGCTCTTTAGATGAAAATAATAGAAAAAGATGTCTAAAATACAAAGATAACAATAAAAGACAGCTGTAAACGGATGAAATGCTAACCATATAAGATTTTTGTTTAAATAAATGAAACTGGCATTTGAATGAAAGGTGAACACCTTTCGGTGCTCATTCATTGACGCGTACAGCTGAATTATGCTCGGGACATGGGCAGAACGAAACCCATAACCTTGCTACTAGAGGAAATAAACCAGACAATATAAATATGTGTAATAAAGAACAGCAAGGAGATAAACAGACTGAAATGCATCATAATTTCATAGACAATTTAAACTCGCTGTGCAATAGTTTCATTTCTCTTTTTGGGCTAATAAATGTGATTGCAAAACACGCAACTTAAAAGATCGAAAAAATGCAACGATTAATTCAGCAAGGCGCCCATAAAGCGGCGTGAAATAAAACATTTTGTAGCGATACGAATGAAAACACTGAGAGCTGATGAGAAGCATCCGTTCCGCTGTGAGCAATATCGTTGAACTATACATGGCGCATGAAGGAATTGAATAAAATACGAACAGGAACACAAAGTGAATATGAACAAAGACTGGCACTGAGTGAATATGGCTTACTAGGATAGATGAGTGAATATGGCTTAGCAGGATAGTTGTGAGCATAATTATTGGTAGTAAAGCATAATCTTCTAGCACTTCATCCCTGATCTCCTCAACTTACCGAACCAGCCATCAATCGCCTAGTCGGGATTTCGTGCGTTTTCCTATCAACGCAATCATTTCTTCGTTTAATCGTCAGCATATTATACCTAATGAAGCTCAACTAGCTACTATCATTGCTGTTAACAACGCAACTTCTTTGTATTTTCAAGAGTACAATCATTAAATTTTTCACTTTATTTGAAACTTTAAAAGCACGGAATGCATTGAGAGATGAAAATGAGATCGTTCAAGACGGAAATGTATCAGTTGCCAATAGAGGGAATATTCGAGGAAGCTAAAGATTATAGTGCGACGTCATAGAGCAAAGGAAATCACCGAATTTTCCGCACACTATTCGCAGAAAAACAAATTATTTTTTCCTCACCTCCAGGTCTTTCACGTAAAAAACATAGGCACGACATTAATCACCGTATTTTCCGAGAGAAGTGTAAGGATTTTTGATAAATTATCCAACTTCTCTCACATTACATTCAAATTCTTTGTATTATGAGGAATTTTTCTTGCATAAAGCATTCATATTTTTAATATACCTGAATTGACCGCATGTTATGAGCAGATTTTTCATCGTTGTATCCTCCTTTGCATAATGAATGAAGTCACATTTTCTCCTCAAAAATTAGCATATTTAACCGATTACCTTACGGCCAACATCTAACTTATATGCATCAGATTCATCGACTGAATCGGATATTATTTATCTTCCCAAATTTCAACATTTTTAGAATTCATTCGTTCTTTCCTGCTTTTACTGCAATTTTCATCAATCATTACTGCAATTACTGTTACAATTTTAACAGTCAACTGTTTGCTTGACGCTCTTTGAATCCTGCTTGGACTATCGAAAAAAACTTGTACGAACTATCAACAGGTGTCACCAATCAGAAAGATAACGGTTATCAGCTAGTGCATGAGCGAAACAGCTAAAATAGTCGAACAATAATGAAAGGAGCAAATTACTTGCGGTTATAGGAGAAGCAATGAGGAACGGTGAACGCCGTTCTACGCGCTAAGTAAGTGAACAACTGAACAAAATAATGCGGCGCCTGTTGCAACAACCTTCAACGCAGCATTAAAGTGCATTAAAGTCGAAGATCAACATTTTTGACCAAACGCTACATCCTCGTTTAGACAGCTGTCCGCAAAGGTATGTGCAACCAATCATTGGTATGCCCGTGTTGAATTATGACTTATGATGGATGAAGTTGCAGCATTTTTCAAGAATCGCCGCGAAAGAGGAATAAAAGGAGAGTGGACGGGGAGAGGGGTGTGTATGGGGAAGTGGGATATGTGTGAGCACTCAACCAACTTTGGCATGTATGGAAAATGCAGATAAAGCACCCATTGCGTACAGCACAACATTTTTTTCTCCTACTGCTGCATAAGATTTCACATAAGTCATGCGTTTCATTCACCGGTGGGCGCTAGGTGAGGATGGTGCTTGGTGTTTAATTAAAAGCGACCAGAACCGGCCAGCATTTACAAGTGACTGAAAGAAAATGATAGTCAAAAGTACAAAGTGCATGCCGCTGGTCACATACCTTTTGCGGTGAGTTTAAAAAAGAAGATGCTAGAAATATTATCAGCCAGCATAAACCTTACAATCTTAACAATCAACTCGACGTTTTTTCTTGTCTTTGCCCGTTACTCTGTCAAGGATCCAATAAACAGTATAGCTTTAATCAATGCTGAGAGCGCGCTCTTTATTTTCTGAAGATGCAGCAAAAGAAAGAGGTCAAATTGACAAGGTACAAAGGTAAACAGTATCGTGTTTTGCAGAGATATATTTTGAACAGGCGGAGGGGGGGGGGGGGGGGGGGTAAGATGAACAATAATCATGAATTCGTTCATAATCACTATTCATAGCGGAATAACTAATACAGAAATGATACTGCTAATTGTCTAATTGAACTGCCACTGAGAACTCTGTAAGCGAAGAGAAATACTATCGTTTATAGGGCACCACTAGCACAAAACTTGCAAATATCCTATAAAGTACTCACCACGAAAGGAAACGACTTTGCATTCAGATATTCGCACGTGAAGAATTGCGTGAAGAGCTAACCTATGCGACGAACGAATTACATAAATGCTAGGAAATGACAACACTTCAGTACGCATTTCTTCATTCACTGAAAACTTCGAAAATATTAACACACATCCGGATGTGCCTGAAATTTTGAATGCAATTTTAATCAGTCGGATTTCGCTTTGATAGTCAACGAGTCGTAGAGGACAATAAAAGTTTTTCGGGAGCAAGCAGACGATGAATTCGATGCTCTCACACTTATTTCAGCTGGTATCATTTGAATCGAATGTTTTTAATCGTTATTTCAACTTGGAAACTATTTGAACCATATTTACGAAACTAGATGATTAGAGTGCATGCTACAATGGAGCTTGAACTAGCAGTCATGTTTTGTGCGCCCATGTGAACTGGCGGTTACGTTTTGAGTCGTGTATCGTGTTGTAATCTCATTTTGAGATCACATATGACCATCCTATCTGGCATGAATGACACGATTTCTTTATCACAAAGGGGGATCTACCCACGAAAGCCCAGAATTTGTAGACAGTGGGTAACGTTCATGAACGTTTTAAAAATTAAGCCGCAATGAGCACATTTCGTTGAAATATAAGATTTGTAGGGTTGTTTATGACATTTCGAGATTTTCACATATATGAAGGAGAATCACTCAGTCAAGTGGAAATTCAATAGCAGATGTTTATGGAGCCGTACATCTCTATCACAATGTCAGTTCCATAGTCAACAGTGTTCTCGTGCAAAGACATGCATTTTAGTCTCCCTTATGAGCACTTTTCGATTTGTTTTTCTTCGAATCGATAAATGAATGACCTCTGTACTTGATGAACAACAGTTGCTCACATTACTGTTCAAATAAAGCGCTTTGCATTTTGCAGCAAAAAATTAGCGGAAGATAAAGGCTATCAGCAACTGTGAGAATTCGTGAAGGATAAGTGAATTGATAACCTTGTATGCATCTTGCAAGATACGTTGAAATCCTGTAGAAATCCACTCATATCTAAGCTGAGTATAACACCTATGGTTTCAGATTGATATACCAGATTCACAGTGGTAGGAAATCTCGCGGCCACTGGAACGAAATTTTTCTGGAGCCGGTATTCGCATAGGCATTCAGTGCATCGAGCAATCTTCGCAGGCCGATAGACGATGTCGTTTTGAGATAGGAATGTGAACGAAAGGATAAAACAGTTTACGATAATCTATATTATACAGACTTCCACATTCACATAAAGTACTCTTCATATCGAAAACCGCTTTGAAAGATGTGCCTAAAAATATTTTCTTTATGTTCGCAAAATTGCGAAAATCCATTTGCAGTTTATTAACGAAAGCATGCAAAGTAAGTTGATTTTAAACAGCTTCATTTTATTTCTTATTAAGCCCATCCAACAGCTTAACTACGCGTCTGAGTGCATAAACTTGTTAGGCTGCTTAGAAATTCATCTTTCCATATCGAAGAGCTTAATTCAGAAGTTCGTCGTTCGTTCAACTTGCGAAAATTTCATCGCCATTGGCTCTTTCTTGCGCATTAGAAGTCCACACTTTCAAGACGCAGCATCCGTGCGCATGCTTGTATGTCTCTGTTTGTATGTCGGCCTGACTACTTTGTGTTTTGAAAAAATTCATTAATAAGGTAAATAGCATAGAAAAGAATATCCTATCACCTTATCTGATATAGTTTTGCATAAACTTCAAAGAAGCAATTTTATTTATCATTTTAGAAAAAACAGATCTCGAAATCGGCGCATAAATCGAGATTCTATTCCTCTTTTACGCTATATAAGGATTATTTTTATCACTTATCAGTAAAATGTTTCATTTTTTATTAACGAAGCAATGAGTAACAGATTTATCTCACAAACGATTAGCAAAAATGTTAAAAATTATCACTATGATAAGAAAAGTGATAGAGATATCTTTTTCTTTGAAAGAACGACAGCAATGCTGAAATTTCAGTGGTACTGGTAATAGGTGAGAGAAAAGTCGTAGATTGAAAACGCATTGAAATGAGTGACTGCGTGCGATTTGCAAAAAAAAATCAAAGAAACTTAAAAAGCGGTCCAACTAGTTTGCTAATCCTATGCGTTCCTTTTTGAAACCTTAAAATTTACTTAGCGTTAAGTGGAGTCAACATATGGCCGTCTCAGATTAAACTCTCATCTGAAGCGAATTTGCAGAAATGAAAATTCTATGCAAATATATATTTGGCTCAAATTTCACCCTAAGTTTAATGCGATTTTATAAAATACAGAGATTAGACATTCTTAAATTCACTATCAACAAAGCTATCAATCGCTATGAAAAAAATGAATAAAATAAACGTCAGCGAAGATAAAAGCGATACTTTTTCAACATAAATTTTCATCTATTTTCGTCGAATTTTTCTTGCGATACTTTAGCGATACTTTCAAATTTTCTAAGGTACCCTATTTTCTTGCGATAAAAGCGATACTTTCAACAAATTTCTAGAGTAACCTATTTGGAAAATTCTATGAAAAATGAGAACTGGAAAGTGGGATGCTGTCATGACTGGAAAGCTTATGTCACCTCTTTATGTTTCGATATACAACAGCGTAATTAGTGGTAAAATTCGATTGAGAAAAGTTATGACAGTTATGCAAAAACCAAATTTCCTTCATCTAATCAACATTTACGCTTATTATGGCCGAACGAATCGCTAAGAGAAGCAGCACATTGAATTTCTCCTTATAGGCCATTTTTTGAGGGGAAAAAATGCGAATTTCCAGAGGCACATTTGAAATTCAGTCCGGAAATCGGTTAGCAAGAAAAGAAATGCAAAAAACTTTTTTTTTCACAACTGGAAAGTTTATGTCAAATTTACGAAGAAAATATTAAGGCTTAGAAGAGAAGCTGATATAACAAATTTTTTGACATTTCACTTATCACGTCAATTAATATGAGAAACTATCAGAAAATGATGAAAAAAGCCAAAATGTGCTTCTTTTTTCATTGAATAGCCCATTCGAGCAAAAATCTTAAGCAGGAAAATCCAATTCAATGCATTAGTACAGAAGATAGAGGGCTGCAATGCTATAGGACGGTAGCCCGAATCTTAAATTTTCGCGTCAATGTTCCCAAGAGCTAGAGAGCAGTCGAATGCTCCTGGAAGTTCATAAACACCTTATGCACCGATCGGTATCACCAAGTACCACTTGAGTGGCAAAAATAGGTGAGTACTTTTGAGGACAGATTTTTACGGCCACTGGACGCACTCCAACATGAATGCGTTATTTCGCGTTTATAATACCTGATGGTAGCGCATAGAACGCATAGGTGAAATGGACGCGCTGCATAACAGCATATTTTTCCAGGTTTTCTGGTACCCACTCTTAGCAGACATTGGATGAAATCATAAAAGATATGAACTACAAATCGAGTGACAGCAAAAAATATTTGCAATTTTTTTTTCAGTTCAAATTGCTCATAATTCCTTCAGAAGTTAATGAATGAATCAACTCGAATCCCATGTTAATGATCATTCTATGTTGGAAATTATACGTACAAAATCTCAGAACTCTGGCTTTAGTTGCCCCAAAGTCTAAATTATCAGGCAAAACGGGCACATTCATAAAGAAATATACAACGATGCGCACAAATACGATACAGGCAATTCACGAGAATAGCAGATTCTATAATTTCGACGCAGTTTACACTGCATAACAGAATCGACTCCATGCGAAACGACAAATCTGATACAACGGAACCATAAACCAGAACGATATGCGTCTATTGCATAACATGTTTACGAATTCTCAAATGCATCAATAGAAGGTATAGAATCGTCACAGCGATGCAATAAGACTACTGAATTTAATATCATTACGAACATTTTGGAGGCAGAAACCATCGATGTGCAATAGAATCCACAAACAAACGCACGTCATTGTACACAAAGTGGCTTCAAATTCACGAAGAAATTCAGCTACTCTTGCTTCCGGTAATTGAGAACATTTGAACTTGCTATGGTTTGCAAATTGGGACGGAAGAGAGTTGTCCTCCAGCAATAATGGAAAGCAAAGTGAAGTAAAAAACAATCAGCGCGTTTGCAAAAGAAAAACTGCGGTTGCTTGGCGTAAAAATTGTCCACGTAATTCATCGTAATACGAACATTAAACTAAACTAAATTGTAATTAAAGCGACAATATCGTTGACATAAATCATTCTTTCTTTCATTTCCACCCATCGCTATTTGTAGCGGCAAACGATGACGCAAATTCATCAGCTTGTGTACGTACAAGTTTTATATATCTATTGAGTTGAGCAGCATATTGGCGTCTGCGATATCTCACTATGCTTGAAGCCATATAGTTCTGTAATATCTACAGTCACCAACAGCATTTCTAGGCAACACATAAACTATAGAGTTCGTACTACATTTTGTAGGACAATTATAATGTTCGCATTATAGTTTGTACGGCCTATCTGCGCTAAACTTGTGATTTCAACGCTCCAAAAATTATACTGAAACCATGACTTTGTTGATCCATTTATATTTGGGAAATATAAAGTTCAATTCAGATGTGAACGCACTTCACAAGTACAAATTTGTCATGCATATCGAAACTATCTTTGCATGAAATAAAGATCTTCGATGGATGTTCGAAAATGGACATTTTCTGTGCCATAAGATTGTGTCTAAGAAAAAAAACCGAGAATTGGACATTCAGATGCTAGAAATCACATTTATTAGTACTGATCATACGACTGATGGTGTGAAATTACTAAGACAGCTTCAAAGGTAAAAAATATCCATATAAACTATCCCAGCAAGAAAAAACATTGCCTACCTTTTCAAAATTACCTT